>CM066985.1:69921044-72321044 GCA_033977485.1 Hydrangea macrophylla | reverse complement strand
CAAATATGAAAAATTGCATTTTTTTCGCATACATATAATAAAAATATATTTCTTTCGTACAATTGGTACCATAGATGCATAGATCTTAAAAAAAATACACGAAATAAAAAAAAATCACCCCAAAAACCCAAGAATTGATAAAGTTATGGTAGTTTAAAGTTGACGGATAATATTATCTATTAGACATACTAATAACAGATAATATTATCTGTAAGATAGATAAAACCTCAAAATTAGGCTGCAACTTGACTTTTTTCTTAAAATTTCCACGCTTATTGCGTAGATCTCAAAGAAATACATGAAATTAAAAAAAATATATATCCAAAAAGCCCAAGAATTGATAAAGTTATGGTGGTTTAAAGTTGACAAATAATATTCTATTAGTGTAAACAGATAATATTATATGTTTGTGTCTGAAAGATAAAAATGAAAAACGAAGTTCTAAATTATTTTTTTTTGTAAACTTTCAAGTCCGATGCGTAGATCTTAAAGAAATACATGAAATAAAAAAAAGTTACCCAAAAAGCCCAAGAATTGATAAATTTATGGTGGTTTAAAGTTGACAGATAATATTATCTGTTAGTGTAAACAGATAATATTATCTGTTTGTGTCTTAAAGATAAAAATGAAAAACGAAGCTCCAAATTATTTTTTTTTTGTACAACTTTCAAGTCCGATGCGTAGATCTTAAAGAAATACATGAAATAAAAAAAAAAATCACCCAAAAAGTCCAAGAATTGATGAAGTTATGGTGGTTTAAAGTTGACAAATAATATTATATGTTAGTGTAAACATATAATATTATCTGTTTGTGTCTGAAAGATAAAAATGAAAAACGAAGTTCCAAATTATTTTTTTTGTACAACTTTCAAGTCCGATGCGTAGATCTTAAAGAAATACATGAAATAAAAAAATAAAAAAAAAAAAAAAAAAAATCACCAAAAAAGTCCAAGAATTGATGAAGTTATGGTGGTTTAAAGTTGTCAAATAATATTATCTGTTAGTGTAAACAGATAATATTATTTGTTTGTGTCTGAAAAATAAAAATGAAAAACGAAGTTCCAAATTATTATTTTTTTGTACAACTTTCAAGTCCGATGCGTAGATCTTAAAGAAATACATGAAATAAAAAAAAAATCACCCAAGAAGTCCAAGAATTGATGAAGTTATGGTGGTTTAAAGTTGACAAATTATATTATCTGTTAGTGTAAACAGATAATATTATCTGTTTGTGTCTGAAAGATAAAAATGAAAAACGAAGTTCCAAATTATTATTTTTTGTACAACTTTCAAGTCCAATGGGTAGATCTCAAATAAATACATGAATTCAAAAAAAAAAATCACCCAAAAAGCCCAAGAATTGATAAAGTTGTGGTGGTTTTATCTGTTAATGTAAACAGATAATATTATATATCTGAAAGATAAAAATGAAAAATGAAGTTCCAAATTACTTTTTTTTGTACAACTTTCAAGTCTAATGCGTAGATCTCGAAAATATACATGATATCAAAAAAAAAAATCACCCAAAAAAACCAAAAAAACGAGTGAGTTATGATGATTTAAAGTTCACAGATAATATAACATAATCTGTGAGCGGAGGAGCTTTTCACCAAATACGAAAAGTAGCGAGGGGCTTTTCATAAAACTGCAAAAAATGTGGGTTTTTTTTTACTAAAACACATAATTTTAAGGGGTCTATGACCTAATATCCCATATATTAATGCATTTGTTTGTGTGGTCAAGGACCCTTACAAAGGAGTACAATACATCTATTTATACAAGAAACCTATAACTACCCATTTGAATTTGAATATTTCTCTTCTATTACATTTACCTACCAATTCAAATTCATTTACATATGTGTTTCTTCCCAAATAAGCTCCTCCAAAATAACTTCATTCTTCATCATCACCATTGATTTCAAGTAACCTCCTTTGCTTCAATCCTACGATGCCAAGTGTCCTGCAAGTACTTTCCAAATGGCTTCTAAATGGCTTCTATGGCAAGCCAAAAGAGCTCATAATAATAATAATAATATTATTATTATTACATAGTATTATAATTATATTTTATGGTATAAACATAAGCCCCGGCCCCTGGTTCTTTGAAAATGAAGCGTACGTAATTTTTAAAGAACCAATTTCTTGATTTTCATAAAAAAAAAATTTGCTTCGAAGCCAACTCAACAACTTCGAACACGAAAATGGCTTTAAAGTAGCATTCGTGGCCAATACAATAGGTTCGAACAGTAGCATTCGTGGCCAATACAGTTAGTTCGAACACAAAATGGGTGGCTTAAAAGTGGATTCGAAGCCAAAATTGATTGGCAATATTATGAATTCGAATGGGTACCATACTTTATCACTAACTAGCAATCCATATGTCATGTACTTGACACTTGAATTTCAACACATGGGCCCACTGACTGATTATCCTTGGCAACTTCACCTGCCACAAGACTTCATGGTAGTAACTTATGAGACTTCGATCTCACTTTTACTTCGAGCCCACCTCACTCGAAGACACCAATTGCATGAGTATAACTTCAGCGCCAACAACACAATTACGATGTGTTTGTATGTAAATCAGTCTCAAATAATTCGAAGTCAATGTAATAGTTTTAAACACAAAACAATGACTTCAAAGGGCTTCGAAGCCAATACAAAATCATTTACTTTAAACTTGCTTCGAAGCCAATGTAATTGCCTTGAACACAAAATAAAGTGTTTTCAAATTGCTTCAAAGTCCATGTAATAGCTTTGAATCCCAAAATATGGCTTTAAATCTTGCTTTGAAGCCATTGAATTGACGTCTAAAATAAATTGTTTCGAAGCCAATATGATAGCTTCGAACACAAAACATAAAATGATGGCTTAAAAACTGTATTTGAAGTAAATATAAGGGGTTCGAACACAAATAAAGGATTATAATTTTGCTTCAAAGCCAAAATAAAAGCCTTGAACACAATATAAACTATTTTTAATTTGGTTCAAAACCAATAGATTAACTTTAAACACCACACCAAAAAAATGGCTTTAGACTTAATTCGAAGCCAATAAAATAACTTCGAATATAAAATAAATTATTTTTAATTTGTTTTGAAGCCAAAGTAATAGCTTCACACCAATATATGGCTTTAAATTGATTCAAAACTAATATCATTATTTTTGAATCACCAAAATGGCGGCTTTAAACTTGCTTCGAAGCCAATATAAAAGATTCAAACACCAAAATATGGCTTTAAATTTATTTCAAAGTCAATATAATTGCTTCGAACAAAAAATAAATTATTTATAAATGGCTTCGAAGCCAATGCAATAAATTTTTTAAACCCTTTGAACCAATCTTGATCTATAAATAACCTCGAATTACAGGTCCACAGATTAAAACACACAGCCAAATCTTTTGATGCCATTGAATCATTCTTTAATTATCACCATAACTTGGTGCTGAGTATAAATATCATTCGAATCATGTAAACACGCTTCGAACCTGATCATTAGCAGTGACCACTTTTAAGAGAACCAGGTGATAACAAAACCAAGCATTATCCAATAAAATATGTCCATTTGAACATCAATGTGGGCACCAATGGCTAACTCACATGGACTGCTGGATAGACATTGCCACTAGAATTAATTCGGTGACCAAACACCACTTCGAAGGTACTGGAAACACTTCTATGTGCAGTAACATTTCAAAGGTACTTGAAGTACCTCTACATGCACTACTTCAAAGGTACTTGAAATGCTGGTCAGTTTTTTTTTTTTCATAAAAGTACTGCCATAAAATAATCCATATGATCATAACCCAATTTTGATGAGCACCACAAAGCCAAAGTGAGTGTTGACCAACTAAAGCCATAGATGGCTTGAATAATTCATAGATTTTAACACTTTGTATAGTATTGTTGAAAAACTCAAATTCATGAACAAAATCTTGTTCATGATTCTCAACCATATTTGGTTGAAAATACACCCCTCAAGTATTTTTTTATCACGATTGGTTGGTTGATTAACCAATATGGGTGATGAGGGTGACTGTGAAGTTTTTATTTCCACCACTAAAGGATCTTGAAGATTCTTCACAATCAAGTTATTTTCATCTATTGGCTCATAATTTTGAAGAAGGTTCGACAACCCCCGAGCCATTTTGTGAAATTCATTTTCTAAAATAAACAATTGGTCCTTTACTTGTTCCAATAATGGAATAAAATCTGTGAACCATTTTTTATCACCATAATATGGTGTTGATGGTAAAACATACAACCATTCGAAAATTGTTATCACCAAAATATGGTGTTGAAGAGGGTAAAACATTCAACTCTTCAAAATTCACCTTGACACTTGAGTCCCACCGGGCGTGCCAAAAATGTTTGGCTGGAAAATTATATAAGTGTGAGCATGCCAGGCAAGCAAATTGCCAATGTGTATGTGTGATTATCCAAACTGCGCCTCACCAGGGAGATTGTGGTGACGTTCGATGCTTTAAATAGGACTTTTATCATGTGAGATGAAATAGAGTGTGATTTGATAAAGATGAAACCATACAGGAAAAGGAAATACAAACAATCTCGAAACAGTGACTGATCCTATGTACTTCGAATAGTACAATGACTAAACTACATGAAATAGAAAGTATAAGAACTGAGTTAAAACTAAGAACAATGAAAGCATTAAAATACACTACTCCTAACTAGGCTAAATTAAATTACCTAAACTAATGGCCATGGTGGCCGAATAGATGAAGAAAATAAAGTAGATATATTAATGCAATTGTTTGTGTGTCAAGGACCCTTACAAAGGAGTACAATACATCTATTTATAGAAGAAACCTATAACTACCCATTTGAATTTGAATATTTCCCTCCTATTACATTTAACTACCAATTCAAATTCATTTACACATGTGTTTCTTCCCAAAGAAGCTCCTCCAAATTAACTTCCTTCTTCATCATCACCATAGTATTATAATTATATTTTATGGTATAAACAGTAATATATTCTAAGATACATATTTTCAGAGTGGGGTAGGCTTAGAATTACAAACTCCGTTAAAATTAAACCAAAAACTCACATATTCATAAAATAGAGAGCTTTTCTGAAATTTTAGGAGGGCTTGAGTGTAGGTTTTTTTTTTTTTTTTTTTTTTTTTTTTTTTTTTTTTTTTTTTTTTTTAGGATATGTAAAAAAAAAATCAAAATTTCAGGGGATATGGTTTAAAAATTCTTCTAAAATAGGTTCTTTACCAAACCAACGTAATACTAATTATTTTCATGAAGACCATAAAAATAAATAAATCAATCAATCAAATAAATAAAAGTGAGACTTGATATTAACCTGATCCTATTTTTAGAATTTCCAAACAGGCCATTGGTTTATATTCCACGAACTAAATCTAATATATATATATATGTGAAAACAGAAACCTTAGGTGCTACCACGTGTCATTTTTCCTGAATTTCTAATTTATATATATATATATATATATTCAATTTGCACAATACTCACTTATTACATATTATATTGGTCAACTAATAAATTAAATGCAATCAAATGCTTTATTGCACTTAATAAAATTAATGCAATAAACTAATAAAATGATTAATCATATTTATAACATAGGTCTAAGAATCTATGGATTTCTATTAGTAACATGGGTTTCTTATCAATAACAATCTCCAATCAAATTGAATTTTTATAAGTTCATTTTTTTAATGACTTTGATTATTCAATTTATAATTTTTCCAGAAAGAATGTGTTTTTACCAACACAACTACGTACCTACTTTTTTTTTTTTTTTTTTTTTTTTTTTTTTTTTTTGTATTGTCATGTTAATTGAGATATTACCTTATTTTAGATATATAACTTTTTTCAAATTAGCTTACCCTGTGCAAGCACGGGTTCACTACATCGAATAATTTAGTTTTTTATTTTGTAAGTTAATACACTATATGCTTCAAGAAAAGGTTATATTTTTTTCATACATCGATCATTACAAACCTTTAATTTTATTTGTTCTACAAATTGCAGTTTTTTATCTATTCTTTACATGTATGTTTTGAAGACTTGATTGGACGACTCAATTAACAGACTTGGCAGTTAACATTTTTATTTCTTATTTTTTGAGTTGTTTTAGAAAGAAAAAAAACACATAGAACGAACTATTTCATAAGAGTAAAAGGTCAAATTCTAATAGTTACTGCTATTTTCGCATTTGGTCGATCGTGTAAAAGCTAATTTAAATAATTTTGTCATTAGAATCAAATTCGGATTTGAAATCTGCATAACATTCTCTATAATCAAATTAATTGAAATGTCATTAGCAGCATAGTCAATACCTTAATTTCAGAGGATCGGAGTTAATTCCTCTAGATCTTTTGCTTGTTATTTCTTGGTTTTGATGCATATGAACTATTAGTCATACTTTATTCCATTGTCTATATTGCTCTTTTTTTTCATATGTGAATTCACATTGTTCATTCATGTTTAATTTGATTTTTATAGATCATGTTCGCTGCTTTAGTCTAACTAACATTCTAAAATATTGCCTTTGCTTCTTCCACGTGGCATTTTGTATGAATTTTTATTTATCGTTCACAAATAATATATACAATATATATTGTTCAAACTAATCCTTACCTACAAGTGTGGTCAAATCTATTAAATATAAATTCTAATTTGAGAAACTTAACAATCACATATGTATAGTTGACAAAAAATGCTAGCATTAATTGTGTCATTAACGCAATAAGGAAATATGAAATGACATATTAGTTTTAGATTGCAGTACATCATATTCTGTTTGAATATATAAAATGGCATATATTTTGTAAATTCCTTATTTTATTTTTCTAACCATACTACAACTATTAATTGTGTCATTAAAAAAAATTTCTATTCCATATTGTTTTTGGCCTTTTATAATGTTTAACACAATAAAAAAGTGCAAGATTATAGCATTAAATTCATATATTAGTTTGTCCAATTCACATCCTTATACCCGTTATCTTTTCCCTACCTTTATTTTTTCCACTATAATGGAATGCCTACAATATGTAGGATATGCATTGTTTTCACAGTAATAATAAAATTTTTGTGTTCATTCTTTTTTATTGTTTTATTTCATTTTTCACATCATCTTTTTTATGGATAGACACTTTGTCACTGAGGAAATCAAATTGTATTTCATATGACCAAATTGAGGTACAATGTTTTATTATCTTACGTACAATATTTTGTAACATTCGTGCTTATATAACTAAACATTGTATGCTATAAATTTATAGTTGCTTTTAGACTTCTTTTGCTTGGGGCAATTTGATATTTCTATTTTTTGTTTTGATGTAATTTGTGGGTTTGCTTTGGTCATTTTCTTGACTACTTTATTTTTCAGTGATTCTTTTGTTTGGATTTGGTCCGATGCTATCTGTGTGCCCACAAGATAATTGGATTTTTGCCCAAGTTCTTTTGTTTAGAGGTGGCATGCCTTTTGTTCCATGCAAAAGGTGTACTGGATCTATGTTGTAACTTGCTTGGCCTTTGAGACTTTACTTAATATAATCAACTTATTGATGTTTAAAAAAAAACGAGTAACGCTATGCTTCCCAAATTTCCATCCCAAATGACATGACAATGAGACCACTGAATTTTGATTGGAGGATGTTGAAGTGACCCCATAGTGATCCCACTATCACATCATTTGGGATAGAAATTTGGAAAGCATAGCAATACTCTAAAAAAAATTAATTTTATATTTGTACAAATCAAGTTGATGCATCGAGATGTTGTGGATATATTATATGTTGAGTTATGTCATAAAAATATGGTTCATACTATTCCTATCAACTAATTTCGTTATTCTGACAAAATAAAAGAGGTTCAACCAAAAAAAGAAAAAAGAAAAGGTATGAGGAGCTTTAACTCTTTTTGTATCAGTATTAATTATCTCCAATCATGTTTTTTTTTTTAATCGTTTTCTCAAGTATCCAGTGCATTTTGTCCCCCAAAAAAAAAAAAAAAGACTATCCCGTGCAATCACTTTTTTTCTTTCGCAACTATCCCATGCAAGTGCACGGGGTCATAACTAGTTTTGCAGAAAATTCAAAGCAGTAGGTATAGATTGCAAGGGGCCTTAATTGGAGATTTATTCACGCAATAATTGATCTTAAATTTTCTACAACACAACTCTACAATACATTATTTTGATGTCCCTTTATGTCTCACCATTATTAATGCTCTTTAAACTCTTAACCTTTTTTTTTCCTTACCAATGAGTAGGGATGTCAAAATTGGCCTGTCGAGTCAGGACAAACCTAACATTGATCATGTTTGGGCTTTACTTCACGTGCTCATGTCTCTTTTCAGGCTAGAACGGGGTCGGTCTGAGCTTAAGAGTTCATAATCTAGGCCCTAGGCCCTAAGGTAGAGTCTAATTGAGTGCTATAAATTTATCCTAAAATGGTATAAATACTATTATATATGTAGCCATTTTTTTATAAGTTGGAAATAACTTTCAATATACCAACTTGCAATTTTTTATACTTTTAATACCTAAAAACTATCAATATTTTTATTGTTGGAAAACTTCTAGTCGGGATTTGGGCCGGGTTTGGTCTTCAAGAGATAAACCCAAACCCTACTCAGGATGCTAGGGCCGGGCTTAAGGCCCTTTTTTCGGGCTGCCCGTCGAACCATGCTTTTTTACACCCTACCAATGAGTTAAGTTTTTATTATTTTGTTTTTTTTTTCATTCTAAAGTTTAGGTATGAGTTAAGGTCTTTAAAAATATATGTTCGTAAAGACGGTGATGATGCCAAAATTTGGTTAGAGATTTATAGAGCAGATTAAGGAGAGATAGAGTGAGAGACTGGTTTTTTGTATGTGGTTCGACCCTGTTAATGAAGGAACCTACGTCCACATGTGTGTCTAAACATGTTCACTATACTGTAAAAGGCCGGTGACCTATGCTGAACCAACAATAGTTTGGAGCTATCGTAGGTCGGGCGGGCGTGGTGATGATTGCTATAGAGGTGCTATGCAGACTGAAAAGTTGGCCCCCCCTAAAGGAGGTGAGTGGTCTCTTTTATAGATACAAGAGACACATTCGTACAAGGAAACTATGCAGATTAGGTAATGCAATTTGATTTAGGATTGATTGGCATCAATCATGGGGTCCTAATTGGATTAGGAAGCAACCTTAGTTATCCATTAATCTTCTAACTTGAGTAGGAATCTGGTTGGAACATCCTGGACCATGCCTCAGGACCTGCTTGAGCTGTCCCCATGACGAGTCGTGCCTGTGCGGTCTTCCCGACCTGTTGGTCGAGTCTCGCGCATATACCGCTCGAGATAGAGGCTGAGTAGAACTGCTCGGTTGCAACACCCGTACCCGGGAAAAAGGGTTAATTATCATTTTTATATGCATTGATTAATATAATTAGTGTATAAAATGGATTAAGGGGAGGCTTGGACTCGCCCATGGAAAAAGTGTTCAGAGAAGGACACCATTTGGAATAGTCCCCAGTGAGGAGGGACAGTTAATGAAGTGTGAGCCAGTGAAGGGCTCGGATAAAATAAATTTGCATTTTATCTATTAAATGCATTTACATGATTACATGAATATTTGTTAAGAATGCTTTCATATTGAAATGTTATATGTTAGCATTTGGTGTTAGTTTGGATACTCACATAAGGGTATACACGGAAAATAATTCACAACTAGTAGGTGCGATAGCAATTTCACAAAATATGTGGGACCCACGTTGGGACCCATACGGGACTTAGACAAACACATTAGATAATTGGGTAGTTAATGGAATGTTTTGTGGATTTCATAATAGGAACTCAAGAGTTTTGGGGGTGTAAATGAAAAAGATGGAAAAAGAGGCTTTGACACCTTAACATATGATGCATGTGTGTATATGTGTCAAGGTAGGGTGAGAGTTCACACTAAATTACAGAAATTAAAAGAGAGAGAGAGAGAGAGAGAGAGAGAGAGAGAGAGAGAGAGAGACGACGAGATTCCATAACACCGACACCGTTAATTCGCCGTTCCGTCGCCGTCCGAAGTCTAATTCGAGAACTGATGCCGTTTTCAGACTCGTGGAGGTGAGACGATCATTTCTATACCTTTAATTTACATTTTAATCATCGTAATTTTGGTAGCTCACGCTAATCGATAACACGCCGTTGCCGAATTCTTGTAGGATTTACTTTAGAGTAGGAATTGAGCTTGAATTTGGTGAAATTCTACATATCTTGGCTTAAATTGGGTAAAATCTGTGAGAGGTGAGTTTTCTAACTAAAGTTGATTGTGCCTAAATGTGTTTAATGCTTCAATGGTGGTTAGAGATGAAAGTTCGTGTTTAGAATTTATAAAGATGTGTTATTGTAAGATTGTATGTTAACTATATGAGAATTTTTATGCTTATATGCTTACGTGGTAATCAATGGGTATATGGAAAATGGTTCATTGTTGGGAGTAATAAGGGTGGTGAAGAGGAAGAATCTGATAAATACGGAAGTCCAAGGAATAGAAGTGACCACGTGACCAAGGGACCAAGGGAGGTCTTCGGGTCTAAATGAACCATAGAAACGGTGACTCGGCGATTATGTATGTGATATGTGTTTAATTGTAGCATTGCACGTATTAAGCATTCAATCATGTTTATATTATTCACTAAAAACCGTTTTCTGTTTCTGTTGTGGTAAATAACAACCACCGCAGGTACAAAGCAATATCCGGAGAGGAAATGATGGGAGAGATGGGAAAGATAGGAGAGATGAGAGAGATGGGGGAGATTTGGGATTTATGTTTATGAAACCTTTGAACTTGTAAAATGATGTAAAATGTAGTATCTTTAATAACAATATAGGTAATTTGGTTGTAACCATGGAACTTAGATCCTTCAACTTGTATTTTGGTAGTTTAGAGTTGAATTGGGAAAAACTCTATGTAATTTCTATGTTTTGGCTGTTTGTGTGGAAGTGGCTAACTTGGACCTTTCCGGCAAGTCCGAGTAGTGTCGCAAGTGTTGTGGACATGTTCCATTTGTTATATATATGTTTGTATGGCTTTGAGTTCATGTCAACCAAGTTTAATGAACTTTTGATTAGAAGTGAGCTTCAAAGTTTCAAAGTTTGTGTTGTTCCAAAGGAATTGAGTTCATAATTGAATTGGTTGAATTATGGCTATGTTTATGTTTTTTTCCATGCTTGGTTAATGTTTAGGAATGTTTAAAAATGTGTTTGAAATGTTTCATAAAAGTTTCTTGAAGTTTTCATGAGGTTTGGAATGTTTTGGGTATGTTTTAAAAATTGTAGCAGCAGAAACTGCTCTGCAGGAACCCGGATCAATCCGAGTGCAAAGGGTGGATCGATCCGGCCCTTCCTGGGGACATTTTGTGAGAAATTAACAAGTAGGATCGATCCGGATTTTGTGGGCGGATCGATCCGCCCCTGTTTTTCTTAACCGTTCGCTTTTACAGAAACACGCATATCTTTTTCTAGAAAACTCAAATTCGCGCACCATTTTTTGCGTTAGAATCGGGACTCAAAACCTATCTTTTGGTATAAAAATTTGATATACTTATTAATGACCATTTTTCCCTTGGGGTTATTTTTGTCACAATAAAGTTCTTTTAAGTGGTTTAAATCCACATTTCCTTCCTAATTAGTGTATGTTTTGGTGCATTTAGTCTTATTATACGTGTCCTAATCCGCTGGGACGGGTTGTGGTATAACAATTTTTGGTATCAGAGTAATAGGCTAGAGCCTTTGGGGCGAGAGACGTACGACGCGTAGTGTGCACACAACAACACGTAGTTGCATAAACATGCATACACATTTACTTAGCATGCTTTCAATGTTGATTAGCATGTCATGTGTTTGTTTAAAGTAGCGTGTGTGTGTGTGTAATAATGTGGGTGCCAGGCATTATGTCTAGAGGTGACACCTCAAACCAATGGAACGAGTTGAAAGAGTAATTGAAGGATTGGTTCGAGTCGCCGAAACTCATGTAGTCGAAGAAAGACCGGTACAACTGAACCCAAATCCGAGGGAGGAAGTTGTCACTATCTCGAAATTTCACAAGCAAAATCCAACGATATTCCATGGGGAAGCCGATCCAATGAGGGCAAACTTCTGGATTTCTGATATGGAGAAAATCTTTAGGGTGTTACCATGTACGGAGGAACAGAAAGTTCTATTTGCCACCGATACGATAAAGGATGAAGCGCAATATTGGTGGCATACCAAGATAGGCCCGGGTCAACCAACTACTTGGAATCAATTCCTTGAGATATTTAATGAGCAATACTTTCCAAAATCATTTGGAGATCAAAAAGCACAGGAGTTTATGGAATTGGTACAAGGGGGAAAGTCAGTTCGGGACTATGTGACGCAATACACGAGTTTGGAAAGGTTTGCGGGGGATATGATAACAACTAAAAAAGTGAAGGCAAGGAAATTTGTGGCGGGACTACGAAGTGACATCCGGGGACGAGTGACCATGTTCCGACCGGAGACGTTTGCTAAGGCACTTGATATTGCCTCCATTGCCGAGAGAGATCTTGGGTTTACTTCAAGTATGCCATAACCACCAAGACAACAAAGCAAGAGAATGGGATCGAGTCAATTCAGCGGCCAAGGTAGTGCAAAGATGCAGAGGCCGAGAGGTTCATCGATCAGTAGTGGCGGTGGTTCTAGTGGGAACAAACCAAGGTTCTCAATTTGTCAGAAATTTCATTGGGGGCAATGCAATCAACTTTCAAACCTGATCACTTGTAACATTTGCCGACAACAGGACATATAGTAAGAAATTATCCAAATCAGAATGTGGTTATGAGGGGTCGATGCTTTACATGCAAAGAGTTGGGGCACCAAGCGAAAGATTGTCCTACAAAGCATTAAAGAGCTTCAGGTTTTGGGTCGTATGCGGCAAGTTCTATTACACCAAGACCTACTCAACAACCTCCAAGGAGAGAGTAGCGGGAGGCAAGAACGTATCAACTCAGGCCAAGAGAGACCACTTCAGCTGATACTGTTGTTTCAGGTATGGTTCCCATATGCTCGCATTTAGCAAATGTACTCATAGACTCGGGATCCACATACTCATTCGTATCACATCACTTCGCTAAGCAACTAGATAAGCCATTAGAGTTCTTAGACTATGATTTATCTATTATAATACCATCGGGGGCCTTATTGGTTAGTTTGGGTGTATTTCATAAATGTGAGATTAACTTGAATGGTAAGGAATTGATTGTTGATTTGGTACCATTAGTTATTCAACACTTCGATGTTATATTGGGTATGGATTGGTCAGCGGCTAATCATGCAACAACAAAGGGGTAGTATTCCGTATTCCGAATCAAGAAGTATTTTATTTTCAAGGCAAGGGAGTTATAGCACCACCATATATTGTGTCAGCCATTGAGGCTTGTCGTTTGTTAAAGAAGGGTTGTCAGGGATTTCTATGTAGTATACTTGATACTAGAGCCCTGATTTAAAACTTGAAGATATTCCGGTAGTTAGGGAATTTTCGGATGTATTTCCGGAGGAGTTGCCTAGTGTGTTAATTGACCGAGAGATTGAGTTTGGTATTGATGTCATGCCAGGGACTCAACTGATATCACGAGCACTGTATCGAATGGCACCAGTTGAGTTGAAAGAGTTGAAGACTCAGTTGCAAGGACTGATCGATAAGGGTTTCATTCGGCCTAGTGTGTCTCCGTGGGGTGCACCGGTGTTATTTGTGAAGAAGAAGGATGTTGCAATGCGGATGTGCATCGATTACCGGGAATTCAACAAGGTAACAATCAAGAACAAGTCCCCGTTGCTACATATTGACGATCTCTTCGATCAGCTTCAAGGAGCTCAAGTATTCTCAAAAATTAATTTAAGATCTGGATACCATCAACTGAAAGTTAAAGCTGGGGATGTAGAGAAGATAGCCTTTAGGACCCGCTATGGGCACTATGAATTTCTAGTGATGCCGTTTGGGGTTACTAATGTGCCTGCAGCTTTCATGGATTTAATGAATCAGGTGTTCAAATCGTATTTGGATGAGTTTGTGATAGTTTTTATTGACGATATTCTCATTTATTCCAAAAGTCCAGAGGAGCATGAACAACACTTGAGATTATTTTTGCAACGACTTCGAGAAAAGCAATTATTTGGAAAATTGAAAAAAAGTGAGTTTTGGTTAACAAGTGTCACTTTCCTAGGGCACGTGATCTCTAAGGAGACACAAAAGATTGAAGCTGTAATGAATTGGTCAAGATCGATAAATGTGTCAGAGATTCGAAGTTTCTTGGGGTTAGCCGGATACTACAGAAGATTTGTCAAAGATTTATCTAGAATTGCAACTCCGATGACGAGATTGATGAAGAAAGACGTACCGTTTGAGTGGAATAAGGAGTGTGAAGATTGCTTCTTAGCATTGAAGGAGAAATTAACAACAGCACTGATACTCACAATTCCAATAAGTACCGGAAATTTTAGAATTTATAGTGATGCCTCTCACCAAGGCTTGGGATGCGTGCTAACACAAGATGACAAAGTGATAGCTTATGCTTCACGACAGTTAAGACCTCACGAGAGAAATTACCCGACACATGACTTGGAGTTAGCAGCGCTGATCTTCGCTTTGAAGATTTGGAGGCATTATTTATACGGAGAGACTTGTGAAATCTTTACCAATCATAAAAGTCTAAAATATCTATTCACTCAGAGAGATCTTAACATGCGACAAAGGAGGTGGTTGGAACTTATGAAAGATTATGATTTGAAGATACAATATCACCCAGGAAAGGCCAATGTAGTTGCCAATGCCTTAAGCCGAAAGTCGTCGAAAAACATAGCTTATGCCTTAACAGCACAGGAGGAGCTAGTGAAAGAATTTGAACAATTAGAACTTGAAGTCATTCCTAAAATTAGAGGTGGTTTAATGGCTGCGATTGTGGCACAACCGAGTTTAATTGGTGAAATCAAGACTAATCAGCTTTTAGACCTAGAATTCAAGAAAATTGTAGATGAGTTACATGAGGGAGCTTCGACAGTGTTTTGAGATACATCAACCATTTATGTGTTCCTAAGGTTAGAGATTTAAGATATAAAGTTATAAAAGAAACTCATAGTACAAGATATTTAGTACATCCGGGTAGTGCCAAAATGTATCGAGACTTGCGAGACATTTATTGGTGGAGTGGCATGAAGCAGGAAGTAGCAGAATTTGTTGCTAAATGCATGACATGCCAAAAAGTAAAAATGGAACATCAACGACCTGGAGGGGAACTTCATCCTTTAGAAATACCAAAATGGAAGTGGGAGCATATTACAATGGATTTCGTATCGGGATTTCTAAAATTTCAGAAATCAAATGATAGTATTTGGGTTATTGACTGGTTGACTAAGTCAGCCCATTTTCTACCTATGAAGACCAAAGATCCATCGAAACTTGCAGAGATTTACATTCGGGAAATTATTCGGCTTCATGGAGCACCGGTTTCGATAGTGTCAGACCGTGATACCCAATTTGTATCAAGATTTTGGGAGAGTTTATAGAGGGCTATGGGGACAACTTTACACTTTAGTACTGCATTTCATCCCCAGACCGATGGTTAGTCAGAAAGGGTGATTCAGATTCTAGAAGACATGTTAAGAGTATGTATTATGGACTTCAAGGCTGATTGGGAGACACACTTGCCTCTAATCGAGTTCTCTTACAATAACAGTTTTCAAATTAGTATCGGCATGGCGCCTTACGAGGCATTGTATCGAAGAAAGTGTAGATCACCGGTTTGTTGGACAGAAGTTCGTAAAAAGTAGCTTTTGGGACCGAAGATAGTACAAATTACTACTGACATGATTAGATTGATTAAACAGTGGTTATAAATAGCTCAAAGTCGTTATAAAAGTTATGTAAATACGGGTAGAAGACCGTTGGAGTTTGAAGTGGGTGAGTATGTCTTCTTGAAAGTGTCACCTTCGAAAGGTATAACACGTTTTGGTAAACGGGGTAAGCTTAACCCGAGATATGTTGGACCGTATTTGATTCTTAACAGAGTTGGACCATTAGCCTATCGATTGGAATTGCCTCAAGAGTTAAAAAGAATGTTCATAATGTGTTCCACGTGTCGATGCTTCGACGTTATGTGTCAAATCCAAGACATGTCATTATTCCAGAGCCGTTAGAGATTCGAGAGGATATGACTTATGTGGAGCATTCGGTACAAATTCTTGATAGAAAAGACCAAGTATTGAGAACCAAGGTGATTCCCTTAGTAATGGTTCAATGGCAGAGCCATTCCGTCGAGGAAGCAACTTGGGAACGAGAGGATGAGATTCGAGCCAAGTACCCGCATCTCTTCGATTCCTAAGGTAAGAGTAAGTTTGGGGACCAAACTCCCTTTTAGGGAGGGAGAAATGTAACACCCGCATCCGGGAAAAAGGGTTAATTATTATTTTTATATGCATTGATTAGTAAAATTAGTGTATAAAATGGATTAAGGGAAGGCTTCAACTCGCCCATGGAAAAAGTGTTCAGAGAAGGGCACCATTTGGAAAGGTCCCCAGTGAGGAGAGACAGTTAATGAAGTGGGACCCAGTGAAGGGCCTGGATAAAATAAATTTTCATTTTATCTGTTAAATGCATTTACATGATTACATGAATATTTGTTAAGAATGCTATCATATTAAAATGTTATATGTTAGCATTTGGTGTTAGTTTGGATACTCACATAAGGGTATACACGAAAAATGATTCATAAGTAGTAGGTACGATAACAATTTCACAAAATATGTGGGACCCACGTTGGGACCCATACGGGACTTAGACAAACACTCATTAGATAATTGGGTAGTTAATGGAATGTTTTGTGGATTTCATAATAGGAACTTAAGAGTTTTGGGGGTGTAAATGAAAAAGATGGAAAAAGAGGCTTTGACACCTCAACATATGATGCATGTGTGTGTATGTGTCAACGTAGGGTGAGAGTTCTCACTAAATTACAGAAATTAAAAGAGAGAGAGAGAGAGAGAGAGAGAGCTTGGAGAGAGACGACGAGATTCCGCAACACCGACACCATTAATTCGCCGTTCCGTCGCCGTCCGATGTCCAATTTGCGAACGGAAGCCGTTTTCGGACTCGTGGAGGTGAGACGATCATTTCTATACCTTTAATTTACGTTTTAATCATTGTAATTTGGTAGCTCACGCTAATCGGTAACACACCATTGCCGAATTCTTGTAGGATTTACTTTGGAGTAGGAATTGAGCTTGAATTTGGTGAAATTCTACATATATTGGCTTAAATTGGGTAAAATCTATGAGAGGTGAGTTTTCTAACTAAAGTTGATTGTGCCTAAATGTGTTTAATGCTTCAATGGTGGTTAGAGATGAAAATTCATGTTTAGAATTTATAAAGATGTGTTATTGTAAGATTGCATGTTAACTATATGAGAATTTTTATGCTTATATGCTTACGTGGTAATCAATGGGTACAGGGAAAATGGTTCATTGTTGGGAGTAATAAGGGTGGTGAAGAGGAAGAATCTGATAAATACGGAAGTCCAAGGAATAGAAGTGACCACAGGACCAAAGGAGGTCTTCAGGTCTGAATGAACCATAGAACCGGCGACTCGGCAATTATGTATGTGATATGTGTTTAATTGTAGCATTGCATGTATTAAGCATTCAATCATGTTTAGATTATTCACTGAAAACCGTTTTCTGTTTCTGTTGTGGTAAATAACAACCACCGCAGGTACGGAGCAATATCCGGAGAGGAAATGATGGGAGAGATGGGAAAGATAGGAAAGATGAGAGAGATGGGGGAGATTTGGGATTTATGTTTATGAAACCTTTGAACTTGTAAAATGATGTAAAATGTAGTTTCTTTAATAACAATGTAGGTAATTTGGTTGTAACCATGGAACTTAGATCCTTCAACTTGTATTTTGGTAGTTTAGAGTTGAATTGGGAGAAACTCTATGTAATTTCTATGTTTTGGTTGTTTGTGTGGAATTGGCTTGTTAGGGATATATACTAAAAGTCATGCTTTATGTAGTTGATTTATTATTCATTTAATAAAATCAGTTAATTCTTTTTTTTTTTTTATGAGAATCTGTGTGGGCAATGTTTGTATTACATTATTTATTTAATATCATGCATGTGTGTCTCTCATTCTATATAGTAGGTGGTTTGGTGTGTAGAGTTCGGCTTACACACGAAAGATTAGGCCATCAGATATTATAGAATGTAAGATTTTGGTTTACAGTCTTGAATGGGATTGGACATACCATCGGTAGGACTGCAGCATGGTGTTGTAGTAGGTTTGTCTTGACTACGAAAAATGGTATAGTTTCAACTCACTATGTTGGTACACTTTGAGTATTAAACAGGACTGACTTGGGGTAATTATCTTTATACTGACTTATAAGATAATTAATACCTCATGGCTATTATGAGTGCTTATGCTCTAAATCCTAAGTTAATTTGTAGACACGTACATTTGATATTTACACTTTGATCCCTAAAAAGGGTGAGATCCTTAAATGGGTCAATATCTCATTGGATTGGGTGGCAATATTAATTGTGTGGTGGATATTAATTAATGATGGAATCCATGTCTCAATTTTGGGATTGATGATATCCCCTTGAGAAAGCTTATAAGTTTTGATTATGTCAAACCCTGCAGGTGGATTTTGTATCTGACATATCAGATAAGTTAAGAAGAGGAACTCAAGGAATTTTAAGAAATTAATTAAATATGATTGTCAGTTATTATATTTAATTAATGGATATCTGTAATCTTAACATGGGGAGATAATAAGCATTTAATAACATGGAGCTCGAAATCTATTTTTGAGATAAGGGTAGGAGTGCAATTATAATTCTTTAGTGGTATGAATTATAATTTATGAAAATAGGAATCTGATTCAGTTCGAATTAGGGTTTCCTAATTCCATAAGGAAGCCTATTCCTTATTGACTTCTTATGGTCCCTATCGTAGCCTATATATATGCTGCTTTGGCTCTTTTCTCAGTTTGCGTTTTTCTATATAGAGAATTATAACTCGGAATAGAAAAGAGAGCGTAAAAGAGGGAGAGCAGAAAACAGAAAGGATTTCAGAAGAGCCCACACTCAGTTCGATATTCTGACAGCAAAGGAATACGGTAGAAGATCATGAGCTGTCATCGAGCCCGTGTTCTCGATTCGTCTACTACAGCAATCCGTTTTAGCAGTTTAAGGTAACCCTAGTTCCGCCCTTGTAGGGTTATTGTAGTTTTCACGTAAATTTTTTTTTGCAGTACCAACTTATACGCAATGTCAACGAATTCTGGGAACGCAGTTTCCTAACAGTGGTATCAGAGCAACGTTGATTCTGCATATAGGTTGGAAGCAACCATGTTGTCCAATAAAACAGATCTTATGCGTGCATTGATGGATGGATAGAACGTAGATCTGTGCTAACCCTTGTTTTGCAGCGTTCTTATTCCACTATTATAGTCGCTGGTTTTGTGTGATTGGATCCCACGATGGGTTTATTCGTGGTTAATATTGCTATTTTGATATAGAATGTGAACTCCTTTATGGAGGCATAGGAATTGTATGTATTGGATCCCATGCTTGATTGATGCGTGGTTAATTTACTGCAAATATATAACATGTGAACTCCTTCACGGAGGCATAGGGTTTATGTAATATATCTCAAGTAAATCCGTGAAGATGGTTTGTGAGAGCAGTTTTACAAGCAGTTTTCGAAAGCGATCTAGAAGCAGTTTTAGAAGGCAGTTTCAGAAAATAGTTCTGGAAGGCAGTTGCTGATGGTAGATCGGATTTAACTTCCGGGGCGCTGCCCCGGAAACCCCGCGGGAGGTACTGCCCCCTCGACCCTCGTGAGCTGACTGGGCAGCTCGACCCCCGTTGCGTAGTGGCGACATAGAGCTAATCGGGTTCAATGAAGATTTCTTCACAAGAGTTGCAGCTTGACCATAATAGTGGGATTCCTATTTTATTGTGGTTTCTTTATTTATGTGTGATTGAATGATTATTATTGTTTCATGTTTAATGAATAGAACAACATGGATAATTATTCCTAGACCTATTTCATATGTCTAGCTGCATGTTTAATTTATTTTAATTTAAAATAATGGACAACTATATGTGTATTTAGAAATAAAACTAATTCCATAATTTGAAAACATAAGTACTTATTTTCTAAAATCATGAGAATAGAATAATTTTATTATCTACACATGTGGGTTTCACTAGTAAGGATGAATTAATCCTTGTCAAGTATTCCATTATTTTTTATTAATTAAATTAAAAGTTTTTCTAAAAAATTATAACCCTCAATTTTTTTTAAAATTCTAAGTGGGAGAGGGAATTTATCAAGTAAAAATCTCATGGTCTCCACCACTGGTTTGTAGATGATATGATTAACTTTGTGTGATGGCTCTATTGTCATCCTCCCTATCGGATGTAGTTGATCATGGAATCATCAGTACAAACTTATTTAAAAGAATGTTTTGGGTGATTGTTGGTGTGGGTCACCTCTCCATCAGAGGTGTTCCTCATGGAACTCTTGACCTAGAATTAAGTGATGGTATACACTTAGCTATAAATAATAATATCCTCTCCATTTGAGTCACTGTTATTATTTATAGGACCAAAGCAAGTCAGCAGTTTAATTTTATTAGGCAAAGTACATTGCCTGGATAGTAAAATTAAAAGGCAATTGTCTATCTGAACAAATGATGGATAGTATATGGCTTCCCATCGAGTCATACTATTCGCGGTGTATCAGGTTGCTGGCGGATTCCTTTCAAATATGGTAGAGGGAACCAATATTTTCAACTCGAATCCATAGTAATTTTTGCCCAAACGTAATTATTTATGTTATGTGATTCTCAGGCTTTTAAATGGATACTTTCAATCCACTTGCTGTTATACTTAAAGAAAACAAACTTACTGGACCAAACTATATAGACTGGAAAAGGAATTTGGATTTTGTGTTAACTGCTAAAGAGTACAAGTTTGTGCTTAATCAAGAATGTCCTGAGCAACCTGGTGAGGGGGCAACCGCTGAGAAAACCCAAGCTCACAAGAAATGGGTCAAGGATGATGAGATGGGGCGGTGTTACATTTTGGCATCCATGTCAAATGTGCTGCAACATCAGCATCAGTTAATGGCCAACGCCTATGACATGATGGAGAGCCTCCGAGAGATGTTCGGGGATCAAAGTCATGCTGCTAGGTAGGTTGCCATTAAAGACTTGATGAACACAACCATGGCTGAGGGGACGCCTGTAAGGGATCATGTTCTTAAGATGATATCTCTTCTTAATGAACTAGAGATCCTTGGAGCTACAATCGACGGGGAAACCCAGGTCGATATCGTACTCCAGTCACTGCCAGAGTCTTTTAAGCAATTCCGCCTCAATTACAACATGAATAAATTTAAATATACTTTGGCGGAGCTGCTTAAAGAACTCCAGGCAGCTGAGGGTCTCAACAGAAAGTTAGGGAGTGCTCTTGTGTTTGAGAAAGGTTCTGCTTCAAAGCCGAAAGGCAAGAAGAAAATGAAAAAGGCCCAAAAGAAGGTCGCGGGTCCTCCGCCAATCCAAAGGCCACGAGGACAACTGGGAAAGCCTAAAGGCAAATGTTTTGTTTGCAAGCAGCCAGGACACTGGAAGAAGCAATGTCCAGTTTATCTCGCCAGACAGAACAATCAAGGTAAATCTCATTTACTAGTTGTTGAATCGTGTTTAGCGGTCCGATCTACCGGTACCTGGTGTATAAATACGGGAGCCACTGATCATGTATGCAATTCTTTGCAGGGGTTCCAGGGAACCAGACAGCTCAGTGATGGAGAGATTTATCTATATATGGGAAATGCTACGAGAGTAGCAGCAGTTGCAGTAGGAGATCTACATCTTAGTTTTGGTAGAGATAGGATTTTAATATTAAGAAATTGCTTTTATGTACCTCCTATTAGAAGGAATTTAGTTTCAGTTTCTAGTTTAGTAAAGAATGGATATTCAGTTCATTTTAATAAAGTAGTAGTTATTAAAGAAAATAAACGTTTTATTTGTTCTGGTCAATTGGTGGATGATCTTTATATTACAAATCCTATCTCTCCTATACTGCAACTAAATGAATTGAATAACACAAATAGTTTGCCATTTAAGAGAAAAGAACCTTCGAGGATGAACCAAACGCATCTTTGGCACTTACGCCTTGGTCATATTAATTTAAAAAGGATTCAAAGACTGGTTCAAAATGGGCCATTAGGCTCATTGGAAGTGGAGGCACTTCCAGTTTGTGAATCCTGCTTGGAAGGTAAAATGACGAAGAGGCCATTCTCGGCCAAGGGCTATAGAGCAAAAGAGCCGTTGGAACTGGTTCACTCTGATTTGTGTGGTCCTATGACTGTCCAAGCAAGAGGGTGATTTGAGTACTTTGTCACTTTCATCGATGATTACTCAAGGTATGGGTACATTTATTTGATGCGGTGTAAGTCTGAATGCTTTGAGAAATTCAAAGACTTCAAGGCTGAAACGGAGAAACGTCTAGGTAAATGTATCAAGACACTACGATCTGATCGTGGTGGAGAGTACCTCTTGGGAGAGTTTAGGGAATACTTATTGGAGCAAGGGTTTACATCCCAATTGTCTGCACCCCTTATGCCTCAGCAGAACGGTGTAGCAGAAAGAAGGAACAGGACTCTCATGGAAATGGTAAGATCTATGATGAGTTACTCGGATTTACCAATTTCCTTTTGGGGACACACATTAGAGACAGCTGCATACATTCTAAACTTGGTACCATCTAAGTCAGTACCTACTACTCCTACGGAATTGTGGACTGGACGAAAGCCTAGTCTGCAGCATGTTCGGATCTGGGGTAGTCCAGCACATGTGCTGAAAGGGAACGCAGAAAAGTTGGAATCAAGAACAGAAGTATGTTTCTTTGTTGGGTATCCAAGAGGAACTAAAGGTGGTCTGTTTTATAGTCCTGAGGATCAGAAGGTTATTGTTAGCACCAATGCCACATTCTTAGAAGAGGACTATGTTATGGACCACAAACCCATAAGTCATATTGTTCTAGAGGAAATGAGAGGAGTGTCACGCCCGTTCCAGAAATTTATGATTTTAAAAATGCATCATTTGAGATTTTGAAATTATTAATGTTATTAATAATTGAGTTGAGGTTGACTGTGAGTCAACGGTAAGGTGTCAGTGAGGACACGGGAACATGGAAGTTCATATTGCATAATCATGAGTAAATGGCATTTATATGATTTAAATGTTATTTGACCTTATCTGGTATTTTTGTGAATAGTAATTATACGTGTGTAGTACAATTCTGGTACTCTGTAATATTAGTATAACATTTTGAGAACTGTAGTGCGAACGTGAGTGATACGTTAATTAAAAAGGTAGGTTGTGTAGAGATTCCACATAATAGAGTTTTCGGACGTCATTTTTTTGGACCCAAACGAAACCTAGTCGGAAACTTTTGAAATTTATAGTTTTCACTCGTAAAGGCATAAAATGGACGTGTGCGAAGTTTCATGGGTTAATTAGAAGTTTGAGAAACTTGCGGGGAGGTAAACATAATTTCCAGAACTTTTGTCTATATATAGATGAGGATGAGAATTCAAACTCATCCAAATTTTTATAAATATCTAGAGAGAGGAGAGAGAAAGGAGATTTGGTTGCCACGAGCTTGCCGACGACATACGACGACCGTTCGTCTGTCAGATTTTCTCCAGATTTCAGATTTGAACTCGTGGAGGTAAGATCTACGTTTTGATACCACTTAGGTCGTGTTTGGCCAAGTTTTGTAAAAATCTTAATTTTAGACTTTTGGGAAAAATAGGTATAAACTTGTAGGAATTTCCTCAAATTCGAAATCCGACGATTATTTAGCCTCCTAGTCGATCCTTCAAAGTTTGAGGGAAATCGCACGAGGTATGAAGTCCTAACTTGTGAAATATAGAGAAATACATGTTTTATATTTCGAGGACGAAATTGAGATCCGGGAAAAATCCATGTGTTAATTATAGGCCCGTTAATTATGCACGCGCTAAATTGTGATAAACATGTCTAAATTTATGCGAGCACGTTAAGTTGTCTATGTGGGTCAAAAGGGAGTCTTATACAAATTCATGCCGGAGTAAGCTTCTCGATGTTTGAGAATTTAGTAGCGACGGCTACTGTGCATGGTTGATAGACTTGGACTTGCCATGGCACTTGTGGATACAATGGTTGATAGACTTGGACTTGCCATTGGTATCACGGTTTAAGGCTTGGACTTGCCGCTACCGGATGAATGCGTATTTTTTCTCCCTAGAGACTATTGTATGATTTATGAGATTAAAGCATGTTTTATTATATATTGCACATGTTAGACTTGTACGCTCAGCATATAGCTGAGCAGTGGAGATGTACTCCATTGCAGGTAAGAAGAAAGACAAGAAGAAGCGCGATGAGTGAGGCCGATGAACGCCGGGAAAATCACACTTGTATATGTTTTTGTTTTAAATCCTAAACTTGTGTAAGGGTTTGAATATTGTAATATGTTGTAATAGATCCTTGGATTAGTCCTGTAGTATGGAAATCTTGTAATTGAACGCCTATAGTTATGCTTTAAATGTTAAATCAGTTGTGGTTGAATTGGTGTTGGAATTAAGAAGCATGAGTTGTTAGTATTTACAACACAGGGCTGCCAGCAGGGGAGCAGTCGACTGGACCCTGGTTCAGTCGACTGGATCCTGTGTGTTTGAGACACTGAAAGTGAATAGTAAGGGAAGCAGTCGACTGGACCCTTTGTCAGTCGACTGAACACTGTAGATTTTGGCTACTGCTTTTAAAAATGGAAAACAGTCGACTGCGTCCTCAGATCAGTCGACTGGACCCTTTTTAAAACTTGTGCATTTTGGTTCTGCATAACCCAGTCGACTGGGCAGTCGACTGGACCTCTGTTGAGGATTTAGGGTTTTAGTTTCTGCCAGGCACAGTCGACTGGACCCTAGTACAGTCGACTGGGCAGTCGACTGAACCTCTGTATTTTGAAATGGATTCTTGTGAACACTTTTGATTGAACAAAACTTTTTGTAACTCCGATTTTCAATGGAATTTTCAACTCAGAGGGCAATGTTTCCTAAAGTTTTAAATAACCAGGGTTGTTTTAAAGTTCTTTCCGCTGCGTATAGATATGTGACGTTTGGATGAGCCTTGGTGGCGTGCCACGTGTCCTATTTCCACGCGTAGTGGAATGGGTCGTGACATTTATTGGTATCAGAGCTATAGGTAACAAAACTTTGGGAACATTCGACGACGAGTGGAGTGTTGAGTGATTTGCCACATGTTCTCAAATGCATCCATACATATTAGAGATGTTTGATGCATATGGATGTTGGTTCACATACATGATATTGTTATTGTTGTACATGCATAGTGTTTATGCATTGAGAACTACAGGATTGTGATCATGAGTGACGAAGAGCGAGAACTATCGCCGCACACTCGACGTATGAATGAAATGGCAGAAATGATGGGGAACATGGGGGAAATGATACGGAATATAGCAGAGCGACTGCCTCCTACGCCCCATATCGAAGTGGAACCAATAATTGTAGTACATGCACCCGAAACTAGAGGCATAAGATCTATATCCGAACAATTTGCTCGAAAGAAACCAATGGAATTTCATGGGACGCCTGATACAACATTGGCAGAACATTGGGTCATGGACATGGAACGAATTTTTAGATCTATTCCAATGTCAGATAGGGAGAAGATTGAGAACGCAAGTGATGTACTGCGGGGTGAAGCCCAGAACTGGTGGGTAAACGTTCTAGATCAAGGAGCACCGATTACGTGGGAAGGGTTTAAGGCAGAATTCAATCGCCGATTCTTTCCGCGAGCCGCCTGTAATGCAAAGAAACGAGAGTTTGATAACTTGAAGCAGGGAGATATGACCGTAACCGAATATACTTCCAAGTACAACGCTTTGTTGAGATTTGGAAAGGGTTCTGTACCAGAAGAGGAAGATAGGGCAAGAAAATTTGAAGAGGGTTTAAGGGATAATATCCGGTTGAGAGTAGAGACCTATGAGCATTCGACTGTTGCCGCAGTACAACAAACGGCGCTAGTGGCTGAGAGTGGAATGGAAAGGTCGAGGCAAAATCAATCTGGTAAACGAAGCAATGAGAGTGGGGATAGGAACCAAGGCGGATCTTTCAAGAGGCCGTTTCAAAGAGGCTCTGGTTCTAGTTTTAGTGATTTCAGGAGGACGCCAAGTAACATACCGTTGTGTTCACTTTGCAACCGACCACACTCAGGCCGATGTTTCATGACCAAACCCCAGAACAGGAACCAAGGCGGGGGTAGTACAAATTCAACACCCTACATGAGAGGCAAGTGTTATGATTGTGGAGTATTTGGGCACCAAGCCAGGGATTGCCCGAGGAAGTATCCTCAGCAAGGAGCTAGTTCTATGACTTCCAGTGGGTCAAAGCCTAGACAATCCAATGACGGAGGACAAAGGACTGAACAACGTCAAGGAAGAGCGTATCAGATGAACCCAGGAGATATGACTGCTTCCGAGACAGTAGTCTTAGGTATGGTGCTTGTATGTTCGCACTTAGCATGCATACTTGTTAACTCAGGATCTACGCATTCATTTGTATCGCATGCTTTTGTTGAACATTTGAATGTTAAATCGGCACCGTTAGGATATGAATTGTCTATTGCTGTGCCACTTAGTAAAGCGATAATGACATCTACTGTATATAGGAACTGTGAGATCAAATTAGGTGAGAAGTTGATGACCGTAGATCTTATACCAATTGTGGTGAACCATTTCGATGTAATACTGGGAATGGATTGGTTAGCTCTTAACCAAGTCACAATAGACTGTGAACGGAAAGAGGTTAATTTTCGATCACCGGTACATGGAAACTTTTGTTTTCAAGGGAGTGGGGTTACACCGCCGCCGTACTTGATTTCAGCTATCCGGGCGGGAAGGTTATTGAAAAAGGGATGTCGGGGATTTCTATGTTCAGTGACTGATGTCTCAGCGACTGACTCAAAAGTAGGAGACATTCCGATAGTGCGAGAATATCCAGATGTATTTCCCAATGACTTACCAGACGTCCTGATTGAGAGGGAAATTGAATTCACTATTGAGGTTATGCCAGACTCAAGACCGGTATCAAAAGCACCGTATAGAATGGCACCAGTAGAATTGAAGGAACTGAAAGTTCAACTACAAGAGTTACTTGACAAGGGTTTCATTCGACCAAGTATTTCACCGTGGGGAGCTCCAGTGTTGTTTGTAAAGAAGAAAGATGGCTCCATGCGTATGTGTGTTGATTACCGGGAACTGAACAAGTTAACGATTAAGAACAAGTATCCACTACCGAGAATTGATGACTTATTTGATCAACTTCGTGGGGCACAAGTATTCTCCAAGATAGACCTGAGATCGGGTTACCATCAGTTGAAAGTGAAGGCCGAAGATGTTGAGAAAGCAGCTTTCAGAACGCGTTATGGACACTATGAGTTCTTAGTTATGCCATTTGGAGTTACAAATGCACCAGCCGCATTCATGGATCTTATGAATCGAGTATTCAAGGATTATTTGGACGACTTTGTGATTGTATTCATTGACGATATCCTTATCTATTCACCGAGTGAGATAGAACACGAGAACCACTTGAGATTGATACTTCAGAGATTGCGAGAGAAGCAATTATTCGGGAAATTCAAGAAATGTGAATTTTGGTTGACTAGTATTACCTTTCTTGGTCATGTAATTGACAAGAATGGAGTATCAGTCGATCATCATAAAGTAGAAGCTGTATCTAATTGGCAAAGGCCAACATCCGTATCTGAAATTCGAAGTTTCTTGGGATTGGCGGGATACTACTGTCGTTTTATTGAGCATTTCTCGAAGATTTCATTGCCAATGACAAAATTAATGAGAAAGGGTGTTATTTTTGAATGGAGTCAGGAATGTGAAGACAGTTTCCAAGAGTTGAAGTCACGGTTGACGAGAGCACCTATTTTGACAATACCATCCGGAACCGAGGGGTTTGTGATCTATAGTGATGCGTCGCATCAAGGGTTGGGATGCGTGTTGATGCAAGGTGGTAAAGTAATTGCTTATGCTTCTAGACAGTTGAAGACACATGAGATAAATTATCCGACTCACGATCTTGAATTAGCCGCAGTAATTCATGTTTTGAAAATTTGGAGACATTACTTATACGGAGAAAAGTGTGAGATATTCACGGACCACAAGAGTTTGAAATATATTTTCACTCAACGGGAATTGAATATGAGACAGCGAAGATGGTTGGAGTTGATGAAGGATTACGATCTTTCGATTGAGTACCATCCGGGAAAGGCAAATGTAGTAGCCGATGCATTAAGCCTGAAGACGCAAGGGAATTTAGCTGGCGAGCTAACACAACAAAAAGAATTGGTAAAAGAAATGGAACGTTTAGAATTGGATGTGATACCAGGGATTAGTGGTGGCTTAATGATGGCGATTGCAGTACACCCCGATATTATTGATGAAATCAAGAGGGAACAGTTTTACGATGTTTACTTATGCAAAATGAGAGACGAGATACCTTTGGGAAAGCGGCCTGGTTTTGTATTAAAACAAGGATTTCTAAAGTTGGAGAACCGATTATGTGTACCGAATGTGAAAGACTTGAAAGAGAGGATTCTAGAAGAAGCTTATAGTACGAAATATTCCGTGCACCCGGGAAGTAATAAGATGTACAGAAACCTGAGGGAAAACTTCTGGTGGAAGGGTATGAAGCGTGAAGTCGCTAAGTTTGTATCCGAATGTTCGGCATGTCAACAGGTCAAAGCAGAGAGACAAGTACCTGCGGGGTTACTACAGCCATTGCCAGTGTCAGAATGGAAATGGGACGAGATCACAATGGACTTTGTTTCAGGATTTCCACGATCATTCAATAAGAATGATAAGATTTGGGTTATAGTTGACCGATTAACCAAGTCAGCTCATTTTCTACCGATCAAGACGACTAAACCGTCCAAATTAGCGGAATTGTATGTGAAAGAGATTGTAAGACTACATGGGGTACCAGCGGTGATTATATCCGATCGGGATAGTAGTTTTACGTCAAGGTTTTGGGGAAGTTTGCAAAACGCTATGGGTACGAAATTGAATTTCAGTACTGCATTTCATCCTCAGACCGACGGACAGTCAGAGCGTATGATTCAGACCTTGGAAGATATGTTGAGATTGTGTGTATTAGACTTTGGGAATGATTGGGAGCACCACTTGCCGTTTATTGAATTTGCTTATAACAACGGATTTCAGTCAAGTATTGGTATGGCACCATATGAAGCATTGTATGGGCGTAAATGCCGATCACCGGTTTGTTGGACCGAGGTGGGAGAAAGAAAGTTGTTAGGACCTGAGTTAATACAGATGACTACTGAGAAGGTGAAGTTGATTCAGGAGCGACTTAAGGTGGCTCAGAGTCGATATAAGAGTTATGCAGACTCGAAACGGAGACCGATGACGTTCGAAGTAGGTGACCTTGTTTACTTACGAGTATCACCTTCGAAAGGCATTGTACGATTTGGAAAGAGGGGAAAACTCAATCCAAGGTTTATAGGACCTTTTGAGATCCTAGAGAGAGTAAGTCCAGTGGCTTATCGATTGGCTTTATCATCGGAATTGGAACATGTGCATAACGTATTTCACGTGTCGATGTTGAGACGATGTATGACTGATACGAGTAAGATCATTGTACCTGAACCGCTGCAGATTCAGGGGGACTTGACTTATGTTGAACATCCTGTAGAGATCTTGGATCGCAAAGAACAAGTTTTGAGAACCAAGACTATTCCAATGGTGAAAGTGCTATGGCGTAGTCACACTGTTGAAGAGGCTACGTGGGAACATAAGGAAGAGATGAGGAATGAGTATCCGCTCCTGTTCGACGTATGAGGTAAAGTTTGGGGACAAACTTCTTTTTTGGAGGGGAGAGTTGTCACGCCCGTTCCAGAAATTTATGATTTTGAAAATGCATCATTTGAGATTTTGAAATTATTAATGTTATTAATAATTGAGTTGAGGTTGACTGTGAGTCAACGGTAAGGTGTCAGTGAGGACACGGGAACATGGAAGTTCATATTGCATAATCATGAGTAAATGGCATTTATATGATTTAAATGTTATTTGACCTTATCTGGTATTTCTGTGAATAGTAATTATACATGTGTAGTACAATTCTGGTACTCTGTAATATTAGTATAACATTTTGAGAACTGTAGTGCGAACGTGAGTGATACGTTAATTAAAAAGGTAGGTTGTGTAGAGATTCCACAGAATAGAGTTTTCGGACGTTATTTTTTTGGACCCAAACGAAACCTAGTCGGAAACTTTTGAAATTTATAGTTTTCACTCGTAAAGGCATAAAATGGACGTGTGCGAAGTTTCATGGGTTAATTAGAAGTTTGAGAAACTTGCGGGGAGGTAAACGTAATTTCCAGAACTTTTGTCTATATATAGATGAGGATGAGATTTCAATCTCATCCAAATTTTTATAAATATCTAGAGAGAGGAGAGAGAAAGGAGATTTGGTTGCCACGAGCTTGCCGGCGACATACGACGACCGTTCGTCTGTCAGATTTTCTCCAGATTTCAGATTTGAACTCGTGGAGGTAAGATCTACGTTTTGATACCACTTAGGCCGTGTTTGGCCAAGTTTTGTAAAAATCTTAATTTTAGACTTTTGGGAAAAACAGGTATAAACTTGTAGGAATTTCCTCAAATTCGAAATCCGACGATTATTTAGCCTCCTAGTCGATCCTTCAAAGTTTGAGGGAAATCGCACGAGGTATGAAGTCCTAACTTGTGAAATATAAAGAAATACATGTTTTATATTTCGACGACAAAATTGAGATCCGGGAAAAATCTATGTGTTAATTATAGGCCCGTTAATTATGCACGCGCTAAATTGTGAAAAGCATGTCTAAATTTATGCGAGCACGTTAAGTTGTCTATGTGGGTCAAAGGGGAGTCTTATACAAATTCATGCCGGAGTAAGCTTCTCGATGTTTGAGAATTTAGTAGCGACGGCTACTGTGCATGGTTGATAGACTTGGACTTGCCATGGCACTTGTGGATACAATGGTTGATAGACTTGGACTTGCCATTGGGAGAAGCCGGTCACATCCTAGGGATCAAGCATATACGAGATCGCAAGAATAGGATGTTGGGCTTGTCACAAGGCACTTATATTGACAACATTCTTGCAAGGTTTAGCATGCAAGATTCCAAGAAGGGATTCCTTCCATTCAGACACGGAATTACTCTATCTAAGGATCAGTGTCCTCAGACACCTGGTGAGATAGAGAAGATGAAGGCAGTTCCTTATGCCTCGGCAGTAGGAAGCCTAATGTATGCTATGCTATGTACTAGACCTGACATCTGCTTTGCTGTTGGCATGGTTAGTAGATATCAGTCTAATCCAGAGCAAGAACATTAGACTGCGGTGAAAAATATTCTCAAGTACCTGAAAAGGACTCGAGACTATATGTTAGTTTACCAAGCAGACAGTCTTGTACCCATTGGGTACACAGATTCTGATTTCATGTCAGATAGGGATTCCAGAAAGTCTACCTCAGGATATGTGTTCACCCTAGGAGGTGGGGCCATTAGTTGGAGGAGTATCAAGCAGTCATGTATTGCTGATTCTACCATAGAAGCCAAGTATGTGGCAGCTTCGGAAGCCGCTAAGGAGGCCGTTTGGCTCAGAAACTTCCTTATGGATCTAAGAGTAGTACCTGCGTTACAATCGGCTATTACGCTTTATTGCGATAATAGCGGAGCACTTGCTAACTCAAAGGAACCAAGGGCCCATAAGAAGGGAAAACACATTGAGCGTAAGTATCACCTGATATGAGAGAGCGTGCAAAGAGGTGATGTTGAAGTGACCAAGATAGCATCAACAAATAACCTGGCAGATCCTTTCACCAAGAGCTTACCGGCCAAGACTTTTGACAGTCATGTAGAAGGGATAGGAGTGAGGTGTGTCGCATCATGGCTTTGAGTCTAAGTGGGAGATTGTTAGGGATATATACTAAAAGCCATGCTTTATGTAGTTGATTTATTATTCATTTAATAAAATCAGTTAATTCTTTTTTTTTTATGAGAATCTGTGTGGGCAATATTTGTATTACATTATTTATTTAATATTATGCATGTGTGTCTCTCATTCTATATAGTAGGTGGTTTGGTGTGTAGAGTTCGGCTTACACACGGAAGATTAGGCCATCAGATATTATAGAATGTAAGATTTTGGATTACAGACTTAGATGGGATTGGACACACCATCGGTAGGAATGCAGCATGGTGTTGTAGTAGGTTTGTCTTGACTACGAAAAATGGTATAGTTTCAACTCACTATGCTGGTACACTTTGTGTATTAAACGGGACTGACTTGGGGTAATTATCTTTATACTGACTTATAAGATAATTAATACCTCATGGCTATTATGAGTGCTTATGCTCTAAATCCTAAGTTAATTTGTAGACACGTACATTTGATATTTGCACTTTGATCCCTAAAAAGGGTGAGATCCTTATATGGGTCAATATCTCATTGGATTGGGTGACAATATTAATTGTGTGGTGGATATAAATTAATGATGGAATCCATATCTCAATTTTGGGATTGATGATATCCCCTTGAGAAAGCTTATAAGTTTTGATTATGTCAAACCCTGCAGGTGGATTTTGTATCCGACATATCAGATAAGTTAAGCAGAGGATCCCAAGGAATTTTAAGAAATTTTGTATCCGACCTGCAGGTGGATTTTGGCTATGACTCTGATCGATCGTGTGTCCAAGGCTACCTCGGCTCTTGGCCGAATGACCCTGGAATAACTCCTGCTCCATACACTCCTGCCTCTTATCTCGGGCAGCATGCCTACTATTGATGTCTCTGGCATCCTCAACGCGGGATGGATCGGCTCAGGCACGTTGTCTAGTCAAGATCGGTTCCCGACCGTACGCAACGTTCCTGGACTATTTCTCGACCACTGGAGGACTGCTTTGTTGGGCTAGCAGGGCTTCGATCTACTGCTGGGTTTGACGCTGGATCTTCAAGAGCTGTGCGAGGTTGCGCTAATCTGCTCCGGAGCTAGCAGGATAGCTAGGTCAGCCCGCTGCGCAGCCTTCTTACTCTTTTTCAGAGGCATGACAATCAATAAAGAGATTTGTTTTTTGAGAAATCTGTCGTTTTCCACAGACAGCGCCAAGTTAATGATGCCAAAATTTTGTTAGAGATTTAAAGAGCAGATTAAGGAGAGAGAGAGAGAGAGAGAGAGAGAGAGAGTGTGTGTGTGTGTGTGTGTGTGTGTGTGGTTTTTTGTATGTGGTTCGGCCCTGTTAATGAAGGAACTTACGTCCACGTGTGTGTCTGAGCATGTTCACTATACTGTAAAAAGCCGGTGACCTGTGGTGAACCAACAATAGTTTGGAGCTATCGTAGGTCGGGCGGGCATGGTGATGATTTCTATAGAGGTGCTATGCAGACTGAAAAGTTGATCCCCCCTAAAGGAGGTGAGTGGTCTCTTTTATAGATGCAAGCGACCCACTCGTACAAGGAAACTATACAGATCATTAGGTAATACAATCTGATTTAGGATTGATTGGCATCAATCGTGGGGGTTTCCTAATTAGATTAGGAAACAACCTTAGTTGTCCTTTTGTCTTTTAACTTGAGTAGGAATCTAGTTAGAACATCCTGGACCATGCCTCGGAGCCGGGGTAAGCTGTTCCTGTGACGAGTCGTGCATGTAAGGTCTTCCCGACCTGTTGGTCGGGTCTCACATAGTGATAGAGGCTGAGTAGAACCACTCAGTTGTTGAATAGAGCCAATTTCAGGCGTATCAGACGGTAATCCAATAGTCTGCACCTAAAGTCATGCAGTAGTTAAGACCTCAAATCTTGTAATCCAGTAGTTAAGACAACACTAAAATTGATTTTTGTAACTTTATTCAGTGCATGTAATTGGACTTGTTGGATTGAACATAGGTGTTAATTAAACCGTTTTCTTTACTTCCTTTCTGTTTTTTTTTTTGAGTAAATCATATGAAGAAATTATACACAACTTAAGTCTACCAAAACAATGGTATGCAAATGGCAAGAAGTTTTTAATCAATTATTCTACTGCTGCAGTTTTTATATTTAAATTCTAAATTTGATTTTCAAATGCTTTAATAGTTGTATCATATATACATATTGATGATGCCAAAATTTGGATAAGATCAACTAAAGCAGTTTAAGGAGAGAGAGACAGTGAGAGACCGGTTTTTTTGTATGTGTTTCGGCCCTGTTCATGAAGGAACCTATGTCCATGTATGTGTCTGAGCACGTTCACTATACTATAAAAAGCCGGTGACCTGTGGTGAACCAACAATAGTTTGGAGCTACCATAGGTCGGGTGAGCATGGTGATGATTGATATAGAGGTGCTATGCAGACTGAAAAGTTGATTCCTTTATATGGGGGTGAGTGGTCTCTTTTATAGATGCAAGAGACTTACTCGTATAAGGAAATTGTACAGATTAAGTAATACAATCTGATTTAGGATTGATTGGCACCAATCGTGGGGATTTCCTAATTGGATTAGGAAAAAAATTCACTTTCCATTAGTCTTCTAACTTGAGTAGGAAATAGTCTGGAATATTCTGGATCATGCCTCGGGGCCTGCGTGAGCTGTCCCTGCGATGAGTCGCGCCTGTGCGGTCTTTCCAACCTGTTGGTCGGGCTTCGGGCATATACCACTCGGGATGTCTCAGTAGTCCAAACTGCTCGGGATGATGCTAAGTAGCAGTCTATGACCTAGTCAAGATAGGGCCCGGTCATTGAATAGAACCACTTGGTCATAGAGTAGAGCCAATTTTGGGCATATCAGTTGACCCCTATTTCCAAGGTTGACTTGATGCTATACTGGGTCAAGTTTGGAAATTTGTTGATTGCTCAGGAAAGTTGCCTTGGTGATTCCGAGTCCTATGAGTTCTCAGAAACTGGGTAAGAGTTGAGACTTAGCCTACTTCAGAATCTTTAAGTGCTGGGGAATTGGCCAAGAGTTGAGACTCAACCTAATTCAGAGTCTTTTACTTAAGGTAGCTCCCAAGATGGTTGTCTTCTTCCCAGTTAGCCTTCGTCAAGACTGTTGGGTAGAAGAACTTGACCATGTTGGAAAAGCAGACCTAAAGCGTATTGTTTTAGGGTCTTTTTATGTTAACTCTCCAGGATGGTTATCTTCCGCCCAGCCAGCCTTTTCCAAAACTATCCGGAGAAGAGTTTGTCACGCCCCGAAGTGGCAAAAATAGGGAAAATAAATTCCATTTTTGGACCCGTAGTCCGTGACTGGTGAATATCACTCGATTGTCCACACATAATTCTAAAATATCAGAGATAAAACGCAGTAACTGAAATGCTAAACATAATAACTTAAACGTAAGAGATCTTATTACAAAATCCAACTATAGTAGTAAATTGAAATCCAAGTCTCAAGGCACACTTGCCAATCGAAAAGTGCATAGTCAAAACATAAAGTGAAGAACAACTAATCTAGCCATAAGCTTCAAGTGGCATAGATGTTATCATTAGCTTGGTGGTAATCCCCTTCGATCCCTTCTTTGGTGTGACCATCCCAACCATAGCCTTCCTCCGGGTACTCCTAATAGTAGCCCTTATCAATGGGCATCTCACTTGTATAGCCATAGGTCTGGAAAGCTGGATATGGGTACATCCAGCGGCATATGCGCCGTCAGCTTGGGAAAAGCCGAGTGAGTAATAAACTAACCGAGTATCAAAATAAGAAGTCTTTAATAGAATTTGCATTAAGAAATAGTTCTCTCGACGTTCTCGTTCTAACATTGTTTCGATATGCTATATGCGACTCAATTACTTGACTTTACTATGTTATGGACTATATGTCAATCACTATGACTCATTCTCCCATCCATGTCCAATCATATATTGCTTGGACGAAAAATCCCTTCTCAAGATCTCGATTGACTTTTTGATATCATAGTAATGGTCAGCCTGGTACAAAAACTCACCTATCCCATTCTCGTAACGTAATGGTCAGCCTGGTACGAAACCTCAGCTATCCCATTTTCCAAGATGTTTCCTGGTATCCCAGCCATTACATATTCACAACGTGCCTTGGTATCATCATATCGGCCGTTACACATAAACAACGTGCCTTGGTATCATCATACCGGTCATTACACATCTCAATCGTCCTTTATCTTTCCACAGTCATGGCTATCACTAGCCACAACAGATCATGATCTACACAAGAAGACTCAACCCAACATAACTCACAATCTCCTTGATCGCTTAACTCATACCATATGAACAGACAATTAGTCTCCACAACTAAAATATACCAAACTATGCATGTCGACTTCTCAGTACGATCATTCTTATATTAACATTTTAATTATTCACTGAAATTAGGTTCATTATTCAATCGCATAGCTTCACAACATACAGAAGTCTCATTTTAACATATTAGAACAATAATAGAAATCTCTGATAGACATGTGATTCACATAAAATAATTTAGACATGGATTATTAACATACTGTCTCAGACAATCGATTGGACTGTCTCAACTATCGATTAGGGAAAATAAGTACCAATCAATTGGGCTTAATGGCAATCGATTGGTATCCAAAAGATGCCAATCGATTGGGAACATCACTAATTGATTGGGCCAAAGTTCAATCAATTGGACAAAGTGCCAATCGATTGGTACTTCATCTTCTTCATAATGAACGTACTGAAATTATACAAAATTAAATATAAACATTATGGATCCATTCGATTCATACAAAAACTCATAAAAACGTCTAACTAAGCTATTGTGTGAGTTTGAGGACTCACAAGTATGTGTAGGTGTGGTGGTGTGCTTGACAAGCTTGAAAGCTTGAGCTTTAATGGTGGAGCTTTCTCCTCTCTTCTCTGTCTCTCTTCTCTATCTTTCTTTCTCTTTTCTCCTTCTCTATCCTCTGTCCTTCTTCTTTGAGTCAGAGTGTGTATGTATGTGTGAGTGTGAAGGTGTATAAATGTGTGTATATATGCACATATGTATGTATATGGATATATGGAGGTCAAGGGAATCAACCAAATAGATTGGGGATGAGTTTGGGTAATTAGTATTTATAGGCCAAGGGCTGCATGCAACAAGCGGGTGGTATCACTCGCAGAAAATGGTTGGAGACAAAGTTCAGTGACTGGAAATCGATTGGGATCAGTGGCAATCGATTGGGACTTAGGTGACTGAAGGTAATCGATTGGCATCCAAAAAGTGTCAATCGATTGGGATATCATGACAATCGATTGGTATTCAAAGTTTACCAAAGATAGATTAAGACAAGTGTTATCATAGAAGTCATTGTATATGTCATAATTACAGTGAAAATATGGGTATTACGTTATCCACCACTCATTAAAGATTTCGTCCCCGAAATCAGAATTAAGTGAATATCAAAACATCAAAACAACTCCGAAAACTTCTTCCACATCTCTGACTCTAATTCCCACGAAGCTTCTCCTTCATCGTGATGCTTCCACTGAACCTTCACCAATGGAATCTCTTTATTACTGAGCATCTTGACTTCTCGATCCAAAATCTGCATCGGTTCTTCGTTAAAAGTCACATTGTCATTCACCTCGATATCTTTAAAGTTGATCTCGTGCACTGGGTTGTGGGCACATTTTCTCAGCATACTCACATAGAAAACATTGTGCACTCCTGATATCTTAGGTGGTAACGCCAGTCTATAGGTGACTTTTTCCACACGTTCTAGAATCTCAAAAGATCCTATGAAACGCAGGGATAGTTTCCCTTTCTTCTGGCCAAATCTGATGATGCCTCAAACTGGAGATACTTTAAGAAGTAAGTGATCTCCAACGCTGAATTTTAGATCCTTGCGACGCTTGTCAACATAACTCTTGTGTCTGGTTTGTGCTGTCCTCATCTTCTCTCGAACGATTTAAATCTTCTCGCTAGTCTCTCGTATCATCTTTGGTCAAAGCAGTTGATTGTCTCCAACTTTGGCCCAGCGTAACGGCGATCTACAAGGTCTCCAGTATAAGGCTTCAAATGGCACCATCCCTATACTCAAGTGATAGTTGTTGTTGTGTGCGAACTCGATCAGCGACAAGTGTGTTTCCCATCAACTCTCAAAATTGATAACACAAGCTCTCAGCATATCTTCCATTACTTGATTTGCACATTCCGTCTGTCCGACAGTTTGTGGATGAAAAGCTGAACTCAAGTTTAACGAAGTCCCCATAGCTGTCTATAGAATCTGCCAAAACTCTGCAGTGAAACGCGAATCACGATCTGATACAATCGTTACAGGTACCCCATGAAGTCGTACAACTTGTTGCAGATACAAGTGGCTTAATCGTTCCACTGAATATGTCATGCTATAGGCTATAAAATGTGCTAATTTGGTGAGTCGATCTACAATCACCCAAATATCATTGTGGTTTTGCTGAGATCTAGGCAAACCCACTACGAAATCCATAGTGATATGATCCCATTTCCATTGGGGAATCGGTAGCGATTATAATAATCCAAAAGGTTTCTGATGCTCTGCTTTAACTCTCTTACATGAGAAACATTGAGATACATATTCAGCAATGTCTCGCTTCATCCCATCCCACCAGAAATTCCTCTTCAAGTCCTTGTACATCTTTGTTCTACCAGGATGAACTGTCATCCATGATTTGTGCGCTACATCTAGTAAATCCTTCCTGAGACTATCTTCGTCGGGCACACAAAGTCGATCTCTGCATCTAAGTGCTCCATCTACACCAATGGTCCAATTCTCCGGCTCTTTCACTGCGGCACTTGTAAACCATTATTAAAGGCCTTGATTTCTCTTCTGCACCTCTAGAATGCAACTGATAAGTGTCGGTTGAACTATGAGACATCCAAAATGTCTTCCTTCTTGAGATCCTGCAAGTTGGAAGTCGAATTCCACCAGTGTTTCCAAAGCTTGCCATTCCCTAATCATCATAGAAACAACTATACCACGAGGTCTCTGGCTCAATGCATCGGCGACTACATTAGCTTTACTCGGGTGGTATTGCAAAAAGAAATCATAGTCCTTAAGTAACTCCATCCATCTTTGTTGTCTCATGTTCAACTCCTTCTGAGAGAATATACCTCAAACTTTTGTGATCCGAAAATAAGTCGAACTTCTCTCCATACAAATAATGCCTCCAGATCTTAAGAGCAAATACTATCTAAAAGCCATGTTTTCCTAAGTAGTTTACTGTAAAGATTTTAATAGTGTAAAATAAATTAACTAAGATGCTAATAAGAAAAGGAAGAAAAAGAAATAAAAGCTAAATTTTTGTGAGATAAACTTTTTGGATTTAATACTAGCGAAAGATAAAAATAATACAAATATTTAAGCAAAGTCATTAAAAACAGGAAATATTAATTAAGTTAGAAGAAATGATTTAAAGAATTGGGAATATGCAAACCAACACTAGATCCCACAAATTTTGTGCATTTGAAAGGCATTTGGCATTTAAGACCGCAGAGTCATTCTTTATTTAAAAATAAACTTTCACTAGTCAGGGTCATATCAAGTGTGTTAGGTTTGATATGAAACGATGTCGTTTGGTTTAAAGAAAAATAAAAAGGCAATTGGGCAGTAACAGGTTCGAACCTTGCCTGTCGCAGACGTGGGTTATTCGGCGCCCAGTCCCCACCACTCTGCCACTACACAATTGCATGTCCATTAGTAGATAGAAATATATATATAAACACATATTTGAAATAAAATATTTGTCATATGAATTATTTGAGTATGCTAGCTATTTTTTATGACAAAAGGCATAGTTTGACAATCCACATAATTATATTCTTTTTTCAAATATGTAATCTTTTGAGCCCAATATAGCTATAGTATATAAACATGTTAAATGGTCATAAACTAAAGATACATAGATATTTTTGGCCATAAATGGAAAAATAACTCATCTAGATAAATTTGCCCATTTAAGATTAGTGCACAGAAACTGTGGTTTCTAAGTTTTTATTGCATATCCCCAATTAAAGTTTTAGCCTACCATTTTGGAATTGAAACTGTCTTCCAAATAAAATTTAAAGATAAATTAAGTAGATGCACGCAATCACCGTCCAATTAAAATGAAAGTTGTAAAACCAAGGTAAGGGTAAAAACTAATATTATTATATTATTTTCTCCACTTAACATGAGTTGGGGTTGAATTTGTGGAATCTGCAAAATAACAAAGTTTAGTACAACTAGACTAATAAAATATACATAAATAAAAATACTGAACCAAAAATAAAATACTAAGCATTTGACTTTGGATATTTGTCGGGTCACAGTGGTTGAACTCCAAGAACACAAATAAGGTCAAACCAAATCCTAATCTAATTTGGGAGTGAGATATGGATATGGTGTGCTTGGGACTTTAGTAGATGATTATAACAACTACGTGGCTAAGAAATCTGGCATTTACTTGCAAAATCTGTCTTCTAGTGAATGGAAATATTGCTATAAAAATTGAAAATTTGGGGTTTCAAACTATTTTAGGGGACAACTATAAGTATTAACTAGACTAAAAATATTAAATCTAAACTTTAATAGGAATATTTTACTACTATAAATTGACAAAGGTTATACAAGAAAACAAATATTTTATTTTAAGAAATATAGTACACAAAGTTTTGCTACATGCTTTTTGAACATGAAATCATCAATTACATAAAAGTAAATTTTTACAACTACTAGAACTAAAAAATGCAAAGAAAAACTAAAGTTTCCTACTTCTAGGGACAATATGAAGTGCTCACATGATAACCTCCCTATACTATTATCTCCCTTACAGTGTGTACTGTTGTGATTGTTGTTCCCCTTTCTTGGCTCTACTTCCTTCTTTTTATAGACGAATTCTGTTTGTGAATGCGTCATTGCGTTCATCACTTGGTATTTTTTTCTTCTTCTTCAATCTCAATTTTCTCCAACTCTCTGACAGTTGCCTGTAAATGAAGAAAAAAGCAGAAAGAGAAAGGGAGAGAGAGAAAGAGAGATAGAGCAAAAGGAAATATATATATATATATATTATATTTATATAGTAACATCTAAAGCTTGGATATTACTTTCGTTTCCCTTTTTTTTTCTTTTTTTTTTTCCTACCAAACAGTGATTGTTACTGTTTGGTTACTATTCACATTAGAAATACTACAGTGTGGTTGCTACTTCTTTCCTTCCTTTTATTTCACTTCATTTTTACCTAAAGATATAAAATATGTAAAAATACATAATTACACGTATTTGAGTGACATTACCATTAAATTATATTAATTCAAATATGCATGTAAAACTAGGGATTTGAGGATTAAATGAGCACTATGTCTATTATATTGGTACATGAATGTGCAATATTCAGTGTTTGTCACTTCTCCTTCATCAATAAACGAACCTGGGGTTCTAAACCCAACTGACGTACAATCTTAACAGCAATAAAAGAACGTGCAACTCCAGTATCAAATAAAGCTTTAACTGGACTATGAAAGAGTACAAGCATACCTTCCAAAGGCTGTTATTCATCGGCATTAAAACTTGCTTCCTCTGGGATTATAGCATTTACCCTAGTCTGCTTTGGAAGTCCTTGTATTCCTTGACTTGGGGCGTCGTAGTGTCCTCCTCGTGGTGCATGACAATCCCTGCTCAAATGCCCTAGCTCATTGTAGTTGCGACAGATAATACCTAGCTTGCGATTCATTCTGGGGACTGTGTAGTTTCTGACAATATGTCCCGACTTTCCATAGTTAAAACAACCTCTGTCACCTTATGGTGGAGTTGTAAGCAATGCTTGAGGTTGTTGTCCTCGCTGTTGATATGACTTGGATCGAATATAACTCTACTGGGCCTTCCTGGTTCCTTCCCAGGTTCTCTTGTTACCTTGAAAATTTCCTTGAGGTCTCCATCCTTGGGTATTCCTCGGTGGCTATGTCTGAAAATTCCTCTGTTGAAAGTTCCTCGATGGATGTAGTCGATTTGTCTGTGGCTGCTATACTAGATATGCATCCTTCTCTAGACTTACAGCAAGTCAGATCAGTCCTTCAAAACTCTGGTTCAGGTGACCAATATCATATGGCGTAGATGGGGATTCAGTCCCTGGTGAAATCTTTTCACCTTCTTCTGCGGTGTATCAATCATATGCTAGGCGAATCGAAACAATTGCTCAAACTGTGTGCTATATTCTCTTACAGTCCAATCTCTTTGAACTAAGCTCATGAAATTCTTCTCCTGTTAATCCTTTTCATCTTCTGGAAAGTACTTCTCCATAAATCTTCCCTTGAATGTTTCCTAAGGCATTGCTCTTGCAGCATTCATCCCTATAGTGGCTCGCTCAGCCTCTCACCAATCTGCGGCAGCGTAGGTGAGTTGGAATGTAGCAAGACGACGCTTCTCTTGTTCGCTGCATTCCAATGCTTCAAAGATTCACTCCATTTCTCTAATCCATTGTTCGGCTTTCCATGGTTCTGTTAGTCCATCGACCTCTCGGGAGGTAACCCACAAAAATTTGCTAGTAACTTGTCCCCTATTTGCCTCTGCGGAAACAGTGTAACTGGGGGTTGGACAGGTCATTGATTAGTAGTATGGTTGTAGGTATCACCTACATGCTCCATCTGCTGCATGAATGCTTTAAAAACTCCAGATGGGTCCATTCCTTCCGGAATAGGTGCTCCAATTTGTGCTTGGTGATTTCTCAAGGGTCCTACCATAATGAATATGAGTGTTTTCTACAAGAGACACATCGATTAGCTGAAAGTCTTCTTGCAGAAACGAAAACAAGATAGGGCGAGAAACAACAAGAACTGACAGTTCTACTAAACAACACATCAAAGCAACCATACCATAAATATCAAAAGTACTGCTCGTAAATATATATATATATATATATATATCAAAAGATGTAACGCATAGTACACACTCGTCAAACTGTATACCACGTGGGACAAAGGCTAAAACAATACTAAGGTCAGCTATTTACAAAGCTACGACTACTACAGATAATACTTATACAAAGCTATGGTCAAATAGCTATCCCTCAAGCTCCAAAAATCATGTGGACAACATATCCTGATATAAAACTAATCAAAAACTAAACCCCCTACAGATCCTGACTCAAAAGTCGTCAGCATCCAATCTTGCTGCTGGTGCATCATCCTTAGGTGCAATGTCCATCTCTACCGGTGGATCATCCTCGGCTAGTGCTGCTGCTCCTACTACTACCCCAATATCCCAGTCCTCGATAATCATGTCATCAACATTCATCTTCTCAACATCAAATGCTGGCTCGGCAACATCGGTGATCAACTTAGCAAAATCCCCAACAATAGCCATAGCATCTGTTAATGCGACTTGTCCTATCGGAAGTCCGACTAGCTGTGCAACCATCGCTGCTACCCACTCAGCTACCATATTGGCAATAGCTGCCATATAAAGCACATGTCCTGCTGGTAAATCAAACACCACGGGTATCTCTGGTACGACTACCTCCTCTACCTCAGGCTCTACTGCAATATCCTCCAAAATCTCATCTCCCACTACTCCTATGTCCTCCTCAACAACCTCCGGGTCCTCCTCTGGATCCTCCTCTGGGTCCTCGTCATCCTCAACTGGCTCGATATCCTCTATGGGATCCTCCTCTGGGTCAGTCTCTACCATCGGCTCATCCTCTAATGACTCTGGCTCCTTGGGCTACTCCTGTGGCTCTGGAATGGGTACCTCGAGTACTAGTGATGGTGGCACTACTGCAGGTGCTGCCTCAATAGGTTCCCCAAGAATAGCTCGTATCTCGATAGCATACATCTCCAACTTACTCTAGATTAAACGTAAAATCTCCTGATAAATATCCCTACCAATCCTCGCAGAATGGTAAGCATCCATACACATCTGGGTCGGGTGAGTCCGTCCATCAACATAGAGGGCCTTCCACATATCTTCCTCCAAATAACGACTGGCTATCTGCCGCATGCAATCCTAGTAACGCTCTGGGTCAGCTGGTTCCACGGTATCTCCATGGATCACATGTCCTCCATAAGGGTCATCCACAAATCTATGAAATACTGGATCCATGCTAACTTGCAAGGAAAATTATCTATCGTCAAAAGGGCGATCTTATCTCAAACTCATATCTCATCTCAGGGATTTTAAATTGCTAGGACCAGATTATGTGGAATAGTTAGTGAACCAAAGTATCACAACCTGAAGCTCTGATATCAAAAATCTTGTCTCGCCCCGGATCAATAAAAATAGAGAAAAAAAATTTCCTTTTTGGGTCCATTGGAAATGACTGGTGAATGTCACTAATTATTCACACCACACAGTACTAGTCTACAATAGGAATAGTAATAAAAACAATTGGATATAAATAGTTGTTGCTTCTATTAAAAACATCAGAGTTATTACAATAGTAAAGCTACAGTGGAAGTATATAAGGTTTGGAAGCAACATATGCCCAAGTACCAAATATAACAAAATAGTCTAAACAGAAATAATAAACTAATAACTATCTCCAGATCTTCAGCTGGCGTAAACATTAGCATAGTAGTCCTTCCCGGCATAGACATCATCTGTTTCTTCTCCCGGATAGTAACCATCGTTGTTGGCTCCATCATTTGTAGAATAAGGTACAGGAAAGTCTGGACGGGGAAAATCCAGGCAATAAAGGCCGTCAGCTTACTGAGAGCTGAGTAAGAATAAACTAACAAGGTACCAGTTATCTGAAGTAAAAACAAGCTTATGAAGACACGAGTTAACATTCTACTATAATAATATCTTGCTCCTTTACTCAACGTCGCTAACCAACCCTTGTCGTCTTGTTATCCGAAGATTGAATTTCAACATACTCTGACTGAATGAAACAGACTCAGTCGTTTAACTCTAGCGATACACCCTTATTCCGTCCATCGCTTTTAAGAGCAATATATCCTGCTCACCGCATGTCATGGACTCCACGTTAGTCCATCCCCAGCTTTTAAGAACATATATCCTGGTCACCATATTTCAGGGACATAACATTTCGAACAAGGCATATCATCTATTGTCACGTCTCAGCGTCATCTACCATACTTTCCAGCTCACCGCCTTATTTAAGAACATTTATCAGTTCACCGGGTTTTAAGAGTGTATCATGAATTCTCTAATTTATCCTAGGACTACTTGGTCTAGCTCACCGCCTTTTAAGAACATTTATCAGTTCACCGGCTTTTAAGAACATATCATGACCAAACGTCTGTCCACGTACCATTTCCAGAACTTATCAAACCTACCTAAATTAGTTCTAATATCGACACATGACAATTCCCAATGTGGCCTGACTACTCTGATTAAAAGAAATGGATAACAAACTCATACACAAATCAACATGTTACCCACGTAGTCATATTCTTTCATTTATCAAAATATCCTTTATTCTTTTGTGTTATATTACCCCTGTCTCAACCAAAATCGCATAATGGTAGTCCAAATCGAGAATCGAACAATCGAACCATTAATATAACAAATAGGCAAAGGAATCCATGTTCTGCCAATACCAATCGATTGGGATAAGGTCCAATCGATTGGGATAAAAGTCATAACAATCGATTGAGAAAACTTACAATCGATTGGGTCCAAAACAATGTCATTGATTGATAATATTGGCAATCGATTAGGATGTCAATCGATTGGGATTCTATCCAATGGATTGGATCCATACTGATGGCAATCGATTGGCAATAATGCTAATCGATTAGCAATTCGTCTTCTCTAGCAGATTATAAAAATAGCATATATAAACATAGAAATCATGCATATTATACATCTAATCTTTACCACAACTTATAAAAACATCACATAGTGGGACCAAGTGTGTTAGAACTCACCAAGGGTGTGTTTGGCTTGAAATCCTCAAGTTCTCTCTCTTCTCCTTCTCTTTCTCTCTTCTCTATACAGCTCTCTCTTCCCTGTCTCTTCTCATTTCTTCTTCTTGTTCTTTTCTTCTTCTTTTCTTCCTCCAAGCTGCCTAGGCAGTGTGTGTGTGTGTGTATGTGTGTGGATGTGGGTGTATATATATATATGGATATATGTATAGATATATGTATATCTCTCACAAGATATGTCTCTATCTCTCTCTCTTTCTCTCTCTCTCTCTCTCTCTCTCTTTCTCTCTCTCTCTCTCTCTCTCTCTCAAGGCTGTGAAAACTGGCCCAAGGCCAAGAATGAATGCATATATATGGAGGGAAAAGGTGCCAAACGTCCAAAGCTCAAGCAAAGAAGAAAACTTATCTCAGCTTATGCCAATCAATTGGTAAAGATGGCAATCGATTGGTTACAGATATTTAAAGGCAATCAATTGGAAAAGATAGCAATCGATTAGTATATTGCCACGTAATGAATTCAAGTCGGTAGGATGGCAATCGATTGAAAAAGATAGCAATCGATTGGTAACCAAAAAGTGGCAATCGATTAGGAAGCAAGGGCAATCGAATGGTACTTAAATTTACCAAATGAAAGGTAACGGGCTATACAAGTATATAGAAACGAATATCAGGTCTTAATATATAACCAAAATACAGGATATTACAAGTCTGGAATATTCTGGATCATGCCTCGGGGATTGGGTGAGTTGTCCTTGCGACGAGCCACGCCTGTGTGGTCTTCCCGACCTGTTGGTTGAGCTTCGGGCATATACCACTCGGGATGTCTCGGGTAGTCCAGACTGCTCAGAATGATGCTAAGTAGTAGTCCATGACCTGGTCGGGATAGGGGCTGGGCATTGAATAGAATTGCTCGATCATAGAGTAGAGCCAATTTCAGGCTTATCAATATACGCCTAAAATTGGCTCTATTCAACTACCGAGCAGTTCTTCTCAGCCTCTATCCTGAGTGGTATATACGTGAGACCCGACCAACAGGTCGGTCGGGAAGACTGCACAGGCACGACTCGTCACGGGGATAGCTCACCCAGGCCCCAAGGCATGGTCTAGGACGTTCCAACCAGATTCCTACTCAAGTTAGAAGACTAATGGACAACTAAGGTTGTTTCCTAATCCAATTAGGAAACCCCCACGATTGATGCCAATCAATCCTAAATCTGATTTTATTACCTAATCTCTATAGTTTTATTGCATCTATAAAAGAGACCACTCACCTCCTTTAGGGGGGATCAACTTTTTAGTCTGCATAGCACCTCTATAACAATCATCACCACGCCCACCCGACCTATGGTAGCTCAAAACTATTGTTGGTTCCCCACAGGTCACCGGCTTTTTACATTATAGTGAACGTGCTTAGACACACACATGGACGTAGGTTCCTTCATTAACAGGGTCGAATCATATACAAAAATCCAGTCTTTCACTCTCTCTTTCCTTAATCTGCTCTATAAATCTCTAACCAAATTTTGGCATCATCAGCTTAGCGCCGTCTGTGAGATGCGATAGATTTCTCAAAAAACAAAATTCTCTTGACTGATTGTCATGCCTCCGAAGAAGAGTAAGAAGACTGCGTAGTGGGCTAACCTAGCTATCCCGCCAGCCCCGGCGATCCTGACACCAGAACAGATTACCGCGACCCTCGCAAAACTCTTGAAGATTCAGCGTCAAACCCAGTAGCAAATCGATGCCCTGCTGCCCAACAAAGCAGTCCTCCAGCGGTCAGGAAATAGCCCGGGAACGTTGCGTATGGTCGGGAACTGATCTTGACCAGACAACGTTCTCAAGCTGATCCGTCCCGCGTTGAGGATGCCAAAGACATCAACGGTAGGCGTTCTGCCCGAGAGGAGAGGCAGGAACATATGGCCCTGGAATTAGTCCAGGGTTATTCGGCCAAGAGTCGAGGTGGCCTTTGGCACGCGATCGACCGGAGTCATAGCCAAGCCCGATCCCAGGGGACAGTATACCGCCATGAGAAGAAAGCCTCTTCCACTAACCCAACCTATGTTCCGGATACCGGTCAGGAAAATGTGGTGGCCCGTATCAAGAATTTGGAGAAGCAAGTCAACGGTCTGGCCAAAGATGCTACTCATACCAATATCGAGACAGAGTCACTGTTTTCCAGCCGAATCACAAGATTCACCCTACCGCATAAATTTAAACAACCTCGTCTTGATTCTTATAATGGCTCGGGAAGCCCGGTCGACCACATCCAGACCTATAAGGCTCAGATGGCCCTGGCCACCAACACCGACGAGCTATACTGCTTGGCCTTTCCCAGCACTTTGAGAGGCCCGGCTGCCCAATGGTTTCACTCACTGAATCGCCGATCGGTTAAAGATTTTAAGGAGCTCAACAAACAATTTATTAGCCAGTTCATAAGCATACTTGATCGGTCGCAACCTGACGCTCAACTACTCACTGTCAGACAGCGGAGAGGAGAGTCGTTGAAGGATTGCACCGATTGGTTTAACCAATAGAAGCTTCAAGTCTGCGACCTGAACGAGACAGTCACCATTACAGCCTTCTGCTCGAGAGTTCAACACACCAAGTGCGCCACATCGTTTAACAGAAATTGGCCAAAAACCTTGGTTGAAACTTGAACTCGGAGAGAGGGCTAGAAAATACATTGACATTGAGGAATTTCTAAAGACCAAAGACGCGGGGCAAGGAAACAACAAGCCTGTAAGGATCAAGTGAAAGTGGGATCATCCCGAGAAGAATAATGCAAAGAAGCCCAGTAGTTCTGGCAGTTTTTTCAGTTCACAGCAGTCAGGGTCTGGCAGCCCTGACCCGACCTCCAGTTCACAATAAGCAGTCTCGACCCGACCTCCAGTTCATAGCGGTCAGGATCAAACAATCCTGACCAGACCTCCAATTAACGGCGTCCAGGAGCCCGGTGATCTCGACCCGACCTCTTGTGTCCAACAGTCGAGACGAACTCAACTATAGTGGTACTTTTGCCCGATCATAGTACGAGGCTTCACAGACTGCCCAGGGGGCCATCACAAAGACCTCGGGATCACACCTGAGGCATCCAGAAGACCTCGGGATCATACCCGAGGCATCCAAAAGACCTCGACATCACACTCGAGGCATCCAAAGCATCATGAAAAGGCCTTGGGACCACACCCAAGGCACCAAAAGACCTCGGGGCTACACCCAAGGCACATAAAAAGACCTTGGGATCACACCCGAGGTACCATCAAAAGACCTCGGGATCACACCTGAGGCATCAAAAGACCGTGGAACTACCAACATTCTAGGTCGGCCGCCTACAGTAATCGTTCCTGCAATACCTACCTCAACAAAAGCTTAGGGGGCAAGACGGAATGAAAACTACAGGATGTCACACCGAGTATTTACAAGCCGTGGGATTAACTAAGTAAGACTCTTAGACAACCCGGGAGCCTACAATACTTAGAGGTACCGACTCCACTTAGGTCCAAATCGATGATAGAGATAACTAAATCTCTTAGGTTGGCCCACGATAGAGGGGTAAAAAAGGACCCTAACGTAACACGCTTTAGGTCAGTACCAACATGGTATAACTCTTCTCCGAACGGTCTTGACGAAGGCTTGCTGGGTGGAAGATAACCATCCTGGGGAGTTAACATAAAAGGACCCTAAAGCAACACGCTTTAGGTCGGCTTTTCCAACATGGTCAAGTTCTTCTACCCAACAGTCTTGACGAAGGCTAACTGGGCAGAAGGCAACCATACTGGGAGCTAACTTAAGTAAAAGACTCCGAATTAGGTTGGGTCTCAACTCTTAGCCATTTCCCGAGCACTCAGACTGTGGCAAGTGAAATTGAACTGATTTCCAAACTTCCACCGATATAGCATCAAACCAACCTTGAAAATAGAGGGCAACTGATACGCCTGAAATTGGCTCTATTAAACTACTGAGCGGTTCTACTCAGCCTCTATCCCGAGCGGTATATGCACGAGACCCGACCAACAGGTCGGGAAGACCGCACAAGCACGACTCGTCACGGGGACAACTCACTCAGGCCCCGAGCCATGGTCCAGGACATTCCAACCAGATTCCTACTCAAGTTAGAAGACTAATGGACAACTAAGGTTGTTTCCTAATCCAGTTAGGAAGCCCCCACGATTGATGCCAATCAATCCTAAATCAGATTGTATTACCTAATCTGTATAGTTTCCTTATACGAGTGAGTCTCTTGCATTTATAAAAGAGACCACTCACCTCCCTTAGGGGGGATCAGCTTTTCAGTCTGCATAGCACCTCTATAGCAATAATCACCACGCTCGCCTGTGGACACCGGAAGTGGACCACTTCTCTTTGTTTGAGATTGTTTTGAAAAGGAATTTGACTTGGATCAAATAAAAGAAAATGGTCTGTTGAAAACAGATACAGAGTCGCCACTTGGTCTTTAAGGAACCAAGAAACCTAATTTTGACTCACCCAAGCGGATAAGGGCACCGGCCCTTCATCACCAAAGAACTTGTTTCGGGGTTTTGGTACGAGAGAGGAAGGAGCCTTTGTTGCGACTAAAACACCCTCAACTCGCCCCGTCTTTCGACGGGCCTCAATTAGCATCCAAATAATCATCTTATACTATGTATGGTTCGACAAATAATACTATGATAGTATATTACATCACATAAGGAGATTTGAAATGGAAGATCTAAAGATAAGATATCATTCATAAGATCTAAGCCAAATATCACACAATGCAAAGTGAAAGATCACACAAATAAACCTAGGAAAAACCGTCTAATCATGTATCAGATAATAAAGTTTTCCTAATCTAAAGGGACATGAATTGTTCTTGAAACAAATAAATCAAAGAAAGTAAAATATACTTAGCAAACTAGTATGATGCATGTTAATCTTTGAGAAAAGAAGATTTCTCAATCCCCGGGACGGATGAGAAAGGACGATTAGATCGAGGGGAGCATGAACGTGTGATCATGATCATTCCTTATAATCTTCTTCGATTAGGAGCTACAAAAACCCCAAATCTTTGCATGGATGCAATGTATGTATCTAGAGTGTGCCAAGGTTGTAGTGTGTTTTGTGTTCATGGATTCCTAGAATGACTTAGAAGTCTAAAATGTGTATGAATGGATGGATGAAATCAATATAGGATATGTACAAATGTAGTATGAACTACTTCCTAAGATATGAACTAATTTGGAATGCATATAAGCATCAAATCAAAGAATGAAAGTTAAAATGTGCTTGCTGTGAATAGTGGACAGAACAGTAGCATCATATTTTGGAAATTGAAAAGAGGGGTTAGGAATGTTTTCAATGCATGATTTTTTATGGAGATCTTCCTTATTGTGTCTAGAACACAACCCAAAAGTCCAATCTTGAATATCTATCACAGATTGAGAGAAATCATATAAACAATGAAGGTCACTCAGGAACAGAGTCCGTACCGTCGACTGAAATGTTGAAAAATCTTAGAAAATGAAAACTAATGATCTAGAGGCCCATTTTATACAGAAAGTTCCCTAAGACATTGATGTTTAAGGGAAAAACAAGTTAGGACCACCCCTTTTGGAAAAGTTTTCTGTAAAACAAGTTGGAAGTGGACCTAGCTGCTGTGACAGCAAAGACAGAATGTCTGGAAGGAATGTTTGGGTCCAAATGGACCATTTTCAAGTACTTTCAAGTCAAGCCAAAAATCATGGGTGTTCTATAGTGAGTTAGAAAGACTTTACAAGTGGTCTTGCATTCATACATTGAGTATTGAACTCAAAATAATTCCTTGAAGTTAAATGACTCACTGTTTTGAGGGTTTTGAGAAAAACAAGGTTTATTTCTTGAAATCAAAATGAGGGGTTTAAGAGGGGGGTTTTGAAATGAGGGTTTTAAAAGTATACTTCCAGATCTTGGATGAATATTCTAACCACTTGGAATATCAATTCCTAACTTATTTCAAGAACTTCCCAAGTATTTGCAAACCATGGTTTTATTTGGAAATCAAACTCAAGAATCTATGGGAGTATGATACATGAGAGGATAGAAGATACATGATATGATATAGCATGCTAAAAGTGGTAAAGAACATGTGCATGGGATATGGGTTCATCTAGATACAAGAGAGTGTTGCATCAAAGTGTGAAAGCCAAAAAGTGAAATGCTGTGAATAGTGGACAGACTGTATGCATTACTTTGTAACATTATAATGGGAGGTCAAACGTGCCTAGGAAAATGTGAGAAAAATCAGAGATCATCCTTATTGTGTCTAGCAAATAACCCAAAAAGCCAAACATCAATAGCTATCACAGATTAAAAGAAATAAATCAGCATGTACACATGACTCAGAAACAAAAGCTGCACTGTTGACTGATTTTGTATGATTTTTCATAAATCAAAGAAAAGGTTTATGATGACCCATTATATACCAAAAGTTTCCTAAGACACCCAAGTTTTATAAAAAAAAAATAGAAAAGATATATGTACAGTGACGAAAATATCCAGAATAAGTGCAAGAAGTTGGGTGAACATTCTGTGAGAACAGAGGCAGATTATGAATATTAACTTCTCACATCCAAAACAAATACTTTCATATCTCTATAATTGATGGGAAAAATCAGAGACAAACTATGATGTCTTAGGAAGATTTTCCAAGTGGTTTCATCATCATAACTCAAGTATTTAATTCAAAACAAATCTTTGAATCTGAACAGCTCACTGTTTTGGATCATTCTTGAAGAAAATGGATTTGGGTTTTGAAATAGAGTTTGAGTTCTTGATTGGGGGTTTTGAAATAGATGTTCAAAGCATGAACTTAAACTCTTGAGATGACCATGTGACCACTTAGAACCTCATCCAACCTTGAATCATTGAATAACTCCCAATATTATTGGAGAGATTCATTTTTATTTTGAACATAACTTCAAGAATACCTTGAAGGTATTGAAGTTACGATCATCATCTATCAAACATGTTTTTGAGGTCAAGAGCTACTATCCATAAGGATTCACTCACTTCAAACTTCATGTCATCATTTAGATGATGATGAACTAGTAAGTAAATAAAGAAAAGTCAAAAAGAAATGAGGTAAGAAGAGATGAACATTGTATAAACAAGCAAGTAGATAATGATCAATAGATGATATTCATAATGTATTGAACTTGTAGCTTGGTGTTTCACTCATAGATATAGACATTTGGACATGGAAGTAGCTTCCTAACTCAAAAATGCTTAGAGAAATGGTGATTGGGTATGTGGATGATGAAGTATATAGAAGAATGGTGGAGGAAAACAAGATTAGAACTCACTTTGATTAGAAAAAATGGAAGAAGAAGACTACTTCTTCTCTTTCTCTCTCTATATTTCCCTAGAGTTTCTTCCTAAGCTCTCTCTAAGCTTCCATGTCTCTCTTCTAAATGGAAGTAAATGGCTTCTTTTATAGGCAAAGGAGGGGTGGTAAATAGAGTTTTAAAAAGTTTAAAATGGTCTCTCATTGGTCCAAAATAAGCTGGGAATCAAAACTACGTCGTTTTGGTTTTTAATTAATCAAAATGGGACCCCAAAAGAAATTACAAAAACTCACTGTTTTGGAGGGAGGGCCAGTGCCGCGGCGGCACTGCTCCTCCCTTCGTCCAGATAATGCTGTTTAGGCCCCCTGAGGTTCCGGTATTCGCGAAAAGGCCCTTTTCGTCCGAAATTCACAGAAAATGCATATGAACTCCAAACTGAGGTTGTGATATACCGTTGGAAAGGTATTGGAGTCTACTTTACATAAAAAATAGTTCGGGGATAAGCCACTTTGAAAATTTTTGCGGTATTTGCGATAAAAGCCAATTTGATCTCCTTTTTCGCCTTTGGAAATTTATAATAAATTCGTTTTAAATCCAGAAATTATGTGCGATATACCGTTGGAAAGCTATTGACCTCTAGTATCCATGAAAAATGTTTGAAAATTATTTTGGTGCCCTGGTTCCAAAGTCAAATTCTGGTCAAACTGGTCAAACCTGGGATTCTCAGGAAGTTCTAGAAACCTCCGGGAGTTCCCGGGAGCTGATGTTTTCGCTCGATTTTCTTTTGGAACTTGTTTTAACACTTTTCTCATGATTTAAAATGATTCTGGTGAATTCGGATGATTTTGGTCAAACTTGGTCAAACCTGGTCAAACCTTGGTCAAACCTAGTCAAACCTTGGTCAAACCGGTCAACGGGGACTTTCTGGGAACTTCCGGGACTTCCGGGGGTCTCTGGGAGCTGACGATTTCATCTGATTTCTCTTAGAAACTCATTTTATCGCTTTCCTTACGACGTAGCATGTTTTCAGAACTTTGGGACCAAATCTGGGAGTTTTTGGGCTTTTAGGGGTCATTTTGGTCATTCCGAGCATTCTGAGAGATAGAGCTGACTTCCAGGAGTCCTTTTGAGTCTTTTACGATCATTGTGAACCACCAAGCTATGGGTCTCCTAAATCTGATAGCCGACAAAATGGGGTGTCTACATCGCCTGACCTACGGTAGCTCCAAACTATTGTTGTTTCACCACAGCCAGCTTTTTATAGTATAGTGGACGTGCTCAGACACATACGTGGACGTAGGTTCCTTCAATAACAAGGCCGAACCACATACAAAAATCCAGTCTCTCACTCTCTCCTTAATCTGCTCTATAAATCTCTAACCAAATTTTAGCATCATCATATATATTATCTCACATGTACTCACACATACCACTACAAGTGATCATACAATTATTAAAGCATTTTGGATCCAAATTTGAAAAGTTAATACTAATCATAAGTCGAAAAATCAATTTGAATTGTTTTTTTCCAATCTAACTATTCTAATAAAGCACACGCTGATGTGGAATAGAGCTCTGAAGTATTTTCTTGTTTACGTGAGAGTCTTAGATAGCCCCATAAGTTAAAGAGAATTGTTTTAGTTACATTGTTTTCTAAAAGTTCAAGTTCTTAAAAGATTGTACGTGTTCAATATTATACATCAAATCAAGTTTAAAACACATGCATGGTCAAATTTAAGAAAATATGTAGATGTAGCTTTAGAATTATAGGCTGTAGGGATATGTTTCCATGGTTAAATATAGGGACCTTAGTGGATAAAATCAAGCGATTTGGTTGTATCATAATTCATACATGCACTAATAGTCTCAGACAATGTAACGACTGTCGTTGTATAGGACCCCTGATCATCCTTGGGGAATCCAAGGCTCTAGGCTGAGTTGATTACATTCACCAATAGTACATTACACGTCTTCATTGAGACTTAGTCATTCTACAATATGACCAATGTGGTACCTTACAAAGTTAATATCAAAGATTGTTACTACCATGTATATAGCATCTTAAAAGAGTTACTATTCATTAGCACGAATGTACAATAAAAGACGCGTTATTATTGTAGGAGAATTCTACAGTGGGAGCCAAGTGATTTTACCCAATTGAAACCAAAAGGCTGGCACGACATTAATGCATTTGTCAATTGTACCTTGATAAGCTTGGTTTGTACTTTGATAAGATTTGTTTGTAACTTGATAAATTAGTTTGTTTATACCTTGATAGGTTAGGTTTATACCTTGCTAAGATTTATTTTACCTTCATATTAATTGTTAGTAACAAGACAAACTTTGGTAACAACTTAAAAGTTTTGTACCTAGCTATGTTGATATTTTCAAACAAATGCTAAAGTCAGTGATAAAGTGTAAAAGCTTTGTTGTTAAGGTAGAAATAATTCTTTAATGAAATCCAAAAGTTGCTTAATTATTACAAATGTTGGTTATAAATGAAAAAGTTTTGTTATTCAAGTACAATGTGTTCTTAACAAAGTACAAATATTTGTAAACAAGAAATAAACCAATGTTTAAAACCACATTGTAGAATTGATGTTACGAACTAAAACTTGGTTGAATTTTCAACCACAAGGGAACAATTGTACAGAAGAATTTTCCTTAAATATAATAGAGAAAGTAAAAGGGTTACTTTTTGGGTTATTTGGTTATAAGTCTAAACTTTGGAACTTGTTTGGCCGGAGGTTCCTATCCAAATATTTATATTAAAAAGTCATTTTTTTCTTCTTTTTTGGGTCTAATATACCCCCAATATTAAAATAGATATTAAGAAACCCCTTATTATCTCCTCATTAAATGCAATAATCAAAAATGAATATTTATCATACATTTAATGCCAAATTTATGACTTTTTACTGAATCTTTATCATTTTTCAAATTTGTTACCCTCCATTCCTATTTCAAATTCACTATAGAGAAAAATAGCAAAGTGTCTATGTAAACATTGTTAATGAAACAAAGTGTTCAAAAATACTAATTTTCCATACATTTGATTGAGAAAATTCACGAAGTATCCAAAATTTTGAGTTTTGGAAATTTCACAAAATTTCAAAATGTAGATTTTTCCAGCAAAAAAAATGTTTGAGAAACTTCACAAGGAGTTTTAAAATAATGTATTTTTCTATAAAATTGTTTGAGAAAATTCACAAAGTGTTCAAAATGCACAATTTGTCTAGAAAACTATTTAAGAAAATTCATAATGTGATCAAAATGTTGATTTCCCTGAAAAATGGTTGAGGAATTTCACAAAATATTCAAAGTGTTGATTTTTTTCAAAAAAAAAGACAACTGATTGAGAAATTTCACAAAGTATTTTTAAAAAGTCGTGTTTTTTAGAAAATTATTTGAGAAACTTCACAAATGTTCAAAATGCAAATTTTTTTAGAAAACTGCTTGAGAATTTTCCAAGGTGTGCGAAATGTTGTGGTTATAAATATGTTTTTCCAAAAAAAAAAAATGACTTTTTGAGAAATTTCACAAAGTACGTTTTGAGAGAAATAACAATCTATTTACCTTGAGAAATTTGAAAACTTGTCCAAACATAGTCAAATAAGACTCAAAAAAGAAAAGGAAAATAGCACACATGTCTCTATGTGTGTGCGTGTATATATGCATATATGCATAATGAAAAAACAAACACATTGAGAATCCGAGAAAAAAATTGAAGGCTAAACATATAAAATAATTAAACATACCTAAATATGTGTCATGACCCATCCTGCCACGGGCGGAAATAAGACACGTGGCACGCCACCAAGGCTCATCCAATTCATTTAAAAGATTATAGCAGTGGTAAAAGAAACTTATAACAACCTTGAGCATTCAAACCTTTTGGAAACGATAGCCTCCGAGTTATAAAATCCATATAAATTTGAAAACGTAATTATATTTTGAAACGAATGAATTTATGTTGAATTAAAGGTACCCTTAGAACCAACCAAAATATTTAAATAATTTCTAGAAGGGGTAAGAAAAGATTACATGCAGGGAGTATTTCGACTGGTCGAGTTGCCCCGTTCGACCGGTCGAATGAGCCTTTAGCAGAATTCCTTCTAGTAGCAGAATTCTTGCTAAGGATCCATTCAACCTCACACTTTGCAACATCCAAAAACTCCCAATCATTTATCCAAACTTCTCAAGTTAATCAAGATTGTAATAACATATATCCATCTTACTAATCCTTGAAAAAGAACGGTAATGAAACAAGTTAAGGCTTGTTTGGATTAAGATACCAAAATATTATTACATTCCTCCAAAATACAAATTGACTAGTTAAGCATTCAAAACACGAATCCATGAGTCCGGATTTATTACAAACTTAACCAAAAGAAGATTTGAAACATATTACAACCGTACTAATCCATTCCAAGGTTCTAAGTCAAGTACACAATCCGAACTACCCCAAATTTCAACATTTGGAATGGAAACAAAAAAAAATATACGAGGATGATTTTTGTCGTCCCATGGCCTCACTCCTCACACTTCTTCTTTCCTTCCTTCGTCTCACCTGTAATGGAGTAAAACTCCATTGTTCAGCTATATGCTGAATGCTCAATTTCTAACATATGCATATATGATAAATCATGCTTCAACCTCATAAATCACACCAAATAGTCTCTAGGGAGAAAAATACGCATTCATCCGGTAGCGGCAAGTCCAAGCCTTAAACCGCGATGCCAATGGCTAGTCCAAGCCTACAACCATTGCATCCCAAGTGCTCTGGCAAGTCCAAGCCTTAAACCATGCACAGTAGTCATTGCTACTAAATTCTCAAACATCAAGAAACTTATCTCGGCATGAATTTGCATAAAACTCCCCTTTGCCCACATAGGCATATAATGTGCTCATGTAAAACTAAACATACTTTTCATAATTTATCGTGTGCATAATTAACGGGCTAATACTAATGCATGAATTTTGCCCGGATCACAATTTCATCGCCGAAAATCAAAACATGTAATTTTCTTATATATCATAAGTTAGAAATTCATACCTCGAGCTATCACCCTATAAATTTGAGAGAAGTACTAGTAACCCGATTAAACGTCGAATCTCCGATTAAAAATGATTCCTACAAGTGTTCCCATGTTTTTCCCAAATTCTTAGAATTAGTATTTTCATAAAACTAAGACAAACAAGGCCTAAGTGGTATAAAAATAAAGCCCTTACCTCAAGGAGTTCGAATATGTAATTTTGAGAAAAATTGTCGAGCAACGAATGTCAATTTGAATCTTAAGCTCTAAGCCACCAAATCTCCTCTCTTGATTTCAATTTTGGTTTTGAGATAAATGAAAATATCTCATGAGTTTCTATATATAGGCACGACTCTCGAGAATTACGTTTACCCCCCCATAAGTTTTCAAAATTTCTAATTATTCCCTGAAACGCCTTACACGTCCAATTCATTACTTCACAAGTGAAAACTATAATTTATGAAAGTTTTCATCTAAGTTCTGTTTGTTGCCGTAATTACGTTCCGAAAACCAATTTCGTGGAATTCCTAGATATCCTACCTTGTATGCAATGTATCACATTGGTTATCTCTAATTCGTTCTAATTAATCTTTATCAAGATCAAAACTAACAACAATTATACTACACAGATAAATTTACTATTTATAATTTACCAGTTAAGTCAAATAACATTTAAATCATATAAATGTCATTTAATCACACGAATGCCTCAATGATTATCGAATCACCGTGTCCTCACTTGACACTTTTCGTTGATCACAGTCAACCACTTTCACAATTATCAAATAACATTGACAATCTCAAAATTCCAAATACGCATTCAAAAGAATATATTTTTCTGGGACGGGTGTGACAATATGCAATAAAAATGACTGAAAATTTGCCACTAGTGATTAAGCTTTCGAGTTCTAAGTTTCTCTCTCTCTCTCTCTCTCTCTCTCTCTCTCTCTCTCTCTCTCTCCCTCTGTGTGTGTGTGTGTGTGTGTGTGTATGTGTGTGTATTATATATGTATATACACATATAGAGGGGGGCTCCTAAGCGGACGTCCGCTCTTTTAAACTTACAAACCAAGAGTTTTCTCTTGTGGGACCTATTTACTTTACCAACTTTCAATGAGTTTTCTCCCTCTCATGTTGACCAAAGCAAATTGTGGGATTCAATGAATTTTCTCTCTCTTACTTTACCAACTCTCACTGCAGATCAAAATTAACAAACCCATTAGATTCAAAAAAAAAATCTCCTTCTTCCTTCCTTTCTAAAAGACCTAGAAAGGATAGTTCAAAATAACGGCCAATCACCCCTCCTGACCAACAATCTGGCCACGAATCATGCCAGGGATGACGAAGGGGACAACTGAAGGCCACACCGGCAAAGGGGAAGATTGAAGACCACGCCGGACAACCGAAGACCATGCCACTCTGGCACTTTTCTTCATTTTTTCTTCTTCTTCCAGACTTCGTTCAAGTATCCTTTCTTGTGTTAATTTTTTTCCCTCTTCTTCTTCTTCTTCATGACTTTACTTACTGGATTTTCATGATTTTTTCAAACCCTAGTGTTGAGTTTATGATTTATGTTTTATTTATTGAGAGGTTAGAAATTAGTTTTTGAGAAATATGATTTCCATAGAACTAATATTGAACTGAATTCATGTATTGATTGGTCTATTGATTATAATCAAACCTCATATTGACAAAGAAGTGAACGGCCAAACCCTCATATTGCTAGAATTTAAGTTAAAGTTTTTTTTTTTCGATGTATTCAATTTCAATTGCTACAAATGGGTATTACAGTGAATGTATTCTACACCCATGTACCTTTTTTAAGACATAAACTTCTTTAAAATGTGTATTGAATTTCTTTATTTTTTGTTAATTTATTGGGTGTAGTATCTTTTCGGGGTTTAATCTGATAGCATAATGGAGAATGCAGACTTGGAAGTACTAGGGGGTGAAGGTGGGCAACTAAATAAAGAGTCAAATTCCAACTTTGATGATGGGATTTACCACCCTGAAATAAGACATGATCTGAAACCTAGAAAGGGTCAAGAATTTGAAATACTAGATGGTGTAAAATCTTTTTACAATGCATATGCAAAAGAAGCTGGGTTTAGTGTTAGAAATTGGTCTATTAGGAAAAGGAGTGTCAATGAAATTGTAAGAAAGAAGTAAGTTTGTTATAAGCAAGGAAATAGTTCGAGAATATCGAACATTCAGAAAACAAGGCGTCGAGGCACTATAAAAGAGGGTTGTAATGCAAAACTTGGTGTGGTGAAGTCCAAATCTGGCATATATGTAGTCAATGTATTTGTTGAGGGTCACAGTCACCCATTGTCAACCCCACGAAGAACACATCTATTGAGGTCCCATCGTTATGTTTTAAGTGCACAAAAATGCTTAACCCAACATATGGCCACAATTAATATACCACCACACCAACAATTTAGTTTTCTTAAAGTCCAGGCAGGAGGATAGAAAATATTGGATGCACACAAAAGGATTTATACAACTATAAAAGGGATATGCGTAATGAGATGAAGGGGCATGACAGAAATATGTTACTCGAGTTTTTTATATTGGAACAAGGAAGAAATCCTTCATTCACATTCAAAATCGAGGCAGATGAACAAAAGAGAATAACTCGGTGTTTTTGGTCCGATGAAACCTCTAGACAAGCTTACAATTTTTATGGTGATGTGGTAATTTTTGATACTACATACAACACAAATCAGTATGCCATGATTTTTGCACCATTGATGGGGATTAATGACCACAGCCAAATAATTATTTTTGCTTGTGCATTCTTGAGTGATGAGAACATAGATTCATTTGTTTGGTTATTCAACCAAGTTTTAGAAGTTATGCCAGGTGATGCCCCTAAAATGATTATTAATGAACAAGATCCTGCGATGACAAAAGCTATTTCTCAAACTCTTCCAAGTACTTTTCACAGGTACTGTAGTTGGCACATATTGATGAAATTTTTTGAAAGGATAGATTCAATTAACTATAGTGCACACTATCAGGAGTTTTCAGCTTGCATATGGAATTTTAGAGAATAAGGAAGAGTTTGACTCTAACTGGATGGGGCTTGTTGAGAAATGTAGGTTAGATGATAATCGGTGGCTACAAAATTTGTATGAGATTCGTTCAGGATGGGTGCCTGCATATGTAAATCATATTTTTTTTCGGCCAACGAGTGGAAAGTGCTCATTCGTTTTTCAAGAAATATATCTCAAAAAGCAATTCTTTGGTTGTTTTATGATTCAATTTGGACGGGGACTTGAACACCAACTTCATGAAGAGTTGATTGCTGATAACAAGGATATGATTGAGAAGCCTAAATTGAAAATGCCTCATGACTTTTTGGTGCAAATGGTTGAAATATATACATGTGAAGTGTTTTGTAAGTTTCAAGATGAGTTGTGGAAGAGTTTGAATTATAAATTTGAGCTTGTCAAAGATGTGGAAGATCACCAAGTGTACAAGATTTCAAGAAAAAATGTTAAAAAGTATAAAGTGCGAGAAATCATTTATTACAAGGACGTGGGTTTAGCTTCATGTAGTTGCAAAAAGTTTGAGAGCTTGGGTATCCCATGCAGGCACATTTTGGCATATTTGAACAAGATGCATGATTTGGATAAATTGCCCGATCATTACATTATAAAAAGGTGGAATAAATCTGCAAAATCTGGGCTAGTTTTGGATGATGTTAGTATGCAAATTACTGATTACAAATCATTTTTCATGAAGCGTAGTCAATTAATTCAATTCTCTTTGAGTGTACTTGATAAGGCTCTCGAAAGTGAAGAAACAATCAAGGTCTACATCGATGGTATAGGTCGAGTACTTGAACAAATTAATGAAATAGCTGGATGTGGTACAAGCGTACGAGTTTCTAGTGGGCAAAGTAATCAAATGGTTGGTTGTGGCACAAGTTTCGGGTCTCCCACAGTTATGAACAAAGTTACCATGAACCTAGTCAAGTAAGGGCAAAAGGGTGTGGAAAAAGGCTCAAGGGAGGAAAGAAAAGGCAATAGGGAAGGCCAAAAAATAAAAAGGCAGACGTTGTCATGGATGTGGCAAAGGACAGTCCCACGATAAAAGAAATTGTTCAATGCTTGCAAATTGGCAAGTATCTTCATATTTTCTTATTTCATTTTTTTTAATTCCGTTTGAGATATAAAAGTGACTTTTTTTTTTTTTTTTTTTTTTGTTGAATTTATGTAGGCCTATTGAAGCAGATGAAGATTGAACTCTAGATGATGAAACTCAAGATTTGGATAGTTTAATTGATAATTAGTATTTGGATAGTTTAATTGATAATCAGCTAACTAGTTTTTGATATTTGGTTGTTTGGACATTTTAATTTTATAATTGGGATTGGAACCCTTTATATTAGTAGTTTGATTATTGTGGGAGTAAGAATGGTTTGGTTTTCTAGAATTATTGTTATGGGCTTTGAAATGTATTTCTCTCATTTGAACTATTATTGTGGGAGTAAGAATGATTTGATTTTCTTTAAATACTGTTATGGGTTTTAGAAATGTATTTCCATTGTTTGAATTAGTTAGTGGCTGTCAATGGATTAATAACAGAGTAATGTTATGCTTGAGCAAGAATATAGGAGTTTAAAGTAAGAATGTATTTCCCTTGCTGTGCTTGATTAATAAGAATGTATTTCCATTTGCAATTAGTCTAAGAGAAGTTAAAGTAAGAGAGAGAAAGATGAATTTTTTTATTTCTGTTGGGTCCTACAATTTGAGTTGGTCGGATAGTTCAATGAGGTTTTTGTTTTGGTTGGATAGTTCAATGGATAAAAAAGTACGAGAGAAAAAAAAAAAAAAAAAAACTCATTCAATATTGGTAAAGTAAATGTTGGTAAAGTAAATGGGTAAAGTAAATGGGTTCCACAAGAGAAAACTCTTGGTCTGTAAGTTTAAAAGAGCAAATGCCCCCTTAGGAACCCCCCTCTACATATATATATATATATATATATACAAAGATTCTCTAAAGAGGGCCACCTCTCTTTATTAAAGGGAGGACTTTTGTTTTGACTGTCAGATTGTGTTTAAAAACTGTGAAATGACAAAACTGCCATTAATGAAAATACAATCCGACGGCTAAAACAAATTTATGTGTGTATTATATAGATAAAAATATTTTTGAGATTAAAGTAGTTATGTGTGTGTGTATATATATATATATATATGTAAGAGTCTTTAAATGAATAATAAAATCAAATTTGAATTACCAAATTAAAAGAGTATTTTTAATGATGTCTTTTTACCTTATTTAACAAATCAAAAGAGCATAATAGTCACAAAACATTCCTAAACTTATAACGAGGGACCTCTCTCTTCTAAAAATCATGTATGAGCTTTTACCATGAAAGATGAAGGGTGGTGAATTTTCCAGTTAAAAAAACTACTTTTTTCAAATTTTTTATTTTTTATTTTTATAACTTTTTTGGCACGACCTCGAAACCCATTTGTTTATTAGTAAGAAGCAATATGTTCTTACCAGTGGCTCCAGTCTATAAATAGGACTCCCCAACAGATTTTAAAGATTCCCACTACCCTTCTATCCCATTCCCTACCCCCTCTTTTCCATCCACTCTTTTCCCACCCCCAACCAAAAAAAACACAAAAAAAAAAAAACACATTTTGTTGATTTTTTGCTTTTGTTTTCTTTGTGGTCAAGCCCGAGAGCCTTCTCTGGGCTACAAATTCCCTTTCTCTCCTCTTCATTTTTTGCTATCCGGCGGCATATACCCCAATTTATATTATAATTCACAAAAAAAAAGCCCAACATTCTTTTCATTGATCAAGAGACAAAATAATCTTTATGGGTCCATTCTCTACTATGATTCTGAGCCTTCTTGTACTCTTCATCGTTAAAGGTAACATGGGTTACACTTATTTTTTTTCAAATATCCACTGCACCAATAATATATCTTTGACTTACATGTGTGTGTGTGTGTGTGGGTGTGTGTTTTGTAGGTGTTTCAGGAGCTACATTTACGTTTGTGAACAAATGTGAGTTCACAGTGTGGCCTGGAATTCTGGGCAGCCCGAAACTGGACAGCACAGGCTTTGAGCTGACCAAGGGCACCTCACGTTCCTTCCAAGCTCCGACGGGTTGGTCCGGCAGGTTCTGGGGCAGAACCGGCTGTAAATTTGACGGGTCGGGTCACGGGTCATGCTCAACCGCCGATTGTGGCTCCGGCGAGGTCGAGTGCAACGGCAGCGGAGCCACCCCGCCGGCGACTCTAGCCGAGTTCACACTCGGGTCGGGTTCTCAGGACTTCTATGACGTCAGCCTCGTTGATGGGTACAATCTTCCCATGACGGTCGACGTGAGTGGCGGGTCGGGCCGGTGTGGGTCGACGGGTTGCGTGGTGGACCTCAACCGGCGGTGTCCGGCAGAGCTGAGGGTAGGTGGCGGAGATGCCTGTAAGAGCGCGTGTGAGGCGTTTGGGACACCCGAGTACTGTTGCAGCGGCGCGTATAATTCGCCGGCGTTGTGTGTGCCGTCGGTGTACTCGCAGGTGTTCAAGTCGGCGTGTCCGAGGTCGTATAGCTACGCGTATGATGATGCCACGAGTACATTTACGTGTACGGGCGGTGATTATACGATGACGTTTTGTCCACCTCTTCCAAGGTAAAATGAGGATATATTTAGTTTTTTTTTTTTTTCAACACAATTAAAATCAATCAATTGAAAATAATAATACCCAATTTATTTTTCGGTGTGTAGAAAAAAAAATTCAGTTTTTTTTTTTTTTTTTTCTTTTACAAAAGTAAAGTAGTTTGTAGAAAACATAACAGCAAAATCAACCCATTTTCTCTCTTTTGTAACTTTTAACGTATCTTTTTTCTGTCTCTTTTTTACTTTCTGCTTTTTGGTGAATCACATTCAACTCTTCTTTTGTAACTTGAATGTTGAAATGGTTATAAAATTGAGCAGTTTAGCTTAATTGTTAAAAAAAGTTCTTTATGTCATGTTATCATCACGATTCGACCATAGCCTCTTTCTCCTTCCTGTTGATCCGACACTTATATCCTCGCACTTCACCAATTCACCACTACACCAAATGATCTGGGGGGACACAAAAAAAAAAAAAAAAAAAACTTGTAATGGCCAAATGGTGTTAAAAAAAAATTTACTTCAAACTTAAGGAAAAGTTTGTGTAATTTGAAAATGTACTAGGCGAAATAAGTGTAATTTGTTGACCATGTATGAGAGATCAGAGTAATCTTACCCTTTTTAACTATCATGGACTCTAAATTGAGCAACTTAGTAAAGTTTAATATTGAGTTTAATCTTTTGGATTTTATTTGTTTTTGCAGCCAAAAAGCTTCTAAAGATTCACCAAAGGCAATGGATACAACAGTCGGGTCAGGTTCAGGAACAGTGTCGGATCCGGCCGAGTCGGCAATGTTGGCCACCGAGTGGTTAGCAAATTTGGCCACAGGTGAATCAACCAGAACAAGGCCTTTTGGTGCTCTTCAATTTTCATTTGCTGTTACAGCTCTCGGTCTCTGGCTCTCATTCCAACATTTGTAGTCCCCTCATTGTTCTCATCTACATGCAAGATGCATCTTTACAGAGAGAAACACAGATTTAGAGAGAGATTCATCAAAAAAAAAAAAAACAAAACAAAAATAACCCAGCTCAGACAAGACAGTTACTAATAAAATGGAGACTTGGGCATAGCATTGCCCGGTTAGGAAACTTGACAAAACCTACAACGTAGACCACCCCCTACCAAATTTTGCATATTTCATGTTAAATATATAAACTATGTGTATCAAGTTCTTTTCGGTTTTATAATTAGCCTCAATTTAATCTTTCTTTGTTATGAGATTGTTTTAAGTATGGCTAAAATATAAAATACACCCCTGAAGTTTGGTCCTTGTAACTTTAATTGTGTCAATTTGGCCTTGATGCTATTAAATAGAAGTAATATGGTTTAAATGTCGAATTCTGTAAGAAAAATTGACTGAATTTACTCACATATTTTGTGTTGTCACTTTTTTTAGGGCCAAAAAATGAAACACCATCAATGTCTCCACCTACTTATAACTTATTAGTGTAATTATGCGTAGCAGAGGTGAATTTCGTCAAATTTTCTAACAGATTGAGACATTTAGATCATCATGTTTCTATTTATCAAATTTTAGGGATCCATTTGACACAATTGAAACTTCAGGGGTATATTTTGTAATTAAGTTTAAGTATTTTTGTTTATAAATAATACAGAGTAAATCAGAGAAAACTCTTAGCAAAAAAAGGAAAAAAAAAATCAGAGAAAAGAGGATTCTTTTAGGGAATTGCTATGTACACCTGTGTATTTGTTATGTACACCCAAATTCTTTTATTTTAATCAATTTTTTTTAAAAAAAATTTCACTTTTATAAAGTTAAACAGTGTACATAGCAAAACTAGCTGTGTACATAACAATTCCCTCCTTTTAAGGTGAATATGTAAAGAAGTCTCGAGATTGGTGGGTGCCAGTTTGCGGGAATCCCAAGAGTAGGAGATTGTCTGCCATGAAAGATAAAGAATGTTTGGCTTTTCCCTTTGCTTAAAGCTCTGTTTGCTAGCAAAGGAAAATAGCAATGAGTTTCCTTGAAATGGCATTTAAGTAAAGAACAAAAGCGCAAAGTAAAATAGCAATGAGCTTCCATGAAATAGCATTAAAGATGGGGGCGGTAGGGGTGGGCCTGGCCCCTGGGATGTTAAAAATTACATTTTTAACTTTAAAATTTATGAGTTTTACAAATAAGCTCCCTCTGGAATTTTAAATGATACCTTATAATGTTAAATTTCTTCAAATAGATGGAGATTATGTTTCCAAATATCACATTTAAAATTAAAAATTACATCTCATACCCTGAAACGGGGTCTAAAACTAAGGACTCGCAAGATAACGTTATGATTTTTTTGTTTTAGTTTTTGTTTTCATTTTTTGAATTGATCACAGTCAACTCTCAATATAAAAAATAATGGAAACAAAAATAGAAAATATAAAACCACAACGTTATCACACGAGGCCTAAATTTACATATTTTCTCCCTCTTTTAATTAGGGAACATGTTAACCACAAAATAATAGAATTGAAAAATATTTGTGATTTTTGTTTTTTTTTTTTTTATTTTGCGGGATATTTGTAAATATTGGATAGGGATATTTGTGAATTTGTCCACGTGTAAATTTATAACTTATATTGAATTGGGAAATTTTTACATAATAAACAGTCCCAAAAAAAATTCAGCAAAAAATAAAAAGAAGACCCCAAAAAAATTTATCTCGGGACTTCTGTTCCCAAACCCCCGTATAGCTTATGCTCTATAACCAAAAATCCTAGCTCGGGACTTAGTTAATAAAAAGAACAAAAGAGTGTGTGTGTGAGAGAGAGAGAGAGAAGCACCCTTTTTGTTCTACAGTTCTTACTTCAATCACTCTTGTGGCAGTTGATCTGTTCCACAACGAACTCGTAATTGATTAAAGATGAAAAATATAATGATATATATACATATAGGTATAGGTATATGTTCCAGTACAAGTTAAGATCTCATTAGCTTTTATGTGAAGAAGATACATCTATAGGTAATACAAGAGGGGTGGGACAGTTGGTACTGGTAATAGTAACTGTGAAGAAGAGAGATTTTAAGACTAGAGACAATATTTTTTTTTTTTTTGAGAGACATTCAGACTGTTCTTAAAGTTTCCATTGAATTGATCAATGATCATTACCTTGTTGACTCTTACAACTGAATTTGAGATATTTGTTAGAAGTTCAAGAGTAAAAAAAGTGTGTCGGATTGTCAAATCCAAAGGACTAAACTACACATTGTAAATAATCAAAGAATCAAAAATATTATTAATCTTCTTCAATTTGTTACCAAACTAATCATATTTTGGAGCCGAAGGATCCTCGGCACTGGCTGCTGCCTGGCAATATTCATGTGGTACTGTTAGGATTTTTTTTTTTTTTTTTTGGTTGAAAAAAGAAAGAGGAAAAACTGAAATATGTAGTGCTGCGGAGGAATCACATAGGAGCCGCGGCTGCTGCCGGGAGCCTCGTTGCTGAGGATCCAAACCCTATTTAGGAACTTTTGACTAGACCCATCAACTTTCAACTTATTTTTCATACCCATCAACTTTTCGAATTCTTTTGAAAAAATGATTTCACCAAATTTGTTTTCTCTAAAATCGTGTTTTCAGACACGACCCTTAAAAGTCGTGTTTTGAATACATGATTTTTTTTTTCCTTTTTTTTTTTTGTGTGCTGAAAAAAATGAGAGAATGGGGCCACTAGCTTAACAACTCTCCTTGGGTGTGACCATAGGAGCCCCTCTTCAATGTGGAATGTATGTTTGAGCCAAAGCTACTGCCTGTGTAGACGAGCCCGTCACCAGGGATCAGTGAGTCAGGAGTTTACCCACAGACCACAGAAATTAAGATTTACTCACGCAAGCATTTTCAACTTGCGTCCGGATTCGAACTCCTGACCATGGGATAAGAAATATGAGCCCGTCGCAATTGGTACACCGCCACGGTGGTGCATGATTTCAAATTTGGTTTAATTTACAGTCGTCCTTTGCATTCACAACTTCATAAAATTGTCAAGATTCATCTTTTTCCATAAGAGTCTGAGAGAGATGATTTTGTGAAGTTTTCTTTTCAAAAGACAATTTGGGAAGTTGACGGCTTTCGAAAAAATAAAAGTTAAATAGTTGATGGATCCGATCAAAAAGACCTCAATGTGATGGGTGTAATGGGTCTGGTCAAAAACTCTTTCTTTTCACTTATTGCTATCCTACTAGGACTGGTAATATGTTTAGTGCAAAGGTTTATGAAATATAAAAGTATGCCTTTGGACATCCATAGAACTGCCAATTAGGCTATTTACAATTTAGGCTATTTACAATAAACCCATTGTTTATCAGCGTACTCCTATCAAACACCTTCTGTAAGAGGCCGTTTATCAAAAACTTAAAGGTCTTTGAAAAATCTAAAACTTTGAATTTCGCAATTTCTGGAACGACCCCCCATTGGTAGAAATTTAGCACAACTGTTGGAGAAAATGTTTTTTTGACATTTGCATCATTATGATGCAAAAACAATCAATATGAAAGCAAATTTGAACAATATTTTGATCATCAAAGGTCTAATCAACTATTAGATGACTGTCTAACTATTACTTGGTGACCAGTCATTTTCATACCAAACTGATTACACAATTCTGCCTGCCCAGCACTTCAATCATGTCAATTGACAAATTGGTTTTTTCATCATAGTCTCTTCTATCCGAAGGTTAGACCAACTCCAATAGAGTACCCATTTGGAAAAATTGTCCTTTCGGCTCTATAGGACCATAAATTTGAGCTCCGATGGGGGATCTAAAAAGTATCCAAAATGAGTCAGTCAAGCTGGGGTGTTGGGATCCATATTTATAGTTAATAAAAAGAGACAAAGAGGATATCCATATTTGGTGAAAAGATCCTAACCATTGATTTCTTATTAAAACAATATTTTAAGTGTATCTATAATTGAGAAATATCAAAACATACAAAGTTGTAAAATAACTGCTGATTTAGGGTTACTATCAGTGCTTAGGATTTATGTCTCTAAAAGCATTCTGTCTACTGGTTTTGATCACCACCCTAAAGAGTCTGGAGATGCTCTCATACAATGGATTATACAATTTCCTATCGCCCCATTTGTCTTCTTGACAGATTTACTTATCCCCTTCACTAGTAGTAGTGCATATAACGGACTAATAACAGCATACCGGCGAGATGAAGTAGTGACCCATATAGGGACTATTTAGTTAAAATGCATTAAATAGTGGACCAAAGCTGATATAATGGATTATAAAATTTCCTATGGCCCCATGTGTCTCGTGGACAGAATTACTCATCCCATTTACTACTAGTGGCTCATATAACGGACTAATAATAGCACACCCCCAACAGAATAAAATACACAATTGCTATGATTGAAATGGTCGTAGGTCCCCCAACACACACACACACACACATGCTGGCAACAACCGTAAATTTTAGACAAGTTTCAATTGAGTGACCCAACCAAGGATAGTATAGCAATTGGTAATTTTCATAATAGATGGTTAGATAGCATAGGTGGGGGCACAAGAACTTGTGATTCTAATTTAAAGCTAGAGTAAACATGCAGTGGTGGTCGGACGATTTGGACCAGTTTGTTCGACACTAATACACTTGGCTGTGCAGGAAAATTACAGGCATCACTTATATTAGAGAGTGATATAAAGCTATAAACGAGACAATATTGACGGATATTGAGCTGCTAAACTCTTGAGGCTTACAAGATGAGAATCTCGATCTATAACCAACTTGTGTAGGGTAACCGACTAAGAAATACATAGAAAGAAACAAGCCTTCTTTTCCTCCAAAGATAAGATGGTGACAGCGACCATTTTTAACGGCTATAGGTCTTTCACATTTTAGATACACAGCCAAGTAGGAAAGCTATGTAACTGGGGCTAGACTGTTTGGTGGTCAGGAAAATGGAGGAAACGAAAGCAACTTTGACAGAATTTTTAAAAATCCTCAACCAAGAATCTCAAAAGGGCAATTGATTCAGAAAGCACAATCAGATTAAAAAGCAGATATTACTTGGAGGAGAATAATCAGTATGGCCCCCTTTTCAGGAGTTGAATAGCATGTAACCATTGCACAATTTAGTTTCCTACGTCGGTGTACATAGTGATTAGTGCATAGCGCCATTATAGATGCCAGAGTTGAATTTTTTGACCCAGTCTTAACTAATGAATTTTGAGTCAAATATCAGCAATATAACCACATGAATCTAACTTTTATACTACTATGTTTAGACTTACTAAAAACATATTAATCAAGCCCTAAACATCTCTAAAGTTTATTCTAAAGTTTTATTTCAGGATTTTAAGGACAAGAAATTACAATCAGAGTCCAAATCTCTAAGAATCACTCTAAATTGACCAGATGCAAAAATCTGGATGCAAGAAGGATTTTCAGTATAATTTCACTTTCTCAAAAGCCAAGGCCTCGCATGGTAACATTGTGGTTTTTGGTTTTCATTTTTTGTTTCCATTTTTTGTATTGGGAGTTGACTGTGGTCAATTCAAAAAATGAAAACAAAAACTAAAAACCAAAAACCACAATGTTACAATGCGAGCCCCAAGTATTCAAAGAAGAGGTTCTTTATTGAAGTGCATATTTATATTTGAAAAAGCAAATAGAAATCCCAACTCCCAAATAAATGCAACTTAACTTCATTCGGAAAGCATCAGATTGCTTCTTTATGACACTTCTCCAGCATTATCATTGTTTGGAGTTGTTGCTTACTCATGGACGGCTAAGCCTTAAAAGTGGTTAATATGTAAGTCAAAAGTTTAGTGCACTCAGATGTATATTAAGTGAAAAGGAACCAATCACTAACATAACATATCAAGTACAGTTGCTGAATGATTCTCTTCTCCATTGGCAAATAATGAGTCACAAGGACATCAGCAATCTAGTGGTGAACAATGTACGGTGACTGGGTATTCAGGACCCACCTAATGGATTAGAGCGTGGGGCCATCCACACGGGTCAACCAACAAGTAAGGGAAAAAAAACAGTTGCAAACTACCATGAAAATATACAGATGATAGCAAAAGTGGACTCGTAAAGTTCAGAGGGTAATTCTGACCAATAATGGATAACAGTGATCCTGCTCGTAGTTGGGCCACGACTTATCCGCATTAACAAACCCCTGATGACGCCTCCAAACTTCTGTATCGTAGATCTCGGTAATGCTGAACTTCAAGCCTTGCTCTGTTATTTCCAGAAGGAACTTGTCTAAAGAGTCGCCTCGTCTGGGGCTGAAAAATAAAGCTTCAGAAGGTCCGTTATTCTTTAACAAGAATCTGACAGTTCGTGCCAGACCTTCGTGAAATTCTTTAAAGAAGGTGCTGTCAAAATGTAAAACAAATGTTAGGCAAGTTTAAAAGAAAATAAACAAATTAATACGCACAAGAAATGCATGCTAGTGACGGCTTGCATGTATATAGGCTTATGTATTGTGTATTACATCTAGACTATGAAGCACGGGCTCTTCGAAAAGCCCGCCGGACCCGCACTAAGGCTTAGTTTGACCCCCACGTGGCTTTTTAAAAGGAGCTTATGAAATTTATTACTAAGTTGTTTGATAATTTTATACACGTGACACTACTCTTCAAAAAGACATTATGAAACCAAAAAGCAACCTTGAGCTTTTAAAAGCTCCATTCTAGAGCTTTTAAAAGCTCCAAAAGTTCCCCCCAAAAATGCCCTAAGTTCTATTTTTGCAAAGCTCATAAACTAGTTACCAAATGAATTAACATGAAATTGTGCTTTAAAAAAGGAGAAGCACCAAAATGGGGGCCAAACTAAGCCTTAGTGCACACCCGTACGGGGTGTGCCGTGGATTCTTTGAGTTCTTTTAGAGTGTGGTTGAAGATTTTTCGTAGCATTCTTTTGAAAAAAAACACAAGTTCTTTATATAATTTTGAAAACTTTGGGGGTTTAAAAGAGAAATATTAGACACTAATAATAGCAATTATCTAAATTATACACTAATACACTAATAGGAGTATAAAATAATTTGTATATACTACTCGTATTATATAAAGGGGGCTGCTATCCTACAACACGAGGTTGTAGGATAGCATTGTACACCTGCTTTTAGCAACCAATAAAAACATTTTTAGCGACAAATCTTTTAAAAATATTTCGTCGCTAAAGGTGGGGAAAAAAATTTGTCGCTAAAGGTGAAAATTTGCGTCGCTAAAAGGGTGTCGTGTTGTTAGTTAGTATTCCCCTTATATAAAAATACATTTTTAATATTTTATCCAAGTACTCCAGCCACACCCGCACCCTTACTTTTTGAAAAATTGGCGAATCCCTCACACCTGCATTCCCATACCCGAATCCCCTCACCGCACTGGTGCTACCTAGCATCCAGGTGGTTTTTGTTGACCACTGAGAATTGGATATTAGACATTATCCATGTCATTAAAGATTGAAACCAACAGAGTTCTCTTTTCCTACTCACCTCCACAATGTCATTAGCCTCAAGGCTCTGTTTGGTCTGAGCATTTAGAGAAGGAAGAGAAAACCAAGAAGAAAGCTCTCGGCCTATTGTTTAACTCCATGCCAAAAAATATCATTAGAGATAGAAACTCAAGAAAAGAGGAAGGGAAATGACTTGGAACACAAGAATCTAACTTTATCTTTAACTCTATTTTCTTTTCTTTCCTTTCCTATTTCCCTCACTGTTTTCCTCATTAACCTAACAGAGAAAAGTCTCTTCCTCAATGTTTTCTTTTCTTTTCACTCACAAATTCATGGACTAAAACGGAGCCTAACGAAGAGCCAATGACCTCAACGAGATGAAAATGAAGATGTGTGAGTGTCGTGCTGACCAAAGGTTGGATCCATTATCAGTGTCTGGAGTCTAGCCCAATCCAAATGTTGACAAGCAAATAAATCATCTAAGTCTAAACAACATTTCTACTTCGAGGAGATCTCAAGCTATGTTTTCACTTCTTAGCAAAAAATAAATAACTGAACAAAAATGAAATCAACTAAAAGGCTATTTCATCACTTCTCTAAGATTCTCTTCAAGTGCATAATGAAGGAAACAAAGAACAAGAGATGCCTAGTTAAAGCGTAAGTTCAACGAAGAAAATGAAATTAGTTTTTGATAAGTAACTCACCAGTCACTTGCAACAATGACATCAAAGGAGTGGGAGATATCTGGAAATTCATCCTTATTCCAATGCAGCATTATAGAGTTCACTTTTGTATCACCAAATGCACGGGAGTTGGCATTTATGTTACGCTGAATATCTGGCTGTTAAGAACCTCTCATCTGAACCAAGAAGAAAAACTTCAAAAGGCAATTGCTACAAACATGTGATGCCAGGCAATGACAAGCTTAACAATTCTAAACATACATATGCCAGTTCAGAAATGAAATGCAAAGTAGATTGAAAAGGTGAACAAAAGGAACATTTGATCCGCTGATTGGAAAAACTTACGACCACAGAAACTCAAACCTTTAACAGTGGCAGAGTGGAGATCTATGTTACATGGACTCTTCTTAATAGGTTGAAGTAGCCATGTCGGACATCTAACAATAGGACAGGGGTATCAGGGTATGGGATATGTGTCCGACACTTTTAGTTGGACAGTCATCAAGCAGCATGTTAGTAGTTTGAATAATATATAGTATATTTCAGTCTTGAATTATATTCCTTTTTCTACAAAATTCGTTCAGAAGTCTTATTGCTACATAAAAACACTATTTTCTCTTAGAAGCATAAGAAAATATAGACTTATTGCCATGTTTCGACTCCCCGTATCCTAAAATTCATGAATTGGGGAAGTCCGATGCTTTAGACACATACCCACACCCGACACTCGTATCCGAGTCCATGTAACATAGGTGGAGATAATTCCATTATCATCTTAATATACTATCAAAATGCAGAAAATAGAAACATATAAACAAAACAAAGCAAAACGGCACAAATTTAACTTTTTAACTGAAATGTGCTAGTTTACAGAAATCGAGCAAGTGAGGGATGCTAAATACAAGTAAAAGAACTTTATAAATACTGTTCGCAGACAGGCATGGCAGGTCATTATCGGAGACATCTCATGTCTAGCTCATCTTAGAATTCTAGCAGGTCCCGTACTCTGCAGGTTCTTGGTAAGCAAGTCAGTGCAGCATGTATAAAGTGCCAATGCTGCTGTTAAGTCACCAGTTGCTCCATCAACTTAAGCTTCAACTCTCTCCCTCCATGTGACCCCGTCTCGCACGTGGATAGGCAAATAAACTAAACAAACCACTCCATTCTATTAGAGGTAAACAACAAAGTGCAATTATGAACACTATAATGGGGATGAAGAGTCGAATCTAAGACCTAGTACAAACAAGGCCCTAAAGGCTAAAACCATGTTCAGACACCAATTGCTCCAAAAACTTAAGCTTCAACAGCTGCAAAGAGCCTCTAGGATCCAATTTAAAGAAGATATAACCACCACCCAGAAAACAAGCGTACGTATTTGTTTACGTAAACGACATCTTAAAATACAGACTTGTTGCTCCAGACTACTTACCATATTTCTATAAATGTGTAGTCTACACCCGCTGAATTGTTGGGTTTATCATACATCGATAGTATATATGGCTATTTTAATATTATGCAGTTTTTGCCTGGAAAAATAAAAAAATTAACAATATGCAAGTTCCCTTTGTGGCACAGCTACAACATCAACATTGTCTCCACAATCAGTCAGATAGCTGTTATACATGTAGATATTGTTTCTCCATCCAGAAACTTTTAAATGACCAAATCAAAAGGATACAATCAACTACTTGGGGGTTTCCATCCGATATGACCACTTCTTGTGCCCCAGTGACAGCTGCAATAACTAAGCCAGCTAAGCCATAGCCTGACCCAAGTTCAATAACTTTTTTAGACCTGTAGACATTGGAAGGAAAAAAAAATAAAAACAAAAAATAAAACAAAGAGGAGGTGAAATTATGCAAGTATAATGGTGTAGCGTAACCATATTACAAAATAAGTAGAGAATACGCTAACAAGAACTGTAGAAAAATTGAAAGAAGAAATGCAACATTACATGACAAACCTGAATAATTCTGCATGTGACAAGCAATAATAAGCAAGAACATCTTCTGATGGCCAACGACCTGTTCACGAAAACGAGGAAAAATAGTGAGCAAAAATTAGGAACTGAATTAAAATAATGAACTGACTCAATCAAGTCCCTTGGAAGTAACAAATTCAGCAGCTATATAGAATCAGCACTATAATCAAAAGGAGAAAACAATTGCTCAGGTAAAGTTTTTAGAACATGAAAGAATGACTGCTTTATTCAGGATTATAACAAATAATCCTTGCCTTCATTTCTTTTAATGGGATATAGTTTATGTAGTATTTAAAATAAATAAATAAATAACAGAAGCTAAGGGCTCATATGGTAACCTTACCTGTTTTCAATTTTCAATTTTCAATTTTTTTAAAATGTAAACCAGAATCTGTATTATTTTTTAAAAAATGAAAACATAAAACTTGTTTGGTAACATTGTTGATTTAAAATAAAAAATAAAAAATAAAAAAACATAAAACATAAAACACGTTGGGTAACGATAGCAATGTCGAATTTAATTTTCAAAATATACCTTAGGATAATGCCTATTGCCAGAGCAGCAATGGCTAATGCAAGAGCAAAAAGTGTCGCTAAATGTTTTAGGGACGAAAAAAAAATGTCACTAAAACTTTTAGCGACACTTTTTGCTCTTGCATTAGCTATTTTTGCTCTAGCAATAGAGCTAGCCTATACCTTATCAAAATACATTTGAACAACTAATCCTCATGTGGGGCAATTTTGGGAGAAATCTCAGTAGTTTCACTTTTGTCTGAAACCACGGGGGGTAATCCTTTTTTTTCTAAAACTGCCATACAATTAAAGGCATTAGATTTTGTTTCTTATATTCTTATGTGAGTACTATATTACCCTCTGGATCGTTCTTAGACATGAAGGGGGGGAGTGGTTTTAAGACTTTTTAGATTCTATGAGACTAAGATGCCATGGTGGTTATTCAATTAAAAAATAAAAGTTGCCTGCATGTGTTTGAAAAAAGTTGCTTGTTTTCATTTTTAGAAAAAGTAAAAAACAACTTTTTCGGGCTTTTTTTTGTTTACAAATTTTGAAAACGTTTTTCTGTGAGAAAAGAACAAAAATGTTACCAAACGTGTTTTCAGTTTTCATTTTGAAAAAATGAAATCGAAAACTGAAAACCACGATGTTACCAAACAAGCCCTAAAATATCACAATTTAAATTCCCCAGATTTATGGCAATCATTACGAAAAAGAATGAATCTTTTATTGCTAGGAAAAGGCAGGGCCGGCCCTGAGATTGTGAAATTCACATGAGGCCCTAAGCGAACATGAAAAGAAATTTTTTAGGCCTTTTTTTGGTTCTATTTTTATATATAATACATGTATATGTAAGGCCTTATTTTTTTTAGGCCCTATTTTGCCCTATTTTTATATATAATACATGTATTTTGGCCAAAAAATGCCTTATTTTTTATCCTCTTTTTATATGTAATGCATGTATATCTAAGGCCCTAATTTTTTTAGGCCTTATTTTGGCCCTATTTTTATATATAATACATGAATTTTGGCCAAACAAGACCTTGTTCCTATGCCAAACAAACTCTAATTTTTTGAGGCCCCAAGCAACCGCCCGGGCCGCTGGCCCAAGGGCCGGCCCTGGGAAAAGGATATTACCCACTGTTGGTCCTACCAGTATGGGGGATTGGGAAAGGTAGACCCAAGCCGCTGACATCAATTTTACACAAGTTGACTGCCTTCAGACTCAAATCCTCATTCTCAAGCTTGACATCCTGAGTGTTGTAATGATGCACCAAGCAATGTCCCTAAATCCTAAGTATTGCATTAAAATGGCATACCAAACACGGCCATGTTCTTTTTCACATCCTTAATCTACAATCTACATGCTCGGTGACTTCCATCTTAGTTCAATACCCCCAGCTTGCATAAAATCACTCTTCTACATCACCCTTACCACACAAAGGCCCGGGTTTTGGTGCAGCTTACAAGCTGCAAATTATAGCTTCTACCTTAGAAAAGGTTGAAATGAAGTATTTGGTGTAGCTTATTAGCTTATAGCATTAGAACTTATAGCTTTCTTCAACTTATTTAACGTCCAAAAGCCAACTTATTTGAAGCTGGGTTGGAGGTGCTTTTCCCGCTTATAGCTTATTTGTCATTTAATGAAGCTTTAATTAGACAACCTTGTACCTTTTTTTTTTTTTAATCTATGGACACAAATTACCCCCAACTAAATAAAATCCATCACTTGTCTATAAACCCTATCATTATTCATCTTCTCTTTCTTACAGTTGCAGCACTAACACCCCATCACGGAGATACGTATCTTAAAATTCATACACTTTCAATAAAATAGTTCTTAAAACTTTTAAGGGCATATTAGACAATTACACATCAAGTACGATATTTGATAGCTTATGTTACCACTACTACAACTTAATCCCTGCTTCTGAAAAGCTGCACCAAACAGGTTCATAGCTTATTATGAGTTCTAAAAGCTATAACTTGAAAAGCTAAAAGCTATAATATGTCTGGTTAAGCTGCAACAAACGGGGCCAAACACCCCCAGCTCCCAACCAAAAGATAAATAAATAAGGTGACCAACAAGTAAATAGAGACAAGAAAATGGATCTGTATAAAAGACAGAGAGCACTAAGAGACAAGAAAAGGATTGGTCTTAAGTTTCACTGGCTTGGACAATGAAATATAGAACTCTTTTTTTTGTTGATAAAACACTGGCTAACCCTTCAAATCAGCTCACTCACTCATCTGTTACCCTATAACGAGAAATATAACCTACCATTCTCATGATCTCATCCTTCAAAATTAGTCATACAATTTTTTTACATAGAAGGTAATCATGCGATTAACTTCAGCTAAATGCCCTCGCCCTCCCAAGAGCAAAAATCATACACAATTAACAAACTCATAAGTACAGTATGTCAGTAAGAAAAACAACTTACAGACGAGCCCAGTATTGTCAATGTCATATCTATTACAGATCTCAAAATCATTTAGGTCAGCACAATTTTCCACTCTTTGGCTGCATTCAATTTCACAAGTTAGCAACCATCAAAATCATTCTGCTCCTTCAGTTAACTATTGCCAAAATTAGCAACCAAATTTTATGAAGTGACAGACACTTCAAATCAGCAACAAGTAAGACTAGGTTTAGTGCATGTGCTTAGTGGATTAAAGGAAAGAAAACGAAAGGTAAAATACTTTTCCTGGCTTAGTTAAAGAGGAAATATGGTTAGTGCTGGAGATATTATTTTATTCATGAAGTTTTAATTAGATTTAGATTGATCCAGTCAAATCCCACGATTTGAGGATCACATATCTTAAGGGATTTGATTGTAATCAGTAATTATTTTCCTTTGATTTTATTTCCTGTTTTTTATTTCCTAGCTTGTATATAAATAGAGAACCCCCTCAGTGGAAGAATAAAAGAAAATATTTTACCCCATCTTAGTTTTCTTCTTGGTATCAGAGCAGGTTGATTTGGCCTAAAGTTCAAGTGCTTCCGCCTTTAAGGTGGAGCCTTATGCCTTCCGTCCAGCCTTTTGAATTTTTCTTAATTTTCCACTACAACTCCTTTAGTCCCTTCTCCTATATCACTTCTGCTGCTGCCACCAATTTAGCCCCTTTAAGGGCCTGTTTGACAGCTCCTGACCTATCCAGGCATCGGCCAGCCCCCAAGGGCACCATCCAGCCGTCGGCCAGCCTTTCCGAGCCTTGTCCAGCCACCTGCCAGCCCTTTCTGGGGCCTCATACGCTGCTTTTGGCCAACCCATCCAGCCGTCCTGTGCAGCCCATAGCCATCAGCTGCCTCCTCTCTCTTGCGCAGCATATGTGCGGTGCGCCTCTCTTCTTTGCGTTGCGTTAGTGCTGCCTTACCCGTTGAGGGTCTTCTTTGTGCAATGTTAGTGTTGCCTTTCCCATTGAGGGTCTTTGCACAGCGTTAGTGCTGCACTGTCTTCCCAAGGGCATGTTAAAGGTATGTATGGCTACCGATGTTTTTCCGGTGCCATTCTGGTTTGGGATTTGCTCTCGCTATTTTTCGGGAGCATTCTTATTCGGTCCACCAGTGTTTTTCGGTGCCATCTTTGTTCGGGCTTCCGGTGTTGTCCGGCAGCATTCTTCCAAAGACTTTCAAATTCTCATATTCCGAGGCTTGCAAGTTCAAGTTGGACACTTCAAAAGATTTCGGTGCCCCAACTTGCGGGGGAGTGTTGGAGATGTTATTTTATTCATAAAGATTTAATTAGATTTAGATTGATCCAGTCAAATCCCATGATTTGAGGATCACATATCTTTAGGGATTTGACTGTAATCAGTATTTATTTTCCTTTGATTTGATTTCCTGTTTTTGATTTCCTAGCTTGTATATAAATAGAGAACCCCCACAGTAGAAGAATAAAAGAAAATATTTTACCCCATCTTAGTTTTCTTTTGTTATTAATTAAGAAGGAAATGAAAACCCAATGAAAATAAACGAGGATTTTCCAATTTGCTCGTAATCTCCTTCCCTTTTTTTCATGTCCGGCATTTTTGGGGAGAACCTCTGAATTTGTAATACCTAAGGGCTTGTTTGGAAATGCTTAAAATATGATCACGTTGAAACAAAGTCGAATTTTTATCTGGTTTTTATGAAAACCAATACTATGTTGGTTTGACAAAGAACCTGTATTCAAGTCATTTTTTCCAAGTCAGGCGCATACTCTAATGCTATCAAAAAGCAGTTACACAAACACTAAACGATTTAGCACCGGTTCTTCTCTGAACCCACAAAACCAGTTCTTGAAGTGCTCAACCCAACCAGTCTGATGGGTACCATGATGGACCGAGTCTTAAAGCTGGCCCCTTACAAGTTCCAGATGGGCCAATCACAAGATCAAGAGCTAAGAAGATCAAGGAAGCAATGCAAGGATTGGTACAATCCACTTGAGCTGAATTTGCAAATGCTTCAAGCAAGACTTCAACATTCAAGATGGGCTTGGAAGAAGAGAAACCAGCTTTAATCCATGTGATACAAGCCACTTAGGCTATTTTATTTATGTTCGCTGGTTTTGGGCATGTGGGCCTATTTTATTCATTAATTGGACAACTATTTAGCTTTAAGTTTAAGTTGTTTTGGGCTTGAGTACCTCCAGCCCATTTCTTTTATTTTTATTGGAGGCCTTTTGGGCCCTAGGGTTATTAGATATAAAAGCACTCTTGTAGCAGTTTTTAACAGCAGATTATGTGAATGAATATTATTCTTCTCAGAGAATTCAGTTTTCTCTTCTTGTTCTTGATTGAACAATCCGAACTTATCAAAGGCATTCCCTTTGTGACGTTCACACCAAATCTGGGTTCTTGAAACAGGATTTCAACGGGTCTAGATCATCTTTGTGGCTTGATTATTGGCTTTCCTAGGTTATTTACAATCCGATCGTGGGTTCAAGGAATATCAATTCCACGAGTTCACATCATTTGGTATCAAAGCTTAGGCTCCAAATCAGGTCTGATTTATCCATTTTATTTCGTGTTCTTGTTTCTGTTTCATTTTTTTTTTCTGTTCTATTATTTTCGTGATCTTGTTTCATCTCGTCTTTCTGTTCAATTCGTGTTCTGTTCTTTTCGTGTTCTTGTTTTAGTTTGTGTTCGTGTTTTTTATTACGATCTGGAATTTTGTGTTTAGGGTTGCGAATCTGATCTGCGATTTTTTCTCTTACTACTTCGTGTTCGTTCATCCTCGTGATTTAGGGTTATTTTGGTACTTTACGAACGTGAACTGTGAAGTCTCCCTGATTATTCAAAAAAAACAAAAAAAAACAAAACAAAAAATAAAGAAAAGAGAGTGGAGCCACGAGAGAAAAAAGAAAGAGAGTCTGCGGAGAGAAAAGAAAAGACAAAATTGAGTTTTTATGCAAAACAGGGTGAGGTTAAGAGGGCTTTTTTTGCAGATCAACCTATGATTCTTCTTGTTTACAAAGAATCTTATCTTAATCTTCATGAAACTAACCAATCTCTTCCTAGTTTGGCTGTTTCTTTGTTGGAAGAGTTCGAGGAAATATTTCCAGAGGAGATGCCGAGTGGGTTACCGCCCATTAGAGGCATTGAGCATCAAATTGATTTGGTACCTGGAGCTGTCATCCCTAACCGACCAGCCTATAGGAGTAATCCGGAGGAGACAAAGTAGCTTCAAAGGCAAGTTAATGATTTGATGAGTAAGAGTATGTGAGAGAGAGCATGAGTCCATGTGCAGTACCAGTGCTTCTAGTGCCAAAGAAGGTTGGGACTTGGAGGACGTGCATTGATTGCAGAGCGGTCAATAATATCACGGTAAAGTATCGTCATCCCATTCCTAGATTAGATGATATGCTTGATGAATTGCATGGCTCTTGTATTTTTAGTAAAATAGATCTTAAAAGTGGTTACCACCAAATCAGAATGAAAGAGGGAGATGAATGGAAAACTGCTTTTAAGACTAAATATGGACTTTATGAATGGTTGGTTATGCCATTTGGGCTTACAAATGCGCCTAGTACTTTTATTCGATTAATGAACCATGTTTTACGAGCGTTCATAGGCAAGTTTGTGGTCGTGTACTTTGATGATATCCTAGTGTACAGCAAGACCTTAAATGATCATATTGAACATTTGAGATATGTGTTTAAGGTGTTGAAATGTGAAAAGTTGTATGCTAATTTTAAGAAATGCACCTTTTGCATGGAAAAAGTTGTTTTTTTTTTATATGTTGTTAGTACAAAAGGCATTGAGGTGAATGAAGAAAAAGTCAAAGCCATCAAGGAGTGGCCAACGCCTAAAGGTATCACTGAGGTAAGAAGCTTTCATGGTCTAGCTAGATTTTATAGGCGTTTTGTAAAGGATTTTAGTACCATTGCTGCACCACTCACTAAAATAATAAAAAAAAATTGTTGGATTCCATTGGGGAATTAATCAAGAGAATGCATTTGCTACAATTAAAGATAGGCTTTGTTCTGCACCTGTGTTAGCATTACCTGACTTTAACAAAACTTTTAAGATTGAATGTGATGCTTCAGAAATAGGGATTGGAGCCGTTTTGATGCAGGATAGGCGGCCCGTAGCCTTCTTCAGTGAAAAGCTAAGTGAGGCAGCCCTGAATTACCCCACTTATGACAAAGAACTTTATGCTCTTGTTCGCGCTCTAGAGACATGGCAGCATTACCTTTGGCCTAAGGAGTTTGTGATCTACACCGATCATGAATCATTGAAGCATCTCAAGGGACAAGGTAAAATAAATAAGAGACATGCTAGATGGATGGAATACATCGAGACTTTCCTTTATGTCATCCGTTACAAGCAAGGTAAGGAAAATACTGTTGCTGATACTTTATCACGAAGGTATGTACTTCTTACTTCTATGCGTGCTAAAATGCTTGGGTTTGAATATGTGAAAGAAATGTATGCCTGTGACACTGATTTTTCTGAGGTGTATTTGGCATGTGACAAAGCAGCATTTGGTAAGTTTTTCAAGCATGATGGTTATATGTTTAAAGAAAACAAATTGTGTGTGCCAAATTGTTCAATGCGTGAATTGTTGGTACGAGAGGCACATGGTGGGGGATTAATGGGACATTTGGTGTCAGGAAAACCTTAGAAATTTTGCATGAACATTTCTTTTGGCCTAGGATGAGAAGACACGTCACTCGGATATGTGGTAGGTGCATTGCATGTAGGAAGGCCAAATCTAAGGTTTTACCACATGGGTTGTATACACCCTTACCCGTCTCTAGTGAGCCATGGGTAGACATTTCTATGGACTTTGTTTTAGGGCTGCCTAGGACAAAGAGGGGTAGAGATTCTATTTTTGTGGTAGTGGACAGATTTAGTAAAATGGCACATTTCATTCCATGCCATAAAACAGATGATGCCACAAACATAGTTGATTTGTTTTTCAAGGAAATAGTGCGACTCCATGGTGTACCTAGGAGTATTGTTTTTGATAGGGATGTCAAATTTCTTAGCTACTTTTGGAAGGTTTTACGGGGAAAATTAGGTACCAAACTTTTATTTTTCACTACTTGTCACCCACAGACTGACGGACAAACTGAAGTAGTCAACAGGACATTGACTCAACTCTTACGCACTGTCATTCAAAAGAATTTAAAAAACTGGGAGGATTGTTTGCCATTCATAGAGTTTGCATATAATAGGACTATGCACACTACTACTTCTTATTCTCCTTTTGAAATTGTTTATGGTTTTAATCCACTCACTCCTTTAGATTTGATGCATTTACCTATTGATGACAGGAGTAGTTTGGATGGACACAGGAAGGCTGAATTGGTGAAGTCCATTCATGAGAGGGTACGACTTCAAATTGTACAAAAAAAATGAAAAGTTTGCTTCCCAAGCCAACAAAGGGCGTAAGCGTGTTATCTTTGAACCAGGAGATTGGGTCTGGGTTCACATGCGCAAAGAAAGATTCCCTGCCCACAGAAGGACTAAATTGCATCCTCGAGGAGACGGCCCTTTTCAAATCCTTGAGAAAATTAATGATAATGCTTATAAAGTGGATCTTCCAGGTGAGTATAATGTCTCGACTACTTTCAATGTTTCTGACCTTTCCACATTTGATGCAGGTGACGATTCAAGGTCGAATCCTTTTGAGGAGAGGGGGAATGATGGGCACCATGATGGACGGCTTGAGTACCTCCAGCCCATTTCTTTTATTTTTATTGAAGGCCTTTTGGGCCCTAGGGTTATTAGATATAAAAACACTCTTATAGCAGTTTTTAACAGCAGATTATGTGAATGAATATTATTCTTCTCAGAAAATTCAGTTTTCTCTTCTTGTTTTTGATTGAACAATCTGAACTTATCAAAGGCATTCCCTTTGTGGCGTTCACACCAAATCTGGGTTCTTGAAACAGGATTTCAACGGGTCTAGATCATCTTTGTGGTTTGATTATTGGCTTTCCTGAGTTATTTACAATCTGGTCGTGGGTTCAAGGAATATCAATTCCACGGGTTCACATCACAGTCTCTGACTGCGGAATAAAACTGTAGGAAAGTCATTTTTCCTTTTCCTTTTCCTTTTCCTTTTCCTTTCTCTTTACTTCACTGATTTCTTGAACCAATTGGGGAATGCAAGCATATATTACTAAGAAAAAGAGGAAAATTTTCAAAAAAATAATCATAATAATAATAAGAAAATCTTGAAAAGAACTGAAGCGTCCTCTGCATTATCTATAATTCTAAAATTCCGGCACAATGTAGAAAGATGGTTCTCACAATTTCAGGTGTACAGAGAAATTATAGTAAACAAACAACAATTTATTTTAAGAAATTGAGCACAAAAATGTGAAAGTTTGAACTCACAACTGATAAAGTTTCTGATCACTGTCATTGGACAATGTATAGCAGACACAAACATCTCTGGAACCATCTGTGTAGCTCATTTTCGATTTCAACAATGAAATTGAATCTTCTTCGTGGTGATCTTCAATGAGGTGACATGGTATTAAGTTAAATCCCTTTGTTGTCTTCCTAGAAATGTGCTTAATTCCTATTTCCGATTGCTTGTCTGCAAAAAAAATTATCCAATTTTTTTTTTTTTACAATTTAGATACAAAGTATATATGTAATGCAGTCAACAAAAGAGGTAGAGAGATCAGTAGTACGATCTACACTATAACAGGCGATCATTAGGAAGAACAATAACAATGATAGAGCTAAAAGAAAACAGGAAGAGAAATGCTTGTCTTTGGAGAGAGACCGATACACATATACATACATATATATATATATATATATAGAGAGAGAGAGAGAGAGTGGTGACCTGGATCGGTTGAAGGACGGCGAAGAAAGGCGTGGCGAAGGATTTCCCATCTCAGAGACGAAGCTTTCGAACCCTCCATATTTCTCCTCCTTGATTGCTTGGCTCTCTCTTATGTCATTCTGTGTTGGTGGCTCTAATCTGCAAAACATAAAATAGAATAAAATACCTTTTACCCTCTTATACCCATTTTCTCATAACCGGTGTGTTCATTTTGTAACATTTAACTCCCTGTATTACGAATTGAAGTGAGACTGTTAACTTTTCTAACGGTAGTCCCACTCCAGTCATTAGCACAAGAGGGTTGAGTGTTACAAAAATGAACCACGGGGTACGAGAACATGGGTGTAACCATAGGGGTAAAAGGTATTTTTTCCATAAAGAGTATGTATATGGGCTTGGAAGTATTAACGTCATTTCCTTTTTCTCCGTTAGTCCGTAGTATAGGGGGTTAAGTGTTACAAAATGAACCACAGGAGTTATGAGAAAATGGGTGTAACCACAGGGGGTAAAAGGTATTTTCCAAAAAAAAATATAGGCTTAACTACATTTTACATTCTACTAGTTTCTCATTTGTGTTAATTTGGCCCCTATATTGTAACAAGTATCATTTTAGTCCATGTAGTTTCATAAGTATGTCATTTTAGTCCTCAAACACTTTTTGTGACAAAATTTTTACTTTCAGTGACAAAATTATTCATCACTTAGAGAACTTATTGGACTTATTTGACACACTTATGAAACAACATGGACTAAAGTAACACTTTCTAAATTACAGGGACCAAACTGACACAGGTGATAAACTACAATAGTGTAAAATGTATTTAACCCAAATACATATATATATATATATATATTCAATACATGGGCGTTTTGCAGAATAATTTTCTTATGCACGGTTTGGCAATAAATTTTTTTTTTTTTTAAATATTTTCACAAAATGAGAGATTTCATTGATTTTTTGTGCAAATCTGGTACTATAGAAAGCTAGAATTAGGGGTATCATAAATTTTTAATCTAAAAAATATATTTACAGAAATACCAATACGGTGTACTCTTTACAAAAAAAACCACCCACATAAAATGACAAAATTGTCATAATGTCCACTTTCCCTACAAATTGTCAATACACAACAAACTACTTTTAACTTCCCTCTCTTTCTCAAATTTGAATTTATTTTCTTCCATTTTTTTTCTCCACCACAAAGTGAGTGTAGCCCTATTGGTTACATAAAATAGATAACATCACAAGATGCTCTATTGCCAATTCAAGCAGAAAATTATCAAATTGGGAAAAAAAAAAATTTGTTCTTGTAAATCAAGAGCAAATCTAGCAAAATCATGCGTTAAACCATTGTCTTTCATCTTAGAACGACGGTTCGATACTAAGCGGCTGAGGAAGAAAGCTGCTTGAGAGACCCACAAAACAATCGTCATAATGCTCTCAGATCCACTAACAAACTCTACTGAAATTCTAGATGTAATGAAGACATGGACGGATTTGCATAAGGAGATCACCAAATTCGAAAAGGATGCGTCCGAACTGTGAAGAGGAGTAGTCTAACCTCAGGAGATCTCAAGTGAGAAAAAAAAAACCTCAAAAAGATGGACAAAAAATCCTCATGACAGGGACAAAACCCTCCTAAACACCAACAACCGCGAAAAACCAAAGGACTATGCCATGTAGGGGTGGGCAATCGTTTAATTCGGGTCGGTCTTATTCGATTCGGTTTGAGGAATTCGGAACTGATAACCGATCGAAATATATTTCGATTTATTCGATTCGGTTAACCAAAATTTTAACCGAATTATACAACAATATCTCAAAATAGCTAACTTTTCCCCCTTTTTTGCAACTTTTTTATGCTTTCTTTTTTCCCCTTTTCCTTTCATATTGCAAAGAAAACATATTTTCTTTTGTTTTCAATTGTAAAAATACTTATAGTTTTATTATATATAAGTACTATATATAATATATATTAAAAACATATTAATATTAATTTGATTATTCGGTTCGATTCGGTTTGACTAAATGATATTGATAACTGAACTGAAATTTGAAATTCGGCTCGATTTTTTAACAAACTGAAACTTTTAACTTAAATCAATAGTTTAGCTCGGTTCGAATTGGTTTCACCGAACTATTTGCCCACCCCTATTATCATGGAAAGAGAACCCCAATGAAGACGGAGGCTTGAGAGAGAGCGCTTTTCCTAGATAGAAAGGTTTGTTTTTTTTTTATGGGGCGCTTAGCCATAGCACCCTAAAACTAATACAATGCTACATAAAGTCCAAGGCCCAAATATTTAACTCAATAACCCCTTCCCCAACCAAAAAGACCAAAATGACCTAATTTCCTAAGAAACCAAAAATGCCCACTCCTCCTACACGAGACAAAAAATCAAAATCAGAAAAATGAAAAACCGTGATGGAGGTGACGTTGTTATGCCCCGACGTAGCATAAATATGGAAAGCGTTTAATTTTCTTTATGGACCCGTAGGTCGCGACAGTTTGAAGGATCGAATCCGTCCCAAACGTCGAACAACATAAAACCATAAATCAGAGTAGAGCAATCAAGGTTTACAAAAAAATTTCTAACTTAATAAATATTACAGCACGTGGTCAACTAAAGGCACAACCCGCATAAAACAAAATAATATCTATTACAGTCATCCTTATTACAAATTCGGTTTATAACACAAAGTAGTAATAATAAATTTTCTCCTCAGGTAGTTGAAATCAATTCGCATAATCGTACGGTCCAGCTTGATTATAACCTGAAAAGCCTAGACACGAATGTCCAGGACGCATCAACGTCGTCAGCTTCAAGAAGCTGGTGAGTATTAAAAACATGAACTCGAATGTAAAAACATACTCATTTACATTTTTCTTTTTCTTTTTTAATTTCATTAATCAATGGGTTAATCATCGCATTGAATTCAATAGATAAAACAATAAGAATCGCATTATAAACTTTGGTTCATAAAACATGTGACCGTGCATGAGATCAATACCACCATTCTCATCTTACCGACTATTTTCTCTCGACAATACAAATATCCAACTCTCTCACTCTAGTATCTTTGAAATACTCCGATAGCCACACTTTAACACAGGGGTGCCAGGGAATGTCCAGTTTGCCTCACACTTTAGTACGGGGTACCAAGGAGTGTCCAATGACTCACACTTTAGTACCTAATCCGCCTCGCAAATATCGAAGGAAATCTCACGCAGTATCCAGACTCGGGTACTAGGGAATGTCCGTAGGCCATACTTTAGCACTTCCATGGGTGCCAGAGAATGTCCAATTTTGGCGTCACACACTTTAGCGCTACCATGGGCGCCAGGGAATGTCCAGTTTTGCCACCGTCGCATTTTAAAGATACTCTAGCCGCAATCTCAACACGTCACGGTTTGGTACACAATTACCAGGGAGTGTCCACACAATCTCAACCACATACTCTTTTCCACACTGACCACCACTCACCATGCATGTACAACTGACTCCACGTGAATGACATGTGACTTATTACAGAAATATAAAGTACTGGAAACGATAACCATGGATATACAAGAATAAATCAAATCTTATATGAAACAACCGGTGAATTCATCATAAAAATACTTTAATTCGCTTTTACAACTACTAGTACACAAGCAGGTTCACTTTGAAGCAATGCCCTTAAAAATGAGTTTTAATTTTTATGGATGAATTACATATCAAATGAAAGTTCTTTGAGTCTAGTTTCCAATGCTTTGAACGGTGCGCGTTTTCGAGTTTTCTAGAGGAAGTTATGACCGTTTTAGTAAAAGTCGTCAGTGCTGAAACATGTCAATCGATTGGATGACATGTCAATTGATTGGATATGTTTCCAATTGATTGAAGCTTCATCTTCTTCCACAGTTTCAAAATTAAAAGCTAGTTTTTACCCATTTCTAAATTCTACTTCAACCAGGACATGTAATATATGGATTTCTTCATTTTTCCGCAAGGATTACAAATACGTGATCAGTTTTAACTAATTTCAATTGTAGCTCTCGGATTTCACGTAAAACTGAGAGGTGACAAAACTTTAAATCAATAATACGTCGCGATACGGATGAATTAAGCCATAGTATTCAAACCACAGCTTATTGGGACTAATATCTTTCATTCCCAACTTACAGAAATGATTTTGGTTCAGTTTCATAAAACTCCAATTTTCAAAGTTTCAATGGTGATTTCTTGTATATACATATATACACCTCTATATATACTAAAATATACATATATAAACATTGAGAGTGAGTTTATAATACTCACTGAGGGATTAGATTGAGAATTTAGAGACCGAGAATTTCCGCCGTCAATTTCGTCGTTTTGAATTTTACTCCTCCATTCTCTTTCTTGATCTTGATATATATATATATGACTAACTATGTATATGTGACTGAGTGTATGTATGTCTGTGTGTGTTGTGTTCTTTAGGGGCAAGAGAGAATGGAGGGAATTGAGAAAGAGACATAGAGTTTGTGAGAGAGAGATGTAAGAACTGTGAGTTATAATACATACATATACAAAGAAATTATTTGGGCTCAAAGAAAGAGAGGGATTTCGCCCGGTGTGGTTGAGCTCACGTGCTACCACACACATGTCGCGATATAATCGCAGATTAAAATAAAAACTGGTATATTACGGTTGAAATAAAAATATAGAAAGTTATGTTAACGTAGGAAATAAATTCCTAGTTGTACAACAAGTATAAATATAGTTTTCAATCCATAAAGAGTATTTATGGAAATTACGATTTGACCCCTAATAAAATATTTATAAAAAGAAGTAAAAAGAAGTATTCATGGAAATGAAATATAATATTTATTTATTAAAGGAAAAGAAATACAGGGTGTTACACTCTACCCACCTTAATAGAGATTTCGCCCCCGAAATCTGAGCTAACTAATTCTGAAACAACTCGGGGTATCTGTTCCTCATGTCTGACTCTAACTCCCACGACGCTTTTCCCTCGTCATGATGCCTCCACTGAACCTTAACCAAAGGAACGTCCCTTCTCCTCAGCCTCTTGATACTCTGGTCAAGAATCCTCACGAGTCTATCCTTGTAGACGGCATTCTGACTCGTCTCAATATCATCAAAATTTACTACATGTGAGGGATCCCGTATATATTTCCTTAACATTTTGACATGGAATACATTGTGAATGATGACATCCTATTGACGCGTTTTCTTATCACACCCAAGTGTAGATGATCGTACAAGTAATAAAGTTCTGGAAGTCCAGGTCGAACCCACACGGAACGGAATAAAATTTTATAAAGTTAGGCAGATAACTATTTTGTCACTAAAAAGAAAATAATAGATGATAGATTTTTGTGGGGTTTTACTAAACTACTAATTTTTATAGTTTTGTAATAAAAGTAATTAAAGCTATTTTTTTCCTAATTAGTTTACGGTAAATATTTTCACAGTGTAAAATAAATTGACTAAGATACTAGTAAGAAAAGGAAGAAAAATAAATAAAAGCTAAATTTTTGTGAGATAAACTTTATAGATTTAATAATAGCGAAAGATGGAAATAATACAGATATTTAAGCAAAACTATTATAAAACAGGAAATAATAATTAACTAGGGGGAAATGATTTAAAGGAATTGGGAATATGCAAACCAACACTAGATCCCACAACTTTTGTGCATTTGAAAAGCATTTGACATTTAAGACCGCAGAGTCATTCTTTATTTAAAAATAAACTTTCACTAGTCAGGGTCATATCAAGTGTGTCAGGTTTGATATGAAATGACGTCGTTTGGTTTAAAGAAAAATAAAAAGGTAATTGGGCAGTAGCCAGGTTCAAACCGTGCCCCGCCGCGGACGTGGGTTATTCGACGTCCAGTCCCCACCACTCTGCCACTACACAGTTGCCTATCCATTATTGGATAGAAATATATATAAACACATATTTGAAATATTAACTTTGTCATATGAGTTGTTTGAGTATGCTAGGTGTTTTTTATGACAAAAGGCATAGTTTGACAATCTACATAATTAGGCTTTTAAACTCTTTTGAGCCCAATATAGCCATAGTATATAAACATGTTAAATAGTCATAAACTATTGATACATAGATATTTTTGGCCATAAATGGAAAAACAACTCATCCAGATAAATTTGCCTATTTAAGATTAGTACACAGAAGCTGTGGTTTCTAAGTTTTTATTACATATCCCCAATTAAAGTTTTAGTCTACCATTTTGGAATTGAAACTGTCTTAAAAATAAAAATAAAAGATAAATTAAATAGATGCACGCAATCACCGTCCATTTAAAATTAAAGTTGTAAAACCAAGGTAAGGGTGAAAACTAATATTATATATTATTTTCTTTACTTAATATGAGCTGGGATTGAATTTGTGGAACTGCAAAATAGCAAAGTATAGTACAACTAGGCTAATAAAATATACATAAATGGAAATACTGAACCAAAAATAAAATACTAAACCTTTAACTTTAACTTCTTGTGGGGTCACAGTGGTTGAACTTCAAGAACACCAGTAAGGCCAAACCAAATCCTAATCTACTTTTGGAGTGAGATATGAATATGGTGTGCTTGGGGCTTTGGTAGGTGATTACAACAACTACGTGGCTAAGAAATATGATATTTACTTGCAAAATATGTCTTCTAGTGAATAAAAATATTGCTATCAAAACTGAAAATTTGGAGTTTCTAACTATTTTAGGGGGCAACTATAAGTATTAATAGACTATAAATATTAGATCTAATTTTAAATAGGAATATTTTACTACTACAAATTGACAAAGGTCATACAAGAAAACAAATATTTTAAATTTAAGAAATACAGTACACAAAGTTTTGCTACATATTTTTGAACATGAAATCATCAATTACATAAAAGTAAAATTTTACAACTACTAGAACTAGAAAAGGCAAAGAAAAATTAAAGTTTCCTATTTCTAGGGACAATATAAAGTGTTCACATAATAACCTCCTCTAAACTATTCTCTCCCTAACAGTGATTGTTGTGCTTGTGGAGCTGTGTGTTGCCTTTGGAGCTTCTGTCTTTCTCTCCATTTTATAGACAAAGTTTGAGAGACATTTTGTCATTCACTCCATCACTCTGCCCATTATTTTCTCTGCTTTGTTCATCTTTGTCAAGGCTTCCTGACAGTTGTTGAAATTGCGCTGCAAAACGAGAGAGAGAGAGACAGAGAGTTAGACGAAAATCATGACTATCACTACCAAAATATTTTTTTTTTCAATGGTTTTGTCAGATCTTTTGTTTTGGTTTGCTTTTGTTTGCTTTTTTTATTATTTTATTTTTTATCTTGTTTTGGATTCTTTGACCATTTACCAAACGTAGTAGGCATATGGAAAATACTTCAGTGTGGTTGTTACTTCTTTCATTCCCTTTATTTCACTTCATTTTCACTTAAACATATAAAATATATAAAAACAACTAATTACACGCATTTAAGTGACATCACTGTTAAATTATATTAATTCAAATATGCATGTAAAACTAGGGATTTGGGAGATTAAATGAGCACTATGTCTATTATATTGGCACATGAATGTGCAATATTCAGTGTTTGTCAGTGAACACAAGACATCTTTGGTGACAACACGAGTTCGATAAGCCACTTTCCCAACACGCTCCAATATCTCAAATGGTCCGATGAAACAAGGTGCCAACTTTCCTCTCTTCTGACCAAAACGTATTATCCCTCGAACGAGTGAAACTTTAAGGAGTACGTGATCTCCGTTACTGAACTCCAAATCCTTTCGACGCCGATCTGCATAACTCTTATGCCTACTCTGTGCAGTTTTCATTCTTTCCTTGACCAGTGAAATCTTCTCATTGGTTTCTCTCACCAAATCTGGTCCCAATAGTTCGGTATCTCCAACCTCTGCCCAACACTACGGAGAACGACATGGTCGTCCGTACAATGCCTCGAACGGAGCTATCCCGATACTTATGTGATAGCTATTATCATATGAAAATTCAACCGAAGGCAAGTGTATCTCCTAAGATTCTTCAAAATCGATAACACCAGCCCTATGCATACCCTTCATGATCTGATTAACTCACTCAGTTTGCCCATCTATCTGACGGTGAAAAGCAGTACTCATCTTGAGCAGGGCTTCCATAGCTCCTTGTAAACTTTCCCAAAATCCAAAAGTAAAACATGTGTCACGGTCTGACACAATTGACACAAGTGCACCGTGACATCGCACAACTTGTTGTATGTACACCCGGATCATCTTCTCAACCGGGTATGTCATACTATAGGCAATGAAACGAGCCTAATCTTGTCAATCGATCCACGATCACCCAAATGGCGTCAAGATTTTGTTGAGATCGAGGCAATCCCACTATAAAATCCATGGTGATGTGCTTCCCACTTCCAACCTGGAACAGGTAAGGGTTGCAACAATCCCAAGGGTTTCTGATGTTCGGCTTTGACTTGTTGACATGTCAAACCCTTAGATACAAATTCGGCCACGTCCTTCTTCATACCTTCCCACCAGAAATTTATTTTCAAGTCTTTGTACATCTCGGCTCCTCCCGGGTGAACTGTAAGTCTAGATTTATATGCTTCTTCCAGAATGTCCTTCCTTATCTCCCCACAGTCTAGCACACATAATCTGTCTCTACATCTGTACTCTCCATCACTCCCCACTTTCCATTTTGTCAGATCTTTTTATGACATTTTACAAACCATGTTTGAAGCTTTTCGTCTTCTTTTTGCGCTACGATGATGTGGTCAATAATGATAGGCTGTAGGACAAGACATCCAAATAGTTGCCCTTCTCCTTCCTCGGCACTCTGCACTTCAAACTCAGCCAACGTCTCCAATGCTCGCCATTCTCTAATCATCAAAGAGGAGATTGTTTCACGAGTTTGCTAACTCAAAACATCAGCGACCACATTAGCTTTATCAGGGTGGTATTCTAACGTAAAGTCGTAATCTTTGATCAATTCCATCCATCTGCATTGTCTCATGTTCAACTCTCTCTGTGTGAACAAGTATTTCAAACTCTTGTGATCAGAGAACAAATCAAACTTCTTACCGTAGAGATAATTTCTTCAAATCTTGAGCGCAAATACCATTGCTGCCAATTCCAAATCATGAGTGGGGTAGTTCAACTCATTCGGTTTCAGCTGCCTAGATCCATAGGCGATAGCTCTACCATCTTGCATAAGTACGCACCTCAATCCTCGATATGACGCATCACTAAAGATAGTGAACTTCTCATCAGGCTTGGGTATAGTTGGTACCGGTGCGGTGGTGAGTCTCTCTTTCAATTCTAGAAAGGCGCGTTCATGCTTCTCCGTCCAGTCAAACTTCAAATTCTTCTTCGTCAACCCAGTCAATGGCACTGCTATCTTGGAGAATCCCTCAACAAAGCTCCGATAATAGCCCGCGAGTCCAAGGAAAATCCTAACTTTCGTAGGCTTGCTCGGCCTAACCCAATTTGATTCAGCGTCTGTCTTGGATGAATCCACAGAAATTCCTTGGAATGAAACCTTGTGTCCTAAAAATTTCACTTCTTGCAACCAGAACTCACACTTACTGAATTTGGCATACAGCTGGAGATCCTTGAGTGTCTACATCGCTATCCGTAGATGTTGCTCGTGTTCTTCTGGTGATTTAGAATAGATCAAAATATCATCTATGAAGATGATGACAAACTGATCCAAATAAGACTTGAACACTCCGTTCATCAGGTCCATAAACACTGCCGGGACATTCGTCATTCCAAACGGCATTACTAAAATTTTATAGTAACCATATATGGTCCTGAAAGCAGTCTTAGGTATGTCATCCTTCCGTACCTTCAACTGATGATATCCCGACCGTAGGTCTATCTTGGAGAATGTTGTAGCTCCCTGTAGTTGATCAAACGAATCATCGATCCTCGGTAAGGGATACTTATTCTTGATAGTCACTCGGTTTAATTCTCTGTAGTCGATACAAAGCTAAAGTGTTCCGTCCATCTTCTTCACGAATAACATTGGTGCTCCCCAAGGTGATGTACTTGGACGTACAAAACCCAGATTCTCCAAATCTTGAACTTGTTCTTTCAATTCTGACAATTCGGCAGGGGCCATTCTGTAGGGGACCTTTGTGATTGGTGTGGTGCCTGGTATAAGCTTAATACAGAACTCTATACTTATCTCAGGTGGTAAACCAGAAATGTCTTGAAATACTTCATCGAAGTCCTTGACTATAGGTATAGATGATGCTGTCATCTCTGTACTGACGACTTCGATGTTAGCTAAACATCTCGTGAGGAACATATCTCCCGAAGGGTTCTATTGGAAATCAAAATTGATTCCCATTATCTGCAAATGTGATCCTCTTCCTTACACAATCCAACCTCCTGTCATTCTTTTCGAGCCAATCTATTCCTAGGATTACATCAAACTCCTTCATCGACAGAACCACCAATCTTGCCAAAAGTTCACGGTCTCCTAGCCGTAGAGGACACTCCTTACATACGTGTACTAACTTGACGGTGGTCCCTAGGGGTGAGACAGCACTCAAAGCTTCATCCAAACGTTGTGGTACTATACCCAATTTCCGAACAATCTTAACAGATATAAAGGAATGCATAGCACCAATGTCAAATAAAGTTTTAACATGAGAGTTAAACAAGGATAGGGTACCTTTCACTATTTGTTGCTTGGGCGGTCCCTCCTCATAAGTACCTTCTTCATACACTGTTTCTTATCCTAGCAGTCTCAGGGATAGCAGCATTCAGGCGGGCCTGTCCTTGCTGACCGTAGTTACTCGCCTAGGAGCAGTGCAGTACTTGCAGATGTGACCAGGTTTACCACAGTTATAACAGACTATATTCTGATGAGCGATGCATTTAAGTGCCTTGCAGTCTCGAGCTAAATGACCGTGGGTACCACAGTTAAAGCATTGTGTTATCCTCTTGGGTAAAGCACATCTTTTGGCAAAATGCCCAGGCATCTGGCAGTTAAAACAAACTTGAGGTTTGGTTTTCCATTTCTTCTTCTCTGCTTTTGGTGCATACCTTTTCTTAAGAAGGTGACGCAGACTGCCGTGTTCCATCCATTGAGTTTTACTACAATCATACCAAATGTGACCTGGTAGGTTGCAATTAGCACAGAGGCAGCTTGATCTGCTTGTACCCTTGTTATCAATTGGAGTCATCGTCTCTCGAAACTTCCTTTTGTCTTGTTGCAGTTCGGATGATTTTGCAAGGAAACTCTTGTACAAACCATCTCCTAACTGACCTTAGGTGACCCTATCTCCTAGCTCCCATAAGCAATAAGCGACTCGACCAAGCCGGTGGGATCGACTTCTGGGGATAACAGCCGGGATAGTCCGCTTGATTGGTTCTTGGTTGCCTGGGACGACTCAGCCATCTATGCTCCTACACACAGGTCCAGCCTAACGGGTTTGTCACGCCCCGGAGTAGCATAAATAGAGAAAAATAAATTTCCTTTATGGGTCCATAGGGAATGACAAGTGAAAGTCACTGATAATCCACACCACACAGTACTAGTCCAAACAGGAACAGTAAAACAACTGAAATATAAACACGGTTCTATCTATTACAAACATCAGAGTACGGTCCACAGGATCACAACAGGTCTGGAGACAACATATGCCCAAGTACCCGTTAACTACAAAGTACAACAGTAAATGGAAAAGTAGTAATATAACTACTATCTATCTTCAGGTCTTCAGCTAGCGTACGGATAGGCGTCAGCATAACTGGCATCAGTGGGGCCATTCTCTACGTAACTCCCTTCAGGGTAATCGTTATCGCCATGAGTTCCGTCATCTGCATTGTAAAGGACAGGATAGTCTGGACGGGGAATGTCCAGGCAATAAAGGCCGTCAGCTTGTTGAAAGCTGAGTGAGCACTAACTAACACAGTCTCATAGAAATGACATATTTACAGTTATGAACAATAGATGACAGTGATACTAAATATTTTCCTCATTCTTTTATTCAGACATATCATAAATCGATTCTTATCGACTCCCACTCTAAGACTGATTTCACAATACCCAACTGACTATCTCGAACTGATTATATCAGCACAACATACCAGTGCTCTTGTTCACCGCTATACCGCTTTTAAGAACTCTTGCGAGCACCCATACATCGTTCTCATATAACGACTGGTCCATGGATATACCCATACTCTTGTTCACCGCTTTTAAGAACTCTTACTGTTCACCGCTTTTAAGAACGCTTGCGAGTACGATACATACACAGCTCTGGTAAATATAAATCATGGATGTGCCACAATTACTCTTGTTCACCGCTTTTAAGAACTCTTACTGTTCACTGCTTTTAAGAACGCTTGCGAGTACTGTGCACCCATAATTCTCACGATCCTGATCAAATCCTTGACATACACTTATCGGATTTAACCTGAGCGAATCATCAGCTCGACACACACAACTTTGAACATACAATCCTCTTACTGACTCATTTCTCACTTATCCAATACTACCCAGTATTATCATCTCAAACTTACTACGTTATCGCGTCGTACTATTACTAGCGTTTCGAACCCGACTACGTTACTCACCATGTTATCTCAATCTCATTATCGTATCCCATTACCTCCGTAATCCATAGTATCGCATAATAGGAATATGGAACAGCAATTAAACAACTACGCACTATGAATTATAAACTGAAAGGAATACATTCATGTTCTGCTAGGTTCGATCGATTGAGGTCATCTCGATCGCTCGAAGAAAGTGCTGTTCGATCGATTGAAGTTTTCTCGATCGATCGAAGTGAAGGTAGTCTCGATCGATTGAAGTATTCTCGATCGATTAAACTCAGGGATGTTCGATCGGTTGAACTCAGTTCGATCGATTGGGACTCTGCTGTTCGATCGATTGAACTCAGTTCGATCGATCGAACTTCGTCTTCCTCAGATTCTGCCAGTGAACGTGCAGAATGTGCTAAGGGGTGTTTGGGTTATAATTATACGTCCAGAATATGTAAAACATCATGACTAAGATACCGAGTGAGTTTGGAACTCACCAAAAGTCGTAAGGGCGCGTTTGGCTCGGTTGAAAGCTTCCAAGCTTCCTCCAATGGTGGCCACTCTCTCTGCTCCTTTCTTCGTCTCTTCTGTCTCTCTCTGTCTCCTCCTCTCTTCTTGTTCTTCTTCTTCTCCTTCTTCTCTTCTCTGCTGAGTGTATATATATATAGATATGTGTGTGTATATATATAGATATATGAAGGTATGTGTATATATATGTATACCAACACACAAGCACACACACTCTCAACTCTCTCTTGCTACAAGGGTTCAGCAAACCCACCACACACACGAATGCAGTGTATATATAGGAGAGGATGGGGTGCAGGTGGCCGTTTCTGCGCGAAAACTGGGATTCAAATCATTACACGTTCGATCGATCGAAGTATGTTCGATCGCTCGAACTCAGATCGGTCAGGTTAGATCGATTGAAAACAGTTTGATCGATTGAAGTGGGGACCACGTATTAAATTTATGTCGGTAGGGTTTCGATCGATTGAACAAGGTTCGATCGCTTGAACTGAAGGGTCTCGATCGCTCGAACTAGCTTCGATCGATCGAAGATGAAATTTCATGAATGGTCAAGGAAAGTATATAGAATCTCTCTGCATTAAATATTTATTGAAAATACGGGGTATTACATCATCCACCACCCAACAAAAGATTTCGTCCTCGAAATCGAAAACATACAAAGTTAAAACAAAAACGGAAATTTCTCACGCATCTCTGACTCTAGTTCCCATGAAGCTTCTCTCTCATCATGATGCTTCCACTGAATCTTGACTAATGGAATCTCCTTATTCCTGAGCTTCTTGACTCCACGATCTAAAATGCGAACTGGTCCTTCGTTGAACGTAACATTGTCGTTGACTTCAATATCCTCAAAGTTGATCTCGTGCGCTGGGTTATGAACATATTTCCTCAGCATACTGATGTGGAAAACGTTGTGCACTCCTGACATCTTCGGGGGCAATGCTAGGCGATAAGCAACTTTTCCAACACGCTCTAGAATCTCGAACGGTCCGATGAATCGTGGCGATAATTTGCCTCTCTTCTGACCAAATCTGACGATGCCTCGTACAGGTGAAACCTTGAGTAGCACATGATCTCCAACGGCAAACTCTAAATCTTTGCGTCGCTTGTCAGCATAACTTTTGTGTCGGGTCTGAGCTGTCTTCATCTTCTCACGTACAATCTGAATCTTCTCACTAGTCTCTCGTATCATTTCCGGCCCAAGAAGTTGAGTATCTCCGACTTCAGTCCAACATAACGGTGATCGGCAAGGTCTTCCGTACAAAGCTTCGAACGGCGCCATTCCTATGCTCGAATGATAACTGTTGTTGTAAGCAAATTCGATTAAAGGTAAGTGTGTCTCCCAAGAATTCTCAAAATCAATAACACAAGCACGTAACATGTCTTCCATTACTTGATTAACTCTCTCCGTCTGTCCATCGGTCTGTGGATGAAAAGCTGAACTCAAGTTCAATGTTGTTCCCATCGCTGTCTGGAGACTCTTCCAAAATTCTGCAGTAAAGCGCGAATCTCGATCCGATACAATAGAAACAGGTACTCCGTGTAACCGTACTATGTGTTGCAGATACATTCGGCTCAATCGTTCCACTGGATACGTCATACTGTAGCCGATAAAATGTGCTGTCTTCGTAAGTCGATCCACGATTACCCAAATAGCGTCATGATTCTGCTGCGATTTTGGTAATCCTACCACAAAATCCATGGTGATGTGTTCCCATTTCCATTGAGGAATTGGTAACGGCTGTAGAAATCCAGGTGGTTTCTGATGTTCTGCCTTTACTTGTTTACAAGTAAGACACTGAGAAACATATTCAGCCACTTCTCGCTTCATTCCTTCCCACCAAAAATTTCTCTTCAAATCCTTGTACATCTTTGTACCTCCTGGATGAATCGTCATCCGTGATTTATGAGCTTCATCCAATATGTCCTTCCGGAGATTTTCTTTGTCAGGTACACAGAGTCTACCTTTACATCGTAAAGCTCCATCTGTACTAACACTCCAGATCTCAGGTTCTTTTGCTGTCATCTTGGTGAACCATAACTTCAAATCATCTGCTGTCTGTTGAGCTTCTATGATACGGCTGATCAAAGTTGGTTGTACCATCAGACATCCAAAATATTGTCTTTCCATTGGTTCCACTGGCTGAAACTTGAATTCGGCTAAAACTTCCAATGCTTTCCATTCTCGAATTAGCAATGCAGCGATCACTAGTCGAGGTTTACGGCTCAAAGCATCTGCTACGATATTTGCTTTACCCGGATGGTATTGCAATGAAAAGTCATAGTCCTTGAGTAACTCCATCCATCTTCGTTGTCGCATGTTCAACTCCTTTTGAGAGAACAAATACTTCAAGCTCTTATGATCGGAAAACAGATCGAACTTTTCTCCATAGAGATAGTGTCTCCAAATCTTTAAGGCAAACACTATTGCTGCCAATTCCAGGTCATGCGTCGGATAATTCTTCTCGTGTACCTTCAATTGTCTTGATCCATATGCGATAACATTTCCGTCTTGCATGAGCACACAACCCAATCCCTGGTGCGATGCGTCACTGTAGATCACATATCTTTCTCCACTCTTAGGTATCGCAAGTACCGGTGCAGAAGTCAATTTCTCTTTTAACTCCTGAAATGCACCCTCATGCTTGTCCGTCCATTCATACTTCGTCTCCTTCCTTGTTAAATTTGTCAAAGGTCCTGCTACCTTGGAAAATCCTTCTACAAATCTTCTGTAATATCCTGCTAATCCAAGAAAACTTCTGACCTCTGTCGCATTGGTCGGTCTATTCCAGCTTAAGACTGCATCAATCTTAGATGAGTCCACAGAAATACCGTCCTGAGTTATAACATGTCCCAAGAATTTGACTTCCCGTAGCCAAAACTCACACTTGCTGAATTTTGCATACAACTTGCTATCTCGAAGTGTCTGTAAGGCAATCTGTAAATGCTCCTTGTGATCTTCTTCCGTCTTTGAGTAGATCAGTATATCATCGATGAACACTATAATGAATTGATCCAGATATGGTTTGAATACTCTATTCATTAAGTCCATAAATACTGCTGGCGCATTCGTCAATCCAAAAGGCATAACTAGAAACTCGTAATGCCCGTATCTTGTCCTGAATGCAGTCTTCGATACATCCTCTGGTCGAACTAACAGTTGGTGGTATCCTGAACGTAAATCGATCTTGGAAAAGATCCTAGATCCTTGTAACTGGTCGAATAGGTCGTCTATCCGAGGTAGTGGATATCTATTCTTGATCGTAACCTTGTTCAACTCCCTGTAGTCTATACAGAGTCGAAGTGTTCCGTCCTTCTTCTTTACAAACAGAACTGGTGCTCCCCAAGGTGATGTACTCGGGCGAACGAAACCTAAGTCTTCAAGCTCTTGAACTTGCTTCTTTAGTTCCAACATCTCAGTTGGTGCCATCCTATATGGAGTCTTGGAAATCGGCAATGTACCAGGTACTAATTCCACACAGAAGTCTATTTCTCTTTTCGGTGGGAGTCCTTTAATATCCTGAAATACATCTTGAAAGTCTTGCACACTAGGAATCTGATCCATCGTGAGCTCTGTACTTGTACTCCCAATCGTAGCTAAACTACTCGTAAGAAACATGTCGCTCGTCGGCTGACACTGAAATCTAATCGTCGGCCTTCCTTGTCTTGGAAATACAATCGTCTTAGTAGGGCAATCCAAATTAGCACTATATTTAGTTAACCAATCCATTCCTAGGATAATGTCGAACTCTGACATCGACAGAACTACCAAGTCTGCTGGAAGATTCCTATCTCCCAAAGTCAATGGGCAATCTTTACATACTTTACTCAACTTAACTGTCACTCCCAAAGGTGACACCACATTCAGTGTTGACTCAAGTGTCCGGGGTTCTAAACCCAATTGACGCACAATCTTAAAAGCAATAAATGAACGTGCGGCTCCAGTATCAAATAAAGCTTTAACTGGACTATGAAAGAGTACAAGCGTACCTTCCAAATGTTGCTGCTCATCAGCGTTAAAGCCTGCTTCTTCTGGGATAATAGCATTTATCCTTGTCTGATCTGGAGGTCCTTGTATCCCTTGAATTGATGCTCCATAATATCCTCCTTGTGGTGCACGGCAATCCTTGCTCAAGTGCCCTGGCTTGTTGCAATTCCGACAGACAATATTCATTCTGCGATTAACTCTAGGGGCTGTACAGAATCTGGCAACGTGCCCTGGCTTTCCGCAATTAAAACATCCTCCGCTATTGCTTGGCGGCGCTGTCAGTAGTGCCTGCGGTTGTGATCCTCGCTGGTGATATTGCTGGGGTCGAGTATAGCCCTGTTGTGGCTTTCTGGTTCCTTCCCAGGTTCTCTTATTCCCTTGGAAATTACTCTGAGGTCTCCAACCTTGAGTATTCCTTGGTGGCAGGTTATGGAAATTCCTCTGTTGAAAACTTCTAGATGACTGAGGTCGATTCATCTGTGGTTGTTGTGCTGGATAAGCATCCTTTTCCAACCCTGCTGCAAATCTGACAATCTCTTCAAATGATTGATTCAGATGACCAACCATCATATGTCTGAGATGGGGATTCAATCCTTGGTGAAATCTCTTCACCTTCTTCTGTGGCGTGTCTATCATATGCTGAGCAAATCTGGATAGACGCTCAAACTGTGTTGTATATTCCCTGACATTCCATCCTCCTTGTACCAAATTGAGAAAGTTCCTTTCCTGTTGATCTCTCTCATCCTCTGGGAAATACTTCTCCAAAAATCGTCTTTTGAATGTCTCCCATGGCATAGCTTTAGCAGCATCGATCCCAATAGTGGCTCGCTCGGCTTCCCACCAATCTGCGGCGGCATAAGTGAGCTGAAAAGTAGCAAGGCGACGCTTCTCTTGTTCGCTGCATTCCAATGCTTCAAATATCAACTCCATTTCTCTTATCCATTGTTCTGCTTTCCATGGTTCTGTTAGTCCATCGAACTTCTCTGGACGTAACCCACGAAAATTTGCTAACAACTTATCTCCAGTCTGTCTTGGTGGCGGGGGTGCAAAAGGTCTCTGGTGGGTGGAGTGATTATAAGTATCCCCCACATGCTCCATCCTCTGCATGAAAGCTTCGAAAATTCCCGTCGGATCCATCCCTTCCGGAATAGGTGCTCCATTACGCGCTTGGTGATTTCTCAAGGGTCCTACCATGATGATAACGAGTATTGCCTACAAGAGACATATTGATCAGCTGAAAGTCTTCTCGTAGAAACGAAACCAAGATAGAACGAAAAGCAACAAGAACTAACAGTTCTACAAAGCAACACATCAATCAACCAACAATCAATATCAAAAGTACTGCTCGTATATATATAGATATCAAAAGATGTACCATGGAGTACACAGTAACCATACCATGTACCACGTGGGACATAAGCAACACATCACTAAGGTCAACTACTAATACTACTGCTAACATCTATACAAAGCTATGGTCAAATAGCTATCTCTCAAGCTCCCAAAAATCTAGTGGACAACATGTCCTGATAAAACTAACAAAACTACGCCCTGCAGGTCCTGACTCAAAAGTCGTCAGCGTCTGATCCTGCTGGTGGTGCCTCGTCCTCTGAATCAATCTCCATCTCCTCGAGTGGATCGTCCTCAACTGGAGCAGCAAGATCTCCGACTACAACTCCTATATCCCAATCCTCTATCACCTCTGCATCATCATCCTCTACCCCGTCTGCTATCGCCTGGTTGGCGACATCGACTGCTACTGCGGCGAATCCATCGGCTATATCAAGAGCTCCTGCTATGGCTGCCTCTCCCATAACAACATCTGCTGGCTGTGCGACCATCTGAGCTATCCATCCTACTGCCATATCGGCCATAGCTGCCATATGCATAATGGGTCCAGCCGGTATCTGAAGCACAACTGGTGCCTCTGGCACAACTACCTCCTCATCGGGCGCATCCTCATCTACTACTATGTCTGCCTCAACAGCCTCTGGGTCTGGTACTGGATCCTCTGGCTCAAACTCTGGCTCCTCGGGGTCATCCTCAGGCTCATCATCATCTGCATCATCTGCATACTCATCCTCTACTGGGTCCTCGTCATCTATCGGCTCCTCCTCTCCATCTCCGTCTATGTCCTCATCGGCATGCTCATCCTCAGGCTCCAGGTCCTCATCCTCCTGAATCGGCTCAGGTTCTGGAACTGGTACATCGGGTACCGGCGATGGTGGTGGTGTTGCTGGCGCTGGTGCAACTACAGGCTCTGGTGGACCGGCTACAATAGCTCTCAACTCAATCTCATCCATCTCAGGCTTACTTTGAACTAACCGTAATATCTCATGGTAAATGTCTCTACCAATCCTCGCAGTATGGTAAGCATCCATACGCATCTGTGTCGGGTGAGTCCTCTCTGTCACATAAAGTGCTCTCCACATGTCCTCCTCCAAATGTCTACTAGCTATCTGGCACACACGCTCATGATAAAACTCTGGGTCAGCTGGCTCCACGGTATCCCCATGGATCACGTGTCCTCCATAAGCATCGGTAACAAACTGATGAAACTCTGGATCCATGCTATCCTGCAAAGGAAAACTATCTATCGTCAGAAAGACGAACTTATCTTATACTCATATCTCATCTCAAAAATCTTAAATACTAGAACCAGATGGTGTGGAATCCATCAGTGAATGACAATATCAGAACCTAACCGTAATATAACCAGGTGCTCTGATACCAAAAACCCTGTCACGCCCCGGAGTAGCATAAATAGAGAAAAATAAATTTCCTTTATGGGTCCATAGGGAATGACAAGTGAAAGTCACTGATAATCCACACCACACAGTACTAGTCCAAACAGGAACAGTAAAACAACTGAAATATAAACACGGTTCTATCTATTACAAACATCAGAGTACGGTCCACAGGATCACAACAGGTCTGGAGACAACATATGCCCAAGTACCCGTTAACTACAAAGTACAACAGTAAATGGAAAAGTAGTAATATAACTACTATCTATCTTCAGGTCTTCAGCTAGCGTACGGATAGGCGTCAGCATAACTGGCATCAGTGGGGCCATTCTCTACGTAACTCCCTTCAGGGTAATCGTTATCGCCATGAGTTCCGTCATCTGCATTGTAAAGGACAGGGTAGTCTGGACGGGGAATGTCCAGGCAATAAAGGCCGTCAGCTTGTTGAAAGCTGAGTGAGCACTAACTAACACAGTCTCATAGAAATGACATATTTACAGTTATGAACAATAGATGACAGTGATACTAAATATTTTCCTCATTCTTTTATTCAGACATATCATAAATCGATTCTTATCGACTCCCACTCTAAGACTGATTTCACAATACCCAACTGACTATCTCGAACTGATTATATCATCACAACATACCAGTGCTCTTGTTCACCGCTATACCGCTTTTAAGAACTCTTGCGAGCACCCATACATCGTTCTCATATAACGACTGGTCCATGGATATACCCATACTCTTGTTCACCGCTTTTAAGAACTCTTACTGTTCACCGCTTTTAAGAACGCTTGCGAGTACGATACATACACAGCTCTGGTAAATATAAATCATGGATGTGCCACAATTACTCTTGTTCACCGCTTTTAAGAACTCTTACTGTTCACCGCTTTTAAGAACGCTTGCGAGTACTGTGCACCCATAATTCTCACGATCCTGATCAAATCCTTGACATACACTTATCGGATTTAACCTGAGCGAATCATCAGCTCGACACACACAACTTTGAACATACAATCCTCTTACTGACTCATTTCTCACTTATCCAATACTACCCAGTATTATCATCTCAAACTTACTACGTTATCGCGTCGTACTATTACTAGCGTTTCGAACCCGACTACGTTACTCACCATGTTATCTCAATCTCATTATCGTATCCCATTACCTCCGTAATCCATAGTATCGCATAATAGGAATATGGAACAGCAATTAAACAACTACGCACTATGAATTATAAACTGAAAGGAATACATTCATGTTCTGCTAGGTTCGATCGATTGAGGTCATCTCGATCGCTCGAAGAAAGTGCTGTTCGATCGATTGAAGTTTTCTCGATCGATCGAAGTGAAGGTAGTCTCGATCGATTGAAGTATTCTCGATCGATTAAACTCAGGGATGTTCGATCGGTTGAACTCAGTTCGATCGATTGGGACTCTGCTGTTCGATCGATTGAACTCAGTTCGATCGATCGAACTTCGTCTTCCTCAGATTCTGCCAGTGAACGTGCAGAATGTGCTAAGGGGTGTTTGGGTTATAATTATACGTCCAGAATATGTAAAACATCATGACTAAGATACCGAGTGAGTTTGGAACTCACCAAAAGTCGTAAGGGCGCGTTTGGCTCGGTTGAAAGCTTCCAAGCTTCCTCCAATGGTGGCCACTCTCTCTGCTCCTTTCTTCGTCTCTTCTGTCTCTCTCTGTCTCCTCCTCTCTTCTTGTTCTTCTTCTTCTCCTTCTTCTCTTCTCTGCTGAGTGTATATATATATATAGATATGTGTGTGTATATATATAGATATATGAAGGTATGTGTATATATATGTATACCAACACACAAGCACACACACTCTCAACTCTCTCTTGCTACAAGGGTTCAGCAAACCCACCACACACACGAATGCAGTGTATATATAGGAGAGGATGGGGTGCAGGTGGCCGTTTCTGCGCGAAAACTGGGATTCAAATCATTACACGTTCGATCGATCGAAGTATGTTCGATCGCTCGAACTCAGATCGGTCAGGTTAGATCGATTGAAAACAGTTTGATCGATTGAAGTGGGGACCACGTATTAAATTTATGTCGGTAGGGTTTCGATCGATTGAACAAGGTTCGATCGCTTGAACTGAAGGGTCTCGATCGCTCGAACTAGCTTCGATCGATCGAAGATGAAATTTCATGAATGGTCAAGGAAAGTATATAGAATCTCTCTGCATTAAATATTTATTGAAAATACGGGGTATTACAGGGTTAATATTACTATAATAAACTCGTACTATCACATAAGTATACAATAAAATCCAAATATACATAATATAATTCAAGTATACATAATACACCTAACACGTATTCGAACTAGGGCTGTCTAATAGCAAAAGGGATCGTATTCTTATTCTACTTCCAAACTCTGGGCCGTAGGCTATGTTGACTGTTCTGAGATTTGTCTCAGGAAGTTCGTCAGTATCTAAGCTATCCAGGCGGGCTATGGCTTACCTCAACTTCCCAGAAACTAGACTACTATCTGTCTATATGGAATTCATATGTCATAACCAACTTGGCTAATTTCAAAATGGATAAGTCCAAGGATATTTGGTGACTGCTACCATTCTTGTCGATGTGACAAAACTGTACAATCGTCTCTACGATGAAACTAACCTGGATTTCTAGTTTTGAACTAAGGACAATCGGTACTAATCAACTAAAAACTGGAACCTGATTGTTTTATAAACCTAAATTTGGTAAGGTAGACTCAACTTATCTTGATTACATAGCTTAGTAAAAGCCTAAAGTTAATCTATGTCACTAATTTATGGCGTGAATAACCGAGCCTGGTTAAACTAGATAACCTGGCTCTGATACCACTAAATCCCGTCACGCCCCGATGTAGCATAAATATAGAAAGCGTTTAATTTCCTTTATGGACCCGTAGGTCGCTACAGTTTGAAGGATCGAATCCGTCCCAAACGTCGAACAACATAAAACCATAAATCAGAGTAGAGCAATCAAGGTTTACAAAAAAATTTCTAACTTAATAAATATTACAGCACGTGGTCAACTAAAGGCACAACCCACCTTGAAACAAAATAATATCTATTACCGTCATCCTTATTACAAATTCGGTTTATAACACAAAGTAGTAATAATAAATTTTCTCCTCAGGTAGTTGAAATCAATTCGCATAATCGTACGGTCCAGCTTGATTATAACCTGAAAATTCTAGACACGAATGTCCAAGACGCATCAACGTCGTCAGCTTCAAGAAGCTGGTGAGTATTAAAAACATGAACTCGAATGTAAAACATACTCATTTACAATTTTCCTTTTTTTTTTTTTTTTTTTAATTTCATTAATCAACGGGTTAATCATCGCAATGAATTCAATTGATAAAACAGTAAGAATCGCATTATAAACTTTGGTTCATAAAACATGTGACCGTGCATGAGACCAATACCACCATTCTCATCTTACCGACTATTTTCTCTCGACAACACAAATACCCAACTCTCTCACTCTAGTATCTTTGAAATACTCCGATAGTCACACTTTAGTACAGGGTGCCAGGGAATGTCCAGTTGCCTCACACTTTAGTACGGGGTACCAGGGAGTGTCCAATGACTCACACTTTAGTACCTAATCCGCCTCGCAAATATCGAAGGAAATCTCACGCAGTATCCAGACTCGGGTACCAGGGAATGTCCGTAGGCCATACTTTAGCACTTCCATGGGTGCCAGAGAATGTCCAATTTTGGTGTCACACACTTTAGCGCTACCATGGGTGCCGGGGAATGTCCAGTTTTGCCACCTTCGCATTTTAAAGATACTCTAGCCTCAATCTCAACACGTCACACTTTGGTACACAATTACGAGGGAGTGTCCACACAATCTCAACCACATACTCTTTTTCACACTGACCACCACTCACCATGCATGTACAATTGACTCCACGTGAATGACATATGACTTAATACAGAAATATAAAGTACTGGAAACGATAACCATGGATATACAAGAAGAAATCAAATCTTATATGAAACAACTGGTGAATTCATCAAAAACTACTTTAATTCGCTTTTACAGCTACTAGTACACAAGCAGGTTCACTTTGAAGCAATGCCCTTAAAAATGATTTATAATTTTTATGGATGAATTACATATCAAATGAAAGGTCTTTGAGTCTAGTTTCCAATGCTTTGAACGGTGCGCGTTTTTGAGTTTTCTAGAGGAAGTTATGACCGTTTTAAAAGAATGAAGCAGTAGCCAATTGGAATCCACCAAAAAATGTGTCAGAAGTTCGAAGTCTCCTGGGATTGGCCGGGTATTATCGAAGGTTTGTAGTGAATTTCTCAAGAATTGCGATGCCGATGACTCAGCTAATGAGAAATGATGTTCCTTTTGTTTGGAGTACCGAATGTGAAGAAAGTTTCCAAAATTGAAGACTAGAATTATGACAGCACCGATATTGATGATTCCATCGGGGTCTAGGATGTGTCCTAATGCAGAATGGCAAAGTAATTGCATATGCTTCACGATAACTGAGACCACACAAAACCAACTACCCAACATACGACTTGGAATTGGCAGCGGTGATCTTTGCCCTGAAGATCTGGATGCATTATCTATACGGGGAACGATGTGAAATTTTCATGGATCACAAGAGCTTGAAGTATATATATTCACCCAGAGTGACTTGAATATGAGACAGAGATGGTGGTTGGAGTTAATGAAAGACTACAATTTGTCGATTCAATATCATCCAGGGAAGGCTAATGTGATGGCTGATGCATTGAGTTGAAAGTCAACCGGTAACTTAGCTTATGTTTTAACTTCTCAAGAGAATTTGATTCGTGAAATGGAGTTATTAGAACTTGAAGTAATTCCAAGAGATGAGGGAGCTTTGATGGCGGCTATTATAGCACAACCGACACTTGTGGACGAAATTAGAATGAAACAACTGCAAGATCCAAGTTTGAGGAAGATTTGTGACGGAATTCCTGAGGGTAAGCAACCGAATTTCACTTATGTGGATGGTGTATTGAAATATAGAAATTGAATTTGTGTACCCGATGTTAATGGGATTAAAGAGGCGATTCTAGAAGAGGCTCTGTAACGCCCCGAAAACCAAGCCACGTGGGCGAGGTCAACGAGTCAAACAATATAAAGGAAAGTAAGGGATATTCCTACGTGGACCAATCCAACAAGGCGGAAGCATAGGGGAATCCTGCGTGGATTCCAGAGAAAAGTCAAAAAGGCAGGGATTGACCCTCAAGTACCAAACGGGTCAAAGGGGTCAATCAACATAAATTTGACTTAAAACAGTTTGAAATAAAGGTTGTAAGTTTAAACGGGAAGGATAAAGAATTTAAAAGAATTTTAAATGAAAGGAAACCTTAAGAAAATAAAAAGGTTTTTAGGGTACAAATTGTTGCTGAAGAAAGTCCAAGAAGGTCCTTAAGAAGGTACAAACATAGGCAGAATGTAATCAATACTTATGAATTCAAGGTACAAACGAATCCTGAGAAAAGTCCAAATGATCCTTAAGAAGGTACAAACATAAGCAGAATGGATTTAACACTATGAATTCAAGGTACAGACAAATCCTGAGGAAAGTCCAAATGATCCTTAAGAAGGTACAAACATAAGCAGAATGGATTTAACACTATGAATTCAAGGTACAGACGAATCCTGAGGAAAGTCCAAATGATCCTTAAGAAAGTACAAACATAAGCAGAATGGATTTAACACTATGAATTCAAGGTACAAACGAATCCTGAGGAAAGTCCAAATGATCCTTAAGAAGGTACAAACATGAGCAAAATGTAATCAATACTTATGAATCGAAGTATATAGGTTGAGTTCGGGTACAAACAAGAGGAGATCAACATGCAAGCTTAGCAATCTAAACCAATGTCCAAGATTCAAAATTACATCTATTATAATTTCCTCAATTCCAACTATGAAAAGAATACATTTTCAAAACAAGACTCCACAAGGGATGTCTTCAAAAGAGTTCACTGGGTTGACTACTCGTGGGCCTTGCCCTTGTCGACATCACTTGAAACAAAATGGTTTTATAGATTCATTAAGCACGACGGCTCAGTAGAAAGCATTGAAGAAATGTACTACTACTTCTAAAATCATGCTAAGACATGCGGTGCAATGATTTGCCACCGTGGCAATGCAATTAGCCGTAAGGCCAAACCGTGCAACTTCCCAATACCAAATGCCATAACCACTCACTCTCAACACCGGATGCGAGCCACTCCAATGTGAGTGTAGCATACAAGATCTCCGGTAGCTAGCCGAATATGACCTTGCATTTTTGAATGTTTTAAGGATCACAAACAACCTTCCTCACCTCACACCCGATTCCGGAATTTCATCAATTTACAACCCCAAACGGGGATTCAAAAGACATTCCCCAATCGTGGGAATTCTAACAAAATTCATGCTCCCAAGCCAATGCCATGAATGTTTTGCCGACTTGGCGACTATGAAATGTGACCACAATGATTATGCAACTACAATGTCATTTCTAAGATTTTCAATATCAAGAAATTATACGTAGTAGTCCATGATACCATAGCTAAATAATTAGGAGGAAATCATGTGAAGCATAATCAACGACTTAAGCACATAAGACATTTGTAGTAACTTCCATTTAATTGAATCTTAGCAATTAAATAACATTTAGGTTTAGCATAATATTCAACTAAATCACATAAGAGCATGCAAGCATATAAATGAAGGTGTAGGAAAATCCTAAACTAGATTAACAAGTATTAGGTATAACCCTACACATAGCAAACCATGAAATTAGATCTAGGAGTGCACTTAGTCAATGAAATCTACCTTTTGAGTATTTAGGAAAAATACTCTCACCAAAGAGACCCAACGGGGAAAAATCATCAACTCTAGCAAAACCCATAAGCTATCAACACCTAGTTAAATAAAATCACATTAGGAATGGGAACACTAAGGTGTATCAAGAAAAATCAAAACCAACCCTTGAGTATAAGATCAAGAAGTAACAAACCGTAGACCTTACGGAGGATCCAAGAACACCGGTGTGAAGGTCTTGATGAGATGATCAATTTTGTCTCTAATGGTCAAGCTCCAAATATGGCTCTAAGGTCTTCAAAAATGAGGTTGAAGCTCTAGGCTTCCATGGATATTTGATCTCCTAACCAAGAGAGAGAAATGAGGGATATAGAGAGAGAAAAGAAAAGAAAAAGTGAAGAGAGAGAGAGAGAGAGAGAGAGAGAGAGAGAGAGAATCGGTTGATGAGGGAGAGGGGAGGAGAGAGAAGAAGTTGTGTTGGGGAAGTTTCCTAAAGTAAGGGGAGTGGTTGGGTGTGGTGCCCACACACACACAAAAGCACATACACACATGTGTACCCACATGTGACCAATTAAACCACTAAGGATACCCACTTGAACAGAAACTTAAATTTATTGTCCCAACCCAAGACCCACATTGATCCAAAATTACTAAATTACCCCCAAAAAAAAATGGGTTTCTACAGGCTCACAATACCAAATATTTCATTCATCTAGGGAGTACTAAAATGTATTGTGATCTATGAGAGAACTATTGGTGGTTTGGAATGAAGCGAGAAATAGCCAAACACATGGCAAAGTGTATATTATGTCAACGAGTAAAAGCAGAACATCAAAGATCAACAGGATTATTACAACCATTGCCAGTACCAGAATGGAAATGGGAAAACATTACGAAGGATTTCGTGACAGGTTTACCAAAATCTAAGAGATCAAATGATAGCATTTGGATAATCGTTGACCGATTAACCAAGTCTGCGCATTTTCTACCGACTAAGACTAATGATCCAATGAATTTGGCAAAATTGTATGTTCAGGAAATTGTAAGGCTTCATGGAGTTCCAGTGTCTATTATCTCATATAGAGATAGTAGATTTACATCAATGTTTGGAAGGGATTACAAGAGGCTATGGGCACAAAGTTAAATTTTAGCACAGCTTTCCATCCGCAAACCGACGGACAATCAGAGCGGGTAATTCAAATATTAGAAGATATGCTTAGATTATGTGTTCTTGATTTTAAAGGTGATTGGGAACAACATTTGTCATTGGTTGAATTTACTTATAATAATAGTTTTTAATCCAGCATTGGGATGGCACCTTTTGAGGCTTTGTATGGACGAAAACGTGGGAAACTGAATCTGAGGTATGTTGGACTGTTTGAGGTCATTGGCAGGGTTGGACCAGTGGCATACCGACTATAGGTACTACAAGAAATGGAGAACGAGCATAATGTGTTTCACGTGTCAATGTTATGACGTTGTGTGTCAGATTCATGTCATATCATTACGCCAGAACTGTTGGAAATTAGAGAAGACCTGACTTACATAGAACATCCAGTGAGGATTCTCGATGCAAAAGTTCAAGTTCTGAGGACCAAGACTATTCCATTGGTTATGGTTTTGTGGCGGAATCATTCGGTTGAAGAGGCTACCTGGGAACGGGAAGATGAGATGCGTGAGTAGTACCCATTCCTATTCGAATCTTGAGGTACTTTAAGTTTGGGGACAAAATTTTTTTAAGGAGGGGAGAGATGTAACACCCGCTCCTGCGATTAATAGTTAATTATGATTTAGCATGCATTAGCACAATTAATTGGTGTTTATTAACACATGTTTAAGTGAGTTTTAGCTCACTAGTTGATGGTGGGTATCCAGTTTGGGAACCCAATATTGGCCAATGTGGCAGTCCCAAATTGGGACATGAGTTGAGAAAGTTCCATTATGATGAGACAAGATGGTGGAATCACCCTTATGTGCTTAAATGCTTATTAAGGCATATGTGAAATAATATTTATATGTTGTTTAGAATAACTTGTTTATTGTTAGGATACCTTGGTGAGGACGAAATGAACACGTTATATAATTAGTAGGGTAATTAGTAACTTCATAAAATTATGTGAGACCACCTATGGGACCCATGCGAGACATAGACAAATACTCACTTAAGTTTGGAGGAATAAATAGTTGGTTCTAAAACTAGTCGGGGGTGTAATTGCAAATAACCAGGAATTAGGTGGGTTTCATAATAGAAACACTAGTTACATATATGAGCAGTAAATACATGGATATTCATATCTCCTTCTCCTTCACTTTGGGTCGGTTAGAGAGAAAAGAGACGTGGGTTTCACCGGAGCTCTACGACGCTGTTCGACGCGCCGCTCGACTTCCAATTTCAATCCCGAGACCGGATTTGGACTCGTAGAGGTGAGTTCTATGTTTTGGTACCGATTTTATTGAGTATAATCATCGTATTTCTCATAACCGAATTCGGAGCTGTAATCCGTAGTAGGTCGAATTCATGTAGGATTTTAACCCCGAGTAGATTTGGACTTTAATTTCTCAACTATGAGCGAATTGTGAAGAGGTTAGTGGTTTCAGTATTTGGATGAGATTTGTGTCTATGTTCATTTGTTGTAAATTACATGCCTATTTAACTTAATTACTCATGTGTAGCTATAATTATGTGAAAAGCACGGTGTTATGTTTATGTGAGCATGCTTAGTTGCCTATTTGGGTTAAAGGAAAGCTCGTATGAATCCGCCATGAGATTGTTCTGTGGTGATGACCACTTGCTGCCAACAACGGTATTAGACCGCACGTGTGTGGCGTGGGTCATTGGCTTGTGTCGTGGACTATTGGGGGAGTCGCAGACTTGCGAGTAGTGGCGGAGAAAATACTTGCTTATCCGGAGATCATTTTTATTTGTTAAGTTGAATATAAGCATTGATTTGTTATCCGTGTGCTTGATTGATATCTCTCACTAAGAATATAGCTTATATATTATAGTGGTTATTGAATAACCATTGTATGTGAGCAAGACAACGAGAATCCGGGGAGGTGAACTTGGGGTTCGTGGTGGCGAGAAGGCTTGTAAATATAGTAGCTTATATCTTTAGTTGTTTTTTTAGTAAAACTTATAGTTTGTAATAGCTTTAAGTTTATGCTAAAACTTAGTGAATTATGTTAGTTTCTTGTTTTAACGCTCCAAGACTCGTGCAAATGTTGTAATCGGAGCTTAGAATGTCATTGGTACCTTTCATACATTGCTAATGTAGTTTGGAGCATGTTTGAATGGAATTTTGGTTTAAGAAGCATGCTTGGTTGGTCTTGTGTGAGTTGGGAGTATTTGGGAGAGATTTGGGGAACATTTGGGAGAGATTGCATTTCACATCTTGTTTGATGTTTACAATTATGCTTAGGTCTTTTGGGAATGTTTTGAATTGGTTTAGAAATGTTTTTGAAATGTTTCTGGAAGTTCCCAAGAGGTTTGGTTTGATATTGGTGATGTTTGGACATGTTTAGCAGTGTTTTTGCAGCAAAAATTCACTTCTGCAGAACCCAGATCGATCCGGGTTATAGAGGGGATCGATTCGGCCATTTCGGGGAGTTTTTGTCCAGTTTTGCTAGGACGGATGGATCTAGGTTATAAGGGCGGATCGGTCTGCCTATGTAAAATATGGTCGTCGATGTTTACGAAAACGGGCATAACTCTCTCTAGAAAATTCGGTTTCGCGCGCCGTTTTTTGCGTTGGAACCGAGACTCAAAAATCTATCTTTTGGTATAAAATTATCTATACCTTATTAATGACCATTTTGTCCTTGGGCTTGATTTGTCTAACATAATGGTGTAAACGTGCTTGTTTTCCTTCCTTTTCATTCTTAACTTGGTGTTTGAAGGCCTTGGTGGCGTGCCATGTGTCCTAGGTTCACATGTGTGGATCCGGGGCGTGAAACTTGGCATGTATGTATCGGGGCGTCTTGGCCAGAATGTGTCACGACCCATCCTGCTACGGGCTGAAATAGGACACGTGGCACGCCACCAAAGCTCAACCAATTCATTTAAGTAATCTAGCAGCACAAAAACATAAGTAGAAACTCTTTAAAGTAAAGTTCATTTGAAACACATTGGACTACGAGTCCGTAAAATCTGTATAAATTTGAAAATGAAATTATATTTCAAAACAAGGATAAATATGTTAAAAGGGACCCCAAAGGCCTCCTAAGAACCAATTAGAACATTCAAAAAATTCCCAAAAAGAGGTGCTAAGCACAACCATGTAGGGGTCATTTCGACCGATCAAATGATCCTCGAGCAAAATTCCTTCTTAGCAAAGGGTACTTCAACCGACTGAACTGTCCCCTTTGACCGGTCAATTGACCCCCTAGCAGCATTACATCTAGCACTAGAATTTTGCCTAAGGTCAAACGACCCTAACAACCCCCGTCATTTCTAATCATATCAAGGCCGCAAGATTATACAACCAATCTCGCTAAACTTTAGAAATAACATGAAAACGAAACAAGTTAAGGCTTGTTTGATTCAACCCATAAAAGTACTTTTTATACCCATTCAAAACACGAATTTGATAAGTAAAGCTTCAAAACACGAACGCATGAGTTCGGACACATTTTAAACGTAACCAAAAGAAGTTCTATAACAAATTACAACATTACTAATCCATTTTGAAGTTTCTAAGTTAAGTACATAGTTCAACTTCACAAAATTCCTTATTCCATCCCTGGAATGGAAAACAAAAACATATACAAGAGGTGGTCCCCGGCATTTCCACGGCCTCACTCTTCACGCTTCTTCTTTCCTTTCTTTGTATCACCTATAATGTAAAACTCTATTGCTCAACTATACGCTGAGGGCACAATTCTAAACAAATGCTTATATGACAATTCATGCTTTAAAACATCAAATAGTCTCTAGGAAGAGAGTTACACATTCATCTGGTAATGAAACATGAAACCGATGCCATAGAGGCCTTCTCCCAACCACTCATTCAAGTATTCTGGCAGGGCCTTCTCCCAAACCATGCACTATAGCCGTCACTATAAATCCTCAAACATTTAGGAGCTTATCCCCAGATGAAGTTGTACCAATCCCTCCTTTGACCACCCACATAGACACATAGCATGCTTATATATTCACATATATGAGCTTTTCTTGCATATTCACGTGCATAATTAATGGGCCTAATTAATACATTAATTTCACTCGGATCCAAAATATCAAACTAGATATTTATAACATATAAATTTTCTATAAAACATAGATCTGGAATTCATACCTTAAGCTATACCCTTAAGATTTCAGGAGGAGTACTAGGACGGCGATATCAAGCTAGATTTCTGATTATAAGCAAAACCTACGAGTTCTTACACGTTTCCCAAGAAATCTCAATGAGTTTTCTTGTGAGGCTGTTGACACGATTATTTTTCTGTGTGCGCTTGTATGCTATACCCAAGTGTAGCTAGACGTGCAAGTAGTAACTGGTAAGACCAGGTCGATCCCACAAGGAAGGATGAGAATTAAATTACTTAGATTAGACTCTAAAAGGAAAAAAAAATTCAATATTCTCAGAAAAGTGTAGAACACAAAGTTCTACAATTAACAACTACTAAACTTAAAACAACTAAATTAAATTAACTAAAAATTAACTATTTAACTAATGGAGATTTAAAAACGATTTTTCTTGATAAAAGAAAGTGTTGGGATCACGCAAATCCACTATGACTCAGCCATCTACCATGCAAATGCAATTAAGCTCAACGGAGGGCAATTTCTACAGTATCCCGTACTTCTCTAAGGATATAGAATCAATAGTCCTTTCATGACCGGGACTACATCATCACAATTAAGTTCGAAATACACAAAGGTGGTTTAATTCAATAGTGAAGACTCGCACCTCCAATGGTGTTAGCATTGAGGGTGGTTTGCAAAATATATTGAAAGAAAATGCCTTAAAGCTTAACGTTTAAAGACTGTTTTGACAAACTGAGCATTTGGGGACAGTTTGATAACGAATCAGTAAAACAGAAAGTCTTGGAATACTGTATTAGATGTCCTCAAGAATCAGAGGTCTCGATCGATCGATGCGCTTTCGATCGATCGAACTTCTTCATCTCTCGATCGATCGAAATATCTTTGATCGCTCGACTATGTCTCTGGTCTGATCGATCGAAATATCTTCGATCGATCGAACACAGGAATAAAAATACTGCATGGCAGAGGCCTGAAGTCACGGTTTCATCGCGATTTCCCAACCCCGGACTACTCAGACATGATCTGGGAAGTCTCAGATTTATTTTTAACGTAAAGGTTCATTAAAGTCATGTTTGTTTGCGAGTTTTTCATGAAAACTATGAAAATCAATGATTTTAACTCATCTAGCATGTAATACTACGATATTGAAGATTATACTACGAATAAATAAGTGCAGAATGTAAACAAAATAAAACAATGTAACCTGGAGAAGAGCAACTACTATTAAACTTAACGAATTCCAAGCTACAATGAAATCCTTGATAAAAACCTACAAAATAAGATAAAACTCTCTACTCTCTATGGAAAACTGATGAAAACCAACTATATCCGTCCCTTTGGAACGTAAACAAAACGATTATATATAGCCTAAACCTAATGCTAGGGTTAAAAACCCGTTTCTGCTGCGTGCGCGTATAATTTGATAAAAGGCATGTTCGATCGATCGAGAAACTTTCGATCGATTGAACTTCCAGAAACTGCGATCGCTTGAACTCCACTCGATCGATCGAAACGTCGATCGCTCGAACATTTTTCGATCGCTCGAACCCTGTATTTCAGCTTTGAGTTGTCTTCATCTGGACTAAGCACTTCCTTTTATCAACATTCTTCAATCTTGTACACAGCAGCAGTAATCTGCACAAATAATCACTAAAACAATACCACTTATCATAGTTTAATCAATTTGTGCAAAAACTAATATTGTAATTCAAACTACAGATAAACAGGGGAATTGTAGACTTTTCTAGTGTATTTTCCTCTTTTAGCGCGGTTGTATTTTACAAATACCCCCGCTTGTCAGCTGTCAACTCGGAAAACACCACCGTACAACTTTTAATTCAAGTATCAATAAAAGTACTATCCCCTTTGCACTTATTCATACTGATGTTTGGGGTTCATCTCATATTACTAATTTGAATGGCTATAGATGGTTTATAACTTTTATTGCTGACTACACTCGCACAACTTGGGTATATTTGATGAAAGAAAAGAGTGAAGTTTTTTCTATTTTTAAATATTTTAATAAGATGATATGTACCCAATTTAGTATTGTTATTAAAATTGTTCGGTCTGACAAGGGGGGTGAATATTTCTACAGTGGTCTCACTCACTATTTTTTGAACATGGCATGATACATCAAATGTCATGCATCAAAACTCCACAACAAAACGGAGTTGCTGAAAGAAAGAACCGTCACTTGTTAGAGTTTGCTAGGTCTATGTTGTTCTCTATGGAGATCCCTAAGTCATATTAGGGGGAGGCAGTCTTGAATGTTGCCTACCTCATCAATCGTTTGCCTACTCGTGTGCTTGGTAAGAAAGCTCCTATAGAACTTCGTACCAACCCTTATTCACTCTTTCCTATTCCTTCTAAAGTGTTTTGTTGTGTCTGCTTCGTTCACAATCACTCTCCTTCCAGACAGAAATTGGACCCTTGTGCTCTTAAATGTGTCTTTATAGGCTATTCTCCTACACAAAAGGGTACAAGTGTTATCATCCCCCTTCTCGTAAGTAGTTCGTGTCTATGGATATTATTTTTGATGAAAATTTGTCTTACTTCCAGTCTTTCCAGCCCTCTCTTCAGGGGGAGAAATAGTAAGGGGAAGAGAAGTCTATAGAAATGGTGCCATTTATTATAGGAGGAGAGAAGGAAGAAAAAAAAGGAGTAAAAAAAATAGAAGACAAAAAAGTGAAAAAATTAGAAGTCAAGAGTGAAAAAAAGAGAGGAGAGAAAAGTGCAGAGGATAAAAGGAAGGAGTTGTTGACCTATTCAAAAAGTAAAGGCAAAAGGATTTTTGGGGCAACATATGAGAGGATTGTTTCTCCAGTACCACTACAATTGACTTCTTCGAGTGATGAAGGTCCAGGTATTTCTACTCCTCCCAATTCCTCTGCTCCGATTTCTGTTTCTTCCTCTAAAAATAAGTTGCATATTCCTATTACTCTTCGCTAGGGCACTAGAGAATGCACCAAACATCCTCTTTCTAAGTTTGTTGCGTACTCTCGATTGTCTCCTTCTTATAAAACTTTTGTGTCTAAACTCGGCTCTGTTTCTATCCCTAATCATGTACAGGAAGCTCTCATCGATCCTAAGTAAAAATCAGCCATGGTTGAAGATATAAAAGCATTTCACAAAAATGGCACTTGAGAATTAACTGAGTTACCCCGTGGGAAAAAGACAGTTGGGTGCAAGTGGGTATTCATTGTGAAACACAAAGCACACGGGACTATAGAGAGATACAAAGAGCTTGGTTTGATAGGTTCTCGCAAGCTATGATCATATATGGTTTCAGACAGAGCCAAGGTGATCATACCCTCTTTGTTAGGCACTCGTCACAGGGCAAGGTAACAACATTGATTGTCTATGTAGATGATATTATCCTTATAGGTGATGATTTTGAGGAGATGAAGCTGCTAAAATCATATCTGGCTATGGAATTTGAGATCAAAGATTTGGGAAGTTTAAAGTACTTCTTGGCATTCAAGGTAGCTCGATCCAAGGATGGACTGTTCATTTCTCAACGGAAGTATGTTTTGGACCTACTAAAGGAGACGAGCATGCTAGGGAGTAAGGACGTGTATACTCTAATGGATCCCAAAGTAAAACTAGGGGATGATTCCGGTGGAGAAACCTATTGATAAGGGGAGGTATCAGAGATTGGTAGGTAAATTAATTTATTAAGCTCATACGAGACCTGGCATTGCTTTTGCAGTTAGCGTAGTGAGTCAGGTCATGCATGATCCCAATCAACCCTATCTAGATGTTGTATTTAGGGTCTTGAGGTATCTGAAGTCAGCACCAGGGAAAGGTTTATGCTTTGCTAAACATGGTCATATGTTAGGAGAGGCCTATACCAATGTAGATTGGGCTGGATCTATTACTGAAAGGAGATCAACCACATGTTATTGCTCGTTAGTAGCCAGGTCTAACGCTGAGGCAGAATTTAGGGTCATGGTCCTGGGGCTATGCGAGTTGTTATGGATCCAAATTGTGTTATCAGATCTTAGTTTCGGACAGAAGGACTCAATGAAGTTGTATTGTGATAATAAGTCGGCCATTAGTATTGCACACAATCTGGTTCAGCATGACCGGACAAATCATGTGGAGATTGATAGGCATTTCATCAAGGAGAAGCTAACTAATGGGAGCATATGTACACCTTTTGTGAAATCAAGGGATCAGCTAGCTGATATTCTTACAAAGGCCTTGCAAGTCGACCATTTCAGTTCATTCTTAGCAAGCTAGGCATGAGAGATATCTTCGCACCAGCTTGAGGGGGAGTGTTGAGTGTTATGTTAATTTTAGTTCTATTGTATTTTATTTTTATTATTTATCTTTAGTCAGGGGTCTCTGTGTAATTATTGATTTCTTCTATATGAATAAAAGAGAGGGTTTCACTAATGTGAACCCTTAGCTTTCACAAAATTAACACAAGTACCCTTGTTGGATACTAAGATATGTGTTGGACACACACCAAGAAGCATGTTAGCTAGTTGTTTTTATGGTGAAAGTCACAAATTATTTTCCTTTAGCTGCAAAATCCCTTCAAAATGGATGGGATGCAAGTGTTAAACCTCTTGTTTTACTTGATATCATTTTATTTTACTCCAGTTTAACAAAAATATAGCTTTATGGTCCTGCCCCGGTGCCCCCTATCCTAGTCATGAATTAGGTAGTCTGATCCTTGGAAATGTACATCTTTAGTTCAAACATGTTGTAACACATGGCTACCGAGTTTTACATGTCAAGCACTGATCGCTAAATTAGTGGACTCAAGTATATTATACCCAGAAACTTACCTAGTGTTAATCCCGTTTACACGGGCTGATATATAAGAGGGGTAGACTTAAATTGTGGCATAATTTGTTTAGACAAAGAGACTGCTCTTTCATATTCTAATGGTATGATACATTGACAATTAATCTTAATGGGTTGAAGTATCCATGTTGGACACTTGGCACTCAGACATGGGTATTGGATGTGTCTGGCACTTCTGGTTGGACACACACTAAGAAGCTTGCTAACTATCTTTATCATAGTATACAACAGTCTCTAATTATATTCCCTTTACCATAGAATTTCTTCAAAACGGATTGAATGCCTGTGTTAAACTCTTATTTCATGTAAAAACACTATTTTTTCCTAAAATATAAGGAAAAAAATAGCTTTATGGCCGTGTCCCCTTGTCCTTAGATTCATGAATATGGGAAATCCTATCCTTAGACATGTACTCCACCCGAGCATAGTTCTAACGTGGTGTTAGACATCGCTATGTGAGTTTTTACATACCATCAAGTAGTGAACTCTAAAATACTGGACCCGGTGTATTTAAAGGCATATTTCATTAATTAGTGTTTAACAACATACAATATTGAACTTATAATATTGCAGGTTAAAGAAAATAAGAACTGTAATATCTCAAGCATGGTTGAATTTTACATGGACTACATGTCTGTGCATGACTACATGTTGATATTTATAAGCTTTTTTTAATTCTCTTTCATTAATTTTTTTTGTTGTTGTTATTATAATACTATTCATGTTAGAAGTAATGTCTCATTGCAGCTAGTAATAAACTAAACCCCTGGGAATTTCAGGCAATCACCTTGTCAAACGTATATGCACCTGAACATATGAGAAATGGGAGAGTTTAATTGAGAATGCAGGTACAGTCCTCTGTCTTTTAATTATTCCTCATGCTTCTGTGTGTTTACTTATCTAACTTTCCTTAGTATGTGAGTAAGCATAGTTGCAGTTAGCATTTAAATCGTTATTGTTACGCTAAATGCTATTATAATTACTCTTGTATCTTTGTGCAGCTGATAGTATATTTCACTACTGGAAGGCTGTCACGCCCCGACGTAGCATAATACAGGAAAGCATTTAATTTTCTTTATGGACTCGTAGGTCGTGACAAGTGAGTATGACCAATTGTCCCTGCAGCAAATAACTTAACAACATTTCTAGAGCAAAGGAATACTAACAAAACATAAGCTCCACAATTAAAACTTACTAACTATTACAGCAGTCATAAACTTAGGCACAAAACGCCTTATTCAAAAGTCTTAAACTAGTTTATTATAAACCCAAATAAAAAGACATAGGAAATATAAAACAGCCTCCTGGAAAGTCTCCTGCTTCTAACTAGCATAGTCGAAACACCCTGGCTGCTCCTGACCCTGAAAATCTGGACATACAGTTCAGGATGCATCAACGCCGTCAGCTTATGCAAGCTGGTGAGCAAAATAAACAAGTGCTCGCAATGTATATATAAGCAAATAAACAATGGTGCAATTAACTTTAAAAGCAATAGATTCAAGGTTCCAATTCCAACATAAGTCACGGGGGAATAAAGTAAGCAATAAATATGCGACCGTGCATGAACAATGTAACATCTCATCTTTCTGACTCTTTTCTCTCAACAAACTCGATTCAACCAAACCATTACCTCAGATACCAGGAAATAATATCCGATCGATATCCAAAATAGCACACCAATACCATCGCTTCAGATACCAGGAATAATATCCGATCGATATCTAAGCCGTAACTCAATACCATCATTTCGGATACCAGGAATAATATCCGATCGATATCCGAAACAAGCGCCCTAGATACCAGGAATAATATCCGATCAATATCTAAGCCGTAACTCAATACCATCATTTCGGATACCAGGAATAATATCCGATCGATATCCGAAACAAGCGCCCTAGATACCAGGAATAATATCCGATCGATATCTAAGCCGTAACTCAATACCATCATTTCGGATACCAAGAATAATATCCGATCGATATCCGAAACAAGCGCCCTAGATACCAGGAATAATATCCGATCGAAATCTAAGCCGTACACACAACACTGTCGCCTCCAATACCAGAAATAATATCTGATCGATATTGAGGTCGCACACCAAACCGCCACTCTTTACTCTTTTCACGCTTTCTCATACACATGCATGTTGACACAACCTCGACCCTAATATGTATGTCAATGTTCACAGTTTGTAGTAACAATTATTAATCTCAAAGCTGAATATTCGTTCAACATAAATATCGGTCTTAAACGTTCTTACAAGTCCAATTTCTAACAATGAGCCTTTAAAACGGTATATTTGTCAAACAGCTCTTTTAAAACATTCAAAACCTTTTCCAAACAGTCCCTTATATGAAAATACAGAAACTGCTCAAACTGCCAGGTCGCGTGAGCGGGTTGCGCGCGCGAAGGGGGAGAACGGGTCGCGCGAGCGGGTCGCGCACGCGAAGGGGCAGAACAGGTCGCGCGAGCGGGCCGCGCGAGCGAAGGTGGAGCACTGGTCGCGCGAGCGGGTTGCGCGCGCGAATGGGGGAATGGTGCCCGCGAGCCTCGCGCGAGCGGGTCGTGCGCGCGAGTTCTTGCAGTTTCATCATCTTCTTCGTTTTCCCCTGTTTCTGGTTTTAAAACTGAATTTTACCCATTTTCAGATTCTGTCTCAAACATGTCGTGCAATATATGGATCTCTTCGATTTTCCGCGTAGATTACGAATATGCAATCAATTTAAACAATTACGGATTATATCTCTAGATATTCGCAATTAAAGTGAGGGTGTCAAAACTTTAAATCAACGGTACGTCGCGATACTGATGAATCACTGCGTAGGATTCGAACCACAGCTTATTGGGACTAAGATCTTCCATAATCAATTCACGGAATTGATTTTGGTTGAGTTTGGTAAAACTCCAACTCAAAGCCTTCAATGGTGTATCTATATATATACACATATATATACTATATATAGATATGGCGAGTGAGTTTATAATACTCACTGAGGTGATTATACAGAGAATTTTGAGACCGATAATTTCCGCCGAGAATTCCATCATCCAATTCTACTCCTCCGTCTCTCGATCTTGAATTTTATATGTATATATATATAACTATGTATGTGTGTAAGTGTATATGTATATGTATATACTATATGAGTGTGTGTGATTTTGAGAGAGCAAGAGAGAATGGAGAGAATTTAGAGGGAGATTGAGAGTAACAGTGAAAGTGAATGAGAGAGATGAGAGATACAGTGAGTGATAGAGAGAGACACTGATACATATATATAACTTGAGAAATTTGGACTCCAAGCAATAGGCGGATATCGCCCGGTGAGGTTGAGCTCACGTGCTTCCTTACCCAAGACGCGGTATAAGGCGTAGATAGAAATTAAAACTGGTATTTTATGGTTGATATAAAAATACAGAAAGTCTTATTAGCGTAGGAATAAATTCCGGGTTGTACAAAAATATAGATATAAATTTTGAAACCATAGAAAATATTTTCTATATTTATGGAAATTACATTTTAACCCCAGATAAATATATCAAAAAGAAATTAAAATAAATACTCATGGAAATGAAATGCAGTATTTATTTATTAATGAAAAAGAAATAACAGGGTGTTACAAAGGCTTTCTCCAATAGTTAACAGTGCATTGCATATTTGTTTGTGGAATCTCTCCATTATTAACTCAGTAGAATTGCCCATTTAGTCATTGATAATGTATGATGTGTTTCAAGTGTACAGTATGAGTAGGACTTCTGAGGTATAGATAGTTCATGAACTTAGAGCCCGTTTGGTAATGCTGTGCAGTTAAAGATTTTTCTTCAATAGATTTTGGGAAAAGCATCAAATTGCTGCTACTTCTGATTTATGCTGTTTTTTTAGCTTTAAAGTGGATTCGAATAAGTTCTTGCCTAATGGACCCAAATATCTCAACAGTCGATTATTATCCACATAAGTGATTATTAGTCCCAAATTAGCTGATCCAAATGGGTTCCAAGTAGCGCACCATCTGCCATTCATCCCTTCTTTTGGCTATCTATATATATATATATATATCATTGATCAACTGGAAGGGTCGAGATGCTTGCTTCGTGGTAAATGGAGTTTACTGTAATGTCAACAATTGCATTTGATGTTGGCCAGGGACTAAGTTCCTTTACCAACAAAGTTTTTCTTCCATTCACTTTTATATAAGTTTCTATTAGATATTTGATTAGTTTCCTGATGCTGCTACTTTTCAAATACTTGATTTTTGACTCCCCAAAAAAATCTGCTTTGTTGTTGACAATATCATCTTGGAAGAAGATATTTATTATTTGTCTATGTACGTTCGAACGATTGCTTTATGCCTTTTATGCATAATGTAGAAAATAATTGCTTTTGACAAGATTCCAGCAATATGTAAGATATGAATTAGTCTTCATTTGAAACCATATTTGTCATTCATTGTTAGATGTTTCTGCAACAATCTATATTTGTTAACAAAAATATCTATGGATTGGACTCTTATTGAACTTCCAGCAGAAAAATTCAGTTCACAGGTAAGGTAAACTGGTAAAGGGATTTTTTTTGCCTCCCTAGAAATTAAGTTCTATGGAAGTTGGAACTGATCTAAACTGAACGTCTTAAGTCCAAATCAAGTTGACCATTTATTTGGGGCTCTGCTTGGTTTGCTAATTTACGAAATGAAAATGGTAAGGAGGCTCTCTCTCTCTAGTGTTTTCCCTTGTGTTTTACTCCATGCTTAAGTAACATCAGTAATTAAACAAACTCAAAATACAATAAGAATTCGAGAAAAGAGGAAGGGAAGTTGCAAGATATATAACTTTTAATTACTTTTCACAATATTCACTATTTTCCTCACCGTTTTTCTTATCAATTACACAGAGAAAAATGTTCTCTATGTTTTCCTTTTTTTGCCCTTACTATATATAACCATCAACAAAACAGCACCTTAGGATTTAGCATCTATGTATGTAATTATTTATGCCCTCTTGTTTAATAAAATCAGAGAAGATCTTGCTTGTAAATCCAAATTGAAAAAAGCCCCTTGTAGAAATGCAATGTTTTTAACTTCATTTTCCTTTTTGGCATATGCACTTCTATGCAAGTGGGTTTTTTTTCCCCCCTCTGCAGTATGAAAATTGTGGTTAATATTGCATGCAGGTTCGGTATTTTTAGGGCAGTAGACACCAGAAAGTATACGAGATTATGCTAGTGGAACAAATTATGTCCTTCCCACTTACGGCTATGCAAGAATGTACGGTGGGGTGTCTCTCGACTCGTTCCTCAAGTATATAACCGTGCAGTCATTGACAGAGGATGGCCTAAGGAAGCTCGGCCCTTATGTGGCGACCATGGTCGAAGTTGAGGGGCTTGAAACCCACAAGAGAGCTGTGATCCTTAGCCTACAGGACATTGAAGCAAGACAGATTCCCATTACAAGATGATATGTTTTTTTTTCTATGGGGGTAATTATTGGATGACCTCTCTCTCTTACCAAATTGTGGAGGTAAAATACCACATTTTAAAAGGGGTATGGCTTTTGTTGTTTTTAACTTTGGACTCTTGAGCATTAGAGTCTATATGAGCTCCTATTCTGTACGAAAATTTCAGTATGAAAATTTATTCTACCCTGTGAAATTGACTGAACAAATATTGAAAAGTAAAAATTTGTACCCATAATGGACTGAGTTAGCATGTTTTGCCATTTTGATTCTTTTAACCATGGAGATCTTGTTAATTTTTGCCAAGTTTAAGGGTTTTTCGGCTTTGCTTGGGTCATGGATTTCGTGAGGGAAAAGAGAGGGAAAAGGAAAACAAGATGGAGGGAAAAGGAAAACAAGATGGATCCATCTTGTTTTCCTTTTCCCTCCATCTTGTTTTCCTTTTCCCTCTCTTTTCCCTCGCAAAATTCATGTACCAAACAAAGCCTTAGTGGTGTTGATGGGAATTTTGGGTTGCATTGAAAAATCATTTGGGGTCACCATGAGGATGAAAATGGCAGCACTCTTACAAAGCTCTGGCAAAGGTCCATTTTGCTTTACTTTGGCTGAAGTTTGTGAGACTCTAGCCAATCCTACCAAGGGGCTATAGACTATAGAGAGTTAGTTTTTGTTTGGTTGATTTTTCCTCATGTAAATATCACCTACCTCTCCTGAGGTTTGGCGTAAATACACATATCTCTCCGCGTTTCAGGAACCACACTTACTCCTTTATTTTTGAGTTTTAGAAACAAATCTCACCCCCCCCCCCCCCCCCCCCCCCTTAACAGTTTGTCAGAAAATTTAATAGAATCTAATATCAAAATTCAAAAATAAAGGAGGTAGGTGAGATTCCTGAAACGTGAGGGGAGGTATGTGATATTTACCCTTTTTCATATGGTATTTTGATGAATTTCCTTGGGTATCCACATGAATCACTTTATGAGCGAATGTACTTCTTGCACATTTTCAGGAAGACTAATCCTATGCTTCCCAAATTTTCTCTAATGAAAAGATATGTGTTTAAACATGGAGATTTTATTGATTTGAAAAACAACGTTATCGAAATAATTATTGTATTAAAATTTTCTATAATGAAAAGATTGTCTTCTTTTTAGTTGTCACGTATAAAACTCTTAAAATAGGGGAAAATGATGTCAAAATATGAGTATCAATGCCTTTTTAGAAATTTACTATTTTTCAAAAACAAATCACAAACACCATATTCAATCTGTTACACCATATTCTTCTCTCTCTCTCTCTCTCTCTCTCTCTCTCTCTCTCTCTCTCTCTCTAAGACTCAGAAAGACTCAGCTCCCAACAACGAGCAGCGAGGAACAACTGAATAGGTAATCTCATGGTTTGATTTGGATTCTCATCTTCAATTTGAATACTTAGCCTGTTTGTCAGAGTGTGTGTGTGTATCATTTGGGCGTTTGAGTCAACAAAGTGGTGGACCTGGGGGTGTTTACTTTCTAAATTTCTTTCTAAGTGATTAGTGTGGAAATGGGGGTTTGAGGTACTCAACGGGCCATAGAAGGTTTGATATCATCTATGATTCTGTGTATTATATACTTTTGAGGGGAAAAATTACATGTCTAGAGAATTTCGGTTGTCTTCTAACCCGAAGCTAAAAACCGAAACCGAACTTGAGTAACCGAAGTAAATTTTGGTCGGATATCGGTATACTTTCCTCCAACCCAAAAAAAAAAAAATACCGAACCAAACTAGCCAGTTCAAAACCGAACCAATCGAACGCCCACCCCTACTTTTATGTATCTAGAAAGTATCTAACTAATTCGTAGTTAATTTCCCTACGTAACACTACCACTATATTGTTTAGTGAACAACTTATTGTATCCATATTTTTTTAAAAGATAAATGAAAGTTGAAATATAACACACTCTTTGTCACGCCCCGACGTAGCATAAATTTGAAAAGCATTTAATTTCTTTTATGGACCCGTAGGTCGCGACAGTTTGGAGGATCGAATCCATCCCAAACGTCGAACAACATAAAACCATAAATCATAGTAGAGCAATCATGGCTTACAAAAATTTTCTGACTTAATAATTATTACAGTACGGGATCACCTAAAGGCACAGACCGCCTTAAACAAAATAATAACTATCATCTATTACAGTCATCCTTATTACAAAACCAGTTCATAATTTAAAACATATAAAAATAATGATCAACAGTTTTTCTTCAAAAGCAGCCTTTCTCAATTAGCATAGTCATAAGGTCCCTCCTGATTCTAACCTGAAAAGCGTAGACACGAATGTCCAGGACGCATCAACGTCGTCAGCTTCGAGAAGATGGTGAGTATTAAAAACATATGCTCGAATGTAAAACATACTCATTTATTATTTTCCATTTTACAGTTTCATTTAAACAATAGGTTAATATCATAGAAATGAATTCACGTTATGAAACATGTAAGAATTACATTAGTAAATTTTAATTCATAAAACATATGACCGTATATGAGACCAATACAACCATTCTCGTCTTACCGACTCTTTTCTCTTGACATACAATACCCAACTCTCTCACACCAGTATCTTTGAAACACTAAGATGACTACACTTTAGTAACGGGGTACTAGGGAGTGTCCAGTTTGCCTCACACTTTAGTACGGGGTACCAGGGAGTGTCCAATGCCTCACACTTTAGTACCTAATCCGCCTCGCAACTACCGGAGAAACCTCACGCAGTATACAGACTTAAGTACCAGGGAGTGTCCGTAGGCCACACTTTAGCACTACCATGGGTGCCAGGGAATGTCCAAGTTCGGCGTCACATACTTTGACGCTACCATGGGCATCAGGAGTGTCCAGTTTTGTCACCGTCGTATTTCAAAGATACTCTCGTCGCAATCTCAAGACATCACACTTTGGTCCACAATTACCAGGGAGTGTCCAAAACACAATCTCAACCACATATTCTTTTCAACACTGACCACCACTCACCATGCATGTACAACTGACCTTACATGAATGCAATGAAGCTTTATACAAAATATGTAAACAACTATAAACGGAACAACGTGCATACGGGGTTAAACGAGCTGTAGTTTATCGCTTTTATAAACCAAACATAACAAACATGATTCTGATTTAGTGAAAATTCCCAAACAGTACCTTATCAACCTTTAAAAGTTATTCCAAACAAACCATTAGCAGAAAACAAACAAAAACTGAAAACTGGCAGGTCGCGCGTGCGGGTCGCTCGCGTGGGCCACACGCGTGATATGCCCATTTTCAGTTTTTTTTTTTTTAATAAAATTTTAAACTGCCAGAAAACACAAGGATCGCGTGCGCGAGCCGCTCGCGTGATATGCCCATTTTTCATTTTTCTTTTTAGAACTTTTCTTTCTGCCTAAAATACACACCTCGCGCGCGTAGGCCGCTCGCGCGATCGCGGGCACAAGGAGAAGCTGAGACTTCTTCTTCTTCGCTGAAAATACCTTGTTTCAGAATTTTAGGGTCTTTTTGACCCATTTTGCAAATTCGGAGTAATTTGGACAAGTAGTATATGAATCTCTTCGGGATCAATTTAACATGATTCAATCTGTAACTTCCGAATTTTACGAAAAACTAAAAGATGTCAAAACTTAATTTCTAATGTACTTCCTCATATGAACAATTTAGACTCTAATACTTTAACAGTAGCTTCTATGAACTACAATCTTTCATATTTATCTCAAAAATCATATTTTTATTAAGTTTGGGAAAACATGATCTTTCAAGCTATAAACTACAACGTAAATATCATCCAAGGTGATCACAAATCAACAACACAATATAGTAACTAAGGGGTGAATTACATTCTGAGTGAGTTAGAAATACTCACTGAATAAGAGGATAGAGAATTTGTTGAGAAAGAACTTAAATAAAGAAACCCAATACAAGCTTGGCTACGGAATTGATGAGCTCTTCTCTCTCTAAAAATTCTGTGGAACTATCTGTGTTTCTCTCTATATCTCTCTGTATATCTCCAGGTTGTGTATGTAATGAGAGGGAGTGTGTGAATATATAAGTTCTTAGAACTTGGAGGCCAAGTTTAGTGATCTACACTTAACAAATTCATTTGTTTTTTATTTTGCTAAATCACAGCTTATGTGATATATGTATATAGGATACATATGCAGAGAGTTTAGCTCCACAGATTAGCTAAAGGTCAATTATAGACTCCTAGGGGCCAACTTAAAGTGTTTGGGTAATGTGGCTTGTAGAACAATTCCTACACACACTTATGAAGCACTGCCAAACAAGGCCCTTGCAAGTAGTTAAAGAATTACTTGTGTGTTTGGGAAAAAGGCTCATGGCACTATGTTACAACACACACAAAGTGCATTACCAAACACAACCAAATCAATCATGAGTAGTATTAAATGAAAAGGCATACGTCACTTCTTGATTGGTGGAGAATCCCATATAGTGGGAGTTCGTTGCGGCGCGAACAGTTTTGCTCATAAACTGGTATTTTTGGGGCGCGGAGGTCACCACAAAATACAGAAAATCCATTTTAACATAGGAAGTAGTTTCCGATTTCATAAAAATACTGTTTGAGTCAAAAGTAAATATTTCCACCGCTTAGAAATACAGTTTTGAAATCTAACACAGGTATTACTAACTTTATAAAAATTATTATTTGACCCCAATAAGAATGTTAATTATGAAATAAAGCAACTAATAAGATTTAGACATGAGAGTTTGCAATTTAAAATAACTTTACGAATACAGGTTAGACATGGAAATTCAAATTGAATTTAAATATGTCAATTGGAAATACAAGTAATTAAATGGAAATGCAGGTTGTTACATCCTTCCTCCCTTAAACAGGATTTCGCTCCCGAAATCAAGACTATCTAGTCCTGAAACAACTCCGCGTACTTCTTCCTCATATTAGCTTCAACTTCCCATGAGGCCTTATTCTCGTCGTGGTGATTCCACTGAACCTTCACCAACGGAATGTCCTTATTTCTCAACTTCTTGATACTCTGATCTAGAATTTTCACGAGCCTCTCCTTGTAAGAAACGTTTTGACTCGTCTCAATATCGTCAAAACTTACCACATGCAAGGGGTCTCATATGTACTTTCTCAGCATACTCACATGGAACATATCGTGAACCCCAGACATCTTTGGTGGTAGCGCGAGTTGGTAAGCCACTTTCCCAACATGATCCAAATTCTCGAAAGGTCCGATAAAACGCGGAGCTAACTTTCCCCTCTTGAGACCAAAGCGTACCACTCCTCGGGTTGGTGAAACCTTAAGAAGCCTGTGATCTACAATACTGAATTCCAAATCTTTCCGGCGTCGATCGGCATAACTCTTATACCTACTTTGAGCGGTTCTCATTCTTTCCTTGACCAAAGAAATCTTCTCGTTAGTTTCTCTAACCAAATCTGGTCCCAACAACTCTGTGTCTTCGACTTCTGCCCAACACAACGGAGAACGACATGGTCGTCCGTACAATGCTTCAAATGGGGCCATCGCAATACACGTGTGATAACTATTATTATAGTCAAATTTCACCAAAGGCAAGTGCGTTTACCAAGATTCTTCAAAATCGATCACACAAGCCCTAAGCATATCTTCCATGGTCTGATTAATTAACACGTTCAGTTTGCCCATTTCTCTGAGGGTGGAAAGCAGTACTCATCTTAAGCGAGGTTCCCATACCTTCTTATAGACTTTCCCAAAATCCAGAGGTAAAATGTGTGTCGCAGTCTGACACAATTAACATAGGTGCACCGTGAAGTCGCACAACTTGTTGTATGTACATTCGGCTCATCTTTTCAACCAGATATGTCATAATGTAAGCAATGAAATGACCGACTTAGTCAGTCGATCAATAATTACCGAAATGGCATCATGGTTCTGTTGACATCGAGGCAAGCTCACTACAAAATCCATGGTTATGTGCTCCCATTTTCAACCTAGAATAGGTAGCGGTTGCAACAATCCTGACGGTCTCTGATGTGCGACTTTGACTTGTTGACACGTCAAACACTTGGATACAAATTCGGCCACATCCTTCTTCATACCTTCCCACTAGAAATTTCTCTTCAAATCTTTATACATTTTCGTTCCTCCTGGGTGAACTGCATATCTTAACTTATGTGCTTCTCCCAGAATATCATCTCTCAAATCCCCACAGTCTGGTACACATAATCTGTCTCTGCATTTTTATCCTCCATCACTTCCCACCTTCCATTTGGTCGGGTCCTTTTCTGACATCTTCACGAACCATGTCTGAAATTTCTCATCTCCTTTCTGAGCCTCAATAATGCGGTCGATAAGAATAGGCTGTAGGATAAGACATCCAAAAAGTTGCCCTTCTCTTTCGTTAGTATTCTGCACCTCAAATTCTGCCAATGTCTCCAATGCTTGCCATTCTCTAACCATTAAGGAGGCAATCGTCCCACGAGTTTGTCGACTCAATACATCAGCGACCACGTTAGCTTTACCAGGGTGGTATTCTAAGGTGAAGTCGTAATCTTTGATCAATTCCATCCACATGCGTTGTCTCATGTTCAACTCTTTCTGTGTGATCACGTATTTCAGACTCTTGAGATCAGAGAACAAATCAAACTTCTTGTCGTAGAGATAATGTCTCCAAATCTTGAGTGCAAAAACTACTGCCGCCAATTCCAAATCATGAATGGGGTAGTTTAACTCATTCGATTTCAGCTGTCTAGATCCGTAGGCGATGACTCTACCATCTTGCATAAGTACACACCCTAATCCCTGATATGACGCATCACTAAAGTTAGTGAACTTCTCATCAGGCTTGGGTATAGCCAGTACTGGTGCGGTGGTGAGTCTCTCTTTTAATTCTAGAGAGGCACACTCGTGCTTCTTTGCCCACTCGGACTTAAGATTCTTCTTCGTCAATCCAGTTAATGGTGTTGCTATCTTGGAGAATCCTTCAACAAATCTCCGATAATAGCCTGGGAGTCCAAAAAAACTCCTGACTTCCGTAGGGTTGTTCGGCCTAACCCAATTTGACACAGCATCGATCTTGGATGAATCCACAAAAATTCCTTGGGATAAAACCTTGTGTCCCAAAAACTTCACTTCTTGCAACCAGAACTCACACTTACTGAATTTAGCATACAACTGGTGATCCTTGAGTGTCTGCATTGCTACTCGTAGATATTGCTCGTGCTCTTCTCCTGACTTAGAATAGATCAAGATATTATCTATGAAGACGATGACAAATTGATCCAAATAAGGCTTGAACACTCTATTCATTAAATCCATGAACACTGTCGGGGCATTCGTCATTCCGAACGGCATCACCAAAAATTCATAGTGACCATACCGGGTTCTGAACGCAGTCTTAGGTATATCTTTCTTCCGTACCCTCAACTGATGATATCCTGACCGTAGATCTATCTTGGAGAATGTCGTAGCTCCCTGTAGTTGATCAAACAAATCATCGATCCGAGGCAGGGGATACTTATTCTTGATAGTCACGCGATTTAATTCTCTATAATAGATACACAATCAAAGTGTCCCGTCCTTTTTCTTTACGAATAGCACTGGTGCTCCCCAAGGCGATGTACTTAGACGTACAAAACTAGATTCTTAAGCTCTTGAACTTGTTCCTTTAATTTTGACAGTTCGACGGGGGCCATTCTGTAGGGAACTTTAGTGATCAAAACGGTACCTGGTATAAGCTCGATATAGAACTCTATACTTCTCTCAGGCGAAGACCAAAAATATCTTGAAATACTTCCTTGAAGTCCTTGACTACAGGTATAGATAACACTGTCAACTCTGTACTGACGACTTCAATGTTAGCCAAATACCTTGTGAGGAACATATCTCCCAAAGGGTTACATTGGAAATCAAAAGATTGGTTCCCATTGTCAGAGAATGTAATTCTCTTCCTCGCACAATCCAACTTTGCTTGATTCTGACAAAGCCAATCCAAACCTAGGATTACGTCAAACTCCTTCATCGATAGGACAATCAGCCTTACAGGGATTTCACGATCTCCTAATCGTAAGGGACAATCCTTACACACATGTCCCAAGTTGACTACGGCTCCTAAAGGTGAGGTAGCCCTAAAAGCTTTATCTAAACGGTGAGGCAAAATACCTAATCTCCGAATAGTATTAACAGATATAAAGGAAAGAGCGGCACCCGTATCAAATAAAACTTTAACTTAGGAGTTAAACAAGGTTAATGTACCTTCCATAGCTTGCTGATCAGGCTGAGCTTCTCCATAATGTCCTTCTTAATAAATAGTTCCATCATATCCAGCGGCATTAGGAATAACATCATTTAGGCTAGTTTAACCCTGTTGACCATACGTCACCTGCTTAGGAGCAGTACATAACTTGCTAATGTGCCCTGGTTCGCCCCAATTATAGTAAACTATCCCCTGTTCAGTAGCACGCCTTGGTGCCTTGCAATCTCGAGCCAGATGACCGGGGTTGCCACAGTTAAAACACTTCCCACCACTACTTCCTTCTCCAACTCAGGGCTAAGTCGGATATGTAATAGCCTCAGGTTTCTTGCTTCCGTCAAAATTCCTCTTCTGCCCTTGCGTACGATATGCCAGTGGCTTATTTCCAAAATTACCCCTCTGGGGTGGCTTAAATTCGAATTGCTTGCAGTTCACTTGAGCATCTTCTTCCAAATCAGTGGCCAAGCCAACGAGTCCCTCAAACGACTTATCTAGGTGGTCGAGAGTCAGGCGACGAATCTGCGGTGTCAACCCTTGGTTATACTTATGGATCCTCTTTTCCTCGGTATCAACCATATGAGGGGCAAACCGAAACAGTCTCTCGACTAAGTGGTATACTCTTGCACCGATTTAGTTCCCTGAGTCAAATCCATGAATTCCTTCTCCCTCCTATGCCTCTCTGTAGCCAGAAAATACTTTTCTAGAAATCTGCCCTTAAATGCAGTCCATGTCATTCCCATAGCAGCTGTGTTTCCAATGGTGGCTATCACCGAGTCCATTCAATCTGCGGCGGTATCAGTTAATTGAAAGGTAGCTAACCTTCTCTTATCCACTTCATTGCACTGAACAGCTTCGAACATACGGTCCATTTGCCTTAAGCAATGTTCATCTTTCCAGGGTTCTACAGTACCCACAAACTGTTCAAGCCTTAGTGCATAGAATCTTTCTAGCAACTTATCCCCAGTTTGACGGTCTCGTCGATTTTCATTCGTATTACTGATTCTCTTCAAGCACCTGACAAAAGCTTCAAACATTCCTGTGGGATCAGCAGGCAAGGGTGCCTCCTTAAGCAAATTCATGTTCCTCCTTTGTCTTCCAGCCATTCTAAATGCATGTCAATGATGCAAGAATGAGAAACATAAATGAAACACATATATGAAGCAGTTATATCTATCAGTTTAAATGAAAACCATATTCAAAAGAGTATTAATATATATATAACTTCTTGTCAAGTTGATATAAAAAGCGTGTATGATCAGTTAATGCCTACCCTATCTGTATGGGTTAGGATGTACATTGTCCATGTAAGAGTCAATGTCACAAAAATGGGGTCATTGCCCTACACTCTAATGCATATAAATACAGCTTGCAAAAAGAGATAGAGCTGCTAGTCAAAAGTAGTTAATGTATACACAAGGTCAATCTAAAAAGTCAGTCATCCCCGTAGGTGGCTACGAGCAAATCCAACGAGTCGACTAGGCAAAATCGCTGAACCTGAAAGGGACCCACAAGATCATAATCACTGCTCTGAGAGGCTGGTGATAGAGCAAGTCCTGGGGCATCTGCCTCAACTGACACCTCCTCAGGCAGAACTAGCTCAAGTGCTAGCTCTTTCTCGAGCTCGGTAGCGAAGTCGTCTAGACCTATGCCATCCTCCCCTACAACCTCCTCAGCAACAGGGATAACCATGACGTCATCGTCATCATTATCCCTAACTACGGGAACTAACGGTGGGGGCATCTCCAGCTCTGCGAGGTGAGCGTGCACAATTTGGATCTCAAGGGGAAGATAGAAAGCATCATTACCAACCAGTCTCAAAATCTCAACTCGCACTAAGCCTCTCCGAAATAACGAAGCTCAAGATGGATACGCGTCAAATCAACTAATCCCACCGCATGGATCTGATGCCACATATTCGATACTACATTCGTCGTGGCCAGCTGTTCAATGGCAGTATGATATAAGTCAAGAAAAGCTGGGACTACTACCCCTGGAGTCACAAAATGTCCTCCAAACCCGTCTGGCACATAGAGTGGCTGAGCTGGATCCATACCTGATAAAAAGGCACTAACTTAAGTCAGGACATAAATAATCGTAGGCGTTTGGATTCCGGGTTTGTCCTCCTGTCGTATCATCGGGTGTGCAAAGCTTAAGCTAACAAAATGTGGAATCGGGTCTATACTGGTAAACCCTAACCTGGCTAAACTATTCTGAGGTAACCTGGCTCTGATACCACTAAATCCTGTCACGTCCTGACATAGCATAAATTTGGAAAGCATTTAATTTCCTTTATGGACCCGTAGGTCGCGACAGTTTGAAGGATCGAATCCGTCCCAAACGTCGAACAACATAAAATCATAAATCAGAGTAGAGCAATCAAGGCTTACAAAAATTTTCTAACTTAATAATTATTATAGCACAGGATCACCTAAAGGCACAGACCACCTTGGAACAAAATAATAACTATCATCAATTACAGTCATCCTTATTACAAAACTAGTTCATAATTTAAAACATATAAAAATAATGATAAACAGTTTCTCTTCAAAAGCAGCCTTTCTCAATTAGCATAGTCATAAGGTCCCTCTTGATTATAACCTGAAAAGCCTAGACACAAATGTCCAAGACGCATCAACGTCGTTAGCTTCGAGAAGATAGTGAGTATTAAAAACATATGCTCGAATGTAAAACATACTCATTTACTATTTTCCATTTTACAGTTTCATTTAAACAATAGGTTAATATCATAGAAATGAATTCACGTTATGAAACATGTAAGAATTACATTAGTAAATTTTAATTCATAAAACATATGACCATGCATGAGCCCAATACAACCATTCTCGTCTTACCGACTCTTTTCTCTCGACAACACAATACCCAACTCTCTCATACCAGTATCTTTGAAACACTAAGATGACCATACTTTAGTAACGGGGTACCAGGGAGTGTCCAGTTTCCCTCACACTTTAGTACGGGATACCAGGGAGTGTCCAATGCCTCACACTTTAGTACCTAATCCGCCTCGCAAATACCAGAGAAACCTCACGCAGTATCCAGACTCAGGTACCAGGGAGTGTTCGTAGGCCACACTTAAGTACTACCATGGGTGTCAGGGAATGTCCAAGTTCGACTTCACACACTTCAACGATACCATGGGCGTCAGGGAGTGTCCATTTTTGTCACTGTTGCATTTCAAAGATACTTTCGTCGCAATCTTAAGACATCACACTTTGGTCCACAATTACCAAGGAGTGTCCAAAATACAATCTCAACCACATTCTCTTTTCAACACTGACCACCACTCACCATGCATGTACAACTGACCTTACATGAATGCAATGAAGCTTTTATACAAAATATGTAAACAACTATAAACAGAACAACGTGCGTACGGGATTAAACGAGTCGTAGTTTATCGCTTTTATAAACCAAACATAACAAACGGGATTCTGATTTAGTGAAAATTCCCAAACAGTACCTTATCTACCTTTAAAAGTTATTCCAAACAAACCATTAGCAGGAAACAGACAAAAATTGAAAACTATCAGGTCGCACGTACGGGCCGCCTGTGCAGGTCACGAGCGAGCCGCTCGCGTGATATGCCCATTTTTATTTTTATTTTTAATAAAAATTTTAAACTGCCAGAAAACACAAGGATCGCGAGCGCGAGCTGCTGGCGCAATTGGCCCATTTTTCATTTTTCTTTTTAAAACTTTTCTTTATGCCTAAAAATACACACCTCGCGCGCGCGGGCCACTTGAGCGATCGCGCGCTCGACTTCTTCTTCGCTGAAAATACCCTGTTTCAGAATTTCAGGGTCTTTTTTACCCATTTTGCAAATCCGGAGTATTTGGACAAGTAGTATATGAATCTCTTCGGTTTTTCGCAAGGATTAAGAATTTACGATCAATTTAACATGATTAAATTCGTAACTTCTGGATTTTACGAAAAACTAAAAGATGTCAAAACTTAATTTCTAATATACTTCTTCATATGAACAAATTAGACTCTAATACTTTAATAGTAGCTTCTATGAACTACAATCTTTCATATTTATCTCAAAAATCAGATTTCGATTAAGTTTGGGAAAACATGATCTTTCAAGCTAAGAACTACATTGTAAAGATCATCCATGGTGATCACAAATCAACAACACAATAAAGTAACTAAGGGGTGAATTACATTCTGAGTGAGTTAGAAATACTCACTGAATAAGAGGATAGAGAATTTGTTGAGAAAGTACTTAAATAAATAAACCCAATACAAGCTTGGCTATGGAATTGAGGAGCTCTTCTCTCTCTAAAAATTATGTGGAACTATATGTGTTTCTCTCTATATCTCTCTGTATCTCCAGGTTGTGTGTGTAATGAGAGGGAGTGTGTGAATATATAAGTTCTTAGAACTTGGAGGCCAAGTTTAGTGATCTACACTCAACAATTCACTTGTTTTCTATTTTGCTAAATCACAACTTATGTGATATACGTATATAGGATACATATGCAGAGAGTTTAGCTCTACAGATTAGCTAAAGGTCAATTATAGACTCCTAGGGGCCAACTTAAAGTGTTTGGGTAATGTGGCTTGTAGAACAATTCCTACACACACTTATGAAGCACTGCCAAACAAGGCCCTTGCAAGTAGTTAAAGAATTACTTATGTGTTTGGGAAAAAGGCTCATGGCACTAAGTTACAACACACACAAAGTGCATTCCCAAACATAACCAAATCAATCATGAGTAGTATTAAATGAAAAGGCATATGTCACTTCTTGATTGGTGGAGAATTCCATATAGTGGGAGTTCGTCGCGGCGAGGACAGTTTTGCTCATAAACTGGTATTTTCGGGGCGCGGTGGTCACCACAAAAAATACAGAAAATCCATTTTAACATAGGAATTAGTTTTCCGATTTCATAAAAATACTGTTTGAGTCAAAAGTAAATATTTCCACCGCTTAGAAATACAGTTTTGAAATCTAACACAGGTATTACTAACTTTATACAAATTGTAGTTTGACCCCAACAAGAATGTTAATTATGAAATAAAGCAACTAATAAGATTTAGACATGAGAGTTTGCAATTTAAAATAACTCTACGAATACAGGTTAAACATGGAAATTCAAATTAAATTTAAATATGTCAATTGCAAATGTAAGTAAGGGTAAAAAGCATTTTGCCCCCTCAAACTATACACATTTTTGCAATTTGCACCCTGAACTTTAAAAAGTTGCAATGTCCCCCCTGAACTATCTTCAGGGTAGCAATGTCCCCCCTGAACTTCAAAAAGTTGAAATGTCCCCCCTGAACTATTGTCTGTGTTGCAATGTCCCCCTTGAACTATCTTTCGTGTTGCAATGTCAACCCTGCCATCACATTCCGTCAAAAAATGTGATAAAATTTTCTCGTGTGGGACGCACATGCTAAATTTCAAAGGCATTTATGACATTTTACTGTCCCCATCTAAATTAACAATCATAAAACTTAGGGCAAATTACAGTCTAGTTCATTAAACTATATACATGTTATCAATTGGATCCATAAACTATTTTTTTTTCAATTGGTTCCTTGAATTTCAAAAATTCATTCAATCAGACCCAAATTCTGACACTGTTAGCTTAAATTATTAGAAATTGTCACGTATGTTGCGCATAATGCTTACCTGTCACATTCTAGGTTAAGAAAAACATGGAAGATTCTGAGTAGTACAAAAAATCGCATTCAATCAGATCCAAAATCGCGTTTAATCAAATTTGAAAACACATTCGACTAGATCCAAAATCACATTCAATCATACCAAAAATCGTATAATTTTTTAGCCATTCACAATCTCCCGTGCTTGTCTTAACCTAACATGTGATAGGTAAGCATTACGCGCAACGTAAGTGACAATATCCAATAATTTAAGCTAACAGTGTCAGAATTTGGGTCTGATTGAATGATTTTTAGAAGTTCAAGGACCCAATTGAAAAAAAAATTAGTTTATGGACCTAATTGAAAATATGTGTATAGTATGATGGACGAAAGTGTAATTTTCCCAAATATTTATGATTGTTAATTTAGATGGGGATAGTAAAATGTCATAAATTCCTTTGAAATTTAGCATGTGCGTCCCACACGAGCAAATTCCATCACATTTCTTGACGGAATGTGATGGCAGGGTTGACATTGCAACACAAAAGATAGTTCAGGGGGGACATTGCAACACAGACGATAGTTCAAGGGGGACATTTCAACTTTTTGAAGTTCAGGGGGGACATTGCAACCCTGAAGATAGTTCAGGGGGGACATTGCAACTTTTTAAAATTCGGTGTGTAAATTGCAAAAAAGTGTATAGTTTGAGGGGGCAAAATGCCTTTTACCCTATAAGTAATTGAATAGAAATGCAGATTGTTACACTCTTTAAAGAGTATGCTGGCATGACATTATATATATAAAATTACATATCCAAACATAACTAAGATTTTGAATACATTCAACCTATATGCCTGTTATCTAATATCTAATATATATATATATATATATGAAAGTAAAAGCTTTTGCTTTTGCCACCTAAGCGCTCATGTGGCACACCTCTATAACAAGTATTGTGTTAATTGACAAACTAAATATTAAATTAATGCAATAACTATATCTTTGTATAACATTTAAAAAAAATTGTTACAATAATACTTTTCAAAATTATGATAGAAGTTGGAATACAAAATTATGCTCTGAAATACAAAAATGCTTCCACACGACTTAGTAATTAAAATTATTATTATTGTTATTATTATTATCACTAAAGTACATTCTTCACTCAATTAAAAATGTGATAAGGACTAAAATGATATATGATAGGGTTTTAAAAATTAATTTCGACTGATCCAATGGCTTGGAATTTCGCCGGTCTAAATAGTTCGATAGTGCCTTTAGGCACGGGTAATATCTAAATTGAGCCACGTGACATCTTATAGGAATTTAATATTTTTACACATTTTGTTGAATAAATATATATTGATCTGATATACACACACACACACATATATATACGCATTTTTTTATAAGCATACACCGAATTAACTGAAACGACCTATGATTTTCCTTATTAAAATATTTAATCAAATGGTATAATGACTTAAAGAGGGCACTATTTTGGCCTATTATTATTAATTACTTAAATTTCTGTCTGCTTATGATTAATTACATACACTCACACACTTACTTTGTCCATATATTTTTCTTATAGCAGGTACATATATAACATATTCGCTAAAATTAAGTAGAAATTTACTTTCACAAAATAACCTATCGAATATTCAGATATACGTATTTAACTACTATATAGAGCCTAAACTTTTTCATTCCCCTTCAATTCTTCTATTTGGTGGTGCATACTGTTTGCCTAAGGATTGCATTATTTCTCTTTGATCGATTTTCAGGCTTTTCTAAATTATTTTATGATTTGAGTTTATGCATGTAAATAATAGTTAACAATCTGAACTTCTCAACAATATGCTTATTTGGAATTTATGGTGCTGCCAATTTCACTGGGTAAGATTGCAAATGCTCCTACACTTTTAACTTATCATTATTAAATTGTGCTATGTGAATGATCACCTGTTCTGTGATATGGTATTGTTGTGCCATATAACCACTTTTTGGGTCTCTACATGTTGTGATATATTTTTTGGGTTCATGTAATGTTAATTTTTCGCTAGAACTAGTACTATTGGACTGTATTGGGACTTGCATAATATTATGTTGATTTCGTATATTTTTTTTGCTTTATATAGTTATGCTAATAGGGAGAGTATATTCATCATTATAATTACCACTCTTCAGTTTTAAATTCTAATTCTTTTCGGGTAATTTTTTTGTATCAAAACCAATTATGATACTTTTTATAAACTTTAGTTTTTAATTTTAATCTTTTTTTTAACTATTATCGAGTTCTGCTATTTCATTTATCTTTTTTTTTTGTTGAGCTTTTATGTTTTACTTTCTATGAAACTTAACAACTACCTATTTTTAAAGTTTATCATTTACTAATGTTATATTATAAACCGATTACAGAAGAACTAAAAGACTTTTGAAATCAATTGGATGTAACTTAGGGTGCGTTTGATAAAACTGAAAATTAAGTACTGAATGTTAAGTACTGAAAATTTTAAGCGATTGAATTAACAGTACTGAAAACATTTTTCAAGTACTGAAACAGATTGCATTCAGTGATTATTTTCAGTAGAAATTTTTCACTTAAAGTTTTCAGTGGTTTTTTTATACTTTTTCAATTAAGTTATACGTTATCAAACACACTAAAATAAAATAAGTGCTGAATGTTTCATTTTCACCACTTAATTGGGTTATCAAACACACCCTTAGTCTTATTTTTTGAGATTATATTAACTAACATCATGAATCAATTTATATTCAGTATAATCATGTTAGTAGAAATTCATTTTGGTGCCTTAAAAAAAACCATTTTTGTGATTCAGATATCATTTTTACTCTCATTTTATTTTTTAGTTGCTCGTGCATTGTACAGGGTCATAACTAGTAATAAAATGAGATAGGGAGAGTAATCAAGAGAGCATTTTTGCTCACTGCTTTTTGCTGAATCAAACCTCTACTGATTGACATGTGTCACATTCATTCTCATTTTGTCCTTATATTATCAGCGTAGCGAAAGCAAAAGTAAAAACTACCATGGACGGCCTAGATTCGTCGAATTTTTTACCCGAAGATTCAAATTGGGGCAAATATATCCCTGACCCGTCACTGTTTCAACTTATTTTTTAAACCCATCACTTTTTTAGAACTTGCTACTTCAACTAGCGACTTCATACCCAAACATTCCAACTTGAAATCGATATTTCAAATAATGACTTCAGTAAACACAGAAGTCACTACTTCAAATAGCGATTTCATTAATATAAGTCGCTACTTCAAATAGCGATTTCGGTTTAACCCGCATCTACTTCTTCTTCCTTCACTATACCAGATCTGCTCTCTCTCTCAACGATCTCTCTCCTCTCTCACAGGTGTCTCTCTCTCTCTTACAGACCTCTCTCTCTACGATCTCTCTCTCTCACAGACGTCTCTCTCTCTCTGTTGTCTCTCAGGTGCCTCTCTCTCTATCTCTCTCCCACTCTCTCTATCCCACTCTCTTTATCTCTCTCGTATCTATTTCTCTATCTCTTTTTCCCATTCTCTCTATCTCTCTATCTCTCTCTCCCACTCTCTCTATCTCTCTCTCTCCCACTCTCTCTATCTCTCATTATCCCACTCTTAGCTCTCTCGCACCTATCTCTCTCTATCTTTTCCCACTTTCTCTCTATCTCTCTATCCCACTATCTCTCTCCTACTCTCCCTCTCTCTCACTTTTAACAAATACAAATCTTAGTGGATTGATTATGTTGATAATGTTGGATTATTATGCTTGGTGGTTGAAGAAAATAAAAATATGTTGGTTGGTTTATGTGTATTACAGGGAGCTACTTCTAAAATGGACAGATTGCTGGAAATTTTAGCTGTTGATGAAGTCGTTACTTCAAGTAGCGACTTCTACTGAAGTCGTTACTTGACGTAGCGACTTCTATTTTATCTGAAGTCGTTAATTCAAATAACGATTTGAGGTTGGATTACTTTAGTCTGAAGTCGTTAGTTGAACTAGTGACTTCTAAAATAGTGATGGATTTGGGAAATAAGTTGAAACAGTGATGAATTAGTGACATATTTGCCCTTTTTTTAAACTTCGGGTAAAAAATTCTAGATTCGTCATACTCTGCCTTAACATTCTGAATTTTTTACCGGAAGCTTCAAAATGGGGGTAATATATCCCTGACCCATCACTGTTTCAACTTATTTCCCAAACCCATCACTTTTCAAGAAGTCGCTACTCCAACTAACGACTTCAGACCAAAACTTTCCAGCTTGAAATCGTTACTTCAAGTAACGACTTCAGTTATTCTGGAAGTCACAACTTGAATTAACGATTTCATTTAAAGTAGAACTCGATACTTCAAGTAGCGATTTCATCAGCAGCTAAATTCCCAGCAATCTGTCCATTTTAGCAGCAGCTCCCTGCTATATGTCCAACATATTTTATTTTCAAAATTGAACCACCAAGCATAATAATCCAACATTATCAACATAATTAATCCACAAAAATGTGTATTTGTAAAAAGTGTGAGAGAGAGAGAGAGAGTGGGAGAGAGATAGAGAGATAGGTACGAGAGAGATAGAGAGAGTGGGAGAGAGATAAAGAGTGCGAGAGAGTGGGAGTGGGAGATAGAGATAGAGAGAGAGTGGGAGTGAGATAGAGAGAGTGGGAGATAGAGATAGAGTGAGAGAAAGTGGGAAAGATAGAGAGAGAGTGAGGGGGAAAGAGATAGAGAGAGTGGGAGATATAGATAGAGAGAGAGAGAGAGTGAGGGGGAGAGAGATAGGGGAAAGATATAGATGTATAGAATAAAATAAAATATATATACAAATGTGTAATTATTTGTTTATAATACATCAAAAAACAAAGGTGTAATTATTTGTGGATCCTATGGACTATCTTTGTTTATAATGTGTCTCACACCACGGAACCTTCTTCGTTCTCTTAGGCCTACCCTCTTCCTGTGGTAGATCCTCCACTAGTGGAACCTCCTCACATGGCTGGATGACCTGCGATACCCCTCTCCCTCTCCGGCCATGGCGACCTCTACCCCTAGCGTAAATTGAACGTATCGGAGGTCGTCACTGAGACTCGGCCTGTGTCAAACACTCATCCTGTGTCTCTGCCATGGGGGTATCATGTCCAGTCGTCTCTCTCGCCTCCACCTGCATCTCCTCCACCTCTACCTGCATTAAACTCTCCACCATCATCACCATCGCCTCGAATTGTGAATTTGTTTTTGGTAGTGGGATCGACGATGACGATGGTGCATCTGTATATGTGTACTGTGGGATGGAGAAGTCACGGATCGGAGATATACGGAACTGAGAGCCCCCTGGAGTGAAAGGCCTATAAACATCGGTCGTATCATCATATGCATACACAGTAGGACCCTGATCATGTGGTGTATGTGGCTCAGACTCAGAGTGTGTAGATGGGTATGTCTGCTCTTGAGACTGAGACTGAGGTTGAGAATGAGGATACGTCTGAGGCTGTGGCTGTGGCTGTGGCTGAGGATGAGGCTCTGAGACGCGTGGCACGAATACTGTAGAAGATGGAACAACCCCGTCTAAACGTCGGTCCTCATGAACAGCCTATAATGAATGCTCACTAATAGTACAAATCTCCTCTAATGCCGCCATCACCTCTGGAGGGATGGAATGAGGGCCGCCTGCTACTAAACTAACCAACACCAATCGTGCAACCTCATACACACGAGTCACACCATCCTCCTAAAAAAATTGGAAAGTTTAATTAAGTATTCCACATTTTATGGCATGTGCAGGATGGAAATTTTATATGTTGTATGATAAGGAAAACATCTCACCAGAACGCCGCGAATCATACCGACTGGCTGGAAGCCAACTGTCGGTGGATCTCTAACTAGTCCAATAAGTTTACGGGTAATGCGGCTATACCATCTCATATATGGGTCTGAGTCAAGCATCTGAGCTGCATCTGGAATCCCTACAACAACATGCTACAGCCGATGGTCCCAGAGCTCAACATACCCCCTATGAAAGTGACTCGAGTCGGTATTCGCATGACCACGTCGATCAATGCGATGTAATGTCATCATAGTGTTACATGGCTCTGGGACGACCTGCCTCATGCCAAACTGTCTCATCACTCTGTCGGGATGATGCCATTCAACCACGGCATACATGATCAACGGACATCTGGCCATCCATGTGCCCTGCCCTGCCCAGCCCGACAGTACTAAGGTAACGAAGCGACTAGCTCAGCACTGTACGACTGCCAAATCACCTATGAAAACAATATATGAAAAATTAGCAATTTCAACAATGATGCAAATCATGGTTTAACTCTGTCATTATTTACCTGCTCGGGCCTCATCTGGTCCCGAAAGTGACGCTGGATATGAGTAGGCACATCCCGAACTGAGAATCGGGTCAGCCACCTAAAGTAATGACAAAATTGTAAGCACTTAAATGAATGTACGAGTAATGAATAAAAATGAATGTATAAAATAATGTAAGTATACCTACAACCCAATGGACCATCCTCTAGTACAGCTGCTAGTAAGGGGACTGGTCAGATATGGGTCAATCTCTCCCATGGCCAAAGCTGCAATTGATAATAATTGAGTTAAGTTATTTATGATAGACTGAACAATCGTAAAATATGTGTAATTCACAGAATTGACATAACACATAACCTGTAAAAGTATAAGTGGGCCGGATATCTCTACTGCGGTACGATGAGAGGTAGCACACAACTCACGGTACAGATATGCCAATGCTGCACTACCCCAGCTATAGCCAGCATCAAAGTGTCGCATATGTGGTAGATATATGAGGCTAACCTTGTTCCCAGAATTGTCTGGGAACAACGACCCTCCTATCAACAACATACAATAACATCGAGCCATCTGCTGAATAGTGGCGTCGTCGGCATGCTCGGCGATCTGGGGTGTGAAATGGTCCCGTATGGTAGTCAGTCACAGTGTCGATCCTGAGATAGTGGCTAGGGGTGGCGTGAAACCGAGCAACTCCTGACATAACTCCTGCCACTACTCCTTGGAGCATGACGCATCAATACCAGTAACTGTACGCCCATTGACTGATAGGCCCAATAGAATGCTAACGTCCTACAGCGTGATCGTGGTCTCGCCGACAGGTAGGTGAAACGTGTGTGTCTCAACACGCCACCTCTCTACTAGGGCGGTGATCAAACCCCAATCGTACTGTATAAAGCCCAGTCTATATGTACTATAGAACCCGATATGTCTGATATAATCTAGTATGCGCTGATCTGGATCAGGACCTCGCCGTAAAATAGCCTCAGAGCGCCGGTAGTGAAGCTCACTCAAGATCTCACCATCCCAGATGGCCGATGACCGATGTGCGTCCTGTGATAAAAGTACTGAGGGATTCTCAGGGCCAGGGTAGACATCCATTGTAAGCACACTGTTCAAACATGATGGTTAGTCAAAATAATGACGAGTAAATTTAATAAAGTGACAACATGATATTAAACAATGTTTCATTTAAAAATGTTAAACTACATGGTGGAAAAAAAGTTAAAAATAGTAACTTGTCGCATCAACTGCTGGGCGTGGGTGTCAGACCCAGTGAATTATCGCGTCAACTGGTGGTCGTCAGACCCAGCGATGTGTCTTCTGAAGTGCTGGTTGTCAAGTCGAGCGACTTGTCACATCAACTGCTGGGCGTCAGATCCAGTGACTTGTCGCATCAAATGTTGGGCGTCAGACCCAGTGACTTGTTGCATCAAATGTTGGGCGTCATAGCATGTGATATCCTAGGCATTCCATGGTCTACATATACTGTGGTTTTAAGATTCAATTTGATATCCCAAGCATTCCTTCTTCTTCTTCACTGCATTATTTTATAGTATGGCAAACAAGTATACACCTACGTACCACCCATATTTTTTTGAAAAACGGATACTGAATATTGAAGAGAAGGGTGTTCTACTAGAAGCATTCATGGATTTTGCTACTCCGGAATGGAAATAAAGATGGTTCATTTAAATATGTTGCTTTCAAAGCTTTGCAGACCGTCTTTGCTGAGACAATCCTTGGATGTGATCTTCCAGCTGATGCCATTGCAACTCAGGTTTGGAGCTGGCAGAAGGAACATGAACTTCTTCAAGAGCTGTTAACGATGAGAGGTGTTCGTTTTACTAAACAAGGCTGGCTAGAAGTTCTTGACCAAACTTGGTATGAATGGTGTGCTAAGGTTAGAACCAACACCTTTCATTGTTTCCATTTCAATTGTTATGATCATATGTATCTTATGAAAATTGTTTTCATGCATTAAATGTGTAGAAAAGCTATGATAGGTGTTCGTTTTACTAGACAAGGCTGGCTAGAAGTTCTTGACCAAACTTGGTATGAATGGTGTGCTAAGGTTAGAACCAACACCTTTCATTGTTTCCATTTCAATTGTTATGATTATATGTATCTTATGAAAATTGTTTTCATGCATTAAATGTGTAGAAAAGCTATGATAGTACTACAACATCGTTGAGGGACGTTGCACATTACCGCTATCATAGATGTTGTTTTATCTTTAAACCGCCATTGGTCATTGCCTCGACAAATGAGAGTGGTGTGGGCCCGTCAAATGTTTCCAACTCATCTGAAAATGAACCGAGGAACAACATTGAGGAAATTCTACGGAGGTTAAAGGATTGAACGAACAATTGTTGTTTACTAGGATATTTGTATTAGTTATCTAAGGACTATGTTTAATAAGGATGTTATTTACTAAGTTTGTACTCGTTAACTACGAAGTTTGTAGTGGTTATATAAGGAATAAGGAGTTTGTAATAAATAAAGTTTTCATTTCCAATAGCACATTACATAATAATAACAATCAAGTACATATTACAAAGCACATCGCTCAAACACAACACCGAATATTACACTGCATTAGATGGCCCAGTGCGTTGTTGGGGGCATCGTCTCCTGTCATGGCCTTGTTGATGGCATATTCCACATTAATAAGTAGCCCTACCCACTTCTCTCAAATCCATCTCATTTCTTATGCGAGTTAATCGTGGTTGGCCCTTACTTTGAAGCATAGCAGGATTCGGCACATTTGTAGGACCAGAAGGTGGGTTCCAGTAATCTTTGTGATGGATTGGGAAAAACTGGGTTGCCCAAGACTGGTTGTATGAGTCAATTGTGTAACATTGATGAACGTAATTTTCATATGAAATTCTAAAGTTAGCTAGAACTGCCAATGCGTGAGCACATGGCATTTTATATGTAGCCCATTTTCCACAACTGCAAGTCCTATCAGATATGTTCACAATTTGACTAGAACCGATGCTCCCCATTTTTTTACCTGCACGTACCCGTGCCCAGAATGAAAAATCTCGAGGTTGTACCCACCAATCTTGCCTTGTGATTTCAACAATCTACAAATTGGTCTTGGGCTGAAGGTAACACCTTCCCTGATGGCTCCCTCAGCAAATAGCCATCGCTCATTAAAGTAGGTAACAACACGAAAAAATATCATTTCAACACAAGCGGTGATAAGAAGATTCCTAGCTACCTTGAGTACACCATTAAACACATCTGAGATGTTGGTTGTTCGCATACCGTACCGTCGTCCCCCTTCGTGGGCAATGGTCCATTTTTTGGTTGGAATTGCATCAAGATACTCCCACGCCTTTGGATCAACGTTCTTAATCTCTTCCATGAACCCATTAAATTTATGGACTTGGTGGGTACTCCCAGCATTCCATACAAGTTTCTTTAAGTATGCATTTTTAAACTTTGTGGCAAAATTACTCTACACATGCCGGAGGCAATTGTGATGATACCCATCGGGCTCCTTAAACCCTACATTACACTTATTGATCGCAGAAATAATGCCTCTATGTCAATCAGATATCAAACAAATACCTTCTCTGCCAGGCACAACGTAATCTCTTAGCAATTTCAGAAACCACGTCCATGTTTCACCTTTCTCCTCGTCAACGATGGCAAATGCTAAAGGAAAATTTTGATCATTTGCATCTGTTCCTATAGCAATTAGTAATTTGCCCTTATATTTCCTATACAAGAATGTGGCGTCAATACTTACGACGGGGATACAGTGTTTGAACCTATCAATGGACGCCTTAAACGCCCAAAATTCTCTTTCAAAGTTCTTCACAGTCGCACTACCACCGTTCACATAGTACCATTTTACAATCGTGCTAGGATTATACTGTTGAATTACAACCATGAACTTGGGCAATTCTGTGTATGATGTACCCCAATCCCCAATTATCATTCCAATGGCTTTCTGTTTCGCATTCCACGCCTTTTTATATGAGATTGCATACAAATGCTTATCTTTTACCTTCTTCACTATTGCTGCGATGTTAATAGATGTGTCCTCCTTAATTATTAGCATTATGTCCCATGCCACTGGCCGAGCATTTAGATTTCTATGATTAAGGTTCATCGTAGGGGACATACAAGTGTGGTTTTGCTCGACCTTTATGACTTCAAACATCCCGTGTCATTTCAACCTTGCCTGTAGCTGCCACTTGCAACCTTGTGACGCCAATTCACATTTCAGTGACCAACGATTCGGACTAGTTTGATCCACCACGTATCGTTGATGTGTTCTTATCGAGTACAACTCCACAAATCTCTGAAGATTATCTTTGGTTTTGAACATCATACCCTTCATCAACTCGTCTCGATCTGGATTCCATTGCCTACCCTCAATGTTCGAAGCATAACATGCCTCTCCGGTATGGACGTCCAAGTCAAACGATGTAAAAGTTGATGAGCGAGGCTCATACAAAGCATTATCAGGATTATTTGGGCAGTCGGCTCAATATCTTCGATAACATCGTCTTCCTCATCCCCCCCCCCCCCCAGTATACTCGTCTGCATGCACATTTTCTTCATCCGAGTTTTCCGGTGTCAAGTTGGTGTCCATCCCTCTGTGTGCCCAATCATCACCATATCCGCAATCATCTGAATCGAACTGCACATGAATTGACCGTTATGAAACAATGTCTTGCATCAGACTCTGTATTTAGTCTGACTGTTTTGCAATGGATTTGAGCAATCCACATGTTGTGTAGACGTGGAAGGCAATAACCCCTGTACAAACGGGTTTGAGCTTTCGCCTTCTTGTGTCAATAGAGAAGTATACGGCCCAATCCAATCATCTAATGTTTGATGGGCCTCGGGAAGATTCTCTGTCTCGACATATAGATCCATAGAGTTTATAGCTGCATTGGTAGATGATGTTTCTAGTATTACTTGCAGACTTTCATCATCATTTACTTCAAACGGTATAAACTTGGAACTTGATATCCAAAAACTGACGGAAACCTACAAGTGAACTTCAAACGAACACTTTTTTGATGAACCCCCATTTTCTTGCAGACGTTTCTAACAAGTTCAGTGTATTGAGCATTCGTTCTCAGGTGAATGAAACTTCGACAGTTACTATCGTAGTATAGACCATCCGCTCCAATGCACATGTTCTCCCCCCAATACAGCATTATAGTCACAACACTAGCTATTTTACTACCTTCACATTTGCAAATTTCAAGTGTAAGTAATCAATGGTCCATCGTGTCGTTGATGGGTCCCATGGTTGGGTACCCTTTCAAGTTTTTGACTGTGTGTGTGTGAACATTGCAATCAAGTTTTGGGTGGCGATAAATGCACCTTCATTTTTTAATTAGAGTTCAGTTGAGAGAGTTTTTCCCTCCTTTTTTTGACTTCATTAATTTTGAGAAAGAATTGTACTTTTCTATTGAAGTGTACACATATTAAAGAAGTCATTGTTGAGGATATGTTACTGAGTAATCTTCCTACTGGCCATTGCTCTTTTCCTTGACTTTTCTAATTTTAATGTATATAAATTCTGATCGAATGGAATCTCAACCACCCTAACAATGTTTCTGAGATGTAGCATACGAAGCATTTCCCTTTTCTCAAACACTTAACAATTTTAATGGAAATGTGTACCTGTGTGTGTATACATTGTGTCTCTGTGAGTATGTCTGTATGGATGCATTATGTATCTATGTGTGTATGTGTATCTGTGTGTGTATATGTATCTATGTGTGTATGTGTATCTGTGTTTGTATATGTATCTGTGTGTATATATATACATTATGTGTGTGTGCGTGTCTGTGTGTGTAATAGAGAGAGAGAGAGGCACCTGAGAGCTCACTGAGAGAGAGAGACCTTTAAGAGAGAGAGAGAGAGAGAGAGAGAGAGAGAGAGAGAGAGAGAGAGAGAGCAGATTTTGTAACAACCTGTATTTCCATTTAATTACTTGTATTTGCATTTGCATTTAATTTCAATTTGAATTTCCATGATTAACCTGTATTGCTGATCTCATTTTAATTTACAATTCTTATATGTTAAATCCGATTTCTTGTTTTACTTCATAATTAAAACTCTTTTGGGGTCAAACTGCGATTTCTGTAAATTTAGTAATACCTGTATTGAATTTCAAATCTGTATTTCAAAACGGTGAAAATAATTTCTTTTGACTCAAATAGTATTTTTATAAAACTGGAAAATCATTTCCTACATTAAAATGAATTTTCTGTATTTTTGTGACGAACACCGCGCCACGAAAATACCAGTTTATGTTTAAAACTATCCGCGTTGTTCTAAACTTCCACCGATTTTGGAAGTGATGTAAAGTTTGATTAGACTTATGCTTTATTGTCATTTATGAAAACTAATGATTGACTTAGGCTTTGTTTGGTTGTGCATTGTGTGAGTGTTATATTTTTATGCCATAAGTTGTTTTGCCAAACACCTCTACTATTTGACCCCTACTAACCTATTCTTGACCCTTAACCCATCTGGAGAGCTCTTTCAAACTGTGCATATGAAGGCTCATATACGTATGTGCATTTATAGGTATTTAGTAATTCATTTCAATTTGTTGAGTAAACTACAATGATCTTGGCCCCCAAGTTTTGTACCTCTACATATATACACCACATACACCCTCACACTAACTCATTCTGCACTAAACACCCAGAGACTTTCAGAAGAGTTGAGAGTTCTTATTTTTGAAATTTTAGAGAGAGAAACTTCAATCCACCATAGCCAAGCTCAAGTGGATTTCTTAATTTGGTTTTTCTTTCTCAACAATCTCTACACTCTTGATCATAGTGAGTATTATTAACTCACTAGGAATGTAATTTCATGTTTATTTGCTGTGTGTTTGTTTAATTTTGTAAACCACCATTGATGATCAAACGTTTGAAGTTTCATAGTTTAAAATCATAACTTTTCAAACTTAACCAAAATCTGTTTTTATAGATAAATATGAAAGATTACATGCCCTAGATATCATGTTTAAAGTTTTAGAGCCCAATTCATTCATATGAAAAAGTATATAAGAAATTAAGTTTTGACAACTTTTAATTTTTCATAAAAATTGAGAGCTATGGTTTGAATTATGTTAAATTGATTTCATATTCTTATTCCTTGTTGAAAAACAAATAATTTCATATATTACATGCCCTATTTGCTTCCGGATTTAAAAATGGGTCAAAAAGACCCTGAATTTCTGAAACAGAGCAGTTCTGACGAAGAAGATGAAGACTCTGCAAAAACTCGCGTGCGGGCCGCTCGCGCGAGCGGCCCGCGCGCGCGAGCTGTGTGTCTTCTGGCAGAAAGAAAATGTTTTTAAAATAAAACGGAAAAATGAGTATATCGCGCGAGCGGCCCTGGCACGCGACTTCTGGCAGTTTCTAGTTTTTGCTTGTTTTGTGTTAAAGAACTGTTTGGGTGATATTTTATGAACTGTTAAAGCTCCGTTTGGGAAAATTACTAAATCAGAATCCTATTTGGGTATGTTTGGACGATTGAAACGTTGTATTACGACTTATTAATCCCCGTACGCACGTGGTTCCTTAAATCAGCATTTTACCTCATGTTTTAAAGTTTCATGACATACATGTGGAGTCAGCTGTACATGCATGTGGAGTGTGAATATTGGTCAATGTGGAAAAGAGTAATGGTAAGTGTGTCATAGTGAGTGCGGTGTAGATTGTGTTGTGGACACTCCCTGGTAAGTGAGTACCAAAGTGTGTTGTGATTGAGATTGCGGTGAGAGTGTCTTTGAAATGCGACGGTGGCAAAACTGGACACTCCCTGACGACTATGTAGCGTCAAAGTGTGTGAAGCCGAACTTGGACATTCCCTGGGTAGTGCTAAAGTGTGGCCTACAGACACTCCCTGATACCCGAGTCTGGATACTGCGTGAGGGTTCCTCCGGTATTTGCATGGCGGATTAGGTATTAAAGTGTGAGGCATTGGACTCCTTGGTACCCCGGACCAAAGTGGGAGGCAAACTGGACATTCCTTGGCACTGCTGTGCTAAAGTGTGGCTATCGGAGTATTTCAAAGATACTGGTGTGTGATAGTGGGTTGTTGAGTTTTGTCTAGAGAAAAGAGTCGGTAAGATGAGATGGTGCATTGTTCTCATACACGGTCACATATATGTGAATTATATCTTTTAAATAATATTGTGCTTGTTTCCTAAAATGAACTCCTTACTTTAACATAAACTTGTTGAATTTAATGAGAATTGAAAAATGGTAAATGAGTATGTGTTACATTCAAAGTTATGTTTTTAATACTCACCAGCTTCTTGAAGCTGACGACGTTGATGCGTCTTGGACATTCGTGTTCAGGTTTTTCAGGTTATGATCAGGCTGAACATTATGATTATGCTAATTGAGAATGACTGCTTGGAAGAAAGACTGTTATCTATACTCTATGTTTTAAGTTATAAACTGTTTTGTAATAAGAATGACTGTAATAGATATTAAGTTATTGTTTTGATTTAAGGCGGTTTGTGCCTTTAGAGACCTCGTGCTGTAATATGTGATAAGTTAGAAAAATATTGTAAGCCTTGATTGCTCTACTCTGATTATGGTTTTATGTTGTTCGACGTTTGAGATGGAATCGATTCTTCAAACTGTCGCGACCTACGGATCCATAAAAGAAATTAAACGCTTTTCATATTTATGCTACGTCGGGGCGTGACAGATTTGGTATGTGAGGGAAGAAGAAGAAGATGCCGGTTCAAGTAACGAGTTCTACTTTAATGAAATCGCTACTTGAAGTAGCGAGTTCTACTTCAAATGAAATCGTTAATTTAAGTTGCGACTTCTAGAATAACTGAAATCGTTATTTGGAGTAACGATAAAGTTTTGATTTGAAGTCGTTAATTTAAGCAACAACTTAAAAAAAAAATAATAATTTAAAAAATAAATTGAAACCGGGATGAGTCAATGATATACCCCTATTTATTTTGAATCTTTCGGTAAAAAGTTGACATTCCACGTCGGAATCCACCCATTGAATATGTAAACGAGTAATGATTCGTGCACATAAAATGTGCACATAAAGTGTGCACATAAAGATCTAGGCCATTCATTTTGGTGGGTCCTATGTCTGCAGGGATGGACCCTACCAAAATGAATGGCTCAGATATTTATGTGCACACTTTATGTGCACATTTTATGTGCACGTAGCATTACCCTAAATCTCTCACTGTACTCCCACCGAATCATTCCATCGGCCGTCCAACTCACTCGGCCATCCCTACCAAAACCCCCAAATTCACAGTCAGCCATCACTCAGCTCTCTTCTCCCCTCTCTCTCTCTCTCTAAAACCCTAAATCCACAAAGTTATCTCTCAAAATGTCGATGTCGAAGAGTTCGAAGATGCTCCAGTACATCAACTACCGAATGCGAGTCACCATCCAAGACGGCCGCCAATTGATCGGAAAATTCATGGCCTTCGACCGCCACATGAACCTCGTCCTTGGCGACTGCGAGGAGTTCCGAAAGCTGCCCCCCGCCAAAGGCAAGAAGAACGAGGAGAGAGAAGAGCGCCGTACCCTAGGTCTCGTCCTCCTCAGGGGCGAAGAGGTCATTTCCATGACCGTTGAGGGCCCACCTCCTCCCGAGGAGTCCAGGGCCAAGGCCGTTGGGGCCGCCGCCATGGCTGGCCCCGGCGTTGGTCGAGCCGCTGGGCGTGGCATTACGGCCGCCGCGCCACTGGTTCAGGCCCAGCCGGGTCTGGCTGGGCCCGTCCGCGGGGTTGGCGGTCCCGCCCCCGGGATGATGCAGCCGCAGATCTCGCGGCCGCCGATGACTTACCCGGCGCCCGTGATGCGGCCACCGGGTCAGATGCCACCTGGGTATCCACCTCAGATGGGGAGGGGCCCTCCGCCCCCTATGCCGCCGCAGTTTGCTCCCAGACCAGGCACTGGGCCGCCCTCGCCGTTCCCAATGCCGCCGGGGCAGTTTGGACAACGCCCTATGGTTCCGCCTCCGCAAATGATGAGGGGACCGCCGCCTCCGCGCCCAGGAATGCCCGGTCCGCCGCCTCCTCGACCCGGGATGCCACCTCCACCTGGTGGCGCTGTTCCTGTATTTGGCCCTCCCCGGGGAATGCCTCCGCCACAAAATCATCAGCAACAGCAACAAAATCAGCAGTAAGCAGTAGCTTGGTAAGTGGTTTTCCATTTCTTTTTTTTCTTCTTGTGATTGTGGACTGTTAAAATGTTGAATTACAAGACTTGTCTATAGTTATAAAAATGCCCTAGTCATTACTATGCTATAAGTGTATCATATATGTTTTTTTGCGTCACTGAATTCAGAATGTTGGTGAGATATACAAAGATAATGTTGACCCCTAAGTTTGTCAGCATTGTTCAATCTAGCTTTTCGCTTTTCGCTTCTCCCTTGTTCTGCAAAGGGGTTGACATAGATATTATGTTTTAGTGAATGTCTAGCTTTTTGAATTGACTGAATTTGATTTTGAGTCGGATTTTTGATTCCATTGTTTTTGCTAATACTTACCATTTTGAATTAGTTAGGGGCTACATATATGGATTCGTGCTTGTGATGGGTTGGTATGGTTAATATGTAGTTACAATTGTCCAAAGACCTCATTGTCGTATATAGGGTTTTACGGTTTGTGCATATCAAATTAGTGTGGATACATGTATACATGTGGACATGTCAGGACTGAGAGTTCTATGTATATGACAACTCAAAATTCTAGGAAGGTAGTAGGACACAAACTATTTATTTATCCAAATGTAAATATGCATGATAGATGTTGTTTTAAAGCATATCTATAATATGTATTATGTTTAAAGGGCAATGTTTATTCATGGTCAAATTAAGATATCTATTATTCTAAATTTCAAAAGATTCCAATTTTAGTTTACAAATGATTTCGTAGCTTATTCTCAATTTGTAAAGCCTTGTTATGGTTTTATAGATCCTAGATTGTATTTGTGTACACAGAACTCCTAATCATTTTTTAGAAAGACCCTAATCACTTTCAACTTCCAAAAAGCCTTTAACTTCAAGTTTGAAAAGAATAATTAATTAAACAAAACCAAATGGGAAAAATAGTGTTCAGATTTTGGAGTTTGAAAGATTTTAAACACCAATGAAGTCTAAGAGAAGAAAAATAAAACTTGACTTTATTTTTAGAACTTTACACTCCATTGTTCAAATTTTGAAGAATATAATACGCCATCATTGCACATGTTTTTTTGGTGTATCAGACATGTACTATATTTCTCTACATTGTGCTTGATTGGAAAAAGTTAATACAAAGCGGATGAATATTTTTGATGTGTTTGACTAGTGTCAACGTGTTCGTGCTTCCTAGGTGCACATGAACACAAACTTAAATGGTTTGTATTTTACCAGAACCTTAGCCAATATGGCTGGATTTTGTTGACTTTCTTTCCGACCATGCTAAAACCTTCTAGGTTTCTTTTATTATGTAAATTTGGGGAAAATAGAGTTGTTCTCAAAATGGCCTCAAGGATTGTGGGTTATTTAGATGATTCCTTTTATTAGGACTTAGGAAAATAGTTAGGTGTGTATACGAGCTGAGCTCATGCATGTTTGAGCTTGGCTTGTTTGTTGAACGAACGAACCTGAAATTCAGGCTTGGGCTTGGCATATTTATCAAAGACCCGAGCCCAAGCTAACTCATGTATGCTTGAGCTTGGCTTCTTTATTAAACAAGTCTAAAATTCAAACTTGATCTTGACGCGTATAAACTATTGTCGGTTCAATAACCTTTTATCTAGGCTTGATCTTGACAATTGTAAAATAATAAATGCATTTATGCAAGTCAATACACAAGCCCTTTATCAAGCCTATTCATGTGCTTTTTCTCGAGCCTACCAACGGACGTTATTCAAACTTGTTCACGAGCTATATCGAGCCGAGCTCATGTGGGTTTGGGCTTGGCTAGTTTATTAGACGAGCTTGAAATCAAGGATTGAGCTTGACTTTTTTATTGAAGTAGTCGAGCCGAACCGAGCCTTTATTTAATATTTCGCCATGGCTTGTTGATCGGCTCGGCTCGTATATGGTGTTGACAGTAAACTATTTCATTCTAAGTATTAGTTTGTCTTGTGCCCTGCCTTGATGTTTTATCTTCAAATGAACTTCTTGTAATATTCGATACTTTCCTGCAGTGTAAAATACTAACAGAGTTAAAAGTAAGTGGAATAAGAGGATTAATGAAGTTGGCTGGGTTGATTTTTTGCAGGGGTTTGGTTGGATTTTGAGGTGTTTTCACTGGCTTTTTATCCTTCTAACCAACTGACCAATGGGTTGAGCTTGCGTTATTATCGTATTATTTTTGTCCATGTGCACTTAAACTTATCTGAATCTATTTGTGATAAACTTTAGCCAAATTTGCTTTCTATGAACTTTTCATAGCAGTGTGGACTGAATAGTTGAATGTCAAATTTTTTGCGTAAAATAATATACATTTCAGCTGCATTTTGTTTCAAATAAACTAGATTCTCTCGTCAAAATGCGTGTTTCTCATGTTCCTGTCATTGCTTTGAGTTGCTTGTGGTGCATAAAGATTTGGGAATATGACGATTGAGGAATTTGGTACAAAAAGTTGTGCATAGGTAGTTTGGCTATCTGAGTTGGACACTTGGCATGGTTCATGTGTTTGTTTTGAGTAGTAGGTTTACTATCCTGGTCATATATTGCTCCGTTTCGTAGTTTGTGGCTTTTATGCATAAACACGTTTGAAAGTTGTGTAGAGGGTGCCAAGAAAAGATAACCAAAGGCAAGAATCGTGCATTTTGTCTCACCTCACCTTTTGATCAACCAGTTGGTTGGTACGTTTGCAGTTCTATTAGCCACGACTATTATACTATCGTTGCCGTTATATTTTGGGTAGTGGTGCGAAAAGTTCATTCAGTGGTACTTATCCTCATCCTAATTGATTAAAGACAGTCGTGAAAACCTTGTGTCTCAAAGGACCCTTGTCCATACTTTTCCCCTTGTCCATACTTTTCTATGAACCATATCTCCTCTCTATTGCCATGAGCTCATTAATGGGGAGTTGGAACAAGCTTGGTGTCGTTTCTTAAGCCACATGAACCCTAGCTCTTGGGGTAAGATTTAATTATTCATCTTCTTATGTTGGGACCAAGTTGGTCCCGACTCCCGAGATATGCTCCATTGCGAACTGTCTCCTGATGTCACTTCTCAATCTCTGTGGTCCCCTCGTAAGGATTAAAACAGTGGAGGTCTCTCTTGCTCTGTATCCCTTATATGAAAATGAATTGTGGTTTGGTTTGATTGGAATTGTGAGAGTACTTAACTGATATGTCCAGGTAACAAAGCTTCAGAAGCACGTGTCTTGTGGATAACCTTATAGGTAGAGAGCTAAATATGATTTCCTATGATGGAAAAAGGTAGATTTGGCCTGTTATTGGCTGAGGATCCCCTTCTTTGGAGTGAACCTTTATAATTTTTATTTTTGGAATGAATAAAAGTTGGAAAATTCTTTCTCATCCTTGTATTATTGTGATACCACCCCCATTGCAGTTTGTTGTATTTTAAACAACATTGTGTAGTGGTATCTTTTAGAGATTCCATCCAAACACTCTGGATTCTTTTGTTTTTCTTAGTGTTCTAATGCTCTGTTTGGTTCATGGATTTATCGAGAGATATGAAAAGAGAAAGGAAAACGAGAAGGAAACTAGTTCCCTTATGTTTTCCTTCATGATTAAACACCATTAAAAACTAAAAATAAAGAAGGGAAATGACTCACAAATTTTAGTTGTTTAATTTATTTATCAACTAATTATCTTTTCCCTTCTATTTTCCTCACTGTTTCCTTACTAACCAAGCGAAGGAAAAGATTTTCTCTATGTTCTCTTTTCTTTTCCCTCACTAAATCCATGGATCAAACAAAGTCTACATCCGCATTTTGTGATGTTTTTCACATGCGTAATGTGATGCTGAAAAGATTAGAAGAACCTCGAACCTGATGACTAGGATGGATTTTCCTACTTTTCACATGAAAAATAGGTAGAAACTCCGCGACCAATTCCTAATTAAGAATATCATTAAAAAGGGTACTATCACTCTTTAGGAAACGTGTGGAATATTATACCTATCCCATGTTTGGGTCGTGTCTGCGTAATAATATTCAACTTTTGGACACATTTCAAGTTGAGTCTCGTTATCCTAATTTGAACTTTAGAGAGGTCCAACAGCGAGACACACACACCAGCACTTGATTTTCGTACCCGAGTCCATGTAACATGTAACATGTGTGTGTGTGTGTGGTTGTTTGCTATGCTTGTAGTTACCGGTTGGTTAGTTACCCGTTCTGGGTGTTTAAGCATTGGTTAAACATTTCGGCTGAGCTGGAAAACTTCCGTTGTTTACGACCTGAAAGAGATGTATGCTATTGGGAAAGTGGTGATGTGATGAACTGAGGGGTGAATGGTACACCCGTCACATTTTAAACCAAGTATACAACGGCTACGAGTTAGTTGATTGTCTGAATCAAAGTGGATTCTTACTCCATTTAAGTGGTCCTTTTCCACTTAATCTTATGAAGTATATGCTTTCTCCTAGACACTTTATTGAGCTCTTGGGAGTTAATTTAAGGAATGGCAACAAGTGAGGGCTACTAAATGTGATAACTTGATCGGGGGTTTAAAAACTGGGGTTAGTATGAGAAGGTCCCTAGAATCATATACCGAGTCCTTTTCAAATCTTATTTAGGATTTAGCATCTGTAACTGTAAGTACAGAAACAATCTATGAAATATGAAAGTTGGCTTATAGGCTTGGTCTCCATCTACGATTGGTCTATCTTGGCCTCATTTGCTTATAAATCACAATGTGAGAGTACAGAAACAAAGTTTAGCCCGAACAAATTGTTAGCGGAATGTCGTAACTACGAGGCTGCATTAAGATTGTTGTTTATGCTGATCACTATATGCTAGTGGCGTGTTCCCGCAAATCTGACTCGCAGGCCACATTATACGTGGCAATCCTCGTGTGTTTATATATCTTTATTCTCTCTAGCACAGACTCTGCTGAAAATCTACTAGGCTCTGTTTGGTTCATGGATTTAATGAGAGAAAAGAAAGGAAAACACTAACGAAACGGTTTACTTTGTTTGGTTACCTGGAAAAATAGTGATAAATGGAAGCAACAGAAAATATAGTGAGAAATAAATTAAAAGCTTTGAATTTTGTAAGTATACCCTCACTTTTTCTTTATTTTACGTTTATATATTCAACAGTTTTGACTTTTCATGTTATTTAAGCATGGAGGAAAACACAAGGGAACTAGTTTTCCTTCCTTATTCTTTTTCTTCAATCAATCCGCAAAGCAAACAAAGCCTTAGACTAATTGTATGTCCAGCCACCGCTTGCGTGTATAGTGTTTACCCTGATAGTATTAGCTTACAGTAGTAGTACTTTTTTTATATTTTTTTTTGGCTTTGGGGACATTAGCTTCTTGTTATACTAGCTCTAGGTGGTTTTATTACTTGTAAGAAATTCTTATTATTTTTTGCTTAAAAGTAAGAAATTCTTGTTATTTGTGAGGTCTAATACAGACACTTATTGTGTGGCAGGGCTATTTTTCGGTTTGGCGGTGCTATGAAGATATTCAACTGAAGTTATGCCTCCTTGCTTTGGATTTGCTGATGTTTTGTACTACTGATTAGTTTTCTACCTTGTTAGGCTACATTTTGTGGTGTTTATTATGACATATTTTCCCCCTGAGCTGGTTCTGCCCAACTGAATTTAAATATTACCTAGTGATTGTTGGGGTATGCGGGTTCTCATTGACATCTCTCTCTCTCTCTCTCTCTCTCTCTCTCTCTCTCACACACACACACACACACACACACACACTTGAGCAGTTGAACTTTATGAAACCAGTTAGTCTCCGGTTAAGCAATAGTCAATGCATGACCCTTCTCCAGGAGGTGTCAACTAATGAGTTCTATTTTGTTACTTAGATGAAGAATTTCTTCTAAAGACAATCTCACTCTCGTATTTTACTTGACTAAGCTGCAGTTTTCAGCTCTCTATGATCGACTTACAGTATGTTTGGATTCGGTAAGTAGCCAGGAATTTATTTCAATGGTTCAATGGTGTTGACCAATAACTTGGTACCATAACAAAAGATATTTCTGCATGTATAATTTTTTTTTCCTTCAACTTACGCAAGTATTTCTTTTATTCTTTTTTTTTTTTTTACTGTGTCATAGGGGCCCCTGTGACTGGGAATTAGTAGTTAGTATCACACACACACACAAAGGGTGCCCACAAAGGCACAGGGGAAGCTTAAGCCCACATTAAAGCTAACTCTCTAATACGGGCCTTAGGATTCGAACCCACAACCTCCCACTTGGGGATTGTGGATCCTGACCATCTCAGTTAGTATTTCTAAATGTTCACAAACTTGAGTACATTAATATGGTGAGTAATGTTATGCTTTCTAAATTTAAATTCCAAAAGTGTTTTTCGAATGAGGTGTCAGTAGGGCCAGGTCAAATATAAGTCTAATACAGTAAGACCAGTTGAATTTTGATTGGAAGTTGTTTATCTATCTTCGCTGTCACATCATTTGAGAAGCATTTTTGAGATAGAAATTTGAGAAACATAACATTACTCTAATATGATTACTTGGTACAAAAAAAATACTCCAAAGAAAGGACACTTTTTAACAATTGTCCTTGACGGTTTTTCATATATATATATATATATATATATATATAATTTTGCATGATACCCTCATTGTTTATGCCGTGAAATAGATCTTTGAATGGTATTTTGTAGAGTTCAATTTAACTACATCAAATGACAAAAACGACACCTTTTTACTTGTTTTGCTTTTAGTTCATTGGTGCCATTTTAGGAAAATAGGTGTCAATCCATACAACATTGTATGTAAAAAATTTTCCCTCCAAAATCTCCATGGGATCAGTTGAACCCACACCTTATGTTGTAGCCCTGCGGTGTGAGGAAGAGGGGAAGGATGGAGAGGGGCAAAGGAAAGAGAGGAGGAAAGGCAGTAAATTTGTTGTGGTAACACTTTCTTTTTTCAATGAAGAAACCTTGTTTTAGTTAGACATTATTCATGTTTTCTACTGTGATACCCTCAAAGTTATGTGTAAACATCTAGAGTAGTTGTACAAATATAATGAAAGAGCAAGCAAAAAAAAAAAAAAAAAACCCCACATAGAAGTAAGAATTATAATCGCACAAAAAACACTAAATGTATGTGGTCTTATAATTACCAGCGAAACAATCATAAGAAGAAGATTAAACAAAAAGACTCCCTAACTCTCTCAAACCGTCAAAAATGGAAGGTTCACGCAGCCAGCCACCTAAATTTTTCTTCTTGAGTCCCCTACCGAAGCCCCCACAATTTATAGGATAGTCGAAAGGATGTGTTTTAGACGGTTTTGAAAACTCCAGTTGCCCGACCTCGGTTGAGAGAACTTCTGCCTGAAGCTTGAGCACTGGTCTCAAGCGAGAATTGGCCATTGAAGCTAGCAAAACTAAGCCATCTTCAACTATCTCTACCTTGACTTGTGTTTGCACAAAGGCAAGAACTGAATTAATGGCTTCTCAATTCCTTTTGCTCCCAAAGCATTCAAATCATTTCTACTTACAAATTAAGCACATTGTCGTCCTCAAAGCATCAACATTCCTAACATACCCGAGACACATTTCATTCCCAAAATGCTTTCAATACTTTCCAACAATTTTAGCATTTCAACAAACACTTATTCCAAGGAACCAACTTTAAAATACAAATTTGATAGTAGTAATGCTAGAGCAGCTTTGGATAATGCCGGAGCAGATTTTAATGCCTTTTAATTTGTAACGGAAAAAATCCATTAGAAACATCAAAAATCCATTAGAAAAATTATGCGCTGCTCTGGCATTAGTGCTAGCCAATTTGATAACCTTAGCCCTATTTGTTTAGACACTTCCAATTGGGACTTGTTTAGTACAGGCTTGAACTTTATATTTGGGTTTATCAAAAGAAGAAGACAAATTGTCACGCCCGCCCCGAAGGTGGGGGGGGGGGGGGGGGGGGGGGGGGGGGGTGTCCCCTCGAGGGTCGCGACCGTTTACGCAGAAAGTAGCGTGCCAGAAGAGAAGGTGTGAAGAATACGTGAAAGTGGGGGTAGGTCGTTTTAAAGGAAATAAAATGAAGTAAGATAAAAGGCTCAAAGTAGCGAACTAAAGCGTGAAAAGAAATGTGTGAAAGTACGTACAAGTGGGAGCAGGGCCAAGTAAAAGTTTCAGAGTTGCCACCTAACGTTATCGGGAGTTAGGATCCCTGCAAAGACAATTAGAGTAATCATCTTTGACTTTTGAGAAACAGTTTAAGAAAAGTGGACCATTTTAAAAGTGTGACTCTTGATAGTCATGCGAAACCAGAGTTCTTGAAGTGGGTTCGGGGACTCTATTATGTCGAGGGAAGGTATTAGGCACCCTCGAACATCCGTGACACACGGTTGCCTGTTTAGTGGTTTTCATAGTAACGGGGCGTACGTAAGAAGTAGTAGAATACATATACAAAAAATTAAACACGAGCATCCGTGACACGTGGTTGCAGATTTACGTATCTCGACACGAGATAGTTTTGAAAGTATGTACGTATCTCAACTCGAGATAGTTTGAAACTATGTAGTTATGTATACGTATCTCGACATGAAATATTTGAAAGTATGTATGTATCTTGACTCGAGATAGTTTGAAAGTATGTATATATATCTCGACACGAGATAGTTTGAAAGTATGTATGTATCTTGACTCGATAGTTTGAAAGTATGTATGTATCTCGACACAAGATAGTTTGAACGAACATAGTTATGGCCGCACCCAAGTATGAGTTACATACGTATCTTGACACGAGAATCAGGCCGTACGTAGTTCTGTGCTTGTATGTGTGGGTGTTTTGGTCGATCTAGACCGTGAATGTGTGAAATAGTATTTTAAGTAAAGTTGGTGTAGCTAGGAACTTTAACCTGCACGGTATAGTCCTAGACTTTAACCTTTGAAGAGTAGCAAGTTTTAGAAAATGTATAATAGATCAACCGTGTGAGTAATGAATGATATGCCCGAACATCCTGTCATCAAGCCATTGATTAACTTGACGGAATACGCCCATTCGGGGTAAGTGAAAAAGTATTTTTGTGTTTTTATGTTTTTATAAATTTTTTTTCTTTTTGTTTTATGTGCCGAAAGTAAGGGTTGGTGCCTAGTGATTTGAGAAAGTGCCGGAATTACGGGTCGGTGCCCAGTGATTTTTGGAAAAGTGTGCAGAAGTACGGGTCGGTGCCCACGTAGTTTGAAAAAGTGTACCGAAAATATGGGTCGATGCCCAAGTAATGAAAAAAGTATACCAAAAGTATGGGTCGGTGCCCAGTGGTTTGAGAAAAAGTGCCGGAAGTAAGGGTCGGTGCCCAGTGGTGTAAAAGAGTAACCGGAAGTAAGGGTCGGCGCCCAGTGGATAAAAAGTTTTACCGGAAGTACGGGTCGATGCCCAATGATGTAAAAGAGTAACCAGAAGTAAGGTCGGCGCCCAGTGATGTAAAAAAGGTGATGTAAAAGTTTTACCGGAAGTACGGGTCGGTGTCCAGTGACGTAAAAAAGGTGATGTAAAAGTTTTACCGGAAGTACGGGTCGGTGTCCAGTGACGTAAAAAAGGTGATGTAAAAGTTTTACCGGAAGTACGGGTCAGTGCCCAGTGTGAATGGAGAGAATTATCAATTTTTTGTGTTCTTTGATTTTCATCAACGAATATCGATAACAAGAGATAAAATGCAGCCGGGTAGGTCATTAGATATCTTTTCGGCGGACGCATGATATAAAGTCCAATCGGGTGGAGTTCGAAGGTCTCCTTCCGACTGGCACAGAATATGGCAGTTTGATAAAGTTCAGCCAGGTAGGTTGTTAGATCTCCTTCTGGATGACGAAGGACATAAAGTATAATTGGGTGGAGTTCGAGGCCTCCTTCCGACTGGCGCAGGATATAGCAATTTGATAAAGTTCAGCAAGGTGGGTCATTAGATCTTCTTTCGGTTGACGCAGGATATAAAGTCTAATCGGGTGGAGTTTGAGGGTCTCCTTCCGACTGGCAAAAAAAAAGGCGGAATATCCGACCAATGGATATATAGGGATACCACACCACTAAGAGAAAATAAAAGAGAAAAACAAAAAAGGCAGAATATCCGACTAGTGGATTTATAGGGAGCCTAAACCACTAAAAGAAAATAAAGGAGAAAGAAAAAGGCAGAATATCTGACAAGTGGATTTTTAGGGAGCCCAGATCACTAAGAGTATGAGTTTGAGTATGTTACCTGTGCAAAAGGGGCTATTGAGATTCAGTCGATGTTTGTTGAGAAAGGATCCTGAGCTTTGAAAGGATCGTAATCGAGAAACGTCGCGAAAATAAGCCGAGAAGGCCCCAAGTCGAATTTTGACACAAAATTAACCTAAACAGATGTCATAGATGGGTCCGGAAGGGTGAAATGAGTTCGCGCTGAGTTGAGCGGGACCTAAGGGGGTCAAAATCTGACCGAGATAGCCTAAAATGGACATATAAAATGCCAAACATGCCTTAAAAGTTGGATTTGACCAAATTTGAGGTCACCGGTGTGTCCGGAACGGCCAAATTAGATAGGAACAAGTGTTCGTTCGTCGAAATTCGGACCCAGAGTAGGAGAAATTAGGAAAAACTAAAAGTGAGACCCCAAGTGCCATGTCAGCAAAACATGTGGCAATCAACACCACGTGGTGCATTCTGGTTGGCTGGTCAAAGCTAACTAGTTCTTACTATGTGATGACTGGCGTGTTGACTGTACAGCTGACTGTCCAGTCCAGTCCATGGCCACGTGGCGAGCTATAATTTGTCAGTCAAAGCTGACTGTGTCTTGATGTGGCAGTGACATGGCATGACACATGGCAAGATGACGTGATAGTCTGTGATACGTGGCAGTCCCTGAATAGTTGGCCATTGCTGACTCAGCATTGACGTGGCAATACACGTGGCTGATGACGTGGTGGTCAATGACACGTGTCAGATGATGATTGGCTAGTCAATGATGACTCAACATTGACGTGGCAAACACGTGTCATGCTGACTAGACTACTGACTCAGCAGTCGTTGGCACGTGGCAGGTTTTGATTGGAGGGTCAATTGGTGAGTAAGCGCTGACTGTTGTCAGTGTGTGGGGTAGCAGAACGGAGCGCTAGTGGCGCGTGTAGCTCCTGTGGCGTCTCCGGTGACTTGGAGGTCAAGCAGTCGAGGTTTGGATCGTCTGGGCCAGACGATTGGGCTAGTGGTGGTGGTTTTCGGCAGGGATTGACGGAAAAGTAACCGGAGGAGCTTCTGTTCAGTGGCGACACGTGGATGCATTCGGAGGCCCGTGGGCACTCTGTGTAGGTGATTTGATGGTGGGACCAGCGGCTGTGGACACCGGAATTCCACTACTTTTGTTTTGAAAGTTTGATTTGGATCAAAGAAAGAAAATGGTCTGTTGAAAACAGATACAGAGTCGCCACTTGGTCTTTAAGGAACCAAGAAACCTAATTTTGACTCACCCAAATGGATAAAGGGCACCGGCCCTTCATAACCAAAGAACTTGGTTCGGGGTTTTGGTACGAGAGAGGAAGGAGCCTTTGTCGCGACTAAAACACCCTCAACTCGCCCCGTCTTTCGACGGGCCTCAATTAGCATCCAAATAATCATCTTATACTATGTATGGTTCGACAATTAATACTATGATAGTATATTACATCACATAAAAAACTTGAAATGGAAAATCTATAGATAAAATATCATTCATAAGATCTAAGTCAAATATCATACAATGTAAAGTGAAAGATCACACAAATAAACCTAGGAAAAAATCGTCTAATCATGTATCAAGTAATTAGTTTCCTTAATCTAAAGGGGACATGAATTGTTCTTGAAACAAGTAAACAAAGAAAATCAAAATATGCTTAGCAAGCTAGTATGATGCATGTTAATATTTGAGAAAAGAAGACCTCTCAATCCCCGGGACGGATGAGAAAGGATGATTAGATCGAGGGGGAAGCATGAACGTGTGATCATGACCATTCCATATAATCTTCTTAGATTAGGAGTTACAAAAACCCCAAATCTTTGCATGGATGCAATGTACGTATCTAGAATGTGCCAAGGTTGTAGTGTGCTTTGTGTTCATGGATTCCTAGAATGACTTAGAAGTCTAAAATGTGTATGAATGGATGGATGAAATCAACATGGGATATTCACAAATGTAGTATGAACTACTTCCTAAGATAGGAACTAATTTGGAATGCATATAAGCATCAAATCAAAGAATGAAAGTTAAGATGTGCTTGCTGTGAATAGTGGGCAGAACAGTAACTAGATCTTTGGAAAATTGAAAAGAGGGGTTAGAAATGTTTTCAATGCATGATTTTTTATGGAGATGTTCCTTATTGTGTCTAGAATATAACCCAAAAAGCCAATATTTAATAACTATCACATATTGAGAGAAATCATATAAATAAAAGAGGTCACTCAGAAACAGAGTCCGTACTGTCGACTGAAATGTTAGAAAATCTTAGAAAATGAAAACGAATGATCTAGAGGCCCATTTTATACGGAACGTTTCCTAAGACATTTAAGTTTAAGGGAAAAATAAGTTAGGACCACCCCTTTTGGAAAGGTTTTCGGAAAAAAGGGTTGGAAGTGGACCTAGCTGCTGTGACAGTAAAAACAGAATGTCTGGAAGGAATGTTGGGATCCAAATGGACCATTTCCAAGTACTTCCAAGTCAAACCAAAAATCATGGGTGTTCTCCAATGAGTTAGGAATACTTTCCAAGTGGCCTTGCATCCATATGTTAGATATTGAGTTCTAGAAAAATCTTTGAACTTGGGTTACTCACTGTTTTGACTCATTGTTTTGAAAGCCTTGGAAAAACTAGAGTTTTCTTTTCTTGAGATTGAAATGAGGGATTTTAAGAGGTTTTGAAAGTATATTTTCAACATCAAATGGAGATTATGACCTCTTGGAATATTAACATCAAACTCATCATCAAGAACCTCCAAGATTGTTGGAGATATTTATTTTTATTTTGAACATAACTTCAATACATTTCAAGAATACCTTGGAAGTATTGAGGTTATGATCATCATCTATCAAACATGTTTTTGAGGTCAAGAGCTACTATCCATAAGGATTCACTCACCCCAAACTTCATGTCATCACTTAGATGATGATAAACTAGTAAGTAAATAAAGAAAATAAAAAAAGAAATGAGGTAAGAAGAGATAAACAATGAATAAACAAGCAAGTAGATAATGATCAATAGGTGATATTCATGAAGAATTGAACTTATAGATTGGTGTTTCACTCATATGTAATGACATTGGACATGGAAGAAGCTTCCACTCTCTTAAATGCTCACTAAAATGTGGTTGAGTGTATTGAATGTTGAAGTAAATGGAAGTAATGAAGTAAAAACAAAGTTTGGAACTCACTTTTGTTTTGAAAATCAAAGAAGGAAGCTCCTTTTCTCTCTATTCTAACCTTATCTCTACAACTTTCTCTCCCAAACTTTTCCTAAACTTTCATTTCACCCCCCCAAAATGAAGAGTAATCGGGTGTTTATATAGGCCAACTTGGGGTGGTTTTGGGATTTAGAAAGTATTCTCATTGGCTCCAAACATCTGAAATCATAAAACTATGTCGTTTTGGTTTTTAATTCATCAAAATGGGACCACAAAACTAATTACAAAAATACACTGTTCTGGAGGGGAGTGCCGCGGCGGCACTGGGCCAGTGCCGTGGCAGCAGTGGACCAGTGCCGCGGCGACACTGCTCCTCCTTCGTCCAGATAATGCTGTTTAGGCCCCATGAGGTTCTGGTATTTGCGAAAAGGCCCTATTTCGTCCGAAATTCACAGAAAATGCGTACAAACTCCAAATTGAGGTTGTGATATACCGTTGGAAAGATAATGGAGTCTAATTTACATAAAAAATAGTTCGGGGATAGGTCACTTTGAAAAGTTTTGCGGTATTCGCGATAAAAGCCGATTTGATCGCCTTTTTCGCCTTCGAAAATTCAAAATAAATTCGTTTTAAATCCAAGAATTATGTGCGATATACCGTTGGAAAGCTATTGACCTCTAGTATCCATGAAAAATATTTGAAAATTGTTTCGGTGCCCCGATTCCAAAGTCAAATATTGGTCAAACTGGTCAAACCTGGGATTCCCGGGAAGTTCTGGGAACCTTCGGGAGCTCCCAAGAGCCGACGTTTTCGCTCGATTCTCTTTTAAAACTCATTTTAATACTTTTCTAATGATTCCGGTGAATTCAGATGATTTCGGTCAAACTTGGTCAAACTTGGGTCAAAGCTTGGTCAAACCGATCAACGGGGACTTTTCGGGAACTTCCGGGACTTCCGGGGGTCTCTGGGAGCTGACGATTTTATTCGATTCTACTTAAAAACTCATTTTATCGTTTTTTATTGCGACGTAGCATGTTTTCAGAGCTTTTGGTCCAAATCTGGGAGCTTTTGGGCTTTCAGGGGCATTTTGGTCATTCTGAGCATTCTGAGATATAGAACTGACTTTCAAGAGTCCTTTTGAGTCTTTTTCAATCATTTTGAACCACCAAGCTATGGGTCTCCTAAATCTGATAGCCGACAAAATGGGGTGTCTACAGTTTGCCCCTCTTTGGCATGAATTTGCGAGGCAACGCACGTCGCAAGCGAGTGCCAAAGCTTTGAAGAGACAAGACTTTTTGGAGGCTATAGATTTAGGATAAAAGCGTTGCAAAAGATGCAATGATGCTGAGGTCTAGTGCTGGTCGTGCTCTGCGTGAGCTGCCTACGTATCCCAGGGGGAATCAGACCAGGGCGTAGTTCAGGCACAAAGGGGCAAATCACACATGCACAACAAGTCATACGGATGCTATGCTATGAGGATGATATGCAATGCATGGATGTGATATGAATTGTGTCATGAGTCCTATCATGTCTAGTGCTATGACCCTAGTATGGCCAGGTGCTGTGGGGTATGCCACTCCGAGTGGGCTGGTGTCGTGCTAGTGTTTGCGACCATGATGTGGTGGATGACTCGGATAAGGACATCAAGGTTTAGAAGACTCTGGGTCTAAGGGCAAACTTCTAAATTTTGGGAAACGTGCTTTGTAAGCGAACGTAATTGGATGTGGGGTCTCAGAGGACTATAATCGAAGACGCCTTTTTGGCAAATAACCGACGGACACGGAAGCCCTGGAAATTAAGAGACGGACACAGAAGTGAAGGGATGATCATGAAATCCCGAGATGTCACGTGATGGACATGGAAGCCCCATTGATAGAAACCATAGCATATTTTGAATGAGAGCGATGATGATTAATGAACCGACGATATTTGAATCTAGATGATGAGTCGACAATGGACTACTGTGACTGTTATGATTGAACTGACGGCGTACGAATCCGCTGATGATTAATCTGAATCTGTTGGGGATAAAACGACTCTTTCTTGGATCTCTCTTCAACTGCTTCTCTTGATCGAAATTCGAATTCGTCAAGATCTTTCAGTGCTCAATCCAAGAGGGCCGGTCGGGGCCTCCGAGAGCTGGTATCTGTCTTGTTTTTGTCCTCGGGGGATGTTGTAGGGTTCTCGGAGAATCTCTTTTCGTTGATCGGAAACCAGGACCCATCTCTGAATCTCTCACGGTTGATCAAATCTTGCGGCGCTCAATCCAAGAGGGCCGGTCGGGGCCTCCGGGAGCTGGCATCTGTCTTGTTTTTGTCCTCAGAGGATGTTGTAGGGTTCTCAGAGAATCTCTTTTCCTTGATCGGGAACCAGGACCCATCTCTGAATCTCTCACGGTTGATCAAATCTTGCGGCGCTCAATCCAAGAGGGCCAGTCGGGGCCTCTGGGAGCTGGTATCTGTCTTATTTTTGTCCTCGGGGGATGATGCGGGGTTCTCGGGGAATCTCTTTTCCTTTATTTCTGTGCATCGGCCAAAATCCAGGATCCGTTACCAGAACTCTCGTGTTTGATCGAAATTTGCGACGGTCGTCCCGAAATAGCCGATTCGGGTCCCCGAGAGTCGATCTTTCTCAGTTTCTGCCTGCTGGAGGTAGCCCTGGAAACTTTTGGACTATTGGGGATAAAAACCCCATAGATCTTGACCGAAATGGCCCACCGGGGATGATTGGGGCCAAAAATGGGCAAAACGGGCCAAAACGGGGCGAAATGGAGCAAAGCGGGGCCCGCGGGGAGCAGTGCCGCGGCGGCACTGGGCCACTGTCGCGGTGGCAGTTGGCCAGTGCCGCGGCGGCACTGGGTGGCCGGACTCCACTCTTGTATATCTCGGGTTTTTGAGCTTTTGAAGTTCATTCTTGGCCATTTTGGAGTGTTTTCAGAGCCAAAATCCGTCAAAACGCAGCTTGTGCGCGCTCAGGTGAGTAATCTCTCCCCGTAGTTGAAATTTTGATTGGTGTTTTGGTTTGCTCAAATTTTCAAGAAGAAAGTTTAACTTTGACTTCCATTTTCTTTGTAGATCCATGGCTTCTAGCTCGAGGAGACCATCTAAAAAGGCCAAGGTGCGGATGAAGGCTGAGATGCAAACCCCGGACTTGATTTTACTGGACCCCCAACATCATCTTTCGGCCACGGCTCTAGCGAGCATGGTATGTGAAACTTTCAACAATTTGGGACTATTTTTATGCATTGTGCTAGTTTTGTGGGCCGTAGTGTGCACCTAGAGATCGTTAGAAGTCCAGTTTGTGCTCAAACGTTGATTTCGTGAATTTGGACCTCGGGTCATGAATAGTGATTTTGTGCATCATTTTGTCGTCTTTGGTATGTGCAGGTGCCGGAATTGACATTAAAAGGCCACGGTAGCCTTGCTCATGCTTTCCTATGGTATACTCATCTTTCGCCCACCGTTAAGAGGATGGTTGATGATGCCGGGTTCGGAGGCTTTGTCCGTCTGGTTTCGAAGAGCAGCAATGATTTGGCACACTTTTACGCTTTGGCTGAGAGGTGGTGGGACACCACCAATACTTTCCACCTCCCGTTTGGTGAGATGACCATGACGCCTTTCGACTTCTCCATGATCACCGGCTTGAGGGTAGGCGGGAAGCGCCTGATTCTGAACTATTTCTATGAGATTGACCCGGAGGCGGTAGAGATGTTGATTGGGGCTGTTCCCCCTAACCTGGAGAGGCACCGATTTCCTTGTGGCTGGCTTTACCGGGCATACGGCAGGGGGAATCATAATTTGAACAATTCCCAGCTTTTGAGAGTGTATCTTCTGTATGTCCTTGGTTGCTCGATCTTTGCAACACGCAACGACCGAGTGAGCTTGAGATTCCTTTCTTGCCTTGCGACTATTGATGAGATCCCCTCCTATGACTGGGACGGTGCTGCCTTGGCCCATCTTTACAAGCATATGGGCGAGGTCTCTCGGGGTGATGTTAAATCGACAGGGGGATTTTGGCGAGCTTGGGAGGTATGTACTGCATCTTCTCTCACCCCTTTTTTGGCTTTTGATTTCTGTACTCTTTCTAATTTTTCCTTTGTCTGTGCAGCTTTGGAGCTTTGAGTACTTGAAGATGTTGGCTCCTTCCCCTGCAGATGAATCAGGCAAAGACGAGGATGGCATGGCTCCTGTGCCTTTGTTCCCACGAGGTTTGAGATGGCAGAGGGATGTTGTTGGGGTAAAGAGCGGGGCCCACCGGATTGTTTTGCTCAAAAACTTCCTAACCGAGCTGACGGCTGCTAGTGTTGATTGGACTATGCTGCCCCGGAGGAGATTCAAGCGGTCAAGCCTCTTTCCTCTTGCTGACTCTTGATGGAGAGTATCGAGTGCAGGCAGTGGTTCCTTGGCGAGCGGGTATCCCGTCAGGTGGTTGGTGGTTCCAGGTATCGCGTCCCTCATAATCCTCCTACGATGGATGCTAGTGACCTTTCTGGTGATGCTCTGCTGGCAGCCTTGGCCGGTTCTGATGTTTGGGACCATTTTCTCTCTGAGACCGGTTACGAGGCTTACCGTGGCCGTTTCCTGATGCCCAACTTCCCACTCCTGGAGGTGAGTTCACATTATTTTTTGTCTTTTATTCGTCGCCTATGTTTTTTATTTATCTTTTCTTAACTTGTTTTGTGCCTACAGCTCCGCGAGATGTATAGGAGGCAGGCTCCTCCGGCTTTTGATCCTATCCCTTCTTGGGATTGGACCGTCAATGTTCTAGGCGCTGATGGCACTCCCCAAGTGATGGAGGTGCCGCGAGTCACATGTGGGTACCCTACTCAACCAGCGGGCGTCCTCAATGTTCCTTGGAGTTACGCTGAGGAGGGTCACGCCTTGGCGGCTAGCCTACGGTCCTTGGTCATTACACGAGACCATCGGGTATGTCTCTAATTTTGCGCTTTCTTAAGGTCATGAGGTTCTAACCCTAGATTTTACCCTTGACAGATGGATGGTATGCGGCAATTTGCCGCCAATCAGATGGCGTCTTTGGTAAGTTCCTGACTCGACTCTATTTTTGTACTTTTTTTTTTGTTGTTTCCCTACTGATTGCCTTCATTCTATTTGTGTGTGCAGTACCGGGGAGGCGGAGTTGGCTCATCGAGGACTGGTCCAAGGTGCAGGGGTGGTAGGAGGAGGCCGTCGCCGACATACACTCTGGGCGGTCCGACGGAGGACGAAGAAGAGGAGGACTGAGGCCGCCTCCCCAAGCGGGGACTTTACTTTATTTTCTTTTTATGTTTTCGATTGGGTTGTACCGGTGAAATGACTATTTGGACAGTGTAAGACGATGTGTAGAACAGTTTGTGACCTTTGATAGAGTATTATGATGTTTCGCCTTTTAGGCCGGATAGCTTTCGGTTTGGAGGCGCAGTTGTGTGCTTGTTTTAGTTGATAATTGTGTGATGATATATGTGCACTGTGATTGTTGGATGTTACTGCGATGGACAGTTTTGTGATAGTGAGTGTTTTTGCCTTGCAGGTGGGATAGTCCGTAAAACGGAGAGGTGCTGCCAAAATTTTGAATTTTGCTAGAGCCGCGACCGAAAACATGGCTTTGTATGATCCCGCTCAACTCACAGCTTGGCTGAACATCACAGATGGTGTGGAGCGGATCAATCTCTTTAGCTACGGCCTGACCGAGCTGTTCTCACTTCGCCAGATGACCCTGAACACTGAGCTCTTGCGTGCTGTTATTGCCCACTGGGACCCGGTGAACCATGTCTTCAATTTCAACGTCCTGGAGATATGCCCCCTGTTTTAGGAGTTCTGTGCTATTTGTAACAACCTGCATTTCATAAATTAATTTAATTTAAATTTCTATATTTAATTTGTATCATCTGTGCTTATTTTATTTCAATGGTCGTGTTTTAATAACCTTGCAGCCTATCTTGTTGTACATTGTAATTCTTTTGGGGTCAAATTGCAATTTTTACAAAAGTTGGTAATACCTGTGCGGATTTCAAAATCTGTATTTCAAAACGGTGAGAATGTTTTCTTTTAATTCTAAACTGTATTTTTTTTATAAAAAAAAACAGAAAACCGTTTCCTACAGTAAAAATGAATTTTCTGTATTTTTGGAATGAACACCGCATCCCGAAAATACCAGTTCATGTTTAAAACTGTCCGCGCGGTGCTAAACTTCCACAGATTTTGGAAGTGATGTAAAGTGTGATTGGACATACACTTTATTTCTATTTATGGCAACTAATGATTGCCTTAGGCCTTGTTTGGCAATGCCTTGTGTGAGTGTGTTAACTTAAGGCCACAAGCTTCTTTTCCCAAACACTTTCTTGTTGGCCCCTATGAACCTACACTTGACCCTTTAACCATCTGCAGAACCAATACTCTTTGTATACATACGTATATGTATATCAGCTCTCAGGAATACTTGGTATAGATTGATTTTGAGAGAAAAGCAAAATTTATTTTGTTGAGTAACCAACAAATTACTTGGCCCCCAAGTCCATCTCAATTCACTCTCTCTCTATATATATATGCATTGCTCACACTTACATCCTACATTTCACAATCCAGAGAGAGTTTGGAGAGTTCTTAAGCTCTGAAGTTGTAGCAAGAAAACATCAACACCATAGCCTATAGGTTTACAATTGGAGTTTTATTTGTGCTTCTTTCTCAACAATCTCTACCCTCTTGATCACAGTGAGTATCATCAACTCACTTCGAATGTAATATATGCTTATATACTGTTAGCATAGCTTAATTGATGAGACACCATTGTTAATCTTGTTCATGAAACTCCATAGCTTGAAACTCAATTTTTCAAACTTAACCAAGTTCCATTTTTAGAGGTGATTATGAAAGATTATGGTATATATACACTATGTGTAAAGTTTTGAAGCTTAATTCATTCATACCAAAAAGTATATTAGAAATCAAATTTTCACAACTTTTAGTTTTTCATAAAATTCTAGAGTTATAGAGTGATTTGTATAAAATTGATTATGGAATCATAATCCTTGTGAAAAACCAAAGAAATCCATATATTATATGTCCTATATACGTTAGAATTGCAAAATGGGTCAAAAGACCCTTGAAAATCTGAAACAGGGCATTCTCCACGAAGAAGATGAAGCCTCAGCATCAGCTCGCGCCACGATCGCGCGCGCGAGAATCGCGCGAGCGGCCCGCGCGAGCGACCCCTCGCGCGAGGGATGCGTCTCCAGGCAGACAGAAAAGTTTATATATATAAAATAAAATTTAGGCAAGTCGCGCGAGCGAGGGTCGCGCGAGAGACCCTTCGCGCGAGCGATCCGCGCGCACAACCTTGGCTTTTTCAGGCAGACAGAAAAGTTCATATATAAAATGAAAATTAGGCATATCGCGCGAGCGGCCCGCGCGAGCAACCCTTCGCGCGAGCGGCCCGCGCGCGCGACCTTTGGCAGTTTCCAATTTTGCTTGTTTTGTGATCAGGGACTGTTTGGGATGAAACTTACATACAGTTAAGGTTCTGTTTGGAAATTTTATTAATTCAGAATGCTATTAGTTATGTTTGAAACGATTAAGGTAATGGATTACAAGTTATCAATCCCCGTACGTGCGTTGTTCCTTTAAATTCAGCGATTTACTTTATGTTTAAGTTCATGTCATTCATGTGGAGTCAGTAGTACATGCATGTGGTTGTCAGTTAGTGTGGAAAAGAGTAATGGTCAGTGTGGAAAGAGTTTGAGATTGAGATTGTGGTTTTGGTTGTGGTTTTGGTTGTGGTTGTGGTTGTGGTTGTAGTTGTGGTTGTGGTTGTGGTTGTGGTTGAGGTGGCGGCGAGGGTATCTTTGAAATGCGACGGTGGCAAATATGGACACTTCCTGACGCCCATGGAAGCGTTAAAGTGTGTGAAGCCGAACTTGGACACTCCCTGGCACCCATGGTAGTGCTAAAGTGTGGCCTACGGACACTCCCTGATACTCGAGTCTGGATACTGCGTGAGGGGTTGCCCCGGTATTTGCATGGCGGTTAGGGTATTCAAAGTGTGAGGCATTGGACACTCCCTGGTACCCCGGACCAAAGTGTGAGGCAAACTGGACACTCCCTGGCGCCCCGTTGCTAAAGTGTGGCTATCTTAGTGTTTCAAAGATACCAGGAGTAAGATAGTGGGTTGTGGTGGCTGTCGAGAGAAAAGAGTCGGCAAGATGAGCGTGGTGCATTGTCCCATACATGAGTATCTGTTTTTACGAATGAACGACTTTTAATATATTTCTTGTTGTTTTATAAAATGAATTCTTTCTGCGGTTTAACGATTGATTTTACATATTGAAAAATGGAAAAAGGTAAATGAGTATGTTTTACATTCCAAGTTATGTTTTTAATACTCACCAGCTTCTTGAAGCTGACGACGTTGATGCGTCCTGGACATTCGTGTCCAGGCTTTTCAGGTTATAACCAGGAGGAATCGTACGACTATGCTAATTGAGAATGGCTGCTTTCGGAATGAGAGAAACTGTTTATTAATTATATGCTTTAAGTTTTATGTTTAAGTTTTAAACTGTTTTGTTTTAAGGATGACTGTAATAGACATTAAGCTATTGTTTTGTTTCAAGGCGGTCTCTGCCTTTAGATGACCCGTGCTGTAATACTTATTAAGTTAGAATAATATTTGTATGCCTTGATTGCTTTGCTCTGATTATTATGTTTTGTTGTTCGACGTCTGGGACGGAATCGATCCTTCAAACTGTTGCGACCTACGGGTCCATAAAGGAAATTAAACGCTTTCCTTATTTGTGCTACGTCGGGGCGTGACACTATTCTTGGCTATGATCCTGACTCTGACCTGATTCTCCCTTCTGCTGATACCCTTAGTCCTACGCGAGGCTTGGCTGAATATCTGAACTGTTCCATCACTATTTCTCGCCGGCTGATTCAAGGTGAGGTTCTTGGCATTGCTTCCATCATTGCCCGATACGCCAGTCCTGGGAATCCCGACGTGTATGATGCTACTCGCGGGGCCGCTTTGATATTGTGCATGACTTCGCACTTCTTGTTCTCGAGTACTTATAGCGACTTAGTGCATGTATGTCTTGGACTGAAGGTAGGTAAGAACCCCATTGCTATGGTTCTAGCTGAAACCTTGAATGGCTTGGATAATGCTTTCAACCAAGGGACTCCTCTTCTTTCTGGGGCACCTTTGGTGTTACAAGCTTGGTTATACAAGCGCCTCCAACTGTGGACGGGCCGCATACCACCGGTTTACTTTCGTCGATCCGTGCTTCATCCTCACTGTACTTTTGCTGATTGGGTTAACATGATGGGTGCTTTATCTGAGGCCGACATTTGCTGGATCGTGAGGCGTTGGGGCCTTTATGCTGTTACTACGAGCCTCAGGGGTCACCAGAGAGTGTGGTTGATGGGTCTGAGAGAGACCTCTTTCTATCATCCTCGCCGTTTGGCCAGACAGTATGGGCAAGTTCAGGAGGTTCCCCGGGGGTTTACTGAGAGGGTCTTTGCTTCCAGGATCAGGGCTGCCACTATTGCTGCTTTCATTGATGGTTGGACTGACCGAGTTAAAGCCTACTTCTAAAGAAAATGAAGACACAAAGATAAAACCAGACCTGACTGATTCTGCTCATTCCTCCAAGTGTGATTGCTTTTTGAAAGACTTTTATTTCTTTGATCATTCCTGCTTATGTAATATTCAAAGTTTGTTTATCGGTGAACCTTGGTTACTTTGGGAATCTTATTTTATGCATTTTAACTTTCTAAAAATATTTTGCAACCGAGATTTCAACTAGATGTTGCTTTTGATACTTGTTTGGGCATGCTAGGATGATTAGAGGCAAACGAGGCGGGTGGCCGAAGTTTGCCCCTAGTTTGGGATATGTAGGGTTGTGAGGCAAACGAGGTAATTGACCGACGTTTTCCCCTAGTTTAGAAGAGGTTCAGGCAAACGAGGCGAGTGGCCGAATTTTGCCCCTAGTGTGGAGGGTGATTTCTGGGTTATGGCAAGGACCGTGACTTTATTCTCTCAAATGCTCATAATTTTGCCTAGGCACCAGTTAGGTGACCTAGCGAGCTCTTTTCTCTCTTTTGTTATTGCTCACTTTGGATTTAACTCTAACTTTTGCCTAGGCGTCCATTCGGATTTTCAACCTAGCGAGCCATCCTTTTTTTTTTTTTTTTTTTGAAAGTCTGCCTACGTACCCCCGAGCGGGGATCAGGTCCAACGTAGTTCGGGCCAAAGCTTGAAAGAAAATGGTTATTTTTGTTGGTGGAGCGACCGAACCGATGTGGTTGCCTACGTATCCCCGAGCGGGCATCAGGTCGAGCGTAGTTCAAGGCAAGGATTGAAAGAAGAAGGTTATATATTCTTTTTTTTTGGTGAGTGGAGCGACCGAACCGATATGGTTGCCTACGTATCCCCGAGTGGGAATCAGGTCAAGCGTAGTTCAGGGCAAGGATTGAAAGAAGAAGGTTATATATTCTTTTTTTTTTTGGTGAGTGGAGCGACCGAACCGATATGGTTGCCTACGTATCCCCGAGTGGGAATCAGGTCGAGCGTAGTTCATGCCAAAGCTTGAAAGAAGACGGGGGTTTCGGGGGATTGGTCAAGCATAGTACTTTTTGAGGCGATCCATGTTGATTGGTTCTTTGAATTCGACACCATCGAGGTCCATGAGATAAGTCGCTCCTCCTGAAAGAATGGTCTTGACGATGTAAGGGCCGACCCATTTAGGTTTAAATTTCCCACAGGGATCAAAGATCGGAGCTCGCAATTCCTTAAGGACAAGGTCACCTTTGGCGATTTTTCTCGGACGAACCCTTTTGTTGAAAGCACGGGCTATCCTCTTTTGATAGATTCGGACATGGTCGACCGCCGCTAGGCGCTTTTCATCTATGAGAGCCAATTCTTCGTATTTTTCCCTCAACCAATCTGATTCCGAAACTTCACATTCTGCCATCACGCGTAGGGACGGTAGTTCTATCTCGACTGGGAGCACTGCTTCCATTCCATAAACTAGTGAGTAAGGAGTCGCTCCCGTGGACGTCCTTATCGACGTTATGTACCCCCAAAGTGCGAATGGTAGCTTTTCATGCCAGTCCTTGTACGTATCGGCCGACTTCTGCAATATGGCCTTGATATTCTTGTTTGCAGCTTCGACTGCCCCATTAGTCTATGGTCTGTACGGTGATGACTTGTGATAAGTGATTTTATATTCCTCGAACAGATCCCTGACTTCTGCTTTGAAATGACTTCCGTTATCTGAAATAATCTCATGGGGGACTCCATAACGGCAGATGAGATTTCTCTTGATGAACTTGGCCACTTCCTTGGCCCCCAACTTGCTGTAAGATGCGACTTCTACCCATTTTGTGAAATAGTCGATGGCCACCAAAATGTACCGATTTCCATTTGAGGCTTTTGGAACGACTTCACTGATGATATCGATTCCCCAGGTTGAGAATGGCCAAGGCGAGGTCATGCTATATAGGAGGGATGGCGGTACATGCATCATGTTGGCATGGATCTGGCACTTGTGACACCTTTTTACGTATTCGCAACAATCTTTCTCCAAAGTTGTCCAGTAGTACCCTTGTCTTATGATTTTTTTGGCTAGCATGTGACCGTTCATGTGCGGACCGCATACCCCTTCGTGTATTTCCTCCATCATTCTTCTAGAGCTCTTCCCAAACAAGCAAGTCAGGTTGTGACCGTTGTATTCTTTCTTCAGTAGTTTCCCACCGCAAATGATGAACTGCGCTACGAATCTTCGAATGGCCTTTTTGTCTTTCTCGGTAGATTCTTGGGGGTATATCCCCTTTTCTATGAAGTTTCAGACATCCCGATACCATGGGGTTCCATTCTTTTCTTCTTCGATTGCGACGACTATGTTGAACGAAGGCTCGTACCTCTGCTCAATTACCAAAGGCATCATCTTGACTCCCACAGGAATCTTGATCATGGAGGTTGAGGTAGCCAATGAATCTGCCAGCTGATTCTCTTCCCTGGGCAAGTAGAGGAATGTGATGTTCTTGAACTGCCTTTTGAGTTGATCGAGATGATCATGATAAGGCTTCAACCTTTCTTCTTTTACTTTCCATTCTCCTCTAGCTTGTGATATGATGAGATTTGAATCCCCGAAGACATCCAACTTCTGAACTTTCAGGTCTAAGGCTGCCTCCATCCCCAGAATGCACGCTTCGTACTCCGCAGTGTTGTTGGTGGAGTTATAATTGAGCTTGACTGCCAACGGAGTATGGTCTCCACTTGGTGATACTAGGATCATTCCTACTCCGTATCCTTTCATGTTGGCTACTCCATCAAAGTACAACTTCCACTGTTCTTCCTTGATTTCCATGATATTCACATCCGAAAATGGAAAGTCTCCACTTTCTTCGGAGTCAACATCATGTTCCGCGAGATGCTCAGCTACGGTTCTCCCTTTAACCGATTTTCTCGTAACATACTTGATATCGAATTCAGATAGTAGGAGTAGCCAACGGGATATACGATCGGTCAGGGCGGGTTTTTCGAGAAGGTATTTTAGAGGATCCATGCGGGATATGAGCACAACCGGGAAGGCAAACATGTAGTACCTCAGTCGGCGAGTGCACCAAACCAAGGCCCAACATGTTTTTTCAAGGGTAGAGTAGTTGAGCTCATACCCAGTCATCCTCTTGCTGAGGTAGTATATGGCTTTTTCAGAGTGGCTTTCTTCTCCTTCTTGGGCTAGCATACAACCCATGGCATTTTCGGAGACAGATAGGTAAAGGAATAAGGGCTTATGAGGTGTAGGTGGTGAGAGGACAGGCAGATTTTGAAGGTAGACTTTTATTTTGTCGAAAGCGGCTTGGCATTGGTCATCCCATTGGAACTTTTCTCCTTTTCTTAGCAATCGGAACAAAGGATCACATGTAGTTGTGAGCTTGGAAATGAAGTGGCTGATAAATTGGATTCTTCCGAGGAACCCCCTCACTTCCTTTTCATTCTGCGGTGGCGTCATTTCTAGGATCGCCTTGATCTTAGAGGGGTCTACCTCTATCCCTCTTTGTGTGATGAGAAAACCCAAGAGTTTACCGGAGGTCACACCGAAAGTGCATTTCTTTGGATTCAACCTCATCTTGTATTTGCGCAACCTTTCGAAGAACTTTTCCAGCGCCACCAGGTGTCCTTCTCTATCCTTGGATTTTACGATCATGTCATCTACGTACACTTCTACTTCCTTGTGAATCATGTCGTGCAGCAATGTGGTGGCGGCTCTTTGGTAGGTAGCCCCAGCATTCTTCAGTCCGAAAGGCATTACTCTATAACAGTAGGTTCCCCAAGGGGTGGTGAACGTTGTTTTTTCCCGATCTTCTGGCGCCATTAGAATCTAATTATACCTTGAGAACCCATCCATGAACGACAGTAGCTCATGTCCTACGGTGTTATCTACCAAAACATCAATGTGAGGAAGCGGGAAGTCATCCTTGGGACTAGCCTTGTTTAGATCACGGAAGTCGACGCACACACGAACTTTTCCATCCTTCTTCGGGACTGGCACGATATTGGCAATCCATTCCGGATATTCGGTGACAATGATGAACCCCGCCTTGAACTGTTTCTCCACTTCTTCTTTAACCTTGAGTGCCCATTCCGACCTCATGCACCTCAGTTTCTGCTTGACAGGTTTAGAATTAGGGAGGAGGGGAATATGATGTTGGACAATATCGGGATCGACCCCAAGCATGTCCTCGTAAGACCAAACAAAAACATCTTTGAATTCTTTTAGCAAGAGGGTTAATTCTTTTTTTTCTTCTTTATTAAGAGTCGAGCCAATTTGCACAATTTGTGGATTATTCGTTTCACCTAGGTTAACCGATAAAGTATCTTCGATTATTTTGCAAGCAGGTGGTTTTTCAATTAGTTGCTTAAGTTCGATTGGAAGATCCTCGGAAGGATCTGTGCATTCACAAGTATTAGACACAGAGGAGTAAGCAGAATCGTCTTTCATTTCATTCATGACAGGTGAAGTGATTACATTGGACAGTGGTGAGCTTACAGCAGCCGACTCTAGTACAGACTCGATAATTGGCGGTACAGACTCTGGGGGAACAGGGGATAGGGAGACACAGACAGATGACTCTACAGCCTAGGGGTGGCAAATGGGCGGGTCGGGTTGGATTTGGGCGGGTCGGGTCGGATACGGGTCTTTGGCCCATATTTGACCCGTTAGTTCGGGTCAAATTTGGGCGGGTCAAATGCGGGTCGGGTCAAACCCCATGACCCGTTTTTTTTTGTTTTTTTGTTTTTTTTTTTTTTTTTTTAATGTGTGTGGAAACAATTTGAATTTTTTTGACCCATAATCGACCCGTTTGCTGTTCAAGTTCAATGTAAGGGGGGAATGTTGTTGACCTTGTGGTCTGCTTCAATTATAAGGACTTGTTTGGTCGTGATTTTATTTTCCTATTCATCTATGAATTCATGTATTTGTGTCATTAAGTTTCATGAGATGCCAAACATATATGAATAATTCATACCCACTAGTCATTAAAACTAGAAACCCAAATATTAGGAGTAACAGTACATAAATTACAAAATTCTGCTCATTTCTCAGCAAAATCAAATACTAACTTTCAAGACTAGCCATGTCTCCAATCTCAGGGTAAAAACCCACAACTTGCAAATCAAAACAAAACTTCTCTTCTATTTCATTCACTTATTTACTAGATGAACATCAATTTTCTCAGAAGCAAAGAAAACCCACTAATCTGGAAGCAATTCCAAAGAAAGAAAAATTGGAATAAAAGAGTGTATAAAGAACCAATTTCTAGTACATTTCTCAACAAAATCAAATACTAATCTTGAAGACTGGCCATGTCTCCAATAATCAATTTAAAAATCAAAATATGAGTTTTTCATTCACATAATATAGTTGATGACCATCAATTCTTCCAAAAGCAAAGAATACCCATAAATCTCCATTTTGTCCCCAAACAAGAAAATGAAAACCCAAAATCAGAAAACTAGAAACCCAAAATTTTGAGAAAAAATTCTCTGAAAATAGGAAAGAAAGCAAATTCTTAGCAACTGAATTAAAGAACTCAAACCCTCCAAATCAACAGCTTCTTCGATGGCTTGCCAGACCCTGTCAGTTCTGCTAACATGGCAACCTGCAATGCATACATATTAATGAGCAAGTCACCCTAATTTCCTGTGAGCACTTTCTTCACACCAAACAAAATGCTTGAAGTTGAACTATTGCGCCATTGTCTATGAAATTTAAAATAAATAACAGATAGCATAACATTACATGGTAGCTTATAATATTATACCATCATCTATTCCAATTGTTCGCTACACCAATCTCCCTAGAAATTTGTTAAATATATTCAAGGATTAAAAAAAAGCCAGCTAATAATGTGAGCCATAATTAAAGCACTATAAAAGCCCGAATGGACATAAAATAAAAAATATTAACCTGGGGCAAGATCTTCAAAGGATTAGATTTTCAAAGTCCTCGACAAGCTCTAACTCCTCCAAATCATTATAAGCTACCAACAAGTAAAAGATTGTTATTAAAATAAATAAAAAAATTAATATTAAAATGACATATATATATATATATATACCAAACAGTAATTATCAACACTTTACCTTCGGATCCATACAACCAATCTCTAGTGCAGACCAAGGCTTCCGCATTCTTAGGTAGGATGGAACTTCGATATTTATTGATAATTTGGCCTCCAATACTGAAGGCCGATTCTGAGGCTACACTAGTTATTGGTATACTTAGAATATCTCGTGCCATTAATGCCAACACTGGATATCGAACTTTGTTTGATTTCCAGTAACTAAGAATATCTAAGTTCTCTTTTCCATCAATCCTCACCTCTTCCAAGTACAAATCTAACTCTGACTTGTTTCTATTCAGGTCATAATGTTGACTCTCAAAGCAAGAGAACTCCTCCTACATTGATACTATAACATCCACTTGTTTAATGTTGCAGACACAAGGTCCGGTATTTTTCTTGATCTAGAGGATGATAGCGTTGTGAAGTACATTCATCCATTTCCCCTTTATGGATATTAAATATATGCCTTCGCATATTGGATGTACCGGACCTTGTGTCTGCAACATAATCCGTTATACGATCCGTACATAAGCACAACTTACATCTAGCCTTTTGTTTTCCCTCGGCATCTAAAGGCAATTTTACAAAATTATCCCAAACAATGGAAGAGGTCCTTTTTGGACGTTTTGAGCTTGCACAAGAACTCTCATCCACAACATGTTCTTGGATATTGTCCTCCATTCAATGTTCCTATCAAAATTGGGACAAACACCCCCAATTATATTGATACTATAACATCCACTTGTTTAATGTTTCCTTTTCTTTCCTATTTTTCTTAACCAAACAAAGTAAAACATTTCCCTCCAGCTCTGCCTGGTTCATGGATTTCTTTAAGGGAAAAGAAAAGCAAAAAGGAAAACAGGAAGAACTTTTTTTTCTTTTTCTTTTTCTTCCCTTTTTGACAAGAACAAGGGGAGGGGGGGATTAAAAATTTAAAAAAATTTAAAACATAATTGTAATATATGAAAGGAAAGAAACATAATTGGAAACTTCCATAACTAACCAAGGTGAGTTCCTAAACTCGCTTTAATACTCGTTTACAGTAGTTTAAAGACCATAGGAACTTAATTGTTTTGATCTTACCAAGTCATATAGCTGTACCTGTTATATCTATGCCTATTCAAGAACAAAGGTACAAGATGTAATCTCAATTGCAACAATGCAAATGGCACCCATAGGAATGCTGATGCAAAACACTAAGGGACTGAACCACAACCTATTTAAGCATCCCAAACAGGCCCCAAGGTAGCTCCCTTAATGCCATTTCAGCACTAGTAATGGTGGTTGTGAAAAAGACCAAAGTAACATGATGCATATTCCAAAAAATGCATACCTTAAAATGAGTGTCAAGAATCGCACTTGAGGAGGTTGCAGAGGATACTGCTCAGGCACAGAGAAAGCAAGCTGGAAGACACCACCCTCAAAAACAGTTTCTGATGGTCCCTGATTACAGAAATAAAGTCAAAATAGCATAATACAATGGATTTTCCTGCAAAATCAGAACCTACCTTGATAAGAGCAGTCCATTTAAATATGTTGTTATCATCACAAACTAGTTGAAAAAGTGTTCATTTACTTCACTAAACTCATGAGCCAAAGAAAATCTAAGCATAAGCTATTGAAAGCAAATTGCAATGGATCAATAAACCAAAAAGTAATTAAAAAAGGTAAGTCCTCAATGGTGGTGGAGACCGGTTTTGAAGGTTCTCGGGAAAAGAAGTCCATTGCTGAGTTAAAATAGGATCCGATTTAATCCAATCTCGATTTTCTACCTATTTTTATGAGAATCAATATCATGTTAATTTGACAAAATTCATGTCCAAAACAAATATTTGGTTTAATCCAATCTCAATTTCAGTCTAAATTTAACTAGGATCAATGTCATGTTGATATGACAAGATGGGTTTAAGGGATATATTAAATTGGATATGGACTTGTGTTCAAGAAATTCATTCACCACACACTTGAATTGATATATTTAGTTCACTTATGTGTATATACATGTGTTCTCATTCTTTTCTATATAGAACTACCAGGTACAAAAAGAGAAAATTTAACAAGAGCATATCCAATAGTGGACAAAATAAAAATCAAAATCAAAAGATTGTTTAACAAGCATTTTGGCCCACAAAAGCAGAAATTGCATTATGAATATAATTCTGGACAAACTTTGATTTGTGGCCGAAAGAAGAAATTGCCCACAAAAATTTTTGGGTTTGTCCAGAATTATGAGTAAAAGCAGAAATTGCCCACAAAACTCGATATACATATATGTGTATATGTGTATAATGTATATATATATGTGTGTATAAGTGTATATATATACACAGAGAAATAGACTAGAAATAGATATAATTATGTTTATGGTAAAAGCAGGAATTGCCCACAAAACTCGATATGCATATATGTGTATATGTGTACATACATCTATGTGTATATATATACACAGAGAAATAGAAAGTACCGTATATGACTGTATGCACCCTAAATCAGATTTGTGCTCCTCAGGTCACCTCGACACCCATAGATCGTTTCACTGAGAAAAGGAATCGATCGTGAATGTGTGTGTGAGAGAGAGAGCGCTAGGGTTTCGCTGAGACTGAGAGAAAACTAGAGAGGAATCGTCGAATCGATCGTCACTAGAGAGAGAGAGAGATAGAGAGAGAACGATCGTCTGAATCGTGTGATGGAGACTAGAGAGTCTGAGAGAGTGAGTGGGTAAATCTGGCCGGGTATCCATATCCAACCCGCTGAGAACCCGCGAAATTAAGAGTTTTAATCTTATTACCCATTTTTCACCCGCATGTTGCAATATGTCGACCCGCAGTCAATTTTTGCGGGCAAATCTGGGTGGATTCGTGGGTCTGGGTGAGTTTTGCCGCCCCTACTACAGCCTGGTTGCTCAGACCCTCCTCAGTTGGCTTGATCTGATCATCTTGGCTCTTGGCCCTCTTTTCTTCCTTCTTCTCAGCGGATTCCTCCCACATTTTCTCGATGGCTTCAGTGTCTAGGTATTTCAACCAGTCTTCTTTCGGGGTCTTCTCAACTTCTTCGGGATAGAACGGATCTTGATATGGGGGCCTTTTGCAGTCGGCGAAGATTTCAAGCCCGGGATGCCTTTTCCTAGTGGTTTGATGGATCCAAGGTTCGGGGAATCCGAAGTAGGGGAAATCATCCCCTTTTTTGATGAATTGCCCATTCAAGGTTTTGCGGTACGGCGGGAGACCTTTCACTCTTTTCTTCCATGGCTTGTGTAGCTCAGCGTCTTCTTCAGTGGGCTTGTACCCCAACCCAAAGTGCCTTATTGCCCTCTGATCTGAGGAAACTCATGAATTCCTTGCTGTCGTCGGCCCAATCCCATCCCCGGGAAGTAGTTCATTTTGCGGACAATGTTGACAACTGCAGAGTGGACCTCGGGGAACCTGTCTTCGCCATTGATCACGTGGACTTCTTCCATGAAGAATCCCCCGATTTCTCCTTCTTCTAGCTCAGGTATTTGGATTTCGAAAATGGGAGCGTAATTTGGGAAAGCTTCATTACCTCAACTATTACCGAGGATGATCTTTACTTCCTTCTCATGAATGTACTTGATCATTTGATGCACAGTGGATGATACGGCTTTGTTGACATGCAGCCAAGGCCTCCCGATCAACAGGTTGAATGAGGCAGGTATGTCCATGATTTGAAAAACTTCAGTGCTTACCAAAGATCCTACCCGAATTTGTAGGGAGACGGTTCCCATCACATTTCTCCTGGAGTTATCATAGGCCCTCACGGATTGCACAGATGGTGTGATGTCAAGGACATCGACTCCCAATGCGGTGGCAGTCCTTAGGGCACAAACATTTAGGGCAGAACTTGTATCAACCAGACAAAACGGTACCTGCTGTCCCTTACATCCGACAGTGATGTACAATGCTTTGTTATGTGCGGATCCCTCCGGTGGCAGGTCCTCATCAGAAAATGTAATGATCGGGTCGGGGGTAAGTGCGCCCAAGAAAGCCACCATGTCCTCCGGTGCGGCGTCAATAGGGACTTCAATTCCAACCAGGGCATTTAACACGGCTTGCCTATGCTTGTAGGATGTTACCATGATATCCCACATCGAGAGGCGTGCTTGGGTTTTCTTTAGCTGCTTTATCAACTCATTATCTTCTTCGATGATTTCATCCATCTTACCCTTTCCCTTGTCTTTAACCGGACCTTTCTCGATTGCTTCAGTAATAGGCTGCAGAGGCTGGTAGTGGCGGCCTGATCTAGTCAGATGATCAATCTCGGCAGGAGTAGGCCCTTCCACAGTCCCATCTTCTTTGAACCAATCACAATCCGCTCCCACAAATGGTTTCTCTGGCTCGTCCCAGATAGAAGCATCACTTTCATTATTGGGATCATACCATTTGAGGTCTACCACCCCTAGATCATGCTCTTCCAGAAAGAACAAGTCTTGCTCATCGTCTAGCTGTTGCTGCCACTCGTCATTCTCTTCTTCAATAAGATGAATTCTCGCGGAGTCCGGGATGTCAATGAGGGGTAAGGGTTGTCCTAGGGGGGTGATATAGGTAGCAGGGTTGAAAGATACAGGGCTGGACTCGATGAGGCTGACATTTTGGTGGTTAGGTAGAGGATTCTGAGTGATATGGGGCTGCTTCGGGGGCGGCTCAATGATATTCTGGTCAATGAGGTCTTGGATATCATGGCGGAGGCGCATGCAATCATCGGTATTGTGGCCAGGGGCTTGATGGTAGGTACATCGTTTGGACATATCGCAGTTAGGCGGGGGCGGGGTATTTCGAGGCTGGAGTTGGAGATGACCCTTTTTGAGGAGGCGGTCTAAGGCCGAGGACAGGGAGATTTCTAACTTGGCGAAGTTGCGAGGGGGCTTTTTCTGGAAAGGGCGATTGGAGGAATTTTCCTGGTTAGAGGGTTGGTATGGCCTAGGAGGGTACGCCATGGGTTGGCTGCTAAAGGCATTGACATTCGGGGGATTCCGGGAGTAGTTGGGCCTTCTTGACTGACTCGGGGGCTCTTCCTTTTTGATCTTTCCTTCTCTGATAGCGTCTTCAATTCGGGTTCCAACTTCAAACAACTTCTCAAAGGTGGAGATGGACTGGTAGACCAATTTCTCATGATAGAGCGGCTGCAGATTCCGGATTAACATTCTCACTTGCTCCTTCTCAATTGGCCGGTGGATCATTTGGGCTACCTTGTTCCTCCATCTGCTCAGAAATGCAGCAAAGGATTCATTATTATTTTGCTGGGTTGTTTCCAAATCCCTGATAGTGACATCCAGCTCTTGATTGTAGGAGTAATGATCGACAAAGACTCGAACAATGTCTTCCCATGCCCGGGTTTTGGAGGCTTCCAAGGTTAGGAACCATGACAGTGCAGACTTTGCAAGAGTTTGTGGGAACAACATCGCTATGTGCTCGTGGGTACAACCCATGGACTGGAAGATACTCATACATTACTTCACATGGCTTTTCGGATTCCCAGTTCCATCAAAACGGTCGACGGCGGGCATTTTAAAGTTCTCCGACAGTTTCAGCTTGACAAGCTCAAAGAGACCTTCCAGGTCTAGCATGTAATCATCGATCCCTTTGCTTTTCCTCAGCACGCTTTCCAGCTTGTCAACCTTATCCATTTTCTCTTGGAGCTTCTTCTCGTATGTAAATGGTGGAACCCCTTGAAGCCAGTCTTCTTCCCCGTTGTTCTCATGTAGGGGTGGTTCAAACCCAGGCGGAGGTTGCGACCGCTGTTGCTTCAATTCTTCCATGAACTTCAGAACTTGGGCTAGGCTGTCAGACTGTTGGCTTATAGTTGCTCCCAACTCGGTAACCTTGTTTTCTAACTCTTCTCGATTCATGCTGAAGCAGGCTATCGGACTGATTCTGACCAAGCGGTTATCTGAACTTCTGACCCAAGACGAGGATCTTAGCTGTTGACTCCGGGAATCTATACTGACCTGACAGATTTTGAGAGGACTAGATCAGATTTTGACAGTGATGGTTTTAGACAGACAAAGACAGTAATGTTTAACAAACGTGGACTGACTTGTGTAAGAATGGTCGAGACAGTATGTGCAGATTGATGGGAATAGTGTATGCAAATGAGACAAGCACACGGATGTAAGCCCTAGTCTATATGATGCTCCTATTTCTAACAGATAGCAGTTAAACAAATAAGGTCTTAGCCATACAGAGTGTGCTAACCTTACTTTCCAGTATGATCACCAAGGGATAACAGGGATTTCCGGGATACTTCGGAGATTTTGGACATAGTTTCTGGGAGATTTCTAGAAGTTTTTTGAGTTTCTAGGAGAAATAGGGATTTCTGGTTGATTTGGACTGAGCTTCTAAGAGAAACTGGTATTTTGGGTATTCCTGAGGAATATGGATAGGGTTTCTAGGAGAAACAAGTATATCTGGGCATTTCTGGGTGATTTGGGTAGAGGTGCTGGGATTTTTGGGAGAGCTTATGGGAAAGCATGAAAATTTGGGTGAGTTGGACAGAGTTTCTGGGAGAAACAGGGACTTTTGGTACTTTTTAGGAAATTTGGATAGAGTTTCTGGGAGAAACTAGTATATTTAGGAAGATAAGACAGAGTTTCTGGGAGAAATTGGTTAATATGGTTATATATGGGATATCTGGACAGAGTTTCTGGGAGAAACTGGTTAATACGGTTATATCTGGGATATCTGGACATAATTTCTGGGAGAAACTGGTTAATATGGTTATATCTGGGATATCTGGACAGAGTTTCTGGGAGAAACTGGTTAACATGGTCATATCTGGGATATCTGGACAGAGTTTCTGGGAGAAACTGGTTAACATGGTGATAGTGATCATACTGTCTAGCAGGTTTTCATACTCCTATGTCTTAGGACCGACAAACAAGGTTTACGGTGTATATCTTTGTGAGCATGGAGCAAACATCCTTGTCATGATGCCTAGGCAGGTCAGCTCGATGTGTTCACATGTGAGTGATTGCCTTGGGAATCATAAGAAAGAGGTTCTGCCTCATGCCACATAAGCGTCTACACCGCGCAGGTAATCCCGTCAGGGCATACAGCAGTTATATCACATTGTCCTATCTGAAAAGATAAATGAACAGTCCTATGAAAGGTTCTACATGAATCTATATGCAAAGGCTGGGTTTAGTCAAAGAGGGTCCGTTGACGAGAGTTCCAATATACCGTCAAGGAGACAGTACGGAGGTGTTTACTCTTTTTGACATACCTTGGAAGGTACAGTATCAACGGTGACTTGTGCCCTGGCACAACAAGACCTGAACAATGTCAGCGCCGCGTTTCAGACACAGTCGGAGGGGGGGAAATGCAAGAGTGCAATGCGGTAAACCAGACACAGTAAAAAGATGATTTTAAGGATGCTTCTTATGAGTCAAACCTCTGTATTATTTTGTTTTAAAAAAAAATCCCCAGCAGAGTCGCCAGATTGTGGACACCGGAATTCCACTACTTTTGTTTTGAAAGTTTGATTTGGATCAAAGAAAGAAAATGGTCTGTTGAAAACAGATACAAAGTCGCCACTTGGTCTTTAAGGAACCAAGAAACCTAGTTTTGACTCACCCAAATGGATAAAGGGCACCGGCCCTTCATAACCAAAGAACTTGGTTCGGGGTTTTGGTACGAGAGAGGAAGGAGCCTTTGTCGCGACTAAAACACCCTCAACTCGCCCCGTCTTTCGACGGGCCTCAATTAGCATCCAAATAATCATCTTATATTATGTATGGTTCGACAATTAATACTATGATAGTATATTACATCACATAAAAAACTTGAAATGGAAAATATAAAGATAAAATATCATTCATAAGATCTAAGTCAAATATCATACAATGTAAAGTGAAAGACCACACAAATAAACCTAGGAAAAAATCATCTAATCATGTATCAAGTAATTAGTTTCCTTAATCTAAAGGGGACATGAATTGTTCTTGAAACAAGTAAACAAAGAAAATCAAAATATGCTTAGCAAGCTAGTATGATGCATGTTAATATTTGAGAAAAGAAGACCTCTCAATCCCCGGGACGGATGAGAAAGGATGCTTAGATCGAGGGGGAAGCATGAACGTGTGATCATGATCATTCCTTATAATCTTCTTAGATTAGGAGTTACAAAAACCCCAAATCTTTGCATGGATGCAATGTATGTATCTAGAATGTGCCAAGGTTGTAGCGTGCTTTGTGTTCATGGATTCCTAGAATGACTTAGAAGTCTAAAATGTGTATGAATGGATGGATGAAATCAACATGGGATATGCACAAATGTAGTATGAACTACTTCCTAAGATATGAACTAATTTGGAATGCATATAAGCATCAAATCAAAGAATGAAAGTTAAGATGTGCTTGCTGTGAATAGAGGGCATAACAGTAACTAGATCTTTGGAAAATTGAAAAGAAGGGTTAGAAATGTTTTCAATGCATGATTTTTTATGGAGATGTTCCTTATTGTGTCTAAAACATAAACCAAAAATCCAATCTTTAATAACTATCACATATTGAGAGAAATCATATAAACAAAAGAGGTCACTCAGAAACAGAGTCCGTACTGTCGACTGAAATGTTAGAAAATCTTAGAAAATGAAAACGAATGATCTAGAGGCCCATTTTATACAGAAAGTTTCCTAAGACATTTAAGTTTAAGGGAAAAATAAGTTAGGACCACCCTTTTTGGAAAAGTGTTCTGAAAAAAGGGTTGGAAGTGGACCTAGCTGCTGTGACAGCAAAAACAGAATGTCTGGAAGGAATGTTGGGATCCAAATGGACCATTTCCAAGTACTTCCAAGTCAAACCAAAAATCATGGGTGTTCTCCAATGAGTTAGGAATACTTTCCAAGTGGCCTTGCATCCATATGTTAGATATTGAGTTCTAGAAAAATCTTTGAACTTGGGTTACTCACTGTTTTGACTCATTGTTTTGAAAGCCTTGGAAAAACTAGAGTTTTCTTTTCTTGAGATTGAAATGAGGGGTTTTAAGAGGAGTTTTGAAATAGAGGATTTGAAAGTATATTTTCAACATCAAATGGAGATTATGACCTCTTGGAATATTAACATCAAACTCATCATCAAGAACCTCCAAGATTGTTGGAGATATTTATTTTTATTTTGAACATAACTTCAATACATTTCAAGAATACCTTGGAAGTATTGAGGTTATGATCATCATCTATCAAATATGTTTTTGAGGTCAAGAGCTACTATCCATAAGGATTCACTCACCCCAAACTTCATGTCATCACTTAGATGATGATGAACTAGTAATTAAATAAAGAAAAAAAAATGAGGTAAGAAGAGATAACAATGAATAAACAAGCAAGTAGATAATGATCAATAGGTGATATTCATGAAGAATTGAACTTATAGATTGGTGTTTCACTCATATGTAATGACATTGGACATGGAAGAAGCTTCCACTCTCTTAAATGCTCACTAAAATGGTGGTTGAGTGTATTGAATTTTGAAGTAAATGAAGTAAAAACAAAGTTTGGAACTCACTTTTGTTTTGAAAATCAAAGAAGGAAGCTCATTTTCTCTCTATTCTAACCTTATCTCTACAACTTTCTCTCCCAAACTTTTCCTAAACTTTCATTTCACCCCCCCAAAATGAAGAGTAATGGGGTGTTTATATAGGCCAACTTGGGGTGGTTTTGGGATTTAGAAAGTATTCCCATTGGCTCTAAACATCTGAAATCATAAAACTATGTCGTTTTGGTTTTTAATTAATCAAAATGGGACCACAAAACTAATTACAAAAATATACTGTTCTAAAGGGGAGTGCCGCGGCGGCACTGGGCCAGTGCCGCGGCAGAAGTGGGTCAGTGCCGCGGCGGTACTCCTCCTCTTTCGTCCAGATAATGTTGTTTAGGCCCCCTGAGGTTCCGGTATTTGCGAAAAGGCCCTATTTCGTCCGAAATTCATAGAAAATGCGTACGAACTCCAAATTGAGGTTGTGATATACCGTTGGAAAGGTAATGGAGTCAACTTTACATAAAAAATAGTTTGGGGATAGGTCACTTTGAAAAGTTTTGCGGTATTCGCGATAAAAACCGATTTGATCGCCTTTTTCGCCTTCGAAAATTCAAAATAAATTCGTTTTAAATCCAGGAATTATGTGCGATATACCGTTGGAAAGCTATTGACCTCTAGTATCCATGAAAAATATTTGAAAATTATTTCGGTGCCCCGATTCTAAAGTCAAATCTTGGTCAAACTGGTCAAACTTGGGATTCCCGGGAAGTTCTGGGAACCTCCGGGAGCTCCCAGGAGCCGACGTTTTCGCTCGATTCTCTTTTAAAACTCATTTTAATACTTTTCTAATGATTCCGGTGAATTCGGATGATTCCGGTCAAACTTGGGTCAAACCTGGTCAAACTTGGGTCAAACCTGGTCAAACCTTGGTCAAACCGGTCAACGGGGACTTTCCGGGAACTTTCGGGGGTCTCTGGGAGCTGACGATTTTATTCGATTTTACTTAAAAACTCATTTTATCATTTTTTTCTTGCGACGTAGCATGTTTCCAGAGCTTTTGGTCCAAATCTGGGAGCTTTTGGGCTTTCAGGGGCATTTTGGTCATTCTGAGCATTTTGAGATATAGAACTGACTTTCAAGAGTCCTTTTGAGTCTTTTTCAATCATTGTGAACCACCAAGCTATGGGTCTCCTAAATCTAATAGCTGACAAAATGGGGTGTCTATAGCGGCGTTGGCTCCCGTTTGGCTAGGGGACCCACTGGATGGGGATGTGAGATTCAATGAGCTAGTTTAGGCTCTGTTTGGTTGTGTTTTCAGAATTTGTTGGGGCTTAAGGTTCTGTTTGGTTCAGACAGCTTTTCTGGGCTTTCTGGCATTTTTTTGGAAGTCGGATTTGTGAAGGGGGTTGTGTAATGGAGTGGTGGTTGTGGGTATTGAGTGGTGGTTGGCAGTAGTGGTACTTGGGTGGTGTTTGGTTGTATTTGTGGTGATGTTTGTTGGTCAAACAAAGCCTTGGGAAAAAAAATAACCAGCCAAACAGAGCCCTTGGGGAGATGAGAGGGGGGGTCTGATAGCCGTCCAAAAAAAAAAAGGAAGCGAAGCCTTGCTTTTATAGACAAAACCTACATAGGCTCCGATCCCATGTAGGTGAGATACCGTTTGATTAGTGCAACTCCGATCTTGATCGCCCAATCATCCAGGAACTTCGATTGTTATATATTTTTGAACCAGCCGCCCGATCCTTCTGATTCAAGAAGTTATGGACTTGTAATGTCGTCCTCTTTATATCCGTAAGGTTGGATCAGGAATCCTTAAGCCCAGATAATAACATGTATGCCATTGTCGATGCTGATCGGGCCGTTAAAACTTCAATTGAACACCGTTTCTTCTCCACTTGTCTGATTGGGATGATTCAAGCCACAGAATCTCAGTTGCTTTTTATTTTTTATTTTACTTTATTTTATTTATTTATTTATTTTAGTCAATCATGTCCAGTCGGACTTTTGGTGCTTCCGGATTTACGATCATGTCCTTTTTCCATGATTCCGGCGTGCCAAAACTTCGATCGGAGCCTGATTCTTCGTCGGTTATCAGAATTTGATGATTTGAAATCCTGTGGGCCTGCATTGATTCCTATTTTTGCCCTAATGTAATCAAATTCAACCTTCGGTTGTTCCGGACTTGATTCCAGCGTTGAATTTTGTGCCAAACTTTGATTTCGGTTGAAAACGTCGCCGATTATCCTAATAGACGGTCCTAAACTCTAGAACTTCCGGTTGATGAGCTACCGTCTCCGTACTGACTTTGATTTGGCCTTTGAGGTCCTTGTTTGGATTCTAGAGCTCTTTTCCTTGATTTGCGTGCTGATGGGCCCCCCCTGCGATAATTATTTCTTTTTTTGGCAGGTCAAAATGGGGTGTCTACACAAATAAAAACCTCGGCTTTGGGCATTATAAATTTGGCCTTGCCCCATCATTTTTTTTAAGGACAAATTCCCTAGTCCGTCATCCGCGACTTCGAGATTCCCACCAATATTTTAGACAGTTTACCTATTGCTATTTTATTAGAGTAGAACAGGAGGCAAGCAGGCACCTGCACCGACCCTACAACACACGGATTAGGTAAGTCAGGGAGGTGAGTGGGTGGTAGGATTTGAACCCATACCAAGCTCTAGATACAGTTGGTCCAGCTACTTGAGATTTGTCCTTCCACCCCACTCACACAATTTTTGGGGGCTTCAAACTCTTGAGCTCTCTTTGGAAGACCAAGAGTTCTGGCCTACTGGACTTGCTAAAACGACTTATGATTATTTTCCATTAACTTGGGCAGTCGGTTGGGCCTTACAATTCCACATCAAACATAATTAACATTGGTCTCTTAGGGGGTGTTTGGAGAGGCGTAGAACCAATTTTGTAGTTTTTACAAATTCAGAGTGTTTGGTAGAGGTCTTTCCATATGCATGGAAGTTCGTGCACAAGCTAGGACTTGTTTGGCAAGGAGGAGAATATATCATGTTGAGTGTGTTATTTGCTTTTATTTTTATTTTTATCAAAGTCTTAGTGTTATTGACCTTTTTGAAAAGAGAGCATTTTTGCTCACTCAAAAAATGATTTATCAATACTTACCCAAGCATCCCTTTGACCAATGTATTTTCTTTTGAAAATCAGTGTTAAATGGATTTGAAGTAGGATCAATTTGGTTCAATTTTGGAGTCAACTTTAAGCCATATGCAGACTCCTATATGTGAATAGCAGCCAAATATTTCTCTCTCCCTCCTCTTCCCATGTTATTGTTTTGTATCGATTGAAATAGTGAAAAGTATTGATTTGTTGGTTTGGTGACATTGCAACAATGTAACCACTTCCCTTGTGGCCGGATGGCAAGGTCTCTGGGTGTTATACCCAGAGGTCTCAAGTTCGAATCTCAAGGGGGTGGCCACAGGTGATTCACCCGGACGCCCTGGCCTCGTGGGATTAGTCGAGGTGCGCGCAAGCTGGCCCGGACACCCATGGTTATAAAAAAAAAACATTGCAACAATGTTGCTGCAATTTGAGTACCACAACATATTTGTCTTAGCCTTTGGTGGGTGGATAATTTGGGAGTAAATATTGGGTATCTCGCGTGAAATTTTATAACGTCTCTAATAGAGGGGAGGTTGTAGGTTTATGTGGATAGAGTTTGAGCTAATGTGAAAAGAGATTCCTTCAAAAATAATGGCATATTGTTTAAATATAGGAATTTGATTGAGTTGAAATACCACATCGTCCGTATTACCGTAATACCTAATATTTTTTCGTGGATTGGAGCAAGAAATTCTGACATGGCCCCTCAAACTTACCTCATATTCCATTTTAATGTATGTTCCATTTTAATGTATGGGTTGGAGATGGTCTTATAAAACTCACATTAGGTTGATTTTCAAAAGAATCAAATTCGTAGGAGTGGGACCAAACGTGGTCATATTTTGTGTGTTCCGAATCGAGCAAAGTTATGTTTTCTAAATTTAGTTCGCAAATGCTTTATCAAATGTGTTATACATGATTCAAATTTGGAAAGTATAACACTATTCTTTCCAAACATGCCCTTAAATTAATATGCATTCACGGTTAAATTTTGGATTTATCCAGTACCGGCCTTCTCTCTCTCTCTCTCTCTATTCGCCGGAAAACTTTTCGCCTGATACAAATTGTGTCCCCGCCGGCGCTATCCTGCGATAACGAAAATCTCTCTCTCTCTCTCACACACACACATCAGTCTGTAACCCTTTACAAACATCTCTCTCTCTCTCTCTCTCTCTCTCTCTCTCTCTCTAACTCTCCGCTGTCTCAGCGTGCGAATGTGGTTGAAAGCTCCCGATTTTTTGAGGAGCTTCAGCTCTCAAGTTTCAGGACATCATGAACCCCCCAATCATCGGTAACCGCGCTCTCTCTCACCTGCCTTTTCTCGGATGTGTACTTATACGTTAATATATATATATATATATATGTATGTATATGTGTGTGTATTGCGAATTAGCAGAAATTGATCTTGGTGATTGTGGTTCACTGGTATTTGTTGTGAAGATCCATTGCAGGGAGATTTTCTCGAGGTGATAGAAGAGTATTTGGAACACGGGGTCATGAAATGCATTGCCTGCAATCGCAGGGGAACGCTTCTTGCAGGTAATTAATTCTCTCTCTCTCTCTCTCTATATATATATATATATATATACTTTCTCTTGCAAACCTTACCAATCTTCTGCTCTCTCTTTTTTCCCCTCTTTGTCAGTGCACTTGTTTGGAAACATGGTATTATGATGGCAATGTAGCTAACTTGGAGGCTATAAAGATATGATTTTGGTTGCTCTGAATTGAGCACTGCGGTTTTCTTTGGCAGCATTGTCCATTATTTAGCTACTTGACATGATAGAATTCAGTATCTATGTACAACCCATAAAATTATAGGAGTTGTATGACTTTGTGATGTAATCTTGAGGATGCTTTTGGCAAAGCTGGAATAGTTCACATAGTGAGTGTGTGTGTGTGCAGTTTTATATTTAGGTCACTTTCAGCAACATATGTGCATGTCTCACCATTGATTTGAAATATACTAATGAATGCTCTCTGTCTTATGCAAGAAGGATAATTTTATTGTCACATCTTTTTTCCGATTATCTATCTTTGGTTATACTGTCTAATTATTATTGCTAGTTTGGTACATATGGTTTTGGTGGTTATATTATGTCCTAAAAATTGTAGTCTCTGTATGCCAATGGCGTGCAATGAGAGATAAATTTGTAACTCTTGCTTGTTTCCCTTGTTATTTGATGTGTTGTCTCTATATTACGTTAGTTTTTCGGAGTTTGGACACATTCAATTTACGGTACAGACCAAGTTGTACCGAAGTAGTTTAGACCTTAAATGCCGTGGGGAAACCTTTGGCATTCAGCTACTATTCCTACTAAAGAGAACTCTCAAGAAGCCAACACCCCGAGTGATAGAAAAGAGTCTGGAGGTACAATTAAGCCAATGCATTAGAGTCCATTACTGATGTATGTTATGGACCAGAATGATGTAGAAGGTGTGATAATCCAAAGGCATCGCTGTATGGGAGGTGCATTAGAACTGCCGGAGGGTCTTTCCTTTGACAAGATTTCAAAGGCTGCGTACAGGAGGGACATAAAATGGTGCTTGTGCTAACATGGCTGCGCCATAAAATTTGCTAAGAGATGTTTGGGTATCTAACTGCTGTTACTCTTTCCTAATAGCCTATAAACTTGTGCCACAGAATAAAAAGGAATAGCATTTCGTGGTGGTTCATCCATTGACTTACAAGTTACAACAAATTTTAACTGCCCGTAACAGTCATATATGTGGGACTTAGGGGGCTTCACAACTTAAATGAATAGCATAAATTGCATATGTCAATTATTTGGTTAGGCATGATACATTCGCATCAAATACTCTGATTGTTAACATTGTCAATGTTATGTGGTTCTTCCTAATGCTATGTTTGGTACGAAGGAAGGACGGAAGAAGGGAAGAAGGGAAAAGGTGGGGGGAGGGAAGAGGCATCCACCCTGGCCCACCATTTCTCATCCGCTAAAAGTGGACAGATTGGGAGAGAGAAGAAGCTTCATTCCTTTTCTGACCTTTTTGTACTTGGAGAAAATCATCTTTTTTACATACGGGATTGTATTTTCCTTCATACTTTAAGTGGACAATTTCTGAATTCCCTCCTACCAGATGGTGGACGATATGCTGAGCATGGATGCCACAAAATAGGTTAAAACTGTCAACAGATTGGAGATGCTCTGTGTCTATATCCCTGATGCATCCTTTGGAACTATTGCCATTTTTTTTATATTTAAAACGGGATTCATTACTGAGATGGAAAAGGAGCAGGAAGCTATAACCAGTTACCAGTTGAATCCACATCATCCACATCATCCACTTAATATGAAGATAATAAAACTGTAAAGTCATACATTTAATTGTCAGTGTAGATTGCACTCTCATTGATGGGCGTGAAAAATGATGTTTCCCTTTCAGTCTCTAACTCTATTTGGTACATAATAATTATTGAAAAACTTTGTTGACAAGAGGACAATCATCTCAAGTAAATGTATAATCCTCAAGTGGACAATTTCTGAATTCCCTCCTCAATCTCCTTTAATACTAGCGGCAGAGGCACACGTGTTGTGTGTGCAATGCGTGTATTTGTTTTATGGTTCTAAACTTTGTAAATAAAAGTATTTTTTGGAGATTTTTTTATGTACTATTACACTTTCTTTCTTTCTTTTGTTTTTGATAGCAATATTACACTTTCTAAAAGAAACTATAAGTCAATGTTTTCGAAGAAAATTGTTTAGATATTCCTTTGTAAATGATCATGGTTCACACTTACTTTGTTCCAAAAAATATGGGATCCTGATTTTTTTTTCCCCCTTCAAAAGAAGAAAGAGGTTTTGGTTACCATAAGGAATGGATGAGGCGTGAAATGCACAATTGGAGAACAAAAAATAAAAGAAAATTATGGATCAATCAGGAGAATTCTATGGCAATATGGGAGATTCAAGTGTGTGCAAATCGTTAATTACATAATAGTAGCATTGTATTAAAGACAGGCATATATATAAGATTTTACATTTAACATATATAGATTTTCAGAGAGATCTGAAAGTTGCCTAGATGATCAGTACCAAAAGAAAATAAAGAGTCACTTTCTGAAGCATTTGCGTTGTTTTTTTTCTCTCTGCAACAGCAGGTCTCAACTTATCTCCCCAAATTCACTTCTCTCTCTCTCTCTCTCTGTATTTGTTCATGTTACTATCCTCTAGGTTCTCTATGTTCCCGTATACATCTCTCTCCCTCTTCCGATGTTGGGTTTCTTAATTTCTCTGTAAATTCTGTCTTTTTATTTTTTATATATCAGTTGGAAGTTGTTTAAGAGAGGAGTATATCCAAATAAATTATCAATTTTGTGGAGAGAGTGGGCGAAATATAAGGGAAGTTTTTTTTTTTTTTTTTTTTTTTTGTAATATGAAATTCAAATTGACAGTTAATGACTTCAGTTATTTTTTCCCCCCTTGGAGAAAGTTAATGACATTTTTGTACCCTTGCATTTGTTTTTTAGAGGAGTACGTTCATTGGTTTTAATGTAAATATGGGTGGTGGTGATAAAAATTTGGGTACCCCCTAGATTTGGCTTTGTATAGTAGTATAGATTAACTTTCAGGAAAAGAAGTTAATGAGTATTATGTAGGCTTGATGGTGTTATAGATGGTTGTTAGAATGGTCGATCATAATTTTGAACTTTGAAGTTTTAAGTGAAAAACTTCCAACATTTTGAGTGTTGATATTGCATGGAACTTGTGCTAACTTGTTATTTTGTTCATTAGAAAAATGGTAAATGTGTTTTCCTATGCACTACATGACTTGTCATTATTTTTTCTAAAAAAGTTGATTCATGATTCATTAATTTAGCAAACCGATTCACGATTGACAACATGGTGTTATAGGCCATTCCACTTACATCCTTGCAGTCGGGTGGTTTGTTGCTTTCCTCATCCTCATATGCATTTCTTTCAACAATCCGTGAACGCTTAGCATTTATTTGCCTTGACTAAAGAATTATATCACTAAATCCTAGCTTGTGCCTTGATTGATACTTGAATGGTGTTCTTTGCCAGCTGGATGCTTCGACGGAAGTTGCATCATCTGGGATTTCAAGACCCAGGGTATTGCTAAGGAGCTTTGGGACTAGGACTGTGTTGCTGCCGTAACAAGTGTCTGTTGGTCAAAGTACGGCCACCGTATACTTGTGTCTGCTGCTGATAAGTCGTTAACCCTTTGGGATGTTGTTAAAGGAGAGAAGATAAGTCGGACAACTCTGCAACAAACCCCATTACAAGCTCGTCTTCATCCCGGTTCATCTACTCCATCTCTTTGCCTGGCATGCCCACTCTCATCGGCTCCAATGACTGTTGACTTGAACACGGGAAGCACAAAGCTTCCCGTGTTCTCCGACCCTGGTCTGGGACCCACTCCTTCATCACGCAGCAAATTCTCTGACGGATCTGCACCTTTTACTCCAACCGCCGCTTGCTTTAGTAAGTATGGTGATCTGGTTTATGTGGGAAATTCGAAAGGAGAAATCCTTGTCATAGATCACGTAAACATCCAAGTACGGGGTGTTGCCTTTTCAAGAATCTGTTGAAGAAAAAATCTCTTATTCCCACAGCCATACCAAACGAGCTCTTAGTCTGTAACGTACTTGCATACTTGCAGGTGTAAAAACGAGATGTTAATGAGGATGAATCTTACTGGATAGACTTTCCTTTTATTTTAATCTTGTTTTTAAGGTTGTACGGTCTTGCATACTCGCAGGTGAAAGAGTCGGATGTTAATGAGGATGATGAAGTTGATATTGTGATGGTGGAAAAGGATTCGGATTTCAGTGATTCGGATATGTCGCAGGAAGAAGTATGTTTCTTGCCTGCTGTTCCATGTCCTGATGTTCCTGAGCAGCAGCAAGACAAGGGTGTTGGAAGTGCTTCGAAGCTGGTGGACAGCAACCTTTCTGGATCCCCTCTTTCAGAAGAGGCAGGACAGAATGGGCGAGCAGTGAACCATATATCAAGTCCAGTTGAAGGTATCTTCATTTCCTCATATTCATATATTTATTTTCACGAGTTTCACTGTTGACATTTGTGAGTTGTTTGCTTAATGCCAAAGACCAAGACTTGTAATAACCTTCAGTACTCACCTAAAAATTCACTTGATAGCCATTGGAAGTAGATTAGCAGTACTTTTTAGAACATCACAATCTACACGAGCGAGTGAGCGACACAGCACTAAATGATCTGCATAAATAATAGGTTAAGTTTTAGTTTCCACCGCCTCTGGAAAAGGGGAAAAAAAATGAGAACAGTGGTTGTGGTATCAAACCAAAAACATATTTGATACATTACTTAATTGACCAGTAAGCGGGATGAATCACATTATGAACATGAGTTAAAATTGAAGGATGAGGTCTTGAAACATGGTTTTGTTCTCTTTTCTTTAAAATTACTCTGAGGGTGCGTTTGGGATGAATCACATTGGGATCATGAGTTAAAATTGAAGGATGAGGTCTTGAAACACAGTTTTGTTTACTTCTCTTTTAAATTACTCTTTGGCTGCGTTTGGGAACATGGAATTGGGTCTTCGAATTGGAATTGTGTGAAACTGGATAAGAATTAATTCAAAGGTGAATTGATTATTTTTTCAAATTTAGAATCATTGCGATTCCACATTCTCAAACCCGGGCTAATTGATCTTGAACTCTATCTGTCAATGGGGAGATCCGATGATGTACTCCATGGATCGAGATTTCTGAAGAAATAGCCCAAGTCAACCAGATGGAGTTACAATCTGGAAATAAATTAACTGCTGTTCCGAATTTTGGTAAAAAACTTGTGCAAGAGTTGTCTCAGTCTATCGAAGTGTTTTTCATTTTGGAAATGACTTCGTTATGCATGCGTCCTTTGAATCCAGGGAATGATCATAAATTCATAATATGCTCTATTTAGTAGGTTTTCTTTCTTTGTTTTTTTGGGTGGCAATGGTTGCTAGTGTTATGAACTTATGATTAAGGTATTCTCTACCACTAGGTTTCCTTTCTAGATCTATTAGATGTTTCTTGTTAATAGCAATTACTGTGTCACCTCATCTCATGTAATCTGGTTTTGCATCTCAATAATCTTGTCCTACGTATGTAGTATCATAGATGTTTAATAAATACATGCAATGTGCTATGTATGTACGCCTATGCGTATATGTCGATATATCATCATATCTGAATGTTCGGATAAGATTCTTATTATATTAAACATGCACGCATTTTTTTTAAAAATGTATTCCTGGTTTATGTTTTGTGTTCAAAGGACAGTCTTTCTCTTTAGGACAATCATACTATGGAATACGACTTATTTGTATAACCCGCATTATCTGTAAGAGGATCTACCCTCTATAAGTCAACCTTGAGGTAGATGCCAACTACTGAACTCTATCCTAATTCAACCCAGCCCAGTCAGTCGTTTGGCAACCTCAAGTACAGTAATCTCTAAAAGGCAAAAGCCCCAACACCATAATTTGTAGGGTAGCTTGGTCGTGATCATGACCATGGTGTATCTGTGGTGCTGTGGTTTGGAAGCACCGGTGCGGGTGTGAGGATGCGGATGTGGGGGTGCATGTATAAAATATTAAAGAATTTTATTATTATTATTTTATAAACTCTTCTACAACTATATAGTCTTGATTTTTGTTATTTTTATATTTTGTAAATTATGAAATGAAAAACATGCATAAAGGCTGTTAGAATATAAGTATTAGTATTAAGGGTATTTCTGTAATTTTCGTGATTATATGATTGATATATATATATATATATAAGTGTGGGCTAACCTAATTAGGTTAAGCCTTCTCTTTCTCTCTATTTTCTCTTTGAACATGGTATCAGAGCCACCCGAATAGGCTTCTCTACGCCGCACATCACCACCACCACCACCACCATCAGAGACGCAGCACTGTTCATGCGACATTGTTCACGCAGCACTGTTCACGCTACACTGTTCACGCAGCATTGTTCACGCAGTAACTATTCACGCGACACTGTTCACTCACTAACTATTCATCGAGCACTGCTCATGATATGATTTCTTCACTTTCTTGAATTCCAACCGTCCAAGGGATCATATTCACATACATCGGAACTCGATTAGGCAATTTTGATTGGTGGTTTCTTCGTTCGTGTTGTCTCGGTCCCTTTATTGGTTAGTTCCGTTTGAGTTTATTGGTGTTGATGTTGCTTCTTGTTCGTTGTTAGTATTTTTCCTTTGTTATTGGGTATAAGACTCTTACTGTTTTTGGTTGATATGGTTGACAAGAAAGGTTCTATTTCTTCGTCCGATGTTGTGAGTATGCAATTTATCACTACTAAGTTGATTGGGTTCAATTACTTGTTGTGGGCTCAAGCTATGAAAGTCGCTTTAGAGGCTAGAAAGAAGTTGAAATATATTGAGTCTGTTGCTCCTGCTAAGGATAGTAAGGATTATGAGTCTGTTGCTCCTACTGTGTGTTCGAGTGTCATGTTCTTGTCCTCAGCCAAAGAGATTTGAGAGTCTGTTCATGAGACGTTTTCCATGGAAAAGAATGTTTCTCGCGTTTATGAGGTATATCAAAATTTGTTTCTGCTTCAACAGGGTGATAAGCCGGTTAGTGAATACTATAGTACATTTAAGGGACTCATGGATGAGTTGAATCAGTATCATCCTCTCACGTCCCGACGTAGCATAAATCAGGAAAGTGTTTCATTTCCTTTATGGACTCGTAGGTCGTGACAAGTGAGATTAACTAATTGTCCCTGCAACAGATAACTTAACAGCATTTCTAAAGAGAATGATACTAATAAACATAAGCTCCCAGATAAAAACTTACTAAACTATTACACCAGTCACAGTCTTAGGCACAAACTGCCTTATTCAAATATTAATAAATAGTTTATTACTTCTCTGGAATTTAAAACATAAGTAAAGGTAAATCAATCCTTTTGGAAAATCCTCCGGTCTCTAGCTAGCATAGTTGAAATATTCTGGTTGCTCCTGACCTGGAAAATCTGAACGTAAAGTCCAGGGCGTATCAACGCCATCAGCTTATGCAAGCTGGTGAGCAAAATAAACATGTTCTCACAATGAATATATAAGCATATATAACAACTTGCAGATTAAACTTTTAAAACAATAATTCCAAGTGCCAACTTCAACTATTATAACCACGGGAAGGCAATAAACGAATGAATATGTGACTGTGTATGAACAATGTATCATCTCATCTTATCGACTCTTTTCCCTCGACAAAACACAAGATCACATCATCCAAACTCCCTCGTTCTAGTACCTTGCAAATACTCGGGCAGCCACACTATAGTACAACGGGTACCAGGGAATGTCCAGTCAGCCTTGATCCACGGCATCACACTATAATACCACTATAATACCACGACGGCATACCAAAGACAATCTCGATCAGTATTCGGAACTCGGGTACCAGGGAGTGTCCGTGGAGGCGTCACACACTATAGCACTACGACGGGTGCTAGGGAGTGTCCAATTTGCCACCGTCATATTAAAAAGGTACCCTAAAACCAAATCATCACGACATCCACTACCTCGATCCATGGCATCACACTATAGTACCACCACGGCATACCAGAGATAATCTCGATCAGTATCCTGAACTCGGGTGCTAGGGAGTGTCCATGGAGGCCACCCGTACTAATACAAAATCTCTTTTACTCTTTTCACACTTTCTCACATACTATGCATGCCAACTCGACTCTAACATGTATGGCACATGACTCTATACAGAGGATGTAAGCTTCTGAAAAGCAGTATTGACGAGCGTATGAGAAATCAAGGCTTTAATATTTCAAACAGGGTTCTGGAATAGCTTATTATTATGGATTAAATCGACGTATCCAAATCTCGCTTTTATAATCTGTTTTCCTTTTCTTTATTAACAAGGTACAACGTACTTAGAATCATTGAGTTAGCACCCACGATCTAAATTATCAAGTCACATACGAAGCAAAAGGTAAATTCATCAAAGACTACTGTAATACGCTTTTACAGCTACTAGTACACAAGCAGGTCCACTTTGAAGCAATGCTCTTAAAAATGAATTATAATTTTTGTGGATGAATTACATATCAAATGAAAGGTCTTTGAGTCTAGTTTCCAACGCTTCGAACGGTGCGCATTTTCGAGTTTTCTAGAGGAAGTTATGACTGTTTTAGTCAAATCGTCGGTGCTGAAACATGGCAATCGATTGGTAAAAGTGGCAATCGATTGTATGACATGGCAATCGATTGGTTGAAGTGGCAATCGATTGGATATGTTGCCAATCGATTGGAACTCCGTCTTCTTCCACAGTTTCGATTTTAAGACTGATTTTTACCCATTTTCAGTATTCAATCTCAAACATATCATGTAATATATGGATTTCTTCAGTTTTCCACGTAGATTAAGAATACGCAATCGAGATCGTATCTCTCAAAATTTACAATTAAAGTAAGAGTGACAAAATTTAAAATTAAAAATACGTTGCGATACGGGTGAATTACTTCGTAGTATCTGAACCGCAGCTTATTGGGACCAAGATCTTTCATTTTCACTTCACGGAATTGATTTCGGTTGAGTTTCATAAAAACCCATTTTCAAGCTCATCAATGGTGTATGTATATATACACATATATACACCTCTATCTATACAGAAATATACATATATATCATTGGGAGTGAGTTTATAATACTCACAGAGGCTAATTGAACAATAATTTCAATACCGAGAATCCGCCGTAAATTCTGTCGTCTAAGAATTTCAATCCGTTCTTGATGTTGATACAAGTATTATGTATAACTATATATCTGTGTGTGTATATATGTATACTAATTGTGTATGTGTGTGTCTATTTCTTGAGAGGACAAGAGAGAGTTGAGAGAATTTGAGAGAGTTTGAGAGAGACAGTGAGTGATATGAGAGTTGAGAGGTATATACATATATATAAACTCACTGTTGTGGCCTCCAAGCAATTGGGGGAAATCGCCCGGTGTGGTTGAGCTCACGTGCTCCCACACCCAAAACGCGATATAGTCGCAGCTTAAAAATAATAACTGATATTGTACGGTTGAAAATTAAAATACAGAAAACCATATTAATGTAGGAAATAAATTCTGGTTTATACAAATATATAGATATCGTTATCAAAACCATAGAAAGTATTTCTATATTTATGGAAATTACGGTTTGGCCCCAAATAAAATATTTGTAAATAGAATTAAAATGAAATATTTATTTATTAATGAGAATAAAATTACATGGTGTTACACGTCTTATCACTAATGATGTTGACGTTATCAAGAAGCAACGAGAGGAATTTTATGTCTCCAAGTTCTTATCTGGGTTACATTCGAATCTTCAGTCTATTAAGTCACAGATTTTGGCCGGTGATGGTAGTATTCCATCCTTGAGCAATGTGTATTCTCGTGCTCCGCGTTATTACAGAGTCTTCCTCCTCCGCCTCTTCTGAGCCTGTTGGGAAAGAAAATTATGTACTTGTTACATCTACTCCAAGTTCTTATCTGGGTTACATTCGAATCTTTAGTCTGTTAAGTCACAGATTTTGGCCGGTGATGGTAGTATTCTATCCTTGAGCAATGTGTATTCTCGTGCTTCGCGTTACTACAGAGTCTTCCTCCTCCGCCTCTTCTGAGCCTGTTGGGAAAGAAAATTCTGTACTTATTACATCTACGGGATATAGAGGGGCCTTTCGTGGTCGTGGCAATTTTCTTGGTAATAATTGCAGTCGCGGTGGTCGTGGCATTGGCAATTCCCCTCCTATGTTTAATGGTAATCGAGGACGAGGAGGTCCTCCGGGACGAGGTCGTGGTTTTGGTCGAGGCCGTGGTTCTCTTTATTGCACACACTGCGGGGGTGACAATCATACTGTGGATAGGTGTTATGATATCTATGGTAGGCCATGGGAGACCTCACCTAATCCAGTCCTATACTCTTCTGACAATGCTTCTGGGTCTCAACAGGAAGTTAGTACTCCTACTCCACCTGCCGTAGCATCTTCAAATGAGTCTAGCACTCTCTCCCGAGAGGAATACAATGCCTTAATCCAACAACAGCAACATCAATCCTTGTCTAGTACTGCTGGTTTTGCACAGTCAGGTAATATTGCGTGTTTTTCTTCATCTGCTCCTTCACCATGGGTCATCGACTCAGGGGCTTCGGCACATATGACTGGTAAGTCCAATGTATTTACACAATTGCTTAGTCCACCCACACAGCCTTCTGTTGTTTTAGTTGATGGACGATCTTGTCCTATTATTGGTCATGGTCCTGTTTCTCCCACCTCATCTCTTTCATTGTCATCTGTAAATTATATTCCTCAATTTCCCTTTAGTCTCCTATCGGTCAGTTAACTTACTAAATCTTTAAATTGTTCTGTAACATTTTATCCCTCTCATTGTGTTTTTCAGGACCTCAACTCGAAGAAAATGATTGGTGGAGGTCGTGAGCGTGATGGTCTTTATTACCTGGAACAATATTCAACAGCGAATAAATCGACGGCTTTACATACAGCTGTTTTACCACATCAATGGCACTGCCATCTGGGTCATCCTTCACTACAACCCTTGCAGTTGGTTTTTCCGTCCTTTAAGTCTATGTCTAGTTTAGAGTGTGAGGCTTGCTAGTTAGGTAAGCATCATAGGGTGTCTTTTCCTTTACATAAAAATAATCGTCGGGCTACTCCTTTTGAGTTGGTTCATTCCGACGTTTGGGGTCCGGCTAGACATAAGAGTCTGTTAGGTTTTTCTTATTTTGTGTCTTTTGTGGATGTTCCAGGATGACATGGTTATTTTTAATGAAAGAACGTTTAGATATTTCTTCTATTTTTCAATTATTTCATAAAGAGATTATGACTCAGTTTGGTTGCACTATTCGTATTTTACAATCTGATAATGCTTTGGAATATGTTAAAGGACCTCTTCAGTCCTATTGTGATTCTCAGGGGATAATTCATCGATCCTCTTGTGGTTATACTCCACAACAGAATGGTGTAGCTGAACGGAAAACTAGACACCTTCTTGAGGTTGCCCGAACAATTATGTTGCACATGCATGTTCCTAAACAATTTTGGGGGGATACTGTACTCACTGCCTGTTTTCTTATTAATCGCATGCTTTCATCTGTTCTTAGTGGTGGCATTCCTCATTCTGTTCTCTATCTAGATAGATCATTGTTTGCCTTACCACCACGTGTGTTTGGTTGTGTTGCATTTGTTCATGTTCTTATTCCTGGTCATGATAAATTGGATCCTCGGGCCACCAAATGTATATTTGTGGGAGATTCACGCACTCAAAAAGGTTATAAATGCTGGAATCCTCAGAGTCGTCGTTATGTGATTACTGCGGATGTCACCTTCTTTGAAGGTACACCATTTTTTTCGTCCTCCGGTGCTTCCTTAGATGTTGATGTTCTTGCTGCATCGTCCACTATTCCCTTATCCATTCCTCCTTCTAGTTCTCCTCCCTTGCAGGTGTATCGTCGTCGTGACAAGCCATCCAGTATTCATGACCCGCCAGCTCCACCTCCATCTTCATCCACTTCGACTGAGGTTCCCCAATCTCATGATCTACCCATTGCTCTTCGAAAAGGTACTCGTTCTTGCACTCACCATCCTATTGATTAGGTTGTTTCACATTTCATTTATCGTCTCCACTTCTCTCCTTTGTTAGTGCTTTTTCTTCAGTCTCTGTTCCTCAGTCTCATACTCAGGCATTGGTTTTTCCGGGTTGGAAGAGTGCTATGGATGATAAGATGTTGGCGTTAGCCAAAAATGGTACGTGGGAGTTAACTGATCTTCCTTCTCGGAAACATGTTGTAGGTTGTCGCTGGGTTTATGTGGTTAAGTATCATCCGGATGGTACTGTCGAACGGTTGAAAGATCGTTTGGTGGCTAAAGGGTACACTCAGACTTTTGGTGTGGATTACTTTGAAACCTTTTCCCCTGTAGCTCGTCTCAATTCTGTTCGTATTTTATTGTTTGTTGTTGTTACTCAGGGATGACCTCTATATCAACTTACATAAAGAATGCCTTTCTTTATGGTGACCTACAGGAGGAAGTGTATATGGAGCAACCTCTTGGGTATGTTGCTCAGGGGGAGTCACATAAAGTATGTAGGTTGAAGAAAGCCATTTATGGCCTTAAACAGTCTCCAAGGGCCTGGTTTGACAAGTTTAGCCAAGTAGCTAGTTCATATGGGTTGAAAAGAACTAGTTCTGATCATTCAGTTTTTGTGAGACACTGTGAGAAAGGTACGATAGTTCTAGCAATTTATGTGGATGATATAGTGATTACTGACAGTGACAGTGAAGGTATACAGTTATTGAAGTCTCAGGCAAGTAAGCATTTTCATATGAAGGATTTGGGGCTACTACGTTATTTTTTGGGTATTGAGGCAGCAAGGTCTAAGGAAGGAATTTTCTTATCCCAAAGAAAGTATGTCCTTGACCTTCTAGATGAAACAGGATTGATGCGTTCAAAACCTGTCGACACTCCGATGGACTCAAATATTAAGTTTAGTAAAGATAATGGAGAAGACTTAAATGATGCTGGAAGGTATAGAAGACTTGTGGGTAAGTTGATTTATTTAACCGTAACTCAACCTGATATCCCCTTTTTTGTTGGAGTTAGTCAGTTTATGCAGAGTTCCAAGTTATCACATTGGGAGGCAGTGTGTCGTATATTGAGGTATTTGAAAGGTGCCCCTGGTAAAGGCTTAGTGTTGAAGCCTTCAGATAATTTGGAGATAGTTGGTTTCTCAGATGCCAGTTGGGCAGAAGACAGTCTTGATAGACGTTCAGTATCAGGGTTTTGTGTGTTCGTTGGTGGAAATCTCGTCAGTTGGAAGAGCAAAAAGCAAAATATAGTTGCAAGATCAAGTGCAGAGGCTGAATATAGAGCTATGGCTCATACTGCGTGTGAGTTGTTCTGGGTGAAGATTATTATGCAAGAGATGGGATTTCCAAGTAGTAAACCTATGAAGATGTATTGTGATAATCAAGCAGCTATGTACATTGCGAGTAATCCAGTGTTTTATGACAGGACCAAACATATTGAAGTTGATTGTCATTTTATCAGAGATATGGTTATGAGAAAGGAAATTGTTACTTCTTTTGTTAGGTCTAGTGAGCAACTAGGAGATATTCTTACCAAGGCACTAAATAGAGGACCATTCTATGATCTTTGTAACAAGCTGGGCATGATAGATATCTATGCTCCAGCTTGAAGGGGAGTGTTAGAATATAAGTATTAGTATTAAGGGTATTTCTGTAATTTTCGTGATTATATGATTGATATATATATATATATATATAAGTGTGGGCTAACCTAATTAAGTTAAGCCTTCTCTTTCTCTCCATTCTCTCTTTGAGCAAAGGCTACATAAGCAACACTAGCATTTGACATAATCCAACTCCCAACATTCTTAAATTGACCTGAAAGTTTTTACAATTATGTTGGAGATCCTTTTTTTTTTCCCGCTTGAAAAAGAACAATGCCAAAGGAATCCACACCAGAGCGGATGTGGGTATGCATCCAGTGCGTATTCGTCATCCTTGTAAAAACCCGCGCTTCCATGAATTGTGGTCTCGTCCCACAAGAATTCAGTCCATATTTTGAGTGTATACACTACCGAAGCGTCAACCTACCATGATTAGGTGTGGATCAGTCTTGCCCTAATAGTAAGTGGCCCTCTCGTGTTATGCCTCGAGCAGCTGATGTCTTTTGGGGGTTATGGTGCAAGTGATGTGCTGAGATTTAAATCAGTTTCTAATTGGTTCCACTTCCACCCAAGTAGTTTGGAATCTAAGCTCTCCATTAAACTCCTCTTGATATTCAATGTGCAAAGATATTATCTGGTGAAGAATGTTGGCTTGCTTTTCTTGCTAGCCACTCTTCTTAGTTGTTGTGATGATCCAATTGGTTTGATTCCATGACCAAGTGATTTTTAAATGGCTCTGACATGTTTCTTTGAAGGGGGAGAAGAACTTTTTTTTGATTGTCCGATTTATGCGATGCACTAGTAATTTTATCGCATATATGCCAGCACCCCCTTGTAGTTGGTGGTGGTAATCATTTAAAAAAAAAAAAATCTCTTAGCCTCTCTTTTATGAAAAATTCTGATTTCCTTTTCCCACAGGTTCCCCAGTTTCTCAGTTTAATATTACAAATTCAATTATTCACAAGTTGACAAAATTCTCACCTTTTCTGCATCCTATTTTCTTTTCCTTGATTTTCAACACAACCAAACAAAATTCAGTTTGTCCAAAGTTAACAAAATTCTCACCTGCTTCCAAGTGGAGCCTAAAAAGGATGTACATAATGGGATATGGATGTGATTGAAAAGGGTAATGGACTCGTATCAAATGCCTTAAACATAGAATGCCCTTTATTCCAAGTGGATAACCAGATTTTCTCTTTGATTGTTTTAGCCCTCTAAAACTTATGATGTAATTCTGAATGTGCTAATAAGTTTGATACTTGTGCAGTGTTGGATAATTCTGCCGCTGAGGACACAGGTGGAACGCATTTTAGGAGGAGGAGGAAACCTAAAGAGAAGGGATTGGAGTTGCAAGCAGAGGTGGTCAAGAAACCAGTAAAGAAAATGAAACCTTCTGGTAAATCATCAAAAACTAAGAACAAATATGTAGTTGATCAGGAAACTAGTCTTTCGGATGATGTCAATGATGGGTACAACTAGATTAAAACCTTGACATGTACTTCTATAAATTCCTTTTTCCGGATGAATGGTGTAAGTTATCATTCTTTTAACATTATTATGGTTAGATATGGAAAATGTGGTATCTTTACGTTCAAACTGACGAGTTTGTATACAGTGTAGACTATTATGTGTTCGAATTCTTTGGTCTATCAAGTAAAAGAATGGGAATTGGGAAAAAGAAAACTGACTTATCTTTTCGCTGCATTATCTTTGAAGAAGTCCCGCCCCACCCCCCAAATGTAACTTTATTATTGAAATATTTGGTATTGCAGCCTTAGGTTATGCAGCTTGTGACGAATCGGCATTACAATTATGCTGTTATTCTCATTGCATAGGTTACCTTTTATTTTATTTTAATTATTAGGTTCCTTGTTTATCATATTGAGCTGTGTGATTTTATTTTTGATCACCTTTGTAGCTAAAATTCTTTGTGGAACTAAAGTCCTTAAAACTAATGGATTTTCAAAGATACAAGCTTTACCCATGTCAATACTGTCCAGCATTTTGTTGAAATCTAAAACTGTGCTGATGATTCTTAGGTCCCGTTGGATAACACTAAGTAATGAAATGTTAGTGCTGAAAATTTTAAGCTGCTAAATTTATTGATTGAAAATAATATTCTACTTGGGCTTTGTTTGATTCATGGATTTTGTGAGGTAAAAGAGAGTGGAAAGGAAAGCAAGATGGAAAACTAGTCCCATCCGTAAGGTAAAAGTGACTAGATTTCCATATTGTTTTCCTTTCCCTTCTCTTTTCCTTCATGAAATCCATGAACCAAACAAAGTCATAGAGTTTTTAGTAGAATTTTTTTACTTTAAGTTATTTGGCTAATTTTTCAATTAAGTGGTGAGCTCTTGTACATTATCAAACACACCAAGCAAAAAAAAAATGTGGCATGCCCTATGTACATCGCTATTCATATTTATATCAGTTCCTCTTTACCGCTATATCCAAGGAAGCACAGATTCTTTTGAAAGATCGAAGAATTCGTCCTGAAACCCACAACCACACTGACACTAGATTCTTCTCGGATGCGACATGGTGTTTTTTTTTTTTTTAATGAGTTTTAAGAAACGTGGACTCTTAACATATTTTAAAAACTTTGGAGTCAGTTTTAACAAAATACAAGGACAAAAATGTTCGGGGTAATTTTAGAGTATTTTCGTAAGGTTACACTAAACAGCGTTAATCCTCATAATTGAGGGTACTTGGGGTGGGGTTGGCTAAGCTTAGACTTAACTTTTCTGGTAATATGATCGAATTTGCAGTCTATTTTCTATAGCGTTGTTTTGTGCTATTCGGCTATCAGTAATGCTTGGGGCACCAAAGGATACAAAGAACTTTCACAAAATGAGTGGAAAATCTATGTGGCACACTGGGACCCGTCAGCAATTAATGAAAATAATGGTTAATTGCTGGCGGATCCCAGCGTGCCACATAGACTTTTCACTCATTTTGTGGAAGTTCTTTGTGTCCTTTGGTGCCCCAAGCATTATTCATTCGGCTATTCTCGTATATGTGTACCATTGTTTTGCTGCATATTTTTAGAAGTCTTCTTATAGATTATGAGTAATGCTATGGTTGCTATTGCTAAATTGGGGATGTTTTGATTGCTATAGAAATGGTACCGCATGCGGTGCTATGTGGTATCACCAGATTCACAACGACCACTGCCACAACAACTAATACATTTGGGAATCTAATTTGTGATTCAAGTTTAATAAGCTTAGCATTAGTCAAATGCTCTAATTTGAGTAATGCTGTGTTTCTTAAGTTAAATGCCAAATTTTATTCCCAAATCTTTGTCAGTCTTAGCATACGCGGTAGTATGTAGTACCACTGACCACTACAGCAACATGTTGCACAACTGTGAAATCATTTGAGAAACAAATTTGGAATTCAATTTTTGGGAAGCATAGTATGAATGCGCTCTATTTGCATTGGAATTGTAGGAAACCTCAACAAGTAGGACAGTTCATCCTGAACAAAAGCGAAGTCACCAAAGTACTTTTATACTCTTTTCCTTGTCTTGCCAACTTATGTTGTCTCTAACAGGGAATTTACATATACATATACACACACACATACACCATTATATCATTATATGTAATGTGCTCATCTCAGGAAAAAAATCAAGTAGTGGGTAATATGTTGGTGGTCAAAGTATGTGTAGTTTTTGCAGTTGCAGTTTGTCTGGTGGCACCAGTGTTGGGGAAAGAATATGTAGTTGGAGATGAAGATGGTTGGAATAGTTATGTTGACTACTATGCTTGGGCTGCCAACAACACTTTCTATGTTGGAGACATTCTAGGTATTCCTTCATTTCTTCTCACCTCATTAAGATCATTTTAGGGTTAAATGCAGTTACCCTGTAGATAGATCATTTTCACTTTACCCGATGGTTCAAAAGTTGACACTAATACCTGTAGTTGTGGCTATAGTGAAAAGTCAAGTTTTCGTCAAAACTAACAACTTAAATATGTTTAACTCTCCTATGGTTAGATGCAATTTCACTTTACCTTCTTATGGTATAAAAGTTGATATTTAACACCCTTTAGTTGTAAAAACTAGAAGGGGTAAAGTGAAAATGAGTCTTAACTACACAGGGGCTAAAATGTACTTAATAGTTAATTTTACATCGAGGCTACAAAATAATCTTACGAAGAGCTTTCTTCGTAGAATTAATTTGGTGCTTTGTTAATGAGCTGGGATGATTTATTTATTTATTTTTTTTTGCCAGTTTTTATACATTTAGCCTTTGTTTGGTTTGCGGATTCATTGAGGGAAAAGAAGAGAGAAAGGAAAACAAGAAGGAACATTATTTCCCTGGTGCTTTCCCTTGGGATTTCCTCCATGTTTAATAATATTAAAAGTAAAAAAATTTCAAAATATTACAATAACTTAAGAAAAAAAAAAGGGTTAATTACACTTTACTCCCCTGCGGTTTGGCTCGATGACACTTTACCCCCTGTGGTTTGGCTCGATGAGGCTTTACTCCGAAAGCACAGGGGGGTTAAAGTGCCATCGGGTGAAACCATAGGGGAGTAAAGTGTCATCGGACAAACCACAAGAGGGTAAAGTGATCACTAATTTTAGGGACTTAACACTCTCCGTTAAATTCTGTAGCGGTGACACTTTATCCGAAAGCACAGAGGGTTAAGTGATCACTTTTGAACCATAGAGGGTAAAAGTATCATCTAGCCAAATCACATGGGGAGTAAAGTCTAATTAACCCCAAAAAAGGAAGAAGATGACTCACAAAAAACAAAATTTATTTTCTACTACATTTTATTATCCTTTTCTGTTTTCCTCATTTATATTCCATGGTAATCAAATCGAGAAAAACGTTTTTCCTTTATATTTTCTTATTAAATTCATTAATCAAATAAAGCTTTTTTGTAGGCAATCATTTCCTAGATGTTTGTCTACATCAGTCCAGACCTCAAGATTTTGGGACCTAAGTTCACTTCGAACATGGCCCCCTTACAAATTTTAACATTTTTTTATTTGACTTGTACTAATATAAAATTTAAAATTTATTTTCACAAGAAAAAAATGCAAATTTATTTTCACAAGAAAAAAAAAAAAGAAATACTAAGATTAACAAGAAAAACTAACTCACATCAATACGCAGTAATCGTGAGGTGAAACCTTGAAGTGACAGTGTGACTCGTGAGAGATGGTCGCATTGGAGAGAGAGTTTCCGATTCTACTATTCTCATTTTCTATTTTTGCGATTTTGTTTATTTTCTAAAAGACTTTTATGTTGATTGGGCATTTTACTATTGATTGAATAAAGCTATATATTCCAAGCAAAAAAAAAAAAAAGAATAAAGCTATATATTGTTCTCGAATTTCTACACTAAAAAAAATTCTCAAATGATGTGGTAAGGGGACAACTTAAAACAATTTTTAAGAAAAATTATATGGATCCACTGGATTGTGAAATTTCAGGTAATGTTAAATCAATGCCATGTTGGTTCAAGAATTTAGTGAAGGAAAGGAAAAGGGAAAATAAAAAACAAGGGAAACGAGTTCATTTGTATTTTTTCGTGTAATTCCTTCATTCTTAAGCAACGTTAAAAATAAAAAAAAAATTTGGAAATATAATTGTAAAGTAAGAAAAAAGTAAGGGATATGACTTACATTAAAATTCAAAATGTCTAATTTATTGTTCAACTTATTTTCTTTTCCTTGATTTTTTCATCATCATTTTCCGCATTAACCACGCAAAGGGAATGATTTTTTTCTTTTTCTTTTCTTTTCTTTTTCCTCACTAAATCCATGAAGCAAGACAAAACCTAATACTAAGAGGCTGTTTGGAAAAGCAAATAACCAGTTTTGCGGTTCATAAATGAATCGGTTCTACAAATTCAAGTGTATGGTATTGAGTGCCAATTTCTCGCGCGCAGACTCTTAACTCGCTTAAAGCGAGTTCTTTGTCAAACCAATATAATCTTAGTTATCAGTTTTAAACTTTCCAAACAGGTCCTAATCTTTCTAATTTTTATGTTTACCAGTTTTCAATTATGCCAAAGAAGACCACAATGTTATTGTAGTCAACTCTACCGGATATGATGGATGTGTTTCATATCCGAACATGGGTTCAATGAATAGTGGCAATGATAAGGTTATCTTGAAAACTACAGGGAACAAATACTACATATGTCAATGGCATTGTGATTACTCTGATCAAAAGCTCAATGTCACTGTTTTGCCAAAGAAGATGCTGGGGTGACTGAAAGTAGGAGGGAGAGAATGTGGAGAAGGTGAAAGAAGTGAGAGAATTGGACCAAGTGGGTTAATCTTGTTTAAGTAATTACTTTTAGTTACTGTTTTTTTAAATATATTTTGTACAAAAAAAAAGGTATTATGGTTTACCTGTAAATTTTGTTGTTGGGGAAAAAAAATTCCAATACTGGACCCTCCCTTTTCCTTTCAATTAGCATGGATTTTCTAGTGTGATCCTCACTCCTGTGTGATTTTTATTGTGATTTGAGTATTGTGTGAATCCTAAGTAGATTCTACAATAATAAAGAGATATGTGGGATCATAACATATCTCTCTAATAAACCAACAACCAATATCCCACATTGACTAATTATGAGATTGGTTGTTGGTTTATTAACTCCTATGCTCATCTCCTTGTAAGTCAATTTTCAAGTGTGAATTCTACATACTGGGTTCATAAAAAGTGGAATCAGAGTAAGCACCACGTATATATATATATATATATATACATATAATGGGTTCTTAAAAGGGGCACACACACATATATATATATATATATATGTACTAGTTTAAACGCACGTGCGTTGCACGGGAACGGTGTCTGTCTAAAAACTAATTAGGAACAATAAGCCAAAAAAAACACTTAAATTAGGTATAAATAAAAAAATAAAAAATAAGAAGAAGAAGAAGAATTCATGCAACTTCCACAATAATAAAGATACACAAAGCACATATAACAATCAATTCATAGGGTAAAAATAATAAAAACTGATGAATTATTCTTCTTAGACCATTTTTTTATTTGTTCAATAATAATTTTTTGGGTAAATTACACAAACCTCCCCTGAGGTTTGCCTTAATTACACGGACCTCCCCTCTTGTTTCAAAAATTACACAGACCTCCCTCGAGGTTTGTAATTAGGTAACAAAACGCCCCCTCCCCTAATGGTTCGTTAGTTTTTTTACATCAGCCTCCCCTGAAAATTACAATTAGCCCCCCTAATATTATAAAATTATCATACTAAGCCCCCTTTCTCTTATACTTTTGTGCTAATTATAAAATCCCTCCTCCCTCATATGTTTTTGGGTTAATTTTTTTAGCATTAATTTATATCATCTACACAAAATATACACAAAACATATATAAATAGGTCCAAATTTTTTTTTTTCCCAAACAAACATCTATCAAGCCCCCCTTGTATTAATTTTCTAGATCCGCCCCTGTCCCTATGCTTCAAAAGTGGACACTTAACCCCCTGTGATTGTGGACTAAAATAGAACTGTTATGATTTCACTCAAAGACCGTTAACCCCAAAATTAACATCACAAAATGGGTTAAGTGTTTATATTTTAAACCAATTTTAGAATTTTTGTCAGTTTTGAGTGAAATCATAACAATTCCATTTTAGTCCACAATCACAGGAAGTTAAGTGTCCACTTTTGAAGCATAGGGACAGGGGCGGATCTAGAAAATTAATACATGGGGGGCTTGATAGAGGTTTGTTTGGGGAAAAAAAATTTGGACCTATTTATATGTATTTTGTGTAGATGACATAAATTGGGAGGGCTTGATAGAGGTTTGTTTGGGGAAAAAAAAATTTGGACCTATTTATATGTATTTTGTGTAGATGACATAAATTAATGCTAAAAAAATTAACCCAAAAACATAGGAGGGAGGAGGGATTTTATAATTAGAACAAAAATATAAGAGAAAGGGGGCTTAGTATGATAATTTTATAATATTAGGGGGGCTAATTGTAATTTTCAGGGGAGGCTAATGTTAAAAAAACTAACGGACCGTTAGGGGAGGGGGCGTTTTGTTACCTAATTACAAACCTCGAGGGAGGTCTGTGTAATTTTTGAAACAAGAGGGGAGGTCCGTGTAATTAAGGCAAACCTCAGGGGAGGTTTGTGTAATTTACCCTAATTTTTTTTTTTGCTATTTAATTGTTACCACATGTCCTAGCTATAATTCTTTCTTACATCTTTAATATTTTGAATTTACTATTTTCTTTGCTCATTACTTAATAATGACTATATATTTATTTATTGTATGACCACATATGTTAGTATTTCATTAATTTACCGTGTTTGTATAGTAATTTATTAAACTATAAAATTATTTCATATGTTCTAATTAGAATAAGTTACAAATCAATCATGATCTAGCTTTCTTAAATATTTTTTTATATACATTAAAATTTGATTTCTACAAAAAGGATTTAGGGAGCCCTCTACGTTCAAGATGGTCAAACTTTTTGTGCTGTATGGCTTGAAAATTCTTAAAATCTTCAACCGAAATTTGTCATAAAGTCTCTATTGCCAAATTGCCAATGTAATTGAAAGAATCACATAAGAAAAAATTGTATAACGGGAATTGATATTAGAAAGTAATTGCTTATCCATGGAGTTCACCTAAAGAAAGAGAAAATATATTGAAACATGACAAAAGAAGGGGGAAAAAATGGAATCCACTAAGACCAAAATAGAAAAAACCAATAGGATGGTAGTTTTAATTTAATTTAAAGTCCTAAAATTCTGAAAATGTATTGACAATCTATATCGAAACAAACTTTTAGGCTCTATTTGGTGCACATATTGAGGGATAGGAAAGAAATGAAAACACTAAGGAAAATATTTTCCTTTGTTCATGAGCTAAAAGGGGCCTAAGGGGGTCCATTAATTTGATAAAATTGAAAATTAAGTGTTGAATTTTAAGTACTGGAAATTTTAAGCAGTTGAATTTGCTGTACATAACACATGAGTATTTCAAGTATTGAAATAGACTGCAATTAGTGATTATTTCTAGTCGAATTTTTTCAATTAAGATATTCAATGAATTTTTGGCTGCATTTTCAATTAGAGTAATGCTAGAGTCACAAAGAGATGCTTATAAAATGATATGGTATCCCATGTGGCAGGATTAAGTGTGGTGACTCTTTCAATTAAGTGGTACATTATCAAATGTATTGTACAAAAAATGTGCTTAAAATTTTATTTTTACCACTTAATTGGTTATAATCACAAGCTAAATTTGTCTAGCTAACTTCCTATCTTTCTTGCAGAACTTAAACAATGATAACAATTCTACGAATTATTGCTAATAAAGAAAACAATAGTAACTTTTCATAAAGAAAAATACTCAATTAAGTTTTACATTCAATAATTGTGTTGCTAAACGCATGGGTAAAATGGGAATAGAATAGGACACATGTCAGCATGGTAGTGGTGGATAAGAAAGAGTGAGAAAAATGCACTCTATGTTAAATGGGTAACCAAATATTAAAGTGGTTGAAATTGAATCCTAAAATTTTTTGAATGCATATCTTACCTAGAATAGGTTTGATAGAAGTTACTTATATTATTGTTGGTATGGAATAAACAAAATCGTGAGTGACTCATCATAGAGCTCCAAAAAAGAAAAAAGAAAAGAAGAAGAAGAAGAAAACAAATCAAGATTCTTTAAAAAGAGTTGTGCAATACTAAGAATTGATATCAGGAGTTGATGGGTATAGTTTTCTGTCTGTGAAATTACTTCAGTACCCTTAATAAAAACTGGATCCAATAACTGTAAATAGAAGTCCCGCCATGAGAAGGGGACTGATGTTACTATAACTAATAGTTTTTTTGTTTTCATTTTGACCATTAAGTTATTGAAAATATTACATTAATAGTAATGAGAATGAAATTTATAAGTAAGTTGAATGAGTGAATAGAAGACTAAGGAATAATAATTACCTTCAATGCAAAGCTTGAAAGTGCACACTTGTGTAAAGATCAATCGTGTTTAGTTCATCATAGCACATTATTAAGAGAACACGAAGAGTAGACTGTTTTGTGAATCTTAATTAAAGTGTAAAAAAAAATGTCCAAGGCTATGGAGAACTTGGGAAGTGGAGACGTATAATAAAAATTAGATAATACCAGTAGGTTCTTTAATACTATCATTAGTCTTCTAGTCCAAAAAAAAAAAAAAAAAAGAAGAGAGAGAGAGAGAGAGAGAGAGAGAGAGAGAGGGAGAACTAAAATAATGTCTAACAAATAGGGCGAAAAGTAAACCTAGGACTGAGCGGCTTGTGAATTCATGTTATTCTTCTACACGATTAATTTCTAGTACACAATTCTTTTATTTATTCCTAATACTTGATTTCCTTATTTATCCTAATTTAGATTGGACTTTGTTTCATCCAATGATCCAATACTCAATTAATCCATTCTGGTCCACTTTAATCAAAGAAGCAAAAAAATGTTACACAATTACTCAAGGAACATACTTGGGTAAAGTTCTTTAGGTGTGGTTTGTTAGGTTCCCTCTCACAACAGTGAGTCTAGGGATTAAAAAAAATAATGTTTAAAATTATTTTATTTATTTATTTATTTATTTTCTAGTTAATTAGGGTCTCACAATTGTGAGAGGAATCTAACAAACCATGTACAGCTAAGGAACTTTGCCCAAATGTGTTCAATTGCTAAAATTCTTCTATTAATTAGCTATTGACTAAATGTGAGCTTTTAGATGGATTAGCTCTCAAATATTTGTATTAATTGGAGGCTGAATGCAAGATTTCTAATTAAAAGGTAAAATTTTTAAACTTCGCGAGTGTAAAAAGAATCCTATACTACTAAGAAATTGGTAATAGGAGTTTAGTTATGAGTCCTAAAATTCTTCATAGACATTTATTATAACTCTTTAAGAGATATATATGTTACTAATCCATCATTTACGTAATCCACCGTGGAGTCCAAAAAAAGAAAAGAAAATAGGGGTTATTACACTAACACCCCTTCAACTATGACCACTTTCAATTGCCCTCAACTATAAAACTCAACAAATTGACCCTATCAACTATTTTAACACACCTTGTTTTCCTCTCTCTTTTTGAATTTTGTAACTTTCGAGATCGAGGAGTCCAAAGAGCCTGAATCGCCCTTTAAGAATCTTTAAATTCGTCAGATATTACCGTCATCAGTTTTAGAGGTAATTATCCCCTAAATTCGACAGTCGGTCAAAATTGGGGTGTCTACAATTTGCCCCTCTTCGGCAGAGCTTGCAAAGCAACGCGTATCGCAAGTGAATGTCGAAGCCTATGTGAAGACAAGCCTTTGACCAGGCTGTCGAATTTAGGTAAAAACAAAGTGCATTGCAAAAACAAGCGCAGAGACGGTTGGTGTTGGTCGTGCTCGATCGTGAGCTGCCTACGTATGCCAATGAGAATCAGACCAGGACATAGTTAAGATAGTGGGGTAACACACAAATACAAATAATCATACGAGTGAATGCACCTATCCTATCGTGATGCACGTGCTCATGTAATGATGGCTGCCAATGCAATTTCATGCTGTATACTTTCAATGCTTGAAGTCACTTTGACTCAAAGATGAGCTCTCTTCAGAATTCAAAGTTTGCTTAATTATAAGTTGGTTCTTTTCAGGATCCGTAGCCACCTCGACCAATCGGATAAGCGCTTCAGCATCCGTACCCACCTCGGCCCCCCGGATAGTTTGTTCCTCAACATTCGTAGTATAACACCCGCTCCCGCGGTTTATATTTAATATTGCTTTAGCATGCATAATCATGAGTTAATGTTAAATTGATGTGTTATGTGACACTTATTGGAGGTGGGATTAACCCACTAAGTTGCTTATGGGTGTCCAGTTAGGAACCCAGTTGTGGCCAATATGGCAATCCCAAGTTGGGATATGTGTTGATGGGTCCCAATTGAGATGGGGCAGCAATATGTGGAACACCCTATGTGCCTAAATACTTATTAAGGCTTAAATGATTTATTATTTTATTGTTGATAATATCATGTTAGTTGGTAGTGACCACTTTTGGGGTCAATTAGGGGTACCTTTGTGAGCACGAATTGAACACGTTACATAATTAGTAGGCTAATTAGCAACTTCATATAATTATATGGGACCACTTATGGGACCCATGCGAGACATAGACAAATACTCATTTAGGTTTGGGATAGCTTTAATAAGTTTTATAATTAGTAGGGGTAAAATTGCAAAATGGGTAAAACTTGGTGGATGGTATAATTAAAAGGAGAAAATTTGCTAATGAGACACGTTAAGAGGTGACTCATAATCACCTTCTTCTTCATTTTAGTTACAACAGTGTAGAGATATACGGGATTCGAATATCGACGGAAGTTTTGACGCCAAGCTTTTCGACGCTGATTTATGCGCTTAACGACGTCGATTTTCAATTCTGAACATATTTTCGGACTCCTGAAGGTGAGTCTAAACCGTTGGTACCAATTTTATTGAGTTCTGTGACAGTTTTTTCGCGACCCATTTTAGGGTTTTAGCTCATAACTTGTAATTTATGTATAGGGTTTGTACCTGGATCATAATAGGATTCTAATCTTGTGATTAGGAGCGAAACCCAAGAGGTGAGTGATGTTAATTTTGATATTTGGATTATTTTCATGTTGGGTTCAATTGTAATGCCAAAGCAGGCCTAATTAGCTTAACTTAGTTTACTTAGTTATTATTGGGCAAAATCCATGTGGTTAAATTAGGCCCAATTTGATTGTGATTGCACGGTGTAATGATTAAATGAGCATGTTGAGTTGCCTATTTGGGTCAATGGAAATTGCTAGTTCTATACCACCATGAGGTAATCTTTGTGGTGACGACCACGGCCGCCAGAGGCCTATGGGATCGCACGTGTGAGGGCGTGGGTCATAACTAGTCACGCGGGCTTGGGGAGTGGAGCCGCGGGCTAGCCGGTAGTGGTGGGAGTGAACTAGTTATTGCCAGAGACTATAGTTTTGTGTAATATGTTGAATTGAACATGTTTATTATCCATATTCATAATTGGCATTGCTCACTAAGCATATAGCTTATATATTGTAATGGTTATTGAATAACCATCCTAGGTGATCGTGGCGAGGGACCGGGGAAGTGAGCTGGGAAGTGGCTTGGCTGGCTTATGGGTTTTGGGAGTTGTTGTAACCTTGTTAATAGTTACCTGCTTTTTAGTTTAAAGCTTGCAATATAGTTGTAATTAATCGGTTTTAATCTGGATAGTAGTACTAGTCTTACTTTAGTTGGATTGTAACTTAACTCCTATAATATAAGGTGGGGCTGTGTTAGTTGGGATTGTTTGATCATAGTGTTACTATGACTAATGTTACTAGATTGGGACGTTTAAACTTGGAGATTTATTTATTGGGTTGGTTGTAAATGGTTATATTTAGTACTTTTCCTAAAGTATTTAAAACTCTTGCTTGTACTTAGAAGCTCATGTTTGTGACTTTGGTTTGACTTTAAATGGTTTAAAGCATTAGTGTTAATTTCAACTTGTGATTTGATAATATTATTTGGGAATTTATTACTTGTTAAAACAGGGTTTTTGGCCGATTGCAAAGACGGGATTTTGCCCTTTGTCAGTTGAGTTTCTTTGGTTTAAGCTTATTTTAAACTTATTTTGGAACTTTAATCACTGGTGTAAGGCTTTGGTGGCGTGCCACGTGTCCTAGGATCATCTGGGTGGTTCCGGGGCGTGACACGTAGCCACCTCAACCCAAGGATAGTTTGCTCTTCAGTATCTATAATCACCTTTTGTAATACCCTGTATTTTTGTAATATATTATGTGAATAAGACCTTGTACGTTTCTTTTTAATACTTGTATGAGCTTGGCCTTACCCTTGGTATAATTTGGATACCAATCGATTGACAAGTTTTCCAATCGATTGCCTTATTTTGGGTACCAATCGATTGGCAAGTATACCAATCGATTGCTCATATCAATCGATTGACACTAATACCAATCGATTGGAGGCAGCTAGGCAGATTCTTTTGCTCTGGCTGGGGTTTGTCCACGTGAACACTTCCCCATCTATATATATATGCGACCCAATCTCGCCCATTTTTTGTTTTCAGAAACTAGAGAGTGAGAGGGAGTGCTTGTGTGTGTGTTTATATACACTCATATATATACACACATATATACACATATTCATACACTCACACACACATCCATGGACTGAGACAAGAAGGAAGAAGAGAAGAAGATCGAAAAGAAGAAAGAAGAGAAGAAGAAAGAAGAAGACAGAGCAGAGGAGAGAGAGAGGAGCCACCATTGAAGCTCCAAGCTTCATTACACATTCCCAAACACACCCTAGACACCTAAGGTGAGTTTTAAACTCACTTGGTAGCTTTATATTGATGTTAGAACGTGTTTTGAATGAAGAAATGGAGTGTAAACCATGTATTCCCGTTTATATGTTGCTGGACAGTCTTCACTGTGAAGAAGATGAAGTACCAATCGATTGGTACTCTTACCAATCGATTGACATCTTTCAGGTCCCAATCGATTGACACTTTATGCAATCGATTGACATGGATTATGATCCAATCGATTGAACTTTTTCCAATCGATTGATGCCACTTTTATACCAATCGATTGGACCTCTATACCAATCGATTGGAAGTTTCAGAATACTATTTTCTTATAATAACTGTTTAGTTGTTTATTTACTGTTCAGTATTTCCCAGCATGCTTTATTATTGTAATACAGACATGATAATGAGTTAATGCGGCGTAGGATTGTAGTAACAACAAGATTAACGGATAATGTTTATGATGTTAGATAACGGAATAGTCATGAATCCTTTGGAGTTAACGTTCATTTCATTCAGAGTAGTCGGGCCACATTGGGATTGTCATGTATCGGTGATAGAGTTGAACTTAAGTAGGTTTGCTAAGATTCGGGAACCTTGCGTGGGCGAGCTTTGGTCGATCATATGTTCTTAAAAGCGGTAGACAGACGAAGGTGTCTATGACTTGCGGTGAACCAGACCATTTGCCCTAAGATAGCCAGATGATCTAATCATATGTTCTTAAAAGCGGTAGACAGACGAAGGTGTCTATGACATGCGGTGGACAGTGATCACTGGTAGACGTCGCTAAGTCGTGGCATAGAATGATGTACTGTTGTTTAAAGCGTTATATCCCTGACATGCGGTGAACTGTGCATATGGTCTTAAAAGCGGGGGATGGACTAACGTGGTATCCATGACATGCGGTGAACTGTGCATATGTTCTTAAAAGCGGTGGATGAGCAATGGTGTATTTATAGAGTTGAACTATTGTCGAGTCTGTTCCCCCATCAAGACGTGTTATCGGTCTTAAAATGAGTAAGACGTTAGTAATCGGATAATCGGTTTGATGTAAAGGAGTTACCCTCACTGAACGCTAACTTGGTTACTGTTTATAACTTGTAATAACTTCAATAGTTGATACCCTGTTAGTATCTAACTCACTCAGCTTTCATTAAGCTGACGGCGTTTATGCCGCTGGACATTTCTATGTTCCATCGCACCTTGGTTATGACTATACAGGTGAATGGCCGGCAGGAGAAGACTACCATGCTAGTGATGACGTCCCCGTGGAGAATTTCCCCGACGGAGGTCAGACCAAAGAAGACTACTACGCTGAGGACTACCTTTACGCCAACTGAAGACTAGACTAGAATTGTAGCTAATTGTCTTTATCGTTTTAGAACCCTTTTTGTAGTCAGGCATATGTTGCCTTGACATTTGTACTTCCGCTATCTTATATTTGATTCGAGACTCTGATGTGTAATAGTTAGTAACTTCTGTTGACTTTATGTTACGTTGTGATCAAAACCTAGACTTCATTCTTGTTACACTATTACTTCTCGTTGCTTAGTACTGCGTGGTGTGGACAATCATGTGACTTTACCCGTTGCTGCCTTTGGACCCAAAAAGGAAATTTATTTTTCACTATTTTTGCCGTTCTGGGACGTGACAGGATTTTTGGTATCAGAGCCTAGGTTTATATCTTTTTCGCTCACAGATTGTCTCACACCATCTGGTCCTAGAACCTTGAGATTCTATAGATGGGTATTAAGATTAGTTCTGACTTAAGGTAGTCCCTTTTCAGGTAGCATGGCACCGCCGCTGTTCGTTCCAGACGAGTTTGGAGGACACTATGTGTATGAGAGGAGTATTGCGCCAGCAGATCCACAGTACTATGCTTAGAAGGTTAGGCAGAGAGCTATTGCAGAGACAAAGCGAGACATGCGGATTGAGCAGTAGAGATTTGGGACCCAGGACCCAGGACCCAGGACCCAGAAGTGATACGTCAGGAGATGATCTACCGCAAGGAGACCTTCAAACGCATCGAGGAGGACTCTCTACTGATGTTACGAGACCGTTCTTCATACCAGGTTTTACTTGCCGAGGTTAGAACATCGCCTCCACCACCCCTAACAGAGCCACCACCCCAGACACCTCCACCCCCACCAGAGGAGGACATGGCTGATGTACCCCCAGCAGATGAGGGCATGGAGGATGATGAGAGCGATGGCGACGATGAGCCAGAGGATGACGATGAGAAGATGGAGGATGAGGAGGACGAGGACACCGATGACGAGGAGCCGGAGTATGATCCGGAGGAGGAGGACCCCGAGGACCCAACCGGTATGGACGTGCCAGTTGGCATAGATATTGTAGTTGCAGAGGGTTATCCGATAGGGGAGGATAAGGTAGCCGTAGATGATGATGCAGGTGATGATGCAGTAGTACCAGTCTTACCAGGAGGAGTTATAGCACAACTGGCAGCTGAGTGGGCTGCAGAGATGGCTGCACATCCCCATGGATTTGAGATTGGAGCACCGGAGTTGGCACAGGCTATGGTACAGGTTGAGGCACTTGCAGCCGCATTTGATGCAGCCCAGGCTGACATGGTTGCTGATGCAGGAGATTTGGGAGCTGTTGTGGAGCCTGATGGACCCGAGCTGATTGAGGATGTTGTGATAGAGGATGAGGACATGATGGATGACAATGATATGGATGAGGATGATGTGTTATCTGAGGTTGCCCCAGAGGACGAGGCTTCCATCTATGGATCCGATGTGGACAACTTTTGAGTCCAGCACCTTTAGAACTTAGACTTTTACGTTTAACTTTAGGACATGTTGTCCACTTACTTTTGACGCTTACATAGACAGCTATTGACCATAGCCTTTTGTATAGGTAGCCACCAGTAGTGGTCTTGTGTATATCTTCCTTTTGTTTAGATCTTGTATAGGACCATGTACTATGTGGTACACAGATGATCTGTTGTGTACTCTGTTGTACATCTTTTGGGTATATATATATGGCAGATCGTTTCTCTTGGTTATTTCTGTTATCATCTCATTATTATGTTATGGTTGTGATTTTGATTCATGTTATGCTTTCTGTTATTTAATTATGGTCATTTCCCCGAAAAGATTGTCAGCTAATCGTTAGATCCTTCATAGGTACACCTCACACGGATCACTATGGTGGGACCCACAAGGAACCAAGTACGACTGGGATCACCCATTCCCGAGGGTATGGACCCAACTGGAGTCTTCGAAGCCTTCATGCAACGGATGGAGCACATCGGCGATACCTACAATCATGCCACCAACAACAACGGCAACAACCACGTTGTCCCTCCCAGACAGGCAGGCGATAAGCTGTTGGAACGATTTCGTGGCCTGCGACCCGAGAAGTTCGATGGCATGGCAGAGTCCTGGAAAGCAGAGCAATGGATACGAGAGTTGGAGCTAATCTTTGAAGCCCTGGAGTGTAGTGAGCTTGACAAGAGATGTCTAGCCGCATTTCAACTGACTTACTTCGCTGCGGACTGGTGGGAGGCCAAGAGAGCCACGATTGGGATTGACGTTGCAAGGAGAATGCCTTGGGAAGCATTCAAGACTCGATTTCTCGAGAAGTATTTCCATGAGGACGAAAGAGACCAACAAGAGAGGAATTTCCTGAGTCTAACCCAAGGAAACTGGACAGTCAGGGAGTATACTACACAATTCGAGCGACTTTCCCGTTTCGCTCCGCATATGATAGACACCTCCGCCAAGAAGGTCAAGCGATTCCACCAAGGACTCAACCCACACCTCCGGCACATGATGATAGGCCATTTGGGCCAGTCGTTTGAAGGGATTGTCCGTCTTGCTTCAAGTTTGGAAAAGGATGCTTACCCTGTGCAAGGACCACAAGCGAATCGACCTCCACCCAGGACCTTCCAACCAAGGAACTTTCCTGCGCAATCATCAAGGAACAACCAGAGATGGAAACCCCCAACCAACAACTATCAGGGAACCAAGCGCACATGGGATGGGACAAGGAAGCCCCAAGCTAAATTTCCTCGACAACAGAATCAACAGCGAGGACCACCTCAGGTACAGCCCGCCGCCCAGCGACAGAACACTGATGGATGTTTTAACTGTGGAATGCCCGGACAATTGCAAGGTATTGCACAGCCCCCAAGACCAACCGCTGTAATGACCTCGTCTGCCGCAACTGTAACAAGCCTGGTCACATAAGCAAGGATTGTCAAGCACCACGTGGAGGCTACTATGGGGCGCCTGCTCAAGGACAGCAATGACAGGTTAGGGTGAATGCCATCATCCCTGACAATGCAGGGTATAATGCTAAGGAACAGCAGAACTTGGAAGGTACACTCAATTTATTTCACTGTCAAGTTAGAGCTTTGTTTGATACCGGTGCCGCATGTTCTTTCATAGCTATTAAGATGGTACGTGATTTGGGTTTGCTACCCCTAGCACTTGAGCCGACCCTTAATGCCGTTTCTCCCTTGGGAGTATCCGTTAGGTTAGTTAAGATGTGCAAGGATTGTCCCTTGACACTAGAGGATAGAAATCGTCCGGCAGACTTGATAGTCTTGTCAATGTCTGAGTTCGACGTGATCCTAGGAATGGATTGGCTTACTAAGTATGGTGCTAATCTGGATTGTGTTAGTCAGACCATTGTCTTTTCGACGCCTGGTTGCTCGCAGATCAGATTTCAGTGCCAACCGTTGAGCGACATGTTTATCACGAGCTGCCTAGCCACGATTAAGACTTCAAGCACGGAGCTTACTATCAACCAGATCCTCGTTATTCAAGACTTTGAAGATGTGTTCTGAAGTATCTCAGGACTTCCGCCGAAGAGAGAGATAGACTTCTGCATTGAGTTAGCACCCGAAACGTTGCCAATTTCCAAGACCCCGTATCGGATGAAGCCAACAGAAATGTTAGAATTGAAGAAGCAAGTTCAGGAACTTGAAGACTTAGGTTTTGTTCGCCCGAGTACATCACCTTGGGGAGCACCAGTTCTATTTGTGAAAAAGAAGGACGGAGAGTTGCGACTCTGTATCGACTACAGGGAGCTGAATAAAGTCACGATCAAGAATAGATACCAACTTCCCCGGATAGACGACCTGTTCGATCAACTGCAAGGATCAAGGATATTCTCAAAAATTGATTTGCGTTCAGGATACCATCAATTGCTAGTTCGACCGAAGGACATACCAAAAACTGCCTTCAGGAAGAGATATGGACACTACGAATTTCTAGTGATGTCTTTTGGATTGACTAATGCCCCGGCAGTATTCATGGACCTAATGAATAGAGTATTCAGACCCTATCCGGATCAATTCATTATAGCATTCATCGACGACATTCTAATTTATTCAAGGACGGAAGAAGAACATAATTAGAAGCATATACAAATTGCTCTACAGACTCTCAGAGACAATAGTCTGTATGCGAAATTCAGTAAGTGTGAATTCTGGCTTCAAGATGTTAAATTCCTGGGACATATGATATCACAGGATGGGATTTTCATAGACTCATCTAAGATCGATGCAGTCTTGAGCTGGAACAGACCAACCAACGCGACCGAAGTTAGAAGTTTCCTTGGATTGGCTAGGTATTACCGGAGATTTGTGGAAGGATTCTCTAGAATCGCAGGACCATTGACAAGCCTGACTAGGAAGGAGACGAAGTACGAATGGACTGATAAACATGAGGATGCATTTCAGGAATTGAAAGAGAGACAAACCTCAGCACCCGTGCTTGCGATACCTAAGAGTGGTGAGCAATTCATAATCTATAGTGATGCATCACACCAAGGACTTGGTTGTATGCTAATGCAAGAGGGGAATGTCATCGCATACGGATCAAGATAATTGAAGCCGCATGAGAAGAACTATCCGACGCACGACTTGGAACTAGCTGTAATCGTGTTCGCCCTGAAGATTTGGAGACACTATTTGTATGGAAAAAAGTTTGACTTGTTCTCAGATCACAAGAGTTTAAGGTACCTTTTCTCTCAGAAGGAGTTGAACATGCGACAACGGAGATGGATGGAACTACTCAAGGACTACGACTTCTCTTTGCAATACCACCCGGGTAAAGCAAATGTTGTAGCCGACGCTCTGAGCCGGAGGCCACGCCTTTTGGTTGCTTCGATTTTGATTAGAGAATGGCGAGCATTAGAGACGTTAGACGAATTCGACCTTCGACCAGTGGAATCAGGAGAAGGACAACACTTTGGATGTCTTGTCATGCAACCGACTCTCATCAGCCGCATCTTGGAAGCTCAACAGTCGAACGAGGATTTTAAGTTATGGTTTGCTAAGATGTCCGCAAAGGAACCAGAGATATGGAGTATTAGTACGGACGGAGCACTGAGATGCAAAGGTAGACTCTGTGTGCCAAATGACGATGGTCTCAGGAAGAACATTCTGGATGAAGCACACAAGTCAAGGATGACTATCCACCTAGGAGGAAACAAGATGTATAAGGACTTGAAGAGAAACTTCTGGTGGGAAGGAATGAAGCGAGAAGTGGCCGGGCATGTATCGCAATGTCTTATTTGCAAACAAGTGAAGGCAGAGCATCAGAAACCACCTGGACTCCTACAATCGCTACCAATTCCCCAATGGAAATGGGAGCACATCACCATGGATTTTGTGGTTGGATTGCCAAAGTCTCAGCAAAACCACGACGCTATTTGGGTAATAGTGGATCGGCTCACCAAGTCAGCACATTTTATCGCCTACAGCATGACGTACCGTGTTGAAAGATTGAGCCGGATGTATCTACAGCAAGTAGTGCGACTGCACGGTGTACCTGTCTCAATAGTTTCATATCGAGATTCACGCTTCACCGCGGAATTTTGGAAAAGCCTTCAGACAGCAATGGGAACTTCATTGAATTTGAGTTCAGCCTTTCATCCATAGACAGACGGTCAGACAGAACGAGTTAATCAAGTGATGGAGGATATGTTGCGAGCCTGCGTCATTGAATTCGAGAGTTCATGGGAGACGCATCTACCTTTGATCGAGTTTGCCTACAACAACAGCTACCACACGAGCATAGGGATGGCACCGTTTGAAGCTTTGTATGGAAGACCTTGTCAATCGCCGCTATGTTGGGCCGAAGTCGGAGATACTCAACTACTTGGGCTTGAGATGATTCGAGAAACCAGCGAGAAGATCCAAATTGTACGAGAAAAGATGAAGACAGCGCAATCCAGACACAAGAGCTATGCCGACAAGCGACGGAAAGATCTAGAGTTTGCAGTTGGAGATCGTGTGCTACTCAAAGTCTCGCCAGTTCGAGGTATCGTCAGATTCAGACAGAAGAGAGGCAAGTTGTCGTCGTGATTCATTGGACCGTTCGAGATCCTAGAACGTGTTGGGAAGGTTGCTTATCGACTTGCATTGCCGCCAAAGATGTCAGGAGTGCACGACGTTTTCCACATCAGCATGTTGAGGACGTGTGCCCACAACCCAACGCACGAGATCAGTTTTGAAGATATCGAGGTGAACGAGAACGCGACCTACAACGAAGGACCAGTGCGTATTCTAGACCGAGGAGTGAATAAGCTCAGAAACAAGGATATTCCGCTAGTGAAGGTTCAGTGGAAGCACCACGACGAAGGAGAAGCTTCATGGGAATTGGAGTCGGAGATGCAAGAGAAGTTTCCATTTTTGTTTTAACCTTGCTTATTTTGGATTTCGCAGACGAAATCTTTAATGAGTGGTGGATGATGTAATACCCTGTATTTTTGTAATATATTATGTGAATAAGACCTTGTACGTTTCTTTTTAATACTTGTATGAGCTTGGCCTTACCCTTGGTATAATTTGGATACCAATCGATTGACAAGTTTTATAATCGATTGCCTTATTTTGGGTACCAATCGATTGGCAAGTATACCAATCGATTGCTCATATCAATCGATTGACACTAATACCAATCGATTGGAGGCAGCTGGGCAGATTCTTTTGCTCTGGCTGGGGTTTGTCCACGTGAACACTTCCCCATCTATATATATATGCGACCCAATCTCGCCCATTTTTTGTTTTCAAAAACTAGAGAGTGAGAGGGAGTACTTGTGTGTGTGTGTTTATATACACTCATATATATACACATATATATACACATATTCATACACTCACACACACATCCATGGACTGAGACAAGAAGGAAGAAGAGAAGAAGATCGAAAAGAAGAAAGAAGAGAAGAAGAAAGAAGAAGACAGAGCAGAGGAGAGAGAGAGGAGCCACCATTGAAGCTCCAAGCTTCATTACACATTCCCAAACACACCCTAGACACCTAAGGTGAGTTTTAAACTCACTTGGTAGCTTTATATTGATGTTAGAATGTGTTTTGAATGAAGAAATGGAGTGTAAACCATGTATTCCTGTTTATATGTTGCTGGACAGTCTTCACTGTGAAGAAGACAAAGTACCAATCGATTGGTACTCTTACCAATCGATTGACATCTTTCAGGTCCCAATCGATTGACACTTTATGCAATCAATTGGCATGGATTATGATCCAATCGATTGAACTTTTTCCAATCGATTGATGCCACTTTTATACCAATCGATTGGACCTCTATACCAATCGATTGGAAGTTTCAGAATACTGTTTTCTTATAATAACTGTTTAGTTGTTTATTTACTGTTCAGTATTTCCCAGCATGCTTTATTATTGTAATACATACATGATAATGAGTTAATGTGGCGTAGGATCGTAGTAACAACAAGATTAACGGATAATGTTTATGATGCTAGATAACGGAATAGTCGTGAATCCTTTGGAGTTAACGTTCATTTCATTCAGAGTAGTCGGACCACATTAGGATTATAATGTATCGGTGATAGAGTTGAACTTAAGTAGGTTTGCTAAGATTCGGGAACCTTGTGTGGGCGGGCTTTGGTCGATCATATATACTTAAAAGCGGTAGACAGACGAAGGTGTCTATGACTTGCGGTGAACCGGACCATTTTCCCTAAGATAGCCAGATGATCTAATCATATGTTCTTAAAAGCGGTAGACAGACGAAGGTGTCTATGACATACGGTGGTCCGTGATCACTGGTTGACGTCGCTAAGTCGTGGCATAGAATGATGTACTGTTGTTTAAAGCGTTATATCCCTGACATGCGGTGAACTGTGCATATGTTCTTAAAAGCGGGGGATGGACTAACGTGGTATCCATGACATGCGGTGAACGTGGTGAACTGTGCATATGTTCTTAAAAGCGGTGGATGAGCAATGGTGTATTTATAGAGTTGAACTATTGTCGAGTCTGTTCCCCCCATCAAGACGTGTTATCGGTCTTAAAATGAGTAAGACGTTAGTAATCGGATAATCGGTTTGATGTAAAGGAGTTACCCTCACTGAACTCTAACTTGGTTACTGTTTATAACTTGTAATAACTTCAATAGTTGATACCCTGTTAGTATCTAACTCACTCAGCTTTCATTAAGCTGACGGCGTTTATGCCGCTGGACATTTCTATGTTCCAGCGCACCCTGGTTATGACTTTACAGGTGAAGGGCCCGCAGGAGAAGACTACCATCCTAGTGACGACGTCCCCGTGGAGAATTTCCCCGACGGAGGTCAGACCGAAGAAGACTACTACGCCGAGGACTACCTTTACGCCAACTGAAGACTAGACTAGAATTGTAGCTAATTGTCTTTATCGTTTTAGAACCCTTTTTGTAGTCAGGCATATGTTGCCTTGACATTTGTACTTCCGCTGTCTTATATTTGATTCGAGACTCTGATGTGTAATAGTTAGTAACTTCTGTTGACTTTATGTTACGTTGTGATCAGAACCTAGACTTCATTCTTGTTACACTATTACTTCTCGTTGCTTAGTACTGCGTGGTGTGGACAATCATGTGACTTCACCCGTCGCTGCCTTTGGACTCAAAAAGGAAATTTATTTTTCTCTATTTTTGTCGTTCCGGGGCGTGACACCTTTGCCCCGGGATAGTTTGCTCTTCAATATCCATAGTGTCATACCCCAACCCGCCTCGGGCGAATTAGGACACGTGTAACAATACCACCAAGGCACATCCCCAACACATATAACATAAAACAAGTTTAAACTCTCTTTTAAACTCTTCATAAAGTTCATTTGTATGTAATTAACCCCAATGGTAAAATGGTCATTTTGATATTTTAGTCAAGCTCAATGTCAAAATATAATATTTTTCATTTTAATACCAACGGTGAAAACGGCTTGCGAATCCGAGCTTCCTAACCCAAGTTATGACCACAAAAACATCATTATTTAGCAAAACTTACCAGGCCGGTTGACTAGACAGAGAGTCAGAAATATCCGGTCAACCGGACTCTACCTTTCTGCAGAATAATTCTGCAGTAGCCCTCCCCAACCTTTTTGCAAGTTTAAAACTTCACCAAAACTAGTCCAAATCACTTGGAAACACTTCCAAAACTTCCACAACATATCTGCAATCATATTTAAACATTCCCACACATTTTTAAACATGATCCAAACCAAACCCAACTTTATAAAAACATCAAAAGCCATTTGAAAACACTCCCAATTTTTTGCTCAACATAAGTCCAAATACTCAAAACACAACTTTTACCCAAATGAGAATGCTTTCACCTACTAGCAAGTACCAAACCACATCCTAAAGCATTAAAAGTTTGTTCTTAACACATTACAACTTATGAAAGAAGTTTGCAACGTAAACATAGCTTGTTCTCCCAACTAAACCATTAATAACCATAAACTTACAAACATGAATTTCTACTTCACCATGGCTAACATAATTACAACTTATGAACATATAAACAACACAACCCTTCGCCCGGTTTCCCGATCACTTCCTTTCCGCTTCGCGAACCATACTTGCGGTGGTTATTCAATAACCACATAGAAAATAATTTTGTTTTAAGCTTACGCTTAGTGAATACTTTAACTGTGCCATTGGAGTATGAAATGTGCATAAGAAATATCTAAACAATACAACGATAAAACTAGTCGCCGGTATGTCAAGTAACTAATCACCATCGCAACAGACCAAGATTCTGGGCCTTTTCTCACTTCAATGTTGCATATAGCGAAAGCACACACTCTCACGTGACCGTAGTCAAATCGATGTGGTCGTCACCACCGTCCCCTTTTTGTTGAGGAAAGCATCGTCCCGTTAATACGGGCTAAATAATGGTGATCATCACTTGACATCCATTGACCCAATTAAGCACATAAGCACGTCAAGCATATCATATAGCAATTTCCACAAAATTTGACATGTTAAGCTCTAATTAATACATGCTTTATCTACTAATTCAAGAACTAAGCATTCTATCATACTCAATATTGCATAAGTATCATTTAACACCCAATTTAGGATTAGAGTACTCACCTCACAAATTGCTCCAATTAAAGCCTAGAACCTCCAAATTCCTTGTAAATTTTAGCTCTAATTAACTCCGGTGATAATCCTACATGTAAATATCACATATGTGTATCGTCACCTCAAAGAGGGTCGCGGAAAAACGTTAACAAAACTGGAAAAGAAAGGTATATAGACGATCCTCTCACTCCACGATTCCGAATACGGCTTCGATTCGCAAAACGGTGTACCGACGGCGACGAAATGGCAAAGAAACGGCGTAGTCGGTGGAGCTTCTGTCAATGGCCGAGTTTCCTCTTCTGTAACTATATTTTCTTGTTTTAATATGTAGGAGATGATGAGTCATGCCAAGAGGTGTCAACCTCTTGGGTTTTATGTCAAAATTTTCCTATTTATGTTTACACCCCCAACATTTCTTTAAGCTTTATTATGAAATCCCCTAAACAATTGTATTAGCTACCCAATATCAAAGTGGGTATTTGTCTATGTCACGCGTGGGTCCCAAACGTGGTCCCATATAATTTATGAAGTTGCTAGTTAACCTACTAGTTATGAATCTAGTTCCAATTCACTGTCACACGGGTACCCAAACTGTCACCGTAAAAATCGTAACTAAACAATAAATATTAAAGCAATTAAACAAATATTCATTTAATCATATAGATGCAACTAAATGCAATTAATTTAATCCGGACCTCCTGTGGGTCCCACTTTATATCTGTACAACTGTGCCCTTTTATTAAGCACTTATCACGTCGGGTAACTGGAACTTACCCAAATTATCACATGCTATTAATTATTAATTAATGTAAGTAAAGAAGATATTATTTCATTTCCCCGGGTACGGGTATTACATTTCTACCTCCCTTTTGGAAGTTTGTCCTCAAACTTTTCTTATCTCAAGAATCGAACAAGTGAGGATACTTTTCTCGAATCTCATCTTCACGTTCCCAAGTTGCCTTCTCTACTGAGTGATTACGCCACAACACCATTACTAGAGGAATGACTTTGGTTCTAAACACCTGATCTTTCCTGTCTAGGATTCGAACTGGATGTTCAACATAAGTCAAGTCTTCTCAAATCATCAACGGTTCTGGAGTAATATGGTGACTTGAATCTGATAAGCAACGTCGTAACATAGAAATATGAAATACATTATGAACGTTAGCCAACTCTTGTGGCAATTCTAACCGATTTGCGACAGGACCAACTCTATCTACAATCAAATAAGGTCCTACAATCCTTGGACTTAACTTACCCCGTTTACCGAATCGTGCTATGCCTTTCGAAGGCGACACTTTCAAGAAAACATAATCACTTACCTCGAATTCCAATGGTTTTCTACCAGTATCCGCATAACTCTTATATCGACTCTGAGCTACCTTTAGTCATTGTTTAACTAACTTGATTTTGTCGGTAGTGATTTGCACGATCTCGGGTTCCAAAAGTTTCTTTTTCCCAACTTCTGTCCAACACACCGGTGATCTACATTTTCGACCATACAATGCCTCATAGCCATCCCAATACTCGTTTGGAAGCTATTATTATAAGAGAATTCCACTAATGGTAAATGGGTTTCCCAATCTAACTTGAAATCCATAACACATCCTCGAAGCATATCTTCCAGAATTTGAATAACTCATTCGAATTGACCATCCTTCTGAGGATAAAAAGCTATGCTAAAGTGCAAGGCTGTCCCCATTGCTTTTTGCAAACTCTTCCAAAACCTAGACACAAAACATATGTTTCGATCTGTCACAATGGATACCGGTGCCCCATGTAATCTGATAACTTCTCTGATATAAAGCTCTGCCAACTTTGTTGGATCATGAGTCTTAATTGGCAAGAAATGGGCTGACTTAGTCAACCGGTCAATGATCACCCAAATACTATCATTAGACTTAGGAAATCGCTACAAACCTGTTATAAAATGCATAGTGATATGCTCCCATTTCCATTCTGGTATCTCTAATGGTTGTACTTCTCCGGCTGGACATTGATGTTCGACTTTCACTCGTTGACAAGACACTTAGCCACAAACTCGGCAACTTCCCGCTTCATACCACTCCACCAATACACTTATCGCAAATCCCTATACATCTTGGTACTACCCAGATGCACGATATACCTCGTGTTGTGAGCTTCTTCCATAATCTTATCTTTCAACTCTTAGATATTAGGAACACATAAACGATTAATATAACTCAACACATTATTCTAAAAACTGAACTTTGGCCATCTACCCTCAGGTAACTCTTCAACTATCTTCTTGAAATTTGGATCCAAAAGCTAACTTACCTTGATTTCATCAATCAAACTCGGTTATGCTATGATAGCTGCCATTAAACCATCTAGAATTCTGGAAATCACTTCAAGTTCCAATCGCTCAAATTCTTGTACTAACTTTGCTTGCGCTGTTAAAGAATAAGCTAAATTTTCAATGACTTTCGACTCAAAGCATCGGCAACCACGTTAGCTTTACCCGGATGGCACTTAATCTTCAAGTCATAATCTTTCATTAATTCAAGCCATCTTCTCTGTCTCATGTTTAGCCCTCTTTGGGTAAATAAATATTTTAAACTCTTGTGATCGGTAAATATTTCATACGTTTCCCCGTACAAGTAGTGATGCCAAATTTTTAATGCAAAGATTACCGCCGCCAACTCCAAGTCGTGGGTTGGATAATTCTTCTCGTGTGTCCTCAACTGCCTTGAAGCATAAGCTATCACCTGTGGATACCGGTATTTTGGGCCCACTTTTAATTTTATAATAACTTTTTTTCAAATTTCAAATACAAAGAGTCGCCACTTAACTTTTAAAAGAAAAATTAATAAACTATTTAAAAAGCAAACTGATCTTTTGCGAAACCAAAGATTTAATTGGGTTCGGGGATTATGGAATGAGAGGGGAAGGAGCCCGGCAGACTAAAACACCCCCTCTCATCCTATCTCATGATAGGCCTCTACTTGACATCCTTTTAATCGAATTAATTACCTAAATATGCCCTCAACTAATACATATATATATATATATACATTACACAAGCATGTTAAAAAGGGTGCCAAAATTGCTAACGATAAAATAGCATTCATAATCCACATAATTCAAGTAGCAAGCAAAATGATGTACAAATAGGGAACTTAAAGAACTTACCCAGGATCCAGCCGCGAATATTAAACGTGCAGTGCATACACATAAAAAATAAAACCTAAGAAAAGGTCTCTAATGCATATATACACATAAGGCAAGACCTAAGTCTAAGGTGTCACACATGGAGTCAAAATTCAATAAAATCAACAAGAGATAAATAAACCTAGAGAGGGGTTAAGAAATTGTACCTCAAAAGTGCTACAAAACAAAGGGTTAGTCTACATGCTTTGAGAAAAAAATAATGTTGAATCTTAAATGACATACCCAAATTTCTAGCTCAAATCTAGCAATTATAGGAAGGATTGACATAATCGTGAATTCTTTATAAGTAGTTGGAAATACAACACCTCCATAGATATGCAAGTCTCATCTAGGAGCCAATGCAATGTCCACATGGAGATGGTGTAATCCCATCATGATCATAAAGAAACCACAGTTATGTTCAACTAGGCTCAATTTGAATGCAACCTTAAGCTAAGGATTAGTCCTAATCATAAACATCGACATATATGGATGTATGCATAGACATGAATAATGATGAACTATGAACTTTTCATTAGTTTGGATCATTTAGCCTCTGGATTAAAACTTTATTGGCATTATTTAAGACATAGTTTTGGTCCTAGGACATTAGGAGTCCGTTAGATTAGAGTTTATTCAAGTTTTGTCAAAACAGTGACAGAATTGTAAGAATTACAGAGAGCAGACCAGACTTTCAAAAATAGAAATAAAATACTTCCAACGGTTAGATCTTATGATTTTTGAGTATGTTATGCCTCTATGAGTCTAGTTTCTAACCCAAAAAGAAAATGAAAGATCCAATAGTTGAATCTCTGGAAATAGGGTCACAACTAGACATCACTCAGAAACTTTCAACTCTCTATCCAGAGTTTTTGTATGATTTTCTAAAAATAGAATAAAAATCAGAAGCACCTTGATCTTTTTAGGGTATCTTCCTAACACATTGAACTACGTAGAAAAAATTATTTGAGGTCAAGAAATCTTGATTAAGGCTCTGATTTACTCATTTTAAAATGAACTTACTGTTCTGAAATTTTGGACAGAGAACAACCTACTCACAAATCATGAAGTCTAACCATCCTAAGCATAGAATTTCATGAAGGCAAAGATCCTAATGATACATATATGAGTTATGAACACTCTCCACTTGGTCTTACTTAGTTCTCATGGACCATGATTTAATTAAAAATCTTTGATCTCAGTGAGTTCATGAGTTCACTGCACCATTTTGTGGAATTGGTGTTCATAATCTCAACTAGACTTAAACTACACCTAATTCCTCTCCCAAGTACATGTTCCTTGAGGAATATGGACCCATTTTCATTAGTTCCCCTCCCAAGTTAATGGTCCTTGGAGACTAAAATATGACTCAAAGTCATGTGAACCTTATAGAATACAGGAATAACTCTATGAGACTCATCTTAGAGGATTTAAGTTATGGTACAAAACTTAAACCCAACAAAAATATGTGAATGTAACCATGACCCATCTTAATCCCCACATACATTATGAGATTATAGGAAACTAATGGATCAAAATCAAAGGAGATTCCAATGAGATATAGGAGATCTCATGGATTTCAAAGAGAAAATAAGGACAAGAAGAAAGTAAAATTATGATTTCCATAAAATCCAAGTAATACACTTTTACATTTTGTTTGTTTCAAAACCAAAGACTATGTCTAGATCCAAGTTAATGAAAACAATGCATGAGAACTCAATCACAAACTCTATGTGGTGTGTGATGAAATGGGATGAGAAGAGAGGTTTTGAAAATGTGTAAAAGATTCTAAATCTATGAGTTTGTGATTGAGTTTAGCCTAATTCTATATAGACTTAGAGGGTTACCTCTATAACCTCAAGGGCTTCTTGATTTGTTGGTGAAGATCTTTCAATTTCTTCAACTTCTTCTTCAAATTCTTCAAAAGAATTCTTGAATTCTTCCAAAATTTCTTGATTTATGTCTTTTAAATCTCTATAGTTTCTTATATCTTGGAAGTAGAAGATTAGGGGAGAGGAGGATTGGAGAATTGGATTGGAATCCTTGTAATGGAGGTGAATGCCTCCTTATATAGGCCAAAATCTGAGGGTTAATTTGGTAATTTTGATGGACAACCTATATGCAAGAATATTCCATACGTATTTGAAGAAAACAGGTTGTTTATAGTGAACTGCACTCACTGAGTTGTCTACGGCACCCAGCAAATGCCGCAACGGCACTCAGTGAGTGCCGGTGCGGCACTCAGTGAGTGTCGTCGCCTATGTCGCGTGCCGCACCAACGATATTATCCCTTTTTATTTTATTTTCAAATATAAAGGTTTAAGTATATACACTTTACTTTATAAATATTCTATTATATTATGTTTTTCTTATTTTCTTCTTTCTTTTTTTTTTCTTCTTTTTCAAAATTCTTTTTCTTCTCTTTTAAAATCCTTTTTTTCTTTGAAATTCCCCCCTTTTTTTTCCTTCTTTTATTTTCAAAATAATAATATTTACATATGTATATAATGGATTTTGGTAATTGACTTTTAGACTGTTCTTTTCTCATACGTATTTCATATTCGGGTTTTTTCGAATCACCTGATTTTCCTCTCTCAATTTTAAAAACTTAGTTTGAAGAATTTTCTGAAGAACTTGAATTGCTTGAAAAGTCTTCGTATTCTGCCGGTCATTGTCATCATCGGTCTAGAGGTAACCATCTCCTGAATTCGACGGTCGGTCAAAATTGGGGTGTCTACAGTACCTTACCCTTGCATTAGAACACATCCAAAGCCCTGATGAGAAGCATCACTGTATATACTAAAACCTCCAGTACTTGACGGAATAGTCAATATCATGTTAGGAAACTGCATTCCCAGAATCCGTTGATAGTGCGTATAAGTTGGTACTGCAAAAAATTTTGTGAAATCTATAATAACCCTACAAGGGCGGAACTAGGGTTACCTTGAACTGCAAAAACGGATTGCTGTAGTAGACGAATCGAGAACACGGGCTCGATAACAGCTCACGATCTTCTACCATATTCCTCCGCTGCCAGAATATCGAACTGAGTGTGGGTTCTTTCGAAATCCTTTCTGTTTTCTGCTCTCCCTCTTTTACGCTCTCTTTTCTATTCCGAGTTATAATACTCTATATGGAAAAACGCAAAATGAGAAGAGAGCTAAAGCAGCATATATATAGGCTACGATAGGGACCATAAGAAGTCAATAAGGAATAGGCTTCCTTATGGATTTTGAGTAGTTAAACAATGTGTTTGGTTAAAATCCCGGAAAGGTTTTGTAAGTATTGCAATATGTAGTAAAACTCTTGCTTTTATGTTTTAAACCGTTGAATGATAGTGGTGGATGTGTTGGAGTTGGTTTGGAGAACCATAGTTTGAGAATCTGCTGAATGCTTGGTAAACTGATGTGAAACAGTCGACTGGATCCCTGTTTTGAAATAGCTGCTGCCCTGATATACTGAAAAATAGTCGACTGAGTCCCCGACATAGTCGACTGAATTATTGATGGAATTGTTGATTTTGGTTCTATTAAATAAACAATTGACTGGGTGGAAGTCCATAGTCGACTGGATTGTATTTGAAAAATTAGAATTTCTTCCGTCGATTGATAGATTCAGTCGACTGAGAATTTGAGACTCCAGTCGACTAGACAATTTGTTGAGTTTTCAAGCTCTCTGTATCTTGCATTTCCAGTCAACCAAACCTTGATTAGTCAACTGGATTGCTGTTTTCAAACAGAATGTTTCTTTAAGTGTTTTCAAATGTGCAAAACTTCCTATAACTCAAATTATTATGGATTTTTACCTATGTTTACTTATGTCTTCCACTGCCATTTACTTTAATGGAATTGGATGAATCTTGGTGGCGTGCCACGTTTCCTATTTTCGCACGTAGCGGGATGGTCGTGATAGGCTTGGGAGGTAAAAACTTCAAATTTTTTTCTCTTTTCTCTCACTTTTTGAATTTTAAATGCCCTTCCAACATTGAACTTATCCACTTGATATATCTCTTGCAGATATGGTCTTGTGAGTATCTCCGCATGAAGGCTCCTCACACCTGAGCAAATGAAAATATCCTTCCCCAAGGCCTAAAGTAGAGGAAATGAGCAACGGGCTAAAATGTCGAGGCCCATGATTTCGTGGCTTTCAGGAATTTCCTTACTAATCTATGGGAGGTCCATGTACTCTGGAATCCATGGGATGATGCTTTTTTTGGTTGCCAGTGCTGAGCTCCAAAATGCTCTTAACCTCTCCCGGATGCGAATTCTGATGGACAGGGGTGTTTGTAGAGAGTGGTATATGGGAGAGAGGGTGACTCGGCAGTCCCTCCTTGCCCCTAGCTTCTTTGTTCCTATGGCTCCCCCACTGACCATGAGGAATGTCAAAAATTTGGATCATGAAGACTTAGTCACAGCTTTGGGTGGTGAGGAGATTGCAAACTTCATAGAGAATCCTAATGGTTACCCCGCCTTTCACCTGAATGCCTTGATGCGCAACTTCCCTTTGATGGAAGTGGCTTGGGTAATGTTTTATTTCTTTATTTGGATTTCACGCTTTCTTTGTTATAGTAACTATCTTGACTTTTCCCCCTCTTGTGTTTGCAATTCGTCCCTGGAGCCGCTAATCCTCCACCACTTCCGCAGCGGGATTGGAGTGTGTCTATGGTGTATATGGGCCAGGAGACAGCATACCAGCTTCCCCTATACACTCAGGGTGTCCCGACCATTCCCCTACAATATGATAATGTCCCCCAGGACTACGCTGAGGAGGGGCTACTGTATGCTCATACAGTTAGGCATTGGATTCATGGCTGCGAGTGGAGGGTAAGTTCAAATATTGCCTCATCATTTGATTTTTCCCATTCCTTTAGTCATTTTAGTGTTTAACATTCAGATTCTAATCTTTTCCAAGCAGATGGGGAGAGGGCAGTCGCGAACCTTCGGGCTAGGGCTCAGGTATATTTTCTTATTTCCCTCTCTTATCATATTTTCGCGAACTCAAAGAATTTACCCCCACAAGATGAGTCACGCAGACTCGAAAGAAAATCAAAAGTGAGTCACGCAGACTCAAAAGAATATATATATTTACAAAATGAGTCACGCGGACTCGAAAGAACCAATACTCAAATCAAAAGTGAGTCACGCGGACTCAAAAGCATATTTATTTACAAAATGAGTCATGCGGACTCAAAAGAACCTATACTCAAACGAAAGTGAGTCACACAGACTCAAAAGAACTTATATTTACAAAATGAGTCACGCGGACTCGAAAGAACCTATACTCACCTTGAAGTGAGTCACGCGGATAAAAAAGAATATGTATTTACAAAAATATGTTGCGCGAACTCAAAAGAATTTATACTTTACCAGAATGTGTCATATTTACCAAAATGAGTCACACGAACTCAATAGAACCTATATTTGAACAAAAGCGAGTCACTGTGGATATCACAGGTTAACCACGTTTTTAAAACTTTTTCAAAATTCAAATTCAAAGACGAGTCGCCACTTAATTTTAAAAGAAAAATTAAGAAACCATTTTAAAAGCAAACTGGTCTTTTGGAAACCAGAGATTTCTAGGTCCGAGGATTATGGAATGAGAGGGGAAGGAGCCCGGTGGACTAAAACACCCCCTCTCATCCTATCTCGTGATAGGGCTTTACTCAACATCCTTGTTAGTCGAATTATTAATCTAAGCATGCCCTCAATTAATACATATATATATATATATATACATACATTACAAAAGCATGTCGAAAGGGGTGCAAGATTGCTAACGATAGGGATACAAAAGCATGTATTTCAAATAGCAGTAGGCAAGATGATATGCGATCAAGAACGAGGAAACTTACCCGGGATCCAGCCGTAAATATTAAACGTACGATGCATACAAATAAAGAGAAAACCTAGAAAAAGGCTCTCTAACACATATATACAAATAAGGCAAATCCTAATCTAAGGTGTTGCGTATGTAGTCGAAAATCAATAAAATCAAGAAATAAATAAACTAAAGAAAAGATTGAAAATCATACCTCAATAGCGTTACAAAACAAAGGTTAGTTCACATACCTTGATCAAAATATAATATCGAACCCTAAATAACATACCCAAACTTTTAGATTAAATCTATCAAGCATGGAAGGAGTTGACATAATCATGAATTCCTTCTAATTTGTTGAAATTGCAACACCTCTATAGATATACAAGTCTCAATTAGGAGCCAATGTAATATCCATATAGATGATTACAAGGAACCCATGACTAGGTTCAACCAATTATGACTCATTATAATACAAAGCAATGTCCTAATTACAAGAATCAATATGCACATGATGATAATGAATGTATGAATATGAACAAGCTAAGAATCATTTATTGATTTGGATTATTTAACCTTTGGATTTAAGCTCAATTAATCATAATTAAAATAGGGTTTAAGCCTTGGGGCATAGAAAGGTTATTTGTGTCATCATTTACAAAGTTTATCAAAACTGAAACATGATTCAAGAATTTACAGAGAGCAGACCAGACTTTTAAAAATAGGAAAAACATATCTCCCATGGTTTAATCTTAATTCTTTTTAGATATGATGTGCCTATGTGAGTCTAGTTTCTAATCCAAAAAGAAAATCAAAGATCAAATGGTCCAATCTCTGGAAATTGGACCAAAATCAGACAGCACTCAGAATTTTACAACCCTCTGTCTAGAGATTTTGTATGATTTTCTAAAAATAGTAAACGAATCAGAATCACTTTGATATTTTTAGAGAGTCTTATTAACACATTTAACTTCATAGAAAAAATTATTTGAGGTAAAAAATGTTTGATTAATGCTCTGATCTACTCAAAACTTATTTGTTGTTCTAAAATTTTGGACAGAGAGTAGCTAGTTCACAAATCCAAAGACCAAACCATCCGAACCATGAAATCTCAACAAAACAAAAATTACAGTGGTACATATATGAGTTAGGGACAAATTCCAATTGGTCTCATTCAATTCCAATGGATCATGATTTAATTAAAAATCCTTGATCACAGATTGTAATTGAAATCATTGCACCATAGTTGAATTAACATCCATAACCTAAACAAAACTTGATCTATAATTCTATGGAAAATATAGATCAAGTATGATTGCAACCAACACAATAATACTCACTTATTATGAAGACCCATGGATTTAGCCTTAAGGGATCTCCATCATAAATCTCATGAGAGAAATGGGTCCTAAGGTCTTACTCAACCTCATGAATGAACCTAGGACACTTGAATTCACTTGAATCCAATATTATGAAATCCATTAGATCTACATCAATTCCCTCTACCAAATACATGGTCCTTGAGAATTCATAACTTACTTCCTTTGATTCCTTTCCCAAACTAATGATCCTAGAGGATTAAGGATCCAAACTCTATAAATTTCAATGAAATATGAAGAACTTCATGAGATTCAAAAGGAGCTACCAAAATTATGAACATAGGCTAAGACCTATCATTATATATATGATCTAGATCTACTCAAAATACATATATAAACATGGATTTATAGAAATTTAGAGATCAAATCTCAAGGAGTTTAAATGGAACATGGAAGGTTTCATGAACTTCAAGAGAAGAGCATAAGAGAGAGGAGATGAGATCCTTATAAATTGAAGGATCTAGTGATAGATCCATACTCAAAACATATTTCTTATAGATTGATGACTAATTAGATCCAAATCAACAACATGTTTAAGAGGATTCAATCACAATTCAAGATGGTGTGAGAAGAAGGGGATGGAGAAGAGACTTTTTGAAAATGTGTAAAAATCCTATAGATCTTTGAATTGTGATTGAATTCTAACCTAATTCTAAGTAAGATTAGAAGGTTACCTCTAATAACCTCATATATTTCTTGATAGTCAACGAAGATCTTCCAAAGTTCTTCAAATTCTTCAAAACTCTTGAGTTCTTCCAAAATTTCTTACAATTCTCTCTAGTCTTTTTTGTATTTTTCTTGCCCAAGAAGAAGATGGAAGAAGAAGATCCTTATAATGGAGGTGAACACCTCCTTATATAGACCATCCTCAAAGGGTCCACAATTAGGTAAATTCGGGTGAAAAACCCATATACAAGGATAGTCCATACGTATTTGAGAGAAATAGTCTGTTACAGTAGGCGGCACTCACTGAGTTGTCTGCAGTACACAGTGAGTGCCGGTACGGCACTCGCTGAGTGCCGCTAGCTATGCCGTGCCGCTTCCAACGGATTTCTCACCTTTTTTTATACTTATTTTTCAAATATATACTTATGTATTAATACATAAGCACTCGGCGAGTTGTCCGCGACACTCAGTGAGTGCCGAGTGTCGTCGGCTTTACCGTGTGCCACCTCATCCCCCTTTTCTTTTCTTTTATCTTTTTTTTTTCATTTATATATATATACAAATAAATTCTTTTTCTTTTTCTTTTTCTTTTTCTTTTCTTTTCCTTTTCTTTTCAAATTCTTTTCTTTTCTTTTCTTTTCCTTTTCAAATTCTTTTAAACCAAATTCACCTTCTTAAAAGGAATACACACACACACATACACACACACACACACATATATATATATATATATTGATCATTTTTCATTAATTTTCCTGAATTAACTAATAATGATCTCATATGCGTATTTTTATACTTGAAATTCCCTGAACACCTTGTTTTCCTCTCTCTTTTTGAATTTTGTAACTTTCGAGATCGAGGAGCTTTCCAAAGAGCCTGAGTCACCCTTAAAGAATCTTCAAATTCAACAGACATTGTTGTCTTCAGTTTTAGAGGTAATCATCCCCTAAATTTGTCAGTCTGACAAAATTGGGGTGTCTATAGTGAGCTGGGACTACGTGTTAAGCATATGTGTGGTAAAGCTAGGATTGTGTGTCAGGCTTTGTGGTATACAAATGTGGTTTTTTGGAATGCCTATATCACCTTAGTCCAAGACCGAGATGGGAGATTCGATAGAGACTAAGGGGTATGTCACTTTAGTCCATGACTGAGGCTAAAGGATATACTGGTGGTATCACCTTAGTCCATGACCGAGACAGGAGAGATCTGATAGAGACTAAGGGTACATATGGTTAGCACTTGGTCCGATAGAGGCTAACGGAATGTCATCTTAGTCCAAGACCAGAACGAGAAAACCGATAGAGACTAAGGGATATGGTCACATTAGCCCATGACCAAGACTGAGGGTTATGCCGACACAAATCATCTTAGTCCAGTAGAGGCCAAGGGGTACAGGGTACTGAGTTAGCCATGAGAGAGCTAAAGGTACAACAATGTAGTCACCTTGGTCCATGACCGAGACTAAGGGATGAACGAGTAAGTGCAATCAGAAAAAGAGGAATGTATTGGGGCGTGTTGGCAGAATGTCGGGGTGTGTTGGCCAGTATGTATCAGGGCATGTTGGCCAGAATGTATCGAGGTGGTTTGGCCAGAATGTTGGAACTACGTGTTGGGATTGATAGTATATGTGGGGTCAAAAGTCTGAGTCTGTATCGTTGTTAAGTTAATGTCAGTGGTCACATTTAGTGAGTTGGGGCACACATGAATGTGAACGACGAGATGATTCTTTAATAATGTTACATATGTATATTGCATATCTGTCGATACTCTGTAAGTATTTACATTCACTCAGCTTTAGTAGTTGATGGCATTTTATGCCACTGGATATTCTACGTCTTGCTGTCCCCAATTATGATAATGCAGGGTATGAGTATATTACAAGAGGCCATGAGGAGGGAGCCTACAATAATGGAAGCTATGTCGAAGATGACTACTACACAAGCTGAAGACCTGAAGTGTAATACCTTGTATTTTCAATATTTATTTATTGCAGAGAGATTCTATATATTTTCCATTGTTCATACTTAAAATTTCGCTTTCGATCGATCAAACCTCTTTCAAGCGATCGAACATTTCAAAGTTCAAGCGATCGAATATTGTTCAATCGATCGAAACTCTACCGACCTGATTTATGACGTGGTCCCCACTTCAATCGATGAAACCCCTTTTCAATCGATCAAACCTGACCGATCTACTTTTGAGCGATTGAACTACCTTCGATCGATCGAATGTGTAATTATCAGAATTTCCAGGTTTCACACAAAAACAGCCACCTGCATCCCCAACCCCTCTATATAAACCTTGTGCTCTTGTGTGTGTGAGGTTTGCTGAACCTTTGAGAGTTTGAGAGAGTATGTGCTTGTGTGTTGGTATGTATACTATACATACATATATTATATATATTCTGTATGAGAGAGAGAGAGAGAGAGAGTAATAGAGAAGAAGAACAAGGAGCAGAAGAAGAGGAAAGAGAAGGAGACATACAGAGATGAGCAGACGAGAGAAAAAAGAGGCCACCATTGAAGCTCGAGAGCTCAAAGCTTGCCAAACACGCCCTTAGAAACGTTTAGTGAGTCTTTACTCACTTAGTCTCATTTATATAATGTTTTACAAGTTTTTGGAGTGATTAGACATATTAAACATGTCCCTAAGACGTTTATATATGCTATTTATGAATCTGCTGGAGAAGACGACTCTCGAGCGATTGAACTGAGTTCAATCAATGGAAGGTTCAATCGATCGAACTAACTTCGATCGCTCGAACATTAGTTTTCCTCAATTGATCGAAATGGTTTCAATCAATCGAACTTTGCAAAATATGGATTGTTTCTTTAGTTTATTATATATGAGGTTCGATTGTTCAACTTTCGATTCAGACTTCTATTATGCGATTATGGGTTAATCCGGGATAATGTGGCAACGTAGATAAGTATGTTTAAGAATAATGGATTAACGTGATGACGTTAGATACTATGCGGTTCATGTATGAGTTTGATATACGTTCATTTCAATCAGAGTAATCAGGCCACATGGGAATTATCATGTGTCGATAGTAGTGCTGAGCTTAAGTAGGTTTGATAAGTTTTGGAAATGGTACGTGGGCAGACGCCTGGTTATGATATGCTTTCATATGCGGTGGATGGTTTATATCCTTAACGAGTAGTGGGTAGGACCATGTAGTCCTAAGATAGCCAGATGATCCATGTTATATCCTTAACGAGCGGTGGATGGTTTATATCCTTAACGAGCGGTGCATGGGAATCACTGGTATATAACGATGAGTCGTGGCAATAGATTTGATATGTTGTTGTTCAAAGCGTCGTATCCCTGACATGCAATGGATGGTTTATATCCTTAACGAGTGGGGAATGGACTAACATATATATCCTTAATGAGCAATGGACAGAATGATGGTATGTCTATATATGTGAAACGATTGAGTCTGTTCTTTCTAAGCAGAGTATGTTGATTAACGGTCTGAGGATAACAAGATGATAAGGGTTGAGTTATGACGTTGGAATACAAAGAAGATATTTTTTAGTAGAACTATATCTTATGGGTTCAATAACTTGTTATAAGTTATATCATGTCATGCCCCGCAGTAGCAAAAATAGAGAAAATAAATTCCTTTTTTGGATCCGTAGGCCATGACAGTTGAAAGTCACCATATTGTCCATAACCAAAGTCAAACCATTAGAGTAATGATTCAAACCACGCATTGGAAAGTTCTAAGGTTAATATATATAATCAGAGTTCAATACTAACTATTACAAAACCAAAGTGTTTGCAGAAAATATAAATAAAGCATTACGGCAACATATGCCGATTACAAACTTAACTATAACAACGTACGGTCTCTAAAAACATAAGCATAAACTATCAACAGCAAGCCCCAAGTCTTCAGCTTACGTAGTAGTCATCTCTACCATAGCCTCCATCATTATAGGCTCCCTCCTTGTAGCCCCTATCATGTATGCATCTCCTGAATACTCGTAACCCTAGCCAGTTGGACGTCGAATATCCAGCGGCATAAATGCCGTCAGCTACGAAAGCCGAGTGAATGCATATACTAACAGAGTATCTATAGATGGCAGCATATATAAACAACATTATTAAAAGGATCATCTCATTGTTCGCATGCATGTATGCACTAACTCAATATCATCCCAATCTCCCAATACATAACATAGACTCTTGGGTCCACATTAATCAAACACGTAGTCCCATACCTACGGTCTGTCAAACCAAACACACAGTCCCATATAATCTAGCCAAACGCCCGGATATACTTTGGCTAACACTCCCCTAATACATCCTGGCCAACACGCCCAATACTTTACGGCCAACATGCCCAGCCAATATGCTCAATACATTACGGCCAATACGCCCAATACATTACGGCCAATACGCTCGATACATTACGGCCAATACGCCCAGCCAATACGCTCATTACATTACGGCCAATACGCCCATTACATTACGACCAATACGCCCATTACATTCGGAAAATACGCCCAGCCAATACGCTCATTACATTAAGGCCAGTACGCCCATTACATTACGGCTAATACGCCCAGCCAATACGCTCATTACATTATGGCCAATACGCCATTACATTACGGTCAATACGCCTATTACATTACGGCCAATATGCCTAGCAAATACACTCATTACATTACGGCCAATACGCCATTACATTATGGCCAATACGCCCAACCAATATGCTCGATACATTACAGCCAATACGCTTGATACATTACGGCCAATACCCCCAGCCAATACGCTCATTACATTACGGCCAATACGCCCATTACATTATGGTCAATACGCCCAGCCAATACGCTCATTACATTACGGCCAATACGCATATTACATTACGGCCAATACGCCCAGCCAATACGCTCATTACATTATGGCCAATACGCCCATTACATTATGGCCAATACGCCTATTACATTGCGGCTAATACGCCCAGCCAATACGCCCATTACATTATGGCCAATACGCCTATTACATTACGGCTAATACGCCCAGCCAATATGCTCATTACATTACGGCCAATACGCCCATTACATTACGGCCAATACGCCCAGCCAATACGCTCTAACACATACTACTGGTCACACCGTCCTATATCATACGATCTTCGTGACCGCATTTACACGTACCAATCATAAATAGTATCGACCATTGTGGTCGACAGACCCACTACTATGCACGTCGGCTTTTCAATCTCATTATTATCTCAACAATAACCAAAGGGTTCCACTTTTCAATGCATTAAGTCCATTATTCCACGTATGTATTATTCCCATACAGTTCTCCAACATCAACATATGATAAAAACAAGTTAACAGTTCATTAGATATAAAACAACTAAACAATTAACATTCTATTAAGTTCGATCGATTGAGAGCAGTAATATTCCAGAATTGAACTGGACCTTTCCCGTACGTTTGGGGTCCGTTAATTCTTTCATGCCAAAACATATATAAACATACATATCTACGCTACTAAGTGAGTATAAGCACTCACCGGTAAAGACGGTGACACCGGCAAGTTGGGGGTGGTCGTGGGTGGTCTCGGGGTGTCTCTCTCTTATCTTTTTCTTCTCCTTTCTCTCCTTCTGCTCCTCGTAGGTTCGGGGTTGCGGTGTGGTTTGGGATTTCTTCATTTCCTTTATTTTATTTTCTTTCTCCTTCACTCTCTCGGCTAACTCTCTATTATTATTTTTCCCTTCCTTTTCAACAACTAATGGGAGGGGTTTTTATAGGGAAAGGGGGAAGACCACCAATATGTATATATATTATACACAACACCTCACAAGACACCTCATAGGACACCTCACAAGCACTCAAGCACAAAAGACACCTCACAGGACTCCTCACAATCACTCAAGCACCAAGATACCTTATAGGACACCTCACAGGACACCTCACAAGCACTCAAGCACACAAAACACCTCATAGGACACCTCACAAGCACTCAAGCACCAAGACACCTTATAGGACACCTCACAAGCACACAAGACACCTCAAAGGACACCTCACAGGACACCTCACAAGCACTCAAGCACCAAGACACCTCATAGGACACCTCACAGGACACCTCACAAGCACTCAAGCACACAAGACACCTCATAGGACACCTCACAGGACACCTCACAAGCACTCAAGCACCAAGACACCTCATAAGGGTTGTTTGGGGGTTGGCTTAGGATATAAGCATGGTTTGGGGAATCACAGGTATAATTACAGGTTCCGAAATAATATAATTAAAAAGTCGAATAAATACAGAAAAGGTTTTATGAATACAAAAACGGATATTTTCTCAAAATGACTAAAATTGAGATATCTTCTAAATAGATTTCGAAAACTCTTAACTTCCAATACGAATAGCGAATCATTTAACCTTACGCAAAATTAACCAAAAATTATATTTTCAGTTCATGACTTACAAAATTGGAAACATGACCAAAATACCCCTATGGCCAATTTCCGCTAAAATTGTACACGAAGTCTAAATAAATCGTCAATTTAAACATGAAAATACGAGTTACTACATATCATTGATACTCTGTGAGTTTCTATTCACTCAGCTCCCAGTAAGCTGACGGCCGTTATTGTCTGGACATTCCCTGTCCAGACTACCCTGATCTTATCAATGTAGGTAATGGAGCTTATGACTACAGCTAGTACCCTGAAGGTAAATATGCAGATGATGGCCTTACTGATGCCGGTAATGCCAGAGAAGGCCGTTATGCTGACGACTACCCCTATGCCAGTTGAAGACCTGAAGATAGATAGTAGTTTATGTTACTACTTTACATTACTGTTGTACTTGTTTAGTTTAATGAGTACTTGGGCATATGTTGTCTCCAGACCTGTTGTGATCCTGTGGACTACATTACTGTTGTAATTGTTACCACTCTGATGTTTGTAATAGTAACACTGCTTTTATATTCAGTTGATTTTGTTACTATTCCTGTTTTCTTGTGGACTAGTACTGTGTGGTGTGGATAATTAGTGACTTTCACTTGTCATTCTCTATGGACCCAAAAAGGAAATTTATTTTTCTCTATTTTTGCTGCTCCGGAGTGTGACATGAAGCTTTGCCGTAGATAGATTATGTTTATGTTTTAGAGATTATTGTATTGATATTAGGTTTGTAACCGACATATGTTGCCGCAATATTTTATGTATGTTTTCGTAGATGCTTATGGGTTGTAATAGTTTAGTATTAAACTCCGGTTATATATGTTGAACTTAGATATTACCAAAGCGTGGTTTCGATTCATTACTCTGATGATTGAACTTTGTTTACGGACAATGTGGTAACTTTCAACTGTCATGGCCTACGGGTCCAAAAAGGAATTTATTTTCTCTATTTTTGCTCATGCGGGGCATGACACAGTAATGGTTTGAGGGCACAATCCAACTATACTTACCAAATTTTTATCCCAAATGTGGATCCCAACATGTCACTGGGACCGCATTAAGATCCTCGCAAGTGGTTCAACTACCACATGTGTCGGCCTGGAACCCATATTTAGGATACAAAAACTGGGAAGTATAACATTACTCTTACATATTCTTCTTCTTATTGAGCTAATGTTCTTAAAAATTCAAGAAATACTTTCTTTTATTAAAAATTAAATAAGTACTTCTACTAGGTTTATGTTAGACGTCATTGAAAAAGTTAATTTTAGGCACCAATGCAACAAAAGTAAAGAGAATGTGAGGTTTAATATAAAAAAAATTCTCATGTGATTCAAAAGCTACTATACACACACATATACTTAGAAATGGCAATGGGGCGGAGTAGGGTAGGAGTCTTCTCACTCCTGCTCCACTTCGTTTATATATATATATATATATGGCTACTCCTACTCCACTCCACTCCTACTCACGAAGCATACCAACTCCTATATCATTTAATACTATATACTCCTACTCAACTCCATCTCACTCCTACACCATGTACCAATTTAGACATTCTTTAATTTCAAGTAAATATGAATAATGTTCAAGAAACTAACACAAAAAACAAAAACAAAAATTAGCATCTAACATTTCACTTAGACAATGTTGAGACTTGAGAATCACTAATTGTGACTTGTAACCCTAGCATTTTCTTTATATATCATAGGTATTAAGTAAATTACTTATACTACCAAAGGTATTTTAGTAAATATACAATCTAATCGGGTCAGAGCAGGAGTTAGGGATGTATTCCCAACTCCACTCCTACTCCTAAAGGAGTTTTGTATCTCCAATCCAACTCCACTCTTTTACAATTTTAGTAGACTCCAACTCCTTACCATTAAGAGAGGAGTGAGTCGGAGTAAATTGCCATCCCTACATATACCACCTAGGACTCTAAATCTTAATCCCCTTAGGATTGCTTGGAGTCTAAGCAAGGCCCGTTGGATCCATCCAACGATATGTGGGTGACCCGTTTGTATCACACATATCTTACAATTGTATTATACATACTAGTAGTTTTTGGTGCTAAGATGGTGTGTTTCCCATTTCAATAATGCTTGGGGCACCAAAGGCCACAAAAAACTTCCACAAAATGAGTGAAAAGTCTACTTGGCATAATAGGGCCCACTAACAACTAACCACAAGTAGACTTCCACTTATTTGTGGTTAGTTGTTAGTGGGCCCTATTATGCCAAGTAGACTTTTCACTCATTTTGTGGAAGTTTTTTGTGGCCTTTGGTGCCCCAAGCATTATTGTTCCCATTTTGGGACATAAGTTGCACCATTTCAGCAAAAATTTGGAATGTATGATACAACCTAAATCACTAGGATGTATCATAGAGGTTCCTAAATTATTATTATTATTATTATTATTATTATTATTTAATGGGTTTATTATATTTTTTCCCCCTTGTGGTTAAGCCTAGTTTCACTTTACCCCTTTGTACTTTAAAAGCGGACACTTCATCCCCTGTGGTTTCGGACTAAAATAAAATTACTAAGATTTTTCTCAAAATATCCCCACATGGAAATTAAGTGTTAAAATCAGCCCACATGAGAGAGTATCAGTGTCAAAATTAATCCCATAGAGGCAGTAAACCTCAAAATTAGTCCCACAAAAGGTTAAGTGTTAAAAATTTTACCCACGAAGATGGGTTAAATAGTAGCATTATCCCAATTTAGGGAATTAATTCTAAAATTAACCTCACAAATGGGGTTAAGTGTTAATTTTTTTTGGCCAATTTAAATTTTTTTTTATCAATTTTAAGATAAATCTTAATACTTTCACTTTAGTCCGAAACTATGTCCACCTGAACCACAGGGGTAAAGTGCAATTGAGCCTAAGCGCAAGAGGAAAAACGTAATTAGCCCTTATTTTATTGCAAGAAGTCCCCAAATTGTATTAAAATGAATTCAGTCAGCTAGTTTTGAACAAAAAAAAAAAAAAATTACTAGCAATTTCACAGGATTTGTTTATTTATTTATTTATTTTAGTAATTTGTTGTTTTTAACCCTCAAAGTCAAAACCACACTCTCTGAAATATGAGGATGCAAATTGGAGGACTTTCGGACAAAAGAATAAGCAATTTTTGTCATGTGATGAAATCGAACATGAGATTATGATGAGGGATTTACATAGGTTTATGGTGGCGATTGAGACCTACTTATTCATATATTTGATGTTCCTATGTAGCTTTATTATCAGATTCACTTCTGCAATTGTTCATCTCAAGGCTTCATCCACTTCATTCACCGACGTTCCCGCTAGATTCGGTAATCACACTTGTACCTCTTTAATCCTCAAATTAGGGCTTATCAATTTCTTGTTAGTTTTTGTTCACTACTGTTTGTTTGCCGAGAAAATTTTAAGAATTTTTTTTTCTTCTTCAGTATAATAGGATTTTGGTTAAACAATTAACGATAGTAATTAATAGCAATTAAGCGCAACTCCAACTTGGTAATCAAATTGGTAGTTTTATTATTGGTAACCATATTCAACAACTACCAATTTGATTACTAAACCCTCAAAATTGCACTCCAACAGGGTACTCTAATCGGTAGCCAAAATACAGTCTGGTGAATAGAGTTTTAGTGTGTGTGTGTGTGTGTGTGTGTGTCATGAACTGAGTGGGAGGGCGATGGGAAGCCGTCCTACATCGCTTAATTATGAGTTAGGTGGTGTGTTTATAAGCTCGTGGGCACCCTCTCCTTGTAAGCCGGTTTTCAGGGGCGAGTTCTACCCATGGGTTTATGAGAGAGAGAGAGAGAGAGAGAGAGAGACATCAAATTTTGGCGGGAAAAAATATCGTTGTACCTTACTGTTGGAAAACCATCGATATACATTAAAAATTTCTCAATGGATACTTATTTGGTTACTATCGTTGGAGTTCATGGGATGAAAATAACTATTTGGGTCTAGTAACCCAAATTGTATCCTGATTACTCGATTTGGTTACCCTTTGTTGGAGTTGCTGTAATGCATGTTGTCTCTCATAGTTTTCGGAGAATTTGAAACTAAAGTTTCATTTTCACTCTGTTTCCAGTTGTAGGTGTTAATAGCTCCGGCATATGTGGAGCTTTGCATTTGGCTGATCCTCTGGACGCCTGTTCTTCGCTGCTCAACGGCTTTTATTATGACGACAGTGACCGTGTACGGTTTGCTTTGATAGTTAGAGGTAAATGCACGTTCGAGGACAAAATCAGGAATGCTCAAGATGGTGGTTTTCATGCTGTGATTGTATATGATGATCAACAAAACAGGAATTTAGTTTCCAGTAAGTCTTTGGCTTCCATATGATCTTCAATTTTGGAGTGAATGCTATTTTGTGTTGTTTAATCAGTGTTGGAATCTACGCTCATATCCGTCAATGTTTTATCATGCTTTTATGTGATATTAGCAAGAAAAAGGGGAAGAATGACTAAAAAATTGAAATCAACATTATCCCATCAGCTAATATCATTTTATGCTCGGTCGCCAGTATAAATTATAGCCATCTAATGAATTCGGTTTTGATTTTTGTTTTAATTGACAATTGAATCAGCCACATTGAGGCCATTAGAGGTAACCATTACTGTAATTGATGACCACCTGGAATCTAAATTGCAGTTTGGTTCACGGGTAGTAAGAAAAGGAAAACAAGACAGAGAAATATTTTTGCTAGTTTGTTGCTTAGGAGAAAAATGAGAAAAAGTAGGGAAAGAAGGTTGAAAAATGAGTTGCTTTTTAGAAAGAAAAAAATAAGTGTCATTTCCCTCTTTCTTTTGTTGATTTCTAACTGAGAAAATGGTTTTCCTTATGTTCTGTCTTTCCTCTCCCTTGTCCTCTCCTTCACTAAATTTATGAACCAAACAAAGCATTAATGTCAAATTTATAGTATAAATAATATTTACTTGTATGCTGCCTATATGCATGGGATGTGCAGACCTGCTTTCACGCAGTTGACCATATATTTCTTTGAAAGAGAGGTGAACTTTACGGAGGATTTTATACACCTGTTTGTTTAGCATGACTTTGTCTGTATAAGATCTATGAATTCTTGAATTTCTCCCAGCTTGCTATATGGAAATGAGCCTTTGTCATAGAATGTTGGGATATACTTTTGTCATAGCGTTATGTATCCTCTCCTTGGTTTGTTGATAATTTTTCAGCATAATATTAGCGTTAATTATATTTTACCCCCATGTGGTTGGCCTATTTTCACTTTAACCCCCTTGTGGTTTTGACTAAAGTGAAACCTATGTTTTGAAAACCAGACCGTTCATCGAATCGGAAAAATGATTGGGTCACGGGTTATCGGTTCAACCGTCGGGTGAACCGTATTCAAACCGTGACATAATAATTATATGTATTTTAAATTTTTACATTTGATACAATAGTTATGAAACAACTAAAAGAGTTTTATTGTATCAAAACAATTTATAAAATTCCAAACTAGACCTTCAACTGCTAAAAGAAAAAAAATATAAAAATAACAATCTACCACACTATAGACTGCAACATTCTACAACACATCCCAAACAAGCCACAAAAAGGTCAGATCAAGACAGCACATCGAAGTTCAAAATGGATCTCATCCCAAGTTAACCCAAGTGTTGTTTATTCCAAAGTTTAAAAAAGGACATATCAAAAGACGAAAAGAGGGAAAGAAGAGAAACAGAAACTTACCACCGGTGACGGAAGGAGGCGGCTATGGCTGGTGAAGTGAGGCGGCGGTGATTGTGTAGGCGAGGTGACGACCACTTCGCAAAGGCACAGCCACACAATGACAAGAGTGGAGTCTTTTTTTATTTTATTTTATACTAGTCACAACCCGACAGGTTCACCAAAACCGGAAGCGGGTTTTTAAAATACCGGTTTGGACGGTTTTCACATTCTTGCACGGTTTTTAGTCCATTAACAATTCTCGGTTTAGACCGGCCCGTTTTTAAGCCGGTTCGACGACTTGTCCGGTCCTGGTTTGAAAACATTGAGTGATCCTGTTTGGGTTTGAAAACATTGAGTGAAACCATTAAGATTTCTCTCAATATAGCCCCACATGGGGATTTAGTGTTAAAATTACCCCTACATTGGAGATTTTAAGTGTCAAAATTAACCCTACATAGGCAGTTAACCCCAAAATTAGCCTCCAAAAGGGGTTATGTCTTAAAAATTAGCCCCACATCATGGTTCAAGGTTGCAGTATTGGTCGCGGTCACTGAGGTCGGGGAAATGACTCGGTTGCGGCGCCGCAGACTGGTATCGGGTGATACGCAAAGATACGCTAGATTTAAGGTTCAAAAAAATCTGAAAAAATAATGAAAAATTGTAAAATCATTTGAATAACAAATTTGGCCTAATAGATTGTCACAATACACAATATACCAATTACAATGTCACATAATATCCAATACACACGCTGCGGATTGAGTATCTGATAACACTACATACATAATTAGGATCACCTTCATCAATAACTACCAAATCAATGCCACATGGAGTGTCGTGGGGGTTGAAAATCATCATAGTTGTTATTCCCCTGATTATTGAATGCATTCGGTGGATATGGAAATTGAAGGCCCCCAAACAATATAGAAGCATAATCTGAAGGTGCATGTTGAGATGACTGGCTCGATAATCCATAATATGGGTTCTGTGGTTGAGAAGAATTGACAGGCTGATGATAGTATCCAGCTCCTCGATGCTCAACGCTGCTACTCGATGATCCATCATAATGGCGGCCCAAATCATAGCCACTATAGTCTTCTCCACCGTTCGTGCCAGTGCTAGCTAATGTATCTCGGTACCTCCTACGAGCACAATTATAATACCCACCACTACTTGTACTAGTAGATCTTTCAAGCCGTCGTACTAGTGGTAGGTGACCCATACCATCAGTGGTACTATTTGAATATCCAAGATCACCCTGTGAACCATATCCATATCCTGTAATGGCATGATGGGGTTGCCCGTATCCTCCATAATCCTTAAATCCTATCCCTATAGTATGCAACTGATCATCAGTACCCAAACTAGCATTGTGTCTACTAGAATAATCATCACTACTAGAAATCTCACACACCCTAGCCAAATGTTGACGCTATGCATCTATTCCTGGCCTATATCCATGGTCTGTGTTTTGTGTGGCATTATAGTGATCATCTCCCTGTGCCCGTGACATGCCAGCAGGAAAGTTAGAATGACCACCCCCACTGCCATATCCATCACTGCCGCCATAATAGCCGCCACCTCCTCTTTCAGTGTCATCATCACCATCATCATCATCATCATCATCACTACAAGAACTGGAACTAGGAAAAATTGATTTACTACTTTGTGCAACACCCTTCCCTTTTTTGTTGATTAATGATTGCTTCGACCTTGAAGGAATAGGAGTATCGTCTTCCTCTTGTTCTTCATCTCTTATGCTTTGATCTTCGTCATTGTTTTGAAGAGCTGCGTTCAACCACGTATCGTCATCTCCAAGATCAGATGGTTCTTGTCTCCCTAATCCAATTAGATAATATGTCATCATTTTCAAAATTTTGATTAAGATCAATTGGATTATAATAATCATCATTATTTGTCAAGTATATCATATTTTTGACTCGCAATCGCAACTTCTAGTGCACAAAAACTAGTTATTAAACTTCTGCATTGCCAAGCGATTGTGTAGTTTGGTGTGAATTATTGACTACGTGCTCTAATTTCTCTCACAACCCGAAGAAGAGCACGTTTGACTGAGGACTTTAATTGCAATTCACCTAAGATGTGGAGTTTCCTCACCATAGTTATACCACCATTCAGCTGCAAGAAAGCATAATCATAAACTTATATACTTTTTTAATATACGTTACATAAGGTAATGCTTCCTCATATAAACAAGAACCTGGGAGATCTGTTGTCCTTGCTTTCTTTATTAGAGATTGTCCAAACTCTCCTCTTGCATCCACATAAATTTTTATCTACAAGTGAAAAAATGATTTTTTTTTTTACGACTTGTTTTTATATTACCAAAAGTCTCATTCCCAAAATTACATACCTCACTCATAGCTTTTGCTTGGTTTGTTATGTCTGGCTCTAACCACTTAATTACTTCCTTCCTATGTAGCACGGATACGGACACGGACACGATACGTCACGAAGACGGCGAAACGGCAAATCCAAAAAATATAGGATACGGAGACGGCTAGGATACTTCAAATAAAAAAATATTTTTGAATATATTTTAATTTTGAAGGGAGGATTAAACATCAACATTACATTACATATCCATCCAAAAAAAAAAAAATCAATTTGTAACCTGCTTTAAAAAAAAAAAACCCCTAAACTCAAAACCCTTTTTGACTCATGTAATAACTAATAAAGAAAGAGTATAAGACGAAATAAGATTTAAAAAGAAAGAGTCTAAGAGGCTAGGGCTTATATGATATTATGATATACGTACTTATATATCATTTTATTTTCTCAATATTTTGCTTGTACCCCCCAATAAACACTTATTTTAAAACGATCACCATTCCTCAAAACCCAAAATAATAATAATAAAATAGGACCACTAGGCCAAAAGTGTCCCAAGAGTGTCCCCTAAGTAACACTTATTTTAAAAAGATCATCATTCCTCACCCCCCCCCCCCCCCCCCCCCCACCCCCCAAATATAAATAAATAAATGAACCACCAGGCCAAAAGTGTCCCAGGAATGTCCCAGAAGTGTCTTGCCGTGTCCCAGAAGTGTCCAACAATATGATTTTATTTAAATTAATCTAGATACTTCCATAGCCGTGTCCCAGCCGTGCCCGTGTCCGCGGAGTGTCGGAAATGCAAACGATACCCAAAATGAAGTGTCCGTGCTACATAGCTTCCTTCAAGCCATATTGCACCTCCGGATGATCAGGAAAATTTTGGGAATACCGAATTGAAGGGTTTAAAAAATAAGCTGTTTGTATGTCAGATAGACAATAATTTATTAGTTTTTTAAGTATTAATTCACACAGCTATTAAAACATCATTTAAATCACACGACGTACCTACTGTATGAAGGTGCCTATGTAATTGACTCTCCCATCGGTAGTCAATGACATCCCAGAACTTTTGAAAATCTTTGATTGACGCCTTTATTGCTAGCTTAGATCTATCTATTGCCTCGTAGATAATAGACATTAACAAGCGGTTCCATTATGGATTTAACAACTGTTGCCTTCTTCCAAAGCCGATCCGTCAAAATTAGATCAGACACTTGAGATGCAATCTTTCTTCTACTTTTTTCACGATTGAAGCTACTCCATTCACTAGATGTGCACATCTTCTTCAAATCAGCTTGATAACGTAGAAGGCTTTCAATCGCAATGAATTTAGTTGCAAATCTTGTGATCCCTGACCTCAACAAGTCTCTACCGTTGGTATATGTCCTCATAAGATTCATCACTTTTAGACTGTTATAAATAAAACTCGTTATTTTCTTTGCGTGGTCAAGTGTATGCTTCACAGACGGCATCTTACCAATATCTTCTAGCATTAAATCAATACAATGCGCGGCACATGGAGTCCAAAACAAATGCTTCCTCTTCTCCATCAACAATTGTCCAGTCGCTTTAAAGCTTGGTTCATTATTTGTGACAACTTGTGCAACGTTGGACTCACCAACCTCTTCCACAACTTTATCCATAAGTGAAAAAATGTAGGATGCAGTCTTTGACTTGTTTGTAGTATCAATCGATGTATGGTACAACATGCTTCTATCACAATAAACCATAAAGTTGATGGTAGGATTTTTAGTTTTTGAACTCCACCCACACATGATCGTGCATCCATAATCGGGCCATTTTTGTTTCAACGACTCAATGTATGTTTCTAGCTCTTTTACCTCATCCTCCAAGTATACGTTGCCAATTTGGTAACCGAAGGTCCCTTAATACCAGGTCCAGAATCAGCAATGATATCAATCATCGACTGGTAGTATGAATGTAACAGAAAAACTCGGAAATAGCTTTCCTTACATTCTTCACATTTTCGGTATTAAACATGTCCTTCACCATTTTTTGAAATCCAGACTTTGGCCTAAACATATAAGGGTCAATACCTGATTTGGGCATCTCAACATTTTCTCTCACTCTGAAATTCCTTTGAGGTGGTGGTGCACGTTTTGATCCATAAGCTATCTGAGATCCAGTGGCAAGTTAGGAGATATTAGTCTGATGTACTCTTTCAGAAACAGAGTGCCTACGCCTATCCTCGTCCATGTAGGCCATATTCCTACAGTCTTTTACTGCTTGTTTGAAATGCCACCTTTCAAGCCGGGACATTCCTCCAATGTCATCCTCGTCCTCGTTGTCATAAACATCACCTTCATCAATATTCTCCTCTTCGTCGTACAAGGTATCCTCTTGGAGGCTAACAATAAGTTTTTTCTTTTTTCTCTTCTATAGTTCCCTTGCACTAGCAGTTTCAGCAAGATGTTGTTTTAAGTGTTTTGATACTTCCTCTGGGGCTTTAGGACACTGATTCACCTATTCCGATACTCTACCAACATGTTGCTTCAATCTCGTGATATTGCCATGCACAGTCTTTCCACAATAATTACACATGACTATCCGTTTACTCCCCCCAACCTGTTTTCCATCCCAACCGATATCTTGTTTTGGAGGCATTCTAACAAATATTAATAAACACAGACTTAATTTTTAATAAACAGTAAACTTATTTTCGAATGTGACAAATAAACCGAATGTGTATTTGTAATTTCAAATATAATTTAGAAAGAAATAATAAGTTATTTTGTGTATTAATAATTAAGTCTTTTGTTTAGTAATAATTATATAATGTGGCATATGATTTTTTTTTCCAAGCATTATGTAACCAAAAAAAAAAAAACAATAAAGCCTACTATCTTATATCTTATATTAAGTCTAATATAGTGCAAGGCTACTATAAAAAAAATGCTATTAAGTTTAATAGCCTACTATCTTATCTTATCTTATATTAAGCCTACTATCTTATCTCATATCTTATATCTTATATTAAGTCTAATATACTGTATTATAAAAAAAATAAAAGAGTCTATTATAAGTGTATTATATACTACCTCTGTCCCATTTTATGTGTCCCTTTTTGGGAATCCAACTATTTAAGGGGACAAAAGGAATCTACACCTACTTTCCACAATTACCCATAATCATTGCACTTTCTTTTTTGTTTTTTGTTTTGGTATTGGTTGTAAGGAAGGGCAATTTGGGAAACTAAGTAAAATTTAAATACTAATTTAGGAAAGTGGACAACAATTTTGGGACATACCAAAATAGAAAGGGGGACACATAAAATGGGACGGAGGGAGTAATTTTTAATGTTAAGTCTAATATTTAGAAGAAAAAAAAAGTGTTAAACAAACCCTACTCTATACTTTTAAGTCACTTTAGCAAATATTAAAGCACAAACAAGCAGCCAACCTCTCACAGATTGTGCGCACAGAGAAATGGAGAGAGAGAGAGAGAGAGAGAGAGAGAGAGAGAGCACCAGAGAAGGAGATCGAACAGAGAGAGAGAGAGAAAGACGAACCAAAGATGTGGAGATCCCAGATCGAGATCGACCACAGAGAGAGGGAGACGAACCAGAGAAGATGGAGACGAACCACACGAGATCCAGATCTGCTTGTTTTTGGTCTATGGCAGCAAGATGGAGAGAGAATCAAACATGTTTGTATGGATCTGACCTCAGCTACGATTTGCCCTATTTTCCCCCCTAAAATCTGTACCTCTGAGATTCGTGTCGTCATCTTGCCCTAGATCTCGGGTGAGACGGCACCATCTCGCCCGATACATGGCAGTACGACCGAGATGGTCACCGATCCTACGTCGTTTTGATTATTTTTTGACTCGGCTCTAGATCTCGTCTCGTTACCCTACGAAACCGAGTTGACTCGGCCAAGACGACTCGGTTTCGCCCGAGACTACGAACCATGCCCCACATAGGTAGGTTAAGTGGTAGCATTATCTCCACATTGGGGATTAACCCCAAAATTAACCTTTCAAAAGGGATTAAGTGTTCATATTTTTGGCCAATTTTAAAATTTTCATCAGTTTTGAGGGAAATCTTAACAGTTCCATTGCATTCCAAAACCACAAGGGGGTTAAGTGTTCACTTTTGAATTATCGCGCGGGGGGGGGGGGGGGGGGGGGGGGGTTGGCGTGGGGTATTGAAGTGAAAATAACACTAATTTTTAATAATAGTTATGCATTATATATATACTCCTTTGCCTTCTTTAGCTGCTGTGCAACACGATGGAACACCTCACTGACATTGTGAATCAAATTATGTCTCGGTTTTCGAAATTATGAATTGTGAATTATAAGATTCACTTTTTTAAGTAGAAAAGAAGTAAGAATACATATGTGTAGACCGTATACGTGTAAAAATGTGTACTTTGCTTAAAGTGGACAAAATAATGATTTAAAACAAATTTCATGCAATGCCAAGGCTCAAAATGTTGAAAGCTTTCCACTTGAAAAACTTCAAGTTGTGAATCGTGAATCATGTTGAGTTGTATGAAACTTGAATCTACTCGTATAATCAACCTATTCTGACAACCATGCTCGTTTGTGTTTATGGACATCTTTCTTTGATTTTCTTGGAAGTAATTTGGTATTGAGTCAATATGTCATCCTGTATTCATTGGGTGTAGTGGTAGGAAGCTCTGAAGGCATATCAACACATGCAGTTTTTGTTTCAAATGTAGCCGGTGAGACCCTGAAGAAGCATGCCGGATCAGAAGTGAGTGATTGCTGCATACTCTTATCACTCGAGGAAACAGCATGGACTGTGTTGGTAATATCACTCATCTCTCTTCTTGTGATTGTGTCCGTCCTTGTTGCGTTCTTCATAATTCGCAATCGTCGGTTGAGTCAGCGACGAACAAACCACCAGTTAGACGTGGAAGTACTTCCCTGCTTCAGCTTTAGCACTGCTCGTTTAAGTAGCTACTCTAAGGGGGCTTGTGCAATCTGTCTTGAGGACTATAAAGATGGGGAAAGAATCAGGGTTCTCCCCTGTCAACATGGTAGGAGTTTGTTTGGCTGTGAGTTTTATGCATGTTAGTTTTCTAGAATTGCAAATATTGTATGAATTGCTCCAGTAGACGGTATATGACATACTTGAACAATCCTGCATTTCACGGAAGTAAGACCTAGTACAAGCTTCTTTTTCGAACCCACCCCATGTAGCACGAATATGAATATGGGTCATGGATACGACACGATACGGGCATGGCAACATGATGAATAGTAATTATTATCATTATTTAACTAAATTACGCAACATACTGTGGCGTGTCCACTCCTGTCTCCTAATTTTTACATGCACCCTTCACTTATCTCCGATTTCACATATCTATAGACTCTTACTTCACAATTATAGATACATATCAAGTGAGTCACCGTGTAGTGTTTCACTCTCATGGCCGGTTGTGTCGGCTGTGCATTGGTCATACTATAAAGAACTTGCCTACCATGGTTGGTGTCTATACTTTCTATACCACACTTCCTTTTTGCACTCAAACATTCACATTAGCTGTAATTTATGTTAACTCCCAACATCCTGAGAGATGCCACATGCTAGAATTTTATGATTGCCGTTGCACGAATTTCAGGCAACCAACCATGGGAATGCTGTTCTGGATTTTAATGTGTCACTTTTGTGCTCATTAATTAATTTGCCCTAACGGCTAACACCTTGTACACACATGCATACCTACCCACCCACCCACACACACACACACACACACATCTATATATATATACAACGCCCTTCTCAGGCCGACTTCCGCAACTTAAAAGTTGCGGACTTCAATATTAGAAATTATTCAGTGTATCCGTCACACCAAAAATCTTACTGACGTGGTATGACCACCCAATCTTAACCATACACATGCCCCGTATTTCCAGGGAATCATGACAATTGGTTTGCAACATTTCAAAATAATAAACCGCTAACCACTTGTGATTATCCCCTGGAAATAGGGGCATGTGTATGGTTAAGATTGGGTGGTTACTCGTGTAACGGACTCGCTGAATAATCCTATTGGGGTTTACTTGCAGAATTTCATGCTAGCTGTGTGGACTCATGGTTGACCGAGTGGGGCACATTCTGCCCGGTTTGCAAGCACGATATGAGCACTGGAGCTTCATATTCCGGTGTAAGTGACAAATGCCTTCTTAGTTTCTAGTGCTTGGTATATCATTATTCAACCTTTTGCTCTTGGTTCTCAACTTGATGTATCTTCTGTTTTTCTGGTTGTGTTTTGTTCTCTCACTAACGTTGTAATTATAATTTGCACCAGGCTTGCACTCCCAGGTTCCTCTATTATTTGCACTAATATTAAATTTTATCAGGTTAATTTATGTGGACATCCTACTTGGTCTCTATCACCCGTTTGATACTTTGAGACTATAGATGAATTACTTTTCAGAAACTTGGATAATTATTCCTGGGTTGTGTGAGCGGCCGTCTGGAGCAGCATTTCCATAAGTTCTCTGTCAATTTACACCATCTTTTCTAGATTCTGATACTGTATCAACCTTTTTTTTTTTTTTTTTTTTTAAATTTATTTATTTATAAATATTTCAGGCTTTGAGTAGTGCTGCTTAAATCACCATGGTCGTTATCTCAATTTGATGTCTTCGTTTATTTTGGTTGACGATGGTGGGTTGTCGGGGAGGTGGAGATGACAAGGTCATCAAAGCATTAGAGATAAGTAGAGGGCTTCAAGATTGATGAAAAATCACGGTTTTTGACAATGAACTCATGACAATCTGAAAATCCGTTTCCAGCCTTGATTACTGCCAGCTGAATGGGGCCCAAGTCATGCGCGATAAGCTGGAGGCCTGAGGCCTTGTTACGGCCGAAGTCCCAGATAAGGCCGATAATTCAGTGGTCGGTTATAGACCAAACTTTTTTGACCTTATTTTTGCAGAAAGTGACAAAGAGTGTGGATATGATTTGAATCAGGCAGGTTCAAAAAATGTTTAAAATGTGTGCTAGCTTTCCAACGGCCTTTTCATCGCATAGTGGATTTAGAGATTGACTGGTCTCGAGTCTCTTGGTCTGTGTAATTCTTTAAATTTGTGGAGACATGAAATGATGGTAGTTATTGAAATTCAAAGCAAGATTGTAAAGATCACTCCATGTATTTTGAAATGGCTGCAGAACCAAACTCCCCCCTTTTTGACACAAACTATTCCAGAAAATAGAGGGTCTGTTGGGAAAGCCTAATAGTCCACTAAGCCAGATTAAAGGGTGGACTTGAACTAAACGAGTTCCTATTTTTGGATATTCCTATACAAACCCATATAGGCCACCTGAATCTGGTGTTTTTTTATTTATTTTATTTATTATTATTATTATTATTATTATTATTATTATTATTATTATTATGTTTGGTTTTTTTTTTTTTTTTTTTTTTTGGGGGGGAGGTTGTGGTGTTAGGTTCAGTTTTTGCTTGGTTGATTCAAGCGAGAATTTCATATAACACAACAGGAACAAAGTGTTTACTTGGGGATTTTTTATTCTAGTTTTTGTGCACATTCTAGTCTTACAAACAAATTTGTAGTTGTGCTTTCAACTTAAAGTTCGTCTGCCCAGACATAAATAAATAAAACTTTAAAGTTCTCTTTTTAGCATTATTTTTATAACCCTTGAATTTCCTCTTTTACGCTTTGTTTGATTCGTAGATTTATTGAACGAAAATAAGAAGGAAAGGAAAACAAGAATCAAAACTAATTATCTTATGTAGCTTTTGTGCTTAAAACAACATTAAAAATTAAAAAAAAAAATTCAAAACACTATTAAAACTTAGGAAATCAAGAAGGAAAGTGATACCAAAATTCTCATTTTTGTTTTTATATTTTTGCTATATTTTACTTTTAATCATATTTTTCTCATTATTTTCCTTACTAACCAAAGCTACCAAACAAAGGAAAGTAATTTTTCCCCCCTTTTTTCTTCACGGAATCCATGAACCAAACACGATCTTAGAGTTTAATACAAAGACAAGGACATTCTTATTTCAAATAATTATGACATTATCAAATAATAATAATAAATAATAATCGATAAATGGGTAATGGTATAAATTTTACACTTAGACCAGGTGACAATAGATATTCTATATAACATTGGAGGAATGCTATGATGATGAAAACCTTGCTCTTCTCTCTAACCCAACCCACCGCAGTTGCTTCTTTGTCGGGGCTCACCCACCATGGGAGAGCCCTGGATCTTGCCCTCAGTTTGTTGCTTTCAATAATCTTGCCCTCTCTATGAGGAGAAAATATTGAATGCAACAGGTACACTTATGACTTGATATCACAATCCAATGAAATTACATTGATTATCCATTTGGCCCCTATTTCTAAGAGAATTACCTCTCCATATCAGCACCTCATTCAAATATGTGAGAGGAGATAGATAGAGACGTGGTATACCCGTTATGAGGGGTGCTTTCTCTCTTTATGGGGGGGTGTTTTGTCTCCCCTTCTGATAGTTTTTCTGTTGGTTTGTTGGTGTTCTCACTCTAGATCCCATCATTTCCGTACTTTGGAGTTAGATCCGACTTCTCTCATCACTGATGTGGCATTTTTTTTGTCAGAACTAGCGCTTTGGTGGGGTATCTTCACTGTCATGGTATTTTTGGAGTGATCTTTGATATGAGTTTTGACAGTTTTCTCTCTCAGCCGGCTTCGAGCTACACCATAGTCGGTGAGATCTAGGATTTTGGAGATTTGTAGTGCGGCTATAGAAGGTTTTTTTTTTTTTCCTGATGCATTTTGCTTTCTTCTAATTCACTTTTACTGATTCCTTTTTAGCTTCTGCCTTCGATGAGATTTTCTCATGTTATCAAAAAAAAAAAAGTCACTTTGACCGATTGATGTGTGTTACTCTTACCTAAAAGTCAAAAAATGTTAGTACTCTTCACCACTTTTAAATTTAAATTTTAAAAAATTTAGAAACTTTCTCACTTTCTGCATTTTCCTCCCTCTCTCTATTAACAATCTCTTTTTCTCTAAAATTTAATACGTATATAAACATTGATTTTGTAAAAATTATATGCTTAATTTACGTTTGAACAAATATTAGTTGTGCTCGGGCACAGACAATATCTAGTAGCATCAAGTTATTCTATGATGACTTGATTTGGTGGGCTAAATACATCACCTTTTTTGGCAGTGCTAAAAGATGAAAATTTTGTGAGTGAAGATGGTGTATTTAGCAAAAAAAAAAAAAAACAAGTGGCGTATTTAGGCCTCACCCAATTTGATTTTAACAGATAGAGAATTCATGTAATTCCACCGTTATCTTAATTACTCATATATGTAGAATCGAAGGTACAACACTTCAATACATTACCTTATGTCATTTTTATCCTATTTCATAACATTATCGATTTTAAATACCACATATGTGCTGCATCAACATAATTATATATATGGACCAATCACATGCAAGCTAAAATATGACCATAAAATATGTAAAGAAATGTTTCCAAATTTTTGCCAATTCGAATTGAGAATACAAATTTGAGATTAAAAGCTACCGCCCCCCCCCCCCCCCCCCCCCCCCCCCCCCCCCCCTTTTTGTGAACCGACCAAAGTTTAGAGAGAAAATAGAATCTAAAGAATCTTTCATGCTTTGTCCCCCATTGGCTACTATTGACGTGTTGGATATTCATATGATCCATTAGTTCAACGTCAGTGTCCGTTATACAACAGTAGTGGTCTACCCACTTTACATTAAACAAAAACAAAAGACCAAACAGTCAAAATCATCATCGCCCACAAGTTATATCATCACCTAGTTTCTCCTCCAAATCAACCCAACAGCCACCTGATTGTAATTAACTCCTGAAACCAAGACCCTTACATAGTCATCATCAATTCAGATAAATGGACTGCCGCCCAAGGTATATACACCTACAGTCCTACTAATTGGATGTATTTTTATATATATATATATAGGGGTGTCTCTTATATTGTGCATATGTACTTCTTCTATGGGTTTCTCTTGGGTTGCTTTCTGCCTGCTTTTGGTTCTATCTTGTAGCTCAGGAGCTGAGGTTGTGACAGTTGATGTTCATGCAGCTAAAGGTCTAATCACTTCAGGCCACCGTTATCTTGATGTTAGGTGAGAGAAAATATAATTCTCTAGTTAGCTAGATATTCACTCTTGAGAGCATTTCAATTTTTTGTTATTTTATAATTTCTTTTGAGGGTGTTTGGTAATAGCTTTTGGAGTTTAATTATAAGTGTTTTTGGAACTCTAAAAGCTAAAATAAACTTATTTTGCAAATAAAATCTGAGATTCAAAAAGAGAAAAGATAAAAAAATAATAAGAGTAATATTTGGGACACAATCTTCATACAACTTTCATATAACCTTCCCAAAAGATGTGTCTATCTCTCTCCTGTGATGTCACTGGACCCCACAGTGACACAGGAAAGAGATAGACACATCTTTTGGGGAGGTTGTATGAAAGTTGTGTCCCAAGTATTACCCAAATAATAATAATAAGAGTCAACCGCTTTGCGATTGACCGAAAGCTACCTTGGGTAGGTTTTGATCGAAAGTTTTTCTTTTGCGATGGTACCGCGCAGAAGCATAAGCTGTTTCTAACGGTGCCTTAGAGGGTGTTTGGCAACAACATTCTGAGTCCATTAGGTATTATATAATCCAAAAGCAAAAAAAAAAAAAAAAAACTGTTTGACAAACAGATTCTGCAATTCAATTGCAAAAAAAAAAAAAAAATAAAAAATAATGTGAGTCAATCACAGAAATCGAAAGTTACCTTGTACATTCTGCATGAAAAACATTCCCCCCCCCCCCCCCTTTTTTTTGTGATTGATCGCGTAAGCATAAGTTCGTTTCAAATAGGCCCTTAATGTGAAAGTTTCAGAATTGTCCTTTTTATTGCCATTCTCTATTAAGTCTGTGATTTTCTAATATTGGCAAGTAATAATTGAAATTTTTAGGACTGAGGAAGAATATAAGAAGGGCCATGTAGATATAGAGAATGCTTTGAACATTCCTTACATGTTCAATACCCCTGAAGGTGAGTTTTCTTTTCCACTTTTCATGTTGTTAATTAGTTCTCTTTCCTTGTGTAGATGAAATTTTGTTGTAACTTGTAAGTTTCAAAGTTCAGGTAGGGTGAAAAATCCCAAATTTATGGAGCAAGTTTTATCAGCTTGTAGCAAGGAAGATCATCTTGTGGTGGTAATAAACTTACCTACATCTGTGTACATAGATACAGCAATGCGGTGTTCCCAAATATGAGAAACTCAAATGTTATGGGAGTGGTACCACACGTAGTGATATGTGGTACTAGTATCACGACCACTTTGACATCATATGTACAACTATAAAAGCATTTGAGAATTGAACTTAAGATTCAAATTAAGGAGCCATATTATTACTCATCGATAAATATATATATATATATATATATATCTTCATCACATGGTTATATTTTGTATATGGATGACCGTAATACTACTTCATCTTACTAACGTGATGTGACGTACCAAGCATATTCATCCATGTATTACTTGTTTATATTCACTTTGTAATTTTATCAAAAGTAAGAAATCACTTGTAACTTATTCCTTTAAAATTTGGATGTAGTTTTAAGTCAGCTTTTAAAAACACTTGGCGAAGTGATGTGACGGTCACTCTGGAGAACATGTTCTAATTACTTCCTAACTTCCATCTAATATGTTAGATTGAACTTTCAATGCTATATAAAATCATATAAATATGTATAGTGATCTTAATTTTAGGCCAAGTAAAAAAGCCTATATTTTCATATGGCTGATTTCTGGTTGTTTCCTTTTGATGTGTGAAGGGCTGCCAAACTGGGGTTAGGTCTGTGTATGCAGCTACCGATCTGCTTAATGCCGTGAGTCTTGCTTTACATATTTCCCCCTTATTTTATTTTCCAATTATATGTGTACATGTTCCTACTTGTCATAAAATTTCCAGATTAATGAAATTGATAGATTTCCAATCTCACACACACACAAAAAAAAAAAAAAAAAAGAAACAGAAAAAGAAAGAGAAGGGGTAATTTGGACACCTATGTTCTCCCTAGTAAATTTTACAATCAAATTTTCAATGTAAGAAGTGTAAATAACAGTCATTACTAGTCTATTTTTGTTTAATCGGTTGACTTTTCAACATAACATTTTGTTTTGCTTTGTTTTTATTTTTATATTTATTTTTAAGGTTTACGAAATTTTCATTTTATATGTACATTTTGATATAAAATGTTGGGTAAATTGCACTTTTCACCTTTGAAGTTTGGGTAGGTTGACACTTTATGTGGCATTTTGGTCTTCACAACTGCTCCAAATATGTCGAATTAGTCCTTTAGTGATGAATAATTTCGTCATTAAAAGTAAAAATTTTGTTGCAAAAAGTGTTCGAGGAGCCAAATTGCGACTCATCTCAATATTCAGGGACCAAAATATCATATTTCAAACTTTAGGGTCTGAAGTACCAAACCACCCAAACCTTAGAGGTGAAAAGTTTAACTTACAATATAATTTTTTGATTGTTTAAAAAATGATAATTTCAACTTGAGGATACAGTTTTTTTTTTTTTTTTTTTTTTTTTTTATATAAGAAATATTTGACGAAACTCTATCCTCCTCGTCCTCCTTTGCAAATATCTCTTACTATATCATATTTCTGTCTCTATTTTCACTTCTCTTTCCCCATGTTTTTCACATAAGTAAAATGTATCTCTATTTGAAGAAAATATGGTTGCAATGGTGACACCCATATTATTGTGCCTACATGCTGTCATCAACCAATCAGCTTACTCTAATTCCCCATTAGGCATACAAAGAAATTATTCAGCGTAACCAGAGGCGTATGGAGTGAAGGATAAGCGGAGGCTGCCCCTCTCTTATATTTTTGTGCTAATTATATCCCCCCCCCCGGTCCTCTTATGTTTTTAATTGTGATGCTTTTTATAATATTGGCTTATATCATCTACACAAAAATATATACAAAATACGTATATTTTAACCGTTGTACCATGTCGGCATGCAAATATGGTGTGACCTTTTTATTTTTACCAAACGTATGCCCCCTATTTCCGGGAGGGGGGGGGGGGGGGGGGAGGGGATCATGACAATTTGTCTTCTATGATGATCCCGTCCTCCCCCGCGCGGATATAGGGACAGGTGTATGGTCTAGATTAAAATATCACACCACGTCAGCATACTTACATGGTGTAACCGTCACATTAAATAATTTCTACCAAGAATCTGATTGATTAGTGACACTACATAAACAAGGTGATGTGGTATCACCGTTGCAACCAATATTTTCTTCTCCATTTGATACATTTTACCTAGAAAAAGCTCATTCTTTACCAAACACAGCTTAATTGTGAAATTGTAAACCAATCTTTGTTTGTTCTTCTTTGTTTTTTTCCCCTTTCATACAGTGAATAAAAGATTGGTTTGTTTTGATAAATTTGCAGGATTTCAAGCACGTTTGCAATATGGGAGGGGGTTATGTTGCTTGGGTGGAGAACGGCTTTGCTGTGAAGAAACCAAAATTGGAGCTCTGATTACATATCTTGAATAACTTATATTTACCATTTGTAAGCAACTGAGCCAAGTGATAGAAATTAATTTTATATATTTAGTTTCACTAAAAAAAATGTGATATGCCATTTTATTCTTAGTGACATTATGAGCTCGTTTGTCATTGCGTTTAGGTGTCAAAAACTCACTTCTGGGGAGCTCAAATTGTTCTTGGGTGTTTGGTTCCCAAAGTTGGAATGCCAAACGCAGCTTTCGGGGGTGCAAAACTCAGACGGAAATGCTAGATGCACAAAAAAAGTGCACAACAAAATACACCACTAGCTTAAAATTGTTGGACTTCGTGCTGAAAAGTCTGTACACACAAAAAGACAAAAAAAGAGTGTACAGATTTTTTAGCACGAGGTCCAACAAATTAAAACAGGTTGTGCATTTCGTTGTGCACTTTTTTTTGTGTATCTATCATTACTCAAACTCAGATCTTCATAAGCAACCCCTTGGCTGCTTTTTAATGAATCGTGATGCTGTCATCACTACACATGATAAGAAATTACATGATTGCCCCTAATCTTTTCCCTTTATTACCATGCACGTCCAAATAATCCAAAAATTGCATTTCTCTTTCATGTGAAATCTTATTAACTTGTAAAATCTTATTTTTTCAATTTAAATATAAAAAAGTAGTATATAAAAATTATTAAGTAAAGTATTTAAGAAAGGGATTTTTGGTCATAACTCCCTCAAAATTAAAATAAAGTGTGTTAGTCAAAAATCCACCTGATTTGGCCATTTTTTAAAATACCCTTCTCTACTTTTTTTTTTTTTAGTGAAAAACCCAAATGACAGATAATATTATATGTCAACTTTAAACCATCATAACTTGTTTTTTTGGTCCTTTTGGGTGATTTTTATTTTTATTTTTTTTTATATCATATATTTTTTCGAGGTTTACGCATTGGCTTGAAACTAATAGTTAATTAAGAGTTAGTAATGCTAATACGTAGTGACATACCACTAACACACAAAACTGGCAATACAATCAATTGTACACCTATCAACCAAACACCCAAATCAAAATAAGTCATTCTACTTTTAAACAGATCTACCAATCACGATCAAAATCGCATAAGCATAAGCAGAGACAAACGAACTTTATAAGTGTGAAATACCGGGATATAAAGCATGTTGTATTTCTATTATCTTCTCTTTTCTTTGAATTTGTCCAATTTCGAGAGAAATAAAAATCACTTTAGTTTTTTTTTTTTCCCTTCATTTCTCTCAATCCAAAATAACTGTACAACTAATCTCTATATTTAAGCAAAGTTTTTACTTGTCGTAATTTATATAACATATTATTCCTTTTTGTTTGCCTCAAACGTTCAGTGCTAATGTTTATAGTTAAGGGTAAATTATACTGACGTGCTATTAAATTTGCTAACATTTTAAACCATCTCCCGGAGTTAGTGGGTGGGGTGCGCTGCAGAATCCATTTTTTGAGGAAAATATTTTTTATACATCAAAAAATTATTATATGTATAATAAATGTCGTCAGCCCTTCCCAAATTGTGAAAAAAGTAAAAATAAAATTGTGCATGATATATTGTCATTCAACCTCCATTAAATATTTGTCATATCACATTTTCTTATTACTTTTTAATTAGTTCAGCCAAATTGTTTTACTAACTAGTCATGATTTATAACATAAATGATTATAAGCGATCAGCCCTTACGATGAAAAAAAAAAAAAGAAGTGACGTACAAAAAATTCAACCCAAAAATAAATAAATTCAAAAAAATTGCCTCGAGAGAAAGTTGAATGAGTATGTCAATGTATGCAGATTCATCCAATCTTAATCCCCTTAATTTAAAATCCTAACTCTACCATTGACTATCTTTGCGATTTCAAAATGACACAACCACTAACCTTTACCACTAACAAGCAATAGGCTTACCCCATTGATAAAATGGCGCACGATGGTCACCTTTGGGAGTCGAAATGTGTCCCTCCCCTGCCCACAACATCTATGTTCTCCTACGTGACCATGATGATAAATAAAAAATATTGTAGGGGGACAGACGTTCAGACCATCCAAAATATTTTAAAAATAAAGCTTAAATAAAAAAATAAAAAAATAAAAAAACAAAAAAGCTTAAATACAAAATGTATCCCTCAAGTTTGGTCATTATCTCAATTTAATCCCTGTATTTTCAATTGCATTAATTTAGTTCCTAAAGTTGTAAAATAAAAATAAAATGATCCAAATATTCCATTTTGTGAGAAATGACATTTAAATAAAAGCAATATGATACAAAACATAGCCCTTAAGTTTTTGAATAGAAGCAAGCAATAGAAGTGGGTGAATTCCTTTCTCCTAGAGTGGGAGATTCAGATCATATTGCTTTTGTTTCATAACTTCAGGGATGAAATATAATGTAATTGAAACCATATTGACTAAAATGGGACAAAGATCAAACTTCAATGGTATATTTTATGAGAGTAATGACACACACACACACACACACACACACACACACACTTTATTCTACTTCTATACCACACAATCTTGGCTATTGATTTCAATAGACCCCATGTAGATCCCACATGGATCCCACACAGGAGCTATGGGGTCCACCAGAATAGGGTGACAATCGTGTCATGTTGGGTCTTCGTGTCGTGTCATAATCGTGCTGTGTCAATAATCGTGTCATTTGTAAACGTGTTAAAGATCTAAACTCATACCCGACTAATGCAGTTTACATGTCACCCATTTAACCCACCAACCCATGTAAAGAACAAATCGTTTTACCAATATCTTCATCTTGTGCGTGTGATGTGTCCCAATATTTCTTCACCAATGATAATATTGAGTCTCGACTCTTTCTCTTTGTCCTCAAGCATTTCGCAGAGACGAGGACTGGAGTGTGGAGGAGTCTGTGGAGTGTGAACTTTGAGTCTGTGTTTGTGAGCGACGACTTATAGTGATAGAGATGATTTTTTCCTAATTCACTGTCTATATATATAGTCATGTAAATGTTATGCTACCGTCAAATAATTTTTGTAACAACTGAGATAAATGCAAATTTTGACCCATAAAAATGACTGTTTCTTCAATATATATATATGACTACAATGCTTGTTTTTTTTTTTTTTTTTTTTTTTTTTTTTTTTTTTTTTTTATAATAAAAAACTGTATATTTCTAAAAATACCCTCTATAATTGAATTAATTAAAATAAAACCCAATTCATTTATGGGACAGTTAGAGATATATCCCTTGTCAACCAAAAATTTAACAAAAAGTACCTTCAATATCTGCATTTAATCAAAAGTCCCTGATCTTTGTCAAAAGGACAAAACTGACATGCACCTAAACATTTCCTACATTTTCCCCACTCTCGCCCAATTTCACGCACCATGCTTTTGCAGCTACTCATACGGTATGAGAACTGTACTGTATGATATTCTAAATTCAAAAAATATTTTGCTACTTTAAATCTCCATAACTTTTGACATACAACTCCATTTTTCTCAAATTTTATACTGTTGAAATTGTGTCAACGAGAGCTACAAAACTAGTACCATTATTGATATGTTTTGAGCAACCAAAAAATTATCAAAATCTGACATGCCTTGTGTAACTGTGTGAAAATTGTTTTGTGAAATTTCACAAAAGTAGTTTTGTGAAATTTCACAAAACTCTATTTTTTTTTTTTCTAAATTTCTTCAAATTGGAAAAAAAAAAAAAATTGCTCAAAACATATCAACAATGGTACTAGTTTTGTAGCTCTCGTCGACACGATTCCAACGGTATAAAATTTGTAAAAAATGAAGTTGTAGATTAAAAGTTATGGAGGGTTAAAAATTTTGAAATATTTTTGGAAATAGAAAATGTTACGGTGCAGCCACTCACACCGTGTGAGTGGCTGGAAGTTTGGAGAGAGCGCGTGAAACTCGGTCCCCAAAATTCCTAACAGTGCCATGCAAGGACTTTTGACTAAAGACTCAAAAAACCGGCCACTTAATACTTTTTGGCTATTTAATTAAGGATTGAAGTCTAATTTTCCCTTCATTTATTAATCGTGTTAAATGGGTTAATCCGTTTTTGACCTATACCCATATAAGCTAAATTCAAATTCGTTTTAATTCGTGCCTGGTCGAAAATTAGTCCTACACAGGAATCAATGAGTATGGTGTAAAAAGTGTGTAGAATTATGCCTATATACTATTGATTTTATAATTAAGTCTAAAAATAATTATAGAACATTTTGTGGTAAGGGTGTAAGTGGTCGTTGGTTTTTTTTTAATCTCAATTTTATAAAATAAAAAAATCGAGGAATACTGGCGGCACGTCGGCTATTCGAAGCATTCAGTCGAATTACGTTCAATGATGGGGTTGATTTTGGCGGATTTTCGATTTTTTACTTACATACTGCTTATGAGCAAGCAACATCAACTCTCGATCCTTTGATAGGAGAGAGAGAGAGAGAGAGAGAGAGAGAGAGAGAGTCTTTCTGGAACTAAATTCTTCTATCGGATCTTCCTTTAGCTTCTCAATCTGGGGACCATGGTGCTCGAGGTCAGGGCTTCAATTTTACTTCCATTGTTACCCATTACACATCTCTGCTTTTTTCCTTTACCATTTCTGTCATCTTAGAATTAGGGTTTTTAATCCACCTTTTATTTATTTATTATTTATTATTTTTAATGTTAATCAGGCGACAATGATCTGCATAGACAATTCCGAATGGATGCGCAACGGAGATTACTCTCCCTCTAGGTTTCAAGCTCAAGCGGACGCCGTTAATCTAATTTGTGGAGTCAAAACCCAGGTCTACAATTCTCCACTAATATATAGTACAATATATTTTTATTCCTGCAAAACATCTTGCAGTGTGTATGGATATATACACGTCTATATAATATGTATAATCAATCCATGTTGGGGGTTAAATTAGCATACTTTCTAGGGTTTTATAAATTTTCCCCAATTCTGATGCTTTTGCAACATAGTTAACTCTCTAGGGTTTTCTATCTGATTGTCATTGTTTCGATATATTTTTTTTCTTTTTCTTTTTCTTTTTTGGGGGTGCAGTCTAATCCTGAGAATACAGTGGGAGTAATGACAATGGCAGGCAAAGGGGTTCGTGTATTGGTTACTTCAACCAGTGATCTCGGCAAGCTATTGGCTTGCATGCATGGTTAGCTACTAGTTGGATTTACTTTTTTTAATATGTTGATTTCGCATTATTGGCATAGTTACCAATCCTATAATAAGATAAGTATTACTTGTAAAAGTGTAAATATTGAATTTGATGGACAAATAAGAGAGGTTGTGGAACCTTTGGAGTGAAAAAGATTGAAGATCTTGGTTTGCTTGGCCATATCTTGTTCAATTTTTGTGGGTTTTTGTGCTAATTATAATATGCATTATAGCATAACAGAACTTGGCCAAATGCGCCTTCATGTGTGAGGATCTGTCAAGGGACAAAGGGGGCTTGAACCCCCCTAGATTTTAGAAAATTTCAGATATACCTTAAAAAACTAAATATTTTACACTTGAGAAAACAATCCCCACTCCGACCTCCCCACCCCCCCCAAAAAAAAAAAAAAAAAAAAAAAAAAAAAAAACAATTTAGAAAACCCCCTGTTAGTAATAGTTGAATTTTTGTGTTGAATTTTTATAGCATTAGCTTGTATCATCTACACAATAATATGTATAAATATACCCCAAAAAAATCGCCGTGGGGGCGCTGCCTTCGAAACCCTGCTAAACTCGGGCAGCCTCTGTCAGGTGCAACTTCCTAGGTTCGTCCACGTATGTCTGAAGACTGAAGTTTCATGGTTTCTTAGTTCAGGTTTAGAAATGGGTGGTGAGATAAACTTGGCAGCTGGGATACAGGTTGCTCAATTGGCTCTCAAGCATCCGCAGAACAAAAAGCAGCAACAAAGGATTATTGTGTTTGCTGGAAGGTACTCAGTCATCGGCCTTAATTTGCTGTTTTGATCATGGCATGGTTTATTCTTTTATCCTTATTGTTTTAGACAATTTTCTTTGCAGTCCGGTCAAAAATGGCAAGAAGGTATTGGAGATGATTGGAAGGAAATTGAAAAAGAACAGTGTAGCTCTTGATATTGTTGATTTTGGCGAAGAAGATGATGGGAAACCAGAAAAGCTCGAGGCTCTTCTTGCTGCTGTAAACAATAATGATAGCAGTCACATTGTTCATGTTCCTGCTGGTCCAAATGCTCTTTCTGATGTGCTTATAAGGTAACTGGTCCTGTTACCAGCGCTGCTTGCTTGTGCAACTATATGGATTAATGCCATACAGTTTGAGAGAGAGAGAGAGATTGATTCTGGTGGTGTGTCAAATCTCCACCTTTTCAGTTATCTTTATTGTAGATTACAATATTGCTCTTACTTGGAATGGCAACGAGGTGGAATTCATAGGGAGTCCCCCTTTGTCAACTCCACCCTACCTAAGTGTATACTTACTCCGACTCTGCCCGCCCCACCTAAATGATTTTCTCGTTCATATACGGTCATACAATAAGACTTTTCAATGTTCTCAAAGGAATGCAATGCCTAAAACATGTGATAACCACAACAAAAATGGATGCAACTTAAGTTTTAGAATGATCAAACAGACCATCCATTGAATGGAAGGTTAGAAGCACACAAGTGACTTATATAATGAGGGTATTTTAGTAATTTAGTTGAAATATTTAGGGGTATTCTAAAAAATTCATTGGGCCATAGCGGGTTTGAAAGAACTCTTACCAACTCCAACTTTAATCCTTTAGGCTTTGTTTGATTCATGGATTTTGTAAGGGAAAAGATAGGGCAAAGGAAAACAAGAAGGGAAACTAGTCCAATCCGTAAGGTAAAAGGAACTAGTTTTCCATCTTATTTTCCTGTCCCTCTCTTTTCCCTCATGAAATCCATGGACCAAACAAAGCCTTATGGTATTAATCTCCCCTAAACCCTTTCCATTTGGGGCGGGAAAATTTGCCATCCCTACCCCATCTGCAATAAACAACGGAAGTGAATGAACAAAAAAAGAACTCTAACAAGTTGAAAAATAAGACCTCTAACAAGTTATCTATTTCCTTTTCCCTATGGCAGTACACCTATCTTTACCGGAGATGGGGAAAGTGGAAGTGGTTTCTCAGCCGCTGCTGCTGCAGCTGCAGCTGGTGGTGTATCTGGTTTTGATTTGATGTGGATCCAAACCTGGATCCGGAGCTGGTTCTTGCTCTCCGAGTTTCAATGGAAGAGGAGAGGGCAAAGCAAGAAGCTGCTGCTAAGAAGGCTGCAGAGGAAGCTTCAAAACTTGAAAAAGGAGAACAATCAACTTCACATGAAGCAACTATGACAGAAAACGTCACTGCTTCAGTTTCTGAAGCTGAGAATAAGCCAAATGATTTAATGGTTGGTTTCCTCTTGGCTCTTACTTTTATGATCCCCACTTTTTAAATTAATGCCCATTTGGTGCATGTCAAACTGCTTATATATGTGACGTCTTGGTTCCGATTTCTTAGTTTAATGCTAATGTTAGTGTAGGTGTAGGTTTGAGTGAGATGGAGTATGATGAGATAGATGAGTTTGTAAGAGAGTAGCAATCTGAGAGTCGATAATGTGTAAAGGGAGTCTCGAAGGAAAGTGGGAAGGGAGTAAAGAGAGACGAACTAAGGGTCAGTGAGTGGGGGGAGTGTTCCTAGAGAAACCTGTGCACTTACTGGTTGAGCGTATACGTGTGAAGGAATATTCACAGTGAGCTCATAAATGCATGATCTCAATGGAATAATATCTGAAATTCTCTCTGAGTGTGTCTCTGGAAAATCATATATCACCTCTGAGGGTACTGTTCCTATTTATAGCAATTGGGGCACGTGCCAAGGAGTGGGCGCAGCTGATGTGGCTCATTCCTATTGAGGCGTACCAAAATGCCACGTGTCGTCCGGAGACGACACAAGGAATGTCCTCGCGGTAAACTAGAGAGTTATTTCAGGTAGTCTCACCGACCTTTAGAAAGGCTTAGGAAGTGTATCGTGGAATAGACCGTCGCGACCCTCCTAAGCGAGCTCTGCTCTTAAGCCAACCAAGCCACATAACCTGAGAGTTCCCGTTTAGATAGAGAGAGATTTTATCGCGCCATGGTCTGGAATGACCATGTCGTGGTATAGTTTTGCACCAAGACCTGCCCCCAAGCGTGGTCTATCTGAGCTGAATATTACCAAGGGTGGTTCACATTATACGTGAAAAGTATTGTGGATTTGTCCTTTTTCGGCGCCCTGATGATGATGTCTTAGGGTTTCGCTCTTGTCTTTTAGGCGTTGTATGTGGAATTCTTCGAGAGTGACAAGTGGACACGTGTTAGTTATGAATACGCTTGTCAGGTAGCAGTACCCACAGTTAGTACATAATATCCAGAGGCCAATGCTTCTATGAGTTACATAGATATCTTAACATGCATTGCTAACAACATCACGTCGAAATAAAACTTCGTATGGTCTTAAAAATGTCTTTCCATAACAATAGTTATCAATTGTCAAAATCGTATGATACGTGATATGTATCGTACAATTCAATACGATACAGCTAGTGAACGATACATATCGTATATACGAATCTAAGGTCTCCATTAATCTTATGGTGTATCGTTGAATCGCATGTGTATCATACGATATGATACGCGATACGGAAACGTATCGATTCAGCCGTGCATGTTTCGAACAGGGTTTGATTCGGCCCTGAATGTTGCGTACAGTTTTTGTCCTCTCTTTTTTCCTAACCCGACAAAACACTTCTCTCTCTCTCTCTCGGCCCGGTATGATATGATACACTTCTTCACTGAAATTTTGATTTTTTCCAACCCCCCCCCCCCCACGTAATCTGGTTCGCGCACTTTTTTTTTGTTTGTTTGCTAGCCGACTGGGTTAACCCTTTTTTTTCACCTTGCCAACTGGGTTAAACAACACCCCCCCTTCCTCTCTCTCTCTCTCTCTCTCTTTTCTCACTTTTCTTTTTGTTTTTTTTGCTATCTGACTGTGTTAAAAATCCTTATTTCGCTCTTTTGTTTTGGTGGTGGTTTTGAAAATAGGGTCGTTCTTATCAATTATCATACGTAATAGATAAGACCTATACTCTAGTATAACGCATGTAAATAATATAATAAGTATATGACATATTATTAACACTTACCATACTACCAGTCCACCGAAACAGAGCCTTCCATCAGCCAAAATTTTATCATTTTTATAGGTTTTTATTTTTATTTTTATTTTATTATACTGAATCTTACGATTCACAATTCGCAAATCTCGATCGAATCACTTGTATCATTTCGATTCACGATACGAATTCCGATTTGACGACTATGGTCATCATATATATTTGTTTGGATATGGATATGAAAAGTGTGGCGTATGCCGTCTGAGTTAGATACCCTAGTAAAAATCATTGCCGCGACATCTCCCTGCTCTTGTGCTTCACACAGTGCAGAACTCCTTAGATGACTATTAATGATTTCGGCACCTCGAGATTATCGGGTATCGTGGATTATTTACATTTAATTGTGTATCTCATTTTTTTTATTCAACTTTCTTTATACCTTTGTGTGTGGTTTTGGAAGTATGCACAAGCATTTGAAATTGTTTTTAATATCCATTCCATTGACCATATGATTTTGCTTTTGCTCGAATGCTATTTCTCACGTGCCAGAAAAGCCATGTAGCGCTCATCTGGTGTCCGTGTTTATCTGTTTTTCAATGTAACTGAAATCATGTGGTTTTGTAACTTTCATAATGTGGAACTAGTTGTTGTAATTATACGTTATCTATTCCATGGAGGATATTATTTTTCTTGATTTTTCATATTGTGTGCCTCAAGTTGGAAAGTCATTGCAGATGTGGTTCTTTCTGGGACGTCTATTTTCCTTTTGTTCCTCTACCCTTCCGCAGAACGTCTTTTTGGATGCTAATTTCATGAAAAGAAGTTTGCAACTGATGCAACCTTTTGTTATGTCTCATGATTGTTGATCTTTTTGTCTCCTTGATTGTGGTTATTAGTTTCTGCAGAGTTCTTAATTGAAGTGACATTGAATGCTACAGGTTGATGAGAATGCCCTGCTCCAGCAGGCCCTTGTTATGTCAGTGGATGATCCCTCCGCCAGCCTTGCTGTGCGGGACACTGATATGTCTGATGCAGCTGCAGATGATCAAGACTTGCAATTGGTGAGGATGCCCCGCAGTATGAGTCCGATGTTGAGGACTTCTGGACTAGGATTGATAGGATCTAGTCTCTTCTTTTTGTTTGATGTATTTGATCGGGCTAGTAGCCCCTTTCTTTTGGTATGATATGTGTAAAAAGAAATCGTTAAGATCTAAGGGTGCGTTTGATTCCTCTTATTTTCCATGGAAAATATTTTACTAATCAATTTTCCTCCAAAGTGGTGTTTTATTGGCTAAAATTTCCATGAAAATTTTTTCCCCCAAATCTCAATTTCGCTCATTTTCACTTATTTTTGTGGAAAACAAATTCCTTCCCCCCACTAAGGAAATGAATTCCATGGAAAATTTTATACGGGTTCTAACCTCTCTTTAGCGACTGTGCGATCTGAGTCTCTCTCTCTCTGCGATCTGAGTCCCTCTCTCTCTCTCTCTACGACGATCTGAGCTTCCTCTCTCTCTCGACTGTGCGATCACTCTCGACTGTGCGATCTAAGCTCTCTCTCTCTCAAACTTTAGGCGACAGATCTGAGCTCCCTCTCTCACTCAAATCGGTACTCTCTCTCTCTCTCTGATATGTATATATAGATATATACATATACCAATACATCACATAGTTCATATATATATACAGATTGTACATATACCTATATATCCATACGTATATATACATATTCAGATCTGTTTATACATATATAATTACATGTATCTACACACACACATACACACACACATTTATCTGTATGCTCGTTTTAATTGCCGATTTAGTTACAATAAAACGATTTCCCCCAATTTCCCCTCTCTATACATTTCTCGTATATCAATGTGCTCATTTTTATTGCCAATTTTGGTTGCAATGAATTTGTTAGCATATAAGGACAATATTGTAATTTTGATATTTCTCATATTAATATAAATATGTGTTGGCTCTAACCATTGTGGTTAAGCCTTTACTTTCTCTTTCTTATCTCTTAACATGGTATCAGAGCCTCCCTATTAGGGTTCTCTGTGCCTCCTATCACCACCACGCAACCACCACCACAAACACAACGTAATATCCACTCCACCACCTTAACAACCTATTGTTCTTGTTGATACTCCCTAGCCGAGAACCACATGCCCTGTATCTGACCTAGCCGAGACCCATACACCCTAATCTACCCTAGCCGCAGCACCTACTGGCCTACCCACACCAAATCGACATCACCCTGACCCCTGCATGACCTAGCCGAGACCCATACACCCCTAATCTATCCTAGCCGCAGCACCTACTGGCATACCCACACCAAATCGACATCACCCAGGTCCCCATGACCTAGCTGAAGCTACCTATCATCTACCCAAGCCCAGCCGACACCCACAACCCTGGCCGAGACCTACCAGATCAATCTATTATGATTTTTCCTTTCTTTCTTTATCCCACTGTCATCCAAGGTAACAGATTCTTATTGATTAGCTCTCAATTGGGCAATTTTGATTGGTGGAATCTCCTTCCAGGTTGTCTAGGTCCCATTATGGACCTCATTGGTTAGTTTATGTCTGTGTTTGATTGTTAATGTTGTTTTCTGTTCGTTGGTAGTTTGTTTCTTGTCGGTATAAGGCTCCTATTGATAGTTAGTATAGTATGGCTGCTTCGGGTTCCGGAAAGACAGGTTCTATTTCAGCGTCTGATGTCGTTAGTATACAAATTATAACCACAAAGTTAAATGGGTCCAATTATTTGTTGTGGGCTCAATCCATGAAAGTTGCCTTAGGTGCTCGAAAGAAATTGAAATACATCATGTCTGCACCCCCTACTAATGATAGCAAAGAGTATGATGATTGGGTATCCGAAAATTATATTGTTATGTCGTGGTTATGGAACAGTATGGAACCTACTATCTCTTCAAATGTGATGTTTTTGTCTTCAGCCAAAGAAATATGGGAGTCTATTCATGAGATGTTTTCAATAGAGAAAAATGTTTCTAAGGTTTATGATGTGTATCAAAATCTATTCCTTCTCCAACAAAATGAGAAGTCTGTTAGTGAGTACTGTAGCATGTTTAAAGGGTTAATAGATGAGTTAAGTCAATATCATCCAGTGACAAATGATGTCGACGTTATTAAAAAGCAACGTGAGGAATTTTATGTGTCTAAATTTCTTGCTGGGTTACATTCTAATCTTCAGTCCGTTAAGGCCCAAATTTTGGCAAGTGATGGTAGTATTCCCTCATTGAGCAATGGATATGCTCGCATTCTTCGAGTTACTACTGAGTCTTCTGCCTCTTCTGATACAGTCAGTTAGGAGAATTCTGCATTAGTCACTTCTACTGGCTATCCAGGTGCCTTTCGTGGTCGTGGCAATTTTCATAATAATAATAGGGGTCGTGGTGGTCGTGGTTTCAATAATTCTAATTCAGGTTTTAATGGTAATAGAGGACGAGGGGGATATCCAAATTGTGGTCGTGGTTTTGGTAGAGGCCGTGGTTTTCTTCACTGCACCCATTGTGGTGGTGACAACCATACGGTTGATAGGTGTTATGATCTTCATGGTAAACCTTGGGAGACCTCTCCTAATCCTGCCTTGTTCTCCTCCGATAACCCATCAGCTGGGTCAAATCCGTAAGTTAGTACTCCTTCTCAACCTGCCGTGGCTTCTTCAAGTGACTCTATCACTATTTCTAGGGAGGAATACAATGCCTTGATCCAACCAACAGCAAATGTCTCTGTCTGACACAGTCGGTTTTGCTCACTCAGGTAATGTTGCTTGTCTTTCTTCTGCTCCTTCCCCATAGGTTATTGACTCAGGAGCTTCTGCACATATGACTGGTAAGTCCAATTTATTTCACAATTGAATAGTTCATCCTTAAAATCCACGGTTGTTTTAGCTGATGGTCGCTCGTGTCCTATAGTTGGTCATGGTTCTGTCTCTCCAACTTCATCTCTAAAATTATCTTATGTAAATTATATTCCTCAGTTTCCCCTTAGTCTCTTGTCGGTCAGTCAACTTACCAAATCATTTAACGGTTCAGTAACCTTTTATCCCTCTTCTTGCATTTTTCAGGACCTCAATTCGAAGAAGATGATTGGTGGAGGTCGTGAGCGAGACGGTCTTTATTACTTGGAACAACATCCGTCGGCAAATAAATCAGTGGCTTTACAAGCATCTGTCTCCCCACATCAGTGGCACTGTAGGCTTGGTCTTCCTTCCTTGCAGTCCTTGAAGTTGGTTTTTCCGTCATTTAAGTCTGTGTCTAATTTAGAGTGTGAGGCTTGCCAGTTAGCCAAGCACCATAGAGTGTCTTTTCCTTTACGTCAAAATAATCGTCGGTTCACTTCTTTTGAGCTGGTTCATTCCGACGTTTGGGGTCCATCTAGACATAAGAGTCTGTTAGGGTTTTCTTATTTTGTGTCTTTTGTGGATCATTGTTCAAGAATGTCATGGATATTTTTAATGAAAGAACGTTCCGATATTGCTTTTGTTTTTCAACTATTTCATAAAGAGATTGTGACTCAATTTGATTGCAATATCCGTATTTTACAGTCTGATAATGCTTTAGAATATGTCAGTCCTATTGTGATTCGCAAGGAATAATTCATCAATCTTTTTGTGGGTATACCCCTCAACAGAATGGTGTTGCTGAACGTAAAAATCGACACCTTCTGGAGGTGGCCAGAACTATTATGCAATGCTGCATATGCATGTGTCTAAATATTTTTGGGGTGACGCTATTCTTACTGCATGTTATCTCATTAATCGTATGCCCTCTTCTGTTCTCCATGGAAAGACTCCTCACTCTATTCTATATCCTCGTAAGTCATTGTTCTCTTTGCCTCCACGTGTCTTATGGCTGTGTTGCGTTTGTTCATGTTCTTACTCCAGGTCAAGATTAATTGGATCCTTGTGCTACTAAATGTGTTTTTGTGGGATATTCTCGTACCCAGAAAGGATATAAATGTTATAATCCTCAGAGTCGTCGCTATGTTGTCAGTGCCGATGTCACATTTTTCGAAGGCTCGTGTTTCTTTACATCGTCCGGGGCAAGTCTAGATGTGGATATTCTTGCTCCGTTCTCATCACTTCCTATGCCTATACCTCCAGTTTCGTCTCCACCGCTCCAAGTTTATAGTCGTCGTGATAAGCCACACAGACCACCAAGGACTAAAGATTCATCTGCTCCACCACTTTCATCATCAACTTCAGCTGATGTCCCTCAACCTTCTGATCTCCCTATTGCTCTTCGAAAAGGTACTCGTTCTTGCACTCACCATCCAATTGATCAAGTTGTTTCTTATTCTCATTTATCTCCTCATCTTTGTTCCTTTGTTAGTGCTTTGTCTTCTGTTTCTATTCCTTAGTCACATGTTCAGGCATTGGTTTCTCCTGGATGGAAGAGTGCTATGGATGATGAGATTTCGGCTTTGTACAAAAATGGTACGTGGGAGTTACTAATCTTCCGTCTGGAAAACAAGTTGTGGGGAGCCGTTGGGTCTATGTGGTTAAATATCTCACCCGGATGGTACTGTTGATATATTAAAAGCACGTCTGGTGGCCAAAGGATACACTCAGACCTTTGGTGTTGATTACTTTGAAACTTTCTCTCCTGTGGCTCGTCTCAGTTCCGTTCGTGTATTATTGGCAGTTGCTGTCAATCAACAGTGGCCTCTATATCAACTTGACATAAAAAATGCCTTTCTTCATGGTGATCTTCACGAGGAGGTGTATATGGAGCAACCTCCTGGGTATGTTACTCAGGGGGAGTCACATAAGGTCTGTAAGTTGAAGAAAGCCATTTATGGTCTTAAACAATCTCCCAGAGCATGGTTTGACAAGTTCAGTCAAGTAGCTACCTTGTATGGGTTGAAAAGGGCTAGTTCTGATCATTCAGTTTTTGTGAGAAGTGGTGAGAAATGTACGATTGTCCTAGCAGTATATGTGGATGACATTGTAATTACTGGCAATGACTGTGAAGGTATACAGTTGTTAAAATCTCACCTAAGCAAGCACTTTCATATGAAAGATTTGGGGCTACTACACTGTTTCTTGGGTATTGAGGTAGCCAGGTCTAAAGAAGGAATATCTTTGTCTCATGGAAGTATGTGCTTGATTTACGGAATGAAACTGGTATGATGGGTTCAAAACCGATTGACACTCCAATGGATTCAAATATTAAGTTTAGTAAAGAAGATGGACAAGATTTTGGTGATGCTAGAAGATATAGGAGACTTGTGGGTAAGCTGATTTATTTGACCGTGACTCGACCAGACATTACTTTTTCTGTAGGAGTTGTTAGTCAGTTTATGCAGAATCCCAAACAACACCACTGGGACGCTGTGTGTCGTATATTGAGATACTGGAAAGGTGCCCCTAGTAAGGGTTTTGTGATGAAACCTTCAAATAACTTGGAGATAGTAGGGTTCTCAGATGCTAGTTGGGCTGGAGATCATCTGGATAGGCGTTCAGTCTCAGGTTTTTGTGTTTTTGTTGGTGGAAATTTGGTCAGCTGAAAGAGCAAAAAGCAAAATGTTGTTGCTAGATCTAGTGCAGAGGCTGAATATAGAGCTATGGCTCACACTGCATGTGAGTTGTTATGGATGAAGTCTATGTTGCAAGAGATGGGTTTTTCAAGTGAGAGGCTTATGAAGATGTATTGTAACAATCAAGCCGCCATGTACATTGCTAGTAATCCAGTATTTCATGAGAGGAGCAAGCATATTGAAGTTGATTGCCATTTTATCAGAGATATGGTCATGAGGAAACAAGTAGTTACTTCATTTGTTAGGTCTAATGCTCAGTTAGGAAATTTTCTTACTAAGGCTTTAAATAAGGGTCCTTTCAATGATTTTTGTAACAAGCTCGGCATGGTTGATATCTATGCTCCAGCTTGGGGGGGGGGGGGGGGGGGGGGGGGGAGTGTTAGCGTATAAGGACAATATTGTAATTTTGATATTTCTCATATTAATATAAATATGTGTTGACTCTAACTATTGTGGTTAAGCCTTCACTTTCTCTTTCTTATCTCTTAACAGAATTGATTGTCCCCAGGACAATTTCATCTTCGAAATCTCTTTCCGGAAGCATGATGGGGTGTGAGTGTGTGTGTGTTACAATCTCATAATTTCTTCAGAATTTTTTTATTGCCAATTTGGTTACAATTTTAAGAACCCACAAGGGCCACAACCACTTCTTCAATGGCCTTCTCCGAACATTATTGCTATGCTACTCGCAGAATGCAATTTTATTAGTTTTAATTATATAATGTTCTTCGTAATTTTATTAGTTTTAATTATATAAGCCTATGGTGTGTGAGTGGTTTTGTTAGTTTTAATTATATAATGTTCTTCGCCCTTTGTGAGTACACTAACCTTACATCCAATGAATGTAAAGCCTTCTTGAAACATTAAGTAAGAGTTTTATTTTCTTTTAACTTCTTATATACTGATATTAGTTGTTCAAATGCTTAAACAAGATTTGGCCGACTATCCCTCAGCCGGCTAGTTGCGTTGGCATAATTTTTTAATTTTTAATTTTTTTTTTTGTAATAATTTCTTTGGCTACCAAAAATTTTTTTTTGAAAACAAAACCCAGCCGGTAGTGCCAATGCCGGCTAGGGGATATATTAAAAAAAAGAATAGCCTATCCGGCAAAGGCTTGGCCGGTTAACCCTCTACCGGCTAGTCACTTGGCGACTACCTTGTATGCTAATGAATTTAACGAAATTGTAAACTTAATTTTCACTACAATACTCCTACCTAAGAGCATCCACAATGGAGTTCTTAAACTTAAGGGAAACTTAGACTAAGTTGTTATACAGGCCAGAGGGCGCTAGCAATGGGGAATAAGGGGACGACACAAACTGTGCCGTGTGAAGAATGGTGCGGCACACATTGTGCCGTGTGCAATGGTGCGGCACACATTATGCCGTTTGGAATGAAAAATGTGCAACTAACACAAAAAAAAAAAAAAAAAAAAAAAAGAGAAAAAGAAAGAAAAATGATCTAAACGGCACACACTATGCTGTTTGGGAAGCACGTGGCATAGTGTGTGCCGTGTGGTAGTGGGACGGCACACTGTGTGCCGTATGGCTTGTACGTTAGTCAAACTTAGGCGTACCACAAAGTTAAGTTTTACTATCCTATACATTAGTTAAACACACATCATTGTTAATGATTTTCTGCTAAGTTCTCCTAAGTTGTACCAATCAAGCCCATTGTTAATGCTCTAAGTTCCTATATGGACAAACCGCTGGACAAACTGCTGGGCTTTTAAATTATTTTATTTAATTTTCCCATATAATTATTTTTAGCAATACATATTGGAATGTTTACGTATGTATATATACGTTTATATAATATGTATAATCAATCCATGTTGCGGTTAGATTACCGTGTTCTGTGTTGTTGTTTCATAAATTTCCCCCTTTTTGATGCTTTTGCAGCTTATTAGTTAACTTTCTTATATATATATATATAGTCCTTTCTATTTTAATATGAGAATTTCTGTTGTGACCGTTAGATCGTATGACAGAAGTAGCCTTAATGAAAACACAATCCAACAGCCGATAACAAAAGTCCTGGGATATATATATAGTTGCAGTCTAATCCGGATAATACAGTGGGAGTATTGAGTCTATTGACAATGGCAGGCAAAGGGGTTTGTGTATTGGTTACTCCAACCAGCGATCTCGGCAAGGTCTTGGCTTGCATGCATGGTTAGCTACTAGTTGGATTCACCATTTTTTTACTTTTTTTTTTCTATTATGTTCATTTCGTATTATTGACATGCAGGGGCGGACTTAGAAAATCATTCCGGGGGACTTGATACGCTGCCACTGAATTTTTTTTTTTTTGTACCTATTTATACATATATTGTGTATATTTTGGACCTAATATGACAAATTATATGTTAGTGGGGGCTTTTGGACCCATTTATACATATTTTGTGTATATTTTGGACCTAATATGACAAATTTATAATGTTAGGGGTTGCTTTTGAACCTATTTACACATATTTTGTGTAATTTGGGCCTAATATGACAAATTTATAATGTCAGAGAGGGACTTTTGTAATTTTTGGAGGGGGGGCTTAACTGTAATTTTTTTTAGTGCAAATGTGCAATTTTCCAAAGTATGGCGTGGGCTTAAGCCCCCCAACCTTACACGTGAATCCGCCCCTGTTTACACAGCCATATATTGATTAGTTTTTGTGGGTCTTTGTGCTAACTATCATATGCATTATAGCATAAAAGAACTTGGCCAAAAGTATGCCTTGGGGGCTGAACTTTGTTTATTTACTTTTGAGTAATGTTATGCAGCATGCTTCCCAATTTTTGCATCCCATATAATTTCCAAATACATGTGGAGTGGGACCACCTTCAATAATTGTGGGACCACTTCAACTTCCAATCAAAATCAAGTGGGCCCACTGTTGCATGCGTTTTGGAAACATTTGGGATACAAAATCTGGGTAGCAAATCATTTACTCTTTGCTTTTACATGCAAATTTGTTCGTTAAATTGTTATCATTTTCATTCACTGGCTGAAATTTCTTTCTCATTGTATGTTTGTTCTGAAGACTGAAGTTTCATGGTTTCTTAGTTCAGGTTTAGAAGTACGTGGTGAGATGAACTTGGCAGCTGTGATCCAGGTTGCTCAGTTGGCTCTCAAGCATCGCCAGAACAAAAAGCAGCAACAGAGGATTATTGTGTTTGCTGGAAGGTACTCACTCTTCTGCCTTATTTTGCATTTTTGATCATTGCAGTGATTTTTTTTGTTATCCTTGTTGATTTAGACAATATTTGCAGTCCGGTCAAATATGACAAGAAGTATTGGAAATGATTGGAAGGAAATTGAAAAAGAACAGTGTAGCCCTTGATATTGTTGATTTTGGAGAAGAAGATGACGGGAAACCAGAAAAGCTCAAGGCCCTTCTTGCTGCTGTAAACAATAATGATAGCAGTCACATTGTTCATGTTCTTGCTGGTCCGAATGCTCTTTCTGATGTCCTTATAAGGCATTTGGTCATGTTACCATCGCTGCTTGCTTGTTCTAATATCTGGGTTTACGTGAGAGAGAGAGAGAGAGAGAGAGAGAGAGAGAGAGAGAGAGAGAGAGAGAGAGAGGAGGGGGGGTTTGATAAGAGGTCCCCATTTACCAACTCCACCCTACCTAAGTGTTTCCTTACTCTGACTCTGCACACACACCCACACACATTGATAAGAGGTCCCCATTTACCAACTCCGCCCTACCTAAGTGTTTCCTTACTCTGACTCTGTCCCACACACAACCCCCCAGCCCCTACCCACCCCCCACACCACCATCAGCCCCCCCCCCCCCCCCCCCCCACCACCACACACACACACAAACATACACACTCCAACTACAACAACAACCCAATACGAATAAATATTGGGTATCACTGGGATATTGTGTAGGATTTTATCCCCTTATAGCTTTCAAATATTTGCCGACTTGGAGAAATTTTTTGCTTATTGGTTTCTGATGCCATGTAGGTTTTGCAACAGTTGCATTGAATTCCACCCCACCCCCATCCCCACTCTTACATGTTATTTTTTTCCCCTATGGCAGTACTCCTATCTTTACCAGAGATGGGGAAGGTGGAAATGGTTTTGCAGCTGCAGCTGGTGGTGTATCTGTTTTTGATTTTGGTGTGGATCCAGAGCTGGCTCTTGTTCTCCGAGTTTCAATGGAAGAGGAGTGGGCAAGGCAAGAAGCTGCTGCTAAGAAGGTTGCAGAGGAAGCTTCAAAACAGGAAAAAGGAGAACAATCAACTTCAAGATGAAACTATGAAAGAAAATGTCACTAGAAGCTGAGAATAATCCCAATGATTTAATGGTTGGTTTCCTCTTGACTATTACTTTTATATGACAAATCCAATTATCACTCCCTCCCCCCCCCCCCCCCCCCCCTCTTTATAACTAATGCCTTATATATGCAAAGGCTTGGGTTTTTTTTTTTTTAAACGCTAATGTTAGTGCATAATATGAGTTATTAGATATCATTTCAAGCATTGCTAACATCACTATGAAATAAAAGTTTTTATGTACTTAGAAATGTCTTTCCCTTACAGTAGACATCCTATATATTATTTGGATGTGGATATGACAAATTGTGGCATATGCAGTCTATGTTACGTATGTCACGACCCAAATCCACTAAGTATGACACGAGGGTACGTGATATGCCACCGAGGCCTAACTCTATGTTAATAACGTACAAAATGGGTTTTTAGGCTCCCATTTAAATCACATTTGCAAGTGATTAGCCCCAAGGGTATAATAGGAATTTGAAAATTTTGAGTTAGATTTTATACCAAAAGATAACCGTTTGAGTCTAGGTTCCAACGTTGAAAACGGTGCAAGGTTTCAAAATTTCAGAAAAAAAAGTTGTCTGTTTTCGTAAAAGTCGTCGTTTTGAACCAGTTAAAACAGTGTGTATTTCGATCGATCGATCGAAACAGCTTCTATCCACAATTCTAGCCATGAGCATCTAAGCAATCAAACATGCTGGAATAGCAAAAGCACTTGCCAAAACCTTTCATACATGAACATAGGAGTCTTATACATCAAGTTCTACACTTGCTCACTTAATAACATAATTTACAAGTCCTTTAGTAGTTCCAAACTACAACAACTACGCCATATACAATATGCACATTAAACACTTGCTCTCCTCTTTCGTCCTCTATTTCTCTTTCTCCTTCTCTTTCCTATCACCTGAAATGGTTATTCAATAACCACATGAGCTGAAGCTCAATGAATAACATGCTCTTTGACATAAATTTGTGTATATCATTTAAACACCTGATATGCAATTCAATGTAACATAATGAATCACAACCAAGTAAGTATTTATCTCCAAAGCTTCTTGTTCTTCTCACTACCCCGTGCCCGTAATGGCACCCTTTATCCTTGTTCCGAGCTATCCAATACCCTACACAAGGCGTATTGAACACTCAAGCCTTAGAAGGCTTTTCTACACTCCCTTTTGGAGCTTTCTCTTTGTAGTGATAGAACAATTGCTTCTTCAACCACATAATCACATAAACATGTTTCCAACACAATCCTTTCTATCTCTTGCACATGATATACACACGTGCTCATAATTCATGAATTGAAAGTAAGTCATTTATATGCCACAATTTCATTACTTGAAAAGTTTCCTCAAAGATAGAGGTTACTCACCTTGCTCTAGATATAGAATTGACAAGATGTAATGCTCACTTTCAAACTCCTACAAGTCATATAAGATTTCATAGCAAATCAATATGAATTCTTCTAATTAATCCATCAAAACTCTATGGAAATGAAATTAAATCACATAGAAAGAATCCTCTTACCCTTAGCTTCTCAAGTATAACTTCAATTTGAGATAGAAATCTCCCTAGCACCCTTTTCCCTTTGTTTTTCCTTCTTTTCTCTCTTGTTTTTCCCTTTCTTCTATGCACGTACTTGCTTGTATAGAGAGAAGCACCTCAAAAAGATGTACATCTTATTTAACTAGTTATTCTTCCATTTCTCTCTCTTGCCCACTTGAATACACATGGACTTAGCCAAATATAGCCCAACACCTCCTACTTGCCCACCTACTAGGCCACCTACTAGCTTAGGTAATGTAAGCTAGCACCTTGATTAGGCTAACTAATCATCATTAAGCTAATTAATCTCAATTAGACTAATTAATCTTGATTAGGAAAAATCTACCAAATTTTCGAAATTACACTTTCACCTACCATATTTCTTACTAATTACACAATAGCTCCTCTAGTTCTCGTGAATTGCTAATTCACCTACTAGTTAGGAAAATGTATTCTTTTTACTCCTATCGTTTATGCCCTTGTCTAGCAATTCAACATTTTACATCAAATATATATCCAATATAAGGCATTAAATAATTCCATGTTTTTCAAAATATGCAAATGCCAAATAAATTGCCATGTATAATAAGATTAGGTATGCAAATCTTATATATATTCATGTCATTACCGTATAATGCACATTAAGATAATAGTATCACATGTCAAAATGTTGAGATATTACATCCTCCCCACCTTATAAAAGTTTGGTCCTCCAAACTTGTCTTAGCTTATGATTCCAAATAAAGAAGGATACTTCTCAAGCATTTCATCCTCCCTTTCCCACGTAGCTTCTTCCACGGAATGGTTCCGCCATAAAACTTTTACCAAAGGAATCACTTTGGTCCGTAACACTTGATCTCGCTGAGCTAGAATTGCAACCGGATGCTCTATATACGTTAAATCCTCCCGAACCTCCAAGGGTTCATGCGCTAAAACATGTGCCGGATCAAAGAGATACTGCCGTAACATGGATGTATGAAATACATTATGTACATTACTCAATTCTGAAGGTAAGGCTAAACGATAAGATACCGGTCCAATCCTTTCCAAGATTTGAAACGGTCCGATATATCGAGGATTAAGTTTCCTCCTCTTTCCAAACCGGATTATACCTTTCGACGGAGACACCTTCAAAAAGACATAGTCACCTACTTGGAATTCATGGTCCCTTCTTCTAGTATCCGTATAACTTTTCTGTCGACTTTGTGCTGTTCGAAGCCTTTGTTGGATCAATTTAATTTTATCAGTAGTCAATTGTACAATCTCCGGTCCCAATAACTTTCTTTCTCCCACCTCAGTCCAACAAATTAGTGAACGACATTTCCTTCCATATAGTGCTTCATAAGGCGCCATACCAATGCTGGATTGAAAACTATTATTGTATGCAAACTCAATAAGTGGCAAATGTTCTTCCCACGGGCCTTTAAAATCCAGAACACATCCCCTCAACATATCTTCTAAAATTTGGATTACTCTTTCTGATTGTCCATCAGTTTGTGGATGGAAGGCCGTGCTAAAGTTCAAAGTTGTACCCATTGCCCGCTGCAAACTCTCCCAAAATCAACTTACAAAATTAGGATCTCGATCAGAAGTAATAGAGACAGGTGCACCATGTAATCTAATAATTTCTCCAATGTATAACTCCGCCAATTTCTCTTTCGAATAAGTGGTTTTCATAGCTAAGAAATGTGCAGATTTAGTTAACCTGTCAACAATTACCCAAATAGCATTGTTACCTCGGGATGATCTCGGAAATCCCACCACAAAATCCATCGTAATGTGCTCCCATTTCCATTCGAGTATACGGAGTGGTTGGAGTAACCCTGCTGGTTTCTGATGCTCCACCTTTACTTGTTGACATATCATACAATGTGATACAAATTCTGCAATTTCTTTCTTCATTCTTGGCCACCAATAAATTTCTCTCAAATCTCGATACATCTTGGTACTCCCAGGATGAATGGAATACTTGGTATTATGAGCTTCTACCAAAACCTTTTTTCTGATTTCATCAATATTAGGAACACATATTCGATTCTTAAACTTCAAAACATTATCTTGAATAGAAAAATCAGCTCGTTTACTTTCATGTATTTCATAACAAATCTTCTTAAGAAATGCATCATTCATCTGTGCCCCTTTTATTTCTTCAAGCAACGTAGGTTGCACTACCATTGTTGCAGGAACTCCCCTTTTATCGAAAAGAAGTACTTCCACTTCCATTCTTTCCAAGTCCATCAACAATTGATTCTGAGTAGTAAGATAATAAACATAATTACCTGAAGACTTCCTACTCAAAGCATCCGCCACCACATTAGCTTTACCTGGATGGTACTGTATTGTCAAATCATAATCCTTTATTAGCTCCAGCCATCTTCTTTGCCTCATGTTTAACTCCTTTTGAGTGAACAAGTACTTCAAACTTTTATGATCTGTAAAAACTTCACAAGTTTCACCATAAAGGTAATGTCGCCAAATCTTTAAAGCAAAGATTACTGCTGCAAGTTCTAAATCATGTGTGGGGTAATTAATTTCATGTGGCCTCAATTGTCTAGAAGCATAAGCGATAACCTTACCATTTTGCATTAGTACACACCCTACCCCTTGGTGAGAAGCATCACTGTAAATCACATATCCTCCATTTCCCGTTGGAATCGTTAATATAGGAGCTGTAACCAATTTGTTCTTCAGTTCTTGAAAACTCTGTTCACATTCGTTAGTCCATACAAACGGTATATTCTTATGCAACAACTGAGTCATCGGAATGGCAATTCGAGAAAAGTTTTTAACAAATCTACAATAATACCCAGCCAAACCAAGAAAACTACGAACTTCTGAAACATTTGTGGGTGTAGGCTAAGAATCAACAGCATCTGTCTTCTGAGGGTTAACTGATACACCTTTTTCAGATATCACATGCCCCAAGAAAGTAATGCTAGGCAACCAAAACTCACATTTCTTTAATTTAGCATAAAGCTTGTTCTTCCTCAAAGTTTGTAATACCATTCTCAAGTGATTTTCATGTTCTTCAGAACTCTTTGAATAAACCAAATTATCATCAATAAAAACAATAACAAAATCATCCAAATATGCCTTGAACACTCGATTCATTAAATCCATAAAAGCAGCAGGAGCATTAGTCACACCAAATGGCATCACAAGAAATTCATAATGCCCGTATCTAGTTCTAAATGCAGTCTTTTCTACATCTTCTGCTTTTACTTTTAACTGATGATATCCCGACCTTAAGTCAATTTTTGAAAACACTTGAGCACCTTGTAATTGATCGAATAAGTCATCGATTCGCGGCAAAGGATATTTATTCTTAATAGTCACCTTATTGAGTTCTCGATAATCAATACATAACCGCATAGTACCATCTTTCTTCTTTACAAATAATACTGGTGCACCCCAAGGCGACACACTTGGACGTATAAATCCTTTATCCAACAATTCCTGTAACTGTGTTTTCAGTTCTTTCAATTCAACCGGTGCCATTCTATAAGGAGTTTTGGATATCGGTTGAGTCTCTGGTATTACATCAATTGAAAATTCAATCTCTCTATCTATTAGAGTGTCAGATAGATCATTTGGAAACACATCAGGAAATTCCAGTACAATTGAAATATCTTCTAAAGCAAGATTTGAGGTTTTAGTGTCTACAACACTACATAAGAAACCCTGACATCCCTTCTTTAACAGGCGATATGCTTTCATTGCCGAAACAACATATGGTGGCGACACTACCCCTGTCCCTTGAAAATAGAATTCAGTTTGCTCAGGAATTCGAAATAAAACTCTCTTATTTTGACAGTCAATCGAAGCATGATAAGTAGATAACCAATCCATCCCCAAAATAACATCAAAGTATTGGATGTTCAAAGGTATCAAGTCTACCATTAACATTCTGCCATCCACTTCTATTCCACAAGCTTTATAGACAGAAGCACTATTCAAAGATACTCCCGAAGGAATAGCAATAGATAAAACATATCCCAAAGATTCGGAAGATCTATCCAGATTCTTAGCAAAACAACAAGATACATATGAATGTGTGGATCCAGAATCAATAAGTACATGTGCAGGGTACGCGCAAATAAGGAGTGTACCTGACACAACTGTATCAGCTGTAAACGTATCTCCCGGTATAAGTTCAAACATCCGACCTTGCCTCTGTTCTTTCTTTTCTCCATCAGACTTCTGGACTGATTTATGAGTAGCTATGCTTGGTATAGATGAGCTTGGACCCCTTGAACGTCGCTGTGGGCATTCTTTAGCAAAATGTCCCCTATCTCCACATTCAAAGCAAACACTTCCGGAACCGGAACCCCGTGAATAGGATTGAGGATAATCCTTAGAAACATGCCCAGGTTGTTTGCATCTATAACATAAACCTTTGTTTCAATAGCAAGGCCCATTATGTTGTTTCCCACAAGTTGGACAAATGGGTTTACTCTCCCCTTGGAAATTGCTTCCATAACGTGATGATCCAAATCCCATACTAGAAACTCTTGGCTTCTTAAAATAACATTGTCCTCTTATTGGCCCTTCTCCTTGCCTATTTGTTTGTTGATCTCTATTCTTTTGGAATTCTTCCCCATCTCGCTCCACTATGAGTGCTGTGTCCAATACCTCCAAATATGTTTGGAATCGAAAGACATCCACCCGACTACGAATACCCCAACGTAAGCCATTTTCAAACTTCCTTGCTTTCATAGCATCGGTAGCCACTTCGGATGGAGCAAAGCTGGACAACTCTGAAAATTTGGCAGCATATTGTAATACAGTCATGTTTCCTTGAGTCAAATTGGAAAAGTCTTTAGCTCTTTGCTCTTGAGCAGACTTAGGAAAATACGTACCATAGAACACTTCCAAAAATCGTCGCCAATTCATGTTAGGTTCCACCTTTTTCACCATACGCCACCATTTATCAGCTTCACCTCGTAACATAAAAGCAGCATATGTAACTTTTTCCTCTTCAGTACATTGGAACACGGTGAAAGTCTTTTCCATCTCCGCTATCCATGTCTCTGCAACATGTGGATCAGGACGCCCATCATAGGCCAAAGGTTTTAACTTCTTGAAACCTTCCATAGCAGCTTGAGTAGTTCTTGCTTCGCGATTTTCCTGACTCTGTGCTCCTGTTTTATTATCCTGAAATCGTTGCTCTACAGTTTGTGCAAATCTTTCAATTAGTTCCTCGATTCCGTCCATCCTCTTACTTGGAGAACCTTGCCCTTGTGCCATCTTATAAACATAAATAAGATCAGTTCATTTAATCAACATCATGTAATTCTTGCCTTGTCATGTATCATATGATAATCATGCTCTACTAATCGTGTCACATAAATCATGCCACATAACATCTCAAGTATCACGTATACGTGCACATATTCATTCAATGCACCTTAATCATGCAATATATGCAAGTTTAACCTTAGCTCTGATACCAACTCTGTCACGACCCAAATCCACTAAGTATGACACGAGGGTACGTGACATGCCACCGAGGCCTAACTCTATGTTAATAACGTACAAAATGGGTTTTTAGGCTCCCATTTAAATCACATTTGCAAGTGATTAGCCCCAAGGGTATAATAGGAATTTGAAAATTTTGAGTTAGATTTTATACCAAAAGATAACCGTTTGAGTCTAGGTTCCAACGTTGAAAACGGTGCAAGGTTTCAAAATTTCAGAAAAAAAAGTTGTCTGTTTTCGTAAAAGTCGTCGTTTTGAACCAGTTAAAACAGTGTGTATTTCGATCGATCGATCGAAACAGCTTCTATCCACAATTCTAGCCATGAGCATCTAAGCAATCAAACATGCTGGAATAGCAAAAGCACTTGCCAAAACCTTTCATACATGAACATAGGAGTCTTATACATCAAGTTCTACACTTGCTCACTTAATAACATAATTTACAAGTCCTTTAGTAGTTCCAAACTACAACAACTACGCCATATACAATATGCACATTAAACACTTGCTCTCCTCTTTCGTCCTCTATTTCTCTTTCTCCTTCTCTTTCCTATCACCTGAAATGGTTATTCAATAACCACATGAGCTGAAGCTCAATGAATAACATGCTCTTTGACATAAATTTGTGTATATCATTTAAACACCTGATATGCAATTCAATGTAACATAATGAATCACAACCAAGTAAGTATTTATCTCCAAAGCTTCTTGTTCTTCTCACTACCCCGTGCCCGTAATGGCACCCTTTATCCTTGTTCCGAGCTATCCAATACCCTACACAAGGCGTATTGAACACTCAAGCCTTAGAAGGCTTTTCTACACTCCCTTTTGGAGCTTTCTCTTTGTAGTGATAGAACAATTGCTTCTTCAACCACATAATCACATAAACATGTTTCCAACACAATCCTTTCTATCTCTTGCACATGATATACACACGTGCTCATAATTCATGAATTGAAAGTAAGTCATTTATATGCCACAATTTCATTACTTGAAAAGTTTCCTCAAAGATAGAGGTTACTCACCTTGCTCTAGATATAGAATTGACAAGATGTAATGCTCACTTTCAAACTCCTACAAGTCATATAAGATTTCATAGCAAATCAATATGAATTCTTCTAATTAATCCATCAAAACTCTATGGAAATGAAATTAAATCACATAGAAAGAATCCTCTTACCCTTAGCTTCTCAAGTATAACTTCAATTTGAGATAGAAATCTCCCTAGCACCCTTTTCCCTTTGTTTTTCCTTCTTTTCTCTCTTGTTTTTCCCTTTCTTCTATGCACGTACTTGCTTGTATAGAGAGAAGCACCTCAAAAAGATGTACATCTTATTTAACTAGTTATTCTTCCATTTCTCTCTCTTGCCCACTTGAATACATATGGACTTAGCCAAATATAGCACAACACCTCCTACTTGCCCACCTACTAGGCCACCTACTAGCTTAGGTAATGTAAGCTAGCACCTTGATTAGGCTAACTAGTCATCATTAAGCTAATTAATCTCAATTAGACTAATTAATCTTGATTAGGAAAAATCTACCAAATTTTCGAAATTACACTTTCACCTACCATATTTCTTACTAATTACACAATAGCTCCTCTAGTTCTCGTGAATTGCTAATTCACCTACTAGTTAGGAAAATGTATTCTTTTACTCCTATCGTTTATGCCCTTGTCTAGCAATTCAACATTTTACATCAAATATATATCCAATATAAGGCATTAAATAATTCCATGTTTTTCAAAATATGCAAATGCCAAATAAATTGTCATGTATAATAAGATTAGGTATGCAAATCTTATATATATTCATGTCATTACCGTATAATGCACATTAAGATAATAGTATCACATGTCAAAATGTTGAGATATTACAACGTACCCTAGTACAAAGCACTATTGAGACATTTCCCTGCTCGTGTGCTTCACACTGTGTAGAACTCTTTAGCTGGTCATTAATGATTTCAGCACCTGAAGATTATAAGGTGTAGTGGAATATTACCTTTAACTCCCCAAACCCTCTTTGATGAATCATATTTTAATTTTACCAATAACTTGTGTATGGATTTGGAAGTGACAGTATGAGCAATCATTTGTTATAGTGTTTAAAATCTATTCCATCTTCCCTGTGGTTTTGCTTGAATATTATTGCTCGTGTGCCACGAGTTGAAAAGTCATGTAGTGCTTATTGATGTTCATCTTTATCGGTCTTTCAATGTAATTGAAACTGTGGTTCTGTAAAACTGAAAATTTGTGGTTTTGTAAGTGTCATATTGTGCAACCATTTGTGTTGGGTTTGTGGAGCCTAATTCCATCGGAAGTTTTTCTTAAAGTGTTTCCAATCAAAGGCGAAGGATTCAAAAAACTTGGGAGTCGCCCAAGCGGCTCGCCCGCACTATCGGGGTGATTTTGGGTTCAAGGATGAAGTAAAACTCTCTGAAATCTCGCCCGCGCGAGCGGCCCACTCAAGCGGACACGCGCAAATTTAACTTTTGTTTCCTGTTTTGATTACGAAAAGATTTTGTGTTTTCTGTTTTGATTAGGAAATTGTTTAGTCATTTCTAGCCGGTTTAGGAAGAGATTTAGGGTTAGGAAACTGTATATGCTATATATATCCATGTTGGTCATTGTATTTGTGCGTTGTGGCAACACCACCATATCTACTAGAGAGATGAAGTTGAGAGCCTCACTTGTAACCCTAGAGTATAATGAAACTCTGCAAGTAAGGGTGTAAATGAGCTGAGCCACTCAACAAGAGCTCGAAGCTCGGCTCGATAAAGGTTAGGCTCGGCTCGCTCATTTGAGCTCGTGAACACGGTCGATTAAGGCTCATGAGAAGGCTCCTGAAAAAGCTCGTTAATAAGTTTGATAAAAAGCTTGCATGGTGACTTATATATATATATATATATTTATTATAAAACTATATAATTTTAGAGAAAATATGATATATATCGCAAATATGCTTGATAAAAGATTGTTTTATTATTAAACTAAATAGTTTAAAAGGGCGTGCGAAAAAGCTCATTAAAAAGTTCGCGAGAAAGCTCGCGAACACTTGAAAGCTCGACTCGTTTGAGCTCGTGAGCAAGCTCGCGAGCTCGTGAGAAAGCTCGCGAGTAGGCTTAACTCGGCTCGCATACACCCTTATCTGCAAGGTGTAGACGTAGGCATTCTTTGGCCAAACCATGTAGAAATATGGTGTTCTATGTGTGATTGATTTATTCTCTCTGTATTTTCTTCTGATTGTTCGCACTTGACACGATACTAGAGGGGATTTGAATTGTTCCGCAAGTAATCAAATTCCGAACAATTGGTATCAGAACCATGGTGGTCAAAGGAAGAACACATGAACACTTCTCTTGTTTGATGGATCCCGGATACGGTATGATTGTACGTATGTGCTCCAAAATAATTTGATGGGCTCCAACTTCCAAGAAGACGCGGTGGCAGACACAGGCGCAATCACCCGACAATGGTAGTTGTTAGGATGCTACACGTAGGAACGGTAATCAAATATTTTATTTTTTAGCAGATTCGCGATTTGGGTGGTGTGACGTGGCCCAAGATCGGTGTAGGAATCTATGTTTTGTTTGCCGATGGTGTTCACAGGGTGCATGCATGAAGCTGCAGGTGGAGCCATTAAAATCACACAAGGGCAAACGATTTGAAGAGAGAAGGGGTTGATGGTTTTGAGTGTAAGAGTGATGGTTGCAGGAGGAAAAATCAAAATTCTTGCAAGTGGAATTCTTACATGTGGTGAAGGGTTTTCTTCACGAGTTGATATTCTTGCGATTGGTGAATAGTGTTTTTCACGGTTAAAATTCTTGCAAGTAGGGAAACTAGATTTGAAGAGGAGGACTGTGTCGTCGGTTCAACAGGCGTTGTTTGTGATCGATGATGAAGATTCTCCTTGTGGAAGAAAAATATGGCGACTTGAAGTCGTGGGAAAGTTGATTTCTGGAAGGCCCAGATCTTTGGGTATCAAAGATGGAAGCGTTTTTCTTGGGAAGGAGTAATCTTGAAGGTGAAAGCCTTCGTACCTAGCAGTGGGAGTTTGTGCTCGGAATGAGTTTGGACCGTTTGGTTTTGAAGGGGGCTGCTTTTGGTGGTGAAAAAACATTGATGTCACTAGTCTCCAAGTGGGAGATTGTTGGGATTGTGGAGCCTCGTACCATCGGAAGTGTTTCCAATCAAAGGCTCCCCTGTGCGACCTCGGTGATTTTGGGTTGGAGGATGAAGCAAACTCTCTGAAATCTCGCCCGCATGAAAGACTGCGCTAGCGGCCCGCTCGAGCGGACACGCATAGATTTAGCTTTTGTTTCTTGTTTTGTTTAGGTAAGGATTTTGTGTTTCTTGTTTAGAATAGGAAATTGTTTAGTCATTCCTATCCGGTTTAGGAAGAAATTTAGGGTTAGGAAACTGTATAGGCTATATATATCCATGTTGATCATTGTGTTTGTGTGTGTATGTGGCAACACCACCGTGTCAACTAGAGAGATCAAGTTGAGAGCCCCTCTTGTAACCCTAGAGTATAATGAAACTCTGCAAGGTGTGGACGTAGGCATTCTTTGGGCCGAACCACGTAGAAATCTGGTGTTCTGTGTGATTGATTTATTTTCCCCGTGTTCTCTTCTACTTGTTTGCACCTCACACGATCTTGTAGGGGATTTGATTGTTCCGCAATAAATCAAATTCCTAACAACTTCTTGCAATTTTATGTCATCTATTCGATGGAGGATATTATTTTTCTTGATGATATATTTCGTTTGTCTCGATTTGGAAAGTTATTGCATATGTGGTTCATTATAGGTCTATGTTCCTTTTGTTCTCTCCCCTTCCGAAAAACATATTTTTTGGATGCTAATTACATGAAAAGAAGTTGTTCACAACTGATACAACCTGCTCATATATCTCATGGTGGTTAATCTTTTTGTCTCGTTGATTGGTTATTAGCTTCTGTAGGATTCTTTGAACTGACCCTGAATGCTACAGGATGATGAGAATGCACTGACCTTGAGTGCTACAGAATGATGAGCTGCTGTGTCAATGGATGATCCCACTGCCAGCCTTGCTGTGAGGGACACTGATGTGTCAGATGCAGCTGCAGATGATCAAGACTTGGTACTTGGTGAGTTCTTATGTTCGATTGAACCTTATTTTATTAAAGTGCAGTTTCATGATTAACCAGCCTATATTTCCATTTTGTATCCTGTCTGGCTCATTTGTGGAAGCCCCTTTTCCTATCAGTCTTGTGTCTACGTTGCGGTTTAGTAATGTCCTTGACTTTCATTAGAGATGAAATAATCCCCTTTCCCTAATCACTAAAGAGAAGGAAGCCTTAATAAATTGAGGAGAAAATATACTATTTTCTTGTTTGGGTGCGATTTGTTTCTCTTTCTTCATATATTGTCACGCCCCGGAGTAACCAAAAATAGGGAAAATTTTAAATTTCCTTTCTGGACCCGTAGGGAATGACGAGTTACATAAAACTGACCTGTCCGTGCCTCATACTAACAACATAATATATAGATCAGAGTAAGAAATTTGCAAAAGCGTCTAATGGTATTCATGGGGGAACTTAGAGTGTTTGCTACTTAAGCTATTACAGCAGTTCCAAATGAAAACCACAAAAGATAAGTCTGGGCGATCTACGCCACTTAAATATTACATCAACCAAAAGATAATTAAAACGTAATAGAAGTCTTAATGCGGAAATAGGCCAGGGTCCTCTTTCTAACTGGCAAACCCATAACCTTCGTTATCAGGCTCTTCCTGATAGTCTGCCTCAGGATCACCTTCCTGATAATTCCCATTCTGAGGATAGTGATATTCGTCTTCATCGTTACCTTGATAGTTCTCCTCATCATAACCTAGACGTAAAAAGTCCAGGGCAGGGAAGGAGCCGTTAGCTTTTGAAGCTAAGTGAGAACGTCTTAACCGATCACTCCTAATACAGATAAGGATATACAAGTACAACATATCTTGAAAAGACATTAATGAGTATATGACATGTAGAATGATGACATAATGCATTATCGATATATTCGACTTTAACTCGACCATGAACACCACAACCGACTCATGTGACTTGTTACATTACCAGTGTAACGCCGTTAGCTCAGAGTAGAATGATTACGTTGCTATCGTCGCCTAGCAGGGCCCTATAGCAGTTTTGGTTTTAGAAAGAGTGTAATCATTGGACTCTTAGGTCCTCGTGACCTTGCCGGGAGAATAGAATAGTTACAGCGCTATCGTCGCCTAGCAGGGCCCTATAGCATTTGAAAGGTAACTATTGTATTCTGATGGATACATTGCTATCGTCGCCTAACAGGGCCCTATAGCGTATCAATCATCAATTCATGCATAACTTCAATGATTTCAATGGAAACTCTGGCTATCGTCTCCTACCAGGGCCCTATAGCAGTTTCATTGTTGTTCCCATTTACTTGACTGTACCACTCGGACCACCACGGTCCATACAATGTATAAATTGATATGACGGTGTTAGTCTCCGTGACTAACCATGCAGACGTCAATGTTGACATCAAGACTCGACCATGTTCATATGAATGTTCATGTGACTATAGAAACAGAAATCATGATAACAAGAATATCAGCGAATATTTAACCAGGCATGGAGTATAGTTAACTAACATACGTTCGATATATAAGAAACAATCTCAACATTTAAAATACTAATATTTATCAGTCTCGTCCACGCAGGACGTACTGGACATACACATACGATCAAAGAATAGTTCTATAATATCCCAAGTGAGTTAGGACGACTCACCTTGAAGCGGTTGCGTAAAAACAAGCGTAGCGGTTCCTACAAAGCATTAAGATTATATAGAACATTGATTAATAAGTTTACTGAAATCAAGGGCATAATGGTAATTGTGCCGGGTGGGTCCCTAAACCTCAACATGATGATCTGGACATCATTCTGAGTCCAACGCCATTGACTAGACTCAAATCGGAGTCCGTCGCATAAAAGGCTGGGTTTTTTATATCAGTTTGGGCCCTAAAGATAAGCTGTATTTTTGACCGTGTTAAAAGGTCACCAAACTTTAAGGGAATATTCTAGACATTATTCTAAGACTCTGGGAATTGACCGCGTATTTTTCTGGGCTACGGTTTATTTATTACGAATTTCTGAAATTTAAAACGTCTAATAATAGACTGCGGGGTCCCATAATTTTAAAATATAGTTTAGAGAGGCATATGACTCTTATAAATATTTTTATTAAATACTAGGCCTTAAATTAGGCTAGTAATATTTTCCTCGTAATTTTCGGGACTCGTTTGGTATTTTAAATCATTAAAATACAACCAAACGGATATTTTATAAATAATTAATAATTATTAAAATATTAATGCTAGGGTTTTGCAAATAATAATTTACACTATAGGGGTACTAGACCTTAGGAAAATTTAATGTAATTTTCCTATGCTTGAAAATGGGTCATTAGGTATTTATTACCTAATTATTTTTAATTTAAAACATTTACTTAATCATATAATAATAACAATTTATATTTTCAGATTATAAGTATATTATAAAAAATAACATTACAATTTATAAAACTATAATATATAGTATCATTGAAACCTTTATTGGATTTTTTTAAAACAAAATTTCAAAACCATATATACATATTTATTAATACTAAATATATTATAAATAATATATATATATACTAATCTCGATTAATATATATTATATTTACTAAAACAGAACATTAAAACGTTAATTAAGTTAAACAGAATAGTTAACAATATAAAAACAGACTAATAAACCTTAATTAAGATTAGTAGAGTAATTTAGTAATATAAAAACAATTAATTATAATTATCAGAAAAACCCGCGGGTTAACCCATATCCGAACCCGCGCCCACGGGTTACCTGTATTCACTCTAGGCTCGATCCAACTTAAAAGATCCGAACCGGATCCATTAGCAATTGTTATAACCCAAACCCACTACCATTTCTACACACATACTAACCTATATCCATGACCCAAAACCCGACCCAATCGGGTAAATGATATAACCCGAGACCCAAACGGGTCGTGTCTTCTCCGGTGAGACTTGGTCGCCGGAAAATCGGGGCTTCGCCGGAAAATCTTTCCGAGCTCATAACTTCTTCGTCTTTTCATAAAAATCGACGAATCCAACGCCAAAATGACCGGTTTTCCTTCCTCTATGACATACTAGGAGCCCATGATCCGGTTTATTCGTTTTAAGGGCCTACTATGAGATTATTCTTTTCGGGTTAAGAGGGAATAACGGCTTGCATGGTGGTCCAAACGTGGATCTTTTCAAAAGCTGATTATAGGGGGTCCTCCTGGGACCTAGAGGGTCTGATTGGTACAAAAATAATGGGCTTTGGTTATGTTTAGAAATTTGAGCTCCGGTGAGGAGCTTCCATGGCTATTTCGGGTTCAACATAGGGCTTAGGCTCTGTTTGGTTTGTGCACAGGGGTGTGTATGATACAGAAATGAGTCAGAGGGGGTGGGTTTTACTTGTGGGTCTCGGTCTCTCTCTCTCTATCTCCGGCGAGGTTCTTCTCTCTCTCTAGCCCTCCTCTTCTTTCCGGTGGGTGTGTGTGTGATGGCAAGGGACAGAGAGGATGTGAGTGGTAATAATAAGAGCAGAGAGTAATAGAGGGGAAAATTGTGAGAGGGTATATGTGTGGGGGTTCCCTAACTCTCGGTTACTCTCCCTCACTCAATACTCATATAAATATACAGTAACGCACATACACATAGATACTCACAGATTTTTGCAAATCTGCTTGAACAAGATAGGTGGGATGGAGAGATGACATTTGATTTTGATGGTGTATTGGGGAAAGGAATGGAGCCGGCGGTTAGGGGGTTTGTGTGGGTGTCCGGCGGGTACAAGGGAGGGTGGTTTGGGTAATGGAAGTGTCCAATGGGTTGAGCTAGGCTAGGCAAGTACATTTACCAATTTAGGAAAGATTCTTTGTGTACCATCGTTTCCTTAAATGCTGGTTTAGTCGTCGCTCAATTCTACGTGCAATGCAGTCCAGTATAAGCACAGATTTTACGGGTTTTCGTGCCCAGTCAGTCCAGGTTTGATTTAACAGTCCGAGAAAATAAATAGATGCGTGTACGTATAAGTTCGGGTTTCCAGGATTTAAATTTAAAATACTGGAATTAATATGAACCAAAATACCGGGACCCATTGTAGTAAGATCGGGAAATTTACGGGTATTACATCATCCACCTGCTATTAAAGATTCCGTCCCCGGAATCAGAGCTAGCTATACATTGAAAAGGTAAGGGAACTTCTCATGTATCTCAGATTCTAATTCCCACGAAGCTTCACGCTCATCATGGTGTTTCCACTGGACTTTCACTAGCGGAATCTCTTTAGTCCTCAACTTCTTAGTTCCTTGTCCCATGATCTTCACCGGTCCTTCATTGAAAGTCACATTATCGTTTACCTCGATATCCGTGAAGTTGATCTCATGAGACGGATCGTGCATGACTTTCCTTAACATGTTGATATGAAACACATTATGTACTCCTGACATCTTGGGCGGCAGTGCAAGTCTGTAAGCAACTTTTCCCACGCGTTCCAGAATTTCGAACGGCCCAATGTAACGTGGCGAAAGTTTTCCTCTCTTTTGTCTAAATCTGACAATTCCTCGTACGGGTGATACTTTTAGGAATACGTGATCTCCAACATGGAATTCCAAGTCCTTGCGATGTTTATCCGCATAACTTTTCTGTCGGCTCTGAGCTGCTTTCATCTTCTTTTTGACGATATTGATCTTTTCGTTCGTCTCTCGAATCATCTCTGATCCTAGCAGCTTGTCATCTCCAACTTCTGCCCAACATAAGGGTGATCGGCACGGTCTTCCATATAAAGCTTCAAATGGTGCCATTTCTATACTCGTATGGTAGCTGTTGTTATAAGCAAACTCTATCAACGGTAGGTTCTCTTCCCATGAACTTTCAAAATCTATTGCACAAGCTCGAAGCATGTCTTCCATGACTTGATTGACTCTCTCGGTCTGTCCATCAGTTTGTGGGTGAAAAGCTGAACTTAGCTTCAATGAAGTTCCAAGTGCTGTCTGTAAGCTTTCCCAAAATTCAGACGTAAAACGTGAATCACGATCTGACACAATTGACACGGGTACTCCATGTAGTCGAACAACTTGTTGTATATACATTCTGCTCAATTTCTCAACTGGGTAAGTCATGCTATAAGCGATAAAGTAAGCCGATTTGGTGAGTTGATCCACGATTACCCAAATGGCGTCATGATTCTGCCTTGACCTTGGCATTCCGACAACGAAATCCATCGTTATGTGCTCCCATTTCCATCCGGGAACTAGTAGTGGCTGTAACAATCCTCCTAGTTTCTGATGTTCAGCTTTGACTTGCTTGCAGGTCATGCATTTAGACACATAATCTGCTACTTCTCTCTTCATTCCTTCCCACCAGAAGTTCCTTTTTAAATCTTTGTACATTTTTGTTCCTCCGGGATGAACTGTCATCCTTGACTTGTGTGCCTCATCCAGTATATCTTTCCTTAGGTTGTCCTCATTAGGTACACAAAGTCGGTTGCGACATCTAAATCCTCCATCTGCTCCTATATTCCACTCAGCGGGGTCCTTTGCCGACGCTTTTTCAAACCATTTACGAAGTCCTTCGTTCTTTCCTTGAGCTTCAAGAATACGGCTTATGAGGGTTGGTTGTACCACGAGACATCCAAAGAGTCGTTCTTCACTTGATTCAGAAATTTGAAAATCAAACTCTGTTAGAGAAGAAAGATAGAAGAATTGATTGTTTAATTCATTCACAAAGAGTATGTATATATACAAGCTAGGAAAGACAGAAAAAGGAAACAAAGAGAAGAAAAGGAAAGAAAAGAAAAAAGGAAATAGACAACTATAATAAATTACAATCAATCTATTCCTAATCAGTCCATGAAATACGTTTGACTATAATAAAAATAAATATATATTCCAACACTCCCCCTCAAGCTGGAGATGGAGCAAAGATATCAATGAGACCCAGCTTGACCAAAGACGACTTCAGGAGAGAGGGACCAACAAACTTTGTAAACATATCAGCAGCTTGATTGGAAGAGGGCACAAATTCTGGGACAATGATTCCAGACCGAACTTTCTCTCTAATGAAATGAACATCCACTTCAATATGCTTAGTACGTTCATGGAGAACCGAGTCAGAAGCAAGCATAAGGGCAGACTTGTTGTCACAGAACAACGTGGATGAGCCATTAACCGGATATCCCAACTCTTTCAGAATAGAACGCACCCATAGAAGCTCACATGTTCCCTGTGCCATGGCCCGATATTCTGCCTCAGCGGAAGAACGAGAAACTACAGCTTGTTTCTTGCTTTTCCATGAGAGAAGATGACTCCCATAGAAAGTGCAGAATCCGGATGTGGACCGACGATCACTCTTAGACCCAGCATAATCAGCATCAGTGAAGCAGGACACCCCAGACTGTGTACCTGCAGAATAAAATATTCCAAGACCCGGACAAGTCTTGAGATACCGGAGTATATGATGAACAGCATCAAGATGAGATGATCGTGGAGCATGCATAAATTGACTTACAACACTGACTGCAAATGTAATGTCGGGTCGAGTGTTGGTCAAGTAAATAAGACGGCCAACAAGGCGCTGATATACCGAAGCATCAGGAATAAGTTCCCCAGACTCATTAGTCAGCTTATGATTGGGATCCATAGGAGTAGAGGCAGGACGACATCCCATCATACCTGTATCTTGCAGGAGATCCAGAGTATATTTTCGTTGAGACAGTGATATACCTCGACGAGAGCGGGCAACTTCTATCCCGAGAAAGTACCGAAGAGGCCCCAAGTCCTTAACATCAAAAGATTGACTAAGGGCCTTCTTGACTTTGGTAATGCCTGGAGCATCATCCCCTGTAATAATGATATCATCAACATATACCAGAATAATAACTGACCGGCCATCAGGTCGATGATGGGTGAAACAAGTGTGATCAGAGTGGCATCGAGTGAAGCCCAAAGATAAAATGACCTCACTAAAACGGTTGAACCAAGCTCGGGGTGATTGCTTAAGACCGTATAAAGATTTTCGAAGACGACATACCTTCCTTGAATACTCCCCCTCAGCCCGAAAACCCGGAGGAGGATCCATATAAATAGTCTCATCCAAATCCCCATTCAGAAAGGCATTTTTAACATCCAATTGATGTAGGGGCCAGTTGTGAGATGCAGCCAAAGAGATTATAAGCCGAACAGATGTCAATTTGGCTACGGGAGCAAAGGTAGCGCTAAAATCCTTGCCCGGGATTTGAGTAAAGCCCTTGGCCACTAGACGTGCCTTATAGCGCTCGATAGTACCATCAGCCTGATACTTGATAGTGAAGACCCACTTACACCCAACAGTTTTCTCACCAGGGGGGAGAGACACAAGTTCCCAAGTCTGATTACGTTGAAGGGCATCCATTTTCAAGGTCATGGCAGCCACCCACTGTGGATCCTGGAGAGCTTCAGAGACATACCGAGGGATGGATGTGGAGTCAACCTGACTAAGAAAAGAGCAATAGGAATCTGAAAGTCCCTGATAAGAAACATACTGATCAATGGGATGATTAGTACTAACAGAAAAACCATAACGATTAGGAGGACGGCGAAGCCGTGTGGAATGTCTAGTAGGTAAAGGAGTAGAAGCATTACCAGATTCCGGGGAAGATCTTGGAAGTGGAGTCTGAGCAGGAGGCCGGCGAGAATACACCTGAGTAGGAGCGGTGGTAATGACCGGAGGAAGGGAGGAGGAAGTCTCTGAAGATGGTTCAAACAGAGGAACAGGACGGGGAAGCCACTCACTATCTTCAGATAAAGTAGTATTAGAAGGAGCAGGAACAGACTGAGGACCTGCAAAAAATGGAGTATCCTCCAAAAACGTAACATCCATAGAATGATACATATGACGAGTAATCGGATCATAACACCGGTAACCTTTTGACATAGGTGAATAACCTAAGAAGATGCAGCGGACAGCCTTGTTATCTAATTTTGTTCGAGTTGGACTGCGATCTTGAACAAAGCATGTACAACCAAAGACCCGAGGTAGGATAGGAAAGAGGGTTTTGTCGGGCTGAAGAAGTTGCAGAGGTGCCTTTCCATGTAAAACACGACTTGGAGTCCGGTTAAGAAGAAAAGTGGCAGTAAGAACGGCCAGATGCCAGAAGTATTTGGGTACATTCATTCCGCACAGAAGACACCTAACAACAGACATGATGGAGCGGTTCTTTCGTTCCGCCACACCATTCTGTTCTGGAGTGTAGGGACAAGTGAGTTGCTGGAGAATACCCTGTTTATTAAGCTCAGCCCGAAACTCATTAGTAATGTATTCACGACCATTATCAGAACGTAGATTACGAACAACTGTACTAAATTGGGTCTTAACCATTTGTAAGAAGTTAGAAAACAAGGAGAAAACTTCTGATTTCTTCTTAAGCAAAGAAACACATGTACACCTAGTGTAATCATCAATGAATGTAAACTAATAACGGTAACCAGAAATAGCAGTAATTGGGGAAGGGCCCCACACATCAGTATGGATAATATCAAAAGCAGACGGTGCACGATTCATGTGAGGTATGTAATGAGAACGAGTATGCTTAGATAATTCACACACCACACAATTGAATTTAAATTTCTGGCAGGCTTTATTTAATAATGGAAAAAGTTGACAAAGATAATGAAAGTTTGCATGGCCCAAGCGGGCGTGCCACAATTTTATTGACTCTAAAGAAAAACTAGAAGACTTAGAAGACTCGGGCAAAACAGACGCTTGGAGACTCGACGACGACACACTTAAACTTCCGCTAGGTGGATCACCAAAATAGAAAAGGTCATCCCGCCCATATCCCCTGCCAAAAATCTTCTTCGAAATCCGGTCTTGCAAATGACAACAATCTGGTAAGAACACAATTTCACAATTAAGAGATTTTGCAAGACGACTAACTGAAAGAAGATTATAAAGAAAGCTAGGGACATGAAGAACAGAAGATAAAGAGATACTAGAGGAGAGGCAAACATCGCCTTTACTTTTGACATAGATAGTGGACCCGTCGGCAATACGCACAGATTGGGAGATGGGAACCAAAGAGGATGAAAACAAGGACAACTTACCAGTCATATGATCACTGGCACCAGAATCCAGAATCCACGAGGGGTTGCTAGACCCAACATGGAGTACAGTAGAAGGAGTTCAGGATGGAGTTTGAAGCAGCGATCCTTAATGTGACCAAGATTACCACAGTGAGTGCAGAAAGGGCGATTACCAGATGCAGGAGGACGAGTGAATGGGCCCGTTGGGGCAGCAAGAGCCATCTGATCAGGCACTTGAGTTGGCTCATGTACAGCCGGAGGTTGAAGCAAGCGACGACGTCTCTCATTTCCATCAATAGTAGCAAAAGCCTCAAATAAAGAAGGCATAGGGGATGTGTTTAAAATCTGAGTCCGGAGAGATTCGAACTCAGGTTTTAGACCCATCAAGAACTGGTAGGTGTGATGGCGATTGAGATGTCGGAGAGCAATAGTAGCTGCTTCAGGCGGAAATTCACTAAGAGGCTCATATTGAGCCAGTTCCTCCCAACGGGACTGAAGGTAACCAAAATAATCAGCAACTGAAAGACCTAATGTAGCCTGAGAAGCCTGTGCAACATCCCGATAAAGTTCGAAGATACGGGAATCATTGCACTCATGAGCATACATTTGAGTCAGAGAGGTCCATAGGCTGGAAACAGTATCATGAAACATGAACATATGATAAATTCGATCTTCCATAGAGTTAAATAACCACCCCAAAATGGTGCAGTTATCAATATCCCACTGAGCAAATGTAGGATCAGAGAGCGCTGGTATGGGTACAGTGCCTAGAATCCATCCAGACTTACCTTTGCCTCCAAGATAGAGACGGAAAGAACGGGACCATGCGGCAAAGTTCCTTCCACTCAACAACACGCTAGTAACCCGTTGAGCAGGGGTGTGTTGAGAAAGAGACAGATCTGGACGAGCAGGAGTAATAGGATCAGTATCTTTTCCGTCAAGAGCCATACCGGAGTGTCTGAACCCAAGAGAAAACCAACAAAAATTTGGAAAATCGAGAAGATGAAGGGCTGCCCAGAACAGGTGAAACACAGATGGGGCAACCGGAGACCAAATAAAGGTCTGAAAGAGAGATGAGAAGGAGCACTAAGGTTCTAATGCATCACAGGGATGCAGGAGGGGCCCACAGAGGGGCGGAGGACAGCGCAGAGGCTGTCGGAGAGGCACAAGTGCCTCGGTGGAGACCTGGGAAGTGCGCCGGAGCCCTAGGGGGCTTGTGGGACCCTCGGCTGGTGGGGGGGGGGGGGGGGCTGCGCCGAGGTGGGCTAAAGGTGGGAGATGGTGCGGCGAGCCCAGGAGAGGCTGTGGGTAGCGGCGGTTGGTGGTGGGGAGCTAGGGTTTGGTGTTTTTGTTGTTGCTCTGATACCAAGAAGAAAGATAGAAGAATTGATTGTTTAATTCATTCACAAAGAGTATGTATATATGCAAGCTAGGAAAGACAGAAAAAGGAAACAAAGAGAAGAAAAGGAAAGAAAGGAAAAAAGGAAATAGACAACTATAATAAATTACAATCAATCTATTCCTAATCAGTCCATGAAATACGTTTGACTATAATAAAAATAAATATATATTCCAACAGTTAGTGTCTCCAACACTTTCCATTCTCTGACCATGAGAGAAGATACGATGAGTTTTCGGGGTTTTCGGCTCAATGCGTCAGCAACAACATTTGCTTTGCCGGGGTGGTACTGTAGCGTGAAATCATAATCTTTTAACAATTCCATCCATCTTCGCTGTCTCATGTTCAACTCCTTTTGAGAGAACAGGTATTTCAGGCTCTTGTGATCTGAAAATAGATCGAACTTTTCTCCGTAGAGGTAGTGTCTCCAAATTTTGAGTGCAAAAACGATTGCAGCTAGTTCCAGATCGTGCGTAGGATAGTTAAGCTCGTGAGGTTTCAATTGTCGTGATCCGTACGCTATCACTCTTCTGTCCTGCATAAGCACACATCCAAGTCCTTGATGTGATGCATCGCTGTAAATGGTGAACTGTTCACCGCTCTTTGGTATTGCAAGCACTGGTGCCGTGGTTAGTCTTTTCTTCAATTCTTCGAATGCGCATTCATGCTTGTCGCTCCATTCATACTTCAAGTCCTTTCTAGTTAATCCAGTAAGAGGGGCTGCGATCTTCGAGAATCCTTCCACAAATCTCCGGTAATATCCAGCTAAACCGAGAAAACTTCTGACTTCTGTTGCTGTGGTCGGTCGATTCCAATCTAAGACAGCTTCAATCTTCGATGAATCCACCGTTATTCCTTCTTTCGAGACAACATGTCCTAGAAATTTGACTTCCTTTAGCCAGAACTCGCACTTGCTGTACTTGGCATACAAGTGGTTGTCTCGTAGAGTCTGAAGTGCTATTTTCACATGTCCTTCGTGTTCTGCCTCTGTCTTAGAGTAGATGAGGATATCATCTATGAACACAATGATGAATTGATCCAGGTAAGGTCTGAAAACTCGATTCATTAAATCCATGAATACGGCTGGGGCATTGGTCAATCCGAACGGCATAACCAGAAATTCATAATGTCCATACCTGGTTCTGAAAGCCGTCTTGGGTACATCCTCAGGTCGAACGAGCAATTGGTGGTATCCGGATCGTAGATCTATCTTCGAAAATGTGGTAGCTCCTTGTAGCTGATCGAATAGATCGTCAATCCTCGGTAGTGGGTACCGATTCTTGATTGTGACCTTGTTCAACTCTCTGTAGTCGATACAGAGTCGAAGTGTTCCATCCTTCTTCTTGACAAACAGCACCGGCGCTCCCCACGGTGAAGTGCTTGGACGAACAAATCCGAGGTCCTGGAGTTCTTGCACTTGCGTCTTTAGTTCTTGCATCTCCATCGGGGCCATTCGGTAAGGTGTCTTCGATATTGGGGAGGTTCCAGGCATTAACTCGATGCAGAAATCGATGTCTCTCTTGGGTGGCAAACCTTTAACTTCTTGAAAAACATCTTCAAAATCTCGAACTACTGGAATTTGGTTAACAGGAATCTCATCGCCTGTGGTTCCGAGTGCAGCTAGGCAGTTGGTGAGGAAAACGTCACACGAGGGATTGCACTTGAAATCAAATGGTTCACCATCAGGTACTGAAAAGAGTATAGATTTGCTAGCACAATCTAACTTGGCGTGGTACTTCGCAAGCCAATCGATTCCTAGGATCACGTCGAATTCCTTCATCGACAAAACTATCAAATCAGCGGGGAGATTCTGATCTTTCAAGTTTAGAGGGCAGTCCTTGCATACTTTGTCCAACTTAACGCTCTTTCCTAGAGGTGACGTAGCATTCAAAGTCATATCCATTGTTTGGGGTACTAAGCCTAAGCGTTGCACGATTCTTATTGCAATAAAAGAATTTGATGCGCCAGTATCAAACAAAGCTTTCACTTGACTGTTAAAGAGGGTTAGAGTACCTTCCAGATTTTCCTGCTCTTCCTCTTCAAATCCTGCTTCCTCTGGGATAATAGCATTGAGGCGAGCCTGTCCTTGAGTTGACGCTCCATAGTAACCACCTCGAGGTGCTTTGCAGTCCTTGGACAGATGTCCCTTCTTGTTGCAGTTGAAACAGACCACATCAGAGCGACTGTTCTTCCTCGGGGCACGACAATCCTTGGACAGATGTCCGGGAAATCCACAGTTGAAACAGACTCCAGGGTTATTATTGGTGGTTCCTGATGGTCCTTGGGGCGGAGTCGGCTTAAATGGCACAGCCGGTTTGTTACGGAACGGGGCTGTCTGCGGCCTCTTCTCACCATTCCAGCTCCTCTTGAATCCTTGATTGCGAGCTGGGGCTTGTCTTGGTCCCTGATTAAATCTCGGAGGGGGTGGTCGAGTTACGAAACGCCTTTGTTCACGACCGGTGATCTCCTCGAAGCCATGGGCCATTCCTACTAAAGCTTTGAAAGTCTGATTCAGGTGGCCATAAGTCAACTTCTGTAGAGGTAGGGAAAGTCCCAGGTGATACTTTCGGTTCTTCTTTTCCGGGGTATCGATCATGTGGTGTGCAAAACGAGAGAGACGTTCAAATTGCACTGTGTATTCCCGTACAGTGTGGTTCCCTTGCACCAAGTCAATAAATTTCTTTTCTTTCTTGTTCCTTTCTGTCTGGGGGAAGTAGTTCTCTAGGAACAGTTCTTTGAATGTCGTCCATGACATCCTCTGTGCAGCTCCTCCCAGTGTTGCTTTTTCCGATTCCCACCAGTCTGCAGCAGCACACGTCAGTTGATATGTAGCCAGTCGGCGTTTCTCGATCTCAGAACATCCCAGTGTGTCGAAAATGATATCCAATCCACGAAGCCATTGTTCTGCTTCCCATGGCTCAGTCATTCCATTAAACTTGTCCGGTCGCATTGCCCGGAATCGTTCCACCGTACGATCCTCTTGTGGTCTGGGTGGAACTGTGGGATTGACGTTAACATTGTTGGTTGGTCCGTGGTTATTTCCGATGTGTTCCAAGCGTTGTAAGAATGCTCCAAAGATTCCAGTGGGATCCATTCCAGCAGGAATGGGTTCCGGTGCTCCTTCGACTGGGTTTGGAAGTCCTAAGCGTCGATTTCTCCTTGGTCGTTCTGCCATTGCGTATCTGGTTACCTACAGAAGTATTCTTCTTAGGGTTCGAATGCAGGATGTGTCTAGATATCTACTAACATATATATAAATTAATCAAACAAACCAAACAATCATGTAGACAAGTATAGTACTAAAACATCTATTTCATTTAATAATAAAGCGGTGATTACAAGATTAAATTAGCCGAGAATACATGGTTACAAAATGGGGTATTACCCTATCGCATGCATTCATACAACAAGATGGGTCACTAGCCCAAGATAACTTAGATACAATTAAACTACTAGCATATAACAACAGATTATCCTGATCTAATCATCCATATCCGACTCGGATGTGATCTCTCCCATGTCAGAGTCGTTAGGCCCATCTTCGTCCATAATGGGTTCACCCAAATCCCAATCTTCGATTTCAATATCGCCTTCATCCTCTTCATTATCCTCATTATCCATAGGTTCTTCTATTATAGGGTGAACCTCCATAGGTTGGTGTGGTGCTTCCTGGTCAGGTTCCTCTTCGGAGTTCTCTTCTTCTGGATCATCCTCCTCGTCATCCTCTTCCTCATCATCTACTTCTAGATATGCATCTGGTTCATCGTCAGACATCTCTGCATTAGCAGGTTCATCAGCAGGTGCTTCCATTGGGGGTGCCACACCTACAGGGGCATTCTCATTAGGAGGCTCAACCAGGCGGTCTTCTGGGTGAATGGAAGGCTCCTGTAGTATCAGGTTTATTAGTGGCTGGATAACTGAGTCCTTCATTGCTAGTCTCCTTATCTCTCCATGCATTAACTCTTGGGTGTATGCAGTATGGATGGCTTCAGCTTGAAGTCGATGAGAGTCGGAGATATTATATACATGTCGTTGGACTCTAAGTCCTCCTCGGAGTCGTTGACGGGCTCTCAGTTGCACATTTTCCAGGAATCCTTCTGGATCAGCTGTTTCGATGCCATCCGGGTAGATCATATGTCCTCCAAAGTCGTCATTGACATACTGACCAGGTTCTCGGGATTGCGTTTTGTGCATAGGCACTCTTTGGAATGGTGGGGGTTGTTGGAGGAGTGCAGAGGGCGGTGGTGGCATTTGGTAAGCGCTATCGTGCATCCTTTCGTAGTCCTCAGGATTCTTAAGTAGGGCAACCATTTCATCCTGAACCTTCTGGACGATTTCGGCTTCATAGATTGATTCTAAGCGCAGGGTATCGTAGTTATACACATTACTTTTATTCATTTCCACCCATAAATTCCTTTTTCCTCCGTCTCTAGCTAGTTCCTGAATTTGGCGATGGTATATGTCCGGGTTTGCTGGTACTACACGGTCGGGGAAAATTAGTCGTCCTCCAAAAGGGTCTGAAATGTAGTGGGGTTCCATGTTACCTGTTTCATCAGAAGAACTATCTATTTAGGGTACTGGTGCAAATTGCCTTAAGGTTTATTACTATTTAAATCATAAAAGAGAATAGTATCACACGAGAAATTAGAACTAATAAGTAGGTTTCTCATTAATAGAAAAATGTTTACATAAGAGGAAATTTTGAAATACAGCTTTTACATATATATCCGACAAAATGTGGGATTGTAATCCCAATACAGCATTAATACAAAATAAGCTGACTAAAGTGCGCTAATCTTCTAGTGGTGTGAATTCCTCTGAGATGTCCATCTCTTCGGGCGGGGTGAATGACATCCATCTCTCATTATCCCACCCTATTGGCCAGTCAGGGTCATATGTGTACAACGTTCCCTTTTCAATGAGGTCCTCATCGGCTAGGTAAAGCTCTATTTCTTCGTCTTCAGAGCTGCTTATCAAACTGTCGGAGGTCTCTAAGGAAGTAATTTCTGCCTGTGCTTCTTCTAAGCTGATGGTCACAGGGTCGTTAGGAATATCAGAGGTTCCATCCACCTCTATTAGCACCAAGCGGGGTGCTACAATAATATGATGCACGGTTGGGGAAACCTTCTTCATAAAGAATAGACATTTCATCAACTTTCCTATGCTTCTGCAAGTCCAATGGCGGAAAGCAGCACCAACGCATACTAAACCTCGGGGAAGGGCTCCTTGGTAATTCTCCATACTACATGTTAGACAGAAAGACTATTTTAGTATTGGTTGTTGTTTCTAAGTGTCTCAAGGTTCTTAACTTAAGGGTGTAGGACAGTCAGCGAGCACAACTAAACCTAGTGCTCTGATACCAAAAATCCTGTCACGCCCCGGAGTAACCAAAAATAGGGAAAATTTAAAATTTCATTTCTGGACCCGTAGGGAATGACGAGTTACATAAAACTGACCTGTCCGTGCCTCATACTAACAACATAATATATAGATCAGAGTAAGAAATTTGCAAAAGCGTCTAATGGTATTCATGGGGGAATTTAGAGTGTTTGCTACTTAAGCTATTACAGCAGTTCCAAATGAAAACCACAAAAGATAAGTCTGGGCGATCTACGCCACTTAAATATTACATCAACCAAAAGATAATTAAAACGTAATAGAAGTCTTAATGCGGAAATAGGCCAGGGTCCTCTTTCTAACTGGCAAACCCATAACCTTCGTTATCAGGCTCTTCCTGATAGTCTGCCTCAGGATCACCTTCCTGATAATTCCCATTCTGAGGATAGTGATATTCGTCTTCATCGTTACCTTGATAGTTCTCCTCATCATAACCTAGACGTAAAAAGTCCAGGGCAGGGAGGGAGCCGTTAGCTTTTGAAGCTAAGTGAGAACGTCTTAACCGATCACTCCTAATACAGATAAGGATATACAAGTACAACATATCTTGAAAAGACATTAATGAGTATATGACATGTAGAATGATGACATAATGCATTATCGATATATTCGACTTTAACTCGACCATGAACACCACAACCGACTCATGTGACTTGTTACATTACCAGTGTAACGCCGTTAGCTCAGAGTAGAATGATTACGTTGCTATCGTCGCCTAGCAGGGCCCTATAGCAGTTTTGGTTTTAGAAAGAGTGTAATCATTGGACTCTTAGGTCCTCGTGACCTTGCCGGGAGAATAGAATAGTTACAGCGCTATCGTCGCCTAGCAGGGCCCTATAGCATTTGAAAGGTAACTATTGTATTCTGATGGATACATTGTTATCGTCGCCTAACAGGGCCCTATAGCGTATCAATCATCAATTCATGCATAATTTCAATGATTTCAATGGAAACTCTGGCTACCGTCGCCTAGCAGGGCCCTATAGCAGTTTCATTGTTGTTCCCATTTACTTGACTGTACCACTCGGACCACCACGGTCCATACAATGTATAAATTGATATGACGGTGTTAGTCTCCGTGACTAACCATGCAGACGTCAATGTTGACATCAAGACTCGACCATGTTCATATGAATGTTCATGTGACTATAGAAACAGAAATCATGATAACAAGAATATCAGCGAATATTTAACCAGACATGGAGTATAGTTAACTAACATACGTTCGATATATAAGAAACAATCTAAACATTTAAAATACTAATATTTATCAGTCTCGTCCACGCAGGACGTACTGGACATACACATACGATCAAAGAATAGTTCTATAATATACCAAGTGAGTTAGGACGACTCACCTTGAAGCGGTTGCGTAAAAACAAGCGTAGCGGTTCCTACAAAGCATTAAGATTATATAGAACATTGATTAATAAGTTTACTAAAATCAAGGACATAATGGTAATTGTGCCGGGTGGGTCCCTAAACCTCAACATGATGATCTGGACATCATTCTGAGTCCAACGCCATTGACTAGACTCAAATCGGAGTCCGTCGCATAAAAGGCTGGGTTTTCTATACCAGTTTGGGCCCTAAAGATAAGCTGTATTTTTGACCGTGTTAAAAGGTCACCAAACTTTAAGGGAATATTCTAGACATTATTCTAAGACTCTGGGAATTGACCGCGTATTTTTCTGGGCTACGGTTTATTTATTACGAATTTATGAAGTTTAAAACGTCTAATAATAGACTGCGGGGTCCCATAATTTTAAAATATAGTTTAGAGAGGCATATGACTCTTATAAATATTTTTATTAAATACTAGGCCTTAAATTAGGCTAGTAATATTTTCCTCGTAATTTTCGTGGCTCGTTTGGTATTTTAAATAATTAAAATACAACCAAACGGATATTTTATAAATAATTAATAATTATTAAAATATTAATGCTAGGGTTTTGCAAATAATAATTTACACTATAGGGGTACTAGACCTTAGGAAAATTTAATATAATTTTCCTATGCTTGAAAATGGGTCATTAGGTATTTATTACCTAATTATTTTTAATTTAAAACATTTACTTAATCATATAATAATAACAATTTATATTTTCAGATTATAAGTATATTATAAAAAATAACATTACAATTTATAAAACTATAATATATAGTATCATTGAAACCTTTATTGGATTTTTTTAAAACAAAATTTCAATACCATATATACATATTTATTAATACTAAATATATTATAAATAATATATATATATATACTAATCTCGATTAATATATACTAATCTAGATTAATATATATTATATTTACTCAAACAGAACATTAAAACATTAATTAAGTTAAACAGAATAGCTAACAATATAAAAACAGACTAATAAACCTTAATTAAGATTAGTAGAGTAATTTAGTAATATAAAAACAATTAATTATAATTATCAGAAAAAACCCGCGGGTTAACCCATATCCGAACCCGCGCCCACGGGTTACCTGTATTCACTCTAGGCTCGATCCAACTTAAAAGATCCGAACCGGATCCATTAGCAATTGTTATAACCCAAACCCACTACCATTTCTACACACATACTAACCCATATCCATGACCCAAAACCCGACCCAATCGGGTAAATGATATAAACCGAGACCCAAACGGGTCGTGTCTTCTCCGGTGAGACTTGGTCGCCGGAAAATCGGGGCTTCGCCGGAAAATCTTCCCGAGCTCATAACTTCTTCGTCTTTTCATAAAAATCGACGAATCCAATGCCAAAATGACCGGTTTTCCTTCCTCTATGACATACTAGGAGCCCATGATCCGGTTTATTCGTTTTAAGGGCCTACTATGAGATTATTCTTTTCGGGTTAAGAGGGAATAACGGCTTGCATGGTGGTCCAAACGTGGATCTTTTCAAAAGCTGATTATAGGGGGTCCTCCTGGGACCTAGAGGGTCTGATTGGTACAAAAATAATGGGCTTTGGTTATGTTTAGAAATTTGAGCTCCGGTGAGGAGCTTCCATGGCTATTTCGGGTTCAACATAGGGCTTAGGCTCTGTTTGGTTTGTGCACAGGGGTGTGTATGATACAGAAATGAGTCAGAGGGGGTGGGTTTTACCTGTGGGTCTCGGTCTCTCTCTCTCTCTATCTCCGGCGAGGTTCTTCTCTCTCTCTAGCCCTCCTCTTCTTTCCGGTGGGTGTGTGTGTGATGGCAAGGGACAGAGAGGATGTGAGTGGTAATGGTAGGAGCAGAGAGTAATAGAGGGGAAAATTGTGAGAGGGTATATGTGTGGGGGTTCCCTAACTCTCGGTTACTCTCCCTCTCTCAATACTCATATAAATATACACTAACGCACATACACATAGATACTCACAGATTTTTGCAAATCTGCTTGAACAAGATAGGTGGGATGGAGAGATGACATTTGATTTTGATGGTGTATTGGGGAAAGGAATGGAGCCGGCAGTTAGGGGGTTTGTGTGGGTGTCCGGCGGGTACAAGGGAGGGTGGTTTGGGTAATGGAAGTGTCCAATGGGTTGAGCTAGGCTAGGCAAGTACATTTACAAATCTGACAATTCCTCGTACGGGTGATACTTTTAGGAATACGTGATCTCCAACATGGAATTCCAAGTCCTTGCGATGTTTATCCGCATAACTTTTCTGTCGGCTCTGAGCTGCTTTCATCTTCTTTTTGACGATACTGATCTTTTCGTTCGTCTCTCGAATCATCTCTGGTCCTAGCAGCTTGTCATCTCCAACTTCTGCCCAACATAAGGGTGATCGGCACGGTCTTCCATATAAAGCTTCAAATGGTGCCATTTCTATACTCGTATGGTAGCTGTTGTTATAAGCAAACTCTATCAACGGTAGGTTCTCTTCCCATGAACTTTCAAAATCTATTGCACAAGCTCGAAGCATGTCTTCCATGACTTGATTGACTCTTTCGGTCTGTCCATCAGTTTGTGGGTGAAAAGCTGAACTTAGCTTCAATGAAGTTCCAAGTGCTGTCTGTAAGCTTTCCCAAAATCCAGACGTAAAACGTGAATCACGATCTGACACGATTGACACGGGTACTCCATGTAGTCGAACAACTTGTTGTATATACATTCTGCTCAATTTCTCAACTGGGTAAGTCATGCTATAAGCGATAAAGTGAGCCGATTTGGTGAGTCGATCCACGATTACCCAAATGGCGTCATGATTCTGCCTTGACCTTGGCATTCCGACAACGAAATCCATCGTTATGTGCTCCCATTTCCATCCGGGAACTAGTAGTGGCTGTAACAATCCTCCTAGTTTTTGATGTTCAGCTTTGACTTGCTTGCAGGTCATGCATTTAGACACATAATCTGCTACTTCTCTCTTCATTCCGTCCCACCAGAAGTTCCTTTTTAAATCTTTGTACATTTTTGTTCCTCCGGGATGAACTGTCATCCTTGACTTGTGTGCCTCATCCAGTATATCTTTCCTTAGGTTGTCCTCATTAGGTACACAAAGTCGGTTGCGACATCTAAATCCTCCATCTGCTCCTATATTCCACTCTGCGGGGTCCTTTGCCTACGCTTTTTCAAACCATTGACGAAGTCCTTCGTCCTTTCCTTGAGCTTCAAGAATACGGCTTATGAGGGTTGGTTGTACCACGAGACATCCAAAGAGTCGTTCTTCACTTGATTCAGAAATTTGAAAATCAAACTCTGTTAGAGAAGAAAGATAGAAGAATTGATTGTTTAATTCATTCACAAAGAGTATGTATATATACAAGCTAGGAAAGACAGAAAAAGGAAACAAAGAGAAGAAAAGGAAAGAAAAGAAAAAAGGAAATAGACAACTATAATAAATTACAATCAATCTATTCCTAATCAGTCCATGAAATACGTTTGACTATAATAAAAATAAATATATATTCCAACACTCCCCCTCAAGCTGGAGATGGAGCAAAGATATCAATGAGACCCAGCTTGACCAAAGACGACTTCAGGAGAGAGGGACCAACAAACTTTGTAAACATATCAGCAGCTTGATTGGAAGAGGGCACAAATTATGGGACAATGATTCCAGACCGAACTTTCTCTCTAATGAAATGAACATCCACTTCAATATGCTTAGTACGTTCATGGAGAACCGAGTCAGAAGCAAGCATAAGGGCAGACTTGTTGTCACAGAACAACGTGGATGAGCAATTAACCGGATATCCCAACTCTTTCAGAATAGAACGCACCCATAGAAGCTCACATGTTCCCTGTGCCATGGCCCGATATTCTGCCTCAGCGGAAGAACGAGAAACTACAGCTTGTTTCTTGCTTTTCCATGAGAGAAGATGACTCCCATAGAAAGTGCAGAATCCGGATGTGGACCGACGATCACTCTTAGACCCAGCATAATCAGCATCAGTGAAGCAGGACACCCCAGACTGTGTACCTGCAGAATAAAATATTCCAAGACCCGGACAAGTCTTGAGATACCGGAGTATATGATGAACAGCATCAAGATGAGATGATCGTGGAGCATGCATAAATTGACTTACAACACTGACTGCAAATGTAATGTCGGGTCGAGTGTTGGTCAAGTAAATAAGACGGCCAACAAGGCGCTGATATACCGAAGCATCAGGAATAAGTTCCCCAGACTCATTAGTCAGCTTATGATTGGGATCCATAGGAGTAGAGGCAGGACGACATCCCATCATACCTGTATCTTGCAGGAGATCCAGAGTATATTTTCGTTGAGACAGTGATATACCTCGACGAGAGCGGGCAACTTCTATCCCGAGAAAGTACCGAAGAGGCCCCAAGTCCTTAACATCAAAAGATTGACTAAGGGCCTTCTTGACTTTGGTAATGCCTGGAGCATCATCCCCTGTAATAATGATATCATCAACATATACCAGAATAATAACTGACCGGCCATCAGGTCGATGATGGGTGAAACAAGTGTGATCAGAGTGGCATCGAGTGAAGCCCAAAGATAAAATGACCTCACTAAAACGGTTGAACCAAGCTCGGGGTGATTGCTTAAGACCGTATAAAGATTTTCGAAGACGACATACCTTCCTTGAATACTCCCCCTCAGCCCGAAAACCCGGAGGAGGATTCATATAAATAGTCTCATCCAAATCCCCATTCAGAAAGGCATTTTTAACATCCAATTGATGTAGGGGCCAGTTGTGAGATGCAGCCAAAGAGATTATAAGCCGAACAGATGTCAATTTGGCTACGGGAGCAAAGGTAGCGCTAAAATCCTTGCCCGGGATTTGAGTAAAGCCCTTGGCCACTAGACGTGCCTTATAGCGCTCGATAGTACCATCAGCCTGATACTTGATAGTGAAGACCCACTTATACCCAACAGTTTTCTCACCAGGGGGGAGAGACACAAGTTCCCAAGTCTGATTACGTTGAAGGGCATCCATTTTCAAGGTCATGGCAGCCACCCACTGTGGATCCTGGAGAGCTTCAGAGACATACCGAGGGATGGATGTGGAGTCAACCTGACTAAGAAAAGAGCAATAGAAATCTGAAAGTCCCTGATAAGAAACATACTGATCAATGGGATGATTAGTACTAACAGAAAAACCATAACGATTAGGAGGACGGCGAAGCCGTGTGGAATGTCTAGTAGGTAAAGGAGTAGAAGCATTACCAGATTCCGGGGAAGATCTTGGAAGTGGAGTCTGAGCAGGAGGCCGGCGAGAATACACCTGAGTAGGAGCGGTGGTAATGACCGGAGGAAGGGAGGAGGAAGTCTCTGAAGATGGTTCAAACAGAGGAACAGGACGGGGAAGCAACTCACTATCTTCAGATAAAGTAGTATTAGAAGGAGCAGGAACAGACTGAGGACCCGCAAAAAATGGAGTATCCTCCAAAAACGTAACATCCATAGAATGATACATATGACGAGTAATCGGATCATAACACCGGTAACCTTTTGACATAGGTGAATAACCTAAGAAGATGCAGCGGACAGCCTTGTTATCTAATTTTGTTCGAGTTGGACTGCGATCTTGAACAAAGCATGTACAACCAAAGACCCGAGGTATGATAGGAAAGAGGGTTTTGTCGGGCTGAAGAAGTTGCAGAGGTGCCTTTCCATGTAAAACACGACTTGGAGTCCGGTTAAGAAGAAAAGTGGCAGTAAGAACGGCCAGATGCCAGAAGTATTTGGGTACATTCATTCCGCACTGAAGACACCTAACAACAGACATGATGGAGCGGTTCTTTCGTTCCGCCACACCATTCTGTTCTGGAGTGTAGGGACAAGTGAGTTGCTGGAGAATACCCTGTTTATTAAGCTCAGCCCGAAACTCATTAGTAATGTATTCACGACCATTATCAGAACGTAGATTACGAACAACTGTACTAAATTGGGTCTTAACCATTTGTAAGAAGTTAGAAAACAAGGAGAAAACTTCTGATTTCTTCTTAAGCAAAGAAACCCATGTACACCTAGTGTAATCATCAATGAATGTAACATAATAACGGTAACCAGAAATATCAGTAATTGGGGAAGGGCCCCACACATCAGTATGGATAATATCAAAAGCAGACGGTGCACGATTCATGTGAGGTATGTAATGAGAACGAGTATGCTTAGATAATTCACACACCACACAATTGAATTTAAATTTCTGGCAGGCTTTATTTAATAATGGACAAAGTTGACAAAGATAATGAAAGTTTGCATGGCCCAAGCGGGCGTGCCACAATTTTATTGACTCTAAAGAAAAACTAGAAGACTTAGAAGACTCAGGCAAAACAGACGCTTGGAGACTCGACGACGACACACTTAAACTTCCGCCAAGTAGATCACCAAAATAGAAAAGGCCATCCCGCTCATATCCCCTGCCAAAAATCTTCTTCGAAATCCGGTCCTGCAAATGACAACAATCTGGTAAGAACACAATTTCACAATTAAGACATTTTGCAAGACGACTAACTGAAAGAAGATTATAAGGAAAGCTAGGGACATGAAGAACAGAAGATAAAGAGATACTAGAGGAGAGGCAAACATCGCCTTTACTTTTGACATAGATAGTGGACCCGTCGGCAATACGCACAAATTGGGAGATGGGAACCAAAGAGGATGAAAACAAGGACAACTTACCAGTCATATGATCACTGGCACCAGAATCCAGAATCCACGAGGGGTTGCTAGACCCAACATGGAGTGCAGTAGAAGGAGTTCAGGATGGAGTTTGAAGCAGCGATCCTTAATGTGACCAAGATTACCACAGTGAGTGCAGAAAGGGCGATTACCAGATCCAGGAGGACGAGTGAATGGGCCCGTTGGGGCAGCAAGAGCCATCTGATTAGGCACTTGAGTTGGCTCAGGTACAGCCGGAGGTTGAAGCAAGCGACGACGTCTCTCATCTCCATCAATAGTAGCAAAAGCCTCAAATAAAGAAGGCATAGGGGATGTGTTTAAAATCTGAGTCCGGAGAGATTCGAACTCAGGTTTTAGACCCATCAAGAACTGGTAGGTGTGATGGCGATTGAGATGTCGGAGAGCAATAGTAGCTGCTTCAGGCGGAAATTCACTAAGAGGCTCATATTGAGCCAGTTCCTCCCAACGGGACTGAAGGTAACCAAAATAATCAGCAACTGAAAGACCTAATGTAGCCTGAGAAGCCTGTGCAACATCCCGATAAAGTTCGAAGATACGGGAATCATTGCACTCATGAGCATACATTTGAGTCAGAGAGGTCCATAGGCTGGAAACAGTATCATGAAACATGAACATATGATAAATTCGATCTTCCATAGAGTTAAATAACCACCCCAAAATGGTGCAGTTATCAATATCCCACTGAGCAAATGTAGGATCAGAGAGCGCTGGTATGGGTACAGTGCCTAGAATCCATCCAGACTTACCTTTGCCTCCAAGATAGAGACGGAAAGAACGGGACCATGCGGCAAAGTTCCTTCCACTCAACAACACGCTAGTAACCCGTTGAGCAGGGGTGTGTTGAGAAAGAGACAGATCTGGACGAGCAGGAGTAATAGGATCAGTATCTTTTCCGTCAAGAGCCATACCGGAGTGTCTGAACCCAAGAGAAAACCAACAAAAATTTGAAAAATCGAGAAGATGAAGGGCTGCCCAGAACAGGTGAAACACAGATGGGGCAACCGGAGACCAAATAAAGGTCTGAAAGAGAGATGAGAAGGAGCACTAAGGTTCTAATGCATCACAAGGATGCAAGAGGGGCCCACAGAGGGGCGGAGGACAGCGCAGAGGCTGTCGGAGAGGCACAAGTGCCTCGGTGGAGACCTGGGAAGTGCGCCGGAGCCCTAGGGGGCTTGTGGGACCCTCGGCTGGTGGGGGGGGGGGAGAGCTGCGCCGAGGTGGGCTAAAGGTGGGAGATGGTGCGGCGAGCCCAGGAGAGGCTGTGGGTAGCGGCTGTTGGTGGTGGGGAGCTAGGGTTTGGTGTTTTTGTTGTTGCTCTGATACCAAGAAGAAAGATAGAAGAATTGATTGTTTAATTCATTCACAAAGAGTATGTATATATACAAGCTAGGAAAGACAGAAAAAGGAAACAAAGAGAAGAAAATTGATTAATCTAAATACAATTCTGACATTACGTACATCTTATCACTTTTTTCCGATATTAATTAAGTATTGTAACTGGTTGTAATAAGTAGAGTTTACATTTTGGGTTAAATTTAAATGGTAAGTGAGAAGATAATTGATTAATCTAAATATTTAATTAGAAAAAAAGGCGGGACTCCCCTTTTTGGAGCGGAGATTCCACAAATATTATAGATTATGATTAGGCCAATATATTATATATAACATTTTATTTTATTTTCAATTTTTTGGAGAATGGGTTAGAAATGGGCCAACATATTACATATAAAATCCGTTTTTTTTTTTTAACCTAATCAATATTTTTTGGGGGACTATACAATAGGTTTTTTTTTTTTGGCGTGTGTGTGTGTGTGTGTGTGTGTGTGTGTGTAGGGGGGGGGGGGGGGGGGGGGGGGGGGGTTGTCTTCCGCTTCAAATTTAGAGTTTACTCTTCCATTTTGTGATGTCCAAATTATTGTTACACTTTCCTAAATTGATATACATTTGCTATTTACTTTATAAAATTACCTTTCTTTGAAATCTACCCAAGAAAAGTCAAAAAAGTTGTACTAATTAGAGATAATTGTGGAAAGTAGACATCGATTTTTTTTGTCCTTTTAAAAACTTGAGTTTTCAAAGCAAGACTCCTAATTTGTGGCAGGGGGAGCTACCACAATATAATCATACAAAAATTTTAAATTCTTCACTCAGAATAATTTTGATAATACAATTATATTACATACTTACAAAAAAAAAACATTTTTTTTAAAAAATTATTTGTATGACGTCGTTGACCAATTATTCAAGTTCCCATATGACGTCCAATTGACATTTACAAAATATAAATACAATTTTATTTTTCCAAAATTCTAGTCTCAATACAGAACAAGTGAGTGGACGAAAGCTTTGGCTTTTGCTTTTACTTCATAGATCTAATTGATTGATTAATTAATAGGCGGAGTTATTCTGAGAAGTTTCTCGTATGAGAAAACATCTTATGATTCTTGGATGAAAAAACAATTATTGAATTCTTAAGATTTTTAAACAAAAATGATAGGGATACACACCAAACGACACACTAAATGACATACCAACTTTAAATACATGTACCCTTTGCTTAGGCCGGGCAATTGGTTGGATATGAGTAAATATGGGTTGGAACAAAATAGGTTGGGTTAAAATGGTTTTAAAACTATTTATAACCCATGAAAATATAGGTCAAATATGGGTTGACCCGGGTTGACTTGCCAACCCGACCAAAATTATCGTTATTTTTTTTTGAAATCTTTATCTATTATTTTTTTCTTTCAAAAAAAAAATTGGAAATTTTTTTTAAAATTTTTTTTTAAAAAAAAAAAAAAGAAAAAGAAAATTGAATGACTATTTTACCCTTCAAACTTCAAAATGCTATAATTTGTTAAGACTAAACTAGAATTGAACGTCGTCAAAGCCTATGAACTTATTATAATATTAAGACCATTTGGGGAGCTAAAAAGCATATATATGGTCAAATGACCAAATTGCCCTTGGAGCTTACATATAAGAAGTTAACATTGTTAAAATCATCAATTAATACGGAGTGACCTACTCAAGGTTTTTCGACGTTCTGGATCCAATGACAGAGTTCATTTGGTTTGAATCTATTTGGAAAATGACTATTTTGCCCTTCAAACTTCAAAATGCCATAACTTGTTAAGAATAAACTAGAATTGAACGACGTCAGAGCCTATGAAATCATCCTAATATTAAGACCTTTTTGGAATCTAAAAAATATATACGTCGTAAAATGACCAAATTGCCCTTGGAGCTTACATACAAGAAGTTAACATTGTTAAAATCATCAATTAATACGGAATGATCAATCTCTAGGTTTTTCGACATTCTGGATCCAATGACAGAGTTCATTTGGTTTGAATCTATTTGTAAAATGACTATTTTGCCCTTCAAACTTCAAAATGCCATAACTTGTTAAGAATAAACTAGAATTGAACGTCGTCAGAGTCTATGAAATCATCCTAATATTAAGACCATTTTGAAATCTAAAAAATATATACGTTGTAAAATGACCAAATTGCCCTTGGAGCTTACATATAAGATGTTAACATTGTTAAAATCATCAATTAATACGGAATGATCAACCCTAGATTTTTCGACGTTCTGGATCCAATGGTAGGGTTCATTTGGCCTGAATATATTTGTAAAATGACTATTTTGCCCTTTAAGTTTCAAAATGTCATAACTTGTGAAGACTAAACTAGAATTGAATGCCGTCAGAGCCTGTGAGGTCATATTTAAGATAAAGAACATTTGGGACCTACAAAGTACATAGATGATAAAATGACCAAATTGCCCTTGGGGTTTAAATATACGAAGTTAATATTGTTAAAATCTTCAAATAATACAGAGTTGCCTACCCCCGAGATTTTTCGACGTTCTGGATCCAATGGCATGGTCCATTTGACTTGAATATATTTGTAAAATGACTATTTTACCCATTAAACTTTAAAATGCCATAACTTGTTAAAATAAAATCAGAATTTAACGTTGTCAAAGCATGTATTTGCATGAATATATTTGTAAAATGACTATTTTGACCTTATATATTTAAAAACCCGTAGCTTGTTAAGATTTAACCAGAATTGATCAATTTACAATCTATGTACTTTTTAGCCATTTTGATTTAATCTTAACAAGTTATGGCATTTTGAATTTTTAAGTAAAATAATCATTTTTCCCTTATGTATTCAAGTCAAATAGACCCCTGCATTGGATTTAGAATGTCGAATAATCTTAGTGTAAGTCACCTAGTATTATTTTAATACTTTAACAATGTTAACTTATTACAAGTAAGCTCCAAGGGCAATTTGGTCATTTTACTGTATATATATACTTGTACATCCTCAAATGTTCTTCATCTTTATATGAGCTCACAGGCTCTGACGACGTTCAATTCTAGTTTAGTGTTAATGCGTTATGAAATTTTGAAGTTTGAAAGGCAAAATAGTCATTTTACAAATAGATTTAGACCAAATGGAGCCTGTCATTGGATCCAGAATGTCAAAAAACCTTGAGATAGGTCACTCCGTATTATTAGATGACTTTAACAATGTTAACATCTTATATGTAAGCCCCAAGGGCAATTTGGTCATTTTATGATCTAATACTTTTTAGGTTCCAAAATGTTCTTCATAATAATATGAGTTCACAAGCTTTGACGACGTTAAATTCTGATTTTATTTTAACAAGTTATAGCATTTTAAAGTTTTAAGGGCAAAATGGTCATTTTACAAATATACTCAGGTCAAATGGACCACACCATTGGATTCAAAATGTTGAAAAACCTCAGAGTAAGTCACTTTGTATTATTTGAAGACTTTAACAGTGTTAACTTCGTATATGTAAACCCCAAGGGCAATTTGGTCATTTTACCATATATGTACTTTTTAGGTCCCCAATGTTCTTTATCCTAAATATGACCTCACAGGCTCTGACGGCGTTCAATTCTAATTTAGTCTTAACAAGTTATAATATTTTAAAATTTAAAGGGCAAAGTAGTCATTTTACAAATATAATCAGGTCAAATGGACCCTACCATTGGATCCAGAACGTCGAAAAACCTCGGGGCCGTAGTAATTGATGATTTTAACAATGTTAACTTCTGATATGAAAGCTCTAAGGGCAATTTGGTCATTTTACGACGTATATATTTTTTAGATTCCAAAATGGTTTTCATAATAATATGTGCTTATAGACTTTGACGACGTTAAATTCTGATTTTTTTTTTATAACAAATTATGACATTTAGAAGTTTCAAGGGCAAAGTAGTCATTTCACTAAGTAATTATAAAATTTTGACACAAAACTATTGTTTACCAAACGCATTTTTTTTTTTGTTTTTTTTTTCTCTTTTAAAAAACAAAACAAAGTTACCAAACGCATTTTTTTTTTCTTTCTTTAAAATGAACACAAAAAATTCTAATACTAAAACAAAAAATGAAATGGTTATCAAATGGTTAACCATTTTCAACCCATTTTTTAATTATACATTTTATTTGTTCAACCCATTTTCAAAACTTTTGCCAGGTCCAAAGTGATTATTTTTCAGGTTGGCTTGGGTGAGTTGGGGCATCCAAAACTATTTTGTCAGGCCTACCTGTGCTGTATAAGTGATACACAGAAAAGTATGAAAAATTCAAATAACACAGGGTATATGCATTTAAAACATAGTGTGTCGTTCGATGTGTTATTTAGTGTGTGTCCCTATCATTGTTGATCTAATTGGTGAGTGCACGTGGTACTCATTAAGAGCTATATCAAGCTTCAACGATTATATACAATTCTTTGTTGTCAGTTTCTATTCTTGAGATTTGGTCAGAGACAGAGATGCTTTGACTTTCGTCACAAGTAGATGCCATTTGAGTAAAAGTAATAAGTCGGTCCAAAACAAAAACTAACTCGGGCCTTGTCGACGTCAAGACGTTGGCATAGGTATTTTTGTCCGAAGCCATTTTTTTTTTTATAGGGGTATTAGAAATTTTTATTCGAACCATCATTATTCGGATTATATTTTTTTGACCCATCACATTTTTAATTTATTTCTCAATTTCATCCCTGTTTGAATTATGGGGAAAAATTGAGTTATGGGGGGAGGGAAAGAAGAAAAATGAGTGTTTGGTCATGCTAGCCTGAAGTTGCTATTTAAATTCGCGATTTCTTCTTTCTAATCTGAAGTCACTAATTTAAATAGCGACTTTAATTCTATGAAGTCGTTAGTTGAAATAGTGAATTCTACCTTCGGCCAGAAACTATGAAGCACGGACACAGATACGACACGACACCGGTACATTGATACGATAAAATTCTAAAAAATTGCACGTCAACACTATAGTAAAAGTGTCCATGAAGTGTCGCGTCCGTGTGTTGGACACGATATAACACGCGACAGGTGGCCTTCTTAGAAGTGTCTGTGCTTCCTAGGCCAAAAGTTATGTTGGAAATTTTTTGATAAAATTGCTACTTAAAATAGCGAATTCAGAATGGTAATGAATCAGATAAATATGACACTAACTAACAGTGATAGTTCGGGTCAAAAATTTCAAAGATAAAGTTGAGAAAACAAATAAGTAAATGATTGTTGTTTGGGATAATTAAAATTCAGTCATGTGTCAGTAGAGTATTTAAAAATCAGTCATGTGCTTTTTGTAAATTAGAAATACATCAACTTTTTGTCTAAAATACCTAAAATACCCCCTTATCTTTGGCCTTTTGTGAGAATAGAGAAAAGAGACAAGAAGGGGTATTTTAGAGATTTTACACCAAAGTTGATGTATTTCTAATTTACAAAAAACACATGACTAACTTTTAAATACTCTACTGACACATGACTGAATTTTAATTATCCCTTGTTTCAAAACCAATCTTACTTCACAAAAGTTCCCCATGAGAAAATACAAAACAGCCGGTCCCCAAAAGTCTAAGCATTGATTTTGTACTTTATGCTTGCTGACTGTATGCCTACTGTCACTCAACGAAAAATAAAGTACTCTTAACTCAATAAATATAATAAATTACTCTAACTCTATAAATATAATTTGAACATCAAGGGTCATAGAGATCTATCTAGGGATGTCTGCTATTGTTGTACTATTGTGTGTAGTAGTCTCTGTTCTTCGTTGTTCAGATGGGTTTTTTCAATATAACAGCGGAGGAGGAGGTGGGATTGTTGATGATAGAAAATTTAATGTCCATTTGGTTGTTCCGCATTCATATGATGATGTTGGACCAAATACTAGCATTCAGGTCTTACCAAAAAACACTTGTACTTTTGAGTTAAATTATTTATATATATTTATACATATATATATATATATATATATGTTTGTAATTTTGTATTGGGATTTGAATGGTTTTGCAGGGTGCTTGCGTCGAAAACATGCCCACTCCCCATACCAAGTTTGTGTTCCTTGAAATGGTAAAGCGTAAATTTTATTTCATTGAAATTTTATTTTATTGATGGATTACATTGAAAATTTTATTACAGAGATTATTGAACCTCATTTTGGTTTCAACCAAGTTGTTCAATTGTTTACTAGTCAGTATATGAATTTTTTTTTTTTTTTTTTTTTTTTTCCGTTCCATGAAAATTAAAAAAAAAAATTATGCTTTTTTTTTTTAATTTGCAATGATTCGATGAATATACACACACAACCCCATCCCTCAAAAAAAGGTATCATGTACTGTATCTCTTAGTAGAAAATCGAGAGTTATAGGACGAGGCGAGCCAATAAAAAAAAAAAAAAAAAAAAAATACTATTACAGTTCTATTTTGGTTGGACAACTTTGGGTAATGGATTTAAAGCTTCAGTCTCTTTGTCCTCTCTCTATAGTATTTGCTTCGATTTATACAGATCGAATTTTCGTTTTCTGGCGATTGTATAGCTTCGATCCATCTTCTTTTGTGCGCCACGATTTGCCTTCTGTTTTTTTTTTTTTTTCTTTTTTTTTCTCCGTCGTTTCTTTCGATCCTCCACCTTTTCCTCTATTTTTGCCTTGAATTTCTGCGATTAATGGACTCTTTAGTCTTTACCATGGATTTTTGCTTCTTTTTCTCCTTCCTATTTTGCCCCTTTTTTCCTAGGGTTTTCATTGGAAAACCATAGATTTGTCTCGCTGCATATTGAGTGGACCAACAATTAAAATTGAATATGGACATTCACGGGTAGGTAGAATATTCGCGATAGATGAGTTTGAGATTTTCACATGACGTGACTGACCCCCCTAACGGCCCGTTTGGTTCATGGATTCTAAGGGTGGATTTTGATTCCACCCGAAGATTACTAGTAATCTTAAAATATATCTTTGTTTGGTTCATGGAATATTTAAAGAATTGTGGGTCCCACTGGATTTAAAATCCACCCAAAGGTAGGGATGGCAATGGGACGGGTTTTTCGGATTCCCCGCCCCGTCCTGCCCCTAATAGGTAGGGTATGGGGTTGATTCAAACGGGGTAGGGACGGGTATGGGGTACATAATCTTAACTCGAGTCGGGTTCGGGTTGAAATCGGGGTTGGGGTGAAATCCCCCAAACCCGCCCCGATATGTTGTGCAGGAAGGTAAACGTTTGTCTCACATCGAAAGTGTATCTTGTGAGATATGAATTTCTTCTTCAATAAATAGAGTCTGGGCATGCACTACGTTAAATCACATGTTAGACTTACTTTAATGCGCGTTGGGATTCGTGTGTGAAATCAGTTTGCATAGTTCAAAGTTTGCTTTATGCATGAGTACACGTGTTAGACTCTAAATTTGCATAGTAAAAAGTGAGGAGGTGATTAAAATTAGTTCACATGTGGACTAAGCATAGCCACACATTTTTATGTAATGTCTAAACACTGAGAAGTTGTCTAGATTTTGACCAATTTCGGGGAGGTGGGACGGGTTCGGGGGGCATACCAGCAGACGGGGTCGGCGACGGGACCAGCAATATCTTGGACGGGGCGGGTTCGGGAACGGCAAATACTTAAGCGGGGCGGGGTCGGGAAATGGCACCCCCGTCCCATACCCGTCCCGTTGTCATCCCTATCCAAAGGTGGAAAATAGGGTGGATTCTAAATCCTAGCTTAGAGGTGGTATTCCTAAGGATTACTGGGGTTTTGATTTACTATTTTCATAATACCTAAACTAGCCTTTATTAAACTATTAAACAAACAAATAATGTGATCAGAGAAATTTATGATTATAATTATTATTATTTTCTAAAATGGAGAGATTGGTAGATGAGATTGTTTGTGATGATTTCTTATGCTTGAAACATTATATTTGATGTTAGTTTAATGACTGAATTCAAATTTGGGTTGTTATTTGTTAATGATTGAAAAGTCTATATGATATTACAATAACTATATATTTGGCATATTGTGATTTGTACGTTAGACCTATACACGTTTTAAAATTAAAAATATAATATACCTTTTGTTATTATTTATTCAAATATATTTTAACTACATGTAATTGTTTAGACTCATGTTCATGTCTTAATTACTCTATATATCTCATTTTTTATGTGTAATTGATTTTTAGATTTATACCATTATTTTTTTTCAATCACCCTCCATTTTTAGAGGGTTGACAATTTGATTTTAACTCGTACATTCTTTTAGCCTTTAAGGGTAGTTTAGGTATTTAATAATATTTCTATTTCATTTCCTTGACCCAACCAAACACTGGATTCTAAATCCAGCTAAAATTCTATTGGTGAACCAAATATTTTGCAGGGATTCAGATTCCTGGTAAAATGATTACTGATATTATGATTCCTAGTAATCAGAATCCACCTAAAATAATCCATGAAACAAACGGCCGTAAGGGTTAAAATGTGAAATTATTGGTTGGTCGGAACCACATGACATGTACTCTCAAGTCAATGAGAGGAGTATTTTAGATAAAGACCCACACTTAAAAGTAAGACCTCCTTCATGCATGTACGGGTGTGTATAAAAGATCCATTGGCCAGAGGTACCATGTCCTCAAGGTATCCAAAAAGACCCTTCTTGATATAAATGGGCCTTTATCAGCCCAGCTTCAGCCTATGAGCCCAAACTACTTTGTTGGGGAGCCTATGGAAAGATGCAGATATTGACCAAGAGCCTAGTCAAACATTTTTTTTTTTTTTTTTGTTTATTAGTCCTCTTACCGATGTTCCCAGACTAACCGTTCAGTGTCCTACAGGAGCAAAGTATATAGCTCCAAATGTCATGATGGTAAATAACAACTGGGGAGTGGGGTCCTAGGAGAATTGAAACTGGTTTGAGCCATCTTTTTTTATTTATAAAAGTTGTAAATCTTAAAGACCTTTGTCTGAATTGGAGAACCCAGATGCTCGAAGCTCCAAATTCCAGAAATCTATCACTAAAGCAGAGGACATTAAACAAGTGGAATCTCAAAGGATACAAAACTATAGTTGGAAGTATGCAACATTTGCTCATCTTATTCCAGTGATTAATTATGCGACTTGGATATGGGTTGGGGTGACTGTCCCAGAACAGCTCCAAATGGACCAATGATGACCATTTGCCATTGCTAAACAAGCATGAGTTTGCTTTAAAATTGTTCTGATCATGGTTGTCAAACATGAATCGAATCGTGAATCGATTTTCCCGAATTATGTGGTTGGTATTTTTAGTGCCCGTAAAAACACATGTACAATGCTTAAAACGAACAAAACAACAATTTAGATCATGAATCGAAAATTTAGATCGTGAATCGAAATTTTTTGGATCATGAATCGTTCAGGGCTGTATAAAATTCAAAATGACTCCTATGATTGGGCTCATTAATCTACGTTTTCTAGCAACCATGGTTATAATGTATTTGGTAACTGTAAATTCTAATCTGATACACGCTTCAGGTGCAGGGTAAATCTCTAGTGTTTGACGCCAATGTTGAAGAGCCGGTTAATGAATTTATTAATGCTACAATCACTCAAGTAAGCTCTAGCAATTCCTTGATATTTTAAAATAGATTATTGAGGTTTTAGGCTCTGTTTGGAGGATTGCCTGAGGGCTAGAAGGCGATCCTCTATACATAGATATGACAAAGGACAATAATGTTGACGTTGTTGGTGCTTAGGTAAATGGGACAAGTACAAATCGTACTATGGGGCCAATAGGTGATGAATATGCTGAAACTTGGTTGAAGCAGAGGGATAAATTAGTTCACTATGATAAAAAGGTAATGTTTGATTCATATCCCCTGGTACTCGATCTCTTTGTTGATTCTTCTGAGTTTATTTTTCCTGTTATATATAATGTTTTAGGCTATGTTTGATTCATGTATTTCTGTGTGGTGAAAGAGACTTAGACTTTGGTTTGCATAGGCTGACTAACATGAGTGTTCTGTAACAAGGGAAATTTTATTTTTTTTACCAAGTTCATCCTCTCCAGAAAAAGCCAAATTATTGCCTTCACATGTACATTGCCATATATTTGTCGATTTTGTCAACCTAATTGCCTTCACATGTACATTGCCAATTTGCCATATACTATTCTTTATCGTACTGTAAATCCAGGAGAAAATTCAACCAAAAAGACGACATGGAACTTGGTTAGCAAACTAAGCAACAATTGAGTTTTTCAGGAAGAAGTATGTTAGAGAAAGAGACATGATAATATAATAACCATTCCAGAAGGTTAAAGTGTAAATTCAAATTTGGAAGTTTCAAATGTTCGAAACTCAATAAAGTCCCGGAAGTTGAGGGTAAACAGACCCCATTTGCAGAGGCGGAATCAGGATTTTTTGTCACGGGGTTCTAAGCTATATGGGGATTCGAGGGAAGCACCCCGAGACGATTTTATTTTTGGGTCTATTTTTATTTTTGCTGAATTTTTTTGATCCAATTATTATACATAAATTCCCCAATTCAACATAAATCACAAACTTATATGTGCACAAATTCACAATCACAAGTACCCCAATTCAATATTCACAAATATCCCTCAAAAAAATAAAAATCACAAATATTCCCCAATTCTATTATTTTTTGGTTAACATATTCTCCAATTAAAAGAGGGAAAAAAAAATATGTAGAATTAGTTTTAGACCCCATTTCGGGGTAAGAAATGTAATTTTTAATTTTAAAATGTGACATTTGGTAATATGCAGTAATATGAATCTATTTGAAGAAAAACATTATAGGGTACCCTTTAAAATTCTAAGGGCCTATTTGTAAAATTCAAAAACTTTAAAGCTAAAAATGTAATTTTTAAAATTTTAGGGGAATGCTATTTAAAAAAAAAACTCATAAATTTTAAAACTAAAAATATGATTTTTAAAATTTCGGGGTAGTCTTTATGTGGCACCGCCCCCTGCCTATTTGAGATAATTAGAAATTCAAAGAAAAGAGCATTCGAGAATTAAAGGAGAGAGAAAGAGAGAGAGAGATTAAATGATTAAAGAAAGTTTTTGTTGTGCATAAACACGTGACAAGCAATTAAATAAACGAGAGAAGATGTGAACAAAATAATTCACAAGCCACAATATAAGATTTAACAAGGTTCGATAATTTGCCCACGTCTTTGGGATGGGGATGATAAAAATCTCCGATCCGTTGGAACTCCGCCCCGTCCCGTCCCTAATGGAACAGGTTTGGAGGAGGTATTATTGGAGTAGGGCTATAAGCATTGGGGCAGAGGTGGTAATTGAAAGTACTCGCGATTAAAACTTGTATTAAAGTGTCTAATGTAGTAATATACTCTCATACTTTTCCCTTATTTGCTAAAATACCATGACTTATATATATGTGTATATGTATATACATATATACCTTATATCATGAGTCCATGACATATAAGTAGGTCATGTGATGCACACATAAGTTATCATTAGTGGCATAACCATAAATTTACTTAGAGAAATTACTCTTTACATACCTAGCTATATTGAACCTAAATCTATAAAAAATTATAAGAAAAATTGATGCACAGACTATATTAAAACTAAACTAAAATTGTAAGGAACAAAGTGGCAAAATTGAAACTACAATGATCAAAGTGAAATCACACCCTAACTATGAGGGTACGAAATGTAATTTACCCTTTTATTTCTTCATTACAACGGTTGTATAATCCTATATCGTATAACAAGCCAATAAGAAGCTTGTATGAATCCATCTGACCCGCTATTTCGATGAGAAATTTTCTCCAACTCGGCCTAAAAAATCTCTAACTCAGACAAAAATTTAAAATATATAAGAGGTTACAAAATCCTATATGGTATCCTAAAGACACCCAATATTTACTCCCTCTCCAGAAAGAGCCAAATTATTAACTTTACTTGTACATTTCCATATATTTATCGATTTTGTTAACCTAATTTCTATCACAAACATGAATATTCTTTATCAAATATGGTACTGTAAATCCAGCAGAAAAGTCAACCAAAAAGACGACAATTGAGTTCTTAAGGAAGAACTAAGAAGTATATTAGAGAAAGAGAGAGAACATAAAAACCATTCAAGAATGTTAAAGTGTAAATTGAAATTTGAAAGTTTCAAATGTTCGAAAACTGAATAAAGTCACGGAAGTTTGAGGGTAAACAGACCCTATTTGAGATAATTATAAATTGATAAATTATCAGAAAAGGGAGAACTAGAGAAATTGAAGGAGAGAGATAAAAGGATTAAAGAAAGTTTTTGTCGCGCAGAAGCTCGTGACAAGCAATTAAACAAACGAGAAAGAACGGATGAACAAAATAATTCACAAGCATAACGAAGCATTGACACGAGGTTTAACGAGGTACGGCGATTTGGCTACGAATACGTCCCCCGGTCCCCGAGCGCAAATTATGGAACTTCCAGAAACTGAGAGCTCAAAAACAAAAAAAAACAAAAAAAAAAAAAAAAAAAAAACTCTGCGGGGATTTTTTTCTTCTCACAAACTTGTCCATTTGGGTGGGGTTGAGAATTCATTCCCCCCGCACCTCCAATATCCCAGAGAGTCTATATATACCAGCAAAAAAAAAAAAGTGGCAATTGAATGTAATACGTTCACGTAACCTTGACCTTCTCCAACCCAATGTGCAAATTTCTAAGAAACACCACTTTTCAAACTTTCTCTTTTTTCAACATTGGTGGCTTGACTTTGCAACGCATCAAGCCAAAAACAATTTGTATTGCTCAAACAATATGTGGAAATTTCTAAGAAGCACTGGTTTTCAAACTTTCTCCCTACCTCTTTTTCAACATTGGTTGGCCAATTTTCTTGACTTCGAAAAAAATGTGTGCGAGTTAGAGAGAGGTTAGGCATATCCCAAGATAATTAAGACCAGCTAAGGGCAATTTTGGAATAGAGTATTTTTCATGTACCAAGTGATGTAACATGATATAAATCTGTTAGCTTTTGGAAGGATAAGTTAACAAATGTCGAGTACATATAGTTGAGGGTGTCGATTAAATAGTTTAGGAATTAGGATACTGAGTTTAAAACCGGTCATAGCAGAGGGGTATTTATTTAATTTTTCATGTTCTTAAGTTACAAAAAAAAAAAAAAAAAATTTGATATGTGAAGGAACAAGCATGTGAGTTTACTCCACCCAATTTTTTTTTTTTTTTTATACTCAGAACCAAACAAATCTCTATGTCAATTCTTATAAATTGGTCGGCCCAGAAAGCTAAAAGAAAAAGATAGGTAGAAGATGAATAAAGACCAAACACTCAAAATTGTAGAAATAATAAAATACTCACTTTGTCTAAATTTTTTTTTTGTTTTGGAATACAAGGACAAATTCCTATATCTATCCTCCGCGACTTCGATATTGATACATATTGTCGTTTTTATCGGAATTGAACAAGGGGCAAACCCCGGGCACGTGCAACGACCCCACAATACACGCACCAGGTAAATCAGGGAAGCAAGCTAACAATAGGATCTGAACTCACACCAAGCTGGACATTTTTAAAGTCCATCTTGAGATCCATCTCTCCAACTAGCTTACACGACCCCTGGGGGATTTCGAATCCTTAACCTCCCTTTGGGAGGCCAAAGGCCCTGGCCAAATCCTTAATATTTACCTATGAGGAGTTTCGAACACAAGACCAAGAGGGTAGAACACCCCACTCTCTTGGTCCGCCTCCCCCTTGGACTACCAATGATTTGGTTTACTTTGTCTAAATTAAGGGACTCATTCCAACTATTTTAATAACTTTTTTTCTTCTGGTAAAATTATTCAACTTTCCAATTACTGGAATTCCAAAACGGTAAATTAAGAAAGTTACTAGTTAAATACACTTACTTTTCAGACAAGACTGCTAAACTGGAACATTTTAAAATGGAATGAAGGATGCTTTTACAAGTTAAATACACTTAGGCTTAGTTTGGCCCCCATGTGGCTTTTTAAAAGGAGCTTATGAAATTTATTACTAAGTTGTTTGATAATTTTATACGAGTAACACACTACTCTTCAAAAAGACATCATGAAACCAAAAAGTAAACTTGAGCTTTTAAAAGCTCCAGAATGGAGCTTTTAAAAGCTCCCCCCCAAAAAGCCCTAAGTTCAAATTTTGCAAAGCTCATAACCTAGTTACCAAATGAATTAACATGAAATTGAACTTTAAAAAAGAAGAAGCACCACGTGGGGGCCAAACTAAGCCTTACTCGCCCAATGTGTTACTACTATCTAATTATCTATAATTTATAATATATATATAGTGAGGCTCTTAAGTAAATAGAGTTAAGTGAACATACCTAGTGAATCTAATTTTTTTTAGCCTAAAAGAACATGCGGGTCAACAAGGCGCACGGATCAGCAAAGGCGGGTATCTAATATCGAATTATATGCTACTCCCTCCGTCCCATATAAAGAGTCTTTTGGGAACTCCAACTTATTAAGGTGACAACCTTGATTTTGGTGAGATTTTCAACTTTCCAACATTGCCCTCTTTGAAATTCAAAATTATAGTGTCACATCAAAAAATAGAGAGGGAAGAGTTGGATATAATAAAAGGCAAAATTGGAAAGTGTGTATTAAAGTATTTTGACTTTTCAAAGAGGACTCTTAAAATAGGACATCAAAAAATGACATCAAAGACTCTTAATATGGGACAAAGGGAGTAATTGCTATGATTATGTTTTGATTCCTTTACTCTTTTAAAATTGGTATCTATGATTGTAGTTGATTAATTTCTGTTACTCTATCATTTTGGCTGTTTTTTTTTGTCCATTGTATGTTTAGTTCCTTTTACATATTTAGGGTAATTATACTGACCTTCCTCGAGGTTAGGTCTAATTACACTGACCTCCCTTGTGGTTTTCAAAATTACACAGACCTCTCCTGAGTTTAGTATTTGGGTAATTATTTGCCCCCTCCATTATCCTCCGTTAGTAAACCATTAAATATATTACACGGACCTCCATTGAGTTTTTTCAAAAGTACACAAACCTCCCCTGACTTTAGTATTTAGGTAACAATTTACCCTCTTTGCTAGTAAAAGACCATAACAAGACATGCTTAGGCCAGCAAATAATTTGTGTTAATTTTTCCAAAATACCCTTATAAGCTTTCCAAATTACCCTTATCTCCCTCGAGGTTATGTCAAACAACACACACCTCTCTTGTGTTTTTTTTTTTTTTTTTAATTACACTAACCCAGTTAAATTTTAAAACTATTCTTATTTTTCAGACTTTTGTTTTACCGACGATGCTCATGCTTATTACACCTACAATAAAATATTTGATTGTTATATAAATTTATATATATGCATACATTATTGGTGATTCAATTTTGGTTTGGCTTTAAATTTAAAACAGATGAGCCGTAAACATAAGGATTTACGACTTCCAATTTAATTCTGTCACATCATTAATTTTTAAACAGAATTCACGTTAAGATGAAACTTTTTGTTTGGATAAATTATTCAATAGGTTTGTCACACCACATTAGTATGTTGATGTGGTGTGACCCTCTAATTTAGGCAATATGTATATCCCCGTCACACCATGTTAGCATGCTGATATGGTGTGACCCTATAATCTCAACCATACATTTACCCCATATTTGCATGGGATCATGATATGTGGATGGCAGTTTTTATTTTTTTTGGTTGATTGGTAGAAAAAAAAACGTAAAACGAGGGTAAGAGTAATTTGGAAAGCTTATAAGGGTATTTTGGAAAAATTAACACAAATATTTGCTGGCCTAAGCATGTCTTGTTATGGTCTTTTACTAGCAAAGTGGGTAAATTGTTACCTAAATACTAAAGTCAGGGGAGGTTTGTGTAATTTTGAAAAACCTCAAGGGAGGTCTGTGTAATTATATTTAACGGTGTACTAACGGAGGATAACGGAGGGGGCAAATAGTTACCTGAATACTAAACTCAGGGGAGGTCTGTGTAATTTTGAAAACCACAAGGAAGGTCAGTGTAATTATACCTAACCTCGAGGGAGGTCAGTGTAATTACCCCTACATATTTCTACTCCCTAAAACCAAAAATGAGAAGAATTACAAATTAAATATTCTTTATAAGTATTTTACATCTTTTTATCTTTTTTGTGTAGTTTAATAATGGATACAACGCACACAAGCAAACCCAACCAACTCCACCCCACAATGACCCATAGCAAAGCCTAACAGGGCCACTCATTCCGAGTGAACGCACAAATATGGGAGATAAGAACTTCCCCCAAAGGGAATCAAACAGTGGAGAGATCAAGGTGATACCACTTGACCACTTGGGTCGTTGGTGCATCTTTGCTTTTTAGGTAATCATTAATTAGGGCGTTAAAAATAATATCAATGACTACAAGTTAGGTATCTTTATGCGTTTTAGTAAAGTTTATGTGCTCTTCTTAACAAAATTTGTTTTCTTTGAATCTTTTCCCAATCACGAACAAAATGAGATCACTTTCTAACTCTTGAAAAAAAAAGGATCCACCGTAGAAAGTGCATGAGCTAAAGAAAACTTGTTATATATGCACAACTTTTTTCTAATTATATATGTATAGTAAACGGAAATTTTGGAAATGAAATGGCTAAGAAGATAATATCTATGGTATTCAGTTTAAATATTGTAATTTGAGGTAATAAAAAAAACATTATTTATCCATTCTTTAAATTACTTTTCTTTTCTTTCCTCATTAAAAGGGGAAGGAAAGGAAAGTTGAAGAAACAAAGTGGTCGTGAGTAACAACTAACAATCAAAGCACTGAATATTGCTGAGAATATTAATTAGGGATCACAATTCCAAATATTAAGGCTTAGTTTGGCCCCTATTTTGATAATTCGCCTATTTTAAAGCATAATTTTATGTCAATTCATTTGGTAACTAGTTTATGAGTTTTGCAAAAATTAAACTTGGGGCTTTTTTGGAGGGTGCTTTTAAAAGCTCTAGAGTGTAGCATTTAAAAGCTCAAGGTTGTTTTTTGGTTTCATGATTTTTTGTTAAGAGTAATGTGTCACTTGTGTCACGTGTCACTTTTAAAAAGCCACGTGAGGGCCAAACTAAGCCTAAGAGAGGTCAAAACTTAGAAGAGGTCAAAATTGTTTAGAAATATTACCCCATTATTTTTAATTTTTTAATTTCTTATATGATTAGGTTACACAAATAAGATCATATGATTACCAGTAAAGCTGTAGAACTAAAGTAAAAGTGTTAAGCCAAACGTAAAAATAAGACTCAAATTATTTTAGAAAACTTAATGGAGATATAATAATTTTTTTTTTTGGTAAATTAAATAAATGTTTTGAACATACAAAACAAGTAAAACAATTAAGTTAATTAACACTATTATATTCATTTGAGTAATGTTATGATTCCCAAATCCTAATCACAAAATCTCGATCCTAAATAATGTGACAGTGGATTCACTGAATTTTGATTGGATGATGTTGAAGTAGTCCCATCATTACTGAAAGTGGTTTCACTGCCATATAATTTGGGATGTGTTTTTGAGATTAAAATTTAGGAAGCATAGCATTACTCTATAATAAACTACCCTTAAACCCTTAATTTTGATGTGTGCATAATTTTTTTTTTTAAAAAAAATCTCTTTCATGGTAAAGCTATGAAGTTTTGTTTTATGAACTTACATACTAATACTACAATTTCTTTCCCCCACGTAATGTCCTACATAATGAAGTATATACTCAATATTAGTTACTACAACAGTACTACAGGTGTATATTAGTACCTAAACCTGATTCTTAGTTCACGTTGGTATTGGGTTTTTTTTACTATTTTTTCCAGGTGGACTCTACAGATTCATAAGAGTAAACATAGTGGTAGTAGATTTAATTGTGTCCACTGGCGAGGGTTTTTTTTTTATTTTTTTTATATATATATAGAGAGAGAGGGGTGAGTCGAGGGTAGCCTTCCGCAGCCGCTTGACCAATTTCTTCTTGGTTGGACATAATAAGCAAGAATGAAACATATTTAAAATTGTAAGAATTTATTTTTTTAAAAAATTAAGTCATAAATTAAAGTAAACAATTAGAAACTGTGTGAGCACTTTGCTTTAACACGTGAAAGATATTTTTATGACCTAAACAATTTGATATTAGATATCTGACGTGATTCTTCTATAATTTAATACTAAAAAAGATGTTAAGAAATTATTTGTACAAGTCAAGTGTAGGATTTTTCGATAAATGGGAAATTAAAAATGCTCCGAGATGGAAATGAGGGAATGTCTACAATACCTGAGTTTAATCAGATACAATTTGAAGGATTTTGTAGGTTCATTGATCAGGGCTTGACGGAAGAACTCTATAAGTTTCCAAAAATTGAAGATACAGATCTGTTTAGCCAATTTGATCATTTAATTTGTTAATATCTATCTTTTTGTACACCAACCACGTGCAAAGTACGTGCTGTAAGACTAGTATATATATATATATATATATATGTATGTGTATGTATGTATTTGGGTTAACTATTGCTAATAGGGTTTGTTGAGATTATAATCTCACATCAGGAATTTAAAGACTTGCTACTTAATATATAAGATCATGGGACATCTCTACCCATGACCAACTGGTTTTGGATTGGATGCTCCAATTCAACATGGTATCAAAGCAGGTTATTGTCAGGCTAATTTGGTCATATGTGCTCCATAATACCCTATCTCAATAATCCACGTGATTGCCTCTCTGTCATTCCACGCATGCGGGAGTGTGTTGAGATTATAATTCCACATCAGGAATTTAAAGTCTTCCTACTCATATAAGATCATGGGGTCTCTCCACCGATAACCAATTGATTTTAGATTGGATGCTCTAATTCCATAAAGTTCCTTAGCAATAGCTTGTGGTTTGCAATTCAATCACCAAAAACTTGTTTTGGCCAAAGTTGCCTTGGTCAAAAGTAAATTTTGTCCTTGACACATTTTCTTGTGAATGAATTGAAGAAGCTAGTTTGTATTTTATGTTTTGGAGCTTTACAATTACTTTAAACTCTAAAAGTTGTCAAACGGGTGAGGAACTTTTAATTGTAAAGTGCTGATATATGTAAATCGACACTTAATAATAAGGTTTAATTATAAAATAATCTTGAAGTTTTGTCCCTATCTCATTTTAGTCCCTGTCGTTTCAATTGCATCAATTAGGTCTCTAGAGTTTCTAAATAGAAGTAATGTGGTCCAATACTGAATTCAGTGAGAAAAGTAAACGGAATTTACTCACATACTATGCACTCAATGGCGGACTTGGCACTGGGCTCAGCTGGGCTGTAGCCTAGTGCAAGTTTGCTAAAAAAAAAAATTAGTTGTGTTATAGCCCAACCCACAATAGTCCAGCCCATCTTTCACCTAGTCCAGCCCACCCTAAACCAAGCCAATTACTGAAAAAAAAATCCATTTTGTGAGGCTAAAAGAAATCGAACTCTATACCTCTTGTAAAGAAGATGAAAATCAAACCACTAAACTAACAGACCTTGTGTTAGAAAAACATTATATATTTATTAGACTTTTTGCGATGAAATATAATAGTAATAGCTGGTACTCACTGAATGATATATATATATGTATATATTTTGGCCGAATTGTAACATAGTTCATTTTACATATTTGACTCAATTAACACTTATTTTTCTTTAAATATCTCCAACTCTTTTTTCTATAAGTAATACTTTGGAACACAACCAAAAGACACAACTTTGAAACACAATCCCCATATTGTGTCTATCTCTCTCCTGACGGGCCCCACAGTGCCCACTAAGAGGTAGATAGACACAAATCGGGGTTGTGTTCTTTGGTTGTGTCCCAAGTATTTCTCTTTTTCCATCACTCTATTCTTGTTTACTTTTGTAGGTTATAGAATCAAAAAAATAATAGAGTATCCGTGTACCAAATAAATCCCCCCCAAAAAAAATTCATGGCCGCTGCCCCGAACTCTCATGAAAATACGGCAAAGTATACAAGTTCGTTCAATCCCAGATGTTCATCCTGGGTCCTTGTATGCATTGTCACACTTTTAGGGGTAAAAATGAATACCACCTATATCCCACACCCGCTTATCAGCATAATTGTGCATAGCAATTGATGTATATTTTGTGACAAAATTGGACATTAGAAACATATAGCTTCTCTTTAAAACATTCAGAGACCAAATTAAAGCAATTAAAACTAGAGGACTAAAATGAGACAGAAATCAACTTTTAAGGGTATATTTTGTATTTAAGCCATACTAACAAATATGAAATCAGTACAAAGTAGAAACATGTGAAACCCATTATCACACTCCTGAACATCAAGTCACAGAGACCTAAATGTCGGCTATTTCGGTTTCAGCTTTTTGTGTGTGTATTCACGGTTGTTTGTTCATATGGGTTCGTTTGTGGATTTCAGTACAGCACTGGAGGTGGGATTGTTGAAGGGAAATTAAACGTACATTTGGTTCCCCATTCACATATTGACGTTGGTTGGTTGAAAACATTTGATCAGTACTATGATGGAGCAGATGGTAGCATTCAGGTGTTAAACCCATATATACTTTGAAGTAAAATATATATGTTTATATACTAATTATATGATCAGTACAACGTTGGATCAAATAACAGCATCCAGGTGTTTTCCTAATAATATCCTATTTGGAGGAAATTATGTATATGTTTATATGATAGTTTTGGGTTTGATTTTTAATGGAATTTTTGCATATGGGTGCTATGTTTTTGTTCTGCAGGGTGCTTGTGTTAAAAATGTGCTGGATTCGGTGGTTTGGTCATTGCGCGCTGACCCGAATAGGAAGTTTGTGGTTGCTGAAATGGTAAGCATAAATATTTGAAACACTTATGAATTACATTGAAGAATTATTACAGAGATTAATGAACTTCTTCATTTCGGTTTCAATGAAGTTGTTAAATTGACTATCTTAGTTTACGATTTCTTCATTGCATGAAAATTTTGTAAATTCATGCTTTTAATTTGCGGTGAAATCGATTAACTATAAAGCCTTATGATGTGTCTTAGTGGAAATGAAAAGTTAATGGACTAGGCTAGTACGGAGTATTGGTTTCAACAACTTGGGGTGCAGAGAGGGGTGACTTGATTACAAGCCTCTGGCAATATTAGCTCGAATTTGTAGACTTGAACCTGCAGTATAGTGCTTTAAGAAATTGACGATTCTTATCTAGTACCAACTTCTGGGTGTTAATACGTGGCAGTGATTAATCAGTTCTAGCTTTTGGTGCCTCCAATTCATCCATAGTTCGTAGGGGTAACGACTGGTTTTACCCAGAAGAGTAAGATTTGATAAGAACATGAATCTTGGTGGCGTCACGAACTACAATGACTTAATAAAATTATGTCATGAATCATTTGCTAATAAAAGTAAAGCTACCAAGCAAAAAGTTAAAACTATTGGTCAGATTTCTTGCAGTGTATCTGTGCAGGGGTATGGCGGAGTGTTATCTTTTTGTGCGATGAAGCAATGAAGAATCAGCGCTGGCAAATATACGTCTTTTATTCTACAGATGCATGCATAATCACTTAGCAGAATGCATAAACATGAGTCATGTAGCCGACCCCAAGTAAATAGGCACAAGGATTTGCTTTAGTTATAGTGTTTTTTTGTGTGTGTGTGTTTGTGTGTGTGTGAAACTTGCGACTTTCTGACAATACTCTAATATGGACAACAGGCATTCTTCTTACGATGGTGGAAAGAACAGACTGTGGAAAAACAAGAAGAAGTGAGAAAGCTTGTAGACACTGACCAGTTGGAATTCATGTAAGCACCTGTGTAATTTGTTTTTTTGTGTCGTTTTTGGGAAGCTGGTGATTTTAAATGGTTCTGGTGCAGAAACGGTGGCTGGGTTATGCATGATGAAGCAACTTCCCATTATATAGATATGATTGACCAAACGACCCTTGGTCATCGCGCGATAAAGAGCCTATTCAACAAAACTCCTCGTGCTGGATGGCAGATTGATCCATTTGGACACTCAGCAGTGCAAGCTTACCTACTTGGTGCAGAGGTAAAAAAATTCTGTATGTTATAGGGATGTCAGTATCTTTCTCGTTAAACTTGGAACTCAGTTGGGTTCAACTTGCTTTTGGGACCTCAAAAGCACGTTTAGGCTGAAGCAGCTCTGGAGGTGCTTCAACCCAAGTGTGTTGTGGGGAGCTGATTAGGATTTTTAGTGAATTTTTATTGATTCCGACGTGCCCTTGGTGATTAAGGCTTCTGCTTCTGCCAAAACTCAAAAGCCACAGCCAATCCACGCGGGCCGTTGACGCTTCAGAATCATGATTCTCTGATTAGTTTGGCTCACCCACTCAATTGGTTGGATTTTTCTGGATATGGTGTTAAAACATTGTTTGTCATTCTCATAGAACTGAAAAGTGCACTGTTTTTTATGATCAAATTCGTTACTATAAGGTATATATAGCATTCAAATTCAAGTGGGTACGTTGCCAACTTGAGCTTTCTTTGTTTGTTGTTCTTGTAGCTTGGCTTCGACTCTGTTCATATTGCAAGGGTTGATTATCAAGACAGAGCAAAACGCAAGGAAGATAAATCTCTTGAAGTCATATGGCGCGGGTCCAAAACTTTTGGTTCCTCCTCTCAGGTCTGGAAGTTCAACAACGGCTTTGGTTCCATTTTTTTCCCCTTCCAATGGCTTCCATTGTTCACCATTCACTTGTTTGGGTCCTTTGCAGATATTCGCCAATGTATTTCTTCATCATTATACTCCCCCAGATGGTTTCCATTTTGAAGTTTTTGACGACTTTGTTCCCGTCCAGGTTCATTGCTAAACAAGCATGAGTTTGCTTTAAAATTGTTCTGATCATGGATTGACAATCATGAATCGAACCGTGAATCCGTTTTCCCGAAATACGCATTTCTGTATTTTTTGTACGCGTAAAAACACATGTACAATGCTTAAAACAAATAAAGCAACAATTTAATACAAATTTCATTCAACATCAGAGCCTAAATGTCGAAAGTGTTTCACTTAAAACCTGGAAGTTCAATTGATCATGAATCGTTCAGAGTTGTATAAAACTCGAAACGACTCGTATGATTTAGCTCGTGAATCTAGGGATACTAACAAGTAGTAACAAACATGGTTATCTGGACTTTGGTAACTGTAAATTCTAATATGATACATGCTTCAATTGCAGGATGATCCTTTGCTGTCTGACTATAATGTTGAACAGCGGGTTAATGATTTTAAAAATGTTGCAATCACTCAAGTAAGCTCTACCTTCCTTAATATTTTGAAATAGATTGTTGGGGTTTTAGGCTCGGTTAGGAGGATTGCCCGAGGGCTAGAAGTCGATCTCTATGTATAGATATGACTAAGGACAATAATGTTGACGCTGTTGGTACTTAGGCAAATGTGACAAGGACAAATCATATTATGTTGACAATGGGTGGCGACTTCAAGTACAAATATGCCGAAACTTGGTTCAAGCAGATGGATAAGTTAATTCACTATGTTAACAAGGTAATGTATTATTCAGAAAACTATATTACCGGATACTCTTAAGTTGATTCTTTTGAGTATATTTTTCCATTGTATACAACACTTTAGGAGCATTGGGTTCAAAACCCGTGCTTGAGTATGTTGTTGGAATCAAGAAGACATTCAACATTATTGGCTGAAAAGTCGAGTGTGGGTCAGTTGTGCTTTTTGTTCATTTGATGGGATGACAAGCTCTGATTTGGGGTTGTATCTTTTCTCTCTTCCATTCTCTATTTGGGAATGTGAATTAATAAAATCTTGATCCTGCTGAACAAAAAAAAAAAAAAAAATTAATGGTGAAAAAAAGTGAGGACCCATGTGATTATTGTTTGCATAGGCTGAATAACACGAGTGTCTAGTAACAAGGAGATTTTATTGTTTAATCCTATTCATGCTCTCTAGAAAGAGCCAAATTATTGAATTCACATGTACTTTACCATATATTTATCAACTTTGTCAATCTAATTTCAATCACAAAAATGAATACTCTTTATATTTATTGAATGCATTTTATGTGTAGGAAGGAAAATCTATATCTGAGTAAGATACACTTTGTCCTTATCTTTCATGCTGATAGGCATTCCCGATCTCACGTTGTTGTGTTTTTCATTACTACATAAACAGCGGTTCTGAGATTTTATTAGTTTCGAATAAAATCCAAATCTATCTTGAAGATTTATTTTTTCCAATATGGCTGACTCAAATTACCATGCATCTTTCTTCCATAGGATGGTCGCCTGAATGCATTGTACTCTACCCCATCAATCTACACAGATGCAAAAAATGCTGCAAATGAATCGTGGCCTCTGAAAACTGATGACTATTTTCCGTAAGCATACTACCTCTTTCAATTTCCTCAGGCCACAATATGGTAGGCATAATCTATCATCCTAACCTGTTTTTGCACCTGCGTGTATGCTTATTTTTACAGATACGCGGACCATGCAAATGCTTATTGGACTGGTTATTTTACTAGCCGTCCAGCCTTGAAACGATATATCCGTATGCTAAGTGGATATTATCTGGTATGATGTCATATTCTGTGTCATGGTTCTTACATTGAGTCAATGTCAGGACAAATTTATTGTTGTATACTTGGCTCTATATGCTTTGGGATTCGAGTTTGATTGGTGATTTAACTTCCCCGGAGAACATCGAGCTCTCAGCTAAGACACGGGAAATCCTACAAAACAAACAAGACAAGATATGGCGGCGACACAGAAAATATTACATAACCATGTAACATAAAGATAACAATGTTTTTAAGAACTGTGATGTACATAAATTACCTCCAAACAACAATCCAACGTGAAATTATCATGACAACACTACCAGCTCTACCATTTAAGCTTTGTTTACAATGTAACTTTACTAGTAAAATCCATAAAGCTACAAGATGCACATAACATAATATTTATTCATTTTTATTTTGCTTTCTAAATAGCAACTTTCTAGTATTCAATCTCTTTACCATAAAATGTCTTAATTTTTCAAAATAAACTCCTCTTTTGATTCTTATTTTACATATCAATACTTTTGCTCCCAAAATTTAAGACACCTCTAAAGAAAACAACACCGTGTTGGATGAGTGTTGATGCTATGTCGAGGATGTGTCGTCGTCATGTCAAATTGAAAATATATATATATATATATATATCAGGCACGTTATTTGCGTGTCAGTGACAGTTGTCTCGGACACACATATGCACTTCATTTGAAGTGTCGGTGCTTCCTAGGCTATCAGTTCACAGGAAAGTTTTAAATTTGTAATATCATAATATGGGACTTAATATCCTACTACAAGCAGGTAGTGGGACATCATGGTGTTCAATTTTATATGGATAAGAAAATTCCTTGCCACCTTATTGAAGTAAGGGCAACATAGGAAGTTTGCATTGACGGCACTAAAGTAATCTATTTTAGCTCCTTTGAGAAGTTATTTACTTATTTTAGTGTCCTAATTTTAATGAGTTGGCAGAGAATACATTGTCCAAAAATATATGCGTAGTTAGAATTTCAGATTTTATATGTATATATATTACCTATATTTGCCAACCATGATCAAGGCTGTCAGGGTAAGAGCCAATGCAGCCACTGAATATGTTTCATCTGGAAAGAATAAATTTTCCTTCTATCATCCGATTCATCCATGAATTTAGTTTGACAAAAAACATTGTACAAAATAGTCTTCTTTTTGTCTAAAACAGGCTGCTCGCCAACTAGAGTTCCTGGCTGGAAGGAAATCGACTGGTCCAAGCACTTTCAGTTTAGGAGATGCTCTGGGAATAGCTCAACACCATGATGCTGTAACGGGCACTGCTACACAACACACAACAAATGACTATGAAAAACAATTGGCAATTGGAGCTTCTGAGGTGGGCTTTGAAGATTCTAGTCACACTATACTTGCATGACTATCTATTATTGTGCACTCTGCAGCTTATACTGAACTCTTACTTTGTAACTTTGAATCATCAACTTTTTACAGGCGGAAGCAGTTACAAATTCAGCTTTATCATGCCTAGTCAACTCGAGTTCAAGTGGACAGTGCGCCACACCCAATTTGACACTTAGCCAGGTGATGCTTTGACTTCTGCAACTTTTTCTTTTGTACATCCAAAGGATTGGCTTATGCTCCGTTTGGGAGGGAAGTAACTTTATTTTTTCCTAGTACATGTATCAATGCATATAGCAAGAGAAAAAAAAAGTGGTTGGAAAGGAGATAACATGATGGAGTGAGAGTCACTTGGTATAGAAGTTGAGGAGCGTGGGGTTTTATCCACCCCAAAACACCATCTCCTACTTGAAAGCAAAAGCAAGTAAGACTTGCTTTTATCGAAAGCAGAATCCCAAAAACTATTTTAGTTTAATGCTTCCCCACCCCCGCCCCCGCCCCCGCCCCCGCCCCTGCTTCATGCTTCTAGGAGAATACCCTTGTAGCATCATGTGTATTGTACAGGTGTCACTATGTTTTACATTTTTATCTCTCTCTCTCTCTCTCTCTCTCTCTCTCTCTCTCTCTCTCTCTCTCTTTCTGGTACATGTTTTGATGAGAGGAGTATGGAGAATTATATTTATGTAGCACTAAAGAGTCAAAAAAAATTGTTATGGTCTTGGATAATTTTAGAGGACATGAGTTTAGTTAGCATGCACGTAAACATAAATGACTTCTCTTTAAGTCAGGAGAAAAAATTATTTACAGATTTGGTTTTTTAACCGTCTTGTTATTTCACTTTATTGCATCCTTGAATTTTGACACTACTTGGCTGCCGAAAAGGATTTTGTTCAGAACATTCTGGAATGTTATGTCCTATAATTTTGTTGTGTCTAGATTTATAATTTTGCTCTGAGTACATGTAGGGCTACAAACAAGTGGCACATCTATGCTTTATTTTTTAATGTCCGATGTCCAATTTATCCCCAGTTGTGAGCTAATGCTTTCTTTTTTCCTTTTGCAATTGCCGTGGTTAACAGTGTCAACTACTTAATATAAGTTTCTGTCCACCAACTGAGGAAGATATTCCTGATGGTAAAAGCTTGGTAATATCTTCTTTCCCTTTGAACATTTTCATGATTAACTATATTCTGGAGCTTTTTTCACAGTAATTAGACCCATTTGGGCTAGCTTTTAAAATAATCCCTTTCTGTCATAAGACTATAAGAGTATTTAAAAAGCTACAAACTGGAGATTTTAAAAAAGCTGGTTTGTAGCTTTAGAAATGAATCCGATATTTTTGGAAGTTGTGAGGAACTAATCCAATGGGTCATTGATTTTTAAATAATCACTTCTTGTGTTGGCCCCGAAAAACTAACCCAAACGGTCTCTTAATTGTTACTTTCAGGTTGTTGTGGCATACAATCCACTTGGATGGAATCGTAGAGACGTCATTAGGGTTCCGGTGAATACTTTTTCCCTCTTCTTATCTCACTATAGTATGCCAATCCTTCAAGGGCTCCATATGTTTAAACCTGTGATTTTCATGCATTTTTTAAGCTCAATATTGATATTGTATATTATGACTATAATGACAACAATGCTTGATGCTACATACTTGGTAATTTATCTATAGAGGTAAAGTGAATACAGCTAAAGTTAGGATGTTTAGATGGCAGGGACAAGAAAAAACTATTTAAAATCGATGAATTTGTGTGAAGGAAGAAAACATTAATCTTGGAATATTGAGTTTCTTCGTGTTTAAAGCCGGTTGATTCAGATGGATTGACCATGTACATCGTGTAACTTTTCTAAGGAGGAGACTAGAAGACGTTGCAAATAATGCTTCCTGGTATATTGAATAAAACAGATTACTTACAGTATATATATGCAAGAAGAGCAAAGAGAACCCTAGAGCACCCAAAAGACAAAAAAAAAAAAAAAAATCCCATTGTAAAAAATAATGATGTACAAGCCTACACTCTCACAACCAATGTCCCATGCTACACTAGTAATGAGAATTAACTAGTCAGGTGAGTAACTGTTGGCGATACCGGGAAAAAATGGAAATGTCAATAAGAAAGCAGTTTGAGCTATGACAAAATGTGTGATGACCCATGTTTTAACAGACAATATTGCACTAGATAGTAACAAATGGTAAAGTGAGTTGCATAGTCAACGCCAAAAGCTGGGATGATGGGTTATGAAGTCCAATTGTTATTTAGGTTGAGTGGTAAGAAATATTTCTAATCTTTTAAGAAAACTTTAAAATAATGTGCAACACCAATTTCTCATCATGGGCATCGAGGCATTGACTTGAAAAATCGGTTTTACTTTATGGCAACACGCACTGATAACTTTGACTTTTGTAGTTGTCTTTAGGTGAATGTGCTATTAAGTGTTAAGCAAAGATACCAAATGTCATTATTATGTAGAAATAAAAATTACATTGAAACATCATCTCTGGCCCACTCGTTATTATTACTATATGTAGTGCTTTACTGAAAAAATTAAGAGTAATGTACTGAGCTTCCATGTGTGCATATGTACTAATAAAGATCTTCACTCATGGTAGAAAATATGTTTTTAATAGTTTGGTGCTGCAAATATGAAGGCACTTAATACAGTTGAGCATTCACGGAATAATTCTGGTTGAGTTTTCAAATGTTTGAAGTCTTTTTCCCAGAATGTTCATATCTATCTGAAATTACATGCTTTGGACTCGTTCATTTTCGAAGTCCTAGATCCTCTCTAAATGAAAATTACCATTTTCATGTATTTCTGTGAGGTGGTTTGAGCAACACTTTTTTTTCCCTCTCTTCATTATGATTAATAAAATATGCATTCCTGACAGGTCAATGATGTGAATCTTCTTGTTCAAGATTCATTGGGTAATACAATTGAGGCACAATTTGTAGAGTTGGATAATGTCACAGGCAACATTAGAAACTTCTATACTCAGGCCTATCTAGGATTGTCACCGAGCCAAGTTCCCAACTATTGGCTATTCTTTCAAGTCTCTGTGCCTCCTCTAGGATGGAACACGTATTTTATTTCCAAAGTTGCTGAAAAAGGTACTAGTCCAAAATTTTCTCCAATTGCCCATAATAATTCTCATCTATTGTGTGTATAGGAACTCATTATTTCCAGCTCAAAGATGACTCAAAACCTCTTTTCTTTTTTCTTTTTTTATAAATTCTTCTCAAGCTCCTATGGCCATTTTTATTTTATTTTATTTTTTGAAATGTCCTATGGCCATTTTTATTTTATTTTATTTTTTGAAATGTCCTATGGCCATTTAGAAAACAAAATGAAATGAAAAATAAACTTAAACTATGAGGGATTGAGCCAGACACTTCATTTTGGGTGTTGTGACCAGTCGAACATCGACACCTTTGGACATGTGCCAACAAGTGTCGAACACACATAAAAGCATGTCCTAAAATCTTTTTTATGTGCTGATGATACAGGTAAAAGAAGAAGTGGATATATCTCCAAGGTTGATCTTCCCCAGAATGGTGCTGTTGAAATCGGACCAGGAAACTTGAAGATGTCCTTTTCTTTAATGTCTGGACAGCTGAAGAGGATGTCTAATTCTAAAACAGGGGTAAGATGGTTCACACTTTCCAGAGGGTAACAAGTTAGATATTTCGTATCGAATTTGCTTGTTCTACACTTGAAATAGTAACCTGACATCAAACATGTTTTCGGTGATTGACAAAGATTGATGCGAATTAAATGGTCACAGCTAGGAAGATTGTCTGAACTATCTTCATTTTAGTTTTCAAAAGAACTATCTGTTTAGTATGACATTAGTTATTTTAAAACAGTTTAGCTCATTTGGGATCATTCACACCTCTGAGTGCATTCTTTTAAAATGGTTTTGTGACTGAAGGACAATATGCTGTTTGAGAAGGGATGGCATGCACGGAAGAAAGGTCCACAATTTAATAAATGGACTAGACATTGTGTAAATTGCTACATACTGCAATTTAGATGTATTTCTCTATTGTTTTGGGACAGAAATCTAGTTTTTCAATCTGATTCTGTCATATGTCAATACTGCGTGCAAAAGCATAAAAATGAAAAGAATAAAGAAGAACTTGTGTAAAAGCACTAATCCTCCTTGACCTACCTGCATTACCATGGGGTGTATTTCCTTACCTTCGTCAACTGCTGGAGCCATTGACTACGGCAGATTCCTTTCCGCCACCAATCTCCTTGAGACCCGTTTGGGAACCCTGGTGACAATGGCAGTTTTTTTGTGATTGTTGTAAAATATGGATCACCGCTGCCGTAATTTAAGGGTTTACCAATCAGTTTCGGGACCCATCCAATCGTGGTTCCCAAACGGGCAATTCCTCGATTGGCTCTCCAACTGCAGTTCCCAAGCAGGGCCTAATACCTTCAAAGGAGGTTGATGTTCGGCTACGATTAGTTCAGTACTCTCAAATCTTGGTGGATCATTTTTTTGAACTGATGATCAATGAAGTTGGTCCCACATAGCTGAGATCGCCGCTTGGTGATTCTGGTTCTAACCATTCCATTTAGAGAATCTGCTATGAAAGCTATTTCAATTCAACGAATCCTCAACTTGTGATCTGTGTGATCTCCCCAGGTTGATGTACCGGTACAACAAAGCTACCTCTGGTATGGATCAAGCAGTGGAGATACGGATCCCCAGGTACACAATCGTTAGCTTGGGTTTGGATTATATATGGAGAACTATTCCTTGATGATTCAGTACTTATAAACACGTCAAGTATGCACGTGCGCACACACACACACATATGTATATATATCATATATATATATATATATATATATGTTCTCTTGCAGTGTTCTGGTGCATACATCTTTCGTCCAAATGGAGCCCCTCCTGACGTTGTTTCTAGATCAGTAAGCCATCTATTTTCCAAAGTAACTCTATTAAGTCTTATCCCAACCTCACAACGGTTGGCTGTGTGAATTTATTTTCAACAATGCCAAAATGGACACCTATTGTTAGATTGGTTGTTTTATGGTGTTTAAATTTATGGACAATTAATGTTTTGAATATTTACAGGTACCCTTGAAGGTCATACGTGGACCTCTTGTTGATGAAGTTCATCAGCAATTCAACTCGTGGATCTATCAGGTTTGAATCTTGTAAAATGATATTTCCAATCAAATAAATAAATATATTATAGCCAAAGGTTTGCAAATACACTTAATCTTTTTGTGAAGTTCCCTGAAACTTGATCATCTGCCTTACCAAATAAAAAGTTGGTCATCCATTTTTATTGAATCGGATTAATGCTGATATTCATTTGCATTTTTTGGATAGGTGATTAGACTTTACAGAGACAAAGAACATGCTGAAGTTGAGTTTACAGTAAGTTCACCTCAGCACTCCCATAATAAATGGATAAATAAATAAATATTTGTGCTAGAAGATTTTTGTCGTAAGATTCTTGACAACATTGAATCTAAAGAGCACTGTGCATAACCATTATTCTTTCCATTGTGTATAGCCATTGGTCTTTCTATATGGTATCATAGGGGGTGTGTTGAATTGTCCCACATCGCTCGGGTAGAGATCCCGTATGTGCTTCTTATAAGCCAGAGCATTCCTCCCCTCACAAGGCGTCTTTTGAGGGAGAGTCAGGCCTCTGTAGGGCTTCCTACAACATTAATTTGAGGTGTTCTTACAATGCTTTTTGAATTCCAGATCGGTCCGATTCCTACAAACGATAGTGTTGGAAAAGAGGTCATTACAAGAATGGCGACAAATATGGTCACAAACAAGGTGTTTTATACTGATTCCAATGGGAGGGACTTCCTAAAACGGGTAACTATCATTTAATTCTTCCCTTCAAATATAACAACGTTCGGAAATATCCTCAAACAAAGGCATGCTTCTATGTTAATTATTATAGTGAATACTTGTAATTTTTTATCCTTTTCTGAATTTGATGTATTAGTTGCCTTTTTTTTAGATTTTCCAAGTCATTTATGTATGTGGATTAGCTATTGGTTTCTAAGGGTTAACTGTTGGTATATAGAAGTGGCAACTTTTGTGTCAGATTGAAGTATCAATGACTAAGTATTCACTCTAGTACTATTTTAATTGTATGAGTAATAAATTTGCATTTGGTACAGTTGGTATAACATTGTAGGTGAGGGCCTAACAGCTTAACTAGTCACAGATATTCAGATTCATTACTAAATATGACGAAGGTTTTCATACTGATTTAGCTGAATATGGGAGAACCTCAGCTAGCACCCTATAATGCCACGTGTGTGTGTGTATAAAATTTACACCGAGCATTCTGATCATCTGGAAATTAATAAAATTAGTACTCACTTAATCGAACATGGAAGAATCTTTAAACATGTTGTTCCCTGCCTTGGTTTTGCTGTCTGGACATAACTTTTATTTCTTTGATTCTAAGATAGGATTTGTTTGACGCGCTGAAAACCTGATTGTACAGTTTTAAAATTTAAAGCATACGGGTGTGTACTTTTCTCAATTATTCTATCAATAAAACCTTTAATCATACAGCAAAAGGTTGTCTGGTTGGCACTTCTCTTGTTTTTAACTATTCTTCTCTTGCTCTTTACTCTTTATTCAAAATTGTGTTTCAGCGTACCCAATCTTTAGTTTATTTATTTTTTATTTTTCCTTGACATTTTCTGACTCTCATATCCTCAAACTGGTTATCTAGTTTTGACTCGAATTATGTTATCGTGTTTGTTTCAGGTGCGAGATTATCGAGAGGACTGGTCTCTTTCAGTGACGCAACCTGTTGCCGGGAACTATTATCCAGTAATTTTTTTTTTCTTTTTTTGTCTAGCGAAAATTAAATTTGAACTTCGAATGCATGCAGCTACTGTCTTGCACAGGCGATAGATACAAACTAAATATTGAAATCTTAGGCTTGCATATCTTGTCTACTGGAACTGGAAGGACCAAATTAGACATGCATTTGCATGTTTATGCTGTGTTTGGAACATGTTGGGGTGTGGCTAATATTCTAGTGGGTCTGTTTCACAGGCACAACGCTGAACTACGTTAAATCTCCGTGCCTTTAATATTTTTGTTGTTCTTTATCATTGTGTGCGAGGGGAGCCTTGGCGCAACGGTAAGGTTGCTCCACTGTGACCTGGAGTTCACCGGTTTGAATATGGAAACACCCTATCCGCTTGCGGGGGTAAGGCTGCGTACATCTCACCCTCCCTAGACCCCGCAATGGTGGGAGCCCCGTGCACTGGCTGCCCTTTATTTATTATTGTGTGCATGTGTGCTTCGATACGCCAGAACAAAAGTAACTATTTTTCAAAGTACATGCTTCAATAATCATGCACTTTAGATATAGAGAGAGAAAATGAGCAAAAGAGGGTGGTTCGAGATGGAGATAGAAGCATGATAGAGCATGAGTCATTTGCCGTATAAGTAGAGTAGTATGGGGTTCCGTCAACCCCCAACTCATGTCGTCATATACAAACCATCATCACCAACTTGATAGCAGAAACAAGTAAGACTTGCTTTTAGGAGAAGTAAAAGTTGTACAAGAATGCATCTTCAAAGTAAGTTGAAATCATGAAAATAATGTGCATTGTTATTGATGAGAATGCATTCTAAAGGCGTCATTTCCAAGCACACCCTTAAATTTTATTGATGAGAATGTATCTTCAAAGTAATTTGTTTTTTCACTTTCTCCTTGTAACTTCCTATTTCTTTGAACTTTGAATCTTCACTTCACTGTTTTGCAGCTGAATCTTGGAATTTTCACGATGGATGACAAATCTGAATTCTCAGTCTTGGTTGATCGTGCCACTGGAGGAGCCAGTATTGAAGATGGAGAGATAGAGCTAATGCTTCATAGGTTCAAATTTCGCATTCTACTTTCTAATTATCATCATTTATTTCCGCTATACAGGGAGTTTTTATGCTTTTTGATGGGACCGTGTTGTAACATTTATCTTTTTGTCATTCACTAGGCGTACCCTCTCTGATGACTCAAGAGGAATGGGTGAAGCCCTTGATGAGACAGTGTGTGTTGGAAATAAATGTGAAGGGCTAACGGTATGATGTAATAGAAGAGCAATATCTGTGTTGTGTGCCCTTGCTGTCTTTTCTCAATAAATCTTAATGGATATCTTTAATACAATGCTCTTTGTCTATATGGAATATTTGATGATTCATGTCTGTTGGAGAATAGGAAATATTCTAGATTTAATTGTAATCCAATCAAAACCAATTAAGTAGGAAAAGTATTAATCTATCTTATTCTATTTGATTAGGTTATAAATCCCATGATTTATGGGATAGGTTTTGATTAGGTTAGGTCTAGATTAGGAAGTCTAACCTATATCTCCACCCTATATATAGGTGTGTGACTGCTGTAATTTGTAATTAAATTAAGCTAATACAAGTGTGAACCTTCCCTTATTTTCAAATCTTACTTGACAAATTTAATTAAGCTGCGAGGTATGCTGTCCAAAGACTTTGTTGGAATTAACCGCAAATTCCCTATTTTGGACCTCTTAGGCTCTATTTGGTCTATGGATTTAGCAATGGAAAGGGGAGGAAAGGAAAGGAAAACACTTTTCTTGTCTGGTTAATAAGGAAAGCATAGGAAGGAAAGGAAAATATGGTGATAATTAAATTGGAAGTTTTGAACTTTGTGAGTCACTTCCCTTCCTCTTTTTCTTGAATTCCTATTTTTTGTTTCTAGTCTTGCTTAAACATGGAGAAAAACCACAACTGACAACACTGGGGAAAACGGTTTTCCTTCTCGTCTTCCTTTCCTTTTTTATTTTTCTTGATCTGGAATTGTCTTATACTTGTTTCCATCTTCTTCTTCTTCTTCTTATTCTTATTCTTCTTCTTCCCTTTTTGTTTTTCCAGTATACCCTTTGTGTAACCATCGAATACTCTTTTCTTCCTTCATATGGCAGACAAAGAAAAGGGTAGTGTTTTTGGAATAAGAGTGCTTCTGTTGTATTTAGGAGTTGCCCCACTATTTTAATTGTATTTGTTGATAGGTTCGGGGAAATTATTATATGAGCATCAACCAACTAGGTGCTGGATCGAAATGGCGTCGGACAACTGGCCAAGAAATTTACTCACCCCTTCTTTTAGCTTTCACACATGAGGTATGTTTAGATGGAAGTACAAGAGGATCAGATATCATTCTCCTTGATTTAATCATTAAATGATTGACTTGACATTACAGAAAATGGAAGATTGGACAACTTCTCATTCAACGGAGGGAACAGCTATGGATCCAACCTATAGTTTACCTATAAATGTCGCTTTGGTTACTCTTCAGGTGATTGTTTACAGTAGGGTCAATTTCACTACCCTCTGTTTTTGTCCAAATTTCATGTTAGGCCCTCTCTATTACAAATTAAATTTTTTTTTCCTTTGAGGTCAATCATTTTTGAGTCATGATTCATTCATGGCAAGTATTGAAGGCTTCAAATTGTCATATCCAAGAACTGAGTGTTCTCAATTGAACTTGATTGAAAATTTGAGGGTCTTAAATCTTAATTGATGCAACTGATAATAGAGGGCTGCAAAATGAAAATTTTGGAGAAAAATAGGAGGTAGCGAACTGAATATAAAGCCTTTAAATTATTTGGGTGAACTCACTCTCTCTCTCTCTCTCTCTCTCACTCACATACACATCTCGGTCCTTGCAGGCACTGGATGATGGAGAAGTGCTACTCCGTCTTGCACATCTGTATGAGGTAAAAGGCAATTTAACCCTTGTTACCCCAATCATGTGGTCAGTCAGAAGATCCTTTTGCCATTTTCCTCTAATCCTCCATGTCTATTTTGACGTCTTTTAGATACTTTCTTCCCCCATATATCCATCTTATACATTCTCACTTTTAGGCTCTATATGGTTCATGGATTTACCTGGGAAAAGAAAGGAAGCATTAAGGCAAACATATTCCTTTGTTTGGCTACTAAGGCTTTGTTTGGTTCAAGGATGTTGCTGAGAGAAAACATGGAGGAAAACCTTTTTCATTGTTTGGTAAATAAGGAAAATAACGAGGAAAAATACGAAAGAAAACAGAATGAGTGGAGAAATAAATTAAATAGTTTTGAGTCTTGCCAGTCATTTCCCTTCGTTTATTCATATTGTATAATTACATTTAAATTTTTTTTTGATGTTGTATTAAGTAAAACACAAGGTAAAAGACGAGGAAACAATTTTTCCTTTTCTTTTCCGTCACAATATCCATGAACGAAACAGAGCCCAAGGAAAATAGAAAGGAAAAGAAAATATGATGAGAAATAAATTAAAAGTCATTTTTCCTCCCGTTGTTTCTTGAGATCCAATTATATTTTAAGAACTCTCAACTTATAATGTTGTTTACGCAACGAGGAAAACAAAAGGAACTAGTTTTCCTTCTTGTTTTGTTTTTCGTTTAGTTTTCATTTAATGAATCCACAACCAAACTAAGCCTTAGTACTTCTCACATGAAGGCTGCATACTAGTCTGTTTCTGTTCAATGACAGAGACAATTGGTAAACACTGCTTAAATAGCTAACAAGAATTATATACTGGACTCAACTTTGCAAGCCTTTTCACTAGAAATTGAAAATGGAGAAAAGGCAGATTATGAAAGCTCAGTAGAGTCAGTACCATCGTTTATCTCATACTTCACAGTTTTAAGTTGAGTCAGAGCTCATTTGGATTGGCAGCTTTTTCAAAAAAAAAGTTGTTTTTAGCTTTCGAAAGTGTGTGACTTTTGAAAAAGCTGTGAAAAAGTTAGTACCAGTGAGGGCTATCATCCGTCTTTCCTCTTTCTTTTTTTTCTTTTCTTTTATTATTATTTTTTTTACTTTAAAGTATTGTTTTCTCATCCATTTTTTTTAATGACGTGAATGTTAGGCTGGTGAAGATGCCGAGTATTCAGCATTAGCCACAGTTGAGCTGAAGAAAATATTCGCTGGCAAAGAGGTACGTCTGGTCAGTTGTTGTTGGACTATTCATGATATACATGGTATCAGAGCTTTGGTTGTGAGAGGTCTTGGATTCGACTCTCCATCTCTACTTTGGTGTAATATTTGCACTTTGTTATTTCCACTATGATGACGTTTGGTTTATTGGCTCTCTTCATGCGAGACGGTAGGGCCAACCATGAGTTTTTTGGGGCTCAAAGCGAACTCCAAAAAACAGGGTCCCCTATCATTCACTATAAACATAATTGGTTCTAATCCAAGACTTGTAGGAATTGTTTGTATACTTTTTGGAATTGGAGGGTTTGTTTGGACTTTTAGGGCCCTATTGGTTTGGGTTGGGGTCCGTTATTAGACTACCTTTAAGTAAATTTGTTTTTTCTTATTATAGCCCGAACACGAAGATACAAAGTTTAGACTAAAACGGGACCCTCAAATTAGATGAAAATTTGGGGCCCAAAGCGGTTGCTTTGCGGGCTTGCTCATGGGGCCGGCCCTATGAGACGAGGTCGCACATGAGGGAGGGTGTTGAAGGTTGATATACGTTATTGGGCCCATTCTCTAACAGTTCAAGCTCTGGATTAACTTGTAACTTAACATATGTTGGTGAACAAAATATAATAACGATAAATTAAAATGTGGCGGCATCTTTGTTGTAGAATCTTTGTCTAAAAACGAGGGTTAATATCAGCTACCACCACTGAGTTTTGACTCTAAGAACACTTTTCCCCCTCAAGTTTGAAGAACACTACTTCCTCCTGTGAGCTTTTATTAGTCATCACAAATCCCCCTTCTGTTTATTGAATAATGTTTGATTATTAAAATATGCCTAAACTATCCTTACACAATTTTTACAAAAATGAAATGACCTTGGGGCTGGCATAAAGACCCATGTCTTCCTCTTCCAGTTGAAAATTACGTAAATTTGAAATAATTTTATAGCATAAGACATGAAGAAACAAATATCTTAATTTTGGAAAGAAAAAAAAACGTGGATATGTTTCAAGGAATCGTCAAAATGTCGAAAATAGATTTATTTTTAGTGAACATTTGTGGAAATCTTATAAAAATCTAAAGAACTATGAAAATTGTTCAAACAGATTTCAGAAAATAACTTTTGTAGAATTGTGAATATTGTGAAATTTGTAAATACCTAGAAGATGCGCTCTTCACACATTTTTCATAAATACTTTCAATTAATTCCTTCTTTAATTTTGTGGACTAGATTGTAATTAATCAAAGCAGGGGGGAAGTGTTGGTCTCCAGAACTAAAGTGAGGGGGTAACTATTTACTAGTCGAACCTCAGAGGTGATATGTGATATTAACCCTAAAAGCAAAGAAGGTGGTAAGTGGTTAATTATATGAGTAAAAATGTGGACACAAACAAATTACACTAACACCAGTGGAAGACTGCCATGTGGCAGAGTTGTTTGCTACACAGGGGACAAAAATGTATCAACTCTATGTCAATCTCTCATTAGTGTTAGTGTAATTTGTTTGTGGAGTGTTTATGCTGAAATCTTTACTCTAATTATATAGCACAGACACCTCAATTTGGTGTTTTGTGTGTGTGGGTCATGCCGGACACGTGAAAATGTGTCTTGATGTTGTTTTGTTTTAAACACCCAAAATATGGCATGACTGGAATGGACATGACTTGGTGGCCTCTCATTAGGAATATTTCCCTAACTTAAGGTAAAAGTCTTAATTTAATACCATGGGAGTTAAGTAGGGGGTTTATTTGAGAATTTTGGAAAACACGAGTACACACAACACGATATATTATATATATCTAAGAAATATAATTATTTGTTTCCCATACCCTAGCCGTGTTCATATCCTACATTTTTAGGATTTGTTGTTTCACCATGTCTACAACCCTACTACATGCATTGTTAACTAAATTTGAATTGCTTTATTTGTCGGGTCAATACTTTCAGATAAAGGAGGTGAAGGAGATGAGCTTGTCAACAAACCAAGAGAAGTCAGAGATGAAGAAGATGGTCTGGAAAGTTGAAGGGGACAGTGAAGAGGTACCTCATCAAGCTATAAGAGGTGACCCCATCAACAATTCAACTTTAGTCGTTGAGCTCGGCCCCATGGAAATTCGGACTTTCCTCCTGAAATTTTAAGAAATTTACACATCTATGGTGCATGGTTTTTGTTAGGCAAACAGGCCTTAGAGAAGTTGTGCTTTTGGTTACAATCTTGCTGAGCTGTCAAAGTTTGTAACAAATTCTGTTATTAGTTGATAAAATTGCTTAGTGGCTTAAATACTTCTGTTCAGAACACTATAACAAAGACTGATTGTATCATCTTGAAAATAATGAGAATGAGATTCACTTTCTGTTTCAATTTCTTGTATTTCTACATGGTATCAAAGCCATATGATTCGTAGGGTTCTTCTTCTTCTTCTCTCTGGTTCAAACCTCAACAAATATGCCGATCTCTACAATACTCTCGATCTTCAGTCGAATCTTATTTTCTTCGTCTCGAACTTAAATTCGTTAGTTACAGTTCGTCTTGATCAAACAAATTACATGATTTGGCAGCTTCAAATCAAGAATGCATTAAGAGCAAATCATCTTCTAGGCCATGTGGATGGATCAGAAGTTCCTCCCCTTCGTGAAATCACATACGATTCAGGTAATATTGTTCCAAATCCTGCATTCATTACTTGGATCAATGTTGATCGACAGCGTGTGAGTTGCTTGAATGCAACTATATCACCTGCTATTTTACCGCAAATAGTTGGTTTTGAACAAGCATCTGAGATCTGGTCTCATTTAGCAAAGAGATATATCTCTTCGTCTCAATCACACATCCATGAACTCAAATTGAAATTACTGAATGCAACAAAAGGCCAAAGTTCAATGGATGAATATCTTGACGGAATCAAGGATTGTGTAGACAAGTTAGCTGTTGCAGGGGTTTTAATTAGTGAAGAGGATGTGATTTTGTATATTGTTAATGGAATAACTCAGGATTATTCTTCACTCAAAACAACTTTAAGATCTACTTCATTTGAAGATCTCCAAACACTTTTGAGATCTGAGGAAATTCATGTTAATCGTGATCTGAAATTGATGAATTCTGGTGAAAATACCACTACCCTAGCAGCCATAACCAATAATTTCTTCTAGACCTCCTTATCAGCCTTATAATCCTCCCTACAATGTTCAGAATTCACAAAATTACAATTCTAGATCTGGAAATTTTAATGAATTCAGAGGAGGAGGAAGGAATCGCAATCAAAGGGGTCGTGGTTACAATAGAAATAATTCACAAAGACCTTTTTGTCAAATTTGTGGAAAGAATAATTATTCTACTGCAGAATGTTATCATCGGTTCAATTTGAGTTTTCAGATCGCTAACTCTCCCAATTCTGTTCATCATACTATTGAGACAGCATCAAATTCAGTGCAGACACAGCCCTCTTCAGTAGGACCATCCCATGCTTACTTTGCCCAATTTACTCCACCATCTCAGTCCCCTGTTCCATTTCAGACATATTCTCCTAACCTCCCTTCTTCCACATCTGTCCCTTCTTCTTTACCTATGTCCCATCTGTCCACTGACCCTCATCTACTTTATCCCTCCCTTTCTCATCTCAACCTCACCCATCTCTACTTTCACCTAATCCATCCAGATCCATGCCCATAACCGGATCCGTTTAGAAATATGATTTTGTGGTATCCGATCCAAACCATATCCGATCCGTCTAAGATTCGGATCCGAATAAGAAGAAACTATGCACAAAAAATATAAATATAATACACTAGATCAGATTACTATTACATATAAAATTAAACAACGTATATATTATACACTAGATTATACATATTTACTTTCAGTGGTATATTTTTTTTATTTAAAAATATGATTTTTCTTAATAATCAAGTGTGTTGATAGGTTAAGCGTTGATTGATTTTTTGTGTATGCATATAGAAAAATAATAAAAACAATAGTTACTTGAATATATATATATATATATATAAGCAACTAAGTTGTCGTTTAGATCCGACGAACGGATCCGAATATCCAGATCCGATCAAATATGGATATGGATTAAATAAGGCAGATCCGACCGATAAATGGACCGAATCTGAATAATAGAATTGTTAACGGATCTGGATCTGATTTGTGTGGATCCGGTCCAGATCCGATCCATTTACAAGCCTAGCTCCCACTTACAAACTAAAAAATTCTCTATTTTACACTTAAGCCCTCCTCTCAAGTATGAAACATTCAACTTTTTGGTCGTAATTTATAGTAACAAAGTGTCATTTTATTGTATCTGTGATGCCAATTAGTATTAACTTTTCTAATTCCTTTATCGGTCAAAAAAATATATATGAATAGACCCCAAAAAAATCATCTCGAGGGCACAACCCCCGAACTCTCGTAAACTTGTTACCCCTTTCACCCTACCAAACCTCTCCAACTCCAAATTCCTAGATCCATCCCGGGACCAAACATACTTCAGTGACCCAAATATGAATAAATAATTTATCATGTTTCTGCTTCTTCAACGCAATAATTACAGCCAATCCAAGCGGGCCCTTACTCTCTCCTCAGACAATTAGTTATTATGCAAAGCTCTTTAAAATTTACTCTATGGGAAAATTTCTGTTTTGCAGGTCCAAGTGGTTGAAATAGCGCATGGGATGCTCATATTATGTCTAGAGAGGACTCTAAAATAGAATATCCTTACTTGTCCCGAAAAGCATTACATTAATTATTATTTTGCACTGTCTCAATGAAATTGTACAATAAACTATACTGGAACAGACCATGTGTAATACCCGTACCTGGAAAAAAGATAATAATAATTATTTCTCATGCATTAATTAGTGTGATTAATTGCATGTGATACTTTGGGTGAGTTTCAAACACTCCGATGTGAGAAGTGCTTGATAAAGGGCATAATTGGACAGACGTGAAGTGGGACCCACGGGAGGTCCAGACTAGATAAATTACATTTAGCTACATTTATGTGATTAAATGTATACTTGTTTAATTGCTTTGAATATTATATTATTAATTGTGGCCTTTTATGGTACCATTTTTGGGTACCCATGTCAGAGCGAATAGGAACATGATTCATAATCAGTACGTTAACTAGCAACTTCATAAAATATTTGGGATCACATTTGGGATCCATACGTGATAGACACATATTCACTTAGATATTTGGATAGTTATTAAAATTATTAGGGAATTTCATAATAGGAGTTTAGAAGTTATCGGGGTGTAAATGAGAATAGTGAGAAGTTTGAGAGGTTAACACCTCAATTTGGTGATTCATCACCATCTTTTCCTTGTTAAATAAAAAAAAACAACAAACAGTTGATACAGAGAAGTATCTCAACGAGAGAAAAAGAAAAGAAAAAGCTACCGTTCGCAGTTTCGTTGCGGTTACTTCGCCGTTCGATCTCTATTTCACGAATCGAAGTCATATTCGGACTCGTGGAGGTGAGAGGATTATTTTTATGTCTTTCTTTTTCAATTTTGGTAATGTTTTTTCGTGACCCATTTTAAGAGGTGATATATATATATATATATATGTAGGGATATCATTGGAATCATTAGAAGCTAGTTTTGGGAAGGAATTTGAGAATTCTAGGCTTATTTTGGACCTATTTGTGAGGTGGGTGTCCTAATCCCAAAATTGGATATTTAATGTTATTTACTTGTTATTAAATGCTTTTAAATATTTAATTATTGATTAAATAGAAAAGCATGTGCTTAGTTTGTATTTAACATGTTCAAAAATACTAAAATTGCTATGTTGACATGTTGAGTTGCTTATGTGCTTACTTGGGTCAAAGGGTGTCAATTGATAATCACCATTATTTAGCCCATATTTAAGGGACGCCCATTCCTCATAGAAAAGGGGGATGATGATAAAGTCCTCAGAGAAAAGGAGACGGTGGTGACGACCACAGCGAATTGACTACGGTCACGAGAGAATGAGTGATTTCGCTATATGCGTCGGAAAAAGTGAGAATGGCCCAGAATCAGGGGTCCAGAACGATGGTGATTGATTACTTGATACGCCTGCGACCATTTATTATTGTGATGTTTAATTGGTGTTATGAATCATTATATACTCTAATTGCATGATTAGCACCACGTACTCACTGAGCGAAAGCTTATTCGATTTTGTGGCTAATGACCACGCAGGTTCAGATGAGCATCATGGTGAGAAGCGTAAACCACGAGAGTCTGGACAATTTGGGAGTGGGTTACTTAATTTGTAATTAGAAACTCATATTTTATGTTTTGGAATTGAAACAAGTTAGTATAAGAATTTTGTAATAAACTAGTTTAATTTCTTCTTAATTTCAAGGTGCTATGAATATGTTAGTGGATCAATTGGTATTAAGTGACAATGGGTTTGAGTGAGTAATTTGGTTTGGTCATATTCTTAACTCTTAAACAGGAAAAATTGGTGTAGAAATTTGATCTGGAAAATTCGCAGGTCCATTTTTGGTCTGTCGACTTTTACGGAAACAGACATAACTCTTTCTAGAAAATTCGGATTCATGCACCGTTTTTTGCGTTAGAATCGAGACTCAAAGGGCTATCTTTTGATATAAAATTTGACTACAATTTCTTAATGACTATTTTACCCTTAGTCGGATTTAAACTAATAAATTCAATTTTCCTATGTTTAACTCTTATTTTATTGCTAATAATGGGTATTTTATTTTGGGTAACTCTTTTGTTACACTGTCCTAGCTCGTGGGGGCAGGTTAGGGTGTGACACAATGTGACACAAAGAGAGTGTAGAACTGTACTTTTAAGTGCATTTTTAAGAAATTGTGCTTTTCCTTTTGTTGGTTTTTCATTTTTCTGTTTTATTTGGAGTTTCTTTTGAAGAATTCATAAAATCCTTTGAAAATGGGTGTCCGACAATGACTAACTTAGTTACCTATTGCTTTATGCTAGGACAGTATATATACACACACATACAACAACAAGGGTGCCTGTTGGAAGAGTTGATTAGTGTTAAGTCTCTCGTTTGAAAAAGTTATTGGTTAAAGGATACAATTGAAACTTTTTTTTTCAGTGAAAAGACCTCAATAAAACCTAGACAAAAAAATCTCGATGATTTTGTAAAATTTCACAAGAAAAACTTGTGAAATTTCACAAAGTCGTCGCTATTTTTTTTTTATGCAAATAAAATTGCAATAACAAGAGGAAATGGAGAGTTATTAAAGAACTAGAGTTTTGAGAATCTCAATTATACAACTTAAATAGCTCACTGCTTGTTATAACCAATTCACAAATAAAATATCCCAAAACTAATTTCTCGCTACCTTAGCCAACTATTTATAACTTATTTTAACCCTTTCTAACCTCAAATGGCGGTGACTACATGAAATGATAACAAAAAAACATTTAAAACAAACCACAACTATAAAAACGTAAAGTAATAAAAAATATTGCTTTTTTTTTTTACCCCCTTTCATATGTAAAGGGACCTTTCACTAAATTTTTTTCCTTATTGAATATAATGCTTAAAAAATACTTTAAAATGGACTAAACCCTAATTACCCTTTGATAGAATTAGGCTTTGTTTCTGGTGTGAAGCAATGGAATTCGGTTGATTCGTATAATAGAACACCTGTGCCTTGCCACCACTAACATTTTATTTTAAGTGGTCAAGTTGAATTATTTGGTGGGCCAAATGTAAGGGTGTATACGAGCTGAGCCGAGCTGTTTGTAAGCCTTCTCACTTGCTTGCGAGCTCAAATGAGCCTTGCTTTCAAGTATTCGCGAGCTTTCTCGCAAGTTTTTTAACGAGCTTTTTCGTGTGCCCTTTTAATGCTATAGAGTTTAATATATAATAAAACAATCATTTATCAAACCTATTTACGAAATATGTCATATTTTCTCTAAAATTATATAGTTTATAATAAAAAAATATATGTAAAAGTTACTATACAAGCTCTTTATCAAACATTTTAATGAGTTTTTTCACGAGCCTTAATCGATCGTGTTCACGAGCTCAAATGAGCGAGCCGAGTCTAGCCTTTATCGAGCCGAACTTCAAACCCTTATTAAGCGGATCAGCTCATTTACATCTCTAGCCAAATGTCATGATAAGCTGTGTGTATATCAGGCCCGGCCCTGAGGCCAAGCAGCCCAAGCAAAGGCTTGGGGCCTCCAATCCCAAAGGGCCCCCAAAATATATAAGTCCTATGTATGTACAAAGTATAAGGCCCAATCATGTTTGAAAATTGGCTCAATAAACATTCCATTACAAAATAAAAAGCCCAATCTTTTTTTGTTCAAAGTTCAAACACAAAGCCCAATTGATCAAGTGTAAACAAAAAACAAATAACAAAAAAGAAAAAGATTTCATGATCAAACTTGATTAAAAAAAAGTGTATCGAAAACGTATTCAGTTCAATCTTTTTTGCACTATTTAATGTCAATTGTTATCTCAAATTTTAATTTAAGTCTAATTGTTCTATCTCCTTTGGTTTTAGTTGTTGGTTTGTGCATTTGATTCTTGAATTTTTGAGTTGTGGTTGCTTTTATGATTTTGGAATTGGTTTTTGCTCAATGTTTTATTAATTTTGGATCGTTACTAAGTGTGCATTTCAAGTATCTGTTATAATGTCTAGCTTATGGAGTTTGGACCTAAGTTCAAAATTCACTACATATGCTAATGTTACATTCACTATACTTTCAATTTGTCAAAAATATGTGTAAAAAGGCGTAACAAAAATAAATAAATCTTCGGGGGCGCTGCCCCCGAACCCCTGATAGGGCCCCATCTTTCAATCTCGCTTTGGGCCCCCAAATTGTCAGGACCGGCCCTGGTGTATATATATATATATATATATATACTGGTATGATTAAGCTAATTAATATTCTTGTCGGTATATAGACAACTTACGAAGATGATCATTTTATGATATTAAACATTTTTATATACTCCTAGTGTTCGCCAACATCGGATGCATGTGGTAGCCCACCTTTTTTATTGGATGAGTCTGTTTTTGGCATTTTGTTTGTATTAGATATATATATATATATATATATGTATATATCATATAAAATATTCACGAGGAAACACAAGTGCATGGGAAGAGTAGCTTCTGTTTTCCCAAGTTTATATGCAATAGTGAGCATTTACTTTTCTCCCAGGTGATGATTCACGAGGTTTTTTTTTTTTTTTTTGTGTGTGTGTGTGTGTGTCTAAGAAGAAATTTCATTAGAAAACCAGCAAACAAAAGGAAAACACAGCCACTATCCCCATTAATTTGGCAGGTTTCTTCAAGAATAGAGGGAGGAAAGTCACCTATGCAGATGGGCCCAAAAATATTATAGTTTATAGTTTATTGGGTTAGATTGTGAGCAACAAAATTAGTAAATTTATGAACTTTAGAAACATGTCAAAAAAAAAAAAACTTATTCTAGCTTCCAAAATAGGAGAATCAATCGATCAAAAGGGAGAGACCATGTCCAAGTTTTCATGAGTGGCTCACAAACAAGAAGGGAGTTCAGTAATTTTCTTCCTTATCTATATCAATGTTATATATATAGAGGGATTCGTTCAGAGGGGGCAATTAGGGGCAACTGTCTCCTAAATTTGAAAAAAATGCATCCATTTAAATTAGAAAGTATTCATAAATGTGTTTCAAGTAAATCGGCTCGCCCTCCAATTTTTTTTGAGAAATTATTTATTAAACTTGTCCCCTAAACTAAATCGAAAATCTGATATTGTATTTTCTATATTCATTACATTACGTACATGTATATATATAGTGGCGGAGTCAGGAATAAAAGTTTGGGAGGGCCGTGTACAGCGCCCCTGAGGCGAAATTTTTTGGGTCTATTCGTAAATTCGCTGTTGCATGTAAAATTTAATGATGGTAAAATGATTTAGGTTGGATTCAAATGGTATATTAGAAAGAAGAGAGCAATGATGGTAAAATACTTTAGGCTGAATTTAATTAGTAAGTGAGAAAAAGATTATTGGTTTAAATATTCAGGATGTGTTAAATTACAATAATTTGGCCAATTTATATAGCATATAACATACTTTATTTCAATTTTGGGTGGTTCGATTACAATTAGGCCAACATACTAAATCTAAATTCTTATTTGGCTTAACTACATTTTATACCCTATTAGTTTTCCCTTTGTGACAATTTGATTCATGTAGTTTAGAAAGTGTCATTTTAGTCCTTGTAGTTTCATAAGTGTGTCATTTTATTCCCTCAAACACTTTTTGCGACAATTTTTCCTTTCAGTGACAATTATTCGTCACTAAAGGACTTATTGGGCTTATTTGACACACTTATAAAACTACATGGACTAAAGTGACACTTTCTAAATTACAATGACCAAAGTGACACATGTGACAAACTATAAAGGTGTAAAATGTATTTAACCCCTTTATTTTTAGCCTTACCAATATTTTTTCGGGGTTATGTAATAATCATACTATATTTTTGGGGGGACTAATCTAAATAAAATTTAAAAATTTCAAAACTATACAATTTTGAAAAATCTTGGGGGCCATGGCCCCTCCCCCAGCCCCTTGTATATATAGGAGGGAATAAAACAGCATAGAAGGAAAAGTCAATAATCAAAATCTCTATAATTTGCACCTAACTTATCTATACACTTTTTTTTTTTATAACCGTGGGTGTTCGGGCTAACTTGCGCGTACCTCGACTAATCTGTCACACCCGTTCCAGAATTTCATGGTTTAAAAACATGCATAAATTGAGATTTGTGGAATTATTAATGTCATTAATAATTTGTTTGAGTTGAGGTTGACTGTGAGTCAACGGTAAGGTGTCAGTGAGGACACAGGAACATGGCAGTTCATATTGCATAATCATGAGTAAATGACATTTATGTGATTTAAATGTTATTTGACTTTATCTGGTATTTGTTGAACAGTAATTATACCTGTGTAGTATAATTCTGGTAATTTGGATATGATAGTATCATTTTGAGAACTGTGGTGAGAACGTGAGAGATGCGTTAATTTAAAAAGGTAGGTTGTCTAGAGATCTCACATAATATAGTTTTCGGACGTTATTTTGGACCCAAACGAAACTTAGTCGGAAACTTTTAAAATTTATAGTTTTCACTCGTAAAGGCATAAAATGGACGCGTGCGAAGTTTCGAGAGGTAATTAGAAGTTTGAGAAACTTGTGGGGAGGTAAATGTAAACTCCAAAGAGTTTTTCTATATATAGTGAGGATGAGATTCATTCTCATCCAAACTTGCCAAAAATATCTAGAGAGAGGAGAGAGAAGGGAGATTGAGTTCTACGGGCTTTGTGACGCCGTTTGACAACCTTCCGTCTGTCAGATTTTCTCCAGATTTCAGATTCGAACTCGTGGAGGTAAGATCTACGTTTTGATATCACTTAGGCCGTGTTTGGCCAAGTTTTTGTAAAATCTTAATTTTTGGACTTTTGGGAAAAATCAGGTAAAACTTGTAGGAATCGTACCAAATTCGAAATCCGACGATTATTTATCCCCCTAGACGATCCTTCAAAGTTTGAAGAGATTCGCACGAGGTATGAATTCTAGATCTATGAAATATATGGATTTTCATGTTTTGGACATCACTTTTGATATTCTTGGATCCGGGCGAAATTCATGTGTTAGTTAGGCCCGTTAATTATGCACGTGAAATTATGATAAAAGCACGTATAACTGTTTATGTGAGCATGTTATGTGTCTACTTGGGTCAAAGGGGAGTTTGGTGCAAATTCATGCCGGAGTAAGCTTCTCGATGTTTGAGAATTTTGGTAGCGACGGCTACTGTGCATGGTTGTAGGCTTGGACTTGCCATGGCACTTGTGGGATGTAATGGTTGTAGGCTTGGACTTGCCATTGACATCGCGGTTTAAGGCTTGGACTTGCCGCTACCGGATGAATGCGTACCACTCACCCCAGAGACTATTTCTATGTGTTTTAGATGCTTAAACCATGAATTGTCATATAAGCATACATTTAGAATTGTACGCTCAGCATATAGCTGAGCAGTGGAGATGTACTCCATTGCAGGTAAGAAGAAAGACAAGAAGAAGTGTGTGGAGTGAGGCCGATGAACGCCGGGGGATCATCTTTGTAAATGTTTTTGTGTTTTAAATCCTAAAACTTGAGTAAGGATTTGGGTATTGTAATAATATGTTGTAATGGAATTCATAGATCAGTTTCACAGTATTGTAATCTTGTAATTGAACGTCTGTAATTATGTTTTGAATGCGTTAAAATCAGTTGTGGTTGTGATTGTTATTGGTATGGAGTAGTAGGACTTGTTAATTACCAACTCAGGGCTGCTAGCCGAGGAGCAGTCGACTGAACCCCCTGATCAGTCGACTGGACCTCGTGTAGTTGAGAAAACTGTAAGGAAATATTAGAGAAGCAGTCGACTGGACCCCTTGGGCAGTCGATTGAACACTGTTTAGTGGAGCCACTGCCTCCTTCGATTGAATAGCAGTCGACTGGTTTCAGAAAGCAGTCGACTGGGCAGTCGACTGGACCCTGGTGCAGTCGACGGGGCAGTCGACTGAGCCTCTGTTTTTTTCAAAACTATTTTCTTGAATGTGTTTTCAATGACCAAAACTTTTTATAACTCTGATTTCAATGTATTTTACAAACACAGAAGGGAACGTTTCCTAAGTTTTAAACTACCAGGGTTGTTTTATAGAAGTTCTTTCCGCTGCGTACTATTAGATGAGGTTGGTTGAGCCTTGGTGGCGTGCCACGTGTCCTATTTCCACGCGTAGTGGGATGGGTCGTGACATAATCCCATGAGACCAGGGCGTCCGGGTGAATTACCTGTGGCCACTCCCTTGAGATTCGAACTTGAGACCTCTGGGTATAATACCCAAATGTCTTGCCATCTGACCAAAAGAGAAGTGGTTTATAATAATAATAAATAAAAAAAACCTTATCTATACACTAAATGAGTAGACAATCGGTAAAATTAAACGTGTAGATAATGGTAAAATAAATGAGTACATAATGATAAAATATTTGGGCTGAAATCACGGATATGTGAGTATATCACTTAACATAAATTCGTGGATTTGTCCCCAATTGTGTATTGTTGAGTAATGAAAACCGTACTAAAAAATGTGTTTTGAGTTGTGTTCAAATCTATTTTATCATGATTTATTTATTTTTAGACTTGAAATGAAATTCGGAGAAATGAGCATGTCATCTACTCCACTTATTTTGAACTCCAACTAAGGTAACAAGTCTTTGACACTTTGAGTCTTGACACACTTTGTCACAGTCCGGTCCCACAATAGCAGAACCGGAGCCCGTGGTACGCCACCGAGGCTAAACCAATTCATTAACGTTCCCAAAATTAGGTTTGAAAACACACGCAGCGGAAAATCAAACACAGTTTTAAAACCAGAGGTTCAGTCGACTGCTCAGTCGACTGTTCAGTCGACGGAGGAAGGCAGAGAATTTAATAGCAATTCCAGTCGACTGAGGCTAGGGGGTCCAGTCGACTGCTTTTGCTAAAATAAGAAGCAGTAGCTAGCAAACACAGGGGTTCAGTCGACTGAACACAGGACCAGTCAACTGCTCCCCTGGCAGCAGCCCAATCTGCAGAATTTCAAGTTGAAAAGTTTCCTAACTTCAACCAAGGATCAAACACACATTTCCAAAAGCACTCCAAAGTAATTCTAGCTGTATTAAAACATTACCAAACATAATTACAACATGTTATAGTCTATTACAACGGTTTAAAATCCATTCTAACATACCAAATTAAACATGGTTAAAACACCCAATTTCTTATTACAACATTCCTATTATCCCAAAACTACAAGATTAACATTCAAGTTGCCTCCCAAGCGAACTCCCAACCCACGTACTCACTTCTGCAATTCCTCGCCAGCATTTATACCTGCAATGGTTATTTGAATAACCACACATATTTCGATTTGTTTAAGCTAAAGCTTAGTGAATAAAACAACATATGTACATGGATGATAAACATGTTCGCATTCACATCTCTACATTTCATACTAGTCGCCGGAGACTCACGTGCCCGTCCATACTCCCAATCCGCGACTCCTCGCCAATAAGTCCATGCGAAAGGGTAAGACCCACGATTCTTCTCTTCAATCGTGCGACCTTAATGCCTATATTGGCTCCACAAAATGGCATGGTGACCACGTGCTCCTTCTGACCCACATAAGCAACTTAACATGCTCAAATACATATCACCATACTCGCGGTAATCAAAACATATCACCGTGCTATTGAGCCTACTTATCAATATAATTGCCCAATATGAACTACACAAGATATCTCTAAGAATTAATACATGTTATTCATACAAAACATGAATACATGTCAAGAAATCATTCCAAAAACATAGTTGAATCACTCACCTCCAAATAACGCTCCTATAACTCAATCTGAAGAAAACCCGTGCACAAAGAACGTGTAGAAGTCCGTCTAGTACAATTCCTATGAATCAGAATTCCATTTATCAATTTTTATGAAAAATTCTAGAAAATGACTTTTCGGAAAACTTGGTCAAACAGTCCCTAATAGGTATCAAGACGAAGCTCTTACCTCGAGGAGCTCGAATACGAAATATGGGAGAAAACAGACTGACAGAAGGTCGTCGTTTGGCGTCGCAAAGCTTGAAGCAACCAAATCTCCCTCTAGCCCCCTTTTTGGCCTCCTTTTGGAATTAGGTTAGAAGTTATGAAAAACCTAAAGTTCATCTCTATCTATATATAGGCAACATTCTCGGGGATTTACGTTTACCTCTCCACGAGTTTTCAAAACTCCTAATTAGTCTCTGAAACTTTCTATACAGCTTATTCTTAGCTTTATAAGTGAAACTTTAAAAATTATAAAAGTTTTCAACTAAGTTTCGTTTGGTCGCTAAAACGCGAATTTCTACATGACGTTTCCGAAGTTGCTAATTAGCCTACCAAATTAATAGCGTGTTCATTCGTCCTCACCAGGATACTAAATCTAACAACAGAAATAAATTCTAAAACAGAAAATAATACAGATATTGAAATACACAGGTAAACATTTATTTTCAGATAAACATTTAAAGTGTTCCACAGTGACCGTCTCATACTCGGAGAGACTTCACAAACAATAAATCCTCAATCACAATAGTTTCAAAGGGTTCTCTAATACAGACACCCAAATCAACTCGTGAGTCAAAACTCACCCAATCATGTGTCATAAGACACGCCACATCACATTATCATGCATGACAATGTAATGCAAATTAAATAACACAAATGTGGGTGTTATACACTTTTAGTGTGCCAAGAAAGCTAAAAGACCAAAAGATATGTAGAGATACACAAGCGCAATAGTAATATATATATATATATAGAAAATAATAAAATACCCCCTCTGTCAGGCCTACTATCTCTACAATCAACATCTTACTACCGCTAGTGGTGGATGGGATGTTGATTTAATCTCGGAAGTCTTTACAGGTGATTTAGTGGAGGCCATCCTTCGGATTAAGATGCCCTCTGTTAGAGAAGGTGACAAGCTAATTTGGCTACTGGAGAAAAGAGGTAACTTCTCAGTCAAATCTGCCTACATCACAAACCAATCTAACAGAATCTCCAAACTTCATTCGAAGCTTTGGACCTCTCTGTGGAAAGCGAAGTTGCATGAAAGACATAAATTCTTTCTCTAGAAGGTTGTCTCTAAGGCCATCCCTTCCAAATCTATTCTGGCCGCCCGTTTCCCAATTGATGATAAACAATGTGTGTTGTGTAACCTTCATCTGGAAACATTGGATCACCTTTTTCTTGAGTGCTCTATCTCTAGAATCCTTTGGAGGGTCTAGATGGCCATTGGATATCTTCTCTTTCCATAATGCAGGTATCAAGAACTAGGTTGATGTTATCCTAAACCCGTCTACTTCGGTTGGGATCAGAACTGATGAAGTCTTGGATTTCACCATCTTTGCCACAATTGCCATGGAACAAACTTGGTTTCTTCGGAACAAGGTCCTTCATGAAGACATTGTGATTGATATACCCATGTGGAAGTTCATTATTTTCTCCCAAGCCGCAAAGCATTGGAGAGCGCAAAGAGTGATTCCTAAAGTGTGTACTAAACCTGGCCAATGGTCCCCTCCTCCCCCTCACTAGATTAAAGTAAATTTTGGTATTGCAATCAATCCCAATTCTACTGCATTTGTGGATGTGTTTAGAAACGAAAAGGGGGAAATTGTCCATGCTCATACTTGGATTTCCACTAGTCTCGACCCCATTATGGTGGAAACCAATGCTGCTGTATGTCCACTCCATTAGTTTAGCCGGTACTTTGGGTTTTAAAAATGTTATCTGTTAAGGGGACTCCTTGCTGGTATGGGATAACCTCAGGAATTGGAACTCCACTCCCAATTGGTCTTTTCATTCCCCCCCTTTATGGAAGCTAGAAGATGTCTTACTTCTTTGATTTTTGGCATGTTTCCAAAGTCCATTCTTCTGTGAACTTTGTTGCCTTTAATGTTGCCCATTGGGCTTTGCTTTGTAATCTTTTTGGCCCCATCCCCATTGGAAACTTACCTTCTTTTGTTGTAAAGGAAAGCCACCAATGGGGCTAGTGGCTCTGTTTTGCTATTTGCTTCTGGTTAATGAAATGTTACAAATATTCAAGAAAAAAAAAAGGGATACATATTTGATTCATTGCAAAAGGTTCCAAAAGAGTGCATTTAAAAAGTTTCAAAGTACAATGAGTGACTAACTTTCCAAACAAAGACTATTCAATAGGGATATTATAAAGAATAAATATTGGGGTACAAACAAGGGATAATTAAAATTCAGTCTACTTTATGTAGAGTATTTAAAAGTCAGTCAAGTGCTTTATTAAAAATAAAAGGAAGTCTATATAAAGTCACAAAATTAGATACATATTCATCAACTTTTTGTTTAAAATGCCTAAAATACCCCTCTCTCTTTGGTCTCTTCTCTCTCTCCTCACATGGCCACCACCACCACCACCGACAGCCACCTCCACCAGCCGTCGCCACCACCACCACCACTGGCCACCACCGCCGCCACCACCATCACCGCCACCACCACCTTTCTGTTTCCCTCTCTCTCTATATATATATATACATGAGTATATACATCTAATATATGGCCACCACCACCCCTACCTCTCTCTATCTCTTATCTCTCTTCTTACCACCACCACCACGAGCCACCTCCCTCATCCACCACCGCCACTGCAGGAAAAAAAGAAGAAGATCGAAAGAGTTAAAGTTTTTGGAGCAACTGTCCAAACTGAAAGAGCAACTCAGCAAACGTAAGGAGTAACTCACCAAACGTATCGGGAGCAACTCACCAAACGGATCAGGAACAACTCATCAAACGTATCGGGAGCAACTTACCAAACGTGTTGCTCCTTACCACAACCGGTCGCCGCCGCCGCCATCGCCATATATCGGGCCACCACCACTACCACCACCACCCCAACTTCTTTGTCTCTTTTCTATCTTTGATCTCATTCTCTCTCTTCTCACAACCACCTCCACCACGAACACCAACACCACCACTACCGAACCCAAACCCCAATTACCTCTTTGTATCTCTCATATCTCTTCTCACCACCACCACCACGGACCATCTTCCTCATCCACCACCGCCACTGCAGAAAAGGAATAAAAAAAAAAGGAAAAGTTGCAGGTTAGAGCAACTGTCCAAACGGAAGGAGCAACCCACCAAACGTAGCGGGAGCAACTCACCAACGTAGCGGGAGCAACTCACCAAACATAAGGAGCAACACGTTTGGTGATTTGCTCCTTCCGTTTGGTGAGTTGCTCTCGATACGTTTGGTGAGTTGATCCTTCTGTTTGAACAGTTGCTCCAAAAATCTGCAACTGTTTTTTTTTTTTTCCTTTCTACAGTGGCGATGGTGGATGAAGGAGGTGGCCCGTGATTGTGGTGGTGGTGAGAAGAGAGATAAGAGATACAGAGAGTTTGGAGTGTGGTGACCATATATTAGATATGTATAAATACTCATGTATATATATAGAGAGAGGGAGAGGGAGAGGGAGAGGGAGAGGGAGAGGGAGGGGGGGTTTGGGTTTGGGTTTAGGGTGGTGGTGGTGGTGGTGATGGCTGTGAAGAGAGAGAGAGAGAGAGAGAGAGAGAGAGAGAGAGAAGAGATAGAGAGGTTGGGGTGGGAGTGGTGGTGGTGGTGGCCCTTTGGTGGTGGCGGCGGTGGCCGATGGCGGCAGCGGCAGCGGCCAATGGTGGTGGCAGCGGCGGCTGCCAGTGGTGGTGGTAGTGGCCATGTGAGGAGAGAGAGAAGAGACCAAAGAGGGGTACTTTAGATATTTTACCCCAAAGTTGATGTATTTTTAATTTACAAAAAGTAGTAGACTGACTTTTTAATACTCTACATAAAGTAGCTAAATTTTAATTATCCCTACAAACAAAATCCACAAACATAATCCACAAACATATAATGTGTCTATCTCTTTTTTGATGGGGTCTACTAACACTGTAGGATCCACAGAGGAGAGAAATAGACATATTTGTGTGTCTTTGGATTGTGTTTGTGTCCGTAGAACTACCATATTAAAAAGTGGAAAAAAGAAGTCTGGGACTTGGGGAGTAATGTGTACAAATATGCTTCGTTGGATTGGAGTACAAAATTTACAATACTTTGAGGTAACAAATTTGACTTTGAGATACCAAAGTGCATTTTTGCTATCTAAAATTTGTTGCTAAGTTCGGATTGGAGATGGTTTGAAGGTGTAACTAGCTCCACAATTGTATTTAGTGGAGAAGTTAGTTCACAAGTTGAATCCTCGTGAGTTCACCCAAGTGAGACAAATTGCATGAAAGACGTACAAAGGCCAAAGAATTTACCTGAACAAATAATAACATCAATGCAAGAGTTCTTCGTATAAAAAAAGAAAAAGAAAAAGAAAAAGAAAAAGAAAAAGAAAAAGAAAAAGAAAAGAAAAAGAAAAGGATTCAACGTAATTTCCAAATATTTTATTAATTTCTCTAGTAATAAGGTCCGTTTTGTCACGACCCATCCCACTACGCGTGGAAATAGGACACGTGACACGCCACCAAGGCTCATCCAACATCATCTAATAATACGCAGCGGAAAGAACTTCTATAAAACAACCCTGGTAGTTTAAAACTTAGGAAAACGTTCCCCTCTGTATTGTAAAATACATTGAAATTAGAGTCATAAAAAGTTTTGGCCATTGAAAACACATTCAAAGATAATAGTTTTGAAAACAGAGGCTCAGTCGACTGCCCCGTCGACTGCACCAAGGTCCAGTCGACTGATCCGTCGACTGTGTTAAGCAGAACAAAAAAACATCATACTGCAAAGAGGTCCAGTCGACTGATCTGTGGATCCAGTCGACTGCTTTCTGAAACCAGTCGACTGCTTTTCAACCAAAGGAAGCAGTAGCTAAACTAAACAGTGTTCAGTCGACTGCCCAAGGGGTCCAGTCGACTGCTTCTCTGATATTCACTTACAGTATCTCACATACACGAGATCCAGTCGACTGATCAGGGGGTCCAGTCGACTGCTCCTCTGCTGGCAGCCCTGTGCTGGAAATTAACAAGTCCTACTACTCAATACCAACAACAATCACAACCACCACTGATTTTAACGCATTAAAACATAATTACAGACATTCAATTACAAGATTACAACACTGCAGGACTAATCTATGGTTCCATTACAACATATTACCAATCCTTACACAAGTTTAGGATTTAAAACAAAAACATATACAAGTGTTATCCCCGGCGTTCATCGGCCTCACTCATCACTCTTCTTCTTATCCTTCTTCTTACCTGCAATGGAGTACATCTCCACTGCTCAGCTATATGCTGAGCGTACAAGTCTAACATGTACAATATATGATGAAACATGCTTTAATCTCATAAATCATACAATAGTCTCTAGGAAGAAAAATACGCATTCATCCGGTAGCGGCAAGTCCAAGCCTTAAACCGCGATACCAATGACAAGTCCAAGTCTATCAACCATTGTATCCACAAGTGCCATGGCAAGTCCAAGTCTATCAACCATGCACAGTAGCCGTCGCTACTAAATTCTCAAACATCGAGAAGCTTACTCCGGCATGAAATTGTATAAGACTCCCCTTTGACCCACATAGACAACTTAACGTGCTCGCGGAAATTTAGACATGCTTTTCACAATTTAGCGCGTGCATAATTAACGGGCCTACAATTAATACATGGATTTCGCCCGGATCACAATTTCGTCGTCGAAATATAAAACATGTATTTCCCTATATTTCACAAGTTAGAACTTCATACCTCGTGCGATTTCCCCCAAACTTTGAAGGATCGGCTAGGAGGCTAAATAAACGTCGAATTCCGAATTTGGTACAATTCCTACAAGTTTATACCTGTTTTTCCCAAAAGTCCAAAATTAAGATTTTTACAAAACTTGGCCAAACACGGCCTAAGTGGTATCAAAACGTAGATCTTACCTCCACGAGTTCAAATCTGAAATCTGGAGAAAATCTGACGGACGAACGGTCGTCGATCGGCGTCGCAAAGCCCGTGGCAACTAAATCTCCCTTCTCTCTCCTCTCTCTAGATATTTGTTTGGATTTGGATGAGAATGAATTCTCATCCTCATCTATATATAGGCAAAAGTTATGGAAATTACGCTTACCTCCCCACGAGTTTCTCAAACTTCTAATTAGATCTCGAAACTTCGCACCCGTCCATTTTATGCCTTTACGAGTGAAAACTATAAATTTCAAAAGTTTCCGACTAAGTTTCGTTTGGGTCCAAAATAACGTTCGAAAACTAAAATCTGTGGAATCTCTACACAACCTACCTTTTTCAATTAACGTATCACTCACGTTCTCACCACAGTTCTCAAAATGATACTACCAAATCAAAGATTATCAGAATTATACTACACAGGTATAATTACTATTCACAAAAATACCAGATAAAGTCAAATAACATTTAAATCATATAAATGTCATTTACTCATGATTATGCAATATGAACTTCCATGTGTTAGGGATATATACTAAAAGCCATGCTTTATGTAGTTGATTTATTATTCATTTAATAAAATCAGTTGATCCATTTTTATGAGAATCTGTGTGGGCAATGTTTGTATTATATTATTTATTTAATATTATGCATGTGTGTCTCTCATTCTATATAGTAGGTGGTTTGGTGTGTAGAGTTCGGCTTACACACGGAAGATCAGGCCATCAGATATTATAGAATGTAAGATTTTGGTTTACAGTCTTAGATGGGATTGGACACACCATCGGTAGGACTGCAACATGGTGTTGTAGTAGGTTTGTCTTGACTCTGGGAAACGGTATAGTTTCAACTCACTATGCTGGTACACTTTGTGTATTAAACGGGACTGACTTGGGGTAATTATCTTTATACTGACTTATAAGATAATTAATACCTCATGGCTATTATGAGTGCTTATGCTCTAAATCCTAAGTTAATTTGTAGACACGTACATTTGATATTTACACTTTGATCCATAAAAGGGTGAGATCCTTAAATGGGTCAATATCTCATTGGATTGGGTGGCAATATTAATTGTGTGGTGTTTATTAATTAATGATGGAATCCATGTCTCAATTTTGGGATTGATGATATCCCCTTGAGAAAGCTTATAAGATTTGATTATGTCAAACCCTGCAGGTGGATTTTGTATCCGACATATCAGATAAGTTAAGTAGAGGATCTCAAGGAATTTTAAGAAATTAATTAAATATGATTGTCAGTAATTATATTTAATTAATGGATATCTGTAATCTTAACATGGGGAGATAATAAGCATTTAATAACATGGAGCTCGAAATATATTTTGAGATAAGGGTAGGAGTGCAATTATAATTCTTTAGTGGTATGAATTATAATTTATGGAAATAGGAATCTGATTCAGTTCGAATTAGGGTTTCCTAATTCCATAAGGAAGCCTATTCCTTATTGACTTCTTATGGTCCCTATCGTAGCCTATATATATGCTGCCTTGGCTCTTCTCTCAGGTTGCATGATTTCATATTCTAAGCTTCCCTTGACTTCCTAGCTTTCTTCTAGAAGGGTTTCCACCAAACCCTAGTCTCTGTGAGTATTCAAGAGACATAGGAGTGTAGATCGCTAGCGTCGGACAACGCTCACTAAAAGAGCTTCGGACTGCTCGATACTGATCGAAAGTTGCTGAATTTTTTACACAACGTTCCTGACGTCGAGACGGAGCTGCTGTTAAAAATTCAAGTAAATCGAAGATTGTTTGATCCTCCTGACGAACACATCTTTGTCGGATCAATGTGATCAGGATTGAATCGTCATAGCAATCAAAGAGAGTGTTATAACTGGGAATAGAAAATAGAACGTAAAGAGGGAAGAGCAGAAAACTAAAAGGATTTCGAAAGAGCCCACACTCAGTTCGATATTCTGGCAGCAAAGGAATACGGTAGAAGATCGTGAGCTGTTATCGAGCCCGTGTTCTCGATTCGTCTACTACAGCAATCCAATTTTGCAGTTCAAGGTAACCCTAGTTCCGCCCTTGTAGGGTTATTATAGATTTCATGAAATTTTTTTGCAGTACCAACTTATACGCACTGTCAACGGATTCTGGGAAAGCAGTTTCCTAACAGTGGTATCAGAGCAACGTTGATTCTGCGTATAGGTTGGAGGCAACCATGTTGTCCAATAAAACAGATCTTATGCGTGTTTTGATGGATGGATAGAACGTAGAGCTGTGCTAACCCTTGTTTTGTAGCGTTCTTATTCCACTATTATGGTCACTGATTTTGTGTGATTGGATCCCACGATGGTTTTATCCGTGGTTAATTTTGCTGTTTTAATATAGCATGTGAACTCCTTTATGGAGGCATAGGATTTATGTGTATTGGATCCCACGCTTGATTGATGTGTGGTTAATTTACTGCAAAGAAATAGCATGTGAACTCCTTTATGGAGGCATAGGGTTTGTGTAATATATCTCAAGTAAATCCGTGAAGATAGTTTACAAGCAGTTTCAAAAAGCAATCTAGAGGCAATTTCTAGAGGCTATTTCAGAAAACAGTTCTGGAAGGCAGTTGCGTAGTTGCGACATAGAGTTGATCGGGTTCAATGAAGATTTCTTCACAAGAGTTGCTGCTTGACCATAATAGTGGGATTCCTATTTTATTGTGGTTTCCTTATTTATGTGTGATTGAATGATTATTATTGTTTCATGTTTAATGAATAGGACAACATGGATAATTGTTCCTAGACCTATTTTAGATGTCTAGCTGCATGTTTAATTTATATTAATTTAAATTGATGGACAACTACATGTGTATTTAGAAATAAAACTAATTCCATAATTTGAAAACATAAGTACTTATTTTCTAAAATCATGAGAATAGAATGATTTTATTATCTACACATGTGGGTTTCACAAGTAAGGATGAATTAATCCTTGTCAAGTATTCCATCATTTTTTATTAATTAAATTAAAAAGTTTTTCTAAAAAATTATAACCCTCAATTTTTTTTTAAATTCTAAGTGGGAGAGGGAATTTATCAAGTATAAATCCCATGGTCCCCATCACTGGTTTGTAGATGATATGATTAATTTTGTGTGATGGCTCTAGTGTCATCCTCCCTATCGGACGTAGTTGATCGTGGAATCATCAGTACAAACTTCTTTAAAAGAATGTTTTGGGTGATTGTTGGTGTGGGTCACCTCTCCATCAGAGGTGTTCCTCACAGAACTCTTGACCTAGAATTAAGTGATGGTATACACTTAGCTATAAATAATAATATCCTCTCCATCTGAGTCACTGTTATTATTTATAGGACCAAAGCAAGTCAGCAGTTTAATTTTATTAGGCAAAGTACATTGCCTGGATAGTAAAATTAAAAGGCAATTGTCTATCTGAACAAATGATGGATAGTATATGGCTTCCCATCGAGTCATACTATTCGCGGTGTATCAGGTTGCTGGCGGATTCCTTTCAAATATGGTAGAGGGAACCAATATTTTCAAATCGAATCCATAGTAATTTTTGCCCAAACGTAATTATTTATGTTGTGTGATTCTCAGGCTTTTAAATGGGTACTTTCAATCCACTTGCTGTTATACTTAAAGAAAACAAACTTACTGGACCAAACTATATAGACTGGAAAAGGAATTTGGATATTGTGTTAACCGCTGAAGAGTACAAGTTTGTGCTTACTCAAGTATGTCCTGAGCAACCTGGTGAGGGGGCAACCGCTGAGGAAACCCAGGCTCACAAGAAATGGGTCAAGGCTGATGAGATGGCGCGGTGTTACATTTTGGCATCCATGTCAAATGTTCTGCAACATCAGCATCAGTCAATGACCAGTGCCTATGACATGATGGAGAGCCTCCGAGAGATGTTCGGGGATCAAAGTCGTGCTGCTAGGCAGGTTGCTATGAAAGACTTGATGAACACAACCATGGCTGAGGGGACGCCTGTAAGGGATCATGTTCTTAAGATGATATCTCTTCTTAATGAACTAGAGATCTTTGGAGCTGAAATTGACGGGGAAACCCAGGTCGATATCGTACTCCAGTCACTGCCAGAGTCTTTTAAGCAATTCCGCCCCAATTACAACATGAATAAATTTAAATATACCTTGGCGGAGCTGCTTAAAGAACTTCAGGCAGCTGAGGGTCTCAACAGAAAGTCAGGGAGTGCTCTTGTGTTTGAGAAATGTTCTACTTCAAAGCCAAAAGGAAAGAAGAAAATGAAAAAGGCTCAAAAGAAGGCCGCGGGTCCTCCGCCAATCCAAAGGCCACGAGGACAATCGGGAAAGCCTAAAGGCAAATGTTTTGTTTGCAAGCAACCAGGACACTGGAAGAAGCAATGTCCAGTTTATCTCGCCAAACAGAACAATCAAGGTAGATCTCATTTACTAGTTGTTGAATCGTGTTTAGCGGTCCGATCTACCGGTACCTGGTGTGTAGATACGGGAGCCACTGATCATGTATGCAATTCTTTGCAGGGGTTCCAGGGAACCAGGCAGCTCAGTGATGGAGAGATTTATCTATATATGGGAAATGCTACGAGAGTAGCAGCAGTTGCAGTAGGAGATCTACATCTTAGTTTTGGTAGAGATAGAATTTTAATATTAAGAAATTGCTTTTATGTACCTTCTATTAGAAGGAATTTAGTTTCAGTTTCTAGTTTAGTAAAGAATGGATATTCAGTTCATTTTAATAAAGTAGTAGTTATTAAAGAAAATAAACGTTTTATTTGTTCTGGTCAATTGGTGGATGATCTTTATATTATAAATCCTATCTCTCCTATGCTGCAACTTAATGAATTGAATAACACAAATAGTTTGCCGTTTAAGAGAAAAGAACCTTCGAGGATGAACCAAACGCATCTTTGGCACTTACGCCTTGGTCATATTAATTTGAAAAGGATTCAAAGACTGGTTCAAAATGGGCCATTAGGCTCATTGGAAGTGGAGGCACTTCCAGTCTGTGAATCCTGCTTGGAAGGTAAAATGACCAAGAGGCCGTTCTCAGCCAAGGGCTATAGAGGTAAAGAGCCGTTGGAATTGGTTCACTCTGATTTGTGTGGTCCTATGATTGTCCAAGCAAGAGGGGGATTTGAGTATTTTGTCACTTTCATCGATGATTACTCAAGGTATGGGTACATTTACTTGATGCGGCGTAAGTCTGAATGCTTTGAGAAATTCAAAGACTTCAAGGCTGAAACGGAGAAGCGTCTAAATAAATGTATCAAGACACTACGATCTGATCGTGGTGGAGAGTACCTCTTGGGAGAGTTTAGGGAATACTTATTGGAGCAAGGGATTACATCCCAATTGTCTGCACCCCGTATGCCTCAGCAGAACGGTGTGGCAGAAAGAAGGAACAGGACTCTTATGGACATGGTAAGATCTATGATGAGTTATTCGGATTTACCAATTTCCTTTTGGGGACACGCATTAGAGACAGCCGCATACATTCTAAACTTGGTACCATCTAAGTCAGTACCTACTACTCCCACAGAATTGTGGACTGGGCGAAAGCCTAGTCTGCGGCATGTTCGAATCTGGGGTAGTCCAGCACATGTGCTGAAAGGGAACGCAGAAAAGTTGGAATCAAGAACAGAAGTATGTTTCTTTGTTGGGTATCCAAGAGGAACTAAAGGTGGTCTGTTTTATAGTCCTAAGGATCAGAAGGTTATTGTTAGCACCAATGCCACATTCTTAGAAAAGGACTATGTTATGGACCACAAGCCCAAAAGCCGTATTGTTCTAGAGGAAATGAGAGGAAAGACACCGACATATACTTCTTCGATACCAACGGTACGAGAAGAAACACCACAAGGAAGAGTTATCGATATTCCATTACCACGTCGTAGTGGGAGGATTATCGAAACTCGTGTAGATCCCGAACCAACCATTAACACGCAGGTTCCTGAACCAGTACAACGTGTAGATAATGGTGTATTAGGTTCAGAATCTTCACAACAAAATATCAGTGATACACAGACACGGGTTGTGCCTCGTCGTAGTGGGAGGGTTATTATTCAACCTGACCGGTACATGTTCTTGGGAGAGTCATATGACCGGGTCCCTGACGAACAAGGTACCGACCCCTGTAACTACAATGAAGCACTCCAAGATAAAGATGCAGATCTTTGGCAAAAGGCTATGAAGTCTGAAATGGAGTCCATGTACTCCAATCAAGTCTGGGATCTTGTAGAACCACCTAATGAAATAAAACCCATTGGATGTAAGTGGATCTATAAGAAGAAGAGAGGAGCAGACGGTAAGGTGGAAACCTTTAAAGCAAGGCTTGTTGCGAAAGGGTTCACTCAAAAAGAAGGAATCGATTATGAGGAAACTTTTTCGCCGGTGGCAATGCTGAAGTCTATCCGGATTCTCTTATCCATTGCTGCACATTTCGATTATGAAATTTGGCAAATGGATGTCAAGACAGCATTTCTAAATGGAAATCTTGACGAGTGCATCTATATGATGCAACCAGACGGGTTCATTGCGAAGGGCCAAGAACACATGTTGTGCAAGCTTAAGAAGTCCATTTATGGACTTAAGCAGGCATCTAGGTCTTGGAATATCCGTTTTGATCAAGCAATCAAGTCTTTTGGTTTTGATCAATGTGCGGATGAATCTTGTGTGTACAAGAAACATGATGGAAGAGTGGTGGTGTTCTTAGTACTATATGTGGATGATATCTTGCTAATCGGAAACGATGTGGGGGTATTATCTTCTGTAAGGGTATGGTTATCCAATCAATTCGATATGAAGGACTTGGGAGAAGCCGGTCACATCCTAGGGATCAAGCTTTTGCGAGATCGCAAGAATAGGATGTTGGGCTTGTCACAAGGCACTTATATTGACAATATTCTTGCAAGGTTTAGCATGCAAGATTCCAAGAAGGGATTCCTTCCCTTCAGACATGGAATTACTCTATCTAAGGATCAGTGTCCTAAGACACCTGATGAGATAGAGAAGATGAAGGCAGTTCCTTATGCCTCGGCAGTAGGAAGCCTAATGTATGCTATGCTATGTACTAGACCTGACATCTGCTTTGCTGTTGGCATGGTTAGTAGATATCAGTCTAATCCAGGGCAAGAACACTGGACTGCGGTGAAAAATATTCTCAAGTACCTGAAAAGGACTCGAGACTATATGTTAGTTTACCAAGCAGATAGTCTTGTACCCATTGGGTACACATATTCTGATTTCATGTCAGATAGGGATTCCAGAAAGTCTACCTCAGGATATGTGTTTACCCTAGGAGGTGGAACCATTACTTGGAGGAGTATCAAGCAGTCATGTATTGCTGATTCTACCATGGAAGCCGAGTATGTGGCTGCTTCGGAAGCAGCTAAAGAGGCCGTTTGGCTCAGAAACTTCCTTATGGATCTAAGAGTGGTACCTGCGGTACAATCGGCTATTACCCTTTATTGCGATAATAGCGGAGCGGTTGCTAACTCAAAGGAACCAAGGGCCCATAAGAAGGGAAAACACATTGAGCGTAAGTATCACCTGATACGAGAGATCGTGCAAAGAGGTGATGTTGAAGTGACCAAGATAGCATCAGCAAATAACCTGGCAGATCCTTTCACCAAGAGCTTACCGGCCAAGACTTTTGACAGTCATGTAGAAGGGATAGGAGTGAGGTGTGTCGCATCATGGCTTTGAGTCTAAGTGGGAGATTGTTAGGGATATATACTAAAAGCCATGCTTTATGTAGTTGATTTATTATTCATTTAATAAAATCAGTTGATCCATTTTTATGAGAATCTGTGTGGGCAATGTTTGTATTATATTATTTATTTAATATTATGCATGTGTGTCTCTCATTCTATATAGTAGTTGGTTTGGTGTGTAGAGTTCGGCTTACACACGGAAGATCAGGCCATCAGATATTATAGAATGTAAGATTTTGGTTTACAGTCTTAGATGGGATTGGACACACCATCGGTAGGACTGCAACATGGTGTTGTAGTAGGTTTGTCTTGACTATGGGAAACGGTATAGTTTCAACTCACTATGCTGGTACACTTTGTGTATTAAACGGGACTGACTTGGGGTAATTATCTTTATACTGACTTATAAGATAATTAATACCTCATGGCTATTATGAGTGCTTATGCTCTAAATCCTAAGTTAATTTGTAGACACGTACATTTGATATTTACACTTTGATCCATAAAAGGGTGAGATCCTTAAATGGGTCAATATCTCATTGGATTGGGTGGCAATATTAATTGTGTGGTGTTTATTAATTAATGATGGAATCCATGTCTCAATTTTGGGATTGATGATATCCCCTTGAGAAAGCTTATAAGATTTGATTATGTCAAACCCTGCAGGTGGATTTTGTATCCGACATATCAGATAAGTTAAGTAGAGGATCTCAAGGAATTTTAAGAAATTAATTAAATATGATTGTCAGTAATTATATTTAATTAATGGATATCTGTAATCTTAACATGGGGAGATAATAAGCATTTAATAACATGGAGCTCGAAATATATTTTGAGATAAGGGTAGGAGTGCAATTATAATTCTTTAGTGGTATGAATTATAATTTATGGAAATAGGAATCTGATTCAGTTCGAATTAGGGTTTCCTAATTCCATAAGGAAGCCTATTCCTTATTGACTTCTTATGGTCCCTATCGTAGCCTATATATATGCTGCCTTGGCTCTTCTCTCAGGTTGCATGATTTCATATTCTAAGCTTCCCTTGACTTCCTAGCTTTCATCTAGAAGGGTTTCCACCAAACCCTAGTCTCTGTGAGTATTCAAGAGACATAGGAGTGTAGATCGCTAGCGTCGGACAACGCTCACTAAAAGAGCTTCGGACTGCTCGATACTGATCGAAAGTTGCTGAATTTTTTACACAACGTTCCTGACGTCGAGACGGAGCTGCTGTTAAAAATTCAAGTAAATCGAAGATCGTTTGATCCTCCTGACGAACACATCTTTGTCGGATCAATGTGATCAGGATTGAATCGTCATAGCAATCAAAGAGAGTGTTATAACTGGGAATAGAAAATAGAACGTAAAGAGGGAAGAGCAGAAAACTAAAAGGATTTCGAAAGAGCCCACACTCAGTTCGATATTCTGGCAGCAAAGGAATACGGTAGAAGATCGTGAGCTGTTATCGAGCCCGTGTTCTCGATTCGTCTACTACAGCAATCCAATTTTGCAGTTCAAGGTAACCCTAGTTCCGCCCTTGTAGGGTTATTATAGATTTCATGAAATTTTTTTGCAGTACCAACTTATACGCACTGTCAACGGATTCTGGGAAAGCAGTTTCCTAACACCATGTTCCCGTGTCCTCACTGACACCTTACCGTTGACCACAGTCAACCACTTATCCTCAATTATCATATATCAATGATAATTCATAAAATTTCATATCATGCATGATTAAACTATAAATTTCTGGAACGGGCATGACAACTCTCCCCTCCAAAAGGGAAGTTTGTCCCCAAACTTTACCTCATACGTCGAATAAGTATGGATACTCATTCCTCATGTCTTCCTCACTTTCCCATGTAGCCTCTTCTACCGTATGACTACGCCATAGCACTTTCACCATTGGAATAGTCTTGGTTCTCAAAACTTGTTCTTTGCAGTCTAGAATCTTCACTGGTTGTTCCACATAAGTCAAGTCTCCCTGAATCTGCAACGGTTCAGGTACAATGATCTTACTCGTGTCAGTCATACAACGTCTCAACATAGACACGTGAAACACATTGTGCACATGTTCCAACTCTGATGACAAGGCCAAACGATAAGCTACTGGACCAATCCTCTCTAGGATTTCAAAAGGTCCTATGAATCTCGGATTGAGCTTTCCCCTCTTCCCAAATCGTACAATGCCTTTTGAAGGCGATACCCGCAAGTATACGAAATCTCCTACTTCAAAATTCATCGGTCGTCGTTTCAAATCTGCATAACTCTTATATCGGCTCTGAGCTACTTTGAGTCGCTCTTGAATCAACTTCAATTTCTCAGTAGTCACCTGTATTAACTCAGGTCCTAACAACTTCCTTTCTCCAACTTCGGTCCAACAAACTGGTGATCGACATTTACGCCCATACAAAGCTTCATACGGTGCCATCCCGATACTTGACTGAAATCCATTATTATAAGCAAATTCAATCAACGGCAAGTGGTGCTCCCAATCGTTCCCAAAATCTAATACACAAAGTCTCAACATATCCTCTAACGTCTGAATCATGCGTTCTGACTGCCCATCAGTCTGAGGATGAAATGCAGTACTGAAACTTAATTTCGTACCCATAGCTTCTTGCAAACTTCCCCAAAATCTTGACGTAAAACTACTATCACGATCTGACACAATCACAGCTGGGACTCCATGTAGTCTTACAATCTCTTTCACATACAATTCCGCTAACTTGGACGGTTTAGTCGTCTTGATCGGTAGAAAATGAGCTGACTTTGTTAACCGGTCAACTATAACCCAAATCTTATCATTCTTATTACATGATCGTGGAAATCCTGAAACAAAATCCATCGTAATCTCATCCCATTTCCATTCCGACACTGGCAAAGGTTGTAGTAACCCCGCAGGTACTTGTCTCTCTGCTTTCACTTGCTGACATGCCGAACATTCGGATACAAACTTAGCAACTTCACGCTTCATACCCTTCCACCAGAAGTTTTCTCGTAAGTTCCGATACATCTTGTTACTTCCCGGGTGCACTGAATATTTTGTACTATGAGCTTCCTCTAAGAGTCGTTCCTTTATGTCTTTCACATTCGGTACACATAACCGATTTCCCAGTTTCATCGTTCCTTGTTCTAATACCAAACCAGATCGCTTCCCCAAGGGTATCTCGTCTCTCATTCTACATAAATAGACATCGTTGAATTGTTCTTTCTGAATCTCATCAATAATATCTGGGTGTGCTACAATCGCCATCATTAAGCCACCACTAACCCTTGGTATCACATCCAAGTCCAAACGTTCCATTTCCTTTACTAGTTCCTTTTGTTGCGTTAGCTCGTCGGCTAAATTCCTCGGCGTCTTCCGGCTTAATGCGTCGGCTACTACATTCGCCTTCCCCGGATGATACTCAATCGACAGATCGTAATCCTTCATCAATTCCAACCATCTTCGTTGTCTCATGTTCAAGTCCCGTTGGGTAAAAATATATTTCAAACTCTTTTGGTCCGTGAATATCTCACACTTTTCCCCGTATAAGTAGTGTCTCCAAATCTTCAAGGCATGAATTACTGCAGCTAATTCCAGATCATGAGTCGGATAATTAATCTCATGTGTCTTCAACTGTCTAGAAGCATAAGCAATCACTTTACCCCCTTGCATCAACACGCATCCCAACCCTTTGTGTGAAGCATCACTATAGATCACAAATCCCTCGGTTCCGGATGGTATTGTCAGAATAGGTGCTCTCGTTAGTCGTGACTTCAATTCTTGAAAACTGTCCTCGCATTCCTGACTCCATTCAAATGTAACTCCCTTCCTCATTAACTTTGTCATAGGCAATGAAATCTTCGAGAAATGTTCAATAAAACGGCGGTAGTATCCCGCTAATCCCAAGAAACTTCGAATTTCGGATACAGAAGTCGGCCTCGTCCAATTTGATACAGCTTCTACTTTGTGAGGATCAACTGATACTCCATTCTTGTCAATCACATGACCAAGAAAAGTAATGCTAGGTAACCAAAATTCACATTTCTTGAATTTCCCAAACAATTGTTTCTCTCGTAATCTCTGAAGTATCAATCTCAAATGATTCTCGTGTGTTACCTCACTTGGCGAATAAACAAGGATATCGTCGATGAACACTATCACAAAATCATCCAAATAGTCCTTAAAGACTCGGTTAATAAGATCCATGAACGCAGCTGGTGCATTGGTAACCCCAAATGGCATAACTAAGAACTCATAGTGTCCATAACGCGTTCTGAAAGCTGTTTTCTCAACATCTTCGGCCTTCACTTTCAACTGATGATAACCCGATCTTAGGTCTATCTTGGAGAATACTTGTGCCCCACGAAGTTGATCAAATAAATCATCAATTCTGGGTAGTGGATACTTATTCTTGATTGTCAATTTGTTCAGTTCCCGATAATCCACACACATTCTCATTGAACCATCTTTCTTCTTTACAAACAACACTGGAGCTCCCCACGGCGATAAACTTGGTCGAATGAAACCTTTATCAAGTAACTCTTGTAGTTGAACTTTCAGTTCCTTCAATTCTACTGGTGCCATCCTATACGGTGCTTTGGATACCGGCCTTGAGTCTGGTATAATCTCAATAGTGAACTCGACCTCTCTCTCAATAAGGACATCTGGTAGCTCATCAGGAAATACATCTGAATATTCTCGCACTATCGGAATGTCTTCTACTTTTAATTCAGTCGTCGAGACATCAGTCACTGAACATAGAAATCCATGACATCCCTTTTTCAATAACTTTCCCGCTCGGATACCTGAAATCAAATACGGCGGCGATATAACCCCACTCCCTTGGAAACAAAAGCTCCCATATACCGGTGATCGAAAATTAACCTCTTTCCGTGCACAGTCTATTGTGGCTTGATTAAGAGCTAACCAATCCATTCCCAGTATTACATCAAAATGATTTACCCCAATCGGTATAAGGTCTACAGTCATCAACTTCTCGCCTAGTTTGATCTCACAGTTCTTAAATATAGTAGACGTCATTATTGCTTTACTAAGTGGCACAGCAATAGACAAATCATATCCTAACGGTGCCGATTTAACATTCAAATTTTCAACAAAAGCATGTGATACAAATGAATGCGTAGATCCCGAGTCAACAAGTATGCGTGCTAAGTGCGAACATACAAGCACCATACCTGAGACTACTGTCTCGGAAGCAGTCACATCTCCTGGGTTCATCTGATATGCTCTTCCTTGACGTTGTTCCGTCCTTTGTCCCCCGTCATTGGATTGTCTAGGCTTCGACCCACTGGAAGCCATAGAACTAGCTCCTTGCTGAAGATACTTCCTCGGGCAATCCCTAGCTTGGTGTCCAAATACTCCACAATCATAACACTTGCCTCTCATGTCGGGTGTTGAATTTGTACTACCCCCGCCTTGGTTCATGTTCTGGGGTTTGGTCATGAAACATCGGCCTGAGTGTGGTCTGTTGCAAAGTGAACACAACGGTATGCTACTTGGCGTTCTCCTGAATTCACTGAAACTAGAACCAGAGCCTCTTTGAAACGGCCTCTTGAAAGATCCGCCTTGGTTCCTATCCCCACTCTCATTGTTTCGTTTTCCGTGCTGATTCTGCCTCGACCTTTCCATCCCACTCTCGGCCACTAGTGCCGTTTGTTGTACTGCTGCCACGGTCGAATGCTCGTAAGTCTCTACCCTCAAACGGATATTTTCCCTTAAGCCTTCTTTAAATTTCCTTGCCCTTTCTTCCTCTCCTGGCACTGAACCTTTACCAAATCTCAACAACGCATTATACTTGGAAGTATATTCGGTTACAGTCATATCTCCCTGCTTCAAGTTATCAAATTCTCTCTTCTTTGCATTGTAGGCGGCTCGCGGAAAGAACCGACGATTGAATTCCGCCTTGAACCCCTCCCAAGTAATCGGTGCCCCTTGATCTAAAACGTTTACCCACCAGTTCTGGGCTTCACCCTTCAGGACATCGCTTGCGTTCTCAATCTTCTCCTTATTGGTCATCGGAATCGATCGGAAAATTCTCTCCATATCCATGATCCAATGTTCTGCGAGCGTTGGGTCGGGTGTCCCATGAAATTCCATCAGTTTCTTCCGGGCAAACTGTTCTGATATTGACCTCATACCCCTATTTTCAGGCGCATGTACTACAACTATCGGTTCTGGCTCCAATGGAGGTGTTGGAGGTAATCTGTCCGCTATATTTCGTATCATCTCTCCCATGTTCCCCATCATCTCTGCCATTTCATTCATTCGGCGAGTATGTGGCGATAATTCTCGTTCTTCGTCACTCATGATTACAATCCTGTAGTTCTCAATGCATAAACACTATGCATGTACAACAATAACAATAGTATGTATGTAAAACAACATCCATATGCATCAAACATCTCTAAGATGCATGAATGCAATTGAAAACATGTGGAAAATCACTCAACACTCCACTCGTCATCGAACGTTCCCAAAGTTTTGTTACCTCTAGCTTTGATACCAATAAATGTCACGACCCATCCCACTACGCGTGGAAATAGGACACGTGGCACGCCACCAAGGCTCATCCAACATCATCTAATAATACGCAGCGGAAAGAACTTCTATAAAACAACCCTGGTAGTTTAAAACTTAGGAAAACGTTCCCCTCTGTATTGTAAAATACATTGAAATTAGAGTCATAAAAAGTTTTGGCCATTGAAAACACATTCAAAGATAATAGTTTTGAAAACAGAGGCTCAGTCGACTGCCCCGTCGACTGCACCAAGGTCCAGTCGACTGATCCGTCGACTGTGTTAAGCAGAACAAAAAAACATCATACTGCAAAGAGGTCCAGTCGACTGATCTGTGGATCCAGTCGACTGCTTTCTGAAACCAGTCGACTGCTTTTTGAAACCAGTCGACTGCTTTTCAACCAAAGGAAGCAGTAGCTAAACTAAACAGTGTTCAGTCGACTGCCCAAGGGGTCCAGTCGACTGCTTCTCTGATATTCACTTACAGTATCTCACATACACGAGATCCAGTCGACTGATCAGGGGGTCCAGTCGACTGCTCCTCTGCTGGCAGCCCTGTGCTGGAAATTAACAAGTCCTACTACTCAATACCAACAACAATCACAACCACCACTGATTTTAACGCATTAAAACATAATTACAGAACATTCAATTACAAGATTACAACACTGCAAGACTAATCTATGGTTCCATTACAACATATTACCAATCCCCGGCGTTCATCGGCCTCACTCATCACGCTTCTTCTTATCCTTCTTCTTACCTGCAATGGAGTACATCTCCACTGCTCAGCTATATGCTGAGCGTACAAGTCTAACATGTACAATATATGATGAAACGTGCTTTAATCTCATAAATCATACAATAGTCTCTAGGAAGAAAAATACGCATTCATCTGGTAGCGGCAAGTCTAAGCCTTAAACCGCGATACCAATGGCAAGTCCAAGTCTATCAACCATTGTATCCACAAGTGCCATGGCAAGTCCAAGTCTATCAACCATGCACAGTAGCCGTCGCTACTAAATTCTCAAACATCGAGAAGCTTACTCCGGCATGAAATTGTATAAGACTCCCCTTTGACCCACATAGACAACTTAACGTGCTCGCAGAAATTTAGACATGCTTTTCACAATTTAGCGCGTGCATAATTAACGGGCCTACAATTAATACATGGATTTCGCCCGGATCACAATTTCGTCGTCGAAATATAAAACATGTATTTCCCTATATTTCACAAGTTAGAACTTCATACCTCGTGCGATTTCCCCCAAACTTTGAAGGATCGGCTAGGAGGCTAAATAAACGCCGAATTCCGAATTTGGTACAATTCCTACAAGTTTATACCTGTTTTTCCCAAAAGTCCAAAATTAAGATTTTTACAAAACTTGGCCAAACACGGCCTAAGTGGTATCAAAACGTAGATCTTACCTCCACGAGTTCAAATCTGAAATCTGGAGAAAATCTGACGGACGAACGGTCGTCGATCGGCGTCGCAAAGCCCGTGGCAACTAAATCTCCCTTCTCTCTCCTCTCTCCTCTCTCTAGATATTTGTTTGGATTTGGATGAGAATGAATTCTCATCCTCATCTATATATAGGCAAAAGTTATGGAAATTACGCTTACCTCCCCACGAGTTTCTCAAACTTCTAATTAGATCTCGAAACTTCGCACCCGTCCATTTTATGCCTTTACGAGTGAAAACTATAAATTTCAAAAGTTTCCGACTAAGTTTCGTTTGGGTCCAAAATAACGTCCGAAAACTAAAATCTGTGGAATCTCTACACAACCTACCTTTTTCAATTAACGTATCACTCACGTTCTCACCACAGTTCTCAAAATGATACTACCAAATCAAAGATTATCAGAATTATACTACACAGGTATAATTACTATTCACAAAAATACCAGATAAAGTCAAATAACATTTAAATCATATAAATGTCATTTACTCATGATTATGCAATATGAACTTCCATGTTCCCGTGTCCTCACTGACACCTTACCGTTGACCACAGTCAACCACTTATCCTCAATTATCATATATCAATGATAATTCATAAAATTTCATATCATGCATGATTAAACTATAAATTTCTGGAACGGGCATGACACGTTTGGCAATAGCTTCTCCTATGCTTTGATCACAAAAATGTTGGGTAAATTTTATTTTCAACTGTCGAATTTTGGGATCGATTTCTGTTTGCACCTAAAAACCGCCAAAGGTTTTCTAGCCCGATTGATATGAGGATATGGGCCTGGAGATAGTCGGGCATGGGCATTTCAGAGGCCGGTTGGTCCGGAGTAGATGATGACATCGGGCTTAGGGGAAGCGTCACCAGAAGTTTAGAGAAGGCAACCCGGATGTTCCATGGGATGGAGCCCGATAAGCAGCATCAGACCCGCATTGGTCTATCGGGCATCAATGGTGGAAGCAATGGAGCAAGGACATACGTTGGAGACCGGTTGAATACTGGGAATGGGGGACTTCATCGGGCATTCGTCATAATGGGAGCCCGATGGGGAGTTAGGAAACATGAATGTACTGGCGATCGGACTCCATACATACGGAAAGTGATAAAGGTGGGTAGGATGAGTCCGATCGGACGTGAGCACCTGGAAAGATGAGATCGGTCATAAAGACATGACAAGACGTTACATGAGTCCGATGAGTCTTCAGTCACAGTCATGAGGGCGATGGGAATGGAGGTAAGGCGGTTCTGATGACAGCTTCCATTTGTGACGTCATTCCGGATTTGGGGAAATCCGAGTCCGTTTGGGAAAGAATCTTATCACTAACAGCTGGATTTAGACGAGATGATCCCTGAGATGGTGGGATTGCTTCAAATCAAGATAATGATAAGGCAAGGGTGGAAGATAAGGAAGGCTTATGCTGACTAACCAATCAATTACATAGCTTAAGGCGCAAGCTAAGGAGTCCTTTCCTAATCAGAATTCAATCATGGCCGCTATAAATATGGAGGCAGGCCAAGCTGCAAAAGGACTCCGCGTCACTCTCGAAAACAGCATTCAACAAAGCATTTAACAGCATTCAAAAGCATTCAAACTTTTATGTTCTTCCTGCATTCATAGCAAATAGATTTACCCTCTTTTGTTATTTTTCTTTTACTGTTTTCATTCTCACGAACGATCAGAGCCTGTTCTGAATCTGTTCTTTGGTTGTATTTTCCAAACAATTAATAAAATCTGTATTTTATTAATCGTTTGTGATTGGTTACTTGGTAACCTCATACACTATTTGGCTTGTGCGCTTCAGTACTGCCAAGGGATTTCTGGTGAGGGTACTTTCCTACTCGCCGCACACAATTGTTTAGTTTAGAAGTCAGATCTGAAAGCCTTGAGTATCACTGACTCAAGCATATAGGAAATTAGTTTGCACACATTGAACCACTTTTGGTTCTGGCACGCCCGCGCATAACTACTAGCAAACAATTTCATTTTAATCCCCATGCTCTTTAAATTTTCTCAATTTAATTCTCCAAGTCAGATAAGTGTTTCAATTTGGTCAAAAAGTGATCTTCAGTGATGAATGTTTTGTTTTTGAGACGAAATGTTTATAATTGGACCAAACTGAAATACTTATGGGACTTGAATGACTAAATTGAGGAAATTTAAAGTATAGGGATCAATGTGAAATCAACCCCAAAGTATAATTAATCCAAAAATCTTTTTTTGGCCAAAAGTTTTTTAAAATTTTTGTGATTAAGTTGCATAAGTTGGCTTGTCAAATAATTTGATTTTAGCCATTGATGTTTCAAATTCACGTATAAGCTCTAATAAGTTGTTACCAAACAGACCTTAGACCTACAGTCTTGGCATGAGCATTGTAATTTGTAAAGACCGGCAGGTAATTTAATGGTGATATGACATTTCACTAACAAAAGAGAAAATGCTAGACCCACCCAATAAATTACACATTTATCACATGTCAAAATTATCGGACACATAAATAACAAAAAATTTACACTTTGTTACATGACAGTCCCTACGTTTTAGTGGATTTTGGTTCGAATAAGTATGAAATCAGATATGGACTTTATATATATCACAGAAAATCACAATGAGTGAACTCTTCCTTCTCACACATTGATTTTCAAATTCATTACAAACCCATTGTTCAATTCCATTTATGTTTCGTAGATTTGCAAAATTAATATCTCAATTAATGGAGTTTTCCCACAAAATCTGTATCAAAAGTTCACTCCAAAAACATGTGAAACGCACTTTCCCTAGGCCGGCAGTGGTTAGCACATGCCAAAGGAGAAACCAAAGCTCATTTGTCTGTATTCAACAACCGTTGCAATGTTTATATCACACTCTTGTACTCTATCTCTATATATGGAACATCGAGTTTAAGGGAGCTAGGGTTTTTTGGAATTTCAAATGTCTGCTATTTCAGTTTCTGCTTTTTTGTGGGCATTGACTGTTCTTTGTTCATATGGGATTGTTTGTGGGTATGTTAAATATAACACTGGAGGTGGGATTGTTGATGGGAAATTGAATGTCCATTTGGTTCCACATTCACATGATGATGTTGGATGGTTGAAGACAGTTGATCAATACTATGTTGGATCAAATAGTAGTATTCAGGTGTTTTAAACACATGTACACATTTGAAGTAATAATATACACATATATATATATATATATATGTTAACAGCATCCAGATGTTACCAACATATACTATTTGGAGAAAATACACGTATACGTTGATTTGATTTTTTTTTTTTTTTTTTTGGGTTTGATTTTAATGAAACTTTTAATTGTGGGTATTATGTTATTGTCTTGCAGGGTGCTTGTGTTGAAAATGTGCTGGACTCCGTGGTTTGGTCTTTGGGCGCTGACCCGAATAGGAAGTTTGTGTTCGTTGAGATGGTAAGCATAAATTTTCGGAAGACTTTGATGGATTACATTGAAAGGTTATTCCAAAGATTAGTGACTTTTCCAGTTTGGTTTCTAATGAAGTTGTTAGATTAACTATCCTAAAGTACGATATCATCATTGCGTGCAAACTTTAAAATTTTATGCTTTTTAATTGGTATTGCAATCCATTAAATGATAAAGCCTTATTGTGTATCTTAGTAGAAATCGTGAGTTATAGGACAATTTGGACGAGGCCATTCCAAAGTATTGGTTTCAATAACTTGGGGTGCTGAGAGGGGTGAGCTGGATATGAATTAAGCCTTTTTGGCATTATTAGCTCATATTTGCAGATTTGAACCTGCAGTCTAATGCTTTAATAAATTGAAGATTCTTGTACATTACCAACTTCTGGGTGTTAATATGAGGCAGTGATAAATCAGCTCTAGCATTTGGTGCCTCCATTTCATCCGTAGTTCATAGGGGTAACTATTTGTTTTGGCCAGAAGAACAAGATTTGATAAGAAAATATGAATCTCGGGTGGCATCACCGCCTACCTATAATGACTTTATAAATTTGCCAATAAAAGTTAAGCTACCAAGCAAAAGTCAACTATTGGGTCAGATTTCTAGGAGTGTTCTGTGCATGGGTATGGCAGAGTTTTATCTTTTTGTGCGCAGATTCGCAGAAGCAATGAAGAATGAGCGCTGGAAATTATATCTTTTATTCTAGACATGCATGCATAATCATTTAGCAGAATGTATAAATATGAGTCATGTAGCTGACCTCCAATAGTTTAGGCTTAAGGATTCGTTTTTGCTGTTGTTGTTGTTTTTTTTTTTTTTTCCTTGTGAAACTTGTGACTTTCTGACAATAATCTAATATGGAGAATAGGCATTCTTCCAACGATGGTGGGAGGAACAAAATGTGGAAAAACAAGAAGAAGTGAGAAAGCTTGTGGACGCTGGCCAGTTGGAATTCATGTATACATCTGTAAGAAACTTGTTTTCTTTGTGTCTTTTTTGGGAAGCTGGTGATTTCTGAATGTTTCTAGTGCAGAAATGGTGGCTGGTGTATGCATGATGAAGCAGCTTCCCATTATATAGATATGATTGACCAAACGACCCTTGGTCATCGCGCGATAAAGAGCCAATTCAACAAAACTCCTCGTGCTGGATGGCAGATCGATCCATTTGGGCATTCAGCAGTGCAAGGCTATCTACTTGGGGCTGAGGTACAAAAATATTACTATGATAGGGATGTCAGTATCTTTCTCATTAAACTTGGAACTCAGTTGGCTCCAACGCGCTTCTGGGACATCAAAAGGACGTTTTGGCTGGAGCAGCTCCATAGGTGCTTCAACCCTAGTGTCTTGTGGGGTACTGTTAGGATTTTCAATGAATATTTCTTGATTCCCACCGTGCCATTGGTGATTAGAGCTTCTGCTTCTGCTTCTAGGAGTTTCTCTGATTAGTTTGTCTCACGCACTCGATTGGTTGGATATGTTTGGATATGCTATTAGAACTATATTTTTCATTATTTTAGAACTGAAAAGTGCGCTGTCTTTTGAGATTTATGATCAAATCGTCACCATAAACTATGCATAGAATTCGAATTCCACTGGGTATGTTGCCACCTGAATTTTTTTTGTTCATTGTTCATTTAGCTTGGCTTCGAGTCTGTGCATTTTGCAAGGGTTGATTATCAAGACAGAGCAAAACGCAAGGAAGATAAATCTCTTGAAGTCATATGGCGTGGGTCCAAAACTTTTGGTTCCTCCTCTCAGGTCTGGAACTACAACAACGGCGTTGTTTCTAGTTTTTTTTTCCTCTCTTCCCCCTCCTTCCTCCCCCCCCCCCCCCCCCCCCCCCCCCCCCCGTGTGGCTTCCATTGTTCACTATTCACTTGTTTGGGTCCTTTGTAGATCTTCGCCAATGCATTTCCTCGTCATTATAGCCCCCCAGATGGTTTCCATTTTGAAGTTTTTGATGACGATGTTCCCGTCCAGGTTCCATTGCTAAACAAGGATGAGTTTGCTTTAACATTTTTCTGATCATGGCTTTCAAATCATGAATTGAGTCGTGAATCGGTTTTCCCAAGTTATGAATCCAAATCTTGAATCTTAAGATTCACCTTTTTAAGAAAATAATGATGTATTTTTTATTTTTAATACGTATAAAAACTCATGTGCAATGCCTAAAATGAATCAAATTTGTTTAATACAAGGGCTTAAAATGTTGAAAGTTTTTCACTTAAAACCCCGGAATTCAAAATTATGAATCATCAATTGTATAGGGTCGTATAAAACTCGAAACGACTCATATGATTTGACTTGTGAATCAACTGATTCTAACAACGATTGTTATGATGACTTTGGTAACTGTAAATTCAAATCTAATACACGCTTGAAGTGCAGGATAATCCTCTTCTATTTGACTACAATGTTGAACAGCGGGTTAATGATTTTATTAGTGCTGCAATCACTCAAGTAAGCTCTAGCTTCCTTGATATTTTGAAATAGACTTGTGGTTCTAAGCTCTGTTTGGAGGATTGCCCCAGGGCTAGAAGGTGATCTTTAATATATATATATGATAAGTGACAATAATGTTGACCCTATTGATGCTCAGGCAAATGTGACACGGACAAATCATATTATGTGGACTATGGGTGACGACTTCCAGTACCAATATGCTGAATCTTGGTTCAAGCAGATGGACAAGTTAATTCATTATGTTAACATGGTAAAGTTTAGTCAAAAAACTAGTGTCTCTGTGGATACCCTTAAGTTGATTCTTTTGAGTTTATTTTTCCTGTTAGAGCATTGGGTTCAAAACCCATGCTTGAGTATGTTGTTGGAATTAAGAATACATTCAGGAATTAGTGGATGAAAGAGGTGAGGACCCATGTGATTTTGGTTTGCATTGGCTGATTAACATGAGTGTCTTGGAACGACGGAGTTTTTATTGTTCAACCCTGTTCATGCTCTCTAGAAAGAGCCAAGTTATTGATTTGACATATACATTACTGTATGTTTATCAATTCGATCAACCTAATTTCGATCACAAATATCAATATCCTTTATAGTGCTGTATATGTCAATCATGGAATGGAATCAATACCCTTTCTATTGATGAGAGAGAGAGAGAGAGAGAGAGAGAGAGAGAGAGAGAGAGAGAGAGAGAGAGAGAGAGAGAGGGAGAGAGAGAGAGAGTGAGAGAGAAAGAGAGAGATCAAACATTTTGAATGTTGAGAGTCATTTCCCTTTCCTTAATCATATATTACAATTATATATATATATTTTTTTTAAAATTTGATTTTTAATATTTTCTAAGCACGAAGGAAAACACAAGGGAAATCGCTAGGGAATTAGTTTCGTTCTTGTTTCCTTTCCCTCACAAAATCCATGAACCAAACAAAGCCTTAGAACTTTGAAAAGTTCCTGATTGATCATTTCAAATTTATGCAATTGTTGATGAACTTTAAATTATACTTGGATTGTGTAGTATATTTACAAAAAACTGAAAAATAGGACCTTGCTACATTTTGTGTTGGAAGGTATGTTTATATCAGTAAGATATGCTTATTGTCCTTATCTTTCATGCTGATAGTCTGTCCATATCTCACAATGCTGAATTTTTCATTACTATGTAAACAGCGGTTCTGCGATTGTATTAGTTTCAAACAAATTTCGAATCTAACAAAAATACTTATTTTTTCCAATATGACTCGCTCAAACTACCATACATCTTCCTTGTATAGGATGGTCGCCTGAATGCATTGTACTCTACCCCCTCAATCTACACAGATGCAAAAAATGCAGCAAATGAATCATGGCCGCTGAAAACTGATGACTATTTTCCGTAAGCATACTACCTCTTTCATTTTCCTCAGGCCACAACATGGTATGCATATTTTATCATCCTAACCTGCTTTTGCGTGTGCTTGTATCCTGATTTTTACAGATACGCGGACAGTACAAATGCTTATTGGACTGGTTATTTTACTAGCCGTCCAGCATTGAAACGATATATTCGTATGCTGAGTGGATATTATCTGGTATAACGTTATATTCTGTGTCATGGGTGGTGTTACGTTGAGTCATTATCAGGACCAATTTATTGTTGTACATGTAAAAAAAAGGAAAATGATATATTGAATCCAATTGAAAAATGATTACAAGAGGAGCCTAATATATATAGGCTTAGCTAGAAGCTACACTTTTACAATCTAACCGATGTGGGACACTATAACATTACACTATTTACAATATTATCCTCTAACACTCCCCCTCAAGCTGGAGCATACATATCATATGCACCAAGCTTGTCACATATATATTTAACCCGAGTCCCAGACTCCCAACTAATGCTTTTGTGAACAAATCGGCTAACTGATCCGCGGATTTCACGTGAACGGTATTGATTACTTTCTCTAGAAGCTTTTCCCGAACAAAATGACAATCAACCTCAATGTGTTTTGTCCTCTCGTGAAATACTGGATTGGAAGCTATATGAACGACAGCTTGATTGTCACAAAGTAAATTCATAGGACAAGACTGAGTAAGCCGATGTGGGACACTATATGGAAGGACTTTGGATTCCATAGATAAGGGCTAAAGATAACTTTGGATACAAAAAATAAACAAAATAATTTTTTTTTTTTTTTTTTTTTTTGCGATGAATTGTGATTCCGATGAACAATACCTACGATGAATAGTACCTGCGATGAACAGTAACTTTCTGATGAATAGTAACTGCGGTGAACAGTAACTTTCGGATGAACAGTTGCTTCGGATGAACAGTAATCACGATGAACAGTGATTCCGATGAACGGTAACTTGAGGGGGCAACGGCTAGGGTTTGAGGGGCTGCTGGTCTTCTCAGATCTTGGACAGAGATCCGGCAATTGATAGAACACGAGAAACACTCTCGATCAACTTTGATCGGCAATAACAAAAGGAGCGGACCCTAAGATCGGGTGGCTTTGATACCATGTAAAAGAAAGGAAAATGACATATTGAATTCAATTGAAAAATGATTACAAGAGGAGCCTAATATATATAGGCTTAGCTAGAAGCTACACTTTTACAATCTAACCGATGTGGGACACTATAACATTACACTATTTACAATATTATCCTCTAACAGTACACTTGGCTCTATATGCTTTGGTATTTGAGTTTGATTGGTCATTTAACTTCAACGAAGAACATGTAGCTCTCAGTCTAAAAGAAAGGTTTACGGACATAATTTGGGGCTTGCTATACTACTTTCAGGTAGTATGATATTATTGTGTTCAATTTTAAATGGACAAAAAAGTCCTTGTCACCTCATTAAAATGAGAACACTCAAGTAGTCTACTTTAGCTGCTTTGAAAATTTATTTTATTGGCCTCATTTAAATGAGTTGACAGGGATTTTTTTAGTTAAAAAAATATGCATAGTTAGCATTTTCCATTATATATGTATATGATATATAAATGCCAACCATGATCAAGAGCTCTATTGGGCATGTAAGAGCCAATGCAGCTGCTGAATATGTTTCGTCTCGAGAGAGAATGTTTTTTTTTGTGTGTCATCCGATTCATCCATGACTTTAGTTTAACCAAAAAAAATAATTATTTCATTTTGCCTGAAATAGGCTGCTCGCCAACTTGAGTTCCTGGCTGGAAGGAGATCGACAGGTCCTAGCACTTTCAGTTTAGGAGATGCTCTGGGAATAGCCCAGCACCATGATGCTGTCACAGGCACTGCTAAACAACACACAACAAATGACTATGAAAAACGATTGGCAATTGGAGCATCTGAGGTGGGCTCTGAAGAGTAGTCACTTTACTTCTATCATCATCCATATTTTGCTTTCTTCTGCTCATACTGAACACTTCTATAAACTTTGAATGCATCAACTTTTCATAGGCGGAAGCAGTTACAAATTCAGTTTTGTCATGCCTAGTCAACTCAAGTTCAAGTGGGCAGTGCACCACACCCAACTTGACACTTAGCCAGGTGACGATTTGACTTTTGCACTTTTTTTTTTTTTTAGTATTATCATCTAAGGAAAGATAGAATTAGAAATTAGTACATTCGAGAGACTATAGGAGTGGCACAGATTGAGGATAAGTTGAGGGAGAATAGACTTAGATGATTCGGCCATGTGCAACGAAGACCTATAGATGCACCTGTGCGAAAGAGTTATAAGATCGTAGTGCCTGGAATGGTTAGAGGGAGAGGCAGACCTAGACTGACCTAGGAGTATGTAGTGCAACAGATATGAGTATATATAATTTAAATGAGCATATAGCTCTTGATCGTGCAGAATGGAGAAAAAAGATTCATACACCCGACCCCAATTGATTGGGACACAAGGCTTGGTTTGATTTGATTTGGTTTGGTTTGGTACTATCATCTAAGGATTGGCCTATGCCCTAATTGGGACGGAGTTAACTTTTTTAGTACATGTATCAATGCACATAGCGAGAGGGGAAAAAAATACACAGAAAGAGTGGTAGAGAAAGAGATAGAAACAGGATGGAGTGAGAAATACTTGGTATAGAAGTTGAGGAGCATGGACTTCCATCAACCCCCAACTTGTCCTCCTATGCAAAACCCCATCTCCAACTTGAAAGCGAGACAAGTGAGACTTGCTTTTTTTTTTTTTGGAAAGTTGAATCCCATACACTATTTCGGTTTAACGCTTCCCCGCCACCACTTCGTGCTTCTATGATAATACCCTTGTAGCATCATCTGTTTTGTACATGTGTCACTATATATTACTTTCTTTCTTTTTTAACCTTTTGCTCTCTCATTCTCTGGTAAATATTTTTGTGAAAGTAGGACTATGAAGAATCATATTTCTGTAGCACTAAAGAAACTAAGGAATCTAAAAAAGTTAGGTAATTTTATTAGGATGCGCATAAACATAAAAGGACATCTCTTTTTTCGTTAGGATATAAAATTATTTAGAACTTCAGTTTTTTTAACCATATTTTTATTTCACTATATTCAAAGAATGTGTATCGCATCCTTGATGACTTGTTGATGTGAGCTTGTAAAAATGTCAAAAGCTCTACTTGGCTGTCAGAAAGGATTTTCTTCAAAGCATCTCTGGAAGGTTATGTCCTATTATTTTTGTGTCTAGTGTCGACACTTCTGCTCTGCATCATGTAGGACTACCAACTAATGGCATATCTATGCTCTATTTTCATTTATTTTCGAATCTCAGATGCCCACCCGGTTGTGATCTAATGTTTTCTTTTTTTTCTTTTTTTCTTTTTTTTCCTTTTTCCATTGCCTTGGTTAACACATAACAGTGTCAATTACTTAATATAAGTTACTGTCCACCAACAGAGGAAGATATTCCTGACGGGAAAAGTTTGGTAATTTTTTCTTTTCCTTGGAACTTTTTCATGATTAACAATATTCTGAAGGTTTTTTCACTGTAATTAGACCCGTTTGGGTTAGCTTTTGAAATAATCACTTTTTGGCGTAAGAGAAGTTTTTTTAAAAAGCCACAAATTGGAGCTTTTTAATAAAGCTCATTTGTAGCTTTAAAAATGAATCCAGTTTTATGAAAGCTGTGAGAAAGCTAATCCAAGCAGTCGTTGATTTTTAAATCTCACTTATAAGTGATTGTAGTGTTGGCCCCAAAAAAGCTATACCAAACGGGCTCTTAATTGTTACTTTCAGGTGGTTGTGGCATACAATCCACTTGGATGGAATCGTACAGACGTCATTAGGGTTCCGGTAAAATTCTTTTTTCCTTTTCTATTCTCGCTGTAGAATATCAACCTTACAAGGGCTCCATGTGTTTTAACCTGTGATTTTCATGCATTTTTAAGCTCAATACCGACATAGTATATTATGACTATATAACAACAGTGTTTTATGCTAAATACTTGGTAATTGATACATAGAGGTAAAGTCAATATAGCTAAAATTAAGATGTTGGGATTGTTGGAGTTTTATATTTATTAGTAGCTGGATATAATTGTTTTAGTGTTTAGGGACTATCTTGTAATTATATCATTATTGTACTTTGTCATCTAATAAAATAACCTAGAGGAACAATTGTTCTCTCTAAGCTTGGAAAAATTATTGTTCAACATGGTATCAGAGCCACCCTAAGCTAGGGTTTCTTACCAAGCTATCACCACCACCACCTGCGCCTCTACCAACACCACCACACCCTTCGCTGCACCTCTCACCACCACCACACCCCTCGCTGCATCTCACAAGCCCTTACCTAGCCTTGCGCCGAAGCACCACAGCCAGCCGACAACCATGCTGGCCTTCCCAACCTAAACTGCAACCCACACAGTCATCCAACCTTGCGCCGAAGCCCTCTAGCCTTGCCGACAGCCATTCTGGCCTACCTAACTTGAACCGCAACTCACCAAATCCTCCTTCATCCCTTCGAAAGTCCATAATGCTGTTTTTTCTCATCTCAGCCCTCCTGGATTGATCAGAATTCATTAATTTTCCTCTTCTTCATTTTTTCTCAACCCTAGATCAGTGGGTGTTCTACGAAGACTTGATCTGATTACAAGTTTCATCCCTCCTACATCTTAGGTCCGTGTACGGACCAATGATTTGTCCATAAATTGGACAATTGCACCAGCACGGTGCCTGTGACGACTAGGCTTTCCTTCTGTGCCGTATTAATTGAGCCTGTGACAATCGTTTTTTCTTCATAATGTCGAAAGAAGGGGTGATTGGTGACAAATCCAGTGTTATGAGTTCTCCTATAAGTCATGAGAAGCATTCCCTCATTACTGAGAACCCTGGATCGAAAATTACCACAGAATTGTTCAATGGAGAGAACTACCTTACTTGGTCTCAATCGGCTACGTTTTGGCTACGAAGTAGATCGAAGTTTGGTTATGTTGATGGCACTTTTAAGGCACGTAGTCGTGAGGATCCCACCTATGCGAAGTGGGAAGTAGACAATTATTTTGTTATGAGTTGGCTTGTGCATTCGATAGAGCCTAGTATTGCTGCTTTTTTCCTGGAGATGGAGACAGCACTTGACATATGGGATACATTAGCACAAACGTATGCTAGGAAAGGGAATATAGCTGAAGTTTATGAGCTTCGCCGAAGAATTGAGGCGGATGAACAAGGTGAGCGTTCGATTCTTCAGTACTACACGTCCTTGAGTACTATGTGGAAGCGTCTGGATAACTTGAAAAGTTATCGTCCTGTTTGTTCTACGGATGCCGCTAGTTTCAAGGAGTATATCAAGAGTGAAAGAATCTTTAAATTTCTAGCTGGTCTCAATTCAGAATTCGATCAGGTGAGGAGTCGAATTCTTGGGATGGAGCCATTACCGTCACTTCGAGAGGCATTTGCATATGTCCAGAACGAAGAGAGTCGTCGTTCTGCTGTGCTGACTCCTAAATCCACTGATCGATCTGCTTTGGTTTCCTCCAGTCAGAAAGGGGGTAAGGCTCCCAACTATAATTTACGGAAGGATCAGACAATTTCTGAGGGTTCTGAGACTAAAGATAAGTGGTGTGATTACTCTAATAAGTCGGGCCACATTCGTGCTACCTGCTGGAAGCTTCATGGTCGTCCATCTTTCCCAAGGGGAAGAGGTGGAGGCCGCACTGGTGGTCGTGGTAATGGACCCAGAGCTCACTTATCCACGGGTTCTGAAGCCCTTCAGTCCGAGGAAATCCCTCCGCTTCACCTACTACTGGTAGTATTAGTAGTTCTAATTTGGAGACCCTGCGGCGCATTATGGCACAATTGGACACCTCCACGAGTTCTTCTACTTCGTTTGCCCAAGCAGGTAATGTTGCTAATTTTACATGTGCTTTAAATGATTGTTCTCCACAACCATGGATAATTGACTCTGGGGCCTCCGATCATATGACCGGTCTGTCCACCATTTTTTCTACTTACAATCCTTGTTCAGGTAAAGACAAGGTTAAAACTGCCGATGGTAGTCTTTCTTCCATTTCTGGTAAAGGTGTTATTCATGCTTCTGAGTCTCTGTCTTTATCTTCAGTTCTTCATGTACCAAATTTTTCGACTAACCTTCTTTCGATTAGTCACATTACTAATGACCTTATTGCTGTGTTACCTTTTTTCCCTCCCACTGTGTATTTCAGGTTCTCTCTACCAAGAAGGTGATTGGCAATGGTAGGGAGAAGAATGGACTCTACTTTCTGCTGCCTAGTGAAGTGGATACTGGAGGTGGAAGTTTGACTCAGAGGGCTCATCATTCTTTGAGAGAGACACTCCCCAGAAAGGCTTGGCTGTGGCACCAGAGACTAGGACATCCTTCGTTCTCTCTTCTTCGTCATTTATTTCCGTCATTAGTAAACAATTATAATATTAATAATGCTATGTGTGAAGCATGTGAACTTGGCAAACATCATCGTGCCTCTTTTAACTTGAGTTTGAATAAAAGTACTATTCCTTTTCAGATTGTTCATACTGATGTTTGGGGTCCATCCCACATTTCTTCTTTGCATGGGTATAAGTGTTTTGTTACATTTATTGATGATTTTCTCATACTACTTGGGTATATCTGATGCGAGAGAAGAGTGATGTATTTTCTATTTTAAAAAACTTCCACAGTATGATTTGCACTCAATTTAGTACTGTTATCAAAGTTGAGAGTTCTGACAAAGGGGGGGAATATATTTATGGTGGGCTGGAGAATTTTTTCCTTGACCATGGCATAATACACCAAACCTCCTACACTAATACTCCCCAACAAAATGGGGTTGCCGAGAGAAAAAATCGCCATTTACTAGAAAGTGCTCGGTCTATGATGTTTTCCATGCAGGTTCCCAAGTCTTATTGGGGGGAAGCAGTTTTAATTAGCTGCCTATCTCATTAACAGATTGCCCACCCGTGTCCTTAATAAGAAATCTCCGGTTGAAGTTTTTCTTAATCCATCTTCTGTGTTTACTATTCCTCCTAAAGTGTTTGGTTGTGTCTGCTTCGTTCACAACCATTCCCCTTCTAGAAAAAAGCTTGACCCTCGTTCTCTTAAGTGTGTCTTTGTTGGTTACTCAGTGACACAAAAGGGGTACAAGTGTTATCATCCTCCTCCTCGTCGGTGGTATGTCTCCATGGATGTCACATTCCATGAGGCCCAGTCCTACTTTTAGTCTGCACAGTCACCTCTTCAGGGGGAGCAAAGGAGTGTGGAAGAGATGTTTGTTCCTATTCCTATTGAGGGAGTAATGGAGTTAGGAAACAATAGTGAGGAGGGACGAGAGAAAGGGGAAGTAGAACATGAGGAGGAGGTTGTAACTGAAAATGAAACGAGAAAGAGGAGAATGTTGAAGAGAGGGAAGATATTGTAACTAAGGGGAAATAGTTACTTACCTACTCAAAGAACAAGGAGAGAAGAAGATTTGGGGTAGCAGAAATGGAAGTTGTTCCAATCCCTACACTCCAGCCAATCTCTTCTAGTGATGATGATCCAGGTATCTCTCCATCTCTTACTCCTTCATCTGGTAATGATTTAGACATACCTATTGCTCATCGTAAAGGCACTAGGACATGTACTAAACATCCTCTTTCTAATTTTGTTTCATACTCTCGTTTGTAACCATCTCATAAAGCTTTTGTTTCTAGTCTGTCTTCTATGTCTACTCCTAACCATGTCCAGGAAGCCTTGTCTGACCCTAAGTGGAAGTCCGCCATGGTTGAAGAGATGAAAGCACTTTCTAAAAATGGCACATGGGAATTAACAGAATTACCTCAAGGGAAGAAGACAGTAGGGTGCAAGTGAGTGTTCACTGTGAATACAAGGCTGATGGGACGATTGAGAGGTATAAAGCCCGACTGGTAGCTAAGGGTTTTACTCAAACTTATGGAGTAGATTATCAAGAAACATTTGCTCCATTAGCCAAAATGAATTCTGTTAGAATTCTATTATCTCTTGTTGCAAATTTGGAGTGGCCGCTACATCAATTTGATGTAAAGAATGCCTTTCTCCATGGTGATTTAGAGGAGGAAGTATACATGGATGTTCCCCCAGGTTTTAGGATACCAAAACAAAAGGGAAAGTTTGTCGTCTTCGGAAGTCATTTTATGGGTTCAAGCAGTCACCAAGAGCGTGGTTTGATCGGTTTTCTCAAGCTATGCTCAGGTATGCGTTCAAACAAAGCCAAGGTGATCACACTATCTTCATTAAACATTCTTCAAGCGGTAAATTGACAGGATTAATTGTCTATGTGGATGATATCGTTCTCACTGGAGATGATCTGGAAGAGATGGGAAAGTTAAAAAATTACCTGGCCAAGGAGTTTGAAATCAAGGACTTGGGAAGCTTAAAATATATCTTGGGAATTGAAGTGGCCAGATCCAAAGATGGGATTTTTTTATCCCAGAGACAGTATGTGTTGGATTTACTCAAGGAAACAGGAATGCTTGGTAGTAAGGCAGCGGATACTCCAATGGATCCTAATCTGAAGCTTAGTGATGACCCAAGAGGAGAACCAGTGGAAAAGGGAAGATATCAGAGAATGGTGGGTAAACTGATTTATCTCTCACACACCAGACCTGACATTGCTTTTGCAGTGAGCGTGGTAAGTCAGTATAAGCATTCCCCTAGACAGGTTCATCTTGACGCGGTTTTTCGAATTGTGAGATATCTCAAGTCAGTGCCTGGGAAATGTTTATTCTTTGCTAAGCATGGTCACACTCAAGTGGAAGCCTATACAGATGCGGACTGGGCCGGATCGGATACCGATAGAAGATCGACAACCGGGTATTGTTCCCTTGTTGGAGGGAACCTGGTAACTTGGAGAAGCAAAAAACAGCCCGTAGTGGCTAGATCCAGCGCTGAAGCAGAGTTTAGAGCCATGGCTCACGGAGTGTGTGAATTGTTGTGGATCCAAATTATCTTGTTTGATCTTGGTTTCAATCCTGAAGACTCAATGAAGCTATACTGTGATAACAAAGCAGCTATCGACATTGCCCATAATCCTGTTCAGCACGATCGGACTAAGCATGTGGAAATTGATCGTCATTTTATCAAGGAAAAACTAAATAGTGGGAAGAATTGTACTCCATATGTGAAGTCTGGAGATCAGTTAGCTGACGTCCTTACCAAGAGCCTTGCAAGTAGGGCATTTCACTTCATTCTTAGCAAGGTGGGTATGAGAGATATCTTCGCACCAGCTTGAGGGGGAGTGTTGCAGTTTTATATTTATTAGTAGCTGGATATAATTGTTTTAGTGTTTAGGGACTATCTTGTAATTATATCATTATTGTACTTTGTCATCTAATAAAATAACCTAGAGGAATAGTTGTTCTCTCTAAGCTTGGAAAAATTATTGTTCAATAGGGATGGCAAGGACAGGAAAAAACAATTTAAAATCGATGAATTCGTGAGAAGGAAAAAGATATTAGTCTTGGAGTAGGAATTTTGTGTTTCTTAGTGCATCATGAGTAGTAACTAGTAAGGTGAGTAAATGTTAGCGATACCGGGACAATGGAAATGCCAATAAGAATGCAGTTTGAGCTATGACAAAACGTGTGATGACCATGTTTTAAGAGACAATATTGCACTAGATAGTAACAAATGCTAAAGAGAGTTGCATAGTTAATCCCAAAAACTGGAATGATGTGTTGTATGGTCCAACTGTAATTGAGGTTGAGTGGCAAGAAATATCACTAATCTTTTAAGAAAAACTTTAAAATAATGTGCAACGCAGATTACTCATCATGGGTATCGAGGCATTGACTTGAAAAATTGTTTTCTTTATGGCGATATGCACTGATAACTATGACTTTTTTAGCTCTCCTTAGGTGAATTCACTATTAAGCAAAGATACCAAACATCATTGTTATGTAAAAATAAGAATTATTTGGAAACATCATCAGCCCACTCGTCGTTATTACTAAATGTAGTGCTTTACAGAAAAAATTGAAATAATGTACTGAGCTTCCTTGTGTGCATATATACATTATACACTAATAAAGATCTTCATTCATGGTAGATAATATGTTTTCAATAGTTTTGTGCTGCAAATCCAAAGACCCTACAGTTGAGCATTCACAGAATAACTTTCTGGTCGAGTTTTCGAGTGTTTTGAAGTCTTTTTCTACCTATGTCCATATCTATCTGAAGTTACATGCTTTGAACTTGTTCATTTTTCGAATCCTAGATGCTCTTTGAATGAAAATTTCCTTTTTCTTGCATTTCTGCAAGGTGGTTTGTGCGAAGCAATAAAATTGTTGTGTTTTGTCTTCGTTATGACTAATAAAATATTCATTCCTAACAGGTCAATGATGTGAATCTTGTTGTTCAAGATTCATTGGGTAATACAATGGAGGCACAATTTGTAGAGTTGGATAATGTCACAAGCAACATAAGAAACTTCTATACTCAGGCCTATTTAGGAGTGTCACCGGGCCACGTTCCCAAGTATTGGCTTTTCTTTCAAGTATCTGTGCCTCCTCTAGGTTGGAACACGTATTTCATTTCCAAAGGTGCTGAAAAAGGTACTAGTCCACAATATTGTCCAATGGCCATAATTATTCTCATCTACATTGTTTAACGTGAAAAAACAATGTCCTAATAATGTTTTACATGGGACGCATGCCGAACACACGAATGGACATGGGAGTGGGCACGACTCACTGGCTCTTTTGATAATCTTTTAAACATTTAGGGGTAAGAAAAGTCTTAATACAAAATTTAGGAAACACGAGTGGACACGGTAGGTTGTATTTATTAATTAATTAGAAAAAATGAATTTTTTATTCGGCCTGTCCTAGCGTGTCCGGTCCTACATTTTTTTGATTTACCATGTCTCCATCCGTGCTACATCAGCCACATTGAGTTGAAACTCATCTTTTCAGCTAAAACTATTTTACATGCTCCAAAATGATACAGGTGAAAGAAGAAGAGGGTCTAACTCTGTGGTTGATCTTCCCCAGAATGATACTATTGAAATCGGATCAGGAAACTTGAAGATGTCCTTTTCTTCAATGTCTGGACAGCTGAAGCGGATGTTTAATTCTAAAACAGGGGTAAGTTGGCTCACATTTTCCAGAGGGCAACAAGTTAAATATTGCGTATTGAATTTGCTGGTTTACGCTTGAAATAGTAACCTGACATCAAACACGATTTCTGTGATTGACAAAGATTAATAGGGATGTGAATGATCACAAATATACATTGAGAAAGAAGAGGAAAAACCAAAAAAGAGAAGGAAGAAGACAACATTAGGAATATTGTGTGAACTATCGTCCTTCTAGTTTTCAAAAGAACTATCTGTTTAGTATGTCATAAATTAATTCAACCAGTTTATCCCATTTGGGAACATTTACTCTGAGTGCATTGTTTTAAAATGGTCTTGTGACTGAAGGACAATATGCTGGTTGAGCAGGGGTGACATGCATAGAAGAAAGGTCCAATATTTAATAAATGGACTAGACATAGTATAAATTGCTACGTACTGCAATTTAAATATTACTCTTTTGTTCTGGGACAGAAATCTAGTTTTTGAATCTGATTCTGTCGTATGTCAATACTGTGCGCAAAAGCATAAAAATGAAAAGAATAAAGAAGAACTCGTGCAAAAGCACTAGTCATCCTTGCCCTACCTGCATTACCAATGGGGTGTATTTCATTACCTTCGCCAACTGCTGGAGCCAATGACTACGGCAGATTCCTTGCCGCCACCAATTGCCTTAAGATTCTGTTTGGGAACCTGGTGGCAATGGCGGATTTTTTGCGATTGTGTGTAAAATATGGGCCACCCAGCCGCAATTTAAGGGTTACCTAACAGTTTTGGGAACCGTCCAATCGCGGTTCCCAAACGGGGCCTAATTCATCGACTGGCTATCCAAATGCAGTACCCAAACGTGGCCTAATTCTTTCAAAGGAGGTTGATGTACGGCTAAGGTTAGTGCAGTAATGTCAAATCTTGGTGGATCATTTTTTTGAACTGATGATCAACAAAGCTGGTCCCACGTATCTGAAATCGCTGCCTGCTGATTCTGGTTCTGATCATTCCATTTAGAGAATCTGCTATGAAAGCTATTTCAATTTAAAGCATCCTCAAGTGATCTGTGTGATCTCCCCAGGTTGATGTACCGGTACAACAAAGCTACCTCTGGTATGGATCAAGCAGTGGAGATACAGATCCCCAGGTACACAATCAATAGCTTGGGTTTGGATTATATATAGAGAGCTATTCTTGATGATTCAGCACTTATAAACATGCCATGCGCACACACACATACTCATATATATATATATTTATATTCTTTTGCAGTGTTCTGGTGCATACATCTTCCGTCCAAATGGAGCCCCTCCTACTGTTGTTTCTAGATCAGTAAGCCATCTATTTTTTCCAAAGTAACTCTATTAACTGTTATCCCAACTTCACCATGGTTGCCTATGTGAAAGTATTTTCAACAATGCCAAAATGGATAGATATTGTTAGATTAGTTGTTATAGGGTGTTTAAATTTATGGACAGTTAAATGTTTCGAGTATTTACAGGTACCCTTGAAGGTCATTCGTGGACCACTTGTTGATGAAGTTCATCAGCAATTCAACCCGTGGATCTATCAGGTTTCAATGTGTAACACTGACATTTCCAATAAAATAAATAAATATATTGTATAGCCAAAGTTTTACAAAAATATTTGATCTATCCGTAAATTCTTTATTGTGTGAAGTTCCCTGAAACTTGATCATTTGCCTTAACAATTAAAGTTGGTCATTGGTCTTAATTGAATCAGATTAATGCTGGTATTGATCTGCTTTTTTTTTTACAGGTGATTAGAGTTTACAGAGACAAAGAACATGCTGAAGTTGAGTTTACAGTGAGTTCACCTCAGCGCTCCCAAAATACATATATAAATAAATAAATATTAGTGCTAGTAGATTTTCGTCATGAGATTCTTGACGACATTGAATCTAAAGAGCACTGGGCATAACCATTGTTCTTTCCATCTATGTATAGTAAACAAGGCTAACATTTAAATTTGAGGTGTTCTTACAATGCCTTTTGAATTCCAGATCGATCCGATTCCCACAGACGACAGTGTTGGAAAAGAGGTCATTACAAGAATGGCGGCAAATATGGTCACAAACAAGGTGTTTTACACTGATTCAAATGGGAGGGACTTTCTAAAACGGGTAACTATCATTTTATTCTTCCCTTTAAATATAAAAACGTTCAGAAATATCCTCAAACAAAAGGCATGCTTCATGTTAATTATGATAATGAATTCTTGTAAGTTTCTATCCTCTTCTGAATTTAGTGTATTAGTTGACTTTTTTTAGCTTTCCCAAGTCATTTATGTATGTGGATTAGCTGAAGTTTTCTAAGGGGCAACTATTGGTATATTGAAGCGGCAACTTCTGTTTCAGATTGAAGCATCAATGACAAAGTATTCATTTGCGTACTATTTTAATTGCATGAGTAATAAACTTGCATTTGGTAGAATTGGTAAAACATTGTAGGTGAGGGGCCAACTTCTTAACGTGCCACTGATATTCAAATCCTTCACCAAATATGACCAAGGTTTTTATGCTGATTTGGCTGAAGATTGGAGAACTTCAACTAGCACCCTATAATGCCAAATTTAGTTCGTATTTCTATATTTATGTTGAAGATATTATAAGTTGATGTCTTTTACTTATGTTTCGTGTTGGATTGTCCCACATCGCCCGGGAATAGTCCTTGTATGTGCTTCTTATAAGCCTGGATAATCCTCCCCTAATAATGCGTCTTTTGAGGGTGAGTCAGGCCCATTGGTCTTTCTATTTGTTGAAGCTTGATATACATTGTTGACCCCATTCTCTAACAGCTTAAGATTTAGAGTAGATAGTTGTTAACCTTTTGCAATTCGATGCCTCATGAAATACCATCCATTTTCAGGGTATAGTACCATATTAGATCTCTCTCTCTCTCTCTCTCTCTCTCTCTCTCTCTCTCATACACACACACACTTAGAGAGAGACACACATATATAGGTATGTGTGTGTAAAATTTACACCGAGTATCCTGATCGTCTGAAAGTTAATAAAATTAGTACTCAATTAAACTAGCATGAAAGAATCTTTAAACATGCTGTTCCCTGCCTTGGTTTTTGCTGGCTGGACATACTTTCTTTCTTTGATTCCAAGATAGGATTTGTTGGAAGCGCTGAATTCCTGACCGTCAGTTTTAAAATTGAAAGAATATAGTGTACTTCTCTCAATCATTCTATCAATAATACTTTTGATCACACAGCAAAAGTTTATCTGCTAGGCACTTTTCTTGTTTTTCTCTATTCTTCTCTTTTTCTTCAGTCTTTATTCGAAAATTGTATTTCAACTTACCTAATCTTTATTTTTTTTATTACTTTGACATTTTCTGACTCTCACATCCTCAACTGGTTATCTAGTTGTGACTCGAATCATGTTATTATTGTTCTTTCAGGTGCGAGATTATAGAGAGGACTGGTCTCTTTCAGTGACGCAACCAGTTGCCGGGAACTATTATCCAGTAATTTTTTTTTCTTTTTCGTTTTGCTGAAATTAAATTTGAACTTCGTATGTACGCAGCTATTGTCTTGCACAGGGGATAGACCAAACTAAATGTTGAAATCTTAGGCTTGCATATCTTGTCTACTGGAAGGACCTGATTAGACTTGCATATCTGTGTTTCGAACATGTTGGGTGTGGCTCATATTCTAGTGGGTCCGTTACACTAGCAACAGCTGGCAAGAGTTTTGTCTGCGGTACTGATTGGGAGGGGGTGAGCCCCCCGTAGTACAGTGTACGTATTTTGGGGATTTTACCGTGTACCAGGGTTGGAGATATTTAAGTTGTAAACCTTATTCGTTTTTGATGATATAGTGGAAACTTCTGGCTCACCAGTGTGGACATAAACACAACGTTGAACTATGTTAAATCTCTATGCCTTTATAATCTTTCTGTTGTTCTTTATTATTGTGTGCTTGTCTCTTTTGATCTACCAGAACAAAAGTAACTTTTTTCAAAGTACGTCTCAACAATCGTGTACTTTAGATATAGAGAGTGAAAATGAACAAAAGTGGGTTAGAGATGGAGATAGAAGCATGATAGAGCATGAGTTATTTGCCATATAAGTAGAGTAGTATGGGGGGTTCCGTCAACCCCAACTCATGCCCTCATATACAAAACATCATCTCCAACTTGATTGCAGAAACAAGTAAGACTTGCTTTTCGGAAATGTAAAAGTTGTACAAGAATGTATCTTCAAAGTAAGTTGAAAATCACGAGAATAATGTCATTATTATTGATGAGAATGCATTCTAAAGGCATCATTTCAAAACACACCCTTACATTTTATTAGGGCAAGAACTTGGAATTTGTAATTAAAAAAAAAACTATCCTTGCTGGTCGTGAATTTGTTTTCACTTTTTCCTAATGATTTCCTATTTCTTTGAACTTTGAAAACTTCACTTGGCTTCTGTTTTTCAGCTGAATCTTGGAATTTTTACAATGGATGACAAATCTGAATTCTCAGTCTTGGTTGATCGTGCCTCTGGAGGAGCCAGCATTGAAGATGGAGAGATAGAGCTAATGCTTCATAGGTTCAAATCTTGCATTTGACTTTCTAATTATCATTGTTCATATGCTTTTTGATTGGACCATGTTATAACATCATCTTTTTTTCATTCACTAGGCGTACTGTCTATGATGACTCAAGAGGAGTAGGTGAAGCTCTTGATGAGACAGTGTGTGTTGGAACTAAATGTGAAGGGCTAACGGTACGATATAATAGAAGAGCAGTATCTGTGTGATGTATCCTTGCTGTCTTTTCTCACTAAATCTTAATGGATATGTTTAATACAATGCCCTTTGTCTATATAGAATTTTTTTATTATTTGACGATTCATGCCATTTTACTAAAATGAAATGAAAAGAAGGTGACCCTTGTCATGGAAATTTTCTTTTTATTGTACGGAGTTAGTTCATTGTACGTTTTATACAAGCGTGAACCTTCCCTTATTTTCAAATCCTGCTTTCACAAATTTAACTAAGCTGGAATGTATTTATGCTGTCCAAAGACTGTTGGAATTAACTTCAAATTCTCTATTTTTGACCTTTAGGCTCTATTTAGCAAGGGGAAGGAAAGGAAAGGAATGGAAAACACTATTCTTGTCTGATTAATAAGGAAAGCAGTGAGGAAGATAGGAAGGAAAAGAAAATATGGTGAAAAATTAATTAAAAGTTTTGAATTTCGTGAGTCATTTGACTCATTTCCCTTCCTCTTTTCTTGAATTCCTTTCTGCTTCTTATTCCTTTTTTTTTTCTAGTATACCCTATGTGTAACCAAAAAGTACTCTTTTCTTCCTTCGTATGATAGACAAAGAAAAGGGTACATAGTTATATAGTGTTTTTGGAATAAGAGTGCTTCTGTTGTATTTAGGAGTTGCCCCACTATTTTAATTGTATTTGTTGATAGGTTCGGGGAAATTATTATATGAGCATCAACCAACTAGGTGCTGGATCGAAATGGCGCCGGACAACTGGCCAAGAAATTTACTCACCCCTTCTTTTAGCTTTCACACATGAGGTATGTTTAGTTGGAAGTACAAGAGGATCAGATATCATGGTCCTTGATTTGATTAAGTAATTGACATTACAGAAAATGGAAGATTGGACAGCTTCTCATTCAACGGAGGGAACAGCTATGGATCCAACCTATAGTTTACCAATAAATGTTGCTTTGGTTACTCTTCAGGTGATTGTTCAAGTGCTTCTTCCCCTATGTCACCTATTGGTACTGGTGGAGTAGGATTGGCCTGTTATATAGAACCTATAGGTGTAACCTTTCGCTCAATACTAGAATCGACAATTGAAGTATAGCATCTGAGGCTGCATTAATCGAGGATGCAAGACAGAAGGAATTGTTCTATTTGCAAACTTCACCTTCAACAAGCGTCGATTTCTTTTATTACCCTCTACTTTTGTCCAAATTTCATTTTAGGCCCTCTATTACAAATTGAATTTTGCCCTTTGAGGTGAATCGTTTTTGAGTCATGATTCATGACAAGTATTGAAGGCTTCAAATTGTCATATCCATGAATGAGTGTTCTCAATTGAACTCGATTTAAAATTTGAGGGTCTTAATTGATGCAACTGATAATAGAGGGCTGAAAATGAAAATTTTGGAGAAAATAGGAGGTGGCGAAGTGTATATAAGCCTTAAAGTATTTGAGTGAACTCTCTCTCCCTATTGTTCTCTCTCTCTCTGATCTCTGATCTCGGTTCTTGCAGGCACTGGACGATGGAGAAGTGCTCCTTCGTCTTGCACATCTGTATGAGGTAAAAGGCAATTTAACCCTTGTTACCCCAATCATGTGATCGGTCAGAAGATACTTTTGCCATTTTCCTCTAATCCTCCATGTCTATTTAGACATCTTTTAGTTACTTATTTTCTTATTGTCTTCCCGATATCCATCTGATACATTCTCACTTTCAGGCTCTGTCTGGTTCATGGATTTATTGAGGGAAAAGAAGGGATTACATCAAGGAAAATATTTTCCTTTATTTGTTACTAAGGCTTTATTTGATTCAAGGATTTTTGGTGAGAGAAAAAAAAAAAGGAAAACATGGAGGAAAACATTTTCCTTGTTTTGGTTAATTAGGAAAATTGTAAAGAAAAGAGAATAAGTTGAGAAATAAATTACTAATTTTGAGTCTTGCGAGTCATTTCCCTTCCTTTATTCATATACTTCAATTATATATATATATATATATATTTTAATTTTTGACATTATTTAAGTATGAAGTAAAACACAAGGGAAAACGTGAGGAAACATTTTTCCTTTTCTTTCCCTTTCAAAATCCATGAACCAAACAGAGCCCAAGGAAAATAGTGAGAAAAATAGAAAGTAAAAGAAAATATGATGAGAAAAAAGGTATTGTAGTTCGTGAGTCACTTTCCTCCCCTTGTTTCTTGAGTTCCAATTATATTTTGAAAACTCTTAACTTGTAATGATGTTTACGCGAGGAAAATACAAGGGAACTAGTTTTCCATCTTGCTCTTTTTTCCCCTTTTCTTATCCTTTAATGAATCCACAACCAAACAAAGCCTTAGAACTTTTCACATGAAAGCTGCATACTAGTCTGTTTCTGTTCAATGACATTGACAATTGGTAAACATTGCTCAAGGACCAAACAACATTTTTGTACTGGACTATACTTGGCAAGCCTTTTTGTTCCAACACTAAAAAATGAAAATGGAGAAGTGCATATTATGAAAGCTCAGTACCATCTTTTATCTCATACTTCACAATTTTAAGTTGACTCATATCCCGTTTGGATTGACTTTTTAAATATTAACTTTTTGAAATAAGAGATTTTTCAAAAGCTACAGATTGGAGATTTTTGAAAGAGATCGTCCATGTAGAGCTCCGTGCTCTTCCCAATTAAGGGTTGGAACATAAGGTTTACCAGACGTTAAAAGTTGTTTTTAGCTTTAGAAAGTGTTCAACTTTTTAAAAAGTTGTGAAAGAGTTAATCAAAATGGTCGCAGTATTTTAAACATCAACCCGAAAAAATTTGCCGAAGGGGCTATCATTCGTCTGTCCTCTTTTTTTTTTTTTTTTTTTTACTTTTGTTTTTAGTATTGTCATCTCATCCATTTCTTTGATGATGTGAATGTTAGGCTGGTGAAGATGCAGAGTATTCAACATTAGCCACAGTTGAGCTAAAGAAAATATTCGCTGGAAAAGAGGTATGTCTGGTCAATCGTTGTTGGACTATTCATGATATACGTAACTGAAGCCTGAAGGTTGATATGCATTGTTGGGGAGCTGTTTCCATAATAAATGGAAATTATAAATTTAATTATTAAACCAATGCTAGTTTTAACTTAATGACAAAAGTAGGGTAAAACGTTTTTACAAAAAACGACACTCATTTGAGTGTCGTTGTTGCTAAAAACGACATTAACCCTTTTTAATTTATTTTCTGAAAAAAACGAAATTTGTTTTTTTAAATAAATGTCGTGGTTACAAAAAACGACATTAAATATCGTGATTGCAAAAAACGACATTTGATGTCGTGGTTACAAAAAACGACATTTAATGTCGTTATTGCAAAAAACGACATTAATGTCGTGATTACAAAGACCGCCATTAAATGGCGTTTTTCCAAAAACCGACATTCAAACAACAATATATGAACTGGCACTTGAAATATGAATTCAGATCAAGACAAAAACTACTTGTTGGAAACTTGGAATAAATCTAAATTTGAGTTGAGAGCCAGCTAGCAAGCCTGTAAGCCATACAAACTATTACAAAGTACCCCTAGCTAGCAACGTAAGCCATACAAAACTACTCAAGCTAGCAAGCCTGTAAGCCATACAAAACTACTCAAGCTTGTGTTGGAAACTTGGATCCTAAAATGTTGTTTGAATGTCGGTTGTTTTAAAAACGCCATTTAATGGCGGTCTTTGTAATCACGACATTAATATCGTTTTTTGCAATAACGACATTAAATGTCGTTTTTTGTAACCACGACATCAAATGTCATTTTTTGTAATCACGACATTTAATGTCGTTTTTTGTAACCACGACATTTATTTAAAAAAACAAATTTCATTTTTTCCAGAGAATAAATTAAAAAGGGTTAATGTCGTTTTTAGCAACAACGACACTCAAATGAGTGTCGTTTTTCGTAAAAACGACACTACAGTGTCGTTTTTTGTAAAAACGTTTTACCCTACTTTTGTCATTAAGTTAAAACTAGCATTGGTTTAATAATTAAGTTTTTAATTTCCATTTATTATGGAAACAGCTCCATTGTTGGGCCTATTCTTTAACAGCTTAAGCTTTTGGAGGAACTAGTAACTTAACATGATGTCGGAGGTCTTGAGTTCGACTCTCCATCCCCGCTTTGGTGTGCATATTTGCACTTTGTTTTTTGTCTCCACTATGATGAAGTTTGGTTTGATGGCTCTCTTCGTGTGAGACGGGGCCGCACGTGAGAGAGGATTTTGAAGGTTGAATTACATTGTTAGCCCATTCTCTAACAGCTCAAGTTATGGAGTAACTTGTTACTTAACATACATTAGTGAAACCAAATTATAAATAAGGCTTAATTACAATTTATACCCCTGAAGTTTGGTCCCTATTTCAAATTAGTCGTTATAGTTTCAATTGTGTCAATTGGTCCTTAAAGTTTTTAAATCGAAACAATATGGTCCAAATGTCCCATTCTGTCAGAAAATTTGATGGAATTCAGCCACTGCTACGCACAATTACGCTAATATGCCAGTGGGGAGATTGGTGGATTTCCATTTCTGCCCCTAAAAAGTGTGACAGAATTCTCCACCAAATTAATGCCATGGGAGTTAAGTAATTGGTTTATTATTTGGAAAACAGGAGTACACACAGCACGATATTTTATATATATATATAAGAAATATAATTATTCGTTTCCCATACCCTAGCTGTAGCTGTGTTCGTATCCTACATTTTTAGGATTTGTTGTGTCACTGTGTTGTAACCCTGCTACATACGTGGTTAACTAAATTTGAATTGCTCTATTTGTCGGTTCAATACTTTCAGATAAAGGAGGCGAAGGAAATGAGTTTGTCAGCAAACCAAGAGAAATCAGAGATGAAGAAGATGGTCTGGAAAGTTGAAGGGGATAGTGAAGAGGTACCTCAAGCTATAAGAGGTGGCCCTGTCAACAGTTCAACTTTAGTCGTGGAACTCGGTCCCATGGAGATTCGGACTTTCCTCCTGAAATTTTAAGAGATTTGATTATCATCAACAATTATTTCCTACGAGTCATAATTACGATGAAACACTAATGAATGTTCAAGAAACTGAAGAATTTTTTTTTTTTTTTACAATGTAATCCTTAAAAGGATTTTGTATTTCAGCTAATAAAATATTTTGGGTGACGGGATGTGTATAAAATGGTGTTTAAAAGCATGGAATATTGTTGTAATTTGGTTTGCAACTCAGGTCCGGGTTATGCAGAAACACGATTTGTATTTACACATCAATAATGAAGGTTTTATATAAATTTATTTCAACTTTTGCGGATGCTTTACCCTTTATATGTTAACTTTTCATACAGTAAACTAGTCAACAATCTGTGCCATTGCATGAAATTTTTTCAAAAAACATAAATGTATATCAAATTAAATAGACGTTGTCATGCAGTGCAAGGTAGGCGAGAAGCTCATAATCACAAACGATGTTGTACATATGTAGTGCCATTAAGTTGGACATATGGAATGTTTAGTCCACCGAAAAGGGTAATACTTGGGGCACAACCTTCATACAACTTTCATACAACCTTCCCATTTTGAAGAGTAGTATTTCACTTATATAAAATTATCAAACAACTTAGTAATAAATTTCATAAGCTCCTTTTAAAATGCCGCGTGGGGCCAAACTAAGCCTAAATGTACATTCTAGGAAAAATAGACATCACCAAAAAGCAACCTTGAGTTTTTAAAAGTTCCATTCTAGAGCTTTTAAAAGCTCCCATAAAAAAGTCCTAAGTTCAATTTTTGCAAAGCTCATTAACTAGTTACCAAACGAATTAACATGAAATTGTGCTTTAAAAAAGGAGAAGCACCAAAATGGGGGCCAAACTGTGCCTTAGTTGACATGAATCAACTGAAATCTCTAAGAAATGCTAATTAAAAAAAATATCACTAAAAAAATAACAATTCAAATTAAGATCTTAATTGAAGGGTTTTTTTTTTCCCCCCAAGAAGGCACATTGATGTGTGTACAATGGACCATGCATCATGTATTGATACATTCACATATGAGTAATATTTGGGGCACTAACAAAATCCACTAACACTCACTAACACACTCTATCTCTCTCTCTCCTAGTGGTACTGTAGGAGTGTGTTAGTAAGTGTTAGTGAATTTTGTTAGTACCCCTAGCATTGCCCTTCACATATAACCTGTTGTGACTTGTGAGATGGATGGAGGACTAAGCTAACAGCCACAGCAGATAGGCTACATAACATTCATACTTCAGCCAATCAGGCTAATCTGTATATAGTTATATTATATACATAGCATGATTTATCATTTGACCTTTTTATATACCTAGTAACCTATATCTACATGTGCACACACATATGTACACACGTAGCTGTAAAAAAATTTAGTTGGAGCGTAATACCCTGAATCTAAGTAAAAGAGGTGTGTTTGATAACTCAATTAAGCGGTGAAAATGAAAAAAATTTAATATTTTTTTTTCCAGTTCGTTTGATAATATACCACTTAATTGAAAAAGTAGTAAAAAATCTACTGAAAACTTTAAGTGAAAAAAGATTTTTACTAAATGCAGTCAATTTCAGAACTTAAAATACTATTTTCGGTATTGCAAATTCAATTGCTTAAAATTTTCGGTAGTTAAAATTCAACACTTAAGTTTTAGTATCTAATTTTCAGTTTTATAAAATGGACCCTTACAAAAAAACATTGTATGTGTTAGAATCATACTCATCAACTTTCATAAAATTAACATGGAAACAGTTCTTTAAAAAAAAAACTAAAAATGACAGAGAAAGATAGAGAGAGAAAGAAAAAGAACTGAAAACGGTAGTGAGGGAGAGAGAAGTCATTCCACAGTCAAATTTGCAAAGGGCATCCGTCGATGGTTCTTTACACATCATAGAAGATGAAAGAAAGGGTAATAAACAAAGAAGAAGTAGTGCAAACTGTACAGATGATAGAGTTGAAGGCTCAGTTTTGAAATTTGTACAGTGATAGAATTCAAGATCCCTTTTTGTATGCATTAATTGAAAGTAATGAAAAGCCAACTGTTTCGACACTATAAAACAAAGGGGCAATTTGTAAAAAAAAAAAAAAATACATTACTAAGTGAAATTTTACTTTCGCGCACTATTAAGTAAAATTTCACTTAACATATTTTAAGTCAAATTTCACTTAAGATATTTTGTTATTTATAACTTTTCTTATTTGTTAAGACGGGGAAGTGTTAATTTTTGTTATGTGAAATCCACAATTTATATATTGGATATGACATTTGGCATGCCACTTTACTGAATGTCAAATTTGACATACATACTTCAACGTCATTTGCCACATGCAGTGGCAGTGCCACATTGTGAGGAGTGGGTTAAAGTGAATCCAATCAAATATTCAGGAGCAAGGAAGGTTAAGTTTGGTTTGTAAACAACTGCTTCTCTCAAAGACGTTGCAACACCATTCTCAGATGCCTATCATGTTCTTCCGGACTTTTTGAATAAATAAGAATATCATCAATAAAAACGATAGCAAATTCATCTAATTATGTTTTAAAGACTCGATTATGTTTATGGTTTAAAACTGGGTTTTATTTTATTTTGTAAATACTAGTACAAGACTTATGTTATAACTAAACTAGTAATTAGTTGTTAATCCGGATTGTGTATGTTGTTAATATTGGTTTTGAACTTTGGGGAATTATTCGTTAAGCTTGGTTAGTAAATGGCTATAATTGGTGTTTTTCTTAAAGTACTTTTAAACTCTATCTTGAACTAAGGAAGCTCGTGTTTATGCATTTGGGTTGGTTTTGAAATACTTGAGGTTGGGTTTGAGTTCAACTTGTGTTTTAGTAATGTCATGTATGAGTTTCCAACTTGCAAAAAACAAGGCATTTTGGCTGATTGGGCTCTCAGAGGGGCATTCTAAACGGTCCGAGGGGACCGTTTGACTGGTCGAAAGACCCCCTGCCAAACTCTTCTTTCTATAAGTTCCCAATGTTTAAAATTCACACTTTTTACTTAAAATGAGGTCTTTTAGGACTCCTTTGAACTCTTCAAAAGAAATTTTGAAAACTGGTTTTATTAAGACATGTTTGGGTGTATGGCGGTTCAAACTTTTGATTCTTTGGTTTAAGCTTATTTTGAACTTTATTTTGAAACTATAATGACTTGTGATGGGGCGTGCCATTAATTATTATGCATTAATTATTATAATTAGTGTATATTATGGATTAAGAGGGAGGCTTTGGACTCACCCGTGGAAAAATAAACGTTCAGTGAAGAACACAATTGGAAGTCCCTAGTGAAGTGGGACATGTATGGAAGTGGGACCAGGGGCGGACGCACGTTATCTCCAGGGGGGGCACAGGCCACCCCTCAAGTTTTGATAATCACATTTTTACCTATAGTATTTTATAATTTTTATAAATAGGCCCACCCTGAATTCTATAAGGCACCATGTATTATTTAAACTTCACCAAATATGCCCCCCAAACATCACTTTTAAAAATTATAAAATATCATAAATGACCCCGAATTGGGGGTGGAAAAAAATTTAATATTTTTAACTGACAACTTTTTTGACTTTACAACTTTCAAGCCTTTCATCATATCACTGAATTGTCATTTCCCATAAAAAATACTCTTTCTCTCTCTTTTATATTGATGAAATGAAAAGAGTCAAAAGACTCTCACGTTTCTCTCTCTCTCAGTCTTTCTTTCTCTCTCTCTCTCTCTCTCTCTCTCTCTCTCTCTCTCCTTTAATTTGTCCTACAAGTTACTGCTAAAAAATGTCTCCCTCTCTCTTACTCTGTCTCTCTATATGATCTCCAAGTCTGCGATCAAAGAGATCCAAAAGGACCAAAACTGATTTTAAAAAAAAAAGGCATGCGATCAAAAACATACTAGTGCTGCTGCTCCGAGAGTCCAGTCTGTGTCTGAGTGTCTCCGAAGTCTCTTGCTCAGTTGCTCTCTCTTCTGAAGACTGAATCTGTTCTATTTTTTTTTGGCCCATGAAGTTCAATTGAAATTTGATATTGAGGTAATTTTAGGGTTTTTTTTTTTAAATTGTGCATATGACTGTGAGATTTAATAAATTAGTTGTGTATATCAGATTTGTTTTTATAGATTATGCATATGAAATAATTAGCATGTGACATGTTTAATTTTAATGGCTTTCATTAAGCAATTGCGTATAAAATGCAGGGATTTAAATTTGATTAAGTTTGTATCTTTAGAAATTCTCAATGTTTACTGAGAAATTTCTCAATGTTAACTGAGAAATCCTCAATGTTTACTGAGAAATCCTCAATGTTTACTGAGAAATTTCGCAATGTTAACTGAGAAATCCTCAATGTTTACTGAGAAATTTCGCAATGTTAACTGAGAAATCCTCAATGTTTACTGAGAAATTCTCAATGTTTACTGAGAAATTTCGCAATGTTAACTGAGAAATCCTCAATGTTTACTGAGAAATTCTCAATGTTTACTGAGAAATTTCTCAATGTTAACTGAGAAATCCTCAATGTTTACTGAGAAATTCTCAATGTTTACTGAGAAATTTCGCAATGTTAACTGAGAAATCCTCAATGTTTACTGAGAAATTCTCAATGTTTACTGAGAAATTTCTCAATGTTAACTGAGAAATCCTCAATGTTTACTGTGGGAGTTTAAATAGTAAAATAATGCAACTTTAACATCTCCACTGTGGGAGTAATTTGTTTTCTACCAGTTATGTCAGAAATATCTTTTATCATGTACACGTGTTGTCCAGTTATAAAAGTTAAGGGATAAATGTTAGCATCTCCACTAAGGATGCTCTTAGACTTTTATTGTTCCCAAATTTAGGATTTTATTTTTAGGTTACCCCATTCATTTAGTTTTTCTTGGCAAACAAAATAAGGACTATTTGAGCTCTCTTAGACTTTTATTCTATAGTGACCTTAATTTATAATTTAAAACAGTTATGGAGAAGTATTATCAAAAGATTTCAAAGATTGGAGAATCAACTTCTCGCTCCCCTCCAAAAAGGGATGATGCTCCAAGTCCAAAACAAAGACGTGTAGAATTAGAGTTGAATGACCTTGAGAGAGACCCGGGCCTAAGGAAAAAAATAACGAGCTACCATCCGAATGATCAAGAAAACGTTCGAAGAGCATATTTGCTAAAAGGTCCTTCTCAACCAAATCTCACTAGTTTTCCTAGTAGTGATTTTGGGGGCAAAGCAAGACGGTTCAATCGAATATGGTATAAAGAATTCGAGGGATGGTTGGAGTATAGCAAAGAAAAAGATGCTGCATATTGTCTCTGTTGTTACTTGTTCAAACCTGATATTGGAGATCAATCTGGCGGTGACAAGTTTGTTGGTGTGGGTTTTAAGAATTGGAAGAAGAAGAGCTCACTTAATGAACATGCTAATAGTGATGCCCACTACCAATTTTGGAGAAAGTGTCAAGATCTTCTAAATCAGAGTCAACATATTGAGACTGCACTTCACAGACAATCTCAAAAAGTAACAGAGGAGTATCGACTACGCTTAAATGCGTCAATTGAAACCATTCGGTTTCTTCTCAAACAAGGGCTTCCATTTCGTGGTCATGATGAATCTGAGGATTCAGATAATCGAGGAAACTTTCTTGAGCTATTGGAGGTCCTTGCCAACTTCAATGAGGAAGTCGCTAGTGTTGTCTTAAATAACGCTCCTGAAAATCTTAAGCTAACATCTCCTAAAATTCAAAAGGATATTGTGAATGCTGCTGCAATGGAAACTTTAAATTCCATTATCAACTGTATTGGTGATGAACCATTCACTATTCTTGTTGATGAATCTCGAGATATTTCGATCAAAGAGCAAATGGCGGTTGCATTACGCTATGTGAATGGCAAAGGGGAAGTAGTGGAATCTTTCATCGGGCTTGAGCATGTTGCTAGTACAACTGCTAGTTCACTCAAAAAAGCAATTGAGTCATTGTTCTCGAGACATAAGTTGAGCATCTCTAGGTTGCGTGGACAGGGATATGATGGAGCCAGTAATATGCGAGGTGAGTTTGCTGGTTTGAAGACTCTTATTTTGAACGAGAATGGATCCGCTTATTATGTTCATTGCTTTGCTCACCAGCTACAGCTGGCTCTTGTAGCTGTTGCAAAGAAAAACTATGATGTCAATTGGTTTTTCAATTTGGTATCAGGATTATTAAATGTTGTTGGAGGCTCGTGCAAACGCCATGACACTCTTCTTGAGCTACAAGCGGCTAAAGTGTATGAATCATTAGATGCAGGTGAACTTGAAAGTGGAAGAGGCTTGAATCAAGAATGTAATCTTGCACGTCCTTCTGATACTCGTTGGAGCTCACATTATGAAACTTTGGCAAGCCTAATTAAAATGTTTCCTGCTGTGATTGGGGTGCTTGAAAAAATTCGTGATGATGGGGATGAGAATCTTACCGGTGGAGCGCAAGGTCTTTTGATCAACATTCTCAAGTTTGATTTTGTTTTCAATCTACACTTGATGAAACAAATCCTTGCAATCACAAACGAGTTGTCAAAAGCTTTGCAAAGAAAAGACCAAGATATTATTAATGCCATCAATTTGGTTAAAGTTTCAAAGAAACGACTAAAAGATATGAGGGACAGTGGCTTTGATCCCTTTCTTGATGAAGTCAAATCATTTTGTACCAACTATGATATTGATGTTCCGAATATGTCAGAGTCATTTCAAAGTCGACCCAAGCGCAGGGGTAGTGATATTACAAATGAACATCGATACAAGTGTGATTTGTTTATTGCGGTACTGGACTTTCAACTTCAAGAGCTTGATGAGCGTTTCACTGTGGCTACTACCGAGTTACTTGTTTGTGTGGCATGCCTTAATCCCGCTGATTCTTTTTTTGCATTTGATAAGCAAAAACTCATTCGCCTTGCCTCGTTTTATCCGAACGATTTTTCTGAAAAAGACTATACATATCTTGGGGATCAACTTGATACTTATATATTTGATATGCGTACGAGTAATGAGTTTTTGGAGTTGAAGGGACTTGGCGATCTAGCGAAGTTAATGGTCCAAACAAAAAAACATATTGTTTTTGACTTAGTTTACCGACTTCTTAAATTGGCATTGGTTCTCCCAGTTGCAACGGCCACAGTAGAGAGGGCATTTTCAGCTATGAAGATTGTAAAAAGTCGTTTGCGCAGTCGAATGGGGGACCAGTTTTTAAATGATAGTTTGCTTGTGTACATCGAGAAAAAAAGATTCAATGAGATTGGAAATGATACTATAATGAAACGTTTCCAAGATATGAAACCCCGTCGTGGGTATTTGTAAAGTATAACAAGCTTTATTAGAAATAACATATTATCTTTTTGCGAACGTTCTGTTTTACTTATACTGTGCCCCTCCTGACCTAAAATCCTGGGTCCGCCACTGAGTGGGACCCAGTGAAAGGGCCCAGATAATATAATTTGTATTTTACATGTTAAATGCATTTAAGTGATCAAATGAATACTTGCTAAAAGTTGTTTTCATAGTGTATGGTGCTATATGTTAGCTTTTGGTACCGGTTTGGATACCCATATAAGGACATAATTGAAGAAGAGTCATAAATGGTAGGTACGATAGCAACTTCACAAAATATTTAGGATCACGTGTGGAACCCATACATGACTTAGACAAACACCCATTTAAATAATTGGGTAGTTAGTGCAATGTTTGGGGTTTTCATAATAAGAACTTAAGAAATTTTGGGGGTGTAAATGGAAAGAAGGAAAAAATGAGGTGATGACACCTCAATGCAAGTGCATGAGTGTGTGTCAAGAGAGGAAAGACTCTCCAAATAGAAATTAGACAGAAATTAGAGAAGGAAAAGAGAGCCGACAGATTACAAGTTCTCGATGTCGTCTTTTTGCCGTTCCATCGCCGTTCGTCGTCTAATTCAAGAACCGAAGCCATATTCGGACTCGTGGAGGTGAAACGGTCATTTCTATTCCTTTCTTTTACGTTTTAATCGTCGTATTTTGGCACTCCATTTTAATCGGTGAGACGCGATTTGCCGAAACCATGTAGGATTTACTCCGGAGTAGGAATTGGGCAAGAATTGTTAAGGACTTCAACTTTTTTAAGCTCATTTGGATAGACATCGTATAAAGTGATTTTTCTAACTAAAAAAGTGATTGCGGTTTTAACTAGTTAAATGCTTCAAATATGAGTAGAATTGATGAATTCATGGCTAGTAGATATAAAAATGCTAGAATTGTGAATAACATGTCAATATGTGAAAATTGACATGCTTATGTGTTATGTGATATGTGGTAATCAAAGAACGCTGGGGAAATGATTCATTGATGGGAGCAATAAGGAAGGAGAAGGAGAAGAATCCGTTGAGAACGGAAGTCCAAAGAATAGAAGTGACCATGGGGACAAGGAAAGGTCTTCGGGTCTGAATGAATCATTGAATTGGTAGTTCAGCGATCACAAATATGAGTTATGTGTTTATTTGTAGCATTGCACATGTTAAGCATCCAATCATGTTTAGATTGCTCACTAAGCATAATGCTTAAGAAAATCATTTTCCTTTTCTGTTGTGTTATATAACAACCACCACAGGTTCGGAACAAGGCTTGAAGAGGAGATGAGGTGTGCTTGGCAATGGGGGAGATTTGGAACTTGTTTATATGTTTCTTAAATCTGTAATATAGTAAAACTCATGGTTTGGAATCCTTGACTTGTGTTGTAATATGTGAAGTCGGTGGTTTTGGAGTTAACTTGAGAAACTCATGTAATTTGCATGTTGCAAGCTGGGTTTGTACATGTGTGGATGAGTTTGGGCTACTCCGGCAAGTCCGGATTGGGGTCTCAACCATTTTGGGTTAGTTTTGTTTGCAAGCATGTTGTTAATCATGTTAGCAAACTTCAACTACGAAAATATTTATATAGTTGCTAGTTTTTGCAAGAACTTGGGGTTTGGTTACTTGATTTCATTAAAATAAGGTTTGGATCATGTTTCAAATGTCTAGGAATGTTTAAATATGTTTGTAGATATGTTTATAAAAGTTTTAAAGACTTGGGCATGCCTTTGAAATGGTTTTGGAAGTGTCCATAAAGTTTGGTTTGGTTTGGCATGATTTTGAACTTGAAAAACAGGGGAAAACTGATACAAATTGTGACTTGCAAAATCCGGCTCGATCCAGGTCTTGTGCGGATCGATCCGGGGCATCTGGAGAAACAAAAATTTGATTATGTCAAAACCGAATCGATCCGGCCTGGTTTTGGGGCAGATCGATCTGTAGGCCTGTTTTCAGCCTGACGGCTTTTACGAAAACAGACATAACTCTTTCTAAAATTTGGATTCACGTGATGTTTTTTGCGTTGGAACTGGGACTCAAAGGGCTATCTTTTGATATAAAATTTAACTACATTTTCTAAATGCCCATTTTGCCCTTGGGTCTGTTTTGTCACAGCAGGGTTCTTTTATGTTGTTTAACTCATGTGTTTATTAGTAATTCACATGTTTCTTTGTTAATTAGTGTAATTGAGTGCTTGTAGCATTGTTACACGTGTCCTAATCTGCCCGAGGCGAGTTATGGTGTGATAGAACTACAAACGCACCCAAAAAAAAAAATTCTATAATGACAAAAACTTTGGAATTACTCATTGAAGTAGGCAAGGAAAAATTGAAAACAACTTGTAAGTGATAGAGACCCAAAAATAAGGAAAAAAAAAAATAAGAGTAATGCTATGATTACCAAATTTTTATCCCAAATGTGCTTCCCAAATGATGTGTTAGTGGGACCAGATATATTACTGTGGGACTAGTTGAATTTTGATTGGAAGTTATTTACCTCATCCCACTAACACATCTTCTGAAAAGCACTTTTGAGATAAATATTTGTGAAGCATAGCATTACTCAAAAATCAATGGTAAAACAAAGGTAGTCAGTTTGGTTTACAATACTAGAACAGTAAAAAAAAACGTGAGCCCATGTATGTATCGATTGTGGTTTTAATTTGATTTTCAGCTTTGGATAAAGTTGCCGTTAATTTGTAAAATAAGGGATACGAATGTAATTGTGTGTCAAAAGTTTCTGATTTATGGGGACATGCAAAACTCACAATTTTTGAGAAGTTAAGATTTTTGACTTCTCCAAATGGGCATTATGGGAACCATTGGGAATGAGCTTCTAGATTTGAACAATGGGTTCGTGATGAATTTAGTATTGAGGGTGTTTGAAAACCATTGAGAAATGGCTTGTGGAAAAGAAGCCCATTTATGGAAGTTTAGTGAGGTTTGAGAATGAACTTTTTGATAAAAATGTACATCTATAGAATGCTCATTTAGAGAAGTCAAAAATTCTGACTTCTCAAAATTGTGATTTTTCACTTACTTAGAAGTTAAGAACTCTTGACACACAATTACACTTTTATCCCTTGATTCATAAATTAATACAAACTTTATCCAAATCTCATAACTAAATACAACCACAGTCAATACATATACTTTTTCTAATAGAGGGCTCACGTTTCTTACTGTCCTAGAATTGTAAACCAAATTGACTAACTTTGTTTCACCATTGGTTTTTTTGGTTTCTCTATCACTACGTGTCGTTGGCTTGAGCATATTTCTTCCTTATATAAATAGTTATTGTCGTAGGCTCTAACTATACTACTAATAAAATAATAATTTTTTAATATTAATTCTTACATTGTAATAGTTCATTTGACATCAATCAATTTTATCTTTGCATTGATCAGAACATCTTTCTTCTGGTTCTGATTCTTCCTGGATTTCATTAATCTCTTCTTCTTCTTCTTGGTACTCTGAAGGGGCATTCTTGAGTCCGAAAGGCATTACATTCCACTCAAAATGTCCAAAAGGAACATTAAAAGCAGTTTTATACCTATCTTCCTCCGCCACCTGAATTTGCCAATAACCTGACTTCATGTCAAATTTTGAAAAAATTGTTGCTTGGCAAAGTCAGTTGAGTAAATCTTTTTTATTAGGTATTGGATACCTAATCCATTTAAGAACCTTGTTAAGAAGTTTATAATTAATTACCAATCTAGGAGTTCCTCTTTCAATTTCTGCATTTTTATTTACATAAAAGGCAGAACAACTCCATGGAGATTTACTTTTTCGAATGTGGTTTTTATTTAATAATCCCTCAATCTCTTTTTTACAAAATTCCATTAATTCTTTACTCATTTGAATTGGACGTGCCTTTGTTGAAATATTCTTTTCATCAAAGTCCTTTTCATATGGTAAAGAGACAATATGTTTTTCCTATGCCAAAAGGCATTTGGATGTTCAGAACACACATTGTCTTCTAACATTTTCTGGAATCTTTCAATTTTCATTTTTAAATTTGTTTTTGAAAGATCTTCTCTGATTCTTTGATGAACCAAAGATTCTTTAATCAGAAAAATTTGTTTTTCTTTAAAAACAATATTCTTTTTAAGAGAATGAATTTCTGTTTCCATTGGTTGATGTAGGAATCTGAACATGACTTCCTCATCTAACAACTTTGTTATCAAACCATCTCTAGTGACTGTGAATGGTTTGATTAGAGACAGAAAAGGGGTACCTAATATAATAGGTTGATTCAAGGATTTAACCAAGATGAAAGTGGTAGGAATGCAAATTTCTTGATTGCAAACATAAGCATTAGGAAGCTTGTATTTGACATCAAGTTTGCTACCATTGGCTGCTGTAAGAGTTTGGGTTGTTTTAACAAAGTATTTAAAAGGAACCAACCCTTCTCTAATACAGTTCATATCAGCACCAGAGTCTATGAGAGCAATATTATTAAGAATAAAATCTTCTCCTATGACAATAGAGACTTTGGCATACCATTTTTGATAAATTTGCTTTTCGACATAAAATATTCCTGTTTCTTCCACAAATCCTTCTGGATATTCATCCATTATACCTTTTCCTTTATCCTGGGGATTGAGTGGATTGAAAACTTCTTCTGAAATGAAATTTTCTTCTTCTAAAGCATCAACTCTTGTTTTTAATTCTCTCACTGACTTTTTTAAATCATTTATCTCTTCTTGTAAATCTTTTACAGAAGGGAGATTGTCTCTAGATTTTTGAGATCTAGCATTTATTCTGGAAATTACTTCTTTAAAATTATAAATTTCCTTTGACTTTGGTTTTATAGTTTCAACTTATTGATCTTGCGAAGTTCCTTCTTCTCCTTCTAAGGACTTCATATATTGTAAAATCACTTTTTTCTTTTCTTCAAGATCAAGAATTTTATCAATGATTTTTAACACTAAACCCTCCTGACTTGATATGGTATTTATACTCATACCATTCATTTTTAAAATGGATTCATAATAATCAATTTTATCTTTACATTGATCAGAACATCTTTCTTCTGGTTCTGATTCTTCCTGGATTTCATTAATCTCTTCTTCTTCTTCTTCTTCGTACTCTGAGAAGCCATATTCTTGTTCTAATGCTTCTTCTTCTTCTTGACTTAGAAGCATTATAGAGATTAACTTATCTTTAAGATCTTCATCAATGTCCAAAGCATTGATCTTTTGTTTAACTTTACACTGGCTTTTATAATGGGCAGGTTTTCCACATTTAAAACAAATAGGGACCTTAGGTTTACCTTTAGGTTTTCCTCTAGGTTTTCCTCTCAGTTTACCTGTAGGTTTACCAGCTGGTTTGGAATAGGGTTTTGTCGTAGTCTTTCTTTTAAAAGACTTTCTAGCTTTTCTTTCCGAAGAACCCATATCATACCCCAATTGTTTACAGAAATCTCCTAATTCTTTGTTACCAGAATTCCTTTCTCTTTTCATTTGTTTCTTTAATTTTATATCATTACAAAGAGCTAATCCTTCAGCATTTATTTCACTGATTAGTTCTCCATAAGTATATAGGTTATAAGGAAGAAGGTTATTATTCTTCTGTCTTAATCCTATCCTAATTTTTTCAGCAAAAAGACCTGGCAAACCTGCAATAAATCTTTCTTTCCAAAAATCTTGGTTTGCATCATTTCTGAAATATAATCTGGATAAGAAAACATCTTTATACCATTTAAAATGGGAAAGTGTAGGGCATTTAAGATTTATTAATAAATCTTTCCCTCTTTCCATTATTTGAGAAACTTCTCCTAGAAAATGAAAAGTTATTGCAGTTATTAATGCTATAACTGCATCAGGGATAGGATTTCTATTCCTATCAAGGATGGGGTTACCCTCCTCGTCGGTTTTAAATGCATTTATAATTTCTTCTCTTTGAAATTCTGTGAGGAATTGATTCCACCAACCATTTAATTGCCCTGTGAATCCAGCAATTAACATATTTAAAACAGTTGTTTCAGAGTTGGGGTCATCAATCCTAGCTCTAATGGCATTAGCTGCCATAGCAATTATATTTGGAGAAAAGTTTCCTGATATAATCAAAGATAAAACCCAACTTCAGAGATTCCTTGGAAGTTTAAATTATATCTCTGAATATTATAAAAATCTTTATAATGATTCTGCAGTCTTATATGATAGACTGAAAAAGATTCCTCCTCCATGGACAGATATCCATACTGAAGCAGTTAGAAGGATTAAGGCAAAAGTAAAAGTTTTACCATGTCTATGTTTGCCTATTCCTAATGCTTTTAAAGTTGTTGAAACAGATGCTTCAGATATAGGTTATGGTGGAATCCTTAAACAAAGAATTAATAATTCTGAACAAACTGGTTCGCTTTACTTCAGGTGCTTGGAAGCCAGCACAAAAAAAACTATTCTACTATTAAAAAAGAGATTTTAGCAATAGTTTTATGTGTTACCAAATTTGAAGGTGATTTACTCAATCGGATGTTCCACACACCATGGAAACATCTGTTCAAACATCTGTTCCACATTTAAACATTCCAAAAATATCAGAGAATGTTTATAAAGTACCTAGTGTCCAAGGTATTAAGCTTAAAGCTTCGCAAATACCTCAAGTGATTTATAATCAAGAGACAGATAATGACTCAGTAACAGATTTTTCAATAAATACTATTTCAAACTTTGTTATTAACAGAGATCTCTTAAACAGAGATTATTTAAAGCCAGAAAACAAAAAGTACAGGCTACTTTTAAAACAACTTTCTGAAGAAGAACAAAATAGCTTTAAAGAGCAATTTTCTGACATGAAGTCAGGTTATTGGCAAATTCAGGTGGCAGAGGAAGATAGGTATAAAACTGCTTTTAATGTTCCTTTTGGACATTTTGAGTGGAATGTAATGCCTTTCGGACTCAAGAATGCCCCTTCAGAGTACCAAAATATTATGAATGATATTTTTAATACTTACTCTGAATTTTGTATTGTCTATATAGATGATGTTTTAATCTATTCTTCATCTATAGAAAAACATTGGAAACATTTGGATCTATTTTATAAAATTATCCAAAAAAATGGTTTAGTGGTTTCTGCCAAGAAGATAAAACTCTTTCAAACAGATATCAGATTTCTTGGACATCAGATTAATAAAGGAACCATTATCCCTATTGACAGGGCAATTATATTTGGAGAAAAGTTTCCTGATATAATCAAAGATAAAACCCAACTTCAGAGATTCCTTGGAAGTTTAAATTATATCTCTGAATATTATAAAAATCTTTATAAAGATTCTGCAGTCTTATATGATAGACTGAAAAAGATTCCTCCTCCATGGACAGATATCCATACTGAAGCAGTTAGAAGGATTAAGGCAAAAGTAAAAGTTTTACCATGTCTATGTTTGCCTATTCCTAATGCTTTTAAAGTTGTTGAAACAGATGCTTCAGATATAGGTTATGGTGGAATCCTTAAACAAAGAATTAATAATTCTGAACAACTGGTTCGCTTTACTTCAGGTGCTTGGAAGCCAGCACAAAAAAACTATTCTACTATTAAAAAAGAGATTTTAGCAATAGTTTTATGTGTTACCAAATTTGAAGGTGATTTACTTAATCAGGAATTCTTGATTAGAGTAGACTGCAGAGTAGCCAAAGATGTATTAACAAAAGATGTTAAAAACATCGCCTCAAAGCAAATATTTGCCAGATGGCAAGGAATCTTGTCTGCTTTTGATTTCAAAATAGAATTCATAATAGGAAGTTCAAATTCTTTACCTGACTTCCTTACACGGGAATTTTTGCAGACAAATCATGAGGCCTAATTTCAGAAGTTATACTCCTGAAGGCAAAGGTGGAGGTAGACCTCAAAGAAACTACCATAACTCTGGAAATAAAGGTAAAAATAAGGTTCAATATAGTCCTCCAGAAAGGATCATAAATTATTCTGATCCAGTTGACAAAGTTAAACTTTGGCCAATTATTGTCTTAAATGACAACAGTGAAGCAGTTAAACTGCCAAGTGATATTGCTACACATTATTTTGATATTCCCAATCTTTGGTATTACCCAAAGACAGCTAATGCTAATTCCAGGGAATAGTATGAAAACATTTTAATAGAAACTGGTTCTGTAGACATCAGACATAAAAATGCTGCAGGAAAACCAGCATTTTCTCAAATGTTTATTCTAAAGATTATATCCTCTTATGAATGGGGACTTGATCTTACTAAAGAAAGGAAGCTATTAAAATATCTTCCTAGTGATTCGAAATCATATAATTATTATGATTATCAAAGAGCATGGGATAAAGTCCTGCTTATCCAAAATACCTTGTATAAACATACATGGTATTTCAAATTCAAAAGGAATTTTAATTTTGATATTCCTAATTGGTTTCATTCTTGGATTTTTAAACATGGTCCTGAACTTGAGATCCTACCTATGGAAGTCAACAGTTGTTTCCAATTATACAAGAACAAAAATCTTCCAGGAAGATCTGACTGTCCATTATTCTACTTTTTCATTGAATTCTCAATTCCATGGATTCTCAAATGGGAATTTGCATTGCAAAACTCTCCTTCGCATATATGGACACTTTGCCGAAAATTCCAAGTTTGGTGGTGGGCTAGGTATAATAACCCAGACCTATCCATTGATAGAATGGAAAAAAATACTTGATATTGATCTTCCATCTATTTCTGAGAAAAAGGAAGGTTCCTCTTCCTCTCCAGACATCTCTGAGATTAAATCTCAAATTAAGATGGATTTAAAATCCAGGTTTCCCAACTTAACTCCACAAGAGTTTAAAATCAGAATAAAAAAATGAATTATGTAAAAGATTAAATCTTGATTCTGATAGTGACAATGAAACTGCTACTCCATCTGACACATCAATGCAAGATGGACAAGGAGACCCTTATTATCCCACAAATGAATTTCCTCGCGATGAAGAAGATTATGGATTTGAAACACAATTCAATCATTAAAGGAAATTCACTTTATGTCACTTCTTGTTTTAATAAAGAAGCTTTAGCTTTAATAAAGCAAGGGCCCAGTTCACGTGTTAAAAGTAAGATTCCCTGACAAAAATAAAGGAGAATCACCTTTAAAGATTTAAAGATACTGGTGGCAGACAACTTTATCTAAAGTTACTTTTGCGGATTAAATTCTATCCGTCCACGTTTCACTGAAGATAAGGAAGAATCTCTTAGTGACATCCAGCTGTCCCTCTAGAGCATTCAGATGCCTCTATAAATTCAGAAGCTATCTTCAGTATTCATCATCGAAAGAAAAAGATCGGAGGATAGCCAATGATCACTGATCTCTCTCTCTCTTTCTCCCTTGTAATATATTTGAGTGTATATAATATAAGTGTGAAATTTCAAGTTGCTTGTAAGATAAGTGTGAGGTTTGAGTGTGCTTAAGAAAGCTAAAAGCTGCTATAGCTGGAGCCAGTGTGCATTGTAAGGCTTCGCTTTCATAGTAAGTTTTAATATGTTTGTAATGCTTTTTATTTATGAGTTTAAGAAGTGATTTACATCATATTGTTTTCTTAAAAACTTATGTTAGAAATAAATATATAGATATTATTCAAAGATTAGAATCTATTAATGCAATCAATGTTAATGATCTACAACCATTAAGAAATAGGATTGTAGAATTAAATATAGAAATTGAGTTTTATAACGAAAGACTCAGAAGGATTGCTTTTTAAATGATCGTTTAAGTTTAAAATTTTTATTAAAAAATTTAAGTGATTTAAAAGAATCATATGAGACTGCTTTAAATAGCCCCTTTGCTATCAACAATCATCATCCTAATACTTTAATCCGCATGCACAAAGCTCTTAAAAGAGTTAATCTAGAGATTAGTAAGACTAATCATAAACTGTTCATACTAGCTTGTTAAGACTGTCACCCATTCCCCTTTTTGGTATCAGAGCCAAAGTAATTGGTTCCTGTTGAGACATTGTTTTACCTGTTAGGATATAGAATTCTCCGAGGCTGCATAGGTTGCATAGGTCGAATAGGTCCGCTGTTGCCAGGTAGGCGTTTAGGACTGGAACTTGACTGGAACGTAACTGGACTGTAGCTAGAGAGATTTACTATTCACAGTTATTACAATGAAGACAGTAGCTAAGTTATTTGGAGCTTATACTATTAATGAACAAGACTTTCTTGAAAAGAAGCTTGATTTCAGTAATATTAAAAACATGGATGAAGTTTCTATTGAAAATCTTGAAGAAGCTTTAAAAAATTGGAAAATGCCATCTATGCCTATAAATAAATTATACCATAGAACAGCTTTTAATTTAAACAAGTCTTATAAAATAAAGACTGTTGAAAGCTCTCGTCAAATTCTCAAAGAAAGAGAAAGTTTTCAAATGCTTACTTCTCAAGCCATTTCAGAATATTTGTTACAAGGATTTAAATTTCTACATATCGGAATGGTGCAAGTAAATATAAAACCTATGACCCTTACAGGGTTGGATACTTCTTTATTAGCATGCTTAAGAGATGCTAGACATTTAAACTTTTTGGATTCTCTCATAGGAATGATAGAAACAAGTTTATGTCATGGTCCTGTTTATTTTAACAGTTTCCCAAACTTTACTGTTAGCTTAACTGATGCTAATATTCTAGATGTTCTGACCTTTAATATCCAAACTCAAAGATATAATATGAAGTCGGGAAGTGAGAATATCTTGATTGGATATAGGATCTATTATAAGGTCATGACAACTATGTGTCCAGAGTTTAAAACTCTAAATATCATGAACAATCCAGAACAGACCACTGTACTAATACAGGCTAATATGGATAAGTCATCCATAACTGTTCCTAGAATGATCAAATGGTATGAGATCCCTCCTCCCACAGAATGGATCTTGGAAAATTCTCATCCTCAAAATACAATAAATAATTTTGAACCAAACGAGGTTATACAGGATGAAAATGGAAATGTAGTCATAAAATGTCCTCCAAGGAGATCCATAGATAATATGTCTTCTATAACTAGTAGTTCATCTTCTCGTCTAATTAGAAGAACTAATAGTCTTAGAAGGAGACCGGGGAAGGAACCCATCAGGGATGTTCCACACACCATGGAAACATCTGTTCAAACATCTGTTCCACATTTAAACATTCCAAAAATATCAGAGAATGTTTATAAAGTACCTAGTGTCCAAGGTATTAAGCTTAAAGCTTCGCAAATACCTCAAGTGATTTATAATCAAGAGACAGATAATGACTCAGTAACAGATTTTTCAATAAATACTATTTCAAACTTTGTTATTAACAGAGATCTCTTAAACAGAGATTATTTAAAGCCAGAAAACAAAAAGTACAGGCTACTTTTAAAACAATTTTCTGAAGAAGAACAAAATAGCTTTAAAGAGCAATTTTTAGCCTATTTAAAAATAATAGAAAAGCATATTTCTTACTTTGATTGGTTAAAATGGAACCTTTCACAAGGAATTTATGCAGGTAACAATACTATCATGAATCAGTGGGGATTATACCCCTCAGGAGAAATACATGAAAGTATTCATCCTCCTAACACAGCCTTCTGGGTCAGGGTTAGAGATACTAATGAAAAAGTCAAAGCATCTCCAATCAAAAGAGATATACCAGAAGTAAGTGAGGAATCAAAATTACCTGTTAATAAAGGAAATATAGGAGCTATTGTTGAGCAATTAAATTTTGCTAATGTGTCTCTTCACATGTTAGGAAGACAAACCAATATAATTGAAGAGTATGTTAGTACCATTAAAAGCCAACTGGCTATTGATAAAATTGAAACAAATGTTTTTCCATCAGTCTTCCCAAAACCAATAGTTACTAAAGAGAAGGCAAAAATTTGGCAAAAACCTTTGGTAAGAAATACTGTTAATACAGAATTTCTGGAAGCTTTAAAAGATAAATGGAAAGGTGAAGGTCAAATACCCATAAAACTTCCCAGTATAACTAAACCAATATCACCCAAAAAAGTGTTCAAAGATCCTCCAACTCCTAAATCAGAAGCTGAAGCATCGGGAACTAAAAATGATTCGGTTAACACTATTTCTTATGTTGATGAAGAATTATCAAATAATGAAGAAGAAATAGATGTAGTTGCTTTGGAAAGTCAGTTTATTAATTCTACGGTTAAAACTTCTACCCAGAATTATTATCCTAGACCTACGCCAATTGATCTTCAATTTGAAGAAATAAATGTCATAAATCCAATGCAATACAATGGAAATTCCATTTATGAATGGAATATTGATGGATTATCTGAACACCAGACTTTAAAAGTCCTTCAACATATGGCTATGGCAGCTAATGCCATTAGAGCTAGGATTGATGACCCCAACTCTGAAACAACTGTTTTAAATCTGTTAATTGCTGGATTCACAGGGCAATTAAATGGTTGGTGGAATCAATTCCTCACAGAATTTCAAAGAGAAGAAATTATAAATGCATTTAAAACCGACGAGGAGGGTAACCCCATCCTTGATAGGAATAGAAATCCTATCCCTGATGCAGTTATAGCATTAATAACTGCAATAACTTTTCATTTTCTAGGAGAAGTTTCTCAAATAATGGAAAGAGGGAAAGATTTATTAATAAATCTTAAATGCCCTACACTTTCCCATTTTAAATGGTATAAAGATGTTTTCTTATCCAGATTATATTTCAGAAATGATGCAAACCAAGATTTTTGGAAAGAAAGATTTATTGCAGGTTTGCCAGGTCTTTTTGCTGAAAAAATTAGGATAAGATTAAGACAGAAGAATAATAACCTTCTTCCTTATAATCTATATACTTATGGAGAACTAATCAGTGAAATAAATGCTGAAGGATTAGCTCTTTGTAATGATATAAAATTAAAGAAACAAATGAAAAGAGAAAGGAATTCTGGTAACAAAGAATTAGGAGATTTCTGTAAACAATTGGGGTATGATATGGGTTCTTCGGAAAGAAAAGCTAGAAAGTCTTTTAAAAGAAAGACTACGACAAAACCCTATTCCAAACCAGCTGGTAAACCTAAAGGTAAACCTACAGGTAAACCGAGAGGAAAACCTAGAGGAAAACCTAAAGGTAAACCTAAAGGTAAACCTAAGGTCCCTATTTGTTTTAAATGTGGAAAACCTGGCCATTATAAAAGCCAGTGTAAAGTTAAACAAAAGATCAATGCTTTGGACATTGATGAAGATCTTAAAGATAAGTTAATCTCTATAATGCTTCTAAGTCAAGAAGAAGAAGAAGCATTAGAACAAGAATATGGCTTCTCAGAGTACGAAGAAGAAGAAGAAGAAGAGATTAATGAAATCCAGGAAGAATCAGAACCAGAAGAAAGATGTTCTGATCAATGTAAAGATAAAATTGATTATTATGAATCCATTTTAAAAATGAATGGTATGAGTATAAATACCATATCAAGTCAGGAGGGTTTAGTGTTAAAAATCATTGATAAAATTCCTGATCTTGAAGAAAAGAAAAAAGTGATTTTACAATATATGAAGTCCTTAGAAGGAGAAGAAGGAACTTCGCAAGATCAATAAGTTGAAACTATAAAACCAAAGTCAAAGGAAATTTATAATTTTAAAGAAATAATTTCCAGAATAAATGCTAGATCTCAAAAATCTAGAGACAATCTCCCTTCTGTAAAAGATTTACAAGAAAAGATAAATGATTTAAAAAAGTCAGTGAGAGAATTAAAAACAAGAGTTGATGCTTTAGAAGAAGAAAATTTCATTTCAGAAGAAGTTTTCAATCCACTAAATCCCCAGGATAAAGGAAAAGGTATAATGGATGAATATCCAGAAGGATTTGTGGAAGAAACATGAATATTTTCTGTCGAAAAGCAAATTTATCAAAAATGGTATGCCAAAGTCTCTATTGTCATAGGAGAAGATTTTATTCTTAATAATATTGCTCTCATAGACTCTGGTGCTGATATGAACTGTATTAGAGAAGGGTTGGTTCCTTTTAAATACTTTGTTAAAACAACCCAAACTCTTACAGCAGCCAATGGTAGCAAACTTGATGTCAAATACAAGCTTCCTAATGCTTATGTTTGCAATCAAGAAATTTGCATTCCTACCACTTTCATCTTGGTCAAATCCTTGAATCAACCTATTATATTAGGTACCCCTTTTCTGTCTCTAATCAAACCATTCACAATCACTAGAGATGGTTTGATAACAAAGTTGTTAGATGAGGAAGTCATGTTCAGATTCCTACATCAACCAATGGAAACAGAAATTCATTCTCTTAAAAAGAATATTGTTTTTAAAGAAAAACAAATTTTTCTGATTAAAGAATCTTTGGTTCATCAAAGAATCAGAGAAGATCTTTCAAAAACAAATTTAAAAATGAAAATTGAAAGATTCCAGAAAATGTTAGAAGACAATGTGTGTTCTGAACATCCAAATGCCTTTTGGCATAGGAAAAACATATTCTCTTTACCATATGAAAAGGACTTTGATGAAAAGAATATTTCAACAAAGGCACGTCCAATTCAAATGAGTAAAGAATTAATGGAATTTTGTAAAAAAGAGATTGATGGATTATTAAATAAAAACCTCATTCGAAAAAGTAAATATCCATGGAGTTGTTCTGCCTTTTATGTAAATAAAAATGCAGAAATTGAAATAAGAACTCCTAGATTGGTAATTAATTATAAACCTCTTAACAAGGTTGATGCTTTGTTAAAACGATCAGACTTTCCATTATTTGAGAATCTTTCATACTACCATGTCGTTGGCTTGAGCATATTTCTTCCTTATATAAATAGTTATTGTCGTAGGCTCTAACTATACTACTAATAAAATAATAATTTTTTAATATTAATTCTTACATTGTAATAGTTCATTTGACACGATAGTTACATATGGATATTTTTAATTGGTTTCAGTTCACTATTTTGCACTTTAGAATTATATGCTATAATATGTTATATGCACTCCGGGTGTATTTGACAACCCAATTAAGTGTTGAAAATAAAAAAGTTTTAACAATTTTTTTTCAGTGCGTTTGATAACATACCACTTAATTTAAACAACCAAAAACCCACATAAAACTTTAAGTGAAAATTTCTACTGAAAATAATCACTGAATACACTAAATATTGCATTATTTGAAACACTGTTTTCAGTACAGTAAATTCAATCATTTAAAATTTTCAGTACTTAAAAATTCAACACTTAATTTTCAGTACTTAATTTTCAATTTTATCAAACATACTCTTAGTTTTAAATTCCTGATTAAGGGTAATAATGATAAGTAGGTATAAGTTTGCACTTTTAAGATGCTGTCGTTAAACATATTTACACATTTATACGCAATTTTTATTTAAAAACTACCCATTCACCAAACAATCATTTTTTTTTAAAAGTCCATTTTAATGGAATTCTGTGCAAGAAGCACTTCTTGTTACACATTTTTTCCACACACAGCTTTAAATGCTTATAACGTGTGCTGTTAAAATTTTTTATACTTTTTTGTTCCCCACTTATACAGCACAATGTATATGCATTTAAAGCTATGTCCGGAAAAAATGTGTGGTTCATTGTGTGCGGTTCTAGCATTTTCCTAAACCTATATATAACAGAAAATCACTATGATTAAACTCGTCCTTCTCACTCATTACAGGCTAGATTTACAGAACCCGCCACCATTGATTTTCAAATTCATCACAAACCCAGTGTTCAATTCCATTTCTGTTACTATATTTCCAAAATTTATTGCTCCATCAATGGAGTTTTCCCCAAAAATCTGTATCAAAAGTTCACTCCAAAAACATGTGAAAGCTACTTTCTCTAGGCCGGCAGTGGCTAAAACATGCCAATGGAGAAACCAAAGCTCATTTGTCTCTATTCAACGACCTTTGCAATGTTTATATCACACTCTTGTACTCTATATATTGAGCATCAAGTCCAAGGGAACTAGGGTTTTTGGAATTTCAAATGTATGCTTTTTTGTGGGTATTGACTGTTCTTTGTTCATATGGGATTGTTTGTGGGTATGTTGAGTATAATACTGGAGGTGGGATTGTTGAAGGGAAATTGAATGTCCATTTGGTTCCCCATTCACATGATGATGTTGGATGGTTGAAGACAGTTGATCAGTACTATATTGGATCAAATAATAGCATTCAGGTGTTTAACACATGTATACTGTGAACTAAATTATATGTGTTTATTTATTAATTTGATGATCAAAACAATGCATATGTTGATTATGTACTATTTGGAGAAAATTAATGTATATGTTGATTTGATTGTTTTGGGTTTGACTTTAACGGATTTTTTGGTTATGGGTGTTATGTTACTGTTTTGCAGGGTGCGTGTGTTGAAAATGTGCTGGACTCCGTGGTTTGGTCATTGCGCTCTGACCCGAATAGGAAGTTTGTGTTCGTTGAAATGGTACACTTAAAGATTTGGAAGACTTAATGTATTACATTCTAATGAAGGTGTTAGATTAACTATCCTAATTTATGATTTCTTCATTTGCATGCAAAATGTGAAAACTGATGCTTTGTAATTTGCAATGCAATCCCTTAAATGATGAAGCCTTATTATGTGTCTTAGTAGAAATCGATAGTTATTGGACGAGGCCAATACAAAGTATTGGTTTCGACAGCATGGGGTGCAGAGAGGGGTGAATTGGATATGGATTATGTTACACGGATTCTTCAAAGTGTCCGTAGGACACAAGTATGATTGCCATATCTAACACGAGTACTTTGCCTTTCTTGGCTGAAAATTACACTAAACTACACTAGAAGGATCCTACCCAAGTGTCATACCCATGTCCGCAAAGAGTCGTGTCGACACGGGTACTTCTCCTATTTAGAAGAGTCCATGTAACATAGGATATGGATTAAGCCTTTGGCATTATTAGCTCATATTTACAGACTTGAACCTGCAGTCTACCAAGGGCCCTGTGGCCCAATGGTACGACCCTCACTTCTCTTTGGAGAGGTGGGGGGTTTGACTCTCCCCTGGGGAGAGTCCTGCATGTGAGGTTGTGGGGGCCTTTGCACCCCCTTCATGTATCAGACATGGGTTCCAACCCCGTCATCCCCTCCCCCAGTCCCCCTGTGTGTGTCTGAATCTTGGGTGGTGTCACCAACTGCAGTGACTTCATAAAAATATGTCAAAGGTCATTTTCCAATAAAAGTTAAGTTACCAAGCAAAAAAGTCAACCACTGGTCAGATTTCTTGCAGTGTATCTGTGCGTGGGTATGGCCGAATGTTATCTTTCTGTGCGCTTCTGCAATGAAGAACGAGTGCTGGAAATTATGTCTTTTTTTTTACACATGCATGTATAATCCTTCAGCAGCATGCATAAACATGAGTCATGTAGCGGACAGTAGATTGGGCATAAGGATTTGTTTTTGTCATTATTATTTTTTTCCCTTGTGAAACTTGCAACTTTCTGACAAGAATCTAATATGGAGAACAGGCGTTCTTCCAACGATGGTGGGAAGAACAAAATGTGGAAATACAAGAAGAAGTAAGAAAGCTCGTAGATGCTGGCCAGTTGGAATTCATGTATGCGTTTGTAAGAAACTTTTTTTATTTTTATTTTTTATTTTTATCTTTTTGGGAAGCTGGTGATTTCTAACTGATTCTGGTGCAGAAATGGTGGCTGGTGTATGCATGATGAAGCAGGTACCCATTATATAGATATGATAGATCAAACGACCCTTGGTCATCGCGCGATAAAGAGCCAATTCAACAAAACTCCTCGTGCTGGATGGCAGATCGATCCATTTGGGCACTCAGCAGTGCAAGCTTACCTTCTTGGGGCTGAGGTACAAAACTTTGTGTATGGCTATCACTATCTTTCTCGTTAAACTTGGAACTCAGTTGCGTCCGATGCGCTTCTGGGACCTCAAAAGCACGTTTTGGCTGGAGCAGCTCCGGAGTTGCTACAACCCAAGCGTGTTGTAGGGAGATGATTAGGATTTTTAATGAAATTTTCTTGATTCCCACCATGCCCTTGGTGATTAGAGGTTCTGCTTCTTCCTAATTGGAAAAGCCATAGCCAATCCAAATGTGCCCTTGATGCTTTCAGAATCATGTTTCTCTGATTAGTTTGTCTCACCCACTCTTGGTATGGATTCGTCTGGATATGCTATTAAAACTATATATATTTGTCATTCTCTTAGAGCTGAAAGTATGATGTCTTTTGAGGCTTACGATCAAAATCATTACCATAAACTATGCATAGCATTCGAATTCCACCGGATATGTTGCCACCTGAATTTTGTTTGTTCGGTGTTCATTTAGCTTGGCTTCGAGTCTGTGCATTTTGCTAGGATTGATTATCAAGACAGAGCAAAACGCAAGGAAGATAAATCTCTTGAAGTCATATGGCGCGGGTCCAAAACTTTTGGTTCCTCCTCTCAGGTCTGGAACTTCAACAATGGTTTGTTTATTTATTTATTTTCCAATGGCTTCCATTGTTCACTATCCACTTGTTTGGGTCCTTTGCAGATCTTCGCCAATGCATTTCCTGTTCATTATAGACCCCCAAATGGTTTCAATTTTGAAGTTTTTAATGACTTTGTTCCCGTCCAGGTTCCATTGTTAAACAAGCATGAGTTTGCTTTTACATTCTTCTGATCATGGTTTTCAAATCATGAATGGAGTCGTGAATCAATTTTCCCAAGTTATGAATCCATGTCGTGAGTCATAAGATTCACCTTTATGAATCCATATCATAATGATATATTTATATTTTTTTTATACTTATATAAACCCATGCGCAATGCCTAAAATGAACAAATAACAACTTAACACAAGTTATGTTTTAACATCTGGGCTTAAAATGTCGGAAGTTTTTCACTTGAAATCCCGGAGTTCAAAATTATGGATCATGAATCATATAAGGTTGTACAAAACACGAAATTACTCGTATGATTTGACTCGTAAATCGACTGGTTCTAACAACCATGGTTGCAAATCTATGATTGATTTGGGTAACCGTAAATTCTAATCTGATACACGCTTCAAGTGCAGGATAATCCTCTTCTATTTGACTACAATGTTGAGCAGCGGGTTAATGATTTTATTACTGCTGCAATCACTCAAGTAAGCTCTAGCTTCCTTGATCTTTTAAAATAGATTATTGGGAAACTAGACTCCGTTTGAAGGATTGCCCCAGGGCTAGAAAGTGATCTTTAATGTATAGATATGACAAATGACTATGATGTTGACCCTGTTGATGCTCAGGCAAATGTGACACTGACAAATCATATCATGTGGACAATGGGTGATGACTTCCAGTACCAATATGCTGAATCTTGGTTCAAGCAGATGGATAAGTTAATTCACTATGTTAACAAGGTAAAGTTTAATTCAAAAAACTAGTATATTTGTGGATTCCCTTAAGTTGATTCTTTTGAGTTTATTTTTCATGTTAGAGCCATTGGGTTCAAAACGTGTGCTCGAATATGTAGTTGGAATTAAGAAGACATTCAGCAATTAATGGATGAAAGAGGTGAGGACCCATGTGACTTTGGTTTGCATTGGCTGATTAACATGAGTGTCTTGGAACAAAGGAGTTTTTATTGTTTAACCGTATTCATGCTCTCTAGAAAGAGCCAAGTTATTGATTTGACGTATACATTACTGTATGTTCATCAACTTCGATCAACCTAATTTCTATTACAAACATCAATATCCTCTATAGTGCTGTATATGTCAATCATGGAATGGAATCAAGAAGTGTAACAAACTCATGAACTAGAGTAAAACTACAAAGCACTGGTCGTGTTTTTAGGCTTAGTACTAATAGTTTTGTTATTGATTGGAGGGGTTTCGGGTTGGAGTCTTTGTTCCCCCTTTGGTGTGCATATTTGCACCTTGTTATCTGGCTCCACTATGATGGAGTTCAGTGTGTTGGCTCTTCACATTGCGAAATGGGTAGCAAGGGAGGGAGGGTGTTGAAGCTTGATATACATTGTTGGGCCCATTATCTAACATCTCAAGCTTTTGTACCAACTGGTAACTTTTACAGTTTTCATATATTGAGTTTCATTTGAACTTTGACAAGTTCCTGATTAATCATTTCAAATTTATGGTACTGTGGATGAACTTTAAATTATATAGTTAGATTGTGTAGTAAAATTTATAGTAACTGAAAAGTAGGACCTTGCTGCATTTTATGTGTTGGAAGGAATGTTTATATGAGTAAGACACGCTTATTGTCCTTATCTTTCATGCTTATAATCTGTCCATATCTCACAATGCTGCGTTTTTCATTACTACATAAACAGCGGTTCTGAGATTTTATTAGTTTCAACTAAAATTCGAATCTAACTAGATAATTTATTTTTTCCATTGAATTACTCAAATTACTACGTTCCATAGGATGGTCGTGTGAATGCATTGTACTCTACCCCATCAATCTACACAGATGCAAAAAATGAAGCAAATGAATCGTGGCCACTGAAAACTGATGACTATTTCCCGTAAGTATACTACCTCTTTCATTTTCCTCGGGCCACAACATGTTATGAATAATTCACCATCCTAGCCTGTCTTTGCACATGACTGTATGCTGATGTTTACAGATATGCGGACAGTCCAAATCGCTATTTTACTGGTTTTTTCACTAGTCGTCCAGCATTGAAACGATATATTCGTATGCTGAGTGGATATTATCTGGTATGACGTGATATTCTGTGTCATGGGCATTACATTGCGTCAGGATCAGGACGAATTTAGTGTTGTACACTTGGCTCTACATGCTTTGAAATCTGAGTTTGATTGGTCATTTAACTTCCACCGAGAACATTACCACAAGAAAGGTTTCCATATATAATATGGGGCTTACTATCCTACTACATGAAGGTAGTAGGGTATAATTGTGTTCAATTTTAAATGGATAAGAGAAGTCTTTGCCACCTCATTAAAATGAGGGCATTCGAGTGATTTTACATTGACAGCACTAAAGTAATCTATTTTAGCTCCTTTGAAAAATTATTTTAGTGTCCTCATTTTAATGAGGTGGCAGAGACTTTATTGTCCAGCAAACATGCAAAATTAGCATTTCCGATTATACAGGTATGTGTGTGTGTGTATATATACATATATGTTATCCGTTTATCATCCTCAAGTGTGGGCCCGTAAAAGCCAATGCAGACACTGAATAAGTTTCATTGGAGAGAGAATTAATTTTTTTTAGTCATCCGATTCATCCATGAATTTAGTCGAGAAAAAAACATAAACAAAAATAAGTTTCCTTCGGTCTGAAATAGGCTGCTCGCCAACTTGAGTTCCTGGCTGGAAGGAAATCGACAGGTCCGAGCACTATCAGTTTAGGTGATGCTCTGGGAATAGCCCAGCACCATGATGCTGTCACGGGCACTGCTAGACAACACACAACAAATGACTATGAAAAAAGATTGGCAATTGGAGCTTCTGAGGTGGGCTCTGAAGAATGTAGTCTCTTAACTTGTATTATCATCCATTATTTGACTCTCTTCTGCTTATACTGAACTCTTCTTTATAACTTTGAATGCATTTAACTTTTCATAGGCAGAAGCAGTTACAAATTCAGCTCTGTCACGCCTAGTCAACTCAAGTTCAAGTGGACAGTGCACCACAGCCAACTTTACACTTAGCCAGGTGATGCTTTGACTTCTGCAACTTTTGTTTTGTATTTTCATCTAAAGGATTGGTGTATGCCCTGTTTGGGATGGAAATAACTTTTTTCGTTGTACATGTATCAACGCATATAGTGAGAGGAAAAAAAATGAATGGTAGAGAATGAGATAGAAACATGATGGAGTGAGAGTTACTTGGTATAGAAGTTGAGGAGCATGGGGTTCCATCTACCCCCAACTCGTGTCCTCATATGCAAAACCCCATCTCTAACTTGAAAGCAAAAGCAATTGAGACCTGCTTTTTTTGAAAGTTGACTCCCCAAACTATTTTACTTTATTGCTTCCCTGCCACCGCGCGGCTCCATGCTTCTATGAGAATACCCTTGCAGCATCATGTCTTTGTACAAGTGTCGGTGTATTCCTTTTTTTTTTGTTTTTTTTATCTTCTGCACTCTTGCTCTCTGGTAAATATTTTGGTGAAAGTAGGGCTATGAAGAAAAGAATCTAAAAAAGTTGTTATGCTCTTAGGTAATTTTAGAAGACGTGAGTTTTAGTTAGCATGCGCATAAATATAAAGATGACATCTCTTTAAGTTAGGAGAAAAAATTAAGTAGAACTAAGTTTTTGAACCATCTTTTTATTTCAATTTATTCCAAGAATGTGTATCGCATACTTGATGACTTCTTGATGTGAGCTTGTGAAAATGTTGAATGCTCTACTTGGCTGTCGGAAAGGATTTTCTTCAGTGCATCTCTGGAATGTTATATCCTATTATTTTGTTTGTGTCTATTTTTACACTTTTGCTATGCCAACATGTAGACTACAAACAGATGGCATATCTATGCTTTATTTTTGAATGTCAGATGTTCCATTTGGCCCCAGTTGTGATCTAATGCCTTCTCTTTTCCTTTTCTATTGCGTTGGTTAACAGTGTCAATTACTTAATATAAGTTTCTGTCCATCAACTGAGGAAGATATTCCGAATGGGAAAAGTTTGGTAATATCTACTTTTCCTTTGAACTTTTTCACATTATCAATATTCTGAAGGTTTTTTCACTGGAATTAGACCCATGTGGGTTAGATTTTAAATATCATGTTTTTGGCATAAGAGATTTTTTTTTTAAAAGCTACATTTGGAGCTTTTTGGAAAAGCTGGTTTGAAGCTTTAAAAATGAATTCTGATTTTTTAGAAGCTTTGAGGAAACTAATCCAAACAGCCATTGATTTCTAAACAATCACTTATATGTTACCCGAAAAGGCTATCCCAAACGGGCTCTTAATTGTTACTTTCAGGTTTTTGTGGCATACAATCCACTTGGATGGAATCGTACAGACGTCATTAGGATTCCGGTGAATTCTTTTTTCCTTGTCTTTTCCCACTGTAGTATATCAATCTTATAAGAGCTCCAAATGCTTTAATCTGTGATTTTCATGCATTTCTAAGCTCAACACGGATATGGTATATTATGACTATAATGACAACAGTGCTTTATGCTACATACTTGGTAGGTGATGTACAGAGATAAAGTGAACATAGCTAAAATTAGGATGTTAAGATTGCAGGGACAAGAAAAAACAATTCAAAATCGTCGAATTTGTGAGGAGGAGGAAAGCATCAATCAAGGAATATTGTGTTTTTAGTGTTTAAAAGCTGGTTGATTGCGATGGTTTGGCCATGTGCATCAGCCATCATGTAACTTTTCTGAGGAGACTAGAAGACGCTGCAAATAATAAATCCAAACTGACTTTCTGACAACGTTGTTGCTACTCTTAAGCGATGCTCAATCACTCTCTCCCACATTTTCATAGTGTGGCTCATTAGTTTAATGCCTTTGTAGTTGTTGCATTGTTGTACATCTCCTTTGTTTTTATATATAAGTACTAAAATGCTCTTCTCTACTCATCTGACATTTTTCTACTCATTACAATCCTATTAAATAATTTTGTAAGCCAGGACACCCCCACATCACCCGAGCATTTCCAAACCTCAATAGGGATACCATATGGTGCAATTACCACCTCAAACTTCCTTATTCTCCGATAAAATTTGGATTCTTTAGTTTCATCAAATCTTCCATATTCCTCCTCTTATGAGTTTTCTAAATGTTTTTCATATTACAACTTCTCGAAATAACTTTTTCACCTTTCCTTAATCTCTTCATCCTTCACTAGAACCCTAAAGTCATCACCTTTTATACACTTATCCTGATTAACATCCCTTGTTTTTCTTTCTCTCGACTTAGCAAGTTTATGAACATATTTTTCTCCCTCTCTAGTGTCTAGTCTAGTGTAAAGGTCCTCATAGGCTTTCATTTGAGCATCCCCAACTGTCCTTTTAACATCCTTATTAGCACCTTTATATCTCTTGAGGTTTTCCTCAATTCTATTCTTTTGCCACTTCTTAAAGCAATCCTTTATTATTTTTACTGCATTTTGTACCTCGTCATTCCACCACCAATTATCTTTAGACACTAGCCCTCTTCCCTTCGACTCTCCAAGGACTTCTTTCAATATCCTTTTGATGCATTCTATCATTCTATCCCACATAGTATTGCTTCCGTCTTCAAGATTCCATGGTGATTCTTTAGGCATTCTATCTGTAGATATTACTAGTTTCTCGCCTTTTAGGTTCCACCACCTCGTCCGTGGGTTTCTAGGATCTCTTCTGGTACGATGTTGTCCCTTAATATGGATATATTGTTAGTCTATGTTGTGCTATTAAACTCTCTCCCGGGATGACCTTACAGTCTTTACATGCTAAGCGGTCTGATTTTCTCATAAGGGACAAGTCTATTTGACTCTTATTAGATCCACTTTTAAAGGTTATTTAGGGTTCCTCTCTCTTTTACAGAAGGTGCTTGCTACTATAAGATCTATGCTACTTCGAAATCTAGAATACTCACTCCAGCCTCATTCAGCTCACCAAATCCATATCCACCATGTACCCTCTCATCTTCATTCCTATCTTTACCTACATGGCCATTAAAATCTCCTCCTACAATTTTCTTCTCTCCTCCAGGTATTTCTTGCATTAATACCTCCATTTGAGCCCAAAATTGTCTTTTAATGTGCTCATCCAATCCTACTTGGGGTGCGTATGCACTAATCACATTGAGTATATCTTCTCCAACTACGAGTTTGATTAGCATTTTTCTGTCACCTTCCTCATGATTTTCTACCTTATCTTTAAGGTTTTTGTCTACTATGATACCAACACCATTTCTTTGTCTATCTATTCCAGTATAGAAAATCTTACAGTAAGTATATATATATAGCTAAGAAGAGCAAAGAGAACCCTAGAGCACCCAAAAGACAAAAATCCCATTGTAAAAAATAATATTGTACAAGCCTACATTCTCACAGCCAATGTCCCATACTACATTAGTACTGAGTAGGAACTAGTAAGGTGAGTAAATGTTAGCGATACTGGGACAATGGAAATGCCAATAAGAATGCAATTTGAGTTATGAGAAAACGTGTGATGACCCATGTTTTAATAGACGATATTGCACTAGATAGTAAAACTGTCAAAGAGAGTTGGATAGTCAATACCAAAAAACTGGCATAATGTTATAAAGTCCAATTATCATTGAGATCGCGTGGTAAGAAATTTTACTACTTGAAGAAAAACTTTAAATAATGTGCAACTGCTAATTACTCATCCACGGACATCGAGGCATTGACTTGAAAATATGTTTTTCTTTATGGCAACACGCACTGATAGCTTTGACTCTTTAGTTGTCTTTCCGTAAATTCTCTATTAAGCAAAGATGCCAAATGTCAATTATTACGTAAAATAGAAATTACTTTGAAGCATCATCGTTGACCCATTTGTAATTGTTATTATATTTAGTGCTTTACTGCAAAAATTAGAATAATGTAGTGAGCTTCCTTGTGTGCATATACGCAAATAAAGAACTTCACTCGTGGTAGAAAATATGTTTTCAGTAGTTTTGCAAATCTGAAGACACTTAATATAGTTGAACATTCACGGAATAGTTTTCTAGTCGATTTTTTGAACGTTTGAGGTCTTTTTTTTTTTTTTTTTTTTTAATAATGTTAATATAATCTAAAGTTGCATGCTTTCAACTTGTTTAATTTTTAACGTCCTAGATGTTCTCTGAACAAAATTTCCTATTATATTGAATTTCTGCGGGGTGGTTTGTGCAAATTAATAAAATTTTCTTTTCTCTTTGCTATGACTAATAAAATATACTTTCCCAACAGGTCAATGATCTGAATCTTATGGTTCAAGATTCATTGGGTAATACAATTGAGACACAATTTGTAAAGTTGGATAATGTCACAGGCAACATAAGAAACTTCTATACTCAGGCCTATTTAGGAGTGTCACCGAGCCAGGTTCCCAAGTATTGGCTTTTCTTTCAAGTGTCTGTGCCCCCTCTAGGTTGGAACACGTATTTCATTTCCAAAGGCGCTGAAAAAGGTACTAATCCAAAATATTCTCCAATGGCCACAATTATTCTTGTGTATTATGTTTATAAGAGCTGCTTGTTTCCTGCTCAAAGATGGCTCAAAACCTTTTTTCTACATTGACGCAGGACACGTCAAGAAATAGGAATATTGATGAAAATTGGAAGAACAAAGAAGAATATATAAAAAGAAGAAGAAGAAGATAAGGTCTTGGAGTCCACCATGACAAGAACTCTTGGAATCCACCAAGACCGTAGGCTCTCAAAACAAGAACTCAATTCTTTATTTCATCATAAACTATCGAATACAATAGTGTACCACCTTATTTATAGAGAACATAGAAGACTCCTATTCTAGGGAAAAAAATGCATAAAATGTATAATTTTCTAATAGATAATTATTCCCTAAATCAATAATATACTAAAAAGATATCTATTCCTAATAGATATTTATTCTTTAAATAGAAAATACTAAAACTAAATAAACAAAATAAATGACAATATCCTCCTGGATCAAAAACAAATATTACAAAAATCTCCTTTTGATCCCCATCATAAATTCTTCTCAAGCTCCTATGGCCACTTAAAAAACAAAATGAAATGAAAAAGAAGCTTAAATTATGGTAGATTGAGCCAGAAACTTCAATTTGGGTGCCGTGTCCGTGTCGGAGATGGACATTTGCCGACAAGTGTCGAACGCTCGAAAAGATGTGTCCTAATAATTTTTAGATTGAATGCACGCCGGACATGGGAGTGGGACACGACACATTTGAAAATGTTTTTGACATTTACATGGCACAAGTCTTAATATAAGAAGATGATACACAAGTTATTTGTTTATTTCGAAATTTAGGAAACACGAGTGGACACGGCACGGTATATTTAATAATTAATCAGAAAACTATAATCTTTTGTTCAGCGTTTCCTATCCTTGTCCGTTGCTGTATTGTTTAGATTTTCCGTGTCTTCATGCCCGTGTCCATGTCTGTGCTACATCAGCCATAATGAGTTGTAAATCATTTTTTCAGCTAAATCTCTTTCACGTGCTCCAAAATGATACAGGTAAAAGAAGAAGAGGGTATAAGTCTGTGGGTGATCTTCCCCATAATGGTACTGTTGAAATCGGACCAGGAAACTTGAAGATGTCCTTTTCTTTAATGTCTGGACAACTGGAAAGGATGTTTAATTCTAAAACAGGGGTAAGTTATTTCACATTTTCAAGAGGTTAACGAGTTAGATATCATGTACACTTTGGGAATAGAGAGAGATTATATTCATCTATTGTACTTTGATTACAAGACCTACCACCCTGTTTATAGAGTGAGTAGGAGAGATAAAATCATGTCTCATAGGATTACAAAGAATCAAATCAAATCATCCCATATCTATCCCATAATTATGGGATATCACTTATCACCATAATTATGAAATTTACATGCCATAAATGGATAAATCAGAAGAAAAAAAAAAAAAAAAACTAAAAAAACCCATATCATATCAATAAGATAGAAAACTCAAAAAGAAAAGGAAGAAGACAAAACTATACGAAAACTTGAAAACTTATTTTTTTTTTCAAAAGAATTACATGTTTAGTATGTCATTAGTTAATTCAACCAACTTAGCCCTTTTGAATGTTTAACCAAATGATTCAGCTTGATTTTAGCACATGTGATTAGCATTGGTTTTCCAGCTTGATTTTAGCACACATGATTTAGCTTGATTTTCATTCTTGATTTTCTCTGTGACTCAAGTATATATACCCCTCAATGGGATGAATAGAGTTATACAGAATTTCTAATTATAACATGGTATCAGCCTAATCGATCACCTTACCACCTCTGTCATCTGTCCTTTTTCGGTCGACATCTCTTCTCTTAATGACCTTCCCTCCTTTCGATCCAGCGCAGCCCCACCAAACCTTCGTCGAACCCCTTGCAAGTTGCTTGACCCATTTGGATCTTCATGCAATCCTTGCTGCTTTCTCCTGTCAGTCCAACACAAAATTACCCTAATATTTTCTGAAAACTTCATAATCACCCCAAAGTTTCTAAAATTTTCAGCATAGTGCCTGGCAGCTTCCACTACTTTTGCATCCACTTCTGCTTCTACTCCAACCTTCACCATTCCCACCATCACACATCTCGTCACTGTCAAACTTACAGATGACAACTTTCTTCTTTGGTCTCATCAAATGGAGGCTTTTCTATATGGTCAAAACCTTTTGCGATTCGTTGATGGCTCTTACCATTGCCTTACTGCTGATCCCAATCACTCTCTCTAGCTCCTGGCTGACAAAAACCTTATTAGTATTATTTTGTGCCACGCTCTCGAAGCCCATGCTCACCTCTGTCATTGGATGTGCTACCTTTGCTGAAATCTGGACCATCATACAGGATCATTTTTCACAAAAGTCAGTCGCCAATTCCTCTCTCTATCGCAAACACCTGACTAGTCTTGTTCGTGGTACTCGTACTATTTCTGAATATCTCCAAGAAGCCAAAACCATTGTTGATGTCCGTGCTGCTATAGAAGAGTCCGTCTCCAGTAAGGACCTTGTCAATTTTGTCCTCAGTGGCCTTGGCTCTGAGTTTGATATGCTTGTCACTCGAGAGCTTCGACACACAACCGCAATTCAATACTCTACGTTCTCGACTACTCAACTTTGAGGCTCGCCATAAGACATCAACACAGTCCTCCCCCTCTGTAGTCATTGCTTCTCAGATCCCAACGTATTCCTCTCACCACTCTGGGTCTCGGAATAATTATCGGAATAAAGGAAAGAATAACTGTGGTCGCCATAGTCACTCCTACACTAACAACTCTGACATTCTTGGCTCTGCTCCTGCCACCAACCCTCCTACCGCGGGTCCTTGTCAGCTTTGTGTGTCAACCTTGGACATATTGCTCGTGCTTGTCCGCGACTATCCACTTTTGCATCTCCACAACCCCCGCCCTTCCCCCACTTTGTTTTTGCAGGACTTCAAATTGCACCCGCCCCGACTTCACAAGCTTATCACTTTGACTCCCTCAATGGTTCCTACTCACAATCTCATAATAATGCTTGGTATCTGGATAGTGGTGCATCTAGGGGTGGGCACTCGGTCGGTTAGGTTTGGACAAATTCGGTTCGGTTTAGAGAAATGGGAATTGAAACTGAACTGAATTATATTTCGATTCGGTTTGGTTTTGGTCGATTCGGTCCGGTTTGGAAATTCGGTTAACTGAGTTAAAAAAAAAACTATACTTTCTTTTCTTTTCTTTTTTTAATGTTTTTTTCCTATTTTTCTTTCATATTACAAAGAAAACATATGTTTATATTTACTTATATATAATATACTTATATTTTTGTAATATATATAGTTGTATATAAAAATATATTAATAATATATAAACTAAAACAAAATTCGGTTCGGTTAGGTTCGGGACAGTGCAACAGAAAACCGAACTGAAAAAAAATATATAGTTCGGTTTGAAACTGAATTGAAATTTTTAACTGAATTAACTGAAATGAAATGAAAATTTTAGTCGGTTTGGTTCAAATTTCGGTTAATTGAACTATTTGCCCACCCCTAGGTGCGTCAATTCATATGACTGAAATCTTGTTCTTTTTCAGCGATGTACTCCTTACACAGGCTCAGATTTCGTTCTTCTTGGCAACGGTGATTAGCTTCCCATTGCTTACACGGGTAATATGGCACTACCCATTGGTTTTTCCTCTTTTCATCTAAATTTCCATCAATGTGTAACAATTTGTTGTCCGTTGCTCAATTTTGGCAAGATAATCATGTTCTTTGTGCTTTTGACTCCAATCATTTTTATATCTTTGACTTGGCCAATGGTTCTCTTCTCTACCATGGCCAATGTAAGGATGGTCTCTACAAGTTGCCGGCTCTACCTTCCCGTCTACAAGCTCTTTCTGCATCTTATTGGAATTCCTCCTCGTGGGATAATCGACTTGGGCATCCTTTAGCCAAAGTTTTGTCTTTCTTAGGAATTGTTGTCTTCTGATTTTGAGTTTAAAAAGTCCTTTTGTCAAGGTTATGCCTTGGTAAATCCACAAGCCTCCTTTTCCAACATCTAATGAAATTTGTGCTCTTTCCCCTTTCACTCTTGTTCATTCTGATGTATGGCAATCTCCTACTATCTCTATTTCTGTTTATTCTGTACTCTTCACTGATGATTATACACGTTTTACTTGGCTATTTTTATGAGACGGAAATATGAGGTTCTTCACCACTTTAAGCATTTTTAAACTATATCAAAACTCAATTCTCGGCGGTTCTTCGTCAATTCCAAAATAATGGAGGCAGAGAGTATGATTGTGGTCCATTTGCGGCATTATGTTCCTCCTTTGGGATTCATCATCCTCTTTCCTATCCTCATACTCACGAACATAATGGTCTTGCTGAACGAAAGCACCGTCATATTGCCGACATGGCTCGTATTCTTCTTCTAACCAGCCATGTTCCACTCTGTCATTGGGTTGATACTGTCTCCACAACTATTTAACTCATCAACCATCTTCCTTCTCCTGTTCTTCAATTCTCTTCCCCTTTTTCATGTCTCTCTGGGACTTCTCCTTCTTACTCTAAGTTATTTGTGTGTGGGTGTGCCTGTTACCCTCTTTTGGGAGCTATGCAACTAACAAACTTTTGCCTAGAACGGTAGAAAGTGAGTTTTTAGGGTACAACCTACAACACAAAGCATAGAAATGCCTTGATTGCAACACTGGCCGGGTTTACATTTCTAGACTTGTTCGCTTTAATGAGTAAACCTTTCCCTTTGCAATTCAGTCCGAACACAGTCATCATTTGCACTCTCCTCGGACCTTTTTCCTCAAATCGCACCTGTCTCTGAGCCACCTCCACAATCTTCCACTCGGCTTCTTCACCTAGAAGCACTGCATATGAACTTCCAAGGCCATTCATTCCCTCCACCAACCATTACCCTATTAGCTATCACTATGAACATAGACCGGCTAGACTCTCTGTGCCTCTTCCCACTACTGCACCAGCACCGCCTGTACGATTGTACCAGATCCCACTCCTAATAATTCATCATCAGATTCCACCCCTCTCCAATCCAATTCACCAAATAGTGACTCGTCGTCCGCTAGTTTTGACTGATGGTACTGTGAGATATCCTTGACGTCGTGTCCTCACTACTCAAATATCCTCACCTTTTGAAGAGCCAACATGTTACACATAGGCGGTTCAAATCCCTAAATGGTAGCAGGCCATGGCTACTGAGTTCAAGGCCTTACTCAATCTTGTAAGGCCCAGCCCATTCAACTCTTTAAAACCCAGGTGTTTAGGAGAGGGGAACTAAAGCCTTATAGACCACACAGAGAGGCCATAAATGGGCGATGTGGGACATTCCAACACAACCCCTGGACCACAGCAGCCGGACACTCGGCACGCCGGAAGATAAGCCCAACTAAGTTTTGATATCACTTGTAAGGCCCAGCACATTCAACTCCTTAAAACCCAGGTGTTAAGAAGAGGGGAACTAAAGCCTTATAGACCACACAGATGGGCCATAAATGGGCGATGTGGGGCATTTCAACACTCAAAATGACACTTGGATATTGGTACCACTTGATCCTAAACAGCACATAGTTGGTTGTAAATGGGTCTTTAAACTAAATCTGATGGCTCTTTGAAAAATACAAAGCCCGCCTTGTTGCTAAAAGTTATCAACTACCGATCTTTGACTTTGATGAAACCTTTTATCCAATGATCAAGTCTACCACTATTTGTACAGTTCTAAGTCTTGCAGTTTCATATGCTTGGTCCTTACGACAATTGGAGTGAAGAATACCTTTCTTCATAGAACTTTAAATGAGACTGTGTTCATGAGTCACCCTCCAGGCTTTTTAGATCCCAATCATCGTGATCGATTAACGGACTTAAACTGGCTCCCCGGGATTGGTTTTAGAGTTTGACCACCTTTCTACAGCAATATGGGTTTGTTCAACGCCGTGCTGATCAGTCCATGTTTGATGGTCTTTTACTGTTATGATCCTCTTGCTCTATATTGTTGACATTTTCCTCATTGGCAATCTCTCTTCCCTTATCTCGTCTTTCATCACTACTCTTGGAACTGAGTTCGAACTCTCTAATCTTGGCTCCCTCTCTTACTTTTTAGGGATTCAGGCAAACTCTTCAACTGATGGCTTGTGTCTCTCCCAGAGAAAGTATACTATTGACCTTCTTCATCGATATTCTTTTACCGAGTGTAAACCTTGTAGTACTCCAGTTTGTGCCAAGATACAACTTTCCACTCTTAGTGGTAACCCCTTATCTGAATATCATCAGCTGTTAGGATCACTTCAGTATCTTACATTTACTTGCCCTGATATTTCATTTGATGTACATCATCTTGCCCAGTTCATGAGTGCCCCACGCTCTCTCCATCTAATTACTGCCAAACGGATATTTTGCTACCTCAAGGGCTCCTTGGATATGGGTCTTCTCTTTCGACTTTTACCAATCCTCTCATGATTAAGGCCTATTCTGATCTGATTGGGATCGTTGTCCTGGCTCTCGTTGACCTACTACTGGTTCTGTGTTTTCTTAGGTTTCAATCCACTTCTAGACTGCAAAGAATCAACCAACAATCTCTTGCTCAACTGTTGAAGTTGAATACCTATCCCTTGCTCAAATCTGTGCTGAAACTACCTGGTTGTCACATCTTCTTCAAGAGTTGCACTTCCCTACCTCCGCTCCAATCACTTTACTTTGTGATAATCTCAGTACTATTTACATGGCCTCTAACACTGTGTTTCATTTTCACATAAAACACATTGAATTAGACTATCATTTTATTTGAGACTGCATTCTTTTCGGATCTCATTGCATTCAGTTTGTCCCTTCACAAGATCAGCTCGCCAACATCTTCACCAAGGGCCTTCACAAGATCCGCTTTCAAATGCTACGGTCCAACCTCATCTCTCCTAGACAGCCGAGTTTGCGGGGGAGTGTTAAACCAAATGATTCAGCATTGGTTTTCCAACTTGATTTTATTGCACATGTGATTTAGCTTGATTTTCATTCTTGATTTTCTTTGTAACTTAAGTATAGGTACCCCTCGTTGGGAATACAGATATATAGAATTTCTAATTCTAACATTGAAATCATTCATTCATATTCTGTATAGATTTTTCTTTTATTTTTGTGTGTGCAGGTGTTTTGGGGGCAGTAGTTATTATGTCCATTTTTGGTTTTGTGTATAGCAAATACACTTTTGCACTCTAGCTTTATTGTTTTACACGTTTTAAGGATGAACTTCTTAAAACCATTTGTACGTGTACATGATGGTTAACTTTTTGACTTTTAAATTACAGTTTATTTAAAATGGTTTTGGGATGGAAGGACAATCTGTTGTTTGAACAGGGTTGTGGCATGCATGGAAGAAAGGTCCAAATTTTGATAAATGAACCAGACTGTTAGATTTCATAGAATAATTGTTTGAAGGCTTAGGGTACACAATAGTGAGACCCACATTATGTTAAACATAATAGTTGTAGTAAAGCTTAGGGTTAGACAAATTGTCTCACCCCTTTTATATAAAACAATGTTAAAGAAAGGAAATATTACAATATGACCCACATTATAATAACAAAATAACAAGAAACATAAAAATAACTCTAACACTCCCCCTCAAGCTGGTACAAAAATATCTCTCATTCCCAGTTTGTCTAAGATATTGTGGAAAGGTCGACTCCCAATAGCTTTGGTAAGAACATCCGCAACTTGATCGCCAGTCTTCACGAAGGGAACACAGATAGTACCATTACTAATCTTTTCTTTAATGAAATCTCGATCAATCTCCACATGCTTTGTTCTATCATGTTGAACAGGGTTATGAGCTATACTAATGGCCGGTTTGTTGTCACAAAAAAGCTTCATAGACTCTGTCTGATCAACATTCAGATCCTTTAGTAATGACTTAATCCACAATAATTCACAAATGCCTTAGGCCTTAGCCCTGAATTCAGCTTTTGCACTTGACCTGGCCACTACATTCTGCTTCTTACTTCTCCAGGTAATGAGATTATCTCCCACAAATGTGCAGTACCCTGAGGTAGACCTCCTATCAGTAATAGAGCCAGCCCAATCTGCATCAGTGTACCCTTCCACCCTCAGGTGGTCATGCTTTGCAAAGAACAAACCTTTCCCTGGAGCAGACTTCAAATATCGAAGGATCCGGAAGATGGCTTTTTGGTGTGACTGTCATGGAGAATGCATAAACTGACTGACGACACTAACTGAAAAGGCAATATTCAGGCGAGTATGAGAGAGATATATGAGCTTACCAACAAGTCTCTGATAACTCCCCCTATCAACTAACTTCCCACTACTGTCCTCACCAAGTTTCTGATTCTGCTCCATAGGCGTATCACACGCTTTACTGCCCAGCATTCCTATCTCTTTTAACAAATCTAGGACATTCTTCCTCTGGGAAATAAAGATCCCATGTTTGGATCGAGCAACTTCGATCCCAAGGAAAAACTTTAGGGCCCCCAAGTCTTTTATCTCGAATTCAGTGGCTATTTGCTTCTTCAATCGATCCATTTCCTCCAGATTATCTCCTGTCAGAACAATATCATCAACATACACAATAAGAGTAGTAGTTTTACCCTGCGAGGAATGTTTGATGAACAATGTGTGATCTCCATGACTTTGTCTAAACCCAAACTGAAGCATAGCCTGCGTAAATCTCTCAAACCAGGCCCTTGGTGATTGTTTGAGACCATATAGAGATTTCTTAAGTTTACACACCTTCCCATCAGCCTTGGAGTCCTCGAACCCTAGAGGGATGTCCATGTAAACTTCTTCTTCTAGGTCACCGTGTAAGAAAGCATTCTTCACATCAAACTGGTGAAGGGGCCAATTCTGATTAGCTGCCAGAGAAAGGAGAACTCTAATGGAATTCATCTTTGCGACAGGGGCAAAGGTCTCCTCATAGTCCACCGTGTAGGTCTGAGTGAACCCTTTTGCTACCAACCGAGCTTTATATCTCTTAATAGAACCATCAGCCCTGTGCTTCATAGTGTACATCCACTTGCACCCCACAGTCCTCTTTCTTGTAGGCAATATGGTCAACTCCCAAGTACCAGTCTTTCGAAGAGCATTCATCTCTTCAATCATGGCATGCTACCCCTTGGGATCAACAAGAGCTTCCTGAACATGGTTAGGAACGCCAACAGAGGAAATTCTGGAAAGAAAGGCTTTATAGGAAGGAGATAGATGAGAATAAGATACAAAGTTAGATATAGGATGTTGAGTACATGATCTAACACCCTTTCGAACAGCAATAGGAACACCTAAATCATCTATGTTAAGAGAGGTTGTATCAGAGGAATTACCTGAATCTTCATCACTAAGAGGACATGGCAATGGCAGGGAAGAAACAGGAGTAGTAACTTCTGGAGTCTCTCTGGTCTTTCTTTTACTCCATGTTCCCCTGGAATATACCCTCAGCTCATTCACCTTCGGTCCCTCAATTACTACTTCCTTTTTCAGGCACTCTCTCTGGTGTTTTCTGATCCAACACACGGGTAGGTAGGCGATTGATAAGGTAAGCTGCGGTTAACACTGCTTCACCCCAATAAGAACGAGGGGCTTGAACCTGAAAAAGCAAGGACCGGGCTACATCTAAAAGGTGACGATTCTTACTCTCGGCTACACCATTTTGTTGTGGGGGTGTCAGTGCAAGAAGTCTGGTGAATAATGCCATGAGAGCTGAAATATTGACCTAACCCCGATTCAATGTATTCACCCCCATTGTCAGACCTTAAGACTTTCACAACTGCCCCAAACTGGGTACACACCATCTTATGGAAACTTTGAAATATAGAAAAAACTTCCCACTTTTCTTTCATCATAAACAACCATGTAGTACGAGAACAATCATCTATAAAAGATACAAACCATCTATGACCTTTCAAGGACACAGTACGGGAAGGGCCCCAAACATCAGAATGTATTGAAGTAAAAGGAACAGAACTTTTATTATTGCTGGGAGCATAAGATGCTCGAAAATGTTTACCAAGTTCACATGCATCACAAGCAAACTTGAAATTTGAAATACTATTATTCCTAACTAGAGAAGGAAACATATATTTAAGTAGAGACAAGGATGGGTGTCCTAATCTCCTATGCCAAAGCACCAAATCTTCAGCTTTATTCTTCAAAACGACAGAATTATTAGCAATCTTCTGCCCCTCATCCAAATTCTGCTCTCCCTCATCCAGAATGTACAGCCCCTGAGTCTCTCTACCTCTGCCAATCACCCTCTTCGTGATGAGATCCTGAAAGACACAATGAGAGGGAAAAAAGATTACAGAACAATTCAAATCCTGAGTAATACGACTCAAGAATAAAAGATTATGAGAGAAACTAGGAACATGTAAAACTGAGCTCAGGGATAGAGAAGGAGTGACACGAACAAGACCTTTCCCCGAGACAGAGGAAAAGGTACCATTGGCAATTCTAACTTTGTCCTGACCTGAACTGGGCTTATAATCACAAAAAAAATCAGAAGAACGAGACATATGATCAGAAGCACCTGAATCTATAATCCAATGGGATGAGGAAAGAGAGAGGAAAGCTCTTGCCGGTGCGACAATATTACCTGATTGTGCAAAAGAGGATGAGGCACTAGCAGCTGGCGATGAAGTACACCTGGACATCAAGTTTCTGAAAGTGTCAAGCTCGGCAGGAGATAAAGGGGTGCCTCAACACTAGTTGGAGTCTCAGTATCAGTAGTAGTATGATGGGCATGAGGACCGCCTCCTCGGCCTCCTACACTCCCACGACCTCCGCTACGACCACCTCCACGACCTCCTCGTCCACCAGGGGGACGTCCGTGAAGGCTCCAACAATTAGCCCGAGTATGATGGGGCCGATGGCAATAATCACAAATCACGACAGGCCGGTCTGAAGGAGTACTCTGTTGGATCCCCTCTCTGGGCGGGACAGAAAGTAGAGCTGAACGCTCAGTGGATACAGGTAGAAGCTTAACAGAACGTCGACTATCCTCGTTCTGAACATAAGCAAAGGCCTCCTGAAGGGGAGGGAGAACATCCATCCCAAAAACCCGACTACGAACAACATCATAATCGGAATGAAGCCCTTGAAGAAATTTAAAGACCCGTTGTTTCTCAAGTAGCTTCCGGTACTCCTCTGCATCAGTGGTACAAATGGGCTAAAAGGATTGTAGATGATCTACTCTGTCCCAACTAGTAGTAAGGAAGGTATAATATTGGGTGACTGTCATCTCACCCTGCTCAGAATGGTCAATGGAGCGGATAAGTTCAAACTCCTGAGCATAATTCCCCCTCCGAGAGAAAGTGGAAGCAACGGTCCTAAATAGCCCTAGCTGTCTTCATGCGATAAAAGCTTTCACCAATCTCAGGGACCATAGAATTGATGAGCCAAGACATAATAATAGAGTTCTCAATCTCCCACTTGTCATAACCCGGGTCGGTAGTGGAAGGGGCCCCAATACGCCCATCAAGATGACCCATCTTCCCGCGTGCCTTCAAATAAAGTTCTACTGCATGTGACCACTTCAAGTAATTTTGGCCATTGAAAGGAACGGTAGTAATTTTTAGATTGGGATCCAAGGGGGTAACCACAGTCTGAACTGTGGTGGAACTTGTAGCCGCTGGCTTCTCCAAGTCGGTTATGGTTCCGGATAACAAATGGAAAACCCACAACAAGGTGAAGGAAAACGAGGGAAGTTGGGTATTTGGAGACCAACTAGGTCAATTTAAAGGTCCATATAAGGACCTAAAAAGCTGCGAAAACTGGAACTTCAATCAAACAGTGGAGTATATGGGTTTTGAGTGAGATTCGGAAGGCTAGGTGGAGTATGGTGGTTGGTGCAAGATTTAGATGACCATAGGTGGTCGGCGCAAGGTGGGATAGCCTTGGTAGGCTGTGGCGCAGGGTGAGGGAGGCCTTGGCAGGCTATGGCGCAGGCTGGGGAGGCCTTGGCAGGCTGCGGCACGTGCTTGGGGGCCTGGGTAGGCTGCGCCTCAGGCTGGTAGGGCTAGGGTTGGTAGGCGCAGGGTTGGGTAGTCCGGCAGTGGAGATTGGAGGAGATTGGTGGTGGACTGGTGGTGGGTGGTGGCGAGTCCCTTTTTAGGTTGGCTCTGATACCATGTTAAACATAATAGTTGTAGTAAAGCTTAGGGTTAGACAAATTGTCTCACCCCTTTTATAAAAAACAATATTAAAGAAAGAAAATATTACAATATGACCCACACTGTAATAACAAAATGACAAGAAACATAAAAATAACTCTAACACATTATATATTCAATGAGAAGAGAATAATAATAAGTTACATAGAGGTCCCCAGACTAAGGGAAAATAAGAAAAATATTAAAAGAAGAAATAACATAAAACAGACGACACTCAACACTCCCCCTCAAGCTGGTGCGAAGATGTCTCTCATGCCCAGCTTGCTAAGGATGAACTGAAATGGCTGACTAGCTAGGCCCTTTGTAAGAATATCAGCTAGCTGCTCCCTTGATTTCACAAAAGGCGTACATATAGTCCCATTAGTTAGCTTTTCCTTGATGAAATGCCTATCAATCTCCACATGCTTCGTCCTGTCATGCTGAACAGGATTGTGTGCAATACTAATAGCAGACTTGTTTTCACAATATAACTTTATGGAGTCTTTTGATCCAAAACCAAGATCCGATAACACAATCTGAATCCACAGCAACTCACATACCCTTTGCGCCATGGCTCTAAACTCTGCGTCAGCACTAGACCTCGCCACTACTGACTGCTTCTTACTCCTCCAAGTCACCAAATTGCCACCAACTGTTGGAATTAGGAAACAATTTAGAATTTATTTATTTCCGTATTGGTCATGTTGACCCAATTAATGCAGTTTTTATTTTGATTGTTTTTCCTTTTTGTAGCTCTCTAGGATTGTATATATACAGGATCATATTGTAATAAGAAATAATCCCTTTCTCTACATTCTTTTTGGTATCAGAGCCACACACACATCCACCACCACCACCACCACAACTACGCCGCAACCCACCACCACCACCACCACCGCCTACGTAGCAGCCCTTGTATCACCACCACAACTCGCCGCAGCCTCACCCACCCCTTGGCGACCACACCACCACCCTCATCCACTGCGCCGTAGCCCCTAGGGCTTCTCCTTTGTGTGGCGCAGCTTCTTGCCTTCGGCTTGGTGTTGCAGCCATTCGGCTGCTCTTGTGCCCTTGTAAGGGCCTGTTCGTGATGTGCTAAGAGCCCGTATCGTGCTCTCCGTCTTTAGTCTGGGTGACCGAGTTTCCGGTTGCCCCCATCTTTCGCCGAGTTTCCGGCCGCGACCGAGTTTCGGTTGCTATTGTTTTTCTGCCGAGTTTCCGGCCGTTCTTATTGATCGTAGTACTCCTTTCCGGGGCCGTGTGATTTTTTGGGTTTCTTCCCGATTGTTTGTCCTTGCTAGTTTCATGGCTGATACAAGAACATATGGTACTTCCCCCTCATCTTCCAGCCCCACGGCCGCTACTGCTACAGGTAATCCTACCGCTCTTTATGGTAAGTCAGACCACCCCACTTGGATTCTGGATTCTGGTGCCAATAACCACATTACTGATGAGCATTCCATCTCCTCTTACTTCCATTTATCAGTCTGTCCGTATAGCCGATGGGTCGTCCATTCCCATCCGTAGTCAGGGTGATGCATGCTTGTCCGCAGACATCACTCTTTCCTCTGTTTATTATGTCCCCAACTTTGCCTATAATCTTTTTTCTGTTAATCATCTTGCTAACAGTCATAATTGTGCCGTTGTTTTCCTACCCAACTGTTGTTATTTGCAGGATCTGACTTCGAAGAAGATTTTTGGCAGGGGGTATGAGCGAGACGGTCTCTATTACTTTGGTGATCCTCCATCTTCCAGAGTGTCATCTTCCAGTCTCCAAGCTTCTGTTTTTCCAGTGTCAAATAATGTTTTGCCAGCCTAAAATAATTATGTATTTTCTTTTCAAACCTTAGAATTGTGGCATGCTCGTCTAGGACATACAAATTTTCAGTATTTATGTTGGTTATTTCCTTCCTTACCTAAAGCTTGCAAGGATTCTAATTTTAAATTTGTAGTGTGTGAACTGTTAAAACATACTCGTACTACCTATATTCCTCGCATGCACCCGACACCTAGTGCCTTTGATCTGATCCATTATGATGTGTGGGGGCCTTCACTTGTCATGGCCCTCTCTCAACACCGTTATTATGTCACATTTATTGATGATTACACTCGTTGCACTTGGGTTTATCTAATGAAGAAAAAATCTGAAGTCTTCACTCATTTTAGAAATTTTCTACAAATGATCAAAACCCAATATCATACTGTTATGTGTAATATTCGGTCTGATAATGGTAGAGAGTATATAACAGACGAGTTTAGATCTGCCCTTAACAAAGATGGGATTCTCCAACAACTTACATGTCCTTATATTCCAAAACAGAATGGTGTGGCGGAACGTAAAAACCGTCATATCATGTCTGTGGTTAGATGTCTCTTATGTGGTATGGGCGTTCTTAAATATTTTTGGCACATGGCTGTTCTCACTGCCACTTACCTTATTAATCGTACTCTCAGTCGAGTACTACAGGGCAAGGCACCACTTCACGTGCTTAATCCTGATAGTACTCTCTTTCCTATTTTGCTGCGGGTCTTTGGTTGTACTTGTTTTGTCCAAAATAAGAGTCTTACCCGTACCAAACTTGATAATAAGGCAGTTCGGTGTGTCTTTTTGGGGTATTCATCCATGTCTAAAGGGTATCGGTGTTATGATCCCGCCACTCGTCACTTCTATCACTCTTTGGATATTACTTTTCTGGAAACTGTTCCTTTCTTTTTAGGTTCTTCCTCACCAAGGCAAGTATCTGTGGAGCCTGTTGAGGGCCATAATGTTGCTCTATCACGTCCCGTTCCCATCCTTGACTCTGTCAGTGAATCTTTCCCTTTAGGGCTACTTCTACCTCCAGTTATCTCCGGCGATCCATCACAGGTTTACTCTCTCCGTCCACGCTCGTCTGCTCCCCTGCCAGATTCTTCTCCGAATTCAGGTATCTCATCTCCTCCTTTACCTCCAGATATTGCTCCAGAAATTGTTTCTCCCCGTTACCGTACTCGTGTTCGTTGCCCCCCTGCTCGCTTTCTTCTTTCTGATAGTACTAACCACCCCATTTCTAAGTATCTCTCTTATCAGGGTTTGTCTCCCATCTATCAGTCATATTTAAGTCAGGTTGATTCGGTTCCTATTCCTCGTTCTGTTCATGAAGCTCTCCAGGATCCTCAGTGGGTGGCTGCTATGCAAGCGGAAATGGATGCTCTTCAGGGCAATAAGACATGGGAACTTGTTGATTTACCCGCAGGTGAGCGCACGGTTGGTTGTAAGTGGGTCTTCAGCCTGAAGTATTTAGTGGATGGGACTATTGATCGCTATAAGGCTCGCTTGGTTGCTAAGGGCTTTACTTAGATTCCGGGGAAGGATTTTGGTGCTACTTTCCCACCTGTTGCTAAGCTCACTACAGTTCGCCTCCTGGTTTCTCTTGCTGCTTCTTATTCTTGGCCTCATCATCAAATTGATGTCAAGAACGCTTTTCTTAATGGTGATTTGTCTGAGGTTATTTACATGGATCCTCCTCCAGGTTTTCTGGCTCAGGGGGAGTGTTTAGGGAAAGTTTGTCGCCTCCGGAAATCTTTCTGTAAAGTTGATGGGAATATAAACTCTTGTATATTCAACATGTTAAACTATGAATACAAGGAGCCTATTAATAGGCTTTAGAACAACCTATACTATTGACAGTAAACCGATGTGGGACAGCCACATGCTCACTAAGTATTATACTATACATACACATATTTATCCTTTAACACTCCCCCTCAAACTGGAGCATACATATCATATGCACCCAGTTTGTTACAAATATATTTCACACGTGTCCCACCCAATGCTTTAGTAAACAAATCAGCTAACTGGTCTGCAGATTTAACATGAACTGTATTAATAACTTTCTGTAGGAGCTTTTCACGAACAAAGTGACAATCAACTTCAATGTGTTTTGTCCTCTCATGAAACACAGGATTAGAAGCAATATGAACCGCTGCCTGGTTATCACAAAATAGGTTCATAGGTTTGGATTGAGTGAACCCCAGTTCCTCCAACAAGTGCTTCATCCATACTAACTCACAAGTAGTATGCGCCATAGCCCTATATTCTGACTCAGCACTAGACCTTGCAACAACTGTTTGTTTCTTGCTTTTCCATGACACAAGATTTCCTCCAACAAGTACACAGTACCCTGTAGTAGACCTTCTATCACTAGGAGATCCAGCCCAATCTGCATCTGTGTAACTCTCAACTCGAATGTGACCATGATCCTTATACAACAAACCACGGCCTGGAGCCCCTTTGAGGTACCTCAAGATTCGTATCACTGCATCCCAATGTGTAGTCCGAGGAGAGTCCATAAACTGACTAATTACACTAACTGCAAAGGCAACATCGGGTCTTGTGACTGTTAGGTAATTAAGTTTTCCAACTAAGCGTCTGTACTGTCCTGGATCATCAAGAAGCTCCCCCTGATCTGGCAATAATTTGGAATTGGGATCCATAGGGGTATCCAAAGGTTTTGATCCCAACATTCCAGTCTCAGTCAGCAAATCAAGAACATATTTTCTTTGAGATAAGCAGATCCCTTCACTAGATCGAGCCACCTCAATGCCTAAGAAATACCTAAGCTGTCCCAAATCTTTGGTCTGAAACTTGATTTGTAAGAAAGATTTCAACTCATGAATGCCCTTAGAGTCATCACCAGTAATGACGATATCATCAACATAAACAATTAATAGGATCTTCCCCGCTACAGTGTGTCTATAGAAAACAGAATGGTCAACACCACATCTCTGAAGACCAAACTCAGCAATTACATCACTAAACCTGCCAAACCAAGCACGAGGAGACTGCTTCAAACCATACAGAGACTTTTTTAATTTGCAAACCAGACTAGACTCCCCCTGAGCAACAAATCCAGGGGGTTGCTCCATATAAACCTCCTCAAGAAGGGTACCATTTAGAAACGCATTCTTAACATCCAACTGATGAAGGGGCCAGTGATACGTAGTGGCCAACGAGATGAAAAGGCGAACAGAAGCAATCTTGGCCACGGGAGAAAAAGTCTCTGAATAATCAAGGCCATAAACTTGAGTGTAGCCTTTGGCAACAAGGCGTGCCTTTAACCGATCCAGAGTGCCATCAGGACGAACCTTAACTGCATATACCCAACGGCAACCAACCACAGATTTCCCTGGCGGGAGAGGGACCAATTCCCAAGTACCAGTTTCCTTAAGAGCACACATCTCATCCTGCATAGCTTGGTTCCAACCAGAATGGGCAAGTGCCTCTGCAACATTCTTAGGAATAGATATGGTAGACACGGAAGCAACAAATGAAGAAAATGTAGGAGACAAATGATCATAGGAAATAAAGTTAGAAATAGGATGAGAAGTAGTACATGAACGCTTACCCTTCCTGAGAGCAATGGGAAGGTCTAAATCAGTCGGTTCTGGAGAAGTTGGCGGATCTGAGGACACGGTAGGCGGAGGCGGAGCAGCGGAGTCCACTGGATTCTGTGGAGGTGGACGACGAGAATAAACTTGCAAATCAGGCCGAGACAATCGGGTGGAAGCATCAGGAGTAGGCGGTGTAGTAGTCGGAATAGGGGAGACAGGAAGAGGAACAGGAAGCATAAAGTCCGGATCAGTAGCCGAGTGAGACTCTGAATAAAAGGGTTTAGACTCGAAGAATGTGACATCAGCAGAGACAAAGTATCGATGAATGGAAGGACTATAACAACGGTACCCTTTCTGAGTCCGAGAGTATCCCAAGAAAATACACCGAATGGCGCGTGGGTCTAATTTGTCAGTCCCGGGAGCCAGCTGATGAACGAAGCAAACACACCCAAAAACACGAGGAACGACCGAGAATGGTGACTCAACAGGGAACAAGCTTGAGTGCGGTGTGCGGCCAGTGAGAATAGAAGAAGGCATACGGTTAATCAAATAACAAGCAGTGAGAACAGCATCCCCCCAAAAAACTTTTGGAACACGCATTTCAAATAACAAGGTGCGTGTGACTTCTAATAAGTGCCTGTTTTTCCGCTCGGCAACACCATTTTGTTGTGGTGTGTGTACACAAGAAGATTGATGAATCATGCCAGAATGTGTCATAAAAGTACTGAAAGGGTCAGAATAATATTCCTTTGCATTATCACTCCGAAGAACACGAATGGGCACACCAAATTGAGTTTTAATTTCAGCACAAAAAGCACAAAAAATAGAAAACAACTCTGAACGATTTTTCATTAAATAAAGCCAAGTTACTCTTGAATAATCATCCACAAACGTAACAAAATACCGATACCCCTTTGTGGAGGTTATACGGTGAGGACCCCATACATCAGAATGCACTAATTGAAAAGGACTAGACGCTCTTTTATTGACCCGGGGAGCAAATGGAACACGGTGATGCTTCCCCAACTGACACGACTCGCACTCTAAAGACTGTAAAGACCCTAAACTCGGAACCAAAAGCTTTAAATTAGCTAATGAAGGATGACCAAGGCGGCAGTGGATCTGATGAGGTGAAATGGTAGCAGGACAGGCTGTTGGTGAAGAAGCAGGGACAGGATCACCATCAAAGTAATAGAGACCATTGGACTCATGCCCGACGCCAATCGTCTTCCGAGTCTTCAAATCCTGAATAAGAACAGAATCAGGAGAAAAAGTTACACAACAGTTAAGATCCTTAGTCAACTGACCAACAGACATTAAATTAAAGGACGAACGAGGTATAAACAAAACCGAAGACAAGGATAAAGACGAAGAGGGTTGAGCCGTCCCGATTCCTTCAACAGGAGTCGAGGACCCATCCGCTAAAGTGACTGGGGGAAGGGACGATGATAGCCGAATGGATGTAAAAAGACTAGATATACCTGTCAAATGAGTACTAGCGCCAGAATCAATTACCCATGGGGAAGAACCTGAAGCTATGCAAGCAGTATGTGTATCTCCATGCTGAGCTAAGGAAGCAGATGAGGTAGATACCTGGTGGGCTGCCTGATACTGAAGTAACTGAGAGTATTCCTCGCGAGGAACAGAAACGGTATCCATAGGAGCAGTAGCAGGAGAGAACCTAGAATCAGAGATAGCGGCATTCGCAACTTGGGGAGGACGACCATGGAGCTGCCAGCATGTGTCTCTACTATGCCCATCCCGAAAACAATAAGTGCACTGAAGAGTCTGGCCTCTACCACGGCCAGGACGACCACCCCGAAATCCCCCTGCGCGTCTGCCACGATTAGGGCCACCACCCCTACCAGGAGTTGGTGGTGTCTGAGTAATAAGAGCAGAGCGATCAATAAGCGAAGGTGCGGGAAGTGGGTCCCGAGGGGTGCTCCGAAGAACACGCTGATATGTCTCGGCAAAAGTGGGAAGAGCATCACTACCAAGAATTTGAGATCGAATAGCCTCATATTCAGGTTTAAGACCAGCAAGAAACTTCATGACCAACATTTGTTCCCTCTGTTTCTGTTGTTCCTGAACACTGGTGGTAGGAGGCATAACAGTATTCAATTCTTCATGCAACCGCTTCATAGCAGCAAAATAATCCGTAACAGACAAATCATTCTGCTCGAGCTTGAAATATTGAGAGGACAAATCATACATCCTGGTTAAGTTGCTGGAGTAAAGAAGATGAAGATAGTCCCAAATCGCCTTACAAGAGGGCAAGTGATTACAAAGATCGGCAACCTCAGGCTCCATAGAGTTCCATAAAAGGGTCACGAGTTGAGCATCCAACCGTTTCCACTCCCGAACAGCCTTGTCATCAGTGGTGGGAGATGACTCAGTAAGGTGAGTATCATGGCCTAAGCCAGTAAGAGACATAGTAATAGCGTTGGTCCATTGAAGAAAGTTGTTGCCATTCAACTTACGATTTGTGAGTTGGGTGATAGATTTAGACTCCATGATCAAGGATGGACCGAAGATGAACAATATATGGACGAAACCTGAAGGAAAAAGGCTGATTAGAACCAGAAAAAGGTGACAGCGGGCTGAAACACAGCAGATCTGAAGGAAAAGGTGTCGCCGGAGGGTCGCCGGGGGGCGGCGAGGGTGGCCGGAGGGTCGCCGGTGGCTGGGGGTCTGCCGGAGGTGGTGGGATGACTTGGGGGTCTGCGGCTAGGGTTTGGCTGGGGGCTGCGATCTGCGATCTTTTTTTTTTTTTTTTTTTTTTTTTTTTTTTTTTTTGAATGAACAGGACAAAAAAGGAAGAGGAAAGAAAGAAAAAAAAATAATCTCAAAAGAGATTGGCTACCCGAACTTCTCGATCACGACGAAGGCGGAAGAAAATTGAGCAATCCCAGATTCGGGAGGCTCTGATACCATGTAAAGTTGATGGGAATATAAACTCTTGTATATTCAACATGTTAAACTATGAATACAAGGAGCCTATTAATAGGCTTTAGAACAACCTATACTATTGACAGTAAACCGATGTGGGACAGCCACATGCTCACTAAGTATTATACTATACATACACATATTTATCCTTTAACACTTTCTATGGGTTGAAGCAATCGCCTCGTGCATAGTTCAGCCGATTTAGTGATGTGGTGCTTACCATGGGATTTATTCGATGTCACTCCCATCATACTTGCTTTATTTGCCGTAACTCCCAAGGAAAGTGCATTATTATCTCTGTTTATGTCGATGATATTGTTATTACCGGTGACGATGCATCAGGTATTGTGCAAGTGAAGCAAAATCTTGGGATGTCATTCGATATTAAAGATTTGGGTCCCCTAAAATATTTTCTTGGTATTGAGGTGGCTAGATCTCGTTATAGTATCTCTTTGTCACAAAGAAAGTATTCTCTAGATCTTCTTCAGGATACTGGTATGCTTGGGTGTAGGCAAGCCTCCTCACCTATGGATCCTAATCTCAAGTTAACTGCAGAAATGGGGGATTGTTTGCCAGATCCTTCAGTGTACCAGCGTCTTGTAGGTCGTCTCATCTACTTGACAAATACACGTCCAAATCTCACATTTGCTGTCAGTATTGTAAGTCAATTTATGCACTCACCGCGTACTTCACACTTGGATGATGTATATCATATTCTTTGATACCTCAAGACTTGTCCAGGTCTTGGACTCTTCTTTAAATCAGGAGCACAGTCAGGTCTCTCTTGTTTCACTGATGCAGATTACGCGGGTTCCAAAGGTGATAGACAACCTCTGGTTTTTGTACTTTTCGTGGTAATCATCTTATATCCTGGAAAAGTAAGAAGCAAGCAGTCGTCTTGCGCTCATCAGCCGAAGCTGAATATCGTGCCATGGCTCAGGGCACATGTGAACTTCTTTGGCTTCGTTCACTCCTTAACGAGTTGGGCTTCCCAGTCATAGACTCATCTACCCTTTTTTGTGATAACAAGTCTGCTATCATGCTGTCCTCCGACTCAGTCCTTCATGAGAGAGCGAAACACATATAAGTTGATGTTCATTTTATTCGTGAGAAAGTTCGGTCTGAAGTTGTCAAACCTAGCTTTGTATCATCATCCAATCAAACTGCAGATATGTTTACTAAGTCTATTGGTCCAGGATTGCTTCAGTCATCTCTTGGCAAGCTGGGACTCGATATCTTCGCCCTAGCTTGAGGGGAGTGTTGGAATTAGGAAACAATTTAGAATTTATTTATTTCCGTATTGGTCATGTTGACCTAATTAATGCAGTTTTTATTTCCTTTGATTGTCTTTCCTTTTTGTAGCTCTCTAGGATTGTATATATACAGGATCATATTGTAATGAGAAATAATCCCTTTCTCTACATTCTTTTCCAATAAACGATCAATAACCAGTAGTTGACCTCCTATCAGTAATTGACCCGGCCCAATCTGCATCGGTATAGGCCTCAACTAAGGTATGACAATTTTTAGCAAAGCATAAACCTTTCCCTGGTGTTGACTTCAAATACCTCATGATTCTAAACACAGCATCGAGATGGGGTTGTTTGGGGTCTTGCATGAACTGGCTGACTACACCAACAGAAAAAGCAATATCAGGTCTCGTATGAGCCAATTACATTAACTTACCTACCAATCTCTGGTACCTCCCCTTATCAACAGGTTCTCCACCGGAATCATCCCCAAGTTTTACGTTAGGATCCATTGGAGTATCCACAGCCTTACTCCCTAGCATGCCAGTCTCCTTGAGTAGGTCCAAAACATACTTTCGTTGAGATATGAAAATTCCGTCCTTGGATCTAGCCACCTCGATTCAAAAGAAGTACTTCAAACTTCCCAAATCTTTGATTTCAAGTTCTGTAGCCAAGTATGATTTTAGCAGCTTCATCTCCTCAAAATCATCACCTATAAGGACAATATCATCTACATAGACAATCAATGTTGTTACCTTGCCCTGTGACGAGTGCTTAACAAAGAGGGTATGATCACCTTGGCTCTGCCTGAAACCATACCTGATCATAGCTTGCGAGAACATATCACACCAAGCTCTGGGAGACTGTTTGAGGCCATATAAAGACTTCCTGAGGCGACACTCTCTTCCTTTATTCTTATCATCCTCGAACCCAGGGGGTATGTCCGTATAAACGTCTTCTTCTTAATCCCCATGCAGAAATGCATTTTTCACATCGAACTGATGCAAGGGCCATTCCAGATTTGCTGCTAGAGATAACAAGATTCTGATGGGGTTCATTTTTGCAACAGGGGCAAATGTCTCCTGGTAGTTCACCCATTAGGTCCGAGTAAAGCCCTTGGTCACCAACCTGGCTTTGTATCTCTCTATTGTTCCATCTACTTTGTGTTTCACATACCCACTTGTACCCTACTGTCTTTTTCCCACGGGGTAATTCTGTTAATTCCCAAGTGCCATTTTTGCGAAGTGCTTTCATCTCTTCAACCATGACAGACTTCCACTTAGGATCGGTAAGAGCTTCCTATACATGGTTAGGGATAGAAACAGAGTCGAGTTTGGACACAAAAGCTTTATAAGACGGAGACAATCGAGAGTACGAAACAAATTTAGATAAGGGGTGTTTGGTACATTCTCTAGTGTCCTTGCGAAGAGCAATAGGAATGTCCAACTCATTTTTAGAAGAAGAAACAGGAATAGGAGTAGAGGGACTAGGAGAAGTAGAAATACCTGGACCTTCATCACTTGAAGAAGTCACTTGTAGTGGGGGAGGAGAAATGATCCTCTCATCTGTTACCCCAAAAATCCTTCTACTTTTATTTTTTGAATAGGTTAACAACTCCTTTCTTTTATTTTCTGTACTTTCCTCTGCTCTCTTGTTTTCACTTTCATCTCCTTTTCTCTCTTCATTACTACTTTCCTCTCCTTTTTGTACTTCCTCCTCCTCTCCTCCTATAATACATGGCACGGTTCTACAAACTTCTCATCACCTAACTGTTTCTCCCCCTAAAGAGAGGGTTGGGATGACTGAAAGTAGGACAATTTTTCATCATAAGTAACATCCATAGACACGAACCACTTATGAGAAGGGGGATGATAAAACTTGTACCATTTTTGTGTAGGAGAATAACGTACAAAGACACATTTAAAAGCAGGAGGGTCCAATTTTCGTCTAGAAGGAGAGTGATTGTAAACAAAGCAGACACAGCCAAACACTTTAGGAGGAATAGGAAAAACTGAAGAAGGATTGATAAGAATTTCTATAGGAGCATTCTTACCAAGGACACGAGTAGGCAAACGATTAATGAGGTAGGCAGCAGTCAAGACTGCCTTCCCCCAATAGGACTTAGGGATCTTCATAGAGAACAACATACACCTAGGAGACTCCAACAAGTGACGGATCTTTCTTTCAGCAACTCCGTTTTGTTGTGGAGTATTGGTGCATGATGTTTGATGTATCATGCCATGTTCAGAGAAATAGTGAGTGAGACCACTGTAGATATATTCTCCCCCTTTATCAGACCGAACGATCTTAATAACAGTACTAAATTGGGTACCTACCATCTTATGAAAAGATTTAAAGATAGAAAAGACATCTCTCTTATCTTTCATCAAATAAACCCAAGTAGCGGGTGTAGTCGTCAATAAAAGCTACAAACCATCTATAACCATTCAAAGTAGAAATATGAGACGGACACCAAACATCAGTATGAATAATTCAAAGGGAATAGTACTTTTATTGATACTTGTATTAAAAGTTGCACGGTGGTGTTTTCCGAGTTGACAAGCCTCACAAGAAATCTCGGAAACACAATTATTGGGAACTAACGAAGGTAATAAATAACTAAGTAAATAAAAAGAGGGATGTCCTAATCTTGTATGCCATAGCCACAACTCTCGAGGTATATTCTCTCTCTGTGAAGTATGAGCCGCACATGTCAATCTCCTATTTTCGACTCCATCAGGCAACAAAAGATAGAGACCATTCTCCTCCTTACCACTGCCAATCACCTTCTTCGTGGAGAGGTCCTGAAAAACACAATGAGAGGGAAAGAAAGTTACACAACAATTCAAATCACGAGTTAACCGACTAATTGAAAGGAGGTTAGTCGAAAAATTAGGAACATGAAGAACTGAAGTTAAAGCAAGAGAACTAGAGACATTAATGTTACCTTTACCAGAAATAGAAGACAAGTTGCCATCGGCAGTTTTAACCTTATCTTTCCCTGAATATGGATTATAAATGGAAAAAATACTAGGAAGATCAGTCATATGATCGGAAGCTCCAGAATCAATGATCTATGGTTGTGGAGAATTAGCATGCAAAGCACTTGAAAAATTAGCAAAATTACCTTTCTGGGCAAAAGAGGTAGGCACTAGTGGAGGTGTCTAATTGAGTCATAATCCATCTCAAAGTCTCTATATCGGTACTACTGATGCTAATTGGCACAGATGAAGAAGTAGGGGCTGGTGATTCTTCCTGAGAAAACGACTCTGATCCTGTAGTCAAGTGAGCCCGTGGTCCGCCGCTACCTCGTCCACCACGACTACCACTACCACGACCACCACCACGGCCACCACCTCTCTCTTTTGACATAGGAGGATGTCCGTGAGGGTTCCAACAAGTTTCACAGGTATGTCTAGGACGACTATAATGGTCACACCAAAGTTTATCCTTATCAGCACTTACCTCATAACCAGAATCCCGACGCGGAGTTGGAGGCTTACCCCCTCGTTGACTAGAAGAAACCAAAGCAAACCTGTCAATAGATGACTGTGAAAGCATAACTGAGCGACGACTTTCTTCATTCTGGACATAGGCAAACGCTTCACGAAGTGATGGAAAAGGCTCCACACCAAGTATCCGGCTCTGCACTGGATCAAACTCTGGATTTAGGCCAGCTAGAAATTTAAAAATCCTTACTTTCAATGTATATTTTAAAGCTAGCTGCATCGACTGGGCAAATTGGGTGATGAGTAATTAAATGATCAATTCTCTTCCAAAGGGAACCTAAAGTCGTAAAATATTGCAGAGTGGAGCGGTCACCCTGGACTTCAGCTTCAACAGTTCGTCGCAACTCATAAACCTGGGCCACATTTCCCTTGCGTGAATAAGTCTCAGCAAGAGTATCCCAGCAAGAGCATCCCAGATGTCTTGGGTAGTTTCCATCCCGAAAAAACCATTGGCAATCTCAGGTTCCATGTAATGAGTTAACTAACTCATAACCAAAAAGTTATCAACCACCCACTTTGTATAAGTAGGATCTTCAGAACTAGGTGCCTTGATTGTTCCATTCAGATAACCAAACTTTGACCTACTTTTGAGCCAAAAAGTAGCCGACTGAGTCACTGAGACCATAACAAATAATTCTCACCATTAAGTAACATTGTGGTGATTTTGGACCCAGGGTTCTCAGTAATGAATCTCTCATTACCTGCAGGAGAACTCGCACCAGTGGCATCTTTTGGTATCACACCGTCCTTCGTCATGGTGATGATGGAATCAAACAAATGATGAACGGAATCAAGGCTTATCTAGTAATCACAAGCACCAATCTGGTGCAATTGTCCCCTTTATGGACAATTCATTTGGTCCAAAGATGGACCCAAAAAAACAGAATAAGAAGGGTTGTGATTAGACCAACACAATTGTAGTAATTGTGCCTAGTCTAGGATAGAAAACTGATAGGTAAATAGATAGTGTACTCAGGCCAGGGTGGAAAAATGAACCAACCAGATCCAACAAGGGTTGCGAAGGACTGGATGGTGTGATGTGGTGTCTGCGCAAGGATTAGGGGGCCAGGATAGAAGCTGCGAGGTGGCTGGGTGGTCTGGTGGGTCTCGCCGGAGGGGTAGGAAGGCTAGGTGGCTGTCGGTGAGGGGCTAGGGTGGTCTGGTGAGGTGCGGCGAAGGGTATGGTGGTCAAGTGGTTGTCGGCTAGTGGTTGTGGTGGTTCGGCGGATGGTTATGGTGGTGAATGGATCAAAACCCTAGGTTAGGGTGGCTCTGATACCATGTTAGATTTCATAGAATAATTGCTTGAAGGCTTAGGGTTCACAATAGTGAAACCCTCATTATATATTCAATGAGATGAGAATAATAATAAATTACATAGAGGTCCCCAGACTAAGGGAAAATAAGAAAAATAATAAAAGAAGAAATAACATAAAACAGACGACACTCAACACAGACATAGTGTACATTGCTACATACTGCAATCTATATATTTCTTTTTTGTTTTGGGACAGAAATCTTGTTTTTGAATCTGATCTCTGTCGTATGTCAATACTGTGTGCCAAAACATAAAAATGAAAAGAATAATGAAGAACTCGTTAAAAGCACTAATCTTCCTTCGCCTACCTGCATTACCAATAGGTGTATTACCTGACCTTCGCCAACTGCTGGTGTCTACGGCAGATTCTTTGCCTCATCCAACTGCCTCAAGGTTCTGTTTGGGAACATGGTGGCAATGGTGGATTTTTGTGACTGCACGTAAAATTTGGGCCGCTGCCGCAGTTTTAAGGGTTTACCAAATAGTTTTTGGAGCCGTCCAATTGTGGTTTCCAAATGGGGCCTAATTTCCTGATTGGCTCTCCAATTGGTTTCCCAAACTGGGCCAAATTCCTTCAAAGGAGGTTAATGTTTGGCTAAGAGTAGTGCAGTAATCTCAAATCTTGGTGGATCAATTTTTTAAAATTTTAAACTGATGATCAATAAAGCTGGTCCATAGCTTAAATCGCCGCCTGGTGATTCTTGTTCTGGTTCTGAATTCTATATACAGAGTCTGCTATGAAAGCTATTTCAATATGAAGCATCCTCAAGTGATCTGTGTGATCTCCCCAGGTTGATGTACTGGTACAACAAAGCTACCTCTGGTATGGATCAAGCAGTGGAGATACGGATCCCCAGGTGCACAATCGCCAGCTTGGGTTTGGATTATATATAGAGAGCTATTCTTGATGATTCAATACCTATTAACATTTCATGCACATATGTATGTATCTATATATATGTTTATGTATATATGAATATATATTCCCTTGCAGTGTTCTGGTGCATACATCTTCCGTCCGAATGGAGCCCCTCCTGTCGTCGTTTCTAGATCAGTAAGTCATCTGTTTTTTCCAAAGCCACTCTTCAAGTCCTATCTCAACTTCATGGCATTGGCTATGTGTATTTATTTTCAACAATTCCAAAATGGATATCATACTTTGATTGGTTGCTTTATGGTGTTTAAGTTTATTAACCATTAATATTTTATGTATTTACAGGTGCCCTTGAAGGTCATACGTGGACCACTTGTTGATGAAGTTCATCAGCAATTCAACTCGTGGATCTATCAGGTGTCAATCTTGTACAATCACATTTCCAAATAAAACAAAGCTCATAAATTATATTATAGCCAGGGTTTTGAAAATATTCAATCAATCCATAAATTCATATTTTTTAAAGTTCCCTGAAACTTGATCATATGCCTTACAATCAAAAGTTGGTCAATGATCTTAATTGAATCCGACTCATTCTGATGTTATCTATGGTTGATTGACAGGTGATTAGAGTTTACAGAGACAAAGAACATGCTGAAGTTGAGTTTACTGTAAGTTCACCTCAGCACTCCAAAATAAAAAGATAAATAAATAAATAATCGTGCTAGAAAGATTTTCGTCATATGATTCTTGACGACATCATTTCTAAAGAGCAGTGTGCGTAACCATTTCTCCTTTTCATATGGGTATAGTAAACAAGTAATAGTGCATAAGTTTGAGGTGTTCTTGCAATGTTTTTTGAATTCAAGATCGGTCCAATTCCCACGGACGATGGTGTTGGAAAAGAGGTCATTACACGAATGGCTGCAAACATGGTCACAGACAAGGTGTTTTATACTGATTCCAATGGGAGGGACTTTCTAAAGCGGGTAACTATTATTTGATTCTTCCCTTTGAATATAAAAACGTTCAGAAAAATCCTCAACCAAAAGTCACGCTTCTATGTTAACTATGATCATATATTCTTGTATGTTTTTAACCTATTCTCAATTTAGTGTATTAGTTGACTTTTGTTGCTTTGCCAAGTCATTTATGTACTTGGATTAGAAAAGGTTTTATACAAGGGTAACTGTTGGTATATTTAAGATAATGCTGCAGCAACTTCGGTTTCAGATTGAAAAATCAAAGACAAAGCATCCCATACGAGAATTATTTTAGTTGTATGAGTAATCAATTTGGATTTCGTATAAATTGGTAAAATATTGTAGGTGAAGGGCTAATTGTCAATTAGCTTCACATGATACAGATATTCAGATCCATTTCTGAATACTACCAAGGTTTTTTGCTGATATCGGCTGAATATAGGAGAACTTCAACTAGCACTCTATAATGCCAAGTTAACCTTATATTTCTATAGATTTGTTGAAGATATTATAAGTTGCTGTCTCACACTTATTTTCCAAAAATCTCTTTAACGCCTAATGAAATATCATCAATTTTAAGGGTATAGGGCGATATGAGATCCAAATCTCATACACAGACACACATATGTAATTAATGTATATATTGTTTATAAGTTGTTGTCTTTCACTTATGTATGTATTGTTTGTAGCGAGTATCTTGATCATTTGAAAATTCACAAAATTTGGCCTCACTTAATCAAGCATGAAAGAATCTTTAACCATGTTATTCGCTACCTTTTTTCTTTTATTCCAATTTAAGATTGCTTGAAGCGGTGAAAACCTGACCATGCAGTTTTAAATTGAAAGCACAGTGTACTTATCTCAATCATTCTATCAATAACACATTTGATCACACAGCAAAAGCTTATCTGCTAGGATGCTCTATTCTTCTCTGTCTTCAGTCTTTATTCGAAAAGAATACATTTTTGCTCACCCCAAAATTGCTCACTATTTGCTCACCCTCCTATCCCATTGGCTGATGCAGTGGGGCCCAGTTTTAATGAGAATTAAATTAATTAATTAATGGTGTAAAGTACTGTACCCACTGCATTAGCCAATGGGAGAGGAGGGTGAGCAAAACTACACTCTATTCGAAAAGCTTATATCAACATACTTAATTTTTATTTTTAACTTTTTCTGACTCTCCTCAACTGGTTATCTAGTTTGACTGGAATTATGTTATCATGGTTGTTTCAGGTGCGAGATTTTAGAGCAGACTGGTCTCTTTCAGTGACCCAACCTGTTGCCGGGAACTATTATCCAGTAACTTTCTTTCTTTATTTCTTTTCTTTAGTTTGGGTGAAACTAAATTTGAACTTCATATCACGCAGCTATTCTTGCACAGGCGATAGACCCAAACTAAATGTTGAAATCTTAGCCTTGTATATCTTGTCTGGAAGGACCTAATTAGACTTGCATGTTATGCTGCCTTTCGAACGAAAGTAACTTTTTTCAAAGTACATGTCTCAATAATCATATACTTTAGTTTAGATACATGGAGAGAAATGAGCAAAAGACGGGTGTAGGTAGTGATTTTGAGAGATGTAGTGAGATAGAAGAGTTCGTAAGAGAGTAGTAATCTTTGAACCAATAGTAATGGGGAATCTCGAGGACAAGTGGTAAGGATCTAAAGAGAGACAGACTAAATGTGAGTGAGCGGGGGAGTATTTCGAGAGAAGACTACATAATTAATGATCGAGCGTACACATGAAGGAATATTCAGAAATTCTCTCTGAAAATCAGTTATGTCGTACTAGAGGGCACTGTTCTTATTTATAGCAGTTGGGACACGTGCCAAGGAATGAGCGCTGCTGATGTGGCTCATTCCTTCATAAATGTGCCCAAAGCCACGTGTCATCCGGAGACGACACAAGGAGTGTTCTCGTGGTAGACTTGAGAGTTATTCTAGGCGGTCTCACTAACCTTTAGAGAAGCCAAGGAAGTGTGCCACGGAAGAGACCGTCGTGACCTTCCTCAGCGAGCTCTATCTTTAAGCCAACCAAGCCAACCACATAGATCTGAGAGTTCCCGAGAGAGACTTCGTCACGCCATGACCTAGAATGGCCATGTCGCGGTGAAGTGATGTACACCAAGGCCTCCAGTTGAGGTCTATCTGAGCTGGGGAATACCCATGAGTCTTCCTAATAAAGTTTGTGGTGGCGGGGCCCTATGAAATGTTGGGGGCACCATGTCATTAAAGTATCTTCTCAATCTTCTTTTGATGAAAGGGGAATGAACCCGTGAGATGATCTCGTCGTGTCCGCGGACACGTGTCGGTCGCAGGTGGGTTGGTGAATACTGGTACCCACAACGGGTAGAGATGGAGATAGAAGAATGATAGTGCGTGAGTTATTTGCCATATTAGTTGAGGAGTATGGGGTTCTGCAACTCTTAACTCATGTCCTCACTCCTCGCTCCTCATATACAAAACATCATCTCCTACTCAGAAACAAGTAAGTCTTGCTTTTTGGAAAAGTAAAAGTAGTACAAGAATTTGTCTTCAAAGCAAGTTGAAAATGACGAAAATAATGTAATTACAATTGATGAGAATGCATTCTAAAGACATCATTTCCAAACACACCCGTGACACCCTTACAATTTATTAGGGCTAGAATTAGGAATTTTAAAAAATAAATAAATAAAACTATCCTTGTTGGTCGTGAATTTGTTTTTTCACTTTTTCGAATTAATTTCCTATTAATTTTAGCTCTAAAAACTTCACTTGGCTTCTGTTTTCAGCTGAATCTTGGAATTTTTACGATGGATGACAAATCTGAATTCTCAGTCTTGGTTGATCGAGCCATTGGAGGAGCGAGCATAGAAGATGGAGAGATAGAGCTAATGCTTCATAGGTTCAAATTTAGCATTTCTACTTTATAATTCTTTTTTCTCGCTAAACTGGGATCTCATATGCTTTGTGATTGTACCGTGTTATAACATTATCTTTTTGTGATTCACTAGGCGTATGGTCTATGATGACTCCGGAGGACTGGTTGGACCCCTTGATGAGACAGTGTGTGTTGAAACTAAATGTGAAGGGCTAACGGTACAATTATAATACAAGAGCAGTAATTGTGTGGTGTATCCTTGCTGTCTCTTCGTACTAAATCTTAATGGATATGTTTGAAATATTCTTGTCTGTATGGATTTTTTTTTATTTTTTATTTTTAATTTGATGTTTCATGTCGTGTAAATTGCAAATTTTTTCATTCTATGGAGTTGGTTAATTGTTCGTTTTATGAAAGCGTGAACCTTCTCATATTTTCAAATCATTTAAAGAATTTAATTAAGCTAGTGAGGTGTATCTGTTGTCCAAGGATTTGTTGGAATGCTTGAAATTAACCTCAAGTCTCTATTTTCACCTTTAAGGCTCTGTTTGGTTGGTGGATATAGCAAGGGAACGGAAAGGAAAGGAAAGGAAAGTACTTTTCTTGTTTGGTTAATATGAAAACCGTGAGGAAAATAGGAAGGAAAATAAAATATGGTTACAACTGCCAAGTAAATTTAAATGTTGTGATTCTCGAATTCCTATTTCATATTGATTTTTTTTTTCCTAGTGTTATTCAAACTTGGAGAAAAACACTAGGAAAACGGGTTTCCTTTCCTTTTTGTTTTCATCTCTAAATTCGCAAACCAAGCAGAGCATTAGTTTTTTTCTGAAATTGTCTTAACCTCGTTTCCAGCTTCTTGTTTTTGTGAGTATACGCTATATGTGTAACCAAAATTTACTTTTCCCCCTTAATATGATATTTCCTTATACAATGAAACTGATACATAGTTATACACTGGTTTGCAAAAAAGAGCGTGCTTCTATTGTATTTAGGAGTTGCCTGACTGTTTTGGTTGTATTTGTTGACAGGTTCGGGGAAATTATTATATGAGCATCAACCAAGTAGGTGCTGGATCGAAATGGCGCCGAACAACTGGCCAAGAAGTTTACTCACCCCTTCTTTTAGCTTTCACGCACGAGGTATCTTTAATTGGTGTTACAAGAGGATCAAATATCATTGTCCTTGATTTAATTAAATGATGGACATTACAGAAAATGGAAGATTGGACAGCTTCTCATTTGACAGAGGGAACAACTATGGATCCAACTTATAGTTTACCTACAAATGTCGCTTTGGTTACTCTTCAGGTGATTGTTTAAAGTAGGGTCGATATTCAATACTCTCGGTTTTTGTCCGAATGTCATTTTAGACCATCTATCACAAATTTGGTTCACTTAAGAGTTAAGGCCCTTGATTTTTACGTTTTCAATCGAGGACAATAGATTATAAACCAAGACAATTATTGAGGGCTTCCAATCGTCATATCCGTTAACGATTAATTATTCTCAACTGAAATCGATTTAATAATTGAGGGTCTTAATTAATGCAACTGATAATGGAGGGCTAAAAATGAAATTTTGGAGAAAAAAAGGAGGTAGCGTAGTGTATATGAGTTCTTTAAAGCACTATGGTGAACTCTCTCTCTCTCTCTCTCTCTCTCTCTCTCTCTCTCTGTCTCTCTCTTTTCTTGCAGGCGCTGGACAATGGAGAAGTGCTCCTTCGTCTTGCACATTTGTATGAGGTAAAATCAGTTTAATTCTTTTATGAGTCTATTTCAAGAGTGTCTTAACCCCAGTCATGTAGTCAATCCGAAGATACTTTAGCCATTTTGCTCTTAAGCCTCCACGTCCATTCAGACATTTTTTAGTTACTTATTTTCTTATAAGCTTCCTCATTTCCATCTGATACATTTTCACTTTTAGGCTATGTTTGGTTAATGGATTTAAATGATGGAAGAAGAAAGGAAAACGATTAATGAAAATGTTTTTACTTTGTTTGGTTACAATTACAAAGGAAAATAGTGAGGGAAATAAGAAGGAAAAGAAAACAGAATGAGAAATAAATTAAAAATATTGTAGTTGTGAGTCGCTTTCCTCCCTTTTTTTGTTGAGTTACCTTTTAATGTGGAATACACAAAGGAACTTGTTTTCCATTTCATTTACTTTTCCATCAATGAATCTGCAAACCAAACAACGCCTTAGTACTTTTCTCATGAAAGCTACATACTAGTCTGTTCGATGACATCGACAACAGATAGTCTCTGCTTAAAGAACTAACACCACTTTTGTGCTGGATTGTACTTTGCAAGCCTTTTCGTTTTAACGCTAAAAATTAAAAAAAGGAGAAAACACAGTGTATGAAAGCTCAGTAGTCAGTACCATCTTTGATCTCATATTACGCGGTTTTATGTTGGCTCATAACCTGTTTGGGTTAGCTTTTTAAATAATAACTTATTCCCTCACTATTTTGTTTAAATAATAACATTTTTCGAATCACTTGTTTGGATCAAAGATGATATCCAAACAGTCCCAGTTTTTTAAATAATCACTAATAAGTAATTGACAGATTGTCGGTCCCAAATGGGCCATCATCCAACCTCTTTCTCTTTTCTTTTCCCCTTTTAATATTGTCGTCTACTTGTCTCATCCATTTGTTTGATCATGTGAATGTTATTAGGCTGGTGAAGATGCAGAGTATTCAACATTAGCCACAGTTGAACTGAAGAAAATATTTGCTGGAAAAGAGGTATACTGTCAATTGTTGTCAGACAATTCGTGATATACATTAGTGAAACCAAAATATAAATATGAAAATTTTGGACAATGTGGAATCATTTTTGTTGTAAATTCCACGTATAAAACAATGAAGGTGGTAGTGGTTAACTATGTCGCATGAAAACTTCAATGTGGGTGCCGTGTGCATGTCATGTCCTCGTCGGACACGTGCCGCCACGAGTGGGAGGCACAACAAAATGTGTCTTAATTTTAGTTTATATTTTTAACACCCAACACGGTGGGACATGACATGGTCACCTCTCATTGGAAATATTTCTAAAGTTTGAGGTAAAAGTGATAATTTAATAAAATGGGAGATAAGTAATTGATTAACTTGAGAATTTAGAAAATGGGAGTAGACAGATCACGATATATTATATATATGTCTAAGAAATATAATATTTTATTTCCCGTATCCTAGCTTTGTTCGTATCGGTACTAAATAGGTGGTTAACTAAAGTTGAATCGCTTTATTTGTTGGTCTAATACTTTCAGATAAAGGAGGTGAACGAAATGAGCTTATCAGCAAACCAAGAGAAGTCAGGGATGAAGAAGATGGTCTGGAAAGTTGAAGGGGACAGTGGCGAGGAACCTCAAGCTATTCGAGGTGGCTCTGTCAACAATTCAACTTTAGTCGTCGAGCTCGGTCCCATGGAGATTCGGACTTTCCTCCTCAAATTTTAAGAGATTAATCATCACGACAATTTTTTCCTAAAGAGTCATAAGTACGGTAAACAATAATGTCTGTTGAAGAAATTATTTTACCCCATGTAATCCAGAAAAAAGTACTTATATTTCAGCTAATAAAATATTTTGGGTGATGGGTGAGTTTTAAAATGGTTTTGGAAAGGGAATTACTATTGGCACTCCATGGAATGCATGCCCTGAGAGTGGTACCATGGAGTGTCTTGGTTCAATTTTGGAGTGCAATAACAATTCCCCTTTTGAAAACATCAAATATTGTTTTACTTTGGTCTTCAACTCAAGTCCAGGTTATGCAAGAACAAGACGAGTGTTAACATATCAATAATGCATGGTTTAGTGTACATTTCTTTTGAACTTTGTGGATGTTGCACCCTTTCTGTTAACCTTCCATATAGTAAATTTTTTGAGTTTAATTTTTTATTTGTTTGCTTCAAACAAGAAAGATATTTATTGCACACTTTGAGAGAGAGAGAGAGAGAGAGAGAGAGAGAGAGAGAGAGAGAGAGAGAAGAATAGGTGGAGGAGTAAACATAGAAAATGGCTAGTAAAATCAAGATTGCATTTGCATTCACAATAGTGCAATATGCTGAATTTATTACCCAATCCATCAAATTGCTCATGTTTTTGATAAAACTCGTCAACTTTTAACTTATTTTTTAAACCAATCAACTTTCCAAAGTTAGACTTTTAAAAAGACGACTTTACTAGATACTTTTTGTAATGACCTTGACAAATATCAATTCTCAATTAATAATTTTATTAAAGAAAGTATGTGTGTGGGGTCAAAGTGTAATTTGATAAATTTGTGGCCCTAAATTTAGGACTTGAGGAAACATTTAGCCTTCCCTGGAACTTTCGCCTGAGATATATGTGTATCAGTGTATATATTTATGCGGCCAGGCTCTTAACTGAACATATTTAGTGAATATTTTTTTTTTTGCCTAAAAAAATCTGCGGGTCAACGGGGGCGCGCACGGATCAGCGTGCTCGAGGGTTTTTTTAGGCAAAAAAAAAAATGTTTATTGGGTATGTTCACTCTACGCTGTTCACTTAAGAGCATACCCGTATATTTATGTATTTAATAAATATTATATTAATAAATAAGAAAAATTAGTGAAAAATCCCTACAACTAACTATTTAGAGTTATAACTCCATTTTGATCCTTATAAAAAAAAAAAAAAAAAAAAAAAAAAAAAAGAAAAAGAAAAAGGAAAAGAAAAAGTCCCTCAACTAAGTACTTTTTTTTTTGGCTTGGTGCCTCAACTAAATACTTAAAGTGTGATACATCCCTACACTAAAAACTTAACACTAAATGCCTCTATTTTTATTCCCAAAATGCCCTAACCATCGCAGTCTCTCTCTCTCTCTCCAAGATCAATCGCACCATGACCATCGCCACCAGCACCACTACCACCAAAATCGATCCACTACCGCCGGACCACCATCGATCCAAAGCCACAACCGTCGGACCACCTCTCTCCCTTTGTCTCTAAGATCAGTTGCACCAGCACCACCATGACCACCGTCCCCACCACCACCACCACCAAAATTGATCCACCGATGTCGGACCACCACCGATCCAAAGCCACCACCGTCGGACCACCTGTGTGTGTATGTGTGTGTGTATGTATGGGTGTGTGTGTGTGTGTGTGTGTGTGTGTGTAAGATCTAGTCGCACCACCACCAACACCGCCATAGTCGCAACCACCCCAAGATCGATCCACCGTTGCCGGGCCACCACTGTTGTGATGTACCACCTCGGGTCACCACTACCATCTCGAACCACCACCATCATCTTTGAGCCCCCACACCTTTCTGTCTCTAAAGAAACCCTATGATTGTAAACCTAAGAGAGAGAAGTGAAAGATCTAAGTCCCTTGTCTCTTGCTTGATGAGATATAACTTCAGGGGAAAGTGGATGTAGTTTGGTTACATCCAACTTGCTCAAGTCCTGCTACAGAGAGATTCTGCACTCTAGCCTTCACAGAATGAAATTCCAAATTTTGCCAAGTTCAGCAAGTAGGGATGAGTATCACTTCAAAATAACTTTGCAAGCTGAATCAATTGTCAATGACATCAATTGGACAATGAGTGGTGGAATCAGCTACAATTATGCACATGAATATAATTGTGTGGTGTGTATCTAGTACCATCTTGAGCACCACCACTGTGAGCCACCCCCACCACCACATTGCAAGTAAGTGTTGTGGTTTTCTCATTTTTTGGTGACTGGGAAGATATTATGTCACACCATAACCCGCCCCGACGGGGTAGGACACGTGTATCAAAGGATTACCAATAACAAAACACCCCTTAATAGCAATAAAACAAGAGTTAAACATAGTAAAATGAATTCGTTAGCTTAAAACTAGCACAAGGGTAAAATTTTCATTAAGAAAATGTGCCCAAATTTTATATAAAAAAAATAGCCTTGCGTGTCTCAGTTCCAACACAAAAAATGGCGCAAGAATCCGAATTTTCTAGAAAAAGTTATGTCTGTTTCCGTAAAAGTCGTCAGGCTGAAAATATACCTACGGATTTTCTATTTTATAGCTACCAACTAAACAATAAAATAAAAATAAAGTTTTAAAATCATCGAATGGTACTTGGGCAGAGTTCCCCCTATTACAGCACCATTCACCCTGTTAAACACGAATTGAAATACCAAAAAACTTGGAAATACTTCCAAAACTTCAAGAACATGCCCTTAATACATATTCAAGCATTTTCAACCATTTAAACATGATTACAACTCCACAATTCATATTACAAGGATTTAATATGAAACCCAAAACATAAACTTATCTCTAAAAATTCAAACACTAGGAATATAACTACTCATCTAAACTCATTTACGTATGAACATATTAAACATAAACCATTAATCTCGAGTTATCCCAGAATCCCCACAGTTCAACGCTTCTCACTATGATGCTCGTCTGAACCTGCATGGTCTAGCCACAAAATCGATTAACCTTTTCGCTCAGTGAGTGTAATACTAATAATGCAATTGGAGCATTTAATGTACCATAAACACCAATAAAGCATTCACAACAATAAATGGTCGTCGGCGTGTCAAGTAATCAATCACCATCGTATTGGACCCCTGATTCCGGGCCTTTCTCACTTTATCGTCGCTTTAAAAGCGATATCACACACTCTCACGTGACCATAGTCAATTCATTATGGTCATCACCACCGCCCTCTTTTCTCTGAGGAATTCAACGTCCCTCATATACGAGCTAAATAATGGTGATTATCACTTGAGATCCTTTGACCCAAATAAGCACATAAGCAACTCAACATGTCAATATGGCAATTCAACATTTCAAACATGTTGATTTATAATTAACCACATACTTTTCTACTTAATCAATAATTAAGCATCTAATAACAAATAAATAATATTAAACATCCAATTTAGGATTAGGACACTCACCTCAATGATTAAATAGCAAAGAAAAGTCTTAGAGACTGATTACTTGCACTACCCAACTCAAATATAATCATGTAGTTAATCCTACACATATTTTGGTAAACTAAATGTTACCAACCCATTTGGGTTACGAAAAAATATATCGTTTAAATTAAAAATAAATTATACCAAAAGGTTAGGCTTACCCTCACAAGTCCAAATATGGCTTCTGTTTTAAGAATGAGTATCGTATAGTGAAGAACCGGCATCGCAAAGTCGAACGTAACCGTCGTCACTTTTTTTCCTTCTCTTGGCTAAACTCTCTGTATCTCTATTCTTTTTTCCTTTTTTTTTCTCTGTTTTGATTCCTACTAACTAACTGACTAACACATCCTCATATATTAGAGGATATGTTACAACTTTACCATATTTTCATTTACACCCCATAAGTTTCTAAAGTCCTATTATGAAATCACCTAAACTTTATATTAACTACCAAATATCTAAGTGGGTATGTGTCTATATCACGTATGGGTCCCAAAAGTGGTCTCAAATAATTTACGAAGTTGTTAATTAGCCTACTAATTATGAACCATATTCCAATTTGCCCTCACACAGATAACCAAATTGGCACCATAAAAGGTCATAATTAGTAATAAAACATTAAAAATAATTAAACAAATATTCATTTAATCACATAAATGCAACTAAATGCAATTTATATAATCTAGATCTCCCGTGGGTCCTATTTCATATCTGTCCAACTGTGCCCTTATCAAATCACTTATCACATTGGGGTAACTGGAACTTACCCAAATATTACATGCAATTAATTATACTAATTAATGCATGAAAAAAATAAATATTACTTCCATTTTCTGGGTACGGGTATTACCTCTCTCCCTCCTTTTAGGAAGTATATCCCCAAACTTTTCTTACCTCAAGAGTCAAATAGGTGAGGATATTTCTCTTGGATCTCGTCCTCACGTTTCCAAGTTGCCTCCTCTACTGAATAATTATGCCATAATACCATAACTAGTGGAATGACTTTAGTTTTGAGCACTTGATCCTTCCTATCTAGGATTCGAACTAGATGTTCAATATAAGTCATGTCTTCTCAAACCATCAACAATTCCGGAGTGATGCGGTGACTCGAATCTAATAAACAACTTCACAACATAGAAACATGAAACACATTCTGAACATTAGCCAACTCTTGTGGCAATTCCAACCGGTATGCAACTGGACCAACTCTATCCAAGATCAGATAAGGCCCTACAAACGCCGGACTTAACTTGCCTTGCTTACCAAATCGTACGATGCCTTTCGAAGGCGATACTATCAAGTATACATAATCACCTACCTCGAATTCCAACGGTCTTCTACCTGTATCCGCGTAGTTTTTGTAACGACTCTGTGCTATTTGTAGTTGTTGTTTAACTAACTTGATTTTTTCGGTAGTGATTTGCACAATTTCAAGCCCTATAAGTTGCTTTTCCCCAACTTTCGTCCAACACACCAGTGATCTACACTTCCGGCCATAAAATGCCTCATAAGGCGTCATACCAATACTCGTTTGGAAGCTATTATTATAAGAAAATTCCACTAATGGCAAGTGGGTCTCCCAATTTGATTTAAAATCCACAACACAACCTCGAAGCATATTTTCCAGAATCTGAATAACTCGCTCGGATTGGCCGTCTGTTTGAGGACGAAATGTTGTGCTAAAATACAAGGTCGGACCCATTGCTTTTTGCAAACCTTCCCAAAATCTAGACACAAATCATGTGTCTCGATCTGACACAATTGATACTAGTGCCCCATGAAATCTAACAACTTCTGTGACATAAAGCTCTGGTAACTTTGTCAGATCACGAGTCTTGATTGGCAAGAAATGGGCTGACTTAGTCAATCGGTCAATGATCACCCAAATACTATCATTAGACTTAGGAAACCGTGGCAAACCTGGCACAAATTCCATCATGATATGCTCCCATTTCCATTCTGGTATCTCCAATGGTTGCAATTCACTTGTGGGTTGTTGGTTTTCCAATTTTACTTGTTGACAAGTCGTACACTTGGCCACAAACTCGGCAACTTCCTGTTTCATACCACTCCACCAATACACTTCTCACAAATCTTTATACATCTTGGTACTCCCCGGATGTATGGAATATCTCATATTGTAAGCCTCTTTCATAATTTTATCTTTCAATTCTTGAATGTTCGGAATACATAATCGATTAATATACCTCAATATATTATTCTGAAAATTGAATTTCGACAGTCTACCCTCAGGTAATTCTTCAATTATTTTCTTGAAATATAGGTCCAAAAGTTATCTCACCTTGATTTCTTCGTTTAAGCTTGGTTGTGCCATAATAGTTGCCATTAAACCACCCTGGATTTTGGGAATTAATTCCAATTCCAGCTGTTTAAATTCTTTTACCAACTTCTCCTGGGCTGTTAAAGAAAAAATTAAATTTTCTGACGACTTTTGACTTAATGCATCAGCAACCACGTTAGCTTTACCTGGATGGTATTGAATCTTTAAATCGGAGTCTTTCATCAATTCAAGCCATCTTCTCTGCCTCCTATTTATGTCTCTCTGGGTAAATAAAATATTCAGATTCTTGTGATCGGTGAATATCTCACACGTTTTCTCGTACAAGTAGTGACGCCAAATCTTTAACCCAAAGATCACCGTTGCCAATTCCAAATCATGAGTCGGATAATTCTTCTCATGTGTCCTCAATTGCCTCGAAGCATAAGCTATAACTTTACCCTCTTGCATTAGAACACATCCCAGGCCCTGATGAGATGCATCACTGTATGTACTGAAACCTCCAGTACCCGGCGGAATAGCTAATATCGGCACTGAGGTTAACTTATCTTTCAACTTTTGAAAACAATCTTCACATTCTTTATTCCACACAAATGGTACATCCTTCCTCATTAACTGGGTCATCAGAGTCGTGATTCTAGAGAAGTCTTGAACGAACCTTCTATAGTAACCAACTAACCCCAAAAGGCTTCGAACTTCAAAAACATTTGTCGGTCTCGACCAATTCTTAACAGCTTCTATTTTCTGTGGGTCCACAGAGACACCATCCTTAGAGATCATATGTCCAAGAAAAGTAATATTTGTCAACTAGAATACACTTTTCTTTAACTTCCCAAACAGTTGCTTATCTCTGATTCGTTGCAAAACCAATCTTAAGTGTCGTTCATGTTCTTCTTGACTTCTAGAATAAATCAATATATCATCAATGAATACTATCACAAATTCGTCTAGATAAGTCTTGAACACCCTATTCATCAAGTCTATAAAAGCGGCTGGTACATTCGTATCCCCAAATGGCATGACAAGAAATTTGTAATGCCCATACCGAGTCCTGAAAGCTATCTTCTCAACATCTTTAGCATTTACCTTCAATTGGTGATACCCAGATCTCAAGTTAAAGTTAGAAAAGACTTGTGCCCCTTGTAACTGATCAAACAAGTCATTAATACGTGAAAACAGATACTTGTTCTTTATAGTTACCTTGTTGATCTCTCGATATTCAATACACATTCTCATTATTTTGTCTTTCTTCTTAACAAACAGAGTCGGTGCTCCCCATGGTGATACACTAGGCTGAATGAACCCCTTATCTAGTAAATCTCGCAGTTGAGTCTTCAACTCTATCGGAGCCATGCTAGACGGTGCCCGTGAAATTGGTTGAGTTCTTGGCATCACATCTATCCTAAACTCAATTTTCCTCTCAATCAACATACTAGGTAAATCTTCTGGATAGACGTCTGGAAATTCTTTCACTACTGGTGTATCCTCAAATTTTAATTCAGTACTTCTAGTGTCAAGTATACTACATAAGAATCCCCGACATCCCTTTTTCAACAAACGACAAGCTTTGATAGCTGACACCAAATAAGGCGGTGATGTTACACCTGTCCCTTGGAAATAATATACATCTTGATTGAGCAATCGAAATGTTAATCTTTTATTCTTATAATCGATAATGGCATGATTTACAGATAACCAGTCCATCCCTAAAATGACATCAAAATGTTGAATAACCAATGGCACTAAGTCAACAGTCAAACCCCTACCATTCACATCAATCCCACAAGCTTTAAAGCACCCAAACTTACTAGTGGAGCTCTAGACAGAAGTGAAATAGACAAATCAAAATCTAGTAGTTCTAAGGGTCTATCTAAATATTTAGCAAATGGGTATGAAACAAAAGAGTGAGTTGACCCTGAATCCAACAATACTCTAGCAGGTTGTGAGCAAATAGGAAGTATACCTGAACCACAGTATCATCGGCAATTGTCTTCCCAGGCTTAAGCTGTAAATACCTTCCTTGTCGTTGCTCCCTCCCTTGAGATTATTGCTGAAGTGGCCTCTAACTTGGTGCACTTCTCGCAGATGAACTAGAACTTCTTGGTCCTCTCTTTGGGCAATTACGTTCTCGATGCCCTAGGTCGCCACACAAATAACATCATATTCTACTATTATCTGCACCTTATCTCGGAGTAATATTTTGTCTTGGCACACGTTGTCTTGAAAGATTGGGAAAATCTCTTGCCATGTGTCCTGGCCGTCGACAATTGTTGCAAATGATAGGAGATAAGTTGCACATTCCCCAATGAGACTTACCACAGATCTGACACCTGGGCTTGTTGCCTCCACTTCTCAACGAACTCCGCAAACTCTATTTCTTAGAAATGCCCTGTCCTTGGAATTGACTACCTCCCGACCTCTTGAATTGTTGACTTTGCCCTGGTGACAACATACCTCGCTCAGCAATTAGGGCCACGTATAATACTTCTGAATACATCGGTAGCTGAAGGATATCCACTTTTCCCCTAATCTTATCATGGAGTCCTTCCTCGAATCATCTTGCTCAAATGAACTCATCTGGAATCAAATCCATTGCAAATCTGGGCCAAACTTATAAACTGGGCTACGTAGTCCCTAACGCTCATATTACCCTAACTGAGATGAGAAAACTCTCTGGCCTTCTGATCATTGAAAGATCGAGGAATACATTGTTTTGAGAACTCGATAAACCCATTCTAGGTAGTCGGTGCTCCCTGCCTTAATACAAACGTCCACCAATTTTGTGCTTCTTCTTTCAAAGTATTTAAGGCAAACAAGACCTTCTGTTCCTCTGAACATGGCAAAGCACGAAAATTTCTCTTAATTTCGGTCAACCAATGGTCAGCCTTCATCGAATCGGATTCTCCTTTGAATTGCCCTGGCTTTTGCTTGTAGAACATGGCAATAGTTGTTGGTTTTGTTCTTTGTTATCGATTTGACAAGCTCGGTCCTTCCTGAGTAACTCGAGTTTCAGCCACTCTTACCAACTTTTTCATAACTACTTCCATTCTATCCATACGGGCCAAAGACGAGTTCTCACCTCCAAACATCTCTGCCTGACACCCACAACAAAGTATATACATACACGTCACTTTCAAACAAAATACTGTGCATGCTAAATAACATTTTAAAGCATGCTAAATAAAAATGTATGCATGATCGTATAACTACGTGTCAATGTGTGCACACTTACGCGTCGTCACTCGTACCCAAGGCTCTAGCCTATTACGCTGATACCAAAATTTATCACACCCTAACCCACCTTGGCGGGCTAGGACACGTGTAATAAAGGATTACCAATAACAAAACACCCCTTAATAGCAATAAAACAATAGTTAAACATAGTAAATGGAATTTGTTAGCTTAAACCAGTACAAGTATAAAATTTTCATTAAGAAAATGTACCTAAATTTTATATCAAAAGATAGCCCTACGAGTCTCAGTTCCAACGCAATAAATGGTGCACGAATTCAAATTTTCTAGAAAGAGTTATGTCTGTTTTTGTAAAAGTCGTCAAGCTGAAAATATACCTGCGGATTTCCTGTTTCATAGCTACCAACTAAACAATAAAATAAAAATAAAATTTTAAAATCATCGAATGGTACTTGGACAGAGTTCCCCCTATTACAGCACCATTCACCCTGTTAAACATGAATTGAAATACCAAAACATCACCAAAACACTTGGAAATGCTTCCAAAACATCAAGAACATGCCCCTAATACATATTCAAGCATTTTCAACCATTTAAGCATGATCACAACTCCACAATTCATATTACAAGGATTTAATATGATACCCAAAACATAAACTTATCTCCAAAAATCCAAACACTAGGAATATAACGACTCATCTAAACTCATTTACATATGAACATATTAAACATAAACCATTGATCTCGAGCTGTCATACCCGTTCCGAGAAAATCATGATTTTAAAATGCATAAATGAAAATTTGTGAATTATCAATGTTATTTGATAATTGAAAATGAGGTTGACTGGAGGTCAATGGTGAGGTGTCAATCGAAGACACGATAATAGGAAATCATATGGCATCAACACGATTTAAATGACATTTATGTGATTAAATGTTATTTGAGATATCTGGTATTTTCATGAATAGCAAATTTACCTATGTAGAGTAAATTTCTGGTAGTTTGATCCTATTTTAGATCATTGTGAATACTGTGGTGAGAACGTGGGTGACACGTTGCATAATAAGTAGGTTATCTAGAGATTCCATGAAATTAGTTTCAGAACATGAATTTTTGGACCCAAACGGAACCTAAACGAAAACTTTTATAAATTTTAGTTTTCACTCGTGAAGTAATAAAATAGACATGTGCGACATTTCAGGACTTAATTAGAAGTTTCGAGAACTCGTGGGGAGTTAAGTGTAATTCCCGAGAGTCGTGGCAATAAATAGAAAACTTAGGATATTTTGTTCATAACTATCCACTTCCAAAATATCTTGAGAGAGAGAGAGAGAGAGAGAGAGAGAGAGAGAGAGAAAAGGGGATTTATTCCTACGACCTTGTCGACGACATATGACGATTGTTTGTTCATCAATTTTCGACCAGATTTCATATTTGGACTCCTCGAGGTAAGAGCTTCATTTTATTACCTTTCAGGCCTCGTTTGGCAAAGTTTTTTTGAAACGTTAATTTTTAAAATTTGGAAAAAACATGCAAATACTTGTAGGAATCGCTTGAGATCGGAGATCTGACGTTTATTTGGTCTCCTAGTACTTCTCCCGAAGTTTGAGAGTTATAGCTCGAGGTATGAATTTTGAACCTTTGTAATATCGACAATTTTGGATGTTTTAGATATTTTGCATGAATTGTGATCCGGGAAAAAATCCTGTGTTAAAGTAGGCCCGTTAATTTTAGCGAGTACGTATTGAAAAGTATGGTGATATGATAATGTAAGTATGCTAAATGTCTATGTGGGTCAAAGGGGAGTTTGGTATAATTTTACACTGGTGCACACCTCTCGATGTTTGAGAGTTTATAGTAGTAACGACTACTTGCTTGGTATGGGAAGTGGCCAACAAGAGTAGTTGGATGCAATGGTTGAGTGATTCTTGGCTAACCATTGGCATCGTGGTTTAAGATTTAAGACTTGCCGATATACTGGGTGAATGCGTATCACTCTCCCCGGAGACTAATTATGTGATTTAGCTGCCTATATGCATTTGTTTAGAATTGTACACTCAGCATATAGCTGAGCAGTGGAGACTTCCTCCATTGCAGGTGAAAAGAAAAGGGAAAAAGAAGCGTGAAGAGTGAGGCCGAGTTGACGACGGGGAATACACTTGTTTATGTTTTTGTTTCCTTCTAATAATGTAATAAGAATTTTAATTTCATAATATGTCGTAACTGGGTCTTAGGAAGGATTTGTAGCATTGTAATATGTAGTACGACTTCGGTAGTTATGTTGTAAATCGTCGTTTTGTAGTTGTGAATGTGTTGGTAATTGTTTGGCGAACCTTGAGTGGGATTCTGCAGAATGCTTAGCAAACTGCTAGGAATCAGTCGACTGATCCAGGTTACAGTCGACTGGACCCCTATTTTACAAAGAGATCCTTTCAGTTTTCGAAGGCATCAGTCGACTGAAGGAGGGTTATCAGTCGACTGGTTTCTGCATGAAAACTTGAAATTCTGCTAAATGAACTTTAGTCAACCAGGCCAGCTCAGTCGAATGAAAGATTGAGGCCCCAGTCGACTGGGTCCCCTACACAGTCGACTGGATAGGGCTGTAGAACTTTTTATACTTTCTGCTTCAAGTCTCCAGTCGACTGGACCATCGATCAGTCGACTGGACCTCTGTTTTTCAAAATGAATTCTTTTGGAAGTGTTTTAATTGCGCCAAACTTTTTATGACTCCGTTTTTAATGGTTTTTACTTATGTTTTCCGCTGCTATTTACTTTAAAGGAACTGGATAAGCCTTGATGGCATGCCATGTGTCCTATTTTCGCGCATAGCGGGATGGGTCGTGACACGAGCTATCCCAGAATTCCCACAATTCAACGCTTCTCACTGTGATGCTCGTCCGAACCTACATGGTCTTTAGCCACAAAATCGATTAAGCTTTCACTTAGTGAGTGTAATACTAATCATGCAATTGGAGTATTTATATATACCATAAATACCAATTAAGCATTCACAATAATAAATGGTCGTCAGCGTGTCAAGTAATCAATCACTATCGTATTGGACCCTGATTTCGAGCCTTTCTCACTTTATCATCGCTTTAAAAGCGATATCACACACTCTCACGTGACCATAGTCAATTTGTTGTGGTCGTCAACACCGTCCCCTTTTCTCTGAGGAATTCAACGTCCCACATATACGGGCTAAACAATGGTGATTATCACTTGAGAACCTTTGTCCCAAATAAGCACATAAGCAACTCAACATGTCAATATGGCAATTCAACATTTCAAACATGTTAATTGCTAATTAACCACACGCATCTCTACTTAATCAATAATTAAGCATCTAATAACAAATAATAACATTAGACATCCAATTTTGGGATTTGGACACTCACCTCAACGATTTAATAGCAAAGAAAAGTCCTAGAGACTGATTTCTTGCACTACCCAGCTCAAATAAAATCCTATAGTTAATCCTACACATATTTTGGTAATCTAAATGTTGCCAACCCATTTGGGTCACAAAAAATCTATCGTTCAAACTAAAAATAAATTATACCAAAAGGTTAGGTTTACCCTCACGAGTTCAAACATAGCTTCTATTTTAGGATATGTTTTAACTTTACCATATATCCATTTACACCCTCATAAATTTCTCAAGTCCTATTATGAAACCCCCTAAACTTTATATTAACTACCAAATATCTAAGTGGGTATGTGTCTATGTCACAATTGGGTCCCAAAAGTGGTCCCAAATATTTTATGAAGTTGCTAATTAGCCTACTAATTATGATCTATATTCCAATTCGCCCTCACACGGGTACCCAAATTGGCACCATAAAAGGTCATAACTAGTAATGAAATATTAAAAACAATTAAACAAATATTCATTTAATCACATAAATACAACTAAATATAATTTATCTAATCTGGACCTCCCGTGGGTCCCATTTCACATTTGTCCAACCATGCCCTTATCAAAGCACTTATCACATCGAGGTAACTGGAACTTACTCAAATATTACATGCAATTAATTGTAGTAATTAATGCATGAAAAATAAATATTTCTGGGTACGGGTATTATATATTAAGTGAAATTTCACATATTATAAGTTTTAAGTTAAGTAAAATTTCACTTATTATAAGTTGAAGTTAAGTGCTGAAATTTCACTTAACTTTGATTTATAATAAGTAAAATTTCACTTGATATAGACAAAGTTATGTGAAAATTTCACTATAATTTGTTCTTGATTGTGATCCCATGGTGAGTGTTGCATGTGTTTAACTTACATTAAGATGTAAGTGAATTCACTAAAAATTTCAGATTTTTAAGTGGAATTTGAATTTAAGTTAAAATTTAATAAACGTAAGAAATTTCAGTTTCAGCTTTTAGTGAAATTTGAGTTTAAGTTAGAATTCAATTTATACTTAATTGAATTTTCTTTACAATATCAAGTTGATTTTGAATTTGAGTGAAAATCCAATTAAGCTTAAGTGAAACTTTATGTTACAATTTTAAGTGCTTGCTGCCATGAACATTAAGTTGAACAGTGATCGCGTGAACAGTGTTCGCGGTGAACAGTGTTCGCGGTGAACAGTGTCCGTAGTGAACAGTGATTGCGTGAACAGTCGGGGTATTTTTGTACCAAAAAATAATGAAGACTTTTTTATTGAAGTAAGAACTAGTTTGTCGTTTATACTAAAAAATCTTATCAAAATGTCCTTATCACTAACTGCCCCTAATTAATATGATATATGTATCTATGTTATCTCTTTATGAAGAAAACAAGTGCTGGGGATTTTGCACGTTATGGATGTGTCATAGGGACACATGTGGTTTAATTGGATGAATATGGGTGTGTTGTCTTGTGTATAAGGCAAAAAATAAGGATAAAAGATGGGAATAAGTTATTTACAGTGTTACAACTTGTAAAGAGGTGATTACTGAGGAATTTTCAAAATAAGGAATTAAGAGTAAGTGAGATTGGAATTAGAAATGATGGGCTGCAACCATTGAGATTGAATTCGAACTGCTGGATGGAAACCTTTCAGATTCAATTCAAAATAAAGTTCAAATCCATGGGTTGTATCTAGGAGTGTAAATGAGATGAGCCGCTCAACAAGGGCTCAAAGCTCGGCTCGACAAAGGCAAGGCTCGGCTTGCTCATTTGAGCTCGTGAACATAATCGATTAAGGCTCGTGAGCAGGCTCGTGAATAAGCTCGTTTATATGTTTGATAAAGAGCTTGTATAGTGACTTTTATAAATATATTTATTATAAAACTATATAATTTTAGAGAAAATATGACACATTTCATAAATAGGCTTGATAAAGGATTGTTTTATCATTAAACTATATAGCTTAAAGCGTGAAAAAGCTTGCGGAAGCTCGCGAACACTTGAAATCTCGGCTCGTTTGAGCTCGTGAGCTCGCGAGAAAGCTCGCGAGCAGACTTGGCTTGGCTCGTATATACCCCTGGTTGTATCGTTGAATCAATAGTCACAAGGCTAATAGATATGAATATCTATGAAGGGACACCAACCATTCTATATATAGAGTATATCTATAACACCTGCATGCGTGTTATTGCATTTCATTACATTGTCATGCATGATAATGTGATGTGTTGTGCATTTTTGGCACATATGTGAGTGAGTTTTGACTCACGAGTTGATTTGGCTATCTGTGTTAGAGAACCCTCTGAGACTTTGTTGATGAGTGTTTTGTTGTTGTGAAGTCTCTCCGAGTATGAGACAGTCACTGTGGAATACCTTAAATGTTTTTTCTGAAAATAAATGTTTACCTGTGTCTTTTACTAACTGTATTATTTCTGGTTTAGAATTTATTTCTGTTGTTAATTTTAGTATCCAGGTAAGGACGAATTAACACGCTATTAATTTGATAGGCTAATTAGCAACTTTGGAAAAGTCATGTAGAAATTTGCGTCTTAGCAACCAAACGGAACTTAGGTGAAAACTTTTATAACTTTTAGTTTTTACTCCTGAAGCTATGAATTAGCTGTGTGTGAAGTTTCAGAGACTATTTAGGAGTTTTGAAAACTTGCGGGGAGGTAAACATAATTTTCGAAAGTGTTGCCTATGTATAGATAGAGATGACTTTGGATATTGTTATAACTTTCTAACCTAATTTCAAGAGGAGGCCAAAAGGGGGATTTGATTGCTTAAAGCTTCTCGACGCCAAACGACGACCGTTCGTCCCCTGATTTTTCACCAAATTTTGTATTCGAACTCCTTGAGGTAAGGCTGTCATTTTGATACCTATTAGGCCTTGTTTGGCCAAGTTTTTCAAAAAGTTATTTTCTAAAAATTTTCATAAAAGTTAATATTTGGACTTTTGATCCATAGGAATTTTACTAGACGAATTTCTGCACGTTCTTTGTGCTTGGGTTTTCTTTGGATTGAATTATAGGAGCGTTGAGTGATTCAACTATGTGTTTTAGAATGATTTCTTGACATGTACTCATGTTTCTTATGAAAAGCATGTATTAGTTTATAGATATATATTGTGTAGTTCATATTGGGCAATTATATTGATAAGTAGGCCCAATAGCACGGTGAGATGTTTTGATAACGTCGAAAGCACGGTGATATGTGCTTTGAGCATGTTGAGTTGTTATTTGGGTCAAAGGAGTGTGTGTATCAAGCCATCATTGTGGAGCCGTTATAGGCATAAGGTTGGACGTTTGAAGAGAAGAAACGTGGGTCTTACCTTTTCGCATGGACTTATTGGCGAGGAGTCGCGAATTAGGAAGTATGGAACGTACGTGGGACTCTGGAGACTAGTATGAATCGTAGAGATGTGAATGCGATCATGTTTGTCATTCATGTGCATTTGTTGTTTTATACACTAAGCGTTAGCTTAAACAAATCGAAAAATGTGTGGTTATCCAAATAACCATTGCAGGTATTAATGCTGGTGAGGAATCGCAGAAGTGAGCATGTGGTTTGGGAGTTTACTTAGAAGGTGACTCAATATGTTGATCTCTTAGTTTTGTAAATAGAGAATTCCATGACTTTTAGTTATGTTTAACTTAGTATCTTAGAACGGATTAATGATGATGTAATAGACAGTAACTTATTGTAATTATGTTTTAGTAATATTTTAATCCAGTTAGGATCACTTCGGAGTGAGTTTGGTGTGTGTGTTTAATCCCTGGTTGATTCCAAAAAGCTTTTAAACTTGGAAATGCTGCAGAAAAGGGGTTTGCTGCTGTAAAATAGTCAACTGGACAGAGGCATCAGTCGGCTGGACCCTTGTTTTATAAGAAAATTCCCTTTGGTTTTCAAGATTTCAGTCGACTGGTCCCCAGGAAACAGTCAACTGGTTTCTGCACGAAAATTGGACATTCTTCTAGGATGGGTTCAGTCGACCGGACGAGCCCAATTGACTGAAAAATTGAGGCATGAGTCGACCGGATCTTGGGCCAGTCGACTGAAGGTGGCTGTTGGAAAATTCTTGTTCTTTGCAACTCCATGTTAGTCGACTGGAGCCCTGACCCAGTCCACTGGACTGCTGCTTTTCAAAATATTTTGTTTCCTTTCCTTTGCATGTGTTCTTAAAACTAAATTTTGGGAACGTTAATGAATTGGTTTAGCCTCAGTGGCATGCCACGGGCTTCGGTTCCGCTATTGTGGGACCGGGCTATGACAATATCAATTCTCATTTGCAGGTTGAAAAATCTCTCTCTTCTTTTTGGAAAATTAGGAGTTTAAATTACGTTGTTTTTTCTTAGATACAATACATATTTCTAGAGTCTGTTTTCTGCAAAAATAGAATTCTAGAACTGGCTTTTATCTCTTGGTGGATGTTTTGGGCTATCTTCACTAGTGCATATTGCAGATCGGATGGACTTCGTTGTACCTCGAATACAGATTTACGGATACCCGTTTTGCACACCAAATTATAATTATGGTAAGGGAAAATACTGTATTTAAGGAAGTGTTTTTGTACACACCTTAAAGCATATTACTGAAATACATTTTGCGGCATTGTTCATTAGTAGATTTTGAAGACCAAATTTTCTAACAATGATATCTCATCTAATCATGGTTTAGAAAATCGGACCGGACCGGCCGATTTGACCGGTTGAACCGCCGATCGGTCGAATTCCGGTCCGAGTGGTACTGGTAACTGTTAGTAAGCCTATAACCAGACAAAACCGGTGGGTGAAGCGGTTGAACCGAAAAATCGGCGACGGTTTTTTAATCAGCCGGTCCATAGAATCCTCCAACTCCAAGACTAAGGGTGCGTTTGATAAAACTGAAAATTAAGTACTGAAAATTAAGTGCTGAATTTTAAGTACTGAAAATTTTAAGCGATTGGATTTACAGTTATGAAAACAATTTTTCAAGTACTGAAATAGACTGCATTCAATGATTATTTTCAGTAGAAATTTTTCACTTAAAAGTTTTCAGTAGTTTTTTGGCTGTTTTTTCAATTAAGTGATACGTTATCAAACGCACTGAAACAAAATAAGTGCTGAAAGTTTTCATTTTCACCACTTAATTGGGTTATCAAACACGCTCTAAGAGAGACAGATTGGAACCCACCGGCTCACCTCACTGACCATCGCCGCCGCCTTGCTCACCAGCGGCCACCGTCTTCTTGTTCACCAGATCGAGTGTGAAGAGAAAGAGTGAGAGATATAAGTGTACCAGAGTTAGTTGTGGAGGACAGAGTGTTGAGAGAGAGAGAGAAAAGTAAAACTAGATTCAGATCTGGAGAAGGAACCGACTCTTAAGAGAGAAAAAGAGATAGAGTGTGCACCAAAGTCTAGGCGTGAAGTCATATTTCAGTGTAATTTCCCAATGTGAATCAGTGTAATGTCATTCCAGACTATAGTGTAAGGCGTGAGACTTCCCATGTGCTTTTCTTATTCTTTATTTATTGATATCCTTTTAGAATAATGTATATATATACAAAATAATTTAAAGTCCTTGAATTAATTTCTCAAAAGAAGTCGGCCAATTTTATAGGTGTAATAACATGTTCTTAAATTTTGAATTTCTATGTAATCTAATTTTTTATATTTTTAATTTAATTTTGTTATTAGAGTTTATAAATAAAAATTAAATTATGTAATTATTACATCACGGTTTGATTCCGATTCACCCGGCGGTTGAACCGGTAACCCGTGACTCGACCATTTTTCCAGTTTAATGAACGGTCCGATTTTAAAAACATTGCATCTAATAGAATGAAAAGTTGGCCAGAAATGAATGAGTGAGTAAAATGAGATTGGGCCGTGAGTTTTATCTAGCGATCAAATGGTACTCTTTGATATGAGCTTAATAAAATTCAACTATAATGTTCGTGATGCTTAGAGCTATATATCTATCAAAGTCGACTTCCTATTAGGTATGGGGTTATGTACAATCAACAATGTTAGGGGCACTAACAAATTCTACTAATATTTATACTCACACTTTATCTCTCTCCTGGTGGCACTTTGGGTTCACTGCGGACCCTACAGTACCACTAGGAGAGAGATAAAGTGTGGGTGTACGTGAGTGCTAGTGGAATTTTTTAGTGCCCCAAATATTACCCTATGTACAATATGCTCTAAATCTTCGAAGTATTTCATTTGTCTTCCCTATTTATACTCCTTTTGAATAATGTTGTCCTGTTATTGGAATCCATGAATTTTTGGTAAATATGTTGTTAAGAAATTTTTTTTGCTAAATGCCATAGAACTGATGGGTACATGGGCAAGGAGCACCTGCCAACAACCAATAGTTCTGAGAGGGGTTGGATGTGACTTGCTAAAGGATGGAAGTGAGGAGGTAGCTTTTAATATGTTACCTAGAGTAACCTGGTATGATGCTCTAGGATGAGCGGTTAATTTGTGAGATGGTATCAATTCAGTATAATCCCTATTAATCGTCATATTTTTGAAGCAGCTATTATTCATGTTGTATTGTATATCCCCGGTGTGTTATTATGGATGCATGTAGCACCGGTAGCGGAGAAAATGGAAGAAATAGATTAAAATCAGATTGGAGCGCTGTATAGAGAATCGTCGGGGTTCGGGCTATTTTGGTCATAATTATGTAATAGTAATGCTATGCCTCCCAAATTTTATCCCAAAAGTACTTCTCAAATGATGTGGCAGTGAGGCCAAGTTTAATACAGTGGGACTATTTAAATTTTGATTGGAAGTTGTTTACCTGGCCCCACTGACACATCATTTGGGAAGTATTTTTAGGATATAAATTTGAGAAGTATAGCATTACTCGTTATGTAAAGGATGGATTGTAATTTTGTGAAGCTCAAGTATAATTATTTTATTATTTTGAAATACTAATTTTTAATATAAATATTTTTCATTTATTTTTGAAAGTGAATCCGGGTAACAATTTTTCACTGAAGTTGTAATTTGTAAACACGACTTCTGAAGTCTTGTTTTGAGAACATGGCTTTAAGTTTGGTATTAATGGACACAGAATAAAATCTTGCTGCATAAGGACATTTCTTGAGAAGTTTGGGGTTCAAAGCATAACTTTGGAAAGAAATTATTTGATAAGTCGTGTTTTTAAAAGACGACTTTAAAAGATTGATGGGTTTGGAAATAATTTAAAGGGTTAAATATATTTTATCTCTATAGTTAGGCACATTTTCACTTCACCCCTTTGTGGTTTAAAAGTGGACACTTACCCCCCTGTGGTTTTGGACTTAAGTGACACTATTAATTTCACTCAAAATAGCCCCCACATGGGGTTTAATCGTTAAAATTAACCCATATATGAGAGTTTTAGTATCAAAATTAACCCCACATAGGTAGTTAATTAATCTCAAAATTAGCACACAAAAGGGGCTAAGTGTTAAAAGTTAGCCCTAAATATGTAAGTTAAATTGCAGCATTATTCCCAAACATGGGTTTAACACAATAACACTAAAAATAACCTCCCAAAGGGGGTTAATTACTAACATTTTTGGCCAAATTTAGAGTTTTTCATTAGTTTTGAGGCAATTTCACTCTAGTCCAAAACCACATGGGAGTAATTATTTACTTTTAAACCACAGGGGGGTGAAGTGAAAATAGGCCTAACCACAGGGGGGTGAAGTGAAAATAGGCCTAACCACAAGGGGGTGAAGTGAAAAATGGGCCTAACCGTAAGGGGGTAAAATATATTTAACCCTAAGTTAAAAAAGTTGATGGCTCCAGTCAATAAGATGGGCAGTTTGATGGGTTCACTAAAAAATTCCCAATTTGCCAAACAGTGCTTAAGGGTGGCCAACGGCCCGCTCAGTCCGCCCAGCCCGGTCCTACTTTTTCAGGCTTGGGCAAAGAGGTTGGGTCGCACAAGCGGGCTTGGCTCTTATTTTTTCTGCTCGCTCAATTTTAGGGTCGGGCTTGGACATAGCAAATGAGGCCCGGCCCGAGTATTAGTGATATATATATATATATTAAATTGTCACGCCCCAGAGTAGCCAAAATTAGAGGGAAATAAAATTTTCCTCTTCGGATGCATGAGCCATGACTAGTTATATAGTCCTTGTAAGTATTCTAACATGGTTATAACATAAGAAGGAATTATAAAACGTCTAATGGTATTTATGGGGGAACTTTAAGTGTTTACTACTAGGCTATTACAACAGTTTCAAATGAAAACCAAAAAAATATAAGTTTGGGCGATCGACGCCATTTAAGTTATAACAACAGACAAATGATAAGTTCTAAAGCGTAAAGGAAATCATAATATGATAATAGACTAGATTCTTTTATTCAACTGGCATATCCATGCCTTTCATCAGCGTACTCTTTTGAATAGTCTCCCTCGGGGTAACCTTCCTGATAGTCCTCCTCTTGAGGATCGGGATACTCCTCTTCATGGTTCCCTGGAAAGGCTTCTTTATTATAGCCTAGATGTAATATATCCAAGGCAATAGAGCCTTTAGCTTTTGAACCTAAGTGATTTGGTCTAATCGATCATTCCTAATACAAGCAATAATATACAAGTATGACAGATATCTCGAACTAAACATTTGATAAGCATATAACATGATAGTATGAGTGAAAGAGTGATAACACAATGCATTATCGATATGTTCGACTTTACTCAGACATCGACACTGACTGATATGACTTGTTACATTACCAGTGTAACACTGTTAGCTTAGAGTGAAATGATCACATTGCTATCGTCGCCTAACAGGGTCCAATGCAGTTTTGGTTTTAACAGAGTTTAATCACTTTAGTCTTAGGTCCTCGTGACCTTGCCTGGAGAATAGAATGGTTACAGCGCTATCGTCGCCTAAAAGTACCCAATAGCACTATAAGTGATAACCATTGTATTCAAAACCTGGAAGGACATTTTGCTATCGTCGCCTAATAGGGCCCAATAGTGTATAAACCACCAACCATGATTACTAAAAGTACCCAATCTATATAATAAGGGAGAAGGGTGTTTGTCTCCCCCCAAGAAAAAGATAAAGAAGGGCTGTGATTGAGTCTTACAAAAGACAAACAACGGTTGAGATTGACTTTGGAACCCTTATCCTATACCCCTCTCCCATACAATTAACCCCCTGCTTCTCACTCTCTCTCATAACCCTAACGTTTCCAATTGAAATTTTGAATTCCTATCCACTATCTCTACCGTCTCTTTCTCTCTCTCTCTCTCTCTCTCTCTCTCTCTCTCTCTCACACACACACACACACACACACACACAAACACACACACACACTGAATTCTCTGTTTCTCTTCCTCTCTTTCAAGTCTTTTATTTTCTAATTCTTTTCCCCTTTTGTAATTTCGGATCTGGGTTGGAGAAGTAAGCCATAGAAGAGCAAGAAGCTTTGTAGACTTTGAAGACTACTTCGACTTTCTTTGAGATCTTTCTGCCGGTGTTTTTTATTTCAAGTTTGAGCTTCTAAAAACACACACACACACACACATGTCTACATCTGTGGGATTCGACCATTTCTCATCTAACCCTAAACCTATATTGTTTTAGTATACCCATTTTAGGGTTTCTAATTTTGTGATTCTAATCTTTTGGTGTTCATGACAGTTTGGTGAGGATGTTTTCTTCTCAATTTTAATTTTGTTTTTCTTCATCCTAACCTTTCTTTTTCTTATTTCGTCTCTCTCTCTCTCTCTCTCTTATCTTTTTTAATTATTTCTTAATATGTTGATTGGTTCTTATTTTTATTCAATCTGAGTTTAATTCATTGTATATGTGGTCACCCTCTATGTGTGCCCAAAACTGAGGTATACATCGATTAGGATTTCTGAAAAGGATTCACATAGAGGAGGCAATTGGAAATTTGGAGAGACCTTCTTCAAAGTTTTTTAATTATTTAATTTTTTTTGTATGTCTTATCATTTTTATTGGTTTTTAGTTTTATTCAATGCGAGATTAGTTCGTTGTATCCTCTTTTGAAATTATTGGTACTATATGGATGCGCAAAACAGAGGTCTATGGTAACTCCATGTGAAAACTATTTTGATTAGAGTTCTCTTTATTTGTTTTTCCCACTAAATCAATGGACCAAAGGAAGCATTTATGCTACTGTTTAGTTCTCTTCTTCCTACCTTTGTACCCTTTTGATTTCCACTTTCGATGGGTTTGATTTTCTTTATATGGGTCTGATTCTCTGTGGCATTAGTTGAATTAGTTCCCAATGATGATCTGAAAAATAATGTCATCTCTAAAGAAAACTTCTCCTAAACTCATGGGTCTATAATAGGTGTGAATTGTTCTCTTTCATACTCTAAAGAAAAGTCCTACCATTTTTGGGATTTTCAGTTTCTCGCTGTTTTTTGCAAACTGTGGTATTTATTCTCCCTGACATTTTTATTTGATTGGGTCTCTATTAGTTTAGTAAAGAAACACACATACCTATACCTATCTTCTTAAAATTGTTGTGTTTTACGTAGTTTTCTATGAATAAATGTGTTTTTCATTTCATTGCTCGCAATTTTCTACTCCAATTTGTGTTGATTGCTATCGGTATTCCGCATAAGTTCACAAGTGTAATCTTCCGCATAAGTTCACAAGCATACCGAAGTTTGGTTGAAGGTACCGACTTTCAAACATGTATTAAAGTATATGTGTACATGCATTCAAGCATATCTATAAGTATCTTCTTAGATACCACATCCACCATTATGATTTTTTATTTAATTTTTTGTAGTTCTGTTTGCATGAATTATTGTGTTTTTCAATCCCCTTAGTCATGGATTCTTATAATTTGAGATTAGTTACATGGAGATTGATTTGTTATGTTGCTAGAGTTGCTTCGTTGGTTTATAATTTGTTGGATTCAACTTAGTGCCTTTAAGCATGTGTTAAAGATTATTTTTTTCATAGATAATTAAGCATGGTTTATATTGATTTGTTATGAAGTATTGTTATTTTCTTAGCTGGAATTTCTATATTACAAAAAGGCTATGAAGATAATTAATGATCATTCCAACTTCCCAATTTGAATATGGAGCATTTGAGATTTGAAGCTAATTTTCATTTTATGTTGACTTTTTCTCTTGGTCCTGTCTTTGATCTATGTACCACATGTACGGACACATGACACGGGTATGATACGATACGGGTACGGAGTTACGGCAATTTTAAAAAATGTAGGGTGCGGGTACGACTAGAGTACGTTGAATAAATTTTTTTTAAAGCATACTTATAATAATTTTTTTAAAAAAAAAAGAAGAAGAAGATTGAACATCACTGCTACATATTAATCCATAGCATATTAGCAAATAAATAGTCTAAGGACTAAACAACATTGTTTTAGCATTACAAGTCCACAACATTAAAGAAAAATAAATAAAAAGAAAAAAGAAAAAGTACCCGTGTCCCTTTCGTACTCACGCGTATCCAAGCCGTACCTAGATTAAATCTTTCGATTAAACTTAATAGGACACGGCTTAAGGAGCACCTGACACGCACCCAGCCATGCCATACGTGTCCCCGAGGTACCCGGTATGAAGTACCCGTACTTCTTAGGTTTTGATTTGTTAGTGTTAATGGTAATAGTTGTAGATTTTCTGTAGCTGACCTTTGTCAATTGAAAGCATTAGTTCTTTGATTTTTACTATATTAGAAAACCCGAGTTCCTAAAATTAGAATTTGTTACATAAATGTTGTGGTCAATGTGTTTAACTTACAATTTCTTTTTTCAATTTCTCAAAATAGAATAGATATTGTAACAACCCATGCATTAATTGATGCCTTTCTTTTCTGTTGTAGTTGAGGAATGCTGAGGATTCTCACTATTTTATTGTATTTTGTTTTATCTATTGAAGGGATGGATTATCAGTATTGATTAGTTGATAATGTACGAAATTGTAATTTTGTCCATGGAACCACAACTGATGGATTTAGTATGTGCCTCTTCTGCTTTTATGTCAAGTTTATGATTTGATCAATACTCTTTACTTGAATAGTGCATTAGGTAGTGTCCACAGCTGAGTCGACCGCGGATCACCCTCGCTTCTGCTTCTGCATAAATGACCACTTTGTTTATGTGTATTGGCTTCCTATGTTTAGAAAATAAAAGCAGTTCTCTTTGTTGTTAAAATACGTGTGAAATTGTATCAAGTTACGAAAACACGCGAGGTTAATTATAGGTGGAAGATACAAATGGATAGAATTGTTTGGTAGTGGCTTTAGCCACGGGCAATTCCTATCTATATAATAAGCAAGGAAAGGGTTTATCTTCAACCGAGGCAAAGACAAAGAGAGGCTAGGATTGAGTCTTACCAAAGAAAAAGAACGGTGAGGATTGAGTTTGGAATGTTTCTCTCTCACCCCCCATTAACAGCACACATTTTGAATTTTGAATTCCTGCACACCCAGGTCTCTCTCTCACCCTCCCCTGCGACGAGCTCGGTCTCTCTCGCACTCATTGTCGCCTCCTGGCACTCATCGGCACCACCACGACCACCACCACCACCACCTGCGCCTTCTCTCTCTCTCTCTCTCCCTCTCTCTCTGGACCCCGTTGGACCTGCGCCTTCTCTCCCTCTCTCCTGACCCCGCCAAACCTGCGCCTAACCACCACCACCTCCACCTGTACGCTACCGGACCTGCTCCTCCGCCCATCTCGACCCTTTTTTAAGGCTTCTAAGTTTTTGTTTTGAATTTTCTATTCCTAATTTTGTTTTTCCTTTTAATTTCAGGCACTGATTCTTCTTTGTTGAAGTTTTTCATAATTTTCTTTTGTGCAGGAGATAGGAGTCTTTGAGTTATTCTAGGTGTGTAATTTTCACATTCAGGTGAGCATTCACCTTGAACAATTCTATAGACTCTTTTATTTAGGGCTTTTCTCCTTATTCTTCATGTTATAGAGCTTAGTTGGAGTTGGAACTTTGAAAATGGCAAATGAATTTTGGGACTTTTTGGTTGATGGAATTAACACGGGTCATTTTGAAGCCCTAATGAGTTGTTTTGGTTGGCTTTTATGTTAACCCTCCTCCTCCTCATCTCATCAAATCTTGCTCCTACTCATCTCTTCAAACCCTCCTCCTAACACTGAACATAACAGATTTGAATGCCCATTCATTTTGTCATCTCTTAAATTGTACTATATCTACAAACTGTTTAGTCTTTAATCTCTTTATCGTTAATTCCAGTAACATGAGTTTCGACACGATGCTAAATTTTTAAATCAAATTGTATCTCTCAAGTAATTTATGTTTTGGCTTCATTTGGTTTTTAGGGTTTTGAGGCAAAAAAAACAAAAGAAGCTAAATGATTGTCTTCTGTTTTACAGGGCAAGAGCAGGTGCGATGGAGGCTTTTCTCTCCACACTCAGATTGGGTAACTTATATCTGATGGATTGTCTCTATTTCATTCTATTTCTCTCTCGCCCAACTGCTATTTCAGATTTTAATTGTTATGTGTGTGAATTTTCTTGATAATCTTGACTTAAATCAAATTCATCCTCTTAAAAATTATGCTTCTACACTCATCTAAGACTTTCATTTATGTCTTCACATTCACAGTCTAGCTATTGATGCTTGACCTCGGCGAACCTACAGCGACTTGGAAAGTGGTGTGCAATTAGGTTGCTTGAGCTAGGTTTGAGGTTTGTTTGATTGAACTTTGCTCAACATTCACATAAATCTTACTCAGCTTGCTAATTAGGTTTTTTTTCCCCTCTTTCCTTATTGTTTCATCTTCTAAATTATGAGTTTGGAATTTCCGCTGGTAGTAGTAAATTTTTGTGAGAAGTGGAAATTTTTTTAATTAATAGGACATTGTAGATCCACTAAACCTATCACAGCAACATATTTATCTTTTTTTAATAGAACTAAATAAGCTTATTGTTATAAAAAGGACAATTGTACGTTTGCAAGTAATTTCTTGCTTTTAAAGCCAAAAACTGATCTGCCAAATGGGTCCACAACAGTTGAACTTGCTGAGCATTTTCAAGGGTGTGAAGCCTAATGAAGTCTTGCTGAGAAATTCCCCAAAGGTATGCATAAATACATACGTGTACATATTTCAAGTTAATTGTTGATTTCTTTGCAGGGTTGGAGGTCTGAGACTTTTCCATTGTGTGAAGCCATGCGAAGCAATAATGCTACTGGGAGGTGATATATCAACAATTCTTTTGATTTGTTCAAATCTATGTTTTTCAATTGGTCAAACTTATGTCCTCAAATCTTTACATGTCATGAATTTTACTTTTCATGTCTAGAATTTCCCCTAAATGCCTTGGGATGATGTACTGTGGGTGCTTGGTTCAATGTTCGGATAATGCACTCTAGGATCATGCTAACATTTTCCTAAACACTTATCTCGAGTGTCATGTCAAGATATTCCTAAACACTTATTTATTTGTACCAATTGATAATCTTTAATTTGTTAAGGTCAGTCGTATATTTTCAGTTGGGGGTTTATTTTGATGAGAGGTCTTCAATTTAAGCCAATGGCTACGAGAATGAAACAATTCGACTTCATGAATCAATTTTTGTTCTTCCTAACTTTTTTATTTTATTTTATTTGTAGAATAGGTTCTTCAAAATTTACACACTATAAATCTGATGATCAAAAGACCCTAGGCTTCCTACACACACTTGCAAGGGTTCTTCCAAGTACTTGACCTTTCCAAGTACTATCAATGAATAAGTTCCTAAATTTGTTTTTATTGATTTTTAGCTATGAATAAGTACTATCAATGCATATTCCTGGTGGTTGGGGTTATAAGTTGTAGAAATGATCACTTATAAAGTAGCAAGAGAGAAATTTAAAGTAATCAAACAAAATAGATCTTTGTGGCTTCTCAGGAATTCTATGGTATTTGGCTCAAGGTCTGTCATAAATCATAATACATGTCAAGTTGTCATATTTTTTGTTATGTTAATGTTTTTTTCATTAAAGCCTTGATGTTCTCATGGTTTATAATTAAAGCCTTAAGAGTGCTTTTTTTTTTTTTTTTTGGTTAAAGCCTTTATGTTTTTTTTTTTTTGGGGTAGGTTTTGGTATCGAAGATTTGTTCGGACAAAGGGCAGTGCAGTGATCATCATGGTTAGTTTGGATTTATTTGAATGTTATTGTTAGCATTGGTTTAAAAGCAATATAAACTTGGAATTACAAACTGAACACAACAGATTTGAATGCCCGTTCATTTTGTAATCTCTTTAATTATACTATATCTACAAACTTAAGAACTTTCATTCATTGTCTATCAGGAAAAAAAAAGAGGAGCTTTCGTTCAATTTTTATTGTTGTTAGTTGCTGAGCCTCACTTCATTTCATTATTGACAAAATAATATCCATGGTTGAGCCTACTAAGTGAGGATCTTCTCAGTGTATACATGTGCATTGTTTTTTTTTTTTTTTTTTACATCGTGCATATAACTATTTTTGGTTTTTGGCAGCTACATAAGAAGGTCAAAAGGAGACTCTGATTGCAAAATCATGCTATAACGACCGGCACATGGTAATCTCTCTCTCTCCCATGCCGGGGTTGATCATACACAAGCCACCATTTCTGCAACTGTGGTTTGCAAGAGACATGTATTTTTTTTCTTTCCCTTTTTACATTGGCATTTGGTCTGCAGAATTGTTGTCTATTTTTGTATGTGCAATTCACGTATGGAGTTCTTTGCAATTTGATTGAAGCTATTGGCAATGAAGAAAAGTGGGGCATTTTTTGGTTGAATTGCTGCTCAATTGAATTGGTTTCTTTACCCAACAAAAATGGAATGGCTTTTGGCATTTATTGGGCATAGAAGAAAACAATGGCATTTATTGATCTTAGGTTAGATTTTATGTATTCTTTGAATTTGTACATTTTTCTACCTTGATTGATCAGGGCCAAAAAAATTGGGAAGGATATCATTACTCTTTTGTAGTTTTGGAGTTAAAATAAGTTTTTTACTAATCATTTTTTACTTTTTTTGGTTATGCGTGAAGCGTGATGAACTTCTTTTGGTTTTTGGTTCTATCGAATGCATGCATGGTTTGAATTGTTCATAGTGGCTTTAGCCACGGGCAATTCCCTAGTAGCATTATAAGTGATAACCATTGTATTCAAAACCTGGATGGATATTTTTGCTATCGTCGCCTAATAGGGCCCAATAGTGTATAAACCACCAACCATGATTAACTCTATTAATTCGAATGGGTACTTTAGCTATCGTCGCCTAACAGGGCCCAATAGCATTTATAGTTGTTCCCATTGATTTGACTATACTACTCGAACATCTGTGGTCCACTCAAGCATGTGTAACAATATAATTGGGATAGTCTCCTCGACTAACTATTCAAACGTCAACTTTGACATCACGACTCGACTACGTTCACATGAGTATTCATGCTAGTGTATAACGTATAACATTGCAAACATTAATCATAAAAACAATTATTAATTAACCATAGGGTATAGTTATCTAGACATGTGTTTTCATATAAGCAGTTAATATTTACTTACACACATATAATACTCATCAAATATGTCCACACAAGACACGCAGGATATTCATATAATACACATGGAGTATTTCTATAATATACCAAGTGAGTTAGGATGACTCACCTCGATGAGAAGTATAGCTTCGGTCTCTACAATTCATGTTAAATCACAGAGCGGCAATCAATATTCATTCTATTCACAAGGGTATAATGGTAATTGTGCTGAATGGGTTCCTAAACCTCAATATAATGGTCCTGACATCATTCTGAGTCTAACGCCATTGACTAGATTCAAATCGAAGTCCGTCATATAAAATGCTAGGTTTCCTACACCAGTGTGGGCCATAACAGTAAGCTATATTTTCGACTCAGTTAGAAAGTGACTAAACTTAGGAAAATAGATCTACAGGTTATTCTAGAAATTTAGAAACTGACCGTGTATTTTTCTGAGTTACGATTTATTTATTATGAATTATCAAAGTCCTAATTATATAATTATAGATTTAGGAGTCCAGTAATTATAAAATATATTTTAGAAAGACATTTGGTCCTTATAAATATTTTTAAATAATAATTTATAGCACAAGGGTATTTTTCTCATAATTTTCGAAACTCGTTTGGTATTTAAATTAATGAAAAGACAACCAAACGGGTCCTTTATAGATAATAAAGTAAGATTAAAAATACTAAAGTTTGAGTTTTATAAATAATAATTTATAACACAAGGGTATTTAGGCCTTAGGATAATTAATATAATTTTTCTATATTTTAAAATAGTCATTAGGTATTTATTATCTAATAATTTTAATTTAAAATTAACTCTTATTATTTATTTAAATTAAATAAACAATAAGTGTATGTAAAATGCAAATTTCAGGTTTAATAATAATAATATTCCAGAATTATAAAACTAATTAATAATGCTATAAAATCATGTTTAAAACATTTAACAATTACCATTATCATTTTATTTTAAATCAAACAAACCTTTATTATTTATTTAATTGTAAATAAATAATAATCATAATATATAAAATGTTAAATTTTCAGAATATAAGAAATATTAATTAAAATATTTTTGAATTATAAAACTAATTATTATCTTTTTAAAACTATTCTAAAACAATTATATAATAATTACATATATACATAGATTGATAATATTAATAAACTCGTGGGTCACCCGAACTGACCCACTTCAAAATGGATAACCCATTTTAACTCACAACTAAACCCATTGGGTTAATCCGAACCCGAACCCGAACCCAACACTAAACGGATGAACCATTTTCACTAATAGAATAACCCAACCCATTAACCCGAACCTGACCCAACGGATATGGTACGAACCGACACCAAACGCGTCGTTTCATTAAGTAGGCCCATGGGTTATTTAATTAACCTGACCCATCTTATCTCCTATCCGTATACACACACATGTAGATCCATACCCAACCCAAACCATTTGAAAAACGATATAACCCGAGTCTTATTCGGGTCTGCCATCTCCGACGACCTGGTTTCGTCGCCGATGAGTTACAGGTGGCCAGGGAAACTTCCAAAGGCTATATCTCTTGGTTCTTTCCATGTAAATTGATGATTCCAATGCCAAACTAACTGAAATGGGACTCTCTATAACATAGTCTAAGCTGGGCCCGTGGTTCATGTGTTTGGTGTTCGAACTTTGGGATTATTCTTATAGGGTTTTGAAAGAATAAAGGCTTGCATGTTGAGTTTGGCTTGCCCAAACCTAAAGCTGCTACTGTGGGGGTATCTAGAGGTCATAAGGGTTCGTTTAGTACCATTTTTAGGGAGCCTATTGGTACTTGAAAATCCAAGCTCCGGAGAGGGGCTTTAATGGAGTTTTAGGGAGGCTGAAAGCCTCAGGCTCTTCTTAATTTGTGTATTGGGGGTATGAGTGCGTGTGTGGAGTGTATAATGAGTGCAGAAATAAACAAGAGGGGGTGTGGGGTCTTACCAACAATCTCGGGTCTCTCTATCTCTTCTTCTCCGATCTTCTTCTTCTTTTTCTTTTCCACTCCTCCTCTGGTTGTAGTGAGTTGCAGAGAAACGCGCGCGCGCGCGCGCGTGTGTGTGTGTGTGGTCTGAAGGCAGTGAGCAGGGAGTGAAGGCAATATGTGTGTGTGTGTTTGTTTTCTCTCTCAAGGGTCCTATATATATACTAGTGATACAGCACATGCTTTGCACGTGGTTGGTGCACAAAAGGATAGATATACATTAACAAAAAGAAAAAGCAAACTGGCTAATCATTTGACTCGTACAGATAATTTCTTAACATCTTTTTGAAAAATATTAAAATCTATAAGAGTCATGTCAATCGTCTAACATTAAATTGTTTTGATTATAAAATATCTTTCTAGTGTTGAAGTGGAGTACTCAAACACTTCCTAACTGTTTGCTTTAAATCGTAACCAATCGTCCAACTATATATATTATTCTTTTTAACAAAGCATGTACCATATTAAAAATGGTTTTAAAAGATGTGTAAAAATATAAACAAAAAACTAACATATATAATTAAAAATAATGTATGCTCTCTGTAATGTACAATTTCAAAATTGGTGTACTATTTTAACTTGCTAAACAACTCGAGTAAATAAAGAATTTCATACATGAGAGAGATACATAGATGAGATAATGTTCATGCATATATATATATCTATATAATATTGGAGCTCAGTGTGTGTCCAGTCATATTTTTAAGGTGTTTTAGTGTGTGTATAGTCAGCATCTACCAATAAAATTGTGCCATTAAGGATGAAACTGATGACTAGGATTTGAAAATATTGGATTTAGTTCAAAAACATCACAACCCTATCTCTATCCCACACCTGCCGCCCCTCCTCTCTCTCTCTCTCTCTCTTCCCCTATCTGGTTCACCCTCTCCTCTTCATCACCAACGTCGGACCATCATATCCCCTATTATTCTTCTTCTTCCCTCTCTCTTCCTCCCCCCTTCTTCTCTGCACCAACATCGCACCATCGCTGGCCACCTCTTTTCCCACACTCTCTCCAGTCCGACCACCACCAGTCCGATCAAAGGCAATTTTTGGGGTTGATATTTATGCCTTGATTTTTTTTAGTGTAATTTTCTCTGTTTTAAATTATGTTCATTGATTCCAAAGGCTGATTTGTTTATCTCGGTGGCGTTATAATATGTTGAAAAAACTGAATGTGTCCCATTTGATAGCTTTTGATACTCTTTGTATGTGATTTTCATTTGGGGTTGTTGATTTAAAAGCTAATTGTGTGTGTGTGTGTGTATGTGTTTTTTTTTTTTTTCTTTTTTTTTTTTTCTGGGTTTTGATAGTTTTTTCAACACTTTAATGTGTTAATGATAGCTTTTCTTGGTTTGTTCAAACTTTTGCAAGCTTTTAATTCAATTGGATTTGTTGATGTAAAAGTTTGGCTGTGGCATGTGTATCTCTTGCACATTTGCATAGTTAGTTCTCTCCTTTCTCCATCTCTTTCACATACACTGCTGTACCCCTGTTCTATATATTGGTTTTTTTTTTGGGAGCTTTTCCTTTTAGCATGGTTTTTTTTATTATTAATTTTATTTTAGCAGGGGTTTTGATCTTGCATAACTGTGATTTTTTTGGATTTTGACTTTTCTCATCTTTCATAGCATGAGTTTTTTGCTCTTTTCTTCTCTCACATTTGATGTTAGCTGTTTCATAAATTTGTTTCATAAATTTGGTTCATTGCCGGGAGATGAGAAGGTTTTAAGCTTCAACATCTGTGTGGCTCAGACTTATAAGTAAAATTTGCTTTCATCACTTTTGGGGTTGGAGCTTGAAACATCAGTGGTTGGGGTTTGCTTTAGTTAAAGGGTGGACTCTTCTTTTTTCAGTGGTTTGTTTTTTATTTGGTCGGACATGAAAGATATGCCCCCGGTTTTCTTTTTATAGGATATTATTCAATAGAATATGATACTAATCCGTGTCTATGAGTTTTATTAGTTTTGTTGAAGTTTTGTAATTGTATAAAAACTCTTTAGATAACAATGCTTCACTAATTTTTTAAATATTTTTTAAAATTATTAAATTACCGCTCATTTTAGACTTTCCAATCTTTTTTATTTATTTATTTTCTTTTCAGGTGGTCCCTCTTGGTGCGGGTTGTGATTGGTTTGTCAGGTAGTGCCAAGCTGTGGCCGGATTATCATGTGCAATCACAAGAGAAACACACTGGACAGTCATTCTTGGAATTTTCTGCAAGAGTTGTAATGTCTTTTTTTTTTGGGTAGTGACCAAGGGCAAGGACAATGTGCAATATAATCTTGATGTGTTTTGTAAATAGGTTTTTTTTGTTAAGTATTCAAATTTGTTTTGTGAATATCAAATTTGTTTTGTGAATTCTAACTCACTTTTCAAAATGTAATATTTTTATATTTCATGCAAAGATTGTGGTATTTGACACTTTATGCTTTAGAAAAAAAAAATCAGTCCATGAGGTTTTACACAAATACAAAATTGGGGGAATTAGTTCTTGATCGAACTCATGCATGATTAGATTTGTTAGTGGCTTTAGCCACGGGCAATACCTAGTATATATATATATTTACAGGTACATGTTTATGTAGATTGAAAGATTATTTTTGCCGACTCTTATTCTTAGTTTGTACCTTTTGATAAAACTGAACTTAACAATAAAGAAAATATTAATGTAAAATCATATATACTCTATTATGTATAGTTCCTGCGTTTATGCACTATAACTTGTTAGTAATCTCATACTACATCTTAGAAGACATCGAACTTGACAACAAAAAAATTGAAAATCTTTAGCGTTAAAACATATAACAAAAGCAACAAAAATATAGAGAAGCATACCTCAAACTTTGGTACAACAAAGAAGAATGTTAGTGGTTTTTAGAATGTTTTTGAGAAAAGTATAGAGAGAATCTACAAGCAGAAAATTTTGGACATACCTCTATTATGCGTATAGTTCCCAAATTTATGAGTCCTATAACTCTTTTATGATAAACATAGAGTCTTATAATTACAAGAAATCATTAATAAAATAAGCACAATTGGAATGATGGACATACATAATTGAAAATTTTGAATGCTGATTTGTTAAACTTATTTCCAGTAGATGTTGTCATTTATATATAGGTAATAATAAATAAAAAAAAAAAAAACTAAAGAGTAATAAAATATTTCCAACACTAATCGTAGTTGACTATTTAAAAATGTACTTATTAACAGTGTAGTAAAAGCAAACGATCAATTAAATGTAATACAAAAAAGCCTCATATCAAATTGTTTAAAATTTACAACTATTCAAGTATCTTAACAAAGTGTTATTAATATATAAATTTTTAGACAATTCTAATGTCTTTTAACTTTTTTTACTTGGTATATTTATATTCTTTTATGAAATACAATGAAAGAAAACTAACCTGAGCAACAATATTTGTTAGAAGGTTGCAAACAATAATATATTTGTAACAATATTGCTACAAAGTTGGTATTGTTAACATTAGTATTAGTATAGATAGACTATAGATTTTAGATATAGGTATCGATTATACATTATGAGTATCTATATAGATATATATGTAGTGTACAACAAATTAAAGAACCCATCAATTTAAAACAAAATTAAGCTTCATAAGTATGAAGATCTTTTGTTTTTCTATATCTCAGTCAACTTGACGTTCTTTTTTTAGTACGTAATTGGAGAGGGAAATAGTTCGTTGGCACTCTCAGTGAAATTCCAAGTTGAATCACAAGAATGATCATTATATAAATATCATAAACCAAAATTTAAACAAATGTGTCAATATCCTACTGTATTCTTTGAAGAATGGAACCGCAAGAAAAAGACACCAAATATTTCACCTACCCAAACTATATCCATAACACCAAATATTTTGTATTGCATGTGTATGGTGTTACTTTTGTTTGGGTTCGATTAGTGTTATTTCTGTAATATATATATATATATACATATATGTATTGTATTACATGTTTTAGCCAAAAAATAAATAAATTTGTGTGTACATTAAAGATGTAAATAGATTTATGATCCTCTAAAGGGTTAAACATTACCATTCAATCTAAAGAAAGCCAAAATTGATTCAACCTGTTGATTCTCAAATATGATTCTAATTAGAAATGCTCAAACCTCTATACCCAAATTAAAAAAAAAAAAAAAAAAAAAAAGAAGAAGAAGAAGAAGAAGAAGAAGAAGAAAACGAAAAAAAGAAAAAAGAAAAAGAAAAAGAAGAAGTACTTTTTAATATGAATTTATATTTTCCCAAACAGAAATTCAAGAATTCTATTGTATGTCCTAAGTTCAAACCACAAATCAAAGAGTCATTAATTTTTAGCAAAAATAATACTAAAAGATTGAACGTAATAATATAGAAGATGAAGACCTCTAAAATTAATAAAATAAATTGATAGAAAAACATCTCAATCGTGATACCATAAAATAAGATGAACGCTGTTGGAAAGTTGTAGAGAAACTAATATTTAAAAAAAAAATTAGAATATTTGTGAGGTATAAAATCTGTAACGATATAATCCTATAATAATTTGGTTTAATTAGAGTCCTTCAATGATGATGTTAATAATAATTGAAAACATGAAGTTAATATTTTATGTTTAATTAGTTTAGTTGGAGTTGTACAATTTAGATACTTATCTTTAATTTATAGACTCTACAAAATAAATCAATGAACAATTGAAAAACAAGCATAACCTCTGAAAAAACAGTAGAAATCAATCAAATTGGTTAAATGTGACTCATGAAAAATAAAAGGAAAAAAAATGGATGAAACCAATTCAATTTTGTTTACATGAGCCAGTCAAAGATTTTCTAAAGAAAAGGAGGACTCATTTTATAAATTTCATTTTAACTAAAATAAAAGATATGATGCTATACTTCTCAAATTTTTTGAGTCTTAAATAGATTTCCATACTGCTTAACACTTGTATCACATGTGGTAATAGTGATTGATCCTACCACTATGTCATTGGATGTGGTATATTTGACAAAACATTTAAGAACCAATTTAGGATTCAAAAAGTGGGAAGCATAGCATTACTTAAATATAAGTGCTCAAGATTAATTTGACTCAATTACGGTAGTAGTAGGTCTCAATTTTAGTCTTGAAAAAGTGCTCAAAATTAGTATGACTCAATAACATTGGTCAAGACTCATTTGGACCAATTAGCCTATACAAATTGCAAGTAAGTCACCTTGCTATTGTTCCTAACTGCACACTATAATCCGATGAGTAATGCGATGCTTCTCAAATTTGAATTACAAATTTGGTTCTCAAATAAGTTATCATTTGAACCATATGCAGTGACATATGGTGCTAACAATCACTGCTGATAGAACAATTGAGTCATTTGAGAACTAATAGTATTTAAAGTTGAGAAGCATAACATTATTCGATTCCCATCTTCCAATTGTAAATCAGGATTTGGATAATTGGATGTAGTCTAAATGATAATAAACATATATTAACTTTCTAAAATTTTGATAAATCAATGTGAGAAAATCCAAAAAAACAAATAAATAACAAGCATACATCGGACTTTTTCTTCAAGAAAATCCTTTTTCACACAAATTTGTAAAATTTTTAATTAGGTTGATTAATGGAGTTGGTGCATTAAACTCTTGAAATTACGGCTGCAACTCGGGCTGGTTGAGCATGATTTTAGATCGGTCTAGCCTCAACCTGAGCTTTAGTGCAGTCTACCCAAGCTTGAGCCTGTGAGCCCTACAAACCTATAGCCCGAGCGGCTGAGCCCCATTTTACAACTCAAATCTGAGCTTGAGCCCTAATTGCAATAAAGAAAACAACTTCTAGAGAGTTTCAAACTTAGGTTCAACTTTGAGAAGAAAAAAAAACCTTACCCTATCAATTTGGTTTTTCCATTGGAATCTAATGTGATGTATTTGTCACTAAGAAGATGGAATGATCCTACGGCTAAAAAGAGTATATATATATAATGCAATACAACTATAATATATAAGCATATAATGCATGTATACGTGTAAGTTCAGGCTCGGGTTACTTGGGTTATTAGCCTCTCTATCCAAGTCCAACCCAATTCAATCCGAACTTGAATTTTCTAGCCCAAGCTAGTCCAAGATACATAAAAAATAAAATAAAATAAAATAAATAATTAAAAAAAAAAAAAGAGTTGTCCAAACCCAAGTAAATAACGGGTTGGGCTCGAGGCAGACTCGGGTTAACTCTCCCAAGTTGCACCCTATTGAAAATACATTGAATCCTAAAATAGTGGAATTAAAACTTATCCAATAAAAAACAATTGAACACTTGCAGAAACAAGAAATGCCTAAAATATTAGACTAATTTAGATTGAAACTACTATGAATAATAGGACATAAGAAACCCAATGGGAAAAAAAAAAAGAAAAAAAAAAGTGATGGTTTTAAAAAAAAAAACGATAGAAACGGACTTATAGGACTACTTCACGTGGTATCTAAGGGTAATCTAGAAACAATAAAGAAATAGTGTATCAATAGAATTCTATTAGGAGGATCGGACCAATGGTAAAAAAGCATTGGCAATTGTAAACATTAGGAGTTAATTAGTGGAAAGAAAAAAAAACGTGGCATAGTAGGACTCATGGAACAGAAAAAAAAAAATGGCATACCAAACTTAATAAAACTCTAATAAAAATCACTTAAGCAAAAATGAACCGATTGATAAAAGTTCAAAACACTTAAGGGGATCGGTGCACTTATATATATATATATATATTATAGATTGTAGATATAGATTATAGATATAGATATAGATATATATACTGGTGGTATCTAGCACGTGCAAGGCACGTGCCAATTAGGGGCTGGAAGTTTATTCAGTATGTATAGAGTGTTTTAAGTGTGCTCAAATGTTTACCCCACAGTGCCACTCATGAGAGAAATAGAGTATATTTGTAAGTGTTTGTGTAAAGTATTTGTGCCTCAAATATTACTCATTTTATAATATATCACTTTACCAATAAAGTAGCTAAATATTTCCTGAAAACTTTGGGTAGAAAAATTTTGATGACAGAATTCATTGAATATAATATATTGTAGTAATTACAACATTGCATTTATAGTAGCAAACAAAACACAATGGTTGTCATTACTGACAGTACTCTTTAATAATTTTCTATGCTTGATAGCAACTAAATAGGAAACTCCTAATTGTATGCAGTGATCTATACTTAAGAAAACAAGTTGGAAGAATTGCATTTTACAAAATAAAATAAAAGAAGGAAAAATTGGCTCATGTGGTAGTTGGAAGGTGTTATCAAAGAATTTGCAAATCACTTGGTATTCAGTATTTATAAAAAAAAAAAACTCGAGTTCACAAACCTACAGAAAACTTAGTCAAACCTATAACCGATCAGCATAATTAATCCAATACGGGGTAGACAAACAACAGTAGCAAAAGTTATATACAAAGGCACTTTTTGAAGTTTTCTTCGTGTGTAATAAAACCTGAGTTCACAAACCTAAAGAGAACTTAGTTAAACCTATAACCGATCAACATAATTAATCCAATACGGGGTAGACAAACAACAGTAGCAAAAGTTATATACAAAGGCACTTTTTGAAGTTTTCTTCATGTGTTTTTCAGCAATCTTCAACTGCAAGACAAACATAAGATAGGAAATCAAATATTCTAGTGTAAGATAATAGTTGTCTCTCAGTCAGAAGCTTGTAGTATTAGAAGATAGATTAACAATTATACAATTCTTTCATTATAAATGAGGATGCAAATGATAACATGGTAATAACTTACTCTGTTGTGCAATAGCTTTCTTCATTGTATTTTGCAACAGGCGAAGTCCAAAATAAACCAATCTATTGTGAAAATGTCAAGATTCATCTGCAAGTCTAAGGATTTCTTCGTGCATAACATTTCGAGTATAAACTTCACTTGTGTCTTGTATTAAAGAAGGCACTACAAGTATTTTAACAGAGCTTGGTGCTTTTGCTTTGGAAAGAGCAACATATAGTTGTCCATGGGAGAACACCGGTTGAGGTAGGTATATGCCAACAAAACCTAGTGTTTGTCATTGAGCTTTATTTATAGTCATAGCAAAGCTTAAACGTACTGGAAATTGTTTTCTTTGAAAAGGGAAAGCAACACTTTCATTTTGAACAGGAAGTAGTGGAATCCTAGGAATCAGAACAATCTCTCCTTTATGATGGCCTATAACTATTTCACTGTGAGTCATATTTTGTTCGAAAGATTTACAAATTAAGCGTGTACCATTGCTCATTCCTTTGGAAGGATCAATATTTCTTAGCAAAATGATAGGACATCCATGTTTTAAATGCAAAATGTGTGGTGGAAAACCACTTGGAGTTAAGGTATTAAAGAAGTCTTCTTGAAGGCCCTCTTGTGTAGAGTCAATAGGATTATCATAGCTTTTGTATTCAATTGTGTCTCCAGGAAGTTGATTTATGAGGATATCATTGATGATGTTCACCATGTCATTTTTGGGTGCTGATATTGCTCTATTTATCATTGATTCAACATTGGTTCGATAGTTTATTATGTTAGGAAAGGTTTCCTAATCAACAAATTTATAGATTCATCATTCACATATGGAATGCATATTGAAGAAGGAATCTTTATTTCATCATCCATCACACATTTTTCTACTCCATCACCAATTCTTAACAAAAAGTTGCAGAAGGGTTTATCATACCTTGCACGCATGTTTTCTGTGAGGTTTATTTTCTCAAGAAGAGGCCATAGAGGAGATGTTAATGTTGAATCAATTATTTCTTGAACAGTTCCTTTTGTAACAACCAACAAAACCAGACGAAAGTCACCTCCAAAAACTACAACCTTACCTCCAAAATGAACACTACTTTCACAAATATCTTGCAATGCGCGAGTTTAGCAAGACCACTCTGTCTGCCGATGTTGCAAACCGCACTTTCTTATGGGTTTAATGGGATTTTAAATCTGGAATGCGCGGTTTGACCTCCAGGTAGAATTGATGCTGCTATACCCAAACTCGTTGTAGACAGAGCAACAAAACCTCTTGATCTAATAAAAGCTAATAATGATCGATAAAGAAATGTCTTCCCTGTACCACCAGGACCATCAACAAAAAAAGCTCCACATTGTTTGGAAATCACTCTTTCTAATATCAAATCAAATGCCTTTTTTTGTTCAATGTTCAAGGCAGCTATGTTCTCCAAATCTTCTTTTGGGAAAGGTATTCTAAACTCATCATCAATTTCTTTAGAGCCCTTCTCAGAATCTACTACTTGAAATCCACCCATTATTTAAGTTATAATCATTGACATTTTTTCCCATAGACTCCAATTGATTGGCTATGTCTTGTAGTGTCTTTGTAAGAGCCCAATGTTGTATAAAACGTGGCAAATGCATGTAGTCTTCAGACATAGCGAACTGGAATTTCTCCCACAGAGAACGAGCATTCATGGGATTACAATAGACCAAAATTGTAACAAATAATCGTCGCAGAGCAGATGGCATTTTGTATGCAATTGCTTCAGTAAAACATGATTCAATACTATTGTCAGCTTCTAATAAACCATGAAGAAGAACGACTTCTCTAAATGAATTTGCTCTAACACCATTAACCATTTTCAAATCATTGAATGAAGTTGCTCCTCTCACATGATTTAAAAGCAGTCGAAGATAATAACGCTCACCCTCCGCTGGGCTTACAACAACAATTCTGCCAATCTCAAATCTTTGTTTACGCCAATACCATGCTCTATCTTGTTGGTTCTAGACAAAATGTTTAGGGGACTCTCTGTACAAGAACTTGCGGGCCTCAGAATTAATCTTGTTCATATAAAAATATTCGGTGAGCATCGTTTTGTGCAGAGTATATCCAGTGACTATCTGCAAGTTAGCAGATGCATGGAAAGTGACTGACTATTGGTCTTCTAGGTGGAGTTAAAGTGTCACTACTGCTGGAACCATTTCATTAAGAGTGAAGCTGTATATCCTCCACATTGCTTCAGGCGGAGAGATCCATCTTGCCGTTTGAAACATATTGATTTCATCAATAACTTCAATATTGCAGGTATCTACTACATGAAAAGAAACTCGGTCATGACCTTTGTAAATATATTTATACAAATATTTAACTGCTTTTATTGTGGAACAAATTTCAGTATTAATGTTGCAATCAAATTCTGCAAGTAAATAAGGATTGTAAGGTATGACCCAACGATTGTCTACCATATGACTCTGAACCTTAAGAACTTTTCGATCATCTTGGCGTTTCTAAACTGGGTATGAATCCTGACATGTGTTGTCCTATCACAAGATTCTTTCGGATAATGATTTTTGTAGGTTCCATTCTTTTTCATACAAATGTTTGTTGGATTAATTTTCCCACATGGACTATGTATCATATGTTTCCAAACTGCATGGAATAAATGTAAATTTTCATGTTCGTTAGGGATTTCAGCATTTACATATAGGTCATACAAATTTGGGTTTTTTTTTATCTTAGCATCATCCTTCAATATGATCAGAAAATGTGCATGAGGGAGGCCTCTTTTTTGGAACTCAATTTCATACAAATAGGCTGCAACAGGTCCGAAGATCTCTATTTTAAACAACTTAGCCTTTAATAGTTCTAATTTGGCACAAAAAATACGAGCAACCAAATCAGGGCGATTTTGTGCTTCTTCACTTGGAATAAGCTCATTTTTTATCTCAGGCCATGACGGATTACACATCACTGTCAAAAATAAGTCTGGCTTTTGTAGACTCTCCGATTTTGACCGACCGTCAAATTTAGGAGAGCGTCACCTCCACGTCCAATGATGATAAAGACCGAAAGATCCGAAGTATTCCAAGCTCTTCAGAAAGTTCTCCAAACGCAATAAAATTTCACAGGAAGAAGGAAATACCAGGTATTTAGGAGAATTCAGGGATAAAACATCATTTTTGGAAAAGATCTTTGAAAATAAGTTTCTTTAAGAAAAAGGAGGAAAGAAAAGACCTAAAAAGGGAAATTCAATAAAAACCGGCACATGGCAGTATTTTGCGGCACTCAGTGAGTGCCGAACGGCATTCGGTGAGTGTCGAACGGCAGTCACATAATGTCGGCCTGGCATTTACTGAGTGCCGCCGACATTTTCTGACTGCCGTTTACTTTTAAAGTCCGTATTTTGTGGTACAATACGTATATGTATGCGGATAAAAATAAAAAACTGATAAAGTAAGGTTGACAAAAATGTGACAATCAATAATTTGGCGCGGCACTTACTGAGAGCCGCGTGGCAGTCATGGAATGCCGCAGCGGCAGTCGCGTAGTGCCGTAGCGGCATCCACTGACTGTCGCAGAGGATTTTTGACTGTCGCCCTGTGCAACAGTCTGTCTATTTTCAGGAAGTACGTATTGTACCACCAAATGAGACATTTACACCTGTCTTTTACTCCGAATTCACTGAAAATACTTGGTAATTTTGTCTATAAAAGAGGGAGGATCTTCCTTGGGAGGGGATACAAAAAAAAGAGAGGAGAATATACACAAGAAATGACTACCACTACACTAACATATATTTGAGAGAAAAAAAGGGAGAGCTTGAAGAAGAACTTGGAAGATCTTCAAAATATAGAAATTTGAGGATAGTTTTGGAGGTGACCCTCTAATCTTGGTTGTGTTTTCTTTCTTTTGAGCCTCTAATCTTCAAGCCATTTAGTTTTTCTTGATTAAGTTTTAGAGTTTGTTAAGTAAACTTGGAAGTCCTTGTTTCTAATTCTTTGATCATTCTTCTATTTTTTTTGTTTATGTTTTCCTTTTGAGATTCTTGGAGATCTTCAATATCTCTTTTGAAAGCTCTTGAGTTTGATGTTTTGAATCTCATGTAAGCTTGTACTGCACATGGGAGCCAAAGTTTGATCATCACTTCATTTTATAAGCAAATAGATGGATCCAAGTCCATACTTATGACTTGGGTCCTCTAGCTTGATGTTTCATGGAATCCTTTCTATATTCCTTTGAGACTCATGGGTATTAGTCATATCTTCATCTCCAATGACCATCAAATGGTAGGAGAAAATGGTTTAGTTTAAAGTCCAACTTCATGGTTTAATAGTTGGGGTTAACAAATGAAAGTTGAACTTGACAATGAAATGGTGGGTTCATAAACCGGTTTCGATCAAGGATTTTTAGTTCGAAATTTAACCGTTTGAATCAAGTGAAACCAATGGGAAAGTGTCAATAACTCAAAGTTCTACCACTGTAATTTTTGTTTTAAGGAGAGTTCGTGTCTAAAGTGGTTTGGTTATGGGTTTTGTAAAGTCACTGTAATCTACCCAGAGTTTCAGCACAATAACATTCTTTTGAAATAAGTAAATCAGAACCTTAATGAAGTGTTTGTGACCCAAAATAATTTTTTCTAAGTAGATTAATGTGTTAAGAAGTCACTCTAAAAAGAACAAAGCATTTTTGATCTTTTTACTATTTTTAGAAAATCATGCAAGAACTCTGGACAGAAGGTTGTAGGATGCTGAGTGATGTCTGATTTTTGTCCAATTCTCGGAGATCCAGCCGTTGAAACTTTGATTTCTTTTTTGGGTTAAAAACTAGACACACAGAGGCATCTTGTGCCCAAAATTCATCAAGATCAAACCACAGGAACCATGCTTTTTATTTCTTTAAAGTTATGATCTGCTCTCAGCAATTTCCAGAATTCTGCAATAGTTTTAATCAATCTTATGAATAATGGCTTAGATGATATTTTCATGAGTCAAGGTTCAAACCATGTTCCAATAGTGATTAGTTAAGCTTGAATTCAAAGTTTAAGTGATCTAAATCACCGAGTATTTCATAAATTATTTTTGTTCATATACATATTCATCCATATGACTTGACACTTGTAATTAGGATTTCTTTGCTTTAGATTCAATTGCATTTGATAGATTTAAGTTAGAAATTTAGGATGGTTATTCCTAACTTCATATCTTGTATATCATGTGGACTAACCCTTTGTTTTGTAGCGCCATTAAGGTATGATTTCTAGGACTCCTCTTTAGTTTATTTTAATTTCTTGATTTTTATTGATTTTTCAACCCCATGCGCGACACATTAGAATTAGGATCTTGCCTTATCTGTATATGTGATTAGAGACTCTTTTTAGGATTTTCTTTTGTATGCATTGCACGTTTAATATCGCTGCTGGATCCCGGGTAAGTTCTCTTGTTCCTTATTGCATATCACATTGCTTGCTACTCGAAATATGTGGCTTATGAATGATATTTTGTCATTAGCAATTTTATACCCCTTGGACATGCTTTTGTAATGTATATGTATATATATATTAGTTGAGGGCATGCTTAGATTAATAAATTTGATTAAAAGGATGTTGAGTAGAGGCCTATCGCAAGATAGGATGAGAGATGGTGTTTTAGTCTGATGGGCTCCTTCCTCTCTCATTCCATAATCCCTGGACCTCGTTAATCTCTGGTTTCTGAAAGATCAGTTTGCTTTAAAAATGGTTTCTTAATTTTCCTTTTAAAAATTAAGTGGCGACTCATTTGTTTTGAATTCGAAATTTAAAAGAATTTTAAAATAAAAAGCTGTTGGTAAGGAAACTGCAATATCCACAGCTTTCCATAACATTGCACTAATGACATTTTGCATCCATATACCGTTTTTGCATGTCTCTAGGCCCACCAATAAAGGTGGCTGGTAGAATTACTCTTTTACCAACTTTAGAGACTCGAGTTTCTCCGACTGCAATGTTGTCGATAACTCCTTGATAAAGTCCAGCTCTGATATCTTTTTGTCGAAATAAAAAATAATCCAACCTTGAAGATTCAAGTTTTATATACATATCAATGACAAATTGTTAAAGAAGACGACCACCATGTAGAAAAACAGACTTATCTCGAAGACGAATTTGTAACTTATAGCAATAGTATTCTCTGCAAGATACAACTCTCGACTTCTTTTTCCCTTCCTTCATCACTACATATGTAATGATTCAGTACAATAGAATAGTTTCTTGAAAAAATAGAAAGTTTGGAAAAAATATTATCTCAACTCACCCTTTGTTTCTTCGAAGAGTAATTCATTAGCTGTTTTGAAATCAACCATATTTGATAAAGCAATTGTTGGACCACATCTATCATTTCTGTTATAGATCTTCTCAATTCCTTGATGCCATCCTGTTTCCCCGAAAGGAAACAACAAAGGATATTGCAAAGGATCATAGCAACCGAAGTAGTATTGTACTATGTAAGTGTAACCAGCTTTTCCAAATACAATAATATCTCTACAATTAGCATTTGCACTGTCTTTGGTTTCTATCCATATTGCAGCTACCTGTGACACATTAGGAGCATTAAATACTCTTTGATCTAAACATCCATGATTCCTTATGACAATGACATGATCTTTCAATGTAGGCAGCTCTCTAAGAGAACGAAAGAAGCTGAATATGGATTGTTTTGCAAAATATTAATTAAAGACATTAGCAATTGTGAATCCAACTTATCATAAATGTTTAGACGATGATCAATTTCATGTTCAATATCAAAGTAATATAGTTGTAGATAAGATGGTGATTCATCAGATGGTGTTAACCCATTAATGTAATGGTATACTTGTCCTTGAGCTCTAAAAGTATACACTCCTTTATTTCTTTTGCAAAGTTCCTTGTCATACTTGACACCGAAAGATGTGAAAGCGAAAGAAGTGTTGTACGTTCGAACAAATGTTTGAAAGTCTTTAGCATTTGGCGTGTTTGACATAAACAAAGTCCATAGCCCATCAGGAGAATTTTTTATAGCAAGCAGTATGTCACTATCAGAACAACAAAAGCCTTTTGGTTCTAACCAAAAACGCTTTGCTCCACAGTGTTTGCAAGATAGCACTGGAGGCAACAGATCAGATTGTAGCGGAACAGTGAGTTGAACACCAAAATAGGAACCACGTATTCTCTCAGAGAATGTTCCGTCTTCGCCATTAACTGCAGCTACCCATCAAAATTTCTAACGGGAAAAGATAATAGGATTTCAACTCTACTTTTGAGGAAAAGAAAGTGGTACTCCTGATAAATATCCTCAGATGAACTGATGAATTAAGAGAGTGTACTTACATTTTTTTCGAATGGCCAATTTGTGAAGAGTCTCCTTAGAAGTTGATGTTGCATGCGCTGTGGTAGCGGTGTCACTTTCACTTTCGTTATCAATATTAGACGACAATGTACTTGGATCATGGAACACATGTTTTCTCATATATTACGAAGGAGATGATTGACACAATTGTTGGTAGGTAACCTTTTTTTTTTCGTACAAATATTGCAATCACCTTGATTACTCTTGAAATGTTGTCTCTGTCTCTTGGAGCCCAACTTTTTTTCCTGAATAAGTAACTCATTCGGACTATCAAAAGTGTCTACACAAATCAATCCTTCAACATCCGCAGGTTGAATGTCATCTGCTACAATGTCGACACTGACAGGGAAAAGTTAAGAAGCAGTAGAAGAGCTGAATTGAATTTCCTTCTGTAAACCAACTGAGATTTACTTGGTTGAACAAGAAGCATCTTCTCTTGTATCTTTGGCAGATCTTTTAAGTATACGAAGTTGAGGTAGACTCTTTCTCTTTATCTAACTGTGGGGTTTTTTTTTTTTTTTTTGAGGGGGGAGGGGACAACGCAACCAATATATTGGAATTTGTAGACATAATTTGTAGCGAAGTAGGCAATTTCATGTACAATATCCAAAACATTTGTTGAAAAAGTGTATATTTAAAATTGGAGGGAAAGTTTGAGGGAAAACTTTTGAAATTTGGTTTTGAGTTTTGTCTTATTCACAAACTAACCCAAATGATATTTTGCTTGTCCCACATAGGAAAATTAGAAGAAGTGGGAAGGACATATATAAGTGGAGGTTGGAGTAAGGGTTGGGCCCCTTGGGGGTACCAAGTTTTGTGAAGGGGGAGGAACTAGACCCAATTGGGTTTACCACAAAACACACGCGCACGTGCCGCCGCCCCGCCCCGTTCCGTTCCGGGCTTGGGTGTGGGTGTGGGTGTGGGTGTCGTCCTACTCCTATATATATCTTTTATACAAAATTTGTTTGGAAAATAATTTTGTTTAATCAAAAAAGAGTTTTATTTCAGTTGGAGACCAAGTCTCCCAAAAATTTTCCTCCACGTTTTTTTCTCCAGATTTTTTCTCCAACGTTCCCAGATTTCTCTCCACGTTCTACAACGTTAACTTTCCCCAACGTTCAGAGTATATTTTTTATATATACACAAACTGCTCTCATAAAAAAAGACAGACAATTTTACAGAGAGAAAAAGAGTTACAGAAATACAGTTTTACAAAGGAAAAAAGAGTTACAGAAATATTTCTATACACTGTTTCTATATACAGTTTCTCAGCAACAATTTCTTAAAGGGTGTGGGTTTTCCGATCTTCCTCCGTGCAAGGATTTTCGAGACAGAGGTGATTTCTGGGCTGCTTTATCCTGGGGACGTCGTGGCCTTCATCCGAACTGCTTGCACAACTTGGGCAGAGCCGCGAAGCGTCTTAAAGAGAGCGACTAAGTCCGCGACTCATCCCAAGAAAAATGTCAAAGGCTACTGTTATTGGTAACATTGTTCTATTTTACAGTTTGTGCAAAACCAATTTTAAGACGTTTTTACATCTACCATGGAATCTTCAATGCTCTCTGTTACCCATGACCTCAACAAACCCTTCAAATTTGAGGGCCTTCACTTTAAACGGTTGAGAATGAAAATGATGTTTTTCTTAACTACGAAAAAATTGCAATCCTTTTGTCTTTTTGAAAAACCCACTGGTTTCTGAAAATCCAACTGTTGCTCAAATCAGAGAGTCTGACATATGGAATGAAAATGATTTTCTTTGCAAAAATTATATTTTGAATGGACTCTCTGACAGTCTTTATGACTATTATGCAAACTATAATTCTGCAAAAAAAGTTTGGGATGCCCTTCAGAAAAAATATGACACTGAAGAAGCTGGAGCAAAGAAATTTACAGTCAGCCGTTATTTGAAATACCAAATGACGGATGATAAATCTGTTGAAGCTCAATCCCATGAGCTGCAACAAATTGCTCATGAGATAATTTCTGAGGGCATGGGTTTAAATGATCAGTTTCAAGTTGCTGTCATTATTGACAAGCTTCCCCCAAGTTGGAAAGATTTCAAAAATATTTTGAGACACAAAACCAAAGAATTTTCATTGAAAAGTTTGATTACTCGCCTTCGTACTGAGGAGGAGGCAAGAAAACAAGATTTGAAAGAACAGGTTCTTGTTGTTTCCAACAACAAGAAACCTAAAAAATTTTCTAAAAACAAAACCTCGGTTGTTCTACCACCTGCAAAAACCATGAAGTTTCAAAATCGGAATCAGAACAAGAACCGCAACAACAACAAGAATCAGAATCCGAAGCCAAATCAGAATAGGAACATACCCCCCTCAGGAATAAATGAAGCTGGACTATTTGTTTGCTACAATTCTGGTAAGCCAGGTCATATGGCTCGAAACTGTAGGAATCAACGACGAATTGCTCCCCAAGCAAATCTTGCCGAAGAGCAGCTCGCTGCTATGATTTCTGAGGTTAATATTGTTGGTGGATCCGAGGGGTGGTGGGTAGACATTGGCGCCTCTCGCCATGTTTGCTATGACCGTGACATGTTCAAATCTTATTCTGAAGCTAAGGACAAGAAAGTGCTGTTGAGTGATTCCCACACCACTACTGTTGCTGGTATTGGAGAGGTTGAATTGAAATTTACTTCTGGAAAGACTGTCATCTTAAAGGATGTCTTGCACACTCCAGAAAATGAGAAAAAATCTTGTTTCAGGCTATCTTCTCAACAAGGCTGGATTTACTCAAACTATTGGGGCTGATCTTTTTACTTTGACTGAGAGTGGAGTGTTTGTTGGAAAGGGTTAGGCAACTGAGGGCATGTTTAAGTTAAATGTTGATTTTAATAAAATTTCTTCTTCTGCTTACATGTTGTGTTCTTTTAATGTTTGGCATGCTAGATTATGTCATGTGAATAAAAGGCTTGTGAAAAATATGAGTAGTCTAGGATATATTCCACAATTGTCCTTAAATGAATTTGAAAAATGTGAATTTTGTAGCCAAGCTAAAATCACTAAAACACCACATAAATCTGTCACTAGGGAATCTGAACCTCTTGATGTTGTCAATATCAAGATATAAAAGTATTCTTTACTTTTCAAAGGATTTGCAGTGTGGAAGTAAAGGTCGAACCCACAGAGATTGATTACTACAGCTTTTAATTTTAAAACCTAAGTCTACTTAATTAAGAAAAACTGATTTGATTTGGTTTTTATTTAAACTAATAACAATAAAAGTAAATCTAAACTATGAAAGCAATTAAAAGTGTTTTTAAATAATATTTAAAGGAACCTAGGATTGCAAATCCACCACTAGCTTCATAATAGGAATATTTATGAATCACTTTAGCTTATTACGTTGGATGAATAGGGGGAATTGTAGCTACAAGCCCAATTCCTCCGACAAGAAGATAATCATGGTTCAAGCACCAACATAATCCATCTTCGGTTAGCACGAATTATCCCACACTAAACTAGGGTTGTGATCTAATCCGTCTATCCTAGGCATGGACTATTCGGATACTTGATAGCACGAATCAATAAAGCACCATCACATGTAAACAATCTAAACAAGCACAGCAAGAATAGATCGTTGAGCACATCACAGTCAAAATAGATCTAAGACAAGAATAAATTCTGAAAGCAATGATTTAATCAATGTAAGTACGATTTATTTATAAAAATCCTCTAAACATGTGACTGTCATCCATACATAATAGACTAAAACAAAAGCATAAATAAAACCCTATTACTCATCTAGGGCTTCATTGAAACCCTAGATCAATGATCTAAGCTGCCATAGGAGTAGAGATCGGCAAGTAGTTGATGGAGGAGGCCATGGAAATCCTTGGTCTTCTTCTTCTTCTCCTTGCTTCTCCCTCTTCAAGGGCTGAAAGTATGGTCGTAGAATGTGTGTATATAATAATTGCCAACCCTCTAATTGAAGTAAAATAGAGTATATATAGATTTACAACATGTTTTGGAAGCCTTTACAACTCGAAACGGACTGAAACTCATGTAATTTACAGTCTGGACGTCGTTTAGCAGTCTCGTTTGCACAGGAGTCCTCAGTATACTGAAATACGCAACATTGGTTTTTGGGCATATCGCGCGAGCGCGACTTTTGGTCCTTCGCGCGCGCGGATCGCGCGAGCGAGTTATTGGGGGTCTCGCGCGAGCGGATCGCGCGAGCGACTCTCTGATTTTCGCGCCCGCGGACCGCGCGCGCGACATTGGTTTTTCAGCTTCTTTCTTGATGCTTTTTCACCCTGTTTAGCCTGGTTTAGTTGATTTCTTACAAAACCTGTCAGAAACTAGAAAACAGAGTAAAAATATACAAAAACAGGATAAAATGGTCTAACAAATGCGCGTTAAAGCGTATAATTAGGATTAGTTCTCTCCCGATCACCTCTTGAATTAATTCATTCAGATATTTGTGAATATGAAGGAATTTTAACTAGAAATGGAAAAAGGCATTTTATTACTTTTATTGATGATAGTTCAAATTATTCATTTGTTTATCTTACGAAAAATAAAAGTGAAGCTATTGACATGTTCAAAATTTTCCTAAATGAGATTGAAAATCATTTTAATAGGAAAATTAAAAGATTTCGTAGTGACAGAGGTCATGAATATGATTCTGATGAATTTATTGCTTTATATAAAATTCATGGAATCATTCATGAGAAAACTGCCCCTTATTCCCCTGAAATGAATGGAAAAGCTGAAAGAAAAAAATAGGACTTTTACTGAATTAGTAGTTGCTATTTTATTAAATTCAGGGGCAGCTTCTCATTGGTGGGGGGAAATATTATTAACTGTTTGTCATGTATTAAATAGAGTTCTTAACTCTAAAACTAATATTTCCCCTTATGATATTTGGAAAAGAAGAAAACCAAATGTGGATTATTTTAGAACATGGGGTTGTTTGGCATATGTTAGAATTCCAGACCCTAAAAGGTCCAAATTAGCTAGTAGAGCTTATGAATGTGTTTTTATTGGTTATGCTATTAATAGTAAAACTTACAGATTTTATGACTTAAAGAATCATGTTATAATTGAATCTAGTGATGTTGATTTTTTCAAAAATAAATTTCCTTTTAAATTTAAAAATAGTGGGGGTTCAACATCATTTGATATACCTAGATTAGTAGAATCAAATGAATATGAACTTGAACCTAGAAAAAGTAAGAGAGCCCGAATCACGAAAGATTTTGGGACCGACTTTTATACTTACAACTTAGAGGAGGATCCTAACACCTTCCAAGAAGCCTTGACTTCTATAGATGCTGATTTATGGCAAGAAGCTATAAATGATGAAATGGAATCATTGGAATCAAATAAGACTTGGCACTTAGTAGATCTTCCACCTGGTTGTAAGACAATAGGTTGCAAATGGATTCTTAAAAAGAAATTGAAACCCGATGGCACGATAGACAAATATAAGGCACGTCTTGTAGCTAAGGGTTATAGACAAAGAGAAAATATTGATTTCTTTGATACTTATTCACCTGTCACAAGAATTACTTCTATTCGTGTACTAATTGCTTTAGCTACTATTCATGATTTAGTAGTACACCAAATGGATGTTAAAACAGCCTTTTTAAATGGTGAATTAGAATAAGAGATTTATATGGACCAACCTGAAGGTTTTATTATTTTTGGTCAAGAAAATAAAGTTTGCAAATTAGATAAATCTCTTTATGGTTTGAAACAAGCTCCTAAACAATGGCATAATAAATTTGATAGTTTAGTCATCTCAAATGGTTTTAAAATAAATGAAAGTGACAAATGTATTTATTACAAATTTGAAAACAACACATGCACTATTATTTGTTTATATGTGGATGACTTAGTTATTTTTGGATCAAATATTCATGTCATTAATGAAGTTAAATCTTTCTTATGTGCCAATTTTAATATGAAAGATTTAGGAGAAGCTAGTGTAATTCTTGGAATTAATATTACTAGGTCCGAAAAGGGACTTTCTTTAGATCAATCTCACTACATTGAGAAGATTCTAAAGAAATACAATTACTTTAACTGCAAACCAGCATGTACTCCATATGACCCTAGTGTAAAATTGTTCAAGAACACTGGTGACAGTGTTAGACAAACTGAGTATGCGAGCATCATTGGTAGCCTCCGTTATGCTACTGATTGCACTAGGCCAGATATAGCTTATGCTGTTGGAGTACTATATAGGTTTACTAGTAGATCTAGTATGGAGCATTGGCATGCTATTGAAAGGGTCATGCGTTACCTAAAAAGGACGATGAACCTAAAATTACACTATCAGAAGTTTCCCGCTGTCCTTGAAGGATATAGCGATGCTGATTGGAATACCCTATCAGATGACTCCAAGGCCACTAGTGGATACATTTTTTGTATTGCTGGAGGCGTAGTTTCATGGAAGTCTAAGAAACAGACTATTTTGGCTCAGTCCACTATGGAGTCAGAGATGATAGCACTAGCTACAACTAGTGAGGAGGCAGGTTGGCTGAGAAATCTGCTATCAGATACCCCTTTATGGGAGAGACCGATACCAGCTGTCCTAATCCACTGTGATAGTACCACGGCTATTGCAAAAGTTGAGAACCGTTACTATAACGGCAAGAAGTGACAAATACGGCGCAAGCACAGCACTATTAGAGAGTTTCTCTCTTCTGGAGCTGTAAGAGTGGATTATGTACGGTCTGAGGAGAACTTGGCTGATCCTTTGACGAAAGGACTAGCACGAGAGGGTTTGTAAAACCTCGAAAGGGATAGGACTAAAGCCCTTAGATAGTTGAGTCACTTGTGATAGTAACCCAATCTATAGACTGGAGATCCCAAGAAATAGGTTCAAAGGGTAATAACAAGTCATGAAGTGATATGAGTAGAATCATGCTAATATCTATATATGGGGGTAATACTCCAAGTCCATCCCTACGAAGCATGACATCCTGAAGGACAGAAGGTTGAGTTATTTATGACTCTTAATGAGATCTAAACTCCATTTGGAGTGGGATACCTAGCTATAGGAGTACCCTTGTTAGACTCACCTACGCGAATGTGGAAGTGAGGCCGCTTCCTATGAAATTATGGGCAAATTATCTAGTTCATTTGCTATACTGGGATATAAGCACACGGCCGTAAAGTGCTGGTTTTTGAACTTCACCCTAGTAGGACTGTGTGTGTGGTGTTGTCTGAGATAGAGTTCAAAACTACGGTTACTCTAGTATAATCGGAAGCACTATCACTACGTAAAGGTTCAAGTTGAAAAACACCTTTACTTATGAACAGTTTTATGATACGTTGCTCGATGATCTTAAATCAATTTTTAAAATACAAGTGGGGAATTGTTGAAAAAGTGTATATTTAAAATTGGAGGGAAAGTTTGAGGGAAAACTTTTGAAATTTGGTTTTGAGTTTTGTCTTATTCACAAACTAACCCAAATGATATTTTGCTTGTCCTACATAGGAAAATTAGAGGAAGTGGGAAGGATATATATAAGTGGAGGTTGGAGTAAGGGTTGGGTCCCTTGGGCACTGCACCAAATTGGCCGATTTGTCACTGCTATGGGAGTTGACAAAGGGCCTTTGTCACTGCTTCAGACCGTGACAATTTCGGGGGTGACAAAAAATATTTGTCACTGAACATGGAAGTGACAATATTGTTTGTCACTGCCCATTTGAAGACCCCTTAAAGGGTTAATTTCCTTCCCTTCGTCACCGCTGCGAACCGTGACAATAATTTCACATTTGTCACTGCCCGAAGCGGTGACAATAATTTCAATTTTGTCACGGCTCTGAGCGGTGACAAATGGTGGTAACAATTTTTCAAATTTGTCACAGCTATTAACTTTATGGGTTTGTCACTGCTTGCAACCGTGACAAATTTTGAAAAAACTTTTTTTAAAAAATCATGTTTCTTTTGGTACCTGTATAATTGTAATCCAAAACAATTTAACTATAAACAACAAAGTTGCCTAAACACCATTTAGAGGAAAAGTGAAAAGCAAAATATACATATATATATATGTATATATATTACAGAATGTCGCTGAAAGAATGAAAAAGTTAAAAGAAAATTTCAAAAATGCAAGTCATACAAGTGTTTTAGTAACAACAATAAATTGAAATCAGTTATGTACATGCCCTATTTCCAAAAACAAACGCATATTAAATCCAAGTCAGGGTGGTTGTTTATTCACACCAGATTTAGCAAAGGAGTTCGCAAGTGCTAATGAATTACTTCTACTCTTCCACATTGCACCTGATTTCAATTTCTGTCAATTGAACCTGGAAAACCCAAAATAAGCTATTGATCAATCCCATAGATGAGACTAAGTCCAATTGCAGCAACATTTGAAACTAACTAGACTGAGTAAAAAAATATGCTTAGTAAACGGGGACAACCAAACACTTGAAGCATATACATGAACACAAAAGTAAATAAACCCAATTATAGAGCATAAAAGGAAACCCCAAAATTAGCAATGTGTTCATTATCACAAGTACAAAAAGGCATCAGAAATCAATCACATAAAATCCCAAAAACTTTACTAACCAAACATCAAATTAAGAAACAAGGAACAATTCAATCATCTTCTCCAAAACCAACTTCACCCCATCAATGGAAATGGGGGTTTTCAATTATTTTTCAGTTATCAATAGATACAAATAGAAAGGGTGGCTTCTCTGTTTTCTTGAAGTAAATTCTTCAAGAAATTCACGGAATCTAAATTCATGTGCAGAAGAGCATCTAGCAAAGTTTCGTTGTCAAAATTTCCCAAAAAGTCGTCAATGGAGTTACCTTAATAAAAAACTGACAACCGCAATGAATATATGTATATATATATATATATATATATGTGTGTGTGTGTGTGTATACTAGTGGGGTTGCTGCGGGCACGGCACGCAGTTTGTTGTTCGTGGCCCTTACTTTTTTGGGTGGTGATTTTTTTTTATATTTGGTACATTAGCGAGCAGTCTAGGTCATTTTTTGTTGAACCAAAGTCCACATGACTGGTATGTTGTTTTCATCAATATGTCTTTCTTTCAAACACAGTCATAAGTATAAATTAAAGTAAAACACAAAAGACGAATGTAGGGTTAGAGGAAAGGAAAACAAATAAATTAAAAAAGCTATCCGCCTTTGCCAAACAGGCTCTACAAAGGGCTAAAGATCCAATATTACCTTTATAAAACCAAGCTTGGTTTTGTAGCATTCGCCTAATTTTCCAGCTACATATACTTTTATTTTTTGGGTAATTACATGGCAATACGAGAATGTGCGTGGAGATAAGTGTGCAAGTGTATATTATTCGATTTTTCTCAGAGTAATTATATACTTTGGGGTTGAGTGGAGATGTGCAATACGAGAATGACTGTGAATAGACCACGGGTAATGATGGTGGGTGGGACATAGTGTGCAAGTATATATACGATGTATTTAAGTGTAAGTGATATTTGAGCATTATCAACATTAGTGATATTCCTCTAATATTACACACACACACACACACACACACACACACACACACATACAACTACATCTCAAAGAAAATTGGGAAAAAAATTATCAGAAATTATTCAAAAAGAAAATTAAAACCTCAACAAGAAAAACATTAGATGAGAAAAGTACATTACCTACTGACGAAGAACTGAGCTACGATTACACAGCTGAAATTCCCAATACATCACAAAAATCTCGAACACAAAGATCAAACCTAAACTTGAATTTATCCAAATATGAACATGAATGCAAGATTCAAAAGCATTTCTAGGGTTTCTTGTAGATAGATATATATATATATATATATAGAGAGAGAGAGAGAGGGGGATGAGGCGAGAGGGATCTTGAGAGAGAGAGAGAGAGAAAGAGAGAGGGATAGGGGCGAGAGAGAGAGGGCTACGGTGTGAGAGAGGGCGACGGTAAGAGAGAGGTGGTCGGAGCTCAGCGAGCAGTGGTCGGAGCTAAGGGAGGGTGAGGGGGATCTCGAGATACGGCCGAAGAGGTGGTCAGATCTGAGATGGAGGGGGGAAGACAAGAAAGAGGCTGAAGGGTTTCGTTAGAGTGCCTTACAAAAAGTAAGAGGGATATGGGAAAATTTTTAGGGGGATATGGAAAAAATAGGAAGGAAAGAAAGAGCCCTACAAAATATTTCATTTGGGCTAGATTTGTCACTGGGTTAGACAGTGACTATTATTGTCACTGCTATTGGAGGTGACAATATGTTAATTTTGTCACCAACTCCAACTTGTCACTGTTATCAGTGACAATTTTGTTACTGCTGGAGACAGTGACAAAGTTAGCGAAAATAAGGGTGACAAATTCGCTGTTTTGGTGTAGTGGGGGGTACCAAGTTTTGTGAAGGGAGAGGACCTAGACCCAATTGGGTTTACCACAAAACACACACAAGCGTGCGCGCCGCCGCCGCCGCCCCACCCCGCTCCGCTCCGTTCGAGGCCGGGCCGGGCCGGGCTTGGGTTTGGGTTTGGGTGTGGATGTAGTCCTACTCCTATATATATATATATATATATCTCTTTTTATACAAAATTTATTTGGAAAATGATTTTGTTTAATCAAAAAAGAGTTTTATTTTCAGTTGGAGACCAAGTCTCCCAAAAAATTCCTCCACGTTTTTTTCTCCAGATTTTTTATCCAACGTTCCCAGTTTCTCTCCACGTTCTGCAACGTTAACTTTCCCCAACGTTCAGAATATATTTTTTATATATACACAAACTGCTCTCATAAAAAAAGACAGATAGTTTTACAGAGAGAAAAAGAGTTACAGAAATACAGTTTTACAAAGGAAAAAAGAGTTACAGAAATATTTCTATACACTGTTTCTATATACAGTTTCTGAGCAACAATTTCTTAAAAGGGTGTGGGTTTTCCGATCTTCCTCCGTGCAAGAATTTTCGAGACAGAGGCGATTTCTGGGCTGCTTTATCCTAGGGACGTCGTGACCTTCATCCGAACTGCTTGCACAACTTGGGCAGAGCCGCAAAGCGTATTAAAGAGAACGACTAAGTCTGCGACTCATCCCAAGAAAAACGTCAAAGGCTACTGTTATTGGTAACATTGTTCTATTTTATAGTTTGTGCAAAAACAACATTAAACCAACATGAAAAAATAATACAAAATACTTTGAACTCCAACAGGGTACTGAAATATTCTAATGGGAAATAATCATAGTGGTGAATATGAATTTGAGAATCAGTATAATTTGGCAGATGACAAATAATCTGTAACAGTCATTGCCTACTGTAACAAGAGCAATTCCAAAAAAGAGGAAAGCCCTCTGAAGAACAGTCAAGGGCGAACTTTGAAGGTAAATCCGCTGATATAATCAACCGGTGCTTAAAAGATGAAATATTAGGAAAACACGGTGATGTAAGTAAAATAGCTGCAATTACCTGAGATAGCAATATAAGTAGTTTTTTTTTGCTGAATGCAATATAAGTAGTTGTAGGTGAGAATAACAGTACCAATTGCGACACTGGCTTCAATCTGATTTGTGAGTCCTAATTGACCAAAAAACGGAAAAATTAAAAAGGGGTAATAAGAAGCTGTTTTTGAGAAAATGTTTCCTACTACATAGCAGGTAAGTATCCATGTGATTTAAAATAGATTGAAGTAATTTCCGAATTGGGAATTTGAAATTAAAATAGATTGAACTTCCATTTGTAAATCTTCATGAGTTTGCTAGAATGAGTAATAAATTCAATTTCCATCTGAAAATCTGTGTGTGTTTAGTAGGTGTATTGGAAATTATTCAGGTAAATCTATATATGTACATATATATATATATTAGTGTATATCAAAAATAAGAAGTCCAATTGCAGATTAAATTGCTGTTAACCTTTCTAAATCAATCCTTTACCTTTGTAAATCAATACGGTGAAAGTGAGGGAAAGGCTGAAGATATCTGGGCATGTGAGGAAGATAATAGAGCTGGGAAAATGAGAGAGAGAGAGAGAGAGAGAGAGAGAGAGAGAGGTTGAAAGTTGTTTGTTGAAAGGAGGTTAAAGGCTTAAAGCCCACGAAGGTGAAACATGGCTTTGGCTGGTGACGTGTTGCTATTACTGTATTACAGCAAGATGTGTCTTTTTTACGCCAAAAACAGCCAGAATTTGAAGGCCAAAATTACCAAAAAGCCCAAGAAAGATGAAAAAGTACTAAATTGGACAAGTTAATTACAAATTGGCACACAAACCGAGAAACTCTCCCTTTATACTATGTTAATAGATATACATGAACACACATATACATACCCACATACATAAACAGATTCGCATATCTGTTAGACTTGATGGAAGAGATGGAGAGGGATTGTTTGAGAGGATGTACTTGGGAGGGGAGGGAAGATGACGGTTGGTGGTGGGAAAGAAAACATGGCGGGTTGGGGGAGGTTTGGGTGAGGAAATTATCCCATGGTTACAAGGTGGTGAGGTTGTACATCTAGGATCCTAAGTTGTACTTTTGTTTCTATAATTGTATGATTTGTCCTCATTTAAAACCACGTGCCGTATAGTCTTTGGTTATACAGATTTGAGGGGTTTTTGTGACAGTCAATCCGAGTCTGTAAACTACTGTTTACGCTAACCAGTGTATAAATGCGTATAATTCGTATCAGGTCATGAAAATGCAGAACAACAAAAAAAATATACGGGAGCTCCTTTAATTAAGCTAGAAATTTTACGGGTATTACATAAATAATATATAGATTAATATAATTATACATAAGATACAAGAATTTTTATTGTATTTTTTGTTAATAATGAGTGTTAACAATATTTCTACAAGAGTTTTTATTGTATTTTTTGTTAATAATGAGTGTTAACAATATTTCTACAAGAGTTTTTATTGTATTTTTTGTTAATAATGAGTATTAACAATATTTCTAAACACTATTTTATGATAAAATGTTTTTTTATTTTTAGATTAAGTCCTTAAAAAAACAAAAAAATAAAATAAAAATAATAGCAATGGGCCGGACCGGACTGGGTTTGGGATTTGAGATGTTGTTTAGGGCCAGACTTGGGCAATCATCTCTAGGCCCACCATGGGGCCGTGCCAGGCTTGTACAAAGGTAAGTACACTTAGTATCTAGTGTAGGCCTGACCTGAACCCAGCCCGGCCCGACAGATGGCCACCCATAATTAGTAATTTAGTCCGTGCTTATAGCACAAGAAAGCATAAAAACCATTGTTTACCAGAGAAATAGTCACATGGTATTGGAACATGGCCTTGTGGTGGTCTAATCAACACTAGCCGGCCAATAGAGTAATGCTATGTTTTTCAAATTTTTTATCTCAAATACATGTGGCAGCATGGGCGGACCCAGAATTTTTGGTCAGGGGGCCCTTAAATTATACGGGGGTTAGGGGGCAGCGTCCCGGAGGGGAATTTTTTTTATGTCTACTTATACACAATTATGTGTAAAACTATAAATTTGGTTTAACACCCCTAGTTTGGGGTAAATCGTGTAATTTTAGGAGGTCTATTTCTAAAACCTGTAATATATTAAATGTAAATCTTAAATTTTCAAAAGTCCAGGGGGCCTGTGTCTAAAATCTATAAAATATTTTATGTAAATCTAAAATTTTTAAAAGTCCAAGGGGGTCTGTGTGAATTTTAGGAGGGTCCATTTATAAAATCTGTAAAATATTACATGTGATTCCGTAATTTTCAAAAGTCCAGGAGAAGCCTGTGCCACCCCTGACTACTATGTAGGTCCGCCACTGTGTGGCAATGTGACGAATACCACCTTTAATAATGGTGACATCACTTCAACATTTTTCAATCAAAATTCAATGACTCCACTACCAAATATATTTGAGATCTAAAATTTGGGAAGAATAATATTACTCTAACAATAATACTAGGTACACAGTATATTTCACAACACATCCACAATCATATGCATGTATCTTGTGCTGATAGCCAATAACATGGTCACATAAAAGTCTCTTGTTGGCTAGAATCGCCACGTGACACTGATTTTGTAACATACAATAATTTTCTCAGTCTACCTATAGTCGCGCGGGAAAATACCGAGAACATTATTTTATTTTACTATGAAAAATGCCCATTGCTTAATTCTCATTTTCACTTCTTCCTCTCTCTCTCTCTCTCTCTCTCTCTCTCTCTCTAGAAAGTGAAAAGCAGATCTCCATTCTCGTCCCAGAAATTGATCAATCGAAGCACGATGTACCCCGAAGTGAACCTATCAAACCCTAACCCTATCCCAAAATCATCTTCGTCCTCACTCTACCCAACAATCAACACCAAAGACCTCAACAATCTGATCCCCCATCAAAATGACGATTTTGCCCATGATCAGAACCCTAATTCCCCATCCGCCCCACCGGAGTCCGTCGAGGAGGTCCTCATCACCGTTGACGGCGCAATCCTCCATTTGATCGATAAACACTACAGCGTCGAGCTCGCTTGCGGCGATTTATCGATCGTCCGTCTCCGGCAGGGTTCCAACGTGATCGCAATCCTCGCCCGAGTCGCCGACGACATCCAGTGGCCGTTGGCCAAGGATGAGGTCGCCGTGAAAGTCGACGACTCGCATTACTTCTTTTCGTTCCGTGCACCGAAGGAGAGCGAATATGATGATTCGGACGATATGTTGAGTTACGGATTGACGATCGCGTCCAAGGGGCAAGAAGGTTTGTTGAAGGAATTAGATGGGGTTTTGGAGAGTTACAGTAGTTTTTCGGTGGCAGCGAAGGGGAAGAAATCGGGGGTTTTGGATGGATCGGTGGCAAAAGAGGTGGCGCCGGCGGATCTGAAGTCGAAGAAGAAGAGGGAAATGATGGAGGAAAGGTGTGGGGCCTATTGGACGACGTTGGCGCCCAATGTGGAGGATTATAGTGGAACTGCTGCGAAATTGATTGCGGGCGGGTCGGGGCAGCTTATTAAGGGGATTTTGTGGTGTGGTGATGTTACTGTTGATAGGTTGAAATGGGGCAATGAAATTATGAAGAAGAGGATGGCCCCGGGTTCTAAGTCGGAGATCAATCCAGATACCTTGAAGAGGATCAAAAGGTTTGGACTTTTTGTTTGTATTTTTTTTTTCACCATTACTTTCCTCTTGATTGGTTGTTAATATGGTCTAGTTTGTATGTGTAATTCAAGGTTGCATTTTACTATCTGTGCATGTGATTTTTTGTATATCTTTTGGGATTTCTTTAATTTTGGTTGGTAAGGTGTAAAGTGTAAAAAGTGCGCATTTTTTGGATATTCTGCTGCTAATTTTTGGTTATGGAAGTTTTATTGTTTAATGGGATTCATGGGTTTTAAACTTTGGAGTGCATTGTGATGTATGTAGTTTGAATGGGTAAATATAGTTATGATTTTGTCATTCTTGTAGGGTTAAGAGGGTGACCAAGATGACAGAGAAAGTAGCAACCGGAGTCCTTTCCGGGGTAGTGAAGGTTTCGGGATTCTTCACAGGTTCAGTTGCAAACTCAAAAGTGGGCAAAAAGTTCTTTGGCCTTCTTCCAGGAGAAATTATCCTTGCTTCTCTGGATGGATTTAGTATGTCTCTCTCTCTCTCTCTCTCTATATATATATATATATATATATGCCCATTGAAATTGTAAGTGTGTAACAAATTCTTTTCTTTAACATGTTTGAAACTGCTGTTTATGCTTCAGCCAGCTTCTATGTTTTGGAGTTTCTGAGTGTTGACATTATTTTGGGTTTATTGCTTTAGTTTGTATATGCCATTCCTTCGGTGCATTAACATTTTCCTCCTTTGCTTTTTATAATTTTTTTTGCCAACCCTGAATGTGATCACTGCTTTCATGTTGATTTGAGTATCCTATGTTCTTTGTCGTCATCACGGATTCTCATTCCTTTCATGTTATTAAATGGAGTTTTACCTTTGATGTGGAGTCAGATATTAGGTTTGAGGTGGGGATTTGAACCATTAAGTGGGTAAAAAGATTGCTGCAGGAGTTTTGACCTCTGAAGATGATTGCTCTTTAGAATATCTTGTCCTTCACCTCCGATTTGAATTGAATTGAATTGAATTGTGTGGTAGATTTTGGTTGTAACATAACTTAAGAATTTAGTCAAGTCACTAGAAGTTGACATGTATCAGATTGTTCAACCAGTTTTTAAAAAAAGGTGCTCTGAATGGAGTTGGGATTTAGTTGACAATATTGCCACACCTCGGTGAGTTTGCTCAAACAATTATGGATCATTGATTGGTAGCGAGGTGATGGAACAAGATAGCGTGAGAGCGTCCTGTACTTAGTCTGTCGGAAGTTCCTGAGTCTATTTACAGTGTCAAATGTGCGATATATTATGTTGGCTCTGGTGGTAGTTTCCTTGTGAATTCATGTTGTTTTTCAGATAGCTTTCAATTGTCGAATCAAGATGTTTGTATACCAGGAGACTAGTAAATTTTGGATATGTCAGAACTAACATACTGACACGAGAATTTTTTGTGTGTGCTTGTGTGCTATACCCAAGTGTAGGCAATCGTGCAAGTAATATAGTACTGAAAGTCCAGGTCGATCCCACAGGGAAGGTTGAAAATTAATTACCTAGATTAAACTCTAAAAAGAAAAAGAAAATTTAATGCTCAAAGAAACTGTAGAACACGGAGTTCTACGATTAACAACTATTAAAATTAAAAGCAACTAAATTACTTTAAACTGACAACTAACTAGTTAACTAGAGCAATATTTTAAAACTGGTTTTCTTAGTAAAAGAGAAATGTTGGGATTACACGAATCCACAGTGACCTAGTCATCTACCATGCAATTACGTTAAAGCTCATTGGAGTGCATCTTCTACAATATTCCGTATTTTTCTAAAGATAGAGAATCCATAGCCCTTTCATGACCGGGACTATATCATCCAAATTAAGTTCGAAATACATAAAAGCGATTTAAAACAATAGTTAAGACTCGCACCTACAATGGTGTTAGCATTGAGGGTGGTTTGCAAAAGATATTGAAGAAAAATGCTTTAAGGCTTTAAGTTTAAAGACTGTTTTGACAAACTGAGCATTTGGGGACAGTTTGATAACAAATCTGTGAAACAGAAAGTCTAGGAATACTGTATTGAATGTTCTCAAGAATCAGAGGTTTCGATCGATCGACACGCTTTCGATCGATCGAATATCTTCATCTCTCGATTGATCGAAATGTCCTCGATCGCTCGACAATGTCTCTGTTCCGATCGATCGAAATAAATTCGATCGATCGAACACACGAATTATTCTGCTGCATGGCAGAGGCTTAAGATCACGGTTTCATCGTGATCTCCCAACCCGAGGACTACTCAGGCATAGTCTGGAGTGCCTTAGATTCGTTTTTAACGTAAAAGTCCATTAGGGATGCGTTTGGTTGTGATTTACAAATGAAAAATACAAAAACTATCGATTTAACACTATCTAAATGCGAGTCTATGTTCCCAACAGATTATACTACGAGAATAACAGAACAGAATATCAATAAACTAATGTAACATAACCTGGAACGAACAAACTGCGATTACTTGATGAGAAACCAAACCAAATAACAATAAACCTTGAGAAAACCTACAAAAACATATAAACTCTCTATTTCTCTGTGTAAAACTGATAAAAAAAAACTGAAAGTGGGCGTCCTTTAGACGTGAATATAACTAGTATAAATAGAAAAACCTAAGGCTAGGGTTACAAAAAATGTCCCCGCTGCGTGCGCGTAAGTTCTGATAAAAGCCATGGTCGATCGATCGAACATCTCTCGATCGATTGAACTTCTGGGATCTTCGAGCGCTTGAACTGCTTTCGATCGATCGAAACCTCGATCGCTCGAGACCTCTTCGATCGCTCGAAACTCTCTTTTCATGTTTGAATTGTCTTCATTGAAACCAAGCACTTCCTTTTATCTTGCTTATTCAATTCTTCACACAGCAATAGTAATCTGCACAAATAACCACTAAAACAATACCACTTATCATAGATTAATCATAGTGTAAAAACTGGCATTGTAATTCAAATTGCAGATAAACAAGGGAATTGTAAACTAATTCAGTATATTTTCTTCTTTTAGCGCGGTAGTATTTTACAAACCCCGCTTGTCACATACTGCACAAGAGGTAATTGGTCTAATACGCTGTCATTATTTAAGTTCTGTAGAGTGGTCTGTGGAGCATCCATGACGTAGGAAAGTTTTGGGGGAACATCATAATCTCGCGATTGATGTATTCAGAAGTAAATCATTTGTTTATTATCTCAATTGCTTATGGGTACTGTTTTTTGTTTTTTTGTTCTATCTTATTAATAACTTTTGGCTAAGTCTTTCTGGGGATATTAGATCTTAGGGTTTGTGAAAAACTGTATGACTGGGGTAAGGCCGTAAGGGCAAGTCTTTTAATTGGACCTGGAAGGGAGAAGTTTTGTTCTCTTCTTTTGGCTGTAAATAGTATTTAAGAGGCTTTTATGATTTTGACTGAATAAAACCAATTTAAACCAACTAAAGATCTTACCAAAGACTGAAGAGTATAACATGATTCAAGTTATGACCCATCAAGCCGATGACAGCCTTGCTCAGGATTTTTGATTTTGTCAAGTCAACATACCCTTGATTCCTGAAAAATAAAATTTGGCTCGACTGGGTGAATGAGATCATAAAATAGGACCTCACTCTAACTTAAACATGGCTGTGACTTGTGAGGGGTCTCAAGTAAGTGCAACCTTAAAATCGACCATTTCCATTTTCTTTCTTTCTATATTCTTCTTAGAATAATTTTTAAACAAGCTTCCTCTCAGGCTTTTTATGCACCACATCTCTTTCTACCAAGCTGCCTTTCGTTTAGGGGAATCAGCACCTTTGAGAGAATGATATGCACATGTTGAAGTTTGATGTATATTGTTGGCCTATTCTCTAATAGCTTAAGCTTTTGGAGTATCGGTGACTTAACATGGTATTAGAGCCTTGTTTGTGGGGAGGTCTTGGGTTCGACTCCTCATCCTTGCCACATCCGTATCTTTGTACTTGGTTCATCCGCATTTTTGCCCACCCAGGCCTTCACTGGGTGACATTTGTCCCATTCCATTCCCATTTTGCCCCTGCACCTATCAACATAATTACTAGAATGAGACATATGTCACCCAGTGAATGCCTGGGTGAGCAATGGTGAATCAAAAATGGGTGAGCAAAAATCTAACTTGGTGGGCATCTCCATATTCAGCCCTTGTTAGTTTTTCCATTACTTGAACTATCTTTTGATGAACAGGCAAGGTTTGTGATGCTGTTGAAGTAGCTGGAAAGAATGTCCTATCAACTTCATCCACTGTGACAACTGAACTTGTATCTCACAGGTAAAATTACTCTCCTGTGATATAAGTGCACATGAATATATCAATTGAAACTCAACAACAGTATAGAAGAAAGAACCCCATCCCAGTTATGAGTTAACCATACTTAATAAGAGTGTACAGAGTCTACATGCCAAGATAACTGGCTAGTTTATCCCATTGCCATTTGCTTGATTAGGAGTTAGGACTATACATCGGTGGGCTTTTGACCGGAGTTACAAACTGAACCGACCATGTCAGTTTTTTAATTCTCGCAACCAATTCGACCGATTCTTCTTTGGGACATTCATACAACCGACCATATTTGGGGTGGTCGGTTTTGGTCAACTGAAGGATTAGTAATCGTGTAATCCTTTCTGAAATGAGAACAAATACACGACTATATGATGCATATATGTGTACCTGTATTCGTGTCTGCTAAATCGAAGTGTGACAAATTGAAAACGAAAGAACGAACTGACCGTTAGTTTAGTGAGTTGCTTCTCACTTGCCTGTTCTGCAACTTTCTCTCTCTCTCTCTCTCTCTCTCCCTCTCTCTCTCTCTCTCTCTCTAAATTCTTTCTTCTAAACAACCAACGTCAAGCCCTCTTTTTGGTCGAGCATTAGCCATGGCTAGGGGTTTTCCAAACTCAATACCTCACCCTTTTTAATTGACCATTAGCTAGGGTCCTAGGGAGAACCCATAACTTACAAAAGAGAGATAGAGATCCATAGAGAATGAATGACTGAAAGCTTGAGATCGGCTGTGGTGGATGAATTGGTAAGAGTGGCGGAGGCGACTGGTTGCTTGAGAGAGAGAGAGAGAGAGAGAGAGAGAGAGAGAGCATATGCTGCTGATGCAACAATAGGGTATAAGTAGCAGCGGCGGCCGGTTCAGTTACCAATGCTTTAAATTGGCAAGAACCGAACTGAGAGATCAGTTTTTAGAAATGTTGAAGCCGAAATCGACCGTGACTAGTAGAAAGCCGGTCGACTTTGGCTGGCTGGTTCAGTTGTGCGGTTTTCTTGTACAGTTCTTGTTTGATGTGGTATTGTCACAACATTAGGGGTCATTTGGGAAGGCTTAGAACCGGTTTTGTAGTGTGGTTCACAAGTGGATCAGTTCTGCCTGTTTTAGGTATTTGGTGAACCAGATAGAAAATGAGAACAAAACCTGATCTTGATGTATGCATTCCAAAACAAGCTCTTAGATATTGCTATTGTCATATTGAAAGGAGTGACGCTGTGGTTCCCAAGTTTTCATCCCAAATTTGGTTCACATCACATGTGACATTGGGACCATAAAAAACAACTTCCAATGAAAATTAGGTGGTCCCACTTTTATTTTTATTGAATGTGACCCCACTGCCATGTGTTGGGAACCAATTTTGGGATATAATTTTTTTTGGGGAATCGTATCTTTATTCCATTGAAAGTATGAACTTGAAGGACTGTCTTATTCCGATGCAGGTACGGTGAAGATGCAGCTAAGGCAACTAGTGAAGGGCTTGATGCTGCAGGGCATGCTATAGGGACTGCATGGACTGTTTCTAAAATTCGAAAAGCCATAAACCCGAAAAGTGTCCTAAAACCGAGCACCCTAACCAAATCTGCTGCTAAAGCTGCTGCTGCTGATGTGAAGTCTAAGAGTTCCAAGTAATTATCAATGAGCATTATTACTTTGGTTCCTTCTGTTTGTCTTCTGTAGGTTTTAGGGTTTAGAATTTTCTTTCTTAGTTTTTCTTCCTCGTGTGTCACATAAACTTCCACATCTTCGTTAATCACTGTATATATTGCTTCCACCTGTGAAAAATGGAGCTCCAATTATTTATTGACTATATTGACAATAAAACCAAGAGATACATATATTATTGTGATTTGTATCCAAGATCATTATTTTGAGACGGAATTCTCGGTTATTCAGATATGTCAAGTTCTATTATGGATTGTTTATGTAACTCAGCATTTAAATACTGATTTTGGGTATTAGCGTTGAAAGATGATTAGGGTCTTTTGAGTTTTGTGAATGTTTTACTATTAAAATACCGTAATTGGGACAGTTGTGAGCTATTATATTGTTGGTTTGATTGTGATGTATTTGGAAGTACTGTTATTACTTAGTTAATGGTATGAGTTTGTGCATGCGTTTGATTGTGTTTAATATGCATATTAGCAATTTTTGGCCATCATTTAAACTACTTTGATACGTCAGTATCGTCTTATTTTTGACTTATTATATTTGAATTAGTTTGGTAAACGTCATTTTCTTTTCTTCCAAGGAATGTCTATCTATTAGGTTTGAAGACGCCTGTGTATTTATTTTTGTTTTTGTTTTTGTTTTTTTAAACAAGACAAAGTGTAATTATATATATATATATATGCATTTGTTATATTACCAATGAAGTAGACTGACATCACTTGCTTCACATCATTCTCTTCTTTATCTGGGTTTTTGTATATTGGATTCCAAAGATATTATGTTGGGACCATGATATCAGAATTCTTGTTTGATTTAGAAGTAGACAGACATCACTTGCTTCACATCATTCTCTCCTTTATCTGGGTTTTTGTATATTGGATTCGAAAGATATTATGTTGGGACCATGATATCAGAATTCTTGTTTGATTTAGAACTCTTCTTTTAGTATCATCTTTTGATAATTGGATTTTGATTTAGTAAGATTGGCCCCAGCTATCTCCAAACACATATACAATGATAAATTCTTAAAGGAAATTAGTGAATGGTGGACCCAAGCAGCTCTTGTTGATAACCATGCCGCACTATTGTACTATTGTTTCCGTGTGCGCGTGACTCTGTGTTTGTGAATATGTATATAAGAGGAAATTACACTAACACCCGCTACACTTAAAGGCCATTTTCACTGTTACCCTCTGTATTTCTATTGTGACATTAATTTCTCCTGTACTTTCAACTAAAGTGTCTTGTTAGTATATCTGTTAAATTTAATGGATGAGAAGTTTTCATAGTTGTTTTGGCCTTGAGTTAATTACAGATAAATCCCCTATAGTTAGCATCTTTTTCAGATACACCCTTGTACTATCCATAAAATTAACGGTATTAGTGATATGTTTGAAACTATAGGGATCACAGGGGAATTGGCCTTAAATACAGAGAGTGTAAGCGTAATTGTCCCTGTATGTAATAATGGTGTTTCTAGTAGCATCTTCCTTTTGAATTTGCACCACTAGCTATCAATGGCCTTGGACTGTTTTTTAACACAACCGTACCCAACGAATCAAATACTCTAAAAGTGTTGAAGCACTCTTGATTGTTTAATCGTGTTACTCACCTTGTGGTTGTGGCTTTGTGTGTGTGTGGAGGAAATTAGGAAATGAGAAACAAAATTACTATGCTGATGAAGTGAACATATGGTAATACTTGGGCACACCAAAAGATACAATTTTTGGGATACAACCCAAGAGATGGAGATGTGTTTATCTCTCTCCTGTGTCACTGTAGGGTCCAATGACATCACAGGAGAGATATAAACACATCTTTTAGATCGTGTCTTAAAAATTGTGTCTTTGGGTGTGTCTCAATCTTTACTCGCGAACATAATGACTTTCTACTGTCATGAACCCCCTTTGTCCCCTGTCATGCATGGAGGCGTGTATCACAACGCCATGAGTATGTGAATAAATAAGAAGCCTTATACTAAGGAGTTTGTATGTACCAAAAATGGAGACACTCAAATTAGGGGGAATATCAAGTGTTTGGTATATGTTTTATTTTTATTTTTATTTATTATTTTTTTAAGGTTAATTACACTCACCTCCCCTATATTTTGCCTTAATTACACGGACCTCTCTCGCATTTTGGGAAATTACACGGACCTCCCTTAAAATCAGTATTCTATAACTCTTTTCCCCCCTTAAAATTATTACTACCTCCGTCCCATTTTATGTGTCCATTTTGGGGAATCCAACTATTTAAGGGGACAAAAAGAATCTACATCTACTTTCCACAATTGCCCATAATCATTGCACTTCCTTTTTTTTATTTTGTTTTGGAGTTGATTGTGAGGAAGGGTAGTTTGGGAAACTAAGTAAAATTTGCATACTAATTTAGGAAAGTGGACAACAATTTTGGGACATCCCAAAAAGGAAAGATGGACACATAAAATGGGACGGAGGGAGTATTCTGTAACACTTTCCCCCATTAAAGTGTAAAAAAACACTAGGCATAAATAAGAGAGGTCTGTGTAATTTCTCAAAATACGAGAAAGGTCCGTGTAATTAAGGCAAAACACAGAAGAGGTGAGTGTAATTAACCCATTTTTATTATTACACGCGAGCCTATGTTCGATCTAGAGTTGCTTTGATAATAGGCTCTTCGTCGAAGGAACATGATTTTGGTTAATGAAAGAGTGGGATTGGATTTATGTTTGAAATAGAATTGTTGTTCAATGAAAGTGGGGCTGAATCTGGTCATGTTTTAAGTTTTTCCAAATGGACCTTAATAACTCTTAAAACATTAAAGCCAATTAAAGAAATGAGGGAAGGGCTATTTGGGAAGGCAAACAGCAAATTCTGTGATTCACAATTGCACTGGTTTATAGGAATACAGATGTTTAGAAAATGTCCACGTGTTGTATAGGAGCTCGTGCTCAATTTAATATATCTCTACAAAAATAGTTCTTTGTTCAACTTACATAATCTTGATTTTCATAAAAACTGGATAGAATGTGAGACTAGGAATGAACCAGAATAGAATTTAAGCATTCTTCAACAGACTCTAAAATCGAATCTAAACTTTATGCATATTCTTAAATATGCCCGATTGAAGATCCTGTGGCGAGAAAATTTGAGGAATTCCCTCTTGATAAGATTATTGAACGGTAAGCAGGCACAAAGTTTGAAGTATAATAAGTAATTAGAAGAAGAAATGATCATAATAGAAGTGTGACACCTCTGAAAACGCAACAAAAGACATAGATGATATGTACGCTATCTTATTATTATGTTATCCTTTCAAGAAAGCAATTTGAAATTGGAACATTTGTGGAATATATGTATTTGCACCAACCCATGCTTGTTTAAAGCTAAACCACATACCTCTCAAGCTGAGGCAATAGTGACTTTAGTGGGTGTTAAGTAAGCCACAAGCAATTAAGAACCCATTGTGATGATGGATGTGTGAGGTGGAGTCACTAATGCAATGTTCTAGAGGCTGAATTGAACCTCTGTATCTATACACACACACACACTAAAGTAAAGGCATGTAATGCACGCCCACAAACCCTTTTTGGGTTTTCACATAAACTAAATGGCCGCCCTTTGCATTAGTCTCTTAAAGTCTTGAAGAGATTAGGGAGATATAAAAAACAAAGGGTTAATATGATTCCATCAGCTACCCCCACTAGCTAGCTCAAACTCTACTTTCTCTTTTTACTTTTTTTTTTTTTTTTTGCTTTTTGAATAAAATGAAAAGGGTGGGAAGGGCGTCCGGTGATTTCTACTTGGGTGTGACCAGAGTAATTCTTTACATACTGGGAATCAATGACTGGAGGAGTCTAGATAAGTTGCAAAGCAAGGGCATGCAGGTGCTCCCTCAAGTCAGTTAAGCCATAGCTTGACCCAACCCTTCCAGAGGTGCTAGTGGAAGCCGGTGGCCCAAAAATAATCCTTAGTGAATCCCATTACTTTTGTTTTTCCTTTGGTACAAAGAAAACCCCATGGTTATTAGGCTATGCAGATAAATTCTTCGGCGTCCACACCTTTTTTTTTTTTTTTTACTTCTTTATGTTGGGTTCATGAATTAAAATTAAATGCACTCATGTTGAGATGAAGTTTACAACTTTGGAAGGCTTTAATTGCAAGGGAAGAAAATGGAAAGTCAAAATCTTATGACTATACTCAACTAGGGCTTTTGCAGTAAATCTAAGTAGACTAAAGAGTTGAACTTTGTGGATTTGATTCCCTCCTAATCTTATCCTTTAAGCAACTGGATGGATTTGAATATGAACCCCATTCGGAGGCAGCTTAGATACCTCTTGGCTCTTACCAGTTGTCATTTGTTCCAACTTAATCAAACCACTTTGAACATGAATTTCAATTTTTTATGCCTGATTTTGCTCACATAAGCACAACTTTGTATATGACTCTATGATGCCTAAACAGTCATTTTTAATATATATATATATATATATATATATTTAATATAGTGAATGAAGCACATTTAACCCTGAATCTCACTCGTCATTTCATACGTCATGCCAGCGCTAACACTTACCACTGTGTTACAATGACTTTAGTAATGCCTTGATCATCTGACAAATATATAGAAATATTTTCCCTAAACCTATGTAGATACCTATGATTACCTTTCATTTTCTTTCTATTAGTCAAGATATGTCACATAGCTCCTTGAAATAACAAGTATTATACAATTTAAGTTAGAAAGAATAATATAGTTTTTATTTTGTAGTGGATAACCACTTTTGCTTGGAATCAACAAGACCAACAGTGTCTATTATTCCAATGGTAAAAAAAGTCACAGATGCCCCCAAAACTCCAAACTCTACTTCACAACTCAATCAAGTATCAACTACTCAATGTTGAATGTTGCTCCATCCATATGGGCTTTTAGATCTTGGCTCTTAACTCCACATATAAATATTCTGATATTTATGGTTCACAATAATAATTTTCGAACTCATATAAATCATGGAGTAATCGCACCTAAATTTCGTTTCCATGTAATGTAAGTGTGCTATATATATATATATATATATATAAATATAAAAAAAAAACCTTAGAGAAAATTTAAATAGTCCCACTGTGAGAAAAGTGACACCACAGTTGCATTAGTTGATAACCAAATTAGAGATAAATATGGGAATAATTATCATAAGAACGCACTTGATCAAGGGTATATTAGTAATTTAATCTAATTAAATTCCCATAAAACAACGGTCGAATTTTGCAAAGGCAATATAAAAAAGAGAGGGAGACATGGATGAGGAATAAGTGAACACCACCACACACCTCCCCACTTTAAAAAATTACTACCAAATGTGCCTTCAAAAAGTGGGAAGTGACACCAGTACAAATATACAACACAACACAACCTCAATCTCTCTCTCTCTCTCTCTCTCTTTGCACTTCAACTTCTTGCAGATGTTATATTGCAAGATCACAACACTCCACACTCATAGAAGAATAAAATGGCACAGAGAGAGAACCAAACCTCCTCTCTGAGCTCCGAATCTTCACCGGCTTCAATCACAAGATCAATCTCATCGGTGTTGAGGAGAGTGTTCAAAAGAATTTCTGGTTTCACCAATTCTTGCAAAAGAGCTCACTCTCCTTGTAGCCACAAAACTTTCCACAGAGATGTTGAACAAGAAGAATTCCAGTATGCAAGTAAACATTGTCTCTCCTCATATTACAGCGTCTTTGTCGTTCGCCTTGCCATCATGGTATGCAAAAATTCTGCTCTGTACTCATCAAAATTATGTAGAGCCAATAATAAATTTACTACTTCACTCTTTACAAAAAAAATGCACATACGGGTCTGTTTGGGCTTCCTTGCGGGGGCGGATCTACATAAGGGCAAGAGCCCCCCTAAGTTTTAGAAAATTCTTTATATACCCTGTAAAAGAAAGTTATATTTAAGTTAAGCCTCCTAAAAATTTAATTAAGTCCCTATTCTATTAGGCCTCGTTTAGCAGGCCGGATAAATCTGGCGGATAGGACATGATAAGGCATGATCAGTTAGGATAGTAATTCTGTGTGATAAGTTGTTATGTTGTCCTGTGTTTGGAACATGCTCATATATATATATATATATATATATATTCTAGATAATAACTAAATTATTATCCTAAAGGAAAAAAGAGATTTGAAAAAAATAAATAAATAAAAAATAGATTTGAAGGGAAAAAACTGGATCTTTAAAAAAAAAAAAAAATATCTGAATTGAAAAAAGTCTTTTTGTCCCAAGAAGTTATCTCAAACTTCTAATCTCACCTAATATTCCCCCTTCTATGAGTTTGATGAAGGCCACCTATTTATAAATAATAGTTATGAATAATAGTTAGTACGATCAATCCAATGGTTAGTACGATCAATGGCCAAAATTTATATAAGGGGCGATCATCCAATGGAATAGAAACTCGTGATAATATTTTAGAAGTTTTGGACCTCATAATAAAGTAATATTTCTAGAAGGTCACCCTACTTATAATAAGTATTATATATAAGTCTCTAAAAGACTCTAGAGAATCCAATGATTTCCTTTAAGTCTAGAGAGTTCTGAGCATTATGTACAAGTTAATGTAAAACTACCTACAACAAAAAAAAAAAGTTTCTTTAATTTTTATTTATTTTTTTTTTTTTTTCAGATAGAGTGCATTCCCTAATTTAATTACAAGTAGGGAATGCTCTCTATATGTATTTGCACCAACCCATGCTTGTTTAAAGCTAAACCACATACCTCTCAAGCTGAGGCAATAGTGACCTTAGTGGGTGTTAAGTAAGCCACAAGCAATTAAGAACCCATTGTGATGATGGATGTGTGAGGTGGAGTCACTAATGCAATGTTCTAGAGGCTGAATTGAACCTCTGTATCTATACACACACTAAAGTAAAGGCATGTAATGCACACCCACAAACCCTTTTTGGGTTTTCACATAAACTAAATGGCCGCCCTTTGCATTAGTCTCTTAAAGTCTTGAAGAGATTAGGGAGATATAAAAAACAAAGGGTTAATATGATTCCATCAGCTACCCCCACTAGCTAGCTCAAACTCTACTTTCTCTTTTTACTTTTTTTTTCGCTTTTTGAATAAAATGAAAAGGGTGGGAAGGGCGTCCGGTGATTTCTACTTGGGTGTGACCAGAGTAATTCTTTACATACTGGGAATCAATGACTAGAGGAGTCTAGATAAGTTGCAAAGCAAGGGCATGCAGGTGCTCCCTCAAGTCAGTTAAGCCATAGCTTGACCCAACCCTTCCAGAGGTGCTAGTGGAAGCCGGTGGCCCAAAAATAATCCTTAGTGAATCCCATTACTTTTGTTTTTCCTTTGGTACAAAGAAAACCCCATGGTTATGAGGCTATGCAGATAAATTCTTCGGCGTCCACACCTTTTTTTTTTTTTTTACTTCTTTATGTTGGGTTCATGAATTAAAATTAAATGCACTCATGTTGAGATGAAGTTTACAACTTTGGAAGGCTTTAATTGCAAGGGAAGAAAATGGAAAGTCAAAATCTTATGACTATACTCAACTAGGGCTTTTGCAGTAAATCTAAGTAGACTAAAGAGTTGAACTTTGTGGATTTGATTCCCTCCTAATCTTATCCTTTAAGCAACTGGATGGATTTGAATATGAACCCCATTCGGAGGCAGCTTAGATACCTCTTGGCTCTTACCAGTTGTCATTTGTTCCAACTTAATCAAACCACTTTGAACATGAATTTCAATTTTTTATGCCTGATTTTGCTCACATAAGCACAACTTTGTATATGACTCTATGATGCCTAAACAGTCATTTTTAATATATATATATATATATATTTAATATAGTGAATGAAGCACATTTAACCCTGAATCTCACTCGTCATTTCATACGTCATGCCAGCGCTAACACTTACCACTGTGTTACAATGACTTTAGTAATGCCTTGATCATCTGACAAATATATAGAAATATTTTCCCTAAACCTATGTAGATACCTATGATTACCTTTCATTTTCTTTCTATTAGTCAAGATATGTCACATAGCTCCTTGAAATAACAAGTATTATACAATTTAAGTTAGAAAGAATAATATAGTTTTTATTTTGTAGTGGATAACCACTTTTGCTTGGAATCAACAAGACCAACAGTGTCTATTATTCCAATGGTAAAAAAAGTCACAGATGCCCCCAAAACTCCAAACTCTACTTCACAACTCAATCAAGTATCAACTACTCAATGTTGAATGTTGCTCCATCCATATGGGCTTTTAGATCTTGGCTCTTAACTCCACATATAAATATTCTGATATTTATGGTTAGTACGATCAATGGCCAAAATTTATATAAGGGGCGATCATCCAATGGAATAGAAACTCGTGATAATATTTTAGAAGTTTTGGACCTCATAATAAAGTAATATTTCTAGAAGGTCACCCTACTTATAATAAGTATTATATATAAGTCTCTAAAAGACTCTAGAGAATCCAATGATTTCCTTTAAGTCTAGAGAGTTCTGAGCATTATGTACAAGTTAATGTAAAACTACCTACAACAAAAAAAAAAAGTTTCTTTAATTTTTATTTATTTATTTTTTTTTTTCAGATAGAGTGCATTCCCTAATTTAATTACAAGTAGGGAATGCTCTCTATATGTATTTGCACCAACCCATGCTTGTTTAAAGCTAAACCACATACCTCTCAAGCTGAGGCAATAGTGACCTTAGTGGGTGTTAAGTAAGCCACAAGCAATTAAGAACCCATTGTGATGATGGATGTGTGAGGTGGAGTCACTAATGCAATGTTCTAGAGGCTGAATTGAACCTCTGTATCTATACACACACTAAAGTAAAGGCATGTAATGCACACCCACAAACCCTTTTTGGGTTTTCACATAAACTAAATGGCCGCCCTTTGCATTAGTCTCTTAAAGTCTTGAAGAGATTAGGGAGATATAAAAAACAAAGGGTTAATATGATTCCATCAGCTACCCCCACTAGCTAGCTCAAACTCTACTTTCTCTTTTTACTTTTTTTTTCGCTTTTTGAATAAAATGAAAAGGGTGGGAAGGGCGTCCGGTGATTTCTACTTGGGTGTGACCAGAGTAATTCTTTACATACTGGGAATCAATGACTAGAGGAGTCTAGATAAGTTGCAAAGCAAGGGCATGCAGGTGCTCCCTCAAGTCAGTTAAGCCATAGCTTGACCCAACCCTTCCAGAGGTGCTAGTGGAAGCCGGTGGCCCAAAAATAATCCTTAGTGAATCCCATTACTTTTGTTTTTCCTTTGGTACAAAGAAAACCCCATGGTTATGAGGCTATGCAGATAAATTCTTCGGCGTCCACACCTTTTTTTTTTTTTTTACTTCTTTATGTTGGGTTCATGAATTAAAATTAAATGCACTCATGTTGAGATGAAGTTTACAACTTTGGAAGGCTTTAATTGCAAGGGAAGAAAATGGAAAGTCAAAATCTTATGACTATACTCAACTAGGGCTTTTGCAGTAAATCTAAGTAGACTAAAGAGTTGAACTTTGTGGATTTGATTCCCTCCTAATCTTATCCTTTAAGCAACTGGATGGATTTGAATATGAACCCCATTCGGAGGCAGCTTAGATACCTCTTGGCTCTTACCAGTTGTCATTTGTTCCAACTTAATCAAACCACTTTGAACATGAATTTCAATTTTTTATGCCTGATTTTGCTCACATAAGCACAACTTTGTATATGACTCTATGATGCCTAAACAGTCATTTTTAATATATATATATATATATATTTAATATAGTGAATGAAGCACATTTAACCCTGAATCTCACTCGTCATTTCATACGTCATGCCAGCGCTAACACTTACCACTGTGTTACAATGACTTTAGTAATGCCTTGATCATCTGACAAATATATAGAAATATTTTCCCTAAACCTATGTAGATACCTATGATTACCTTTCATTTTCTTTCTATTAGTCAAGATATGTCACATAGCTCCTTGAAATAACAAGTATTATACAATTTAAGTTAGAAAGAATAATATAGTTTTTATTTTGTAGTGGATAACCACTTTTGCTTGGAATCAACAAGACCAACAGTGTCTATTATTCCAATGGTAAAAAAAGTCACAGATGCCCCCAAAACTCCAAACTCTACTTCACAACTCAATCAAGTATCAACTACTCAATGTTGAATGTTGCTCCATCCATATGGGCTTTTAGATCTTGGCTCTTAACTCCACATATAAATATTCTGATATTTATGGTTCACAATAATAATTTTCGAACTCATATAAATCATGGAGTAATCGCACCTAAATTTCGTTTCCATGTAATGTAAGTGTGCTATATATATATATATATATATATAAATATAAAAAAAAAACCTTAGAGAAAATTTAAATAGTCCCACTGTGAGAAAAGTGACACCACAGTTGCATTAGTTGATAACCAAATTAGAGATAAATATGGGAATAATTATCATAAGAACGCACTTGATCAAGGGTATATTAGTAATTTAATCTAATTAAATTCCCATAAAACAACGGTCGAATTTTGCAAAGGCAATATAAAAAAGAGAGGGAGACATGGATGAGGAATAAGTGAACACCACCACACACCTCCCCACTTTAAAAAATTACTACCAAATGTGCCTTCAAAAAGTGGGAAGTGACACCAGTACAAATATACAACACAACACAACCTCAATCTCTCTCTCTCTCTCTCTCTCTTTGCACTTCAACTTCTTGCAGATGTTATATTGCAAGATCACAACACTCCACACTCATAGAAGAATAAAATGGCACAGAGAGAGAACCAAACCTCCTCTCTGAGCTCCGAATCTTCACCGGCTTCAATCACAAGATCAATCTCATCGGTGTTGAGGAGAGTGTTCAAAAGAATTTCTGGTTTCACCAATTCTTGCAAAAGAGCTCACTCTCCTTGTAGCCACAAAACTTTCCACAGAGATGTTGAACAAGAAGAATTCCAGTATGCAAGTAAACATTGTCTCTCCTCATATTACAGCGTCTTTGTCGTTCGCCTTGCCATCATGGTATGCAAAAATTCTGCTCTGTACTCATCAAAATTATGTAGAGCCAATAATAAATTTACTACTTCACTCTTTACAAAAAAAATGCACATACGGGTCTGTTTGGGCTTCCTTGCGGGGGCGGATCTACATAAGGGCAAGAGCCCCCCTAAGTTTTAGAAAATTCTTTATATACCCTGTAAAAGAAAGTTATATTTAAGTTAAGCCTCCTAAAAATTTAATTAAGTCCCTATTCTATTAGGCCTCGTTTAGCAGGCCGGATAAATCTGGCGGATAGGACATGATAAGGCATGATCAGTTAGGATAGTAATTCTGTGTGATAAGTTGTTATGTTGTCCTGTGTTTGGAACATGCTCATATATATATATATATATATATATATTCTAGATAATAACTAAATTATTATCCTAAAGGAAAAAAGAGATTTGAAAAAAATAAATAAATAAAAAATAGATTTGAAGGGAAAAAACTGGATCTTTAAAAAAAAAAAAAAATATCTGAATTGAAAAAAGTCTTTTTGTCCCAAGAAGTTATCTCAAACTTCTAATCTCACCTAATATTCCCCCTTCTATGAGTTTGATGAAGGCCACCTATTTATAAATAATAGTTATGAATAATAGTTAGTACGATCAATCCAATGGTTAGTACGATCAATGGCCAAAATTTATATAAGGGGCGATCATCCAATGGAATAGAAACTCGTGATAATATTTTAGAAGTTTTGGACCTCATAATAAAGTAATATTTCTAGAAGGTCACCCTACTTATAATAAGTATTATATATAAGTCTCTAAAAGACTCTAGAGAATCCAATGATTTCCTTTAAGTCTAGAGAGTTCTGAGCATTATGTACAAGTTAATGTAAAACTACCTACAACAAAAAAAAAAAGTTTCTTTAATTTTTATTTATTTTTTTTTTTTTTTCAGATAGAGTGCATTCCCTAATTTAATTACAAGTAGGGAATGCTCTCTATATGTATTTGCACCAACCCATGCTTGTTTAAAGCTAAACCACATACCTCTCAAGCTGAGGCAATAGTGACCTTAGTGGGTGTTAAGTAAGCCACAAGCAATTAAGAACCCATTGTGATGATGGATGTGTGAGGTGGAGTCACTAATGCAATGTTCTAGAGGCTGAATTGAACCTCTGTATCTATACACACACTAAAGTAAAGGCATGTAATGCACACCCACAAACCCTTTTTGGGTTTTCACATAAACTAAATGGCCGCCCTTTGCATTAGTCTCTTAAAGTCTTGAAGAGATTAGGGAGATATAAAAAACAAAGGGTTAATATGATTCCATCAGCTACCCCCACTAGCTAGCTCAAACTCTACTTTCTCTTTTTACTTTTTTTTTCGCTTTTTGAATAAAATGAAAAGGGTGGGAAGGGCGTCCGGTGATTTCTACTTGGGTGTGACCAGAGTAATTCTTTACATACTGGGAATCAATGACTAGAGGAGTCTAGATAAGTTGCAAAGCAAGGGCATGCAGGTGCTCCCTCAAGTCAGTTAAGCCATAGCTTGACCCAACCCTTCCAGAGGTGCTAGTGGAAGCCGGTGGCCCAAAAATAATCCTTAGTGAATCCCATTACTTTTGTTTTTCCTTTGGTACAAAGAAAACCCCATGGTTATGAGGCTATGCAGATAAATTCTTCGGCGTCCACACCTTTTTTTTTTTTTTTACTTCTTTATGTTGGGTTCATGAATTAAAATTAAATGCACTCATGTTGAGATGAAGTTTACAACTTTGGAAGGCTTTAATTGCAAGGGAAGAAAATGGAAAGTCAAAATCTTATGACTATACTCAACTAGGGCTTTTGCAGTAAATCTAAGTAGACTAAAGAGTTGAACTTTGTGGATTTGATTCCCTCCTAATCTTATCCTTTAAGCAACTGGATGGATTTGAATATGAACCCCATTCGGAGGCAGCTTAGATACCTCTTGGCTCTTACCAGTTGTCATTTGTTCCAACTTAATCAAACCACTTTGAACATGAATTTCAATTTTTTATGCCTGATTTTGCTCACATAAGCACAACTTTGTATATGACTCTATGATGCCTAAACAGTCATTTTTAATATATATATATATATATATATTTAATATAGTGAATGAAGCACATTTAACCCTGAATCTCACTCGTCATTTCATACGTCATGCCAGCGCTAACACTTACCACTGTGTTACAATGACTTTAGTAATGCCTTGATCATCTGACAAATATATAGAAATATTTTCCCTAAACCTATGTAGATACCTATGATTACCTTTCATTTTCTTTCTATTAGTCAAGATATGTCACATAGCTCCTTGAAATAACAAGTATTATACAATTTAAGTTAGAAAGAATAATATAGTTTTTATTTTGTAGTGGATAACCACTTTTGCTTGGAATCAACAAGACCAACAGTGTCTATTATTCCAATGGTAAAAAAAGTCACAGATGCCCCCAAAACTCCAAACTCTACTTCACAACTCAATCAAGTATCAACTACTCAATGTTGAATGTTGCTCCATCCATATGGGCTTTTAGATCTTGGCTCTTAACTCCACATATAAATATTCTGATATTTATGGTTCACAATAATAATTTTCGAACTCATATAAATCATGGAGTAATCGCACCTAAATTTCGTTTCCATGTAATGTAAGTGTGCTATATATATATATATATATATAAATATAAAAAAAAAACCTTAGAGAAAATTTAAATAGTCCCACTGTGAGAAAAGTGACACCACAGTCGCATTAGTTGATAACCAAATTAGAGATAAATATGGGAATAATTATCATAAGCACGCACTTGATCAAGGGTATATTAGTAATTTAATCTAATTAAATTCCCATAAAACAACGGTCGAATTTTGCAAAGGCAATATAAAAAAGTGAGGGAGACATGGATGAGGAATAAGTGAACACCACCACACACCTCCCCACTTTTGAAAATTACTACCAAATGTGCCTTCAAAAAGTGGGAAGTGACACCAGTACAAATATACAACACAACCTCAATCTCTCTCTCTCTCTCTCTCTCTTTGCACTTCAACTTCTTGCAGATGTTATATTGCAAGATCACAACACTCCACACTCATAGAAGAACAAAATGGCACAGAGAGAGAACCAAACCTCCTCTCTGAGCTCCGAATCTTCACCGGCTTCAATCACAAGATCAATCTCATCGGTGTTGAGGAGAGTGTTCAAAAGAATTTCTGGTTTCACCAATTCTTGCAAAAGAGCTCACTCTCCTTGTAGCCACAGAACTTTCCACAGAGATGTTGAACAAGAAGATTTCCAGTATGCAAGTAAACATTGTCTCTCCTCATATTACAGCGTCTTTGTCGTTCGCCTTGCCATCATGGTATGCAAAAATTCTGCTCTGTACTCATCAAAATTATGTAGAGCCAATAATAAATTTACTACTTCACTCTTTACAAAAAATGCACATACGGGTCTGTTTGGGCTTCCTTGCAGGGGCGGATCTATATAAGGGCAAGGGGGGCTCAAGCCCCCCCTAAGTTTTAGAAAATTCTTTATATACCCTGTAAAAGAAAGTTATATTTAAGTTAAGCCCCCTAAAAATTTAATTAAGTCCCTATTCTATTAGGCCTCGTTTGGCAGGCCGGATAAATCTGGCGGATAGGACATGATAAGGCATGATCAGTTAGGATAGTAATTCTGTGTGATAAGTTGTTATGTTGTCCTATGTTTGGAACTTCTTGTCCCAAGAAGTTATCTCAAACTTCTAATCTCACCTATTATTCCCCCTTCTATGAGTTAGAGTTATTGCGCTCTCCATGAGATAAAAACCAAGTTCAGAACTATTTTATCATATCTGGTGGCACCACCAAACGTCGGATAAAAGTTATATGCCTATTATCCTGACCACCAAAAAGGTTTAGGGGTTGTGTTATGGTAATTAAATTAGGAAATGCTCTCTATCTGAAAAAAAAAATAAAAATTAAAGGAACTTTTTTTTTTGCTGTAGGTAGTTTTACATTAACTTGTACATAATGCTCAGAACTCTCTAGACTTAAAGAAAATCATTGGATTCTCTAGAGTCTTTTAGAGACTTGTATATAATATTTATTATAAGTAGGGTGACCTTCTAGAAATATTACTTTATTATGAGGTCCAAAACTTCTAAAATATTATCACGAGTTTCTATTTCATTGGATGATCGCCCCTTATATAAATCTTGTCCATTGATCGTACTAACTATTATTTATAAATAGGGTGGCCTTCATCAAAATTATTCAAGAATTATAAAGTTTCTCGAGAAAAAAAACTGTACTTCGAAGAATTATGCAGATTATTAATCGAGTAGCTAGTAAAAAAGTGCATATTTATGTGTTTTCTCCACTTTTCGATCCCTATCTCTTTTATCGTCAAATATGAAAAGTCTACTTAAGTACTGTAATACGTAAAAGATAGCCCCCTTGGGCCAAATTCCTAGATCCGCCCCTGCTTCCTTGAATGCAATAATTGTATCTGTATTCAGATAGTTTGAATTGTTCGTTTTAGGAAAAGTGAAAGATGTGCTCATTTGAAAAAAGAAGAAGAAAAAAGTGCTTAAATCTAAATTTTGCCGTTTCAAGAAAACATAGAAATCTTAAATTTTGCTGTTTCAAGAAAAACATAGGAAAGTTAAAACGTAGAAAGTCTTCACTTTATCCAAATGAATAATGAATTCATTCTTGATTATGCACCTACTTTAAAAATCTATCAAATTGTGCACGAGGCTATTCAAATTCAAGTGACAAACAAACATGACATAACATGATGGAAAATATCAAATGGCTATGCTAATTTTTCTATGAAAACACATCGAACCTTGTCAATGGTTTCGTGCAGGTCATGCTAGCAATTTTGATTGGGCTATTAACCCTGCTGACGTGGCATTTTACGAGGGTCTATACAACAAGATCACTAAATAGTTTAGCTTCTGGCCTTCGTTATGAACTTCTACAGCGTCCCCTGTTACGAATGTGGAACATAGTAAATTCCACGGTTGAAATAACAACAGCTCAAGTTAAGCTTTCAGAGTATGTAATAAAACGGTATAGCAAGCCTGTTAATCAAGCACAACAAGTCGAGGTATGTGTTAATTCGTTATTTTGTTCCCAAAATATTCATTTCTGTTAATTTATTAGAACTACTTATGGCGTGTTTGTGCGATCCATCAATTTAAATGGACTAATTCATAATTTGTAAAGCATTTAAGGAGAGATCCATCATTTTGAATTAGGCCATTTGGGAACATAGTGACATTTTCTGTTTTTCTTAATATCCTAATTCAAGATGATGAATTTCTATTGTTAAAATGGTTTGTGAATCGGTCCATTCAAATTCATGGGACGCGCAAAAAGGCTATTAGATTATCAATTGATCAGTGATGTTCTAAACTTTGACTCTTAGCAGCTATATGAAGTAATGAGGGATCTGACATGGGCACTATTTGCAAGCCGTAAAGCTCTCAATGCAATAACTATAAACTACAGAAATGGATTCGTCCAAGCTTTCCATAGAGATCATCGGAGCAACAATACATTCTATATATACTCCGACCTTGTCAACTACTCAATCAGTGGTACTTACAATATCAACATGCTCTCATCTCGACAAGGGTGGAACGATCAATCAATACACCATAATATGTCTGCTCTGTGGTATCGAGAGCCACTCGATCCTCTTACCGGTGAAAAGATAGGGAAGGCAAAGAAAATCCCACCAGATGATCTGATTAACATTGCAGGCCCCTCACAAGTACCCGATGGTGCTGCCTCGTGGCACGTGGCAGTAAGCAAGTACACGGATTCACCGTTACTTTCTGCAGCATTGCCAGTGCGGGACCCTTCTAATGAGAGCATAGTGGCTGTGGTTGGTGTTACTACGGCCCTTTATAGTGTAGGTCAGCTAATGAAAGAGCTTGTTGAGTTCCACAGTGGACACATTTATTTGACCTCTCAAGAGGGTTGGTTGCTTGCTACTTCGACAAACACTCCTCTCCTTATGAATTCGACGACTGGGCCAAAGCTTATGAAGGCCGTTGATTCTGAGGATGATGTGATACGATCGGGAGCTAAATGGTTACAGAAAGCGTTTGGCAATAAGTCTCTTTCAACTCCTGAGGTTCACATTGAGAATGCTAGGCTCGGACACGACCTCTATTACATTGATTCGTTTTCCCTGAATCTAAAGAGGCTTCCAATGGTATGTTTTAGCTATATTTTGCCTCCTTTCTTGCAGAATTTTGGGTCCTAAGGCTCTGTTTGGTTTGCCGATTTCAAGAAGGAAAACTAACAGGAAAGAAAGACGAGAAGATTCCTTAGTGTTTTCGTACGTGTTTTCTCCCATACTTACATAACATCTTACGTTACAAGGTTTCAAAATAAATATAGGAAGTTAGGAAATGGGGAAGGGATGCTACTAATGAAATTCAAAACTTTTAATATATTCTTCTCCCTATAATATTTTCCTTCCTACTTTTCTCATTGTTTCCCTTAAAATCAAATAAAGATGTCGTTGACTGATGGAAAGTATTGGAATCATTGGATAGACCAGTTCATTGAAAAGTGACATTTTTTCTTTTCTGATCGAGCGAGGTCCCTTTTGGGCAAAAAATTCCCTTGAACTGAGGAATCCCTTTTGTCTTGATTTAGGGGGATAGGCGCATTGATTAGGTTACTGGGACAAACCCATGAACCCTTGTCCCAGTAAACCCAAATAACTGTGGAATCCCTTTTGTCCTTTCCTTTCCCTTAATAAACCCATGAACCAAACACAACCCACACTTTTAAGAACTTGAGTCAGAGTGTTGACTTGAGGCCATGTGGAAGAGACGGACTTTTGTCTTATTTTGTCCCTTTGTTTGTTGGACTAAGATGCCTAGAAAGATCTTACCATGCTTTCTTTAATGTTTGGTTAAGATTACAACTTTAGTGTTTAGCAAGTATGTAACAAGCAACACTTCTACAGGTGGGGGTTATCATTATTCCAAGGAAATACATAATGGGGAAGGTAGATGAGAGAGCCTTCAAAACAATGGTTATATTGATATCTGCATCCGTATGTATACTAGTCATCGGATGTGTTTGCATTTTCATATTGACAAATGGAGTCTCAAAGGAAATGAAATTAAGAGCAGAATTGATAAGCCATCTAGATGCAAGAAGAAAGGCAGAGGCATCGAGCAACTACAAAAGCCAATTTTTAGCTAACATGAGGTGAATATCAATTCCGCTTTTATGCAAGTATCGACTGCCACCGCCAGTATGTTTTACGAGGTTCATGCAATTAGTAAAGCTTGGTATATGATATTGAAATATAGTAGTCCGAAACATAACATTTGCATGACAGCTATTTCAAGTAACTCTGAATGATAGATATTCCTTACAGTGACATGTACATTCATGCTTTTCATAGTACTTCAGCAATAACGTTGGAAACTAAAAAAAAATATCGAAACATAATCAACACTCAAGAAAAAAGAGATGGAAGTGACTATCAAAACTCAAAAGTTCTAGTTTTATTTGCAACCTATTTAACCAAGCAAATAAAAGGTTTTACCAACTTTTTTTCTTTTCTTTGCCCTCGATAAACCCATGAACCAAATCAGAGCTTAAATGACATAAACCAGTATTTTCCTATGTCCTATGCAACTATTCCATAGAATTCATACCTTTGTACTTTTTCTTGAAACTTATAATGCCATCGCTAAGTCCATGCTTGCAGCTTTAGTATTTACAGAAGCGAATGGTGTTTTGTGTTGTGCAACAGTCATGAATTGCGAACACCTATGGCTGCAGTGATTGGGTTGCTGGACATTTTAATATGCGACGATTGTCTCACAAATGAGCAATACTCAACAATTACCCAGATTCGTAAATGCTCTACTGCTTTACTCCGGCTTCTCAACAACATTTTAGATCTCAGCAAGGTGAGATATGAATATAAACTTAACTCTTCACTACAATCAGTTTATGTTTACTTATTTATTAAATAAAATACCAAACCAGATGTTCATAAACATGACAAATTAATATGTAATGCCCAAAATACATAGTAGAAAGATTAATATACAATTGGAGAATGAAAAATAAGTCAACCACTTTCTTCCATACACATATTTTCGATATCACAGTACCTCGAGTTTCATTGGAAGCCTGAGAATCACTTTTTATTAATTGACCATGTGTTTGGCACATATTCAACATTCAGCATGGAGTTTGAGACTAATTGTTATAGTTCTTATTTTTATAGTGAAGTGATAGTGCTGTTCTGGGATATACCAAAATATTATAGTAAGGGGCAGTATTGTAGTCCTCCATTAGTTCTGCATTATGTATAAAAACTAGTAGGGTGGAGAGTTACCACTCTAACAGATTCTCATAAATGTTTTTCTTCTTCTCGTCCTCTCTCTCTCTCCCTCTCTAACATATACCCTATTTTTTTATACCTTGAATTTCAACTCTAATGCTCAGTTAGCGCTATGATATGATAAAATAAATAAATTTGCAGCAACAAACCCAAGGACCTAAAAAGACTAAGTTTGATTTCACGTATAGCTAGTTCATTAACAAATTACATTGCACATCATCGCTAAGAATTTTTTGTAGGTTGAATCTGGGAAGCTGGTGCTGGAAGAAGCTGAATTTGTCTTGGGGCGAGAACTTGAAGGACTTGTTGACATGTTCTCCGTGCAATGCATAAACCACAATGTGGAGACTGTTTTAGATCTCTCTGGTGTGAGCATAGTCTTTGTTGGATTAATCCTTCCGCCAACATTTCTTAAAGTAAATTTAAACTTACTCAGAGCCCCGTTTGGGATTGTTGTGGGAATAAGAGATTTTTACTTTGACAGATTTTGAAAGAGCAGTAAATAGTTGCTTTTGATTTAAGCTGTTTTATGAGCTTTAAAGTGGATCCGAATTTTGAAAAAGCTGGGACGGTTTTTGGCAAGAGTCAAATCTCTCAATAATCGGAAATAGGTGATTGTTGGTCCCAAAACCAAATGGGCTCTTACTATAAGCATATTTACTATGATTATTAGCCTCTACTTTTCGGTTTTTGAAGCACGTTATGGCTTGTTATTTCTGTTGAAGCTTTATATACATTGTTGGGCCCATTCTCTAATAGCTTAAGCTTTTGAAGTAGTTGGTAACTTAACATGGTATCAAAGCCTAGCTTGTTTGTGGAATGTCCTGGGTTCGACTCTCCATCCCCGCTTTGTTGTGCATATTTGCACTTTGTTATTTGTCTCCACTATGATGGAGTTTGGTTTGTTTGCTTTCCACGTGCAAGTTGGGTTGCACGTGAGGGGGGTGTTGAAGCTTTATACATTGTTGGGCCCATTCTCTAACAACTTAAGCTTTTGGAGTAGTTGGTAACTTAACAATTTCTTTGCAGATGATATGCCAAAATTAGTTCAAGGAGACTCGGCTAGAGTTGTTCAAATATTTGCAAACCTAATCAGCAACTCAATCAAGTTTACAACATGTAAGTGCAACTCCCTCGTTTCTTAGTTGTCAAGCTGTGCATAATAACAGCTCTAGTACTGAAATGGTCATTTATATTAAGGTGACCCAAAAAAAGTCCTGGAATAGTAGTTATCGAGGTCAATAAAATTGATTTCCAAAGTGAAAAAATGGGGAAAAAAAACACTGTCTTTGTTTAAGTCGACTTTCCACAAGTCTATCTTAATTCCTAACGAATGGCCACTTCCGAAGGCCTAAGGTAATCTAAGTTCTATTCAGATGGACTTCTTCTGTCCTTACTACTTACTGAAGAGAGCCTCAACAAGGGCTATGATAGAACAATATGATGAATGTGATCTCGTGCAGATATTTATGTTTTCACATTCATATACACATTTTTTTTCTTCATTTAAGCTGTCTTTCTTTTTTGTGCATCTAAGTACTTTTTAGTTCTGCTGGTGAATACTATTTATACAATCTCATAGTGCTAAGCTTATAGTGTAGGCTCCTATTTTGAAAGAAAGTGAGGGTTACCAACACTTATCCAAAGAAAAGAAGTAAAAGTAGATGAATTTATGAGTTGAACAACTGAGGATATTATAGCCTAACCAAAGAACGAGTTCAGAGCCATGCCTCAAACGGACAAAAAGAAGAGGGAACCGAGAGAGAGAGAGAGAGAGAGAGAGAGAGAGAGAGAGAGAGAGAGAGAGAGAAGGAAAAAAAAACATTGCTCAAGAAAAACCCTCAAATCATAGACTTAAGAAAATCATTACTTCATCGAATAATTTTAAATCTAAGTATATGAGAACATGGTTTAGTTTGTAAAAGCATCCATAGGAGGTTACAAAAAAATTAAAATTTCATACCAAACGTTTTATGTGCGCTAGTAAAAATGATGGGAAAAAAAAAGAGAAAAAAAAAGGAAAGAAAACCATTAGCCAATCAGTACACTACAATGTGAAGCATAATCACATGTATTTTTTATTCATTTTTTCAGTAAGGATGCAAGTATATTAACTTTCAAAGAAAATAAACTTTCTTGACTAAACATGGTAAGCTTTGTAAAGTTTGAAATATAAAATGGCTTACAGCGGGATACATAATTCTGCGAGGATGGTGTGAGGATCCAAACAATTTCAGTAAGACCCAGAAGTTTCAACTCAATCAGAAGGAATCATGGTCTGCACCCAAGTTGAAGTTGAAGCAAAACGGGTGTCTCGGAAAGAGATCCTGCAAGAAAGACAAAAAAGTGATCCTCTGGTTTGAAGTTGACGACACTGGATGTGGTACAAAACCTTATTGCTATTTAGATAGCTTCAAGAAAGAAAATCTAAACCATCTAAAAAACATTATTCGTACTATTTTTTTTAATGTATTTTTTATTTATTTATAGGAATTGATCCAAGCAAATGGGAGTCAGTTTTCGAAAGCTTTGAGCAAGCCGATCCTTCCACAACTCGATTGTAAGCATTTGTCAATAAAAAGGCTCAAAAGATTCATAATATGTCCTATTGACAAAGACAAGGTCTGTATATTGAAATTTCTGACTTGGTGCAAATTTTTCTAAATTTTTTTCCTTTATTCCAGGCATGGTGGCACTGGTCTAGGCCTATGTATTGTACAAACCTTGGTGAGTGAATCTATTTGTCAGCAAAAGGATTTTACATCATGCAGAAGCAGAAGCAGAACATTATAGAAATGTGATCTCATGTCTTGTTTTAGCCTTTCACAGGCTGCAGTCCACATTTTCCTAGAACTTTTCCATATATAAACATATACACAGAAAGCTCAGTCTGTTATTTATGAATTAACTTGTCATTCATCCTATTTAATCTATAATAATTCGTCACACTGAGATAGTGCTAAGAGATCAAACAAGTTATAAAAGTCCGCCGTGTGTTTTTTTTTTTTCATGTTTATAATATGCCTTACTCTGCAACTCTGTGTTCTATGTTACAATGGGAGGACTTTTGCAGGTTAACAAGATGGGTGGAGAAATCCAAGTTGTAAAGAAGAATGGCCCGGGGACTCTAATGCAACTATACTTGGTACTCAACACCACTCTAGATGGAGCAGGGGAACATTGTCAATTACAATTTGCAGACCAAAGCTTGATGGTAAGTGAAAACTAACTTCTTCTAACCATACATAAGGGCATGTGTACCATTATAAGCATTCAGCTGTGGTTCATGGAGTGCATGGTATATCACAGGTAGCCAATATAATAGATCATCGAGAACCTGTATACAAACCAGATGGGGGACTTGGGCCCCATTTGGGAAATCTGGTGACAATCGCCAGAAAAACTAAATCTCGCACCGCAATTTGAGTCTTTCCCAAACTGTTTCAGAAGGGTGATTGGAGTACCAATCATGCGATTGGCCCATCAACGGGTTCCCAAACAGGCCTTGGACTTGAACCCAATACCTCCCAGAACCAATCTTCCAATACCATGTTAAGTTACCAGTTGCTCGAAATGCTCAAACTATTAGAGAATGGGACAACATATATCAAGTTCTAACAAAGTGCACATACAGTCTTTACATTCCCAAATATTAAGTGTTTGTGCAGCAACAGTTCAGGAAATAATATATGCTAGTGTAATGGACACCATAAATATGTGATGACTCACGTATTAAACTCGCACACGAGCACTCATCCTAGATTCAACCTTAATAAAGTCAAGTTTAGCTATAGTGAAATATTCTTATCCTTGACAAGTTCAAAAATTATCAATGCAAGAAAGAAAGAAAAATAAATTTAAATTTTGATTGCAGGTATTGCTCGCACTTAGTGGCAGAATGGGTAGGATTAATATGTCACAATGGTTACGGAAAAATGAAGTACTCACCTGGGAAGCATCTGATTGGAATGAACTGACCCAAATGCTTAAGGAACTCTTTCAAGATGGAACTTCTTCACATAGTTCACCAAGTCGAAATCCAAACGTAGCATTGAACATAGAAGAGACAACCACCTCAGTTTTTGTGATAGTTATCGATATTATGATACTTGACTTGAGCACAGATATATGGAAAGAACAGCTTAATTTCCTGGAAAAATACCGCAGAAAAGCAGTATTTGCATGGATACTCAACCATGATACCTCCAATACCATTAAGATGGAGCTTCGGAGGAAAGGGCACTTAATTATGGTTAACAAACCACTTTACAAGGCAAAAATGGTTCAGATTTTGGAAGCTGCCATAAACGAGAGAAATCTAGAGCTGCAAAAGAAAATGGACGCTTCAAGAGCTGTAGATTTTGAAGAGAACATACATGAATGCCTTGAAATTGATCCTGTTCAGTTTGATTCCTCCAGCTCCGATGAATGTGATAAGTCAGAAATGGAAAATTCCAGAGAAAAGGGAAGAGAATGTTTTGTTAAACCCACTCTTTCACAAAATGGGGTAGTAAACAATTGCTATAATAAGTCCGGGAAAGGGTACACAGAAGAAGATGATTTGAACACAAACGATCAAACTCCAACGAAAGCCACATTGTATGGGAATTCTATAGAGTTAGGCAGTTTGAATACAAGCAAGGCTGTATACGAAAAGAAATCTCTCAAAGGTGTATGTATACTCTTGGCAGAAGATACGCCAGTGCTCCAGAGAGTTGCAACCATAATGCTGGAAAAAATGGGCGCTAGAGTGGTAGCTGTAGGAGATGGACTGCAGGCAGTGAATGCTCTAACGTTCATGCGTAGTGCAGACAAGTGTACAAGGGGATCTCCCCTGGAAGATGCCAAGGAAAGAAGTCATACAGAAAGATGGGACTCGCAACAATACGACTTGATCCTAATGGATTGTCAGGTGAGATAGTTAAAGATAATACGTAAGATATAAACAAAGATGCTTGGACACGTTTTGGGAGCACTGCTTTTTTTTTTTTCCCTTTGAGGAATATATATTTATATATATATATATATATATAGAGAGAGAGAGAGAGAGAGAGAATACACATATAAGTTATGAAGACAATAGCATTAAAAGCATCAAAAGGGTTTTGCACCCATGAACACAAGGAGTATACAGTGGACTAATTCCTAGAATAGATTAGGACTCTCCATATGCCTAGACGTACCAGTAATGTTGCTCTCTTGTGACCAGGAAATCACAGTTTCTTTGTGTGCGGGGTAAGGCTACATACATCTTACCCTCCCCAGACCCGCAGTGGCAAGAGCCTCGTGCACTGAGTTTTCCCTTTTATGTTTGTTAAGGGATAAGGTTGTGTACATCTAACCCTCCCTAGACCCTATATAGTGGGAGCCTCTTGCACAAGTACTGTCTTTTGAGAGCCGACCTTGGTGCATTGGTAAGGTTTCTCCATCATGACCTGGCATCATAGGTTAGAAACTCAAACACTGCATATCCACATGCTGGAGTAAGATTGTGTGCATCTAACCCTCTGGACCCCTTAGTGGCACCAGCCCCGTATACAAGTCTACCTCTGAATCCATTGACCCATCTTTACAGTCACAAATATTTTGTGTATGTGCCTGTGTATATATCTATGCTTTTTAAATATGACTATATGACGAAGCACTAGAAATTGTTACACATATACTTCTTCAGCAAATCAAATCATAATGTGCATCTTTCTAAACTTGACTTCTTCTTCTTTTTCCCAACAGATGCCAAATATGGATGGTTATGAAGCAACAAAGGCAATAAGGAAATCCGAATTGGGAACCGGGTCACATATCCCAATTGTCGCTCTGACAGCCCATGCAATGTCATCAGACGAAGCCAAATGCTTGGAGGTGGGTATGGATGCATATCTAACCAAGCCAATTGACAGCAAGCTGATGGTGTCCACCATTCTTTCTCTAACTAAGAGAATGGACTAACTTTTATGCAAGGAAACTTAGCAGCAGGAATTTACAGAAACAAACAGTTATCTAACTACTGCGTTGGCCAGTGCAGGGTTTGTATGTAGAAATGAGTTGTAGCATAGATAAACGCAATTTTACAGAGGCAGTTAAGCATGTGTCACAAAGCATAATACATATTTGAATTTATTGCACTAGCTTTGTGTTCTAATTCATGCAATCTAAAAAAAAAAAGGGCAGCCCGGTGCACGAAGCTCCCGTAGTGTGGGGTCCAGGGAAGGGTTGGACCACATTGGGTTGTACGCAACCTTACCCTGCTCTGCTTTTTTGCAAGAGATTGTTTCCACGACTCGAACCCGTGACCTTTTGGTCACACGGTGGCAACTCTTACCGTTGCGCCAAGGCTTCCCTTCCAATCTAAAAAAAAAGAGAAAAAAAATGTATACAACTTATTTTGAGATGTCAATCGCAGCAATCAAATTGCATGACTGTGGGCTTTAAGTTGTAAGAAAATTTGGATTGGATGGCTTTTTTTCTAGGTAGCAAAGAAGTTTCACGTAAGCCAAGGTTTGACATGTAGTAATCTAATGCATATGTGTAAATGTCAAGTGAACATGGTCAATTGGTCATGCAACACAGAACATTATAATGTGTAGAAGACAATCTTGAGATGGTTAACTCTTATTAGGGCTCTCTTTAGTTCATAGATTTAGTGAGAGAAAAGAAAGGAAAACATAGAGAAAGCGGTTTTCCTTTGTTTGTCTACCAAGAAATAGTGAGGGAAGTAGGGAAATGAATTTTAAAAACTTATTTTGTGAGTCCTTTCTCTCCATGTTTTCTTGCCGCAGGGCTGGCCCTGAGGGGAAGCGACACACGCGGCCGTTTAGGGTCCTTTTTAGACAGGGCCCACTCTAAAAAATATTAACCCAAATTTATTAATTAAGTAATTAATAAATAATATTTGTAATATTTATGCTAATATACAGAGGGCCCCCATTTAGAAGTTCGAGTAGGGCCTTCAAAATCTAAGGGCAGGCCCTGTTTCTTGGGTTACTTTTTTTAAAAGAAGTTCTAATTTTTCAAGTTTTCCTTTGTATGTTCCTTCCTCTTTTCTTTTCCTTCAATGAAGCAACAAACCAAACAAAGCCATAGTCTCCATTTGATTTGCAGAGGGACTATTTCACATATCTTCCTTAGCGCTTAACTAATATTAGAAAGTAAAAGATTATAAAATTTAATCGGATCGACAAAATAGGAAGAAAATATACAAAATTCAAAACTTTCAAAAAAAAAAAAAAAAAAATTACCATGTTTACTATTCTTCCTATTTTTTTTTCACTATTTTCTTTATTAACCCAATAAAAAAAATATAATTTAGTAAAGCGTCCCCCTCATTTAAAACTTATTAACTTCGAAGGACCATCCGTTTTTTTTTTATTCTAATCAAAACTCTATGACTAGTAAAACTTAATCGGATCAAGTCCATGTATTTGAAAAGTTATATGAAATTTCACATAACTTTTTTATGTGACATTTCACATAACTACTTCAATTTTTCACAAAGTTATGTGAAATTTCACAAAAGTTTTATCACATGTGATGTGAACTTTGGACTAAAAAAAAATGGTTGCACTTAATACTAAAACAGAGCCCACGCATAAAGGAGGGAAAATATTTCTTTCACCTTTAGAGTGTTAAAACTTCTCAATTTCTTGATTGACAATGCTTTGAACTTTTGATCACCATGTAGGCAATAGTCCGAACAGTTAGTGTGCTTTGTAACGGCTAACAAATACCCTTTCCCTGTTGGTGTGCAATTATATGTACAAACTGGAAAACAGGTGTAATGCAACATAATCTCTGTGGCACCACTAGTGAAAAATCACCCACACCTTTGATTCCAATGAGCCCGAGTCTCACATAAGTCCCACACAGGCCCTAATATAGTAATTGATTAATTTATTCTATAACAGTGTTAAAACTTACAAGATCAGGAAAACTTTTTCTCTCACACAATCTATCCACTTTTGAATGGATTAAAATTTTTAATCTGAAAGGAAGAACTGCTACCAACTCCACGAAAAAATATTCATTATCTCAGATCATCCTAAAAACCAATGCAAACTCTCTATTTGTATATGTACCCCTATTTTCAGGAAAACGTTTCTCACTCAGCAAAATTTTCAAATATATTAGAAACTTTACAGATTTGACGTGATAACCCCGTTAATATTTACTCCAACTCCACTTCACTCTTCGGGGAAAGAAAAAACAAAATTAAAAACAAAAACATCATAATATATACCAAAAATTTAGGATTGAACTATGAGTCCGTTTGGGTTAGTTGGAAAATAAAAAGGGTTAATTGCACTGACTTCCCCTGAGTTTAGGTCTAATTTCACGGACCTCCCTTGAGATTATCAATATTGCAAAGACCTTCCATGAGTTTAGTATTTAGGTAACAATTTGTCCCGTCCGTTACCCTCCGTTAGTAAAATGTTCAATATAATTACACGGACCTCGCTTGAGGTTTTCAAATTTACACGAACCTCCCCTGAGTTTAGCATTTAGGTAACAATTTGCCCCCTCTGCTAATAAAACGTTAAAACACATAACAAGAAATGCTTATGTCAGCAAATATTTGTGTTATTCTTCCCAACATACCCACCCTTACCCTCGTTTTTACGTTTGTTTTCTACCAACCAAAAAAAAAAAAAAAAACTGTCATCCACATGTCATGATCCCATGCAAATATGGGGTAAATGTATGGTTGATATTATAGGGTCACACCACATCAACATACTAACGTGGTGTGATAGGCTCACTAAATTTAAAATTTGAAAATTTACAAATTACTTGTCATGACTCCTTTGGAAATAGGGGATATACGGATTGACTAGATTAGAGGGTCACACCACATCAACATACTAATATGGTGTAACAAGCCTATTGAATAATTTCTCCAAACAAAAGCTCCATCTTAACGTTAAATCTGTTTAAAAAGTGATGATGTGGCAGAATTAAATTGGTAGGCTGTAAATCCATATGTTTACAACTCATCCATTTTAAATTTAAAGCCAAATCCAAATCGAACCACCACTAATGTATGCATATATATGTATATATATTTATTTATATAACAATCAAATCTTAAATTGTAGGTGTAATAAGCATGAGCATCGGGGGTAAAAAAAAAGTCTGAAAAATAAGAATAATTTTAAATTTTAACTGGGTTAATGTAATTTAAAACAAAAAAAACACACACACACACACAAGAGAGGTTTGTGTTGTTTGACTTAATCTCGAGGGAGATAAGGGTATTTTGGAAAGCTTATAAGGATATTTTGGAAAGATTACTACAAATATTTGCTGACCTAAGCATGTCTTATTATGGGTTTTTAACTTTTACTAGCGAATGGGGTAAATTGTTACCTAAATACTAAACTCGGAGGAGGTCTGTGTACTTTTGAAAACTTCAAGGGAGGTCCGTGTAATTATATTTAGTGTTTTACTAACAGAGGGTAGCGGAGGGGGCAAATTGTTACCTAAATACTAAATACAGGGGAGGTCCATGTAATTTTGAAAACCTTAAGGGAGGTCCTTGTTATTAGACCTAAACTCAGGGGAGGTCAGTGTAATTAATCCAAATAAAAATTAAGTGATGAATTATGGATTTCGTTTAAAAATAATAAATAAATAAATAAATAAAAATAAAAAATGATTGTTTTGTAGAATAGAAGTATTTGGGTTACTTTAAGATTTTAGCACTTAAACAAACAAGTTGAAAAATTAAGCTGAAAAACATACCTTGCTTTTTCAAACAATCACTTAATTTCACTTTTAAGTTGTTAAAGAAAAAAAAAATGCTTGAAAATAAAAGAAGTGAATAATATTTACATGTTAGTGTTTTTTTTTTTTTTTTTTTTGTCATTTTATATTTATAAAAACAATTCTCTTCTTTTCAGCTAATTTGCCAAACACTCGTATTTTTATTTTTTTGAAGTTAAGTGATAAATATTTAAGCTAACTCAAACGTCTAAAGCTTTAATATTTGGAAAATGCTAGGCCCACACAGTTTATCACACATTTTTTTCACACTTAGTTTTAAATGTATATACCCTGTGCTATATAAGTGGGACACAAAAAAGTGTAAAAAAAATTCAAACATCACAAAATTATGTAGAAAAAAAAGTGTGTGATTCACTATATAATTCTAGTAGGCTCTTAATATTTCAATCACTTAAAATTTGATCACTTAATAATTCAGTTATCCCAAACTTGCTCTATATATTACAAAGCAGTTATCTCCATGCCTTCGATTCATAAAATTCCTCGGACTCAAAATCAAACTTTTGCGGGGGATACATCGGACGACGTAAAAACCCGATTGTGAAATTCTTCGAAAACAATTCTGCAGTTGCTGAGAGCTGAACCAGAAATTTTGAAGGAGTCGGGAACATGAAAGAAGATTACGAGGTAAATCTAAAAGATGTTTTATTTATTTATTTTTATTTTTTTTGATGAAGTACGAGGTAAATAGGTAATCAAGTTTGTTTTTATTTTTTTTTGCAATTGGAACTGCTCTTTGTCTGTTGTTATTGTTAGCTTCAAAAGACTTTTCCCCTCAATTTGTTTGTCAAGTCATGATAATTGGGTCACTGTCAGGTGAAAGCGTGTGATTCTAGTGGATGATTGTTTAAAATTTTAAATCACTTTTGATTGGGGATTTAGGGTTACTTGCGTATAGATTTGTGTGTTGATGTATGTATGATCTTAGTGAGTTAGGGCAATTATTTGAAACAATTAAATCGATTAACAGGTTATTTGTTGCTATGCATCTCTAATCCTTACCCCAAAAGTAAAACCATACCAAATTCAAATTTGAGTATGTGAATAGTGTTATTACAACATGGGTTTAAGTTTGAGTGGAACTCAACTTCATACGAGTTTGAGTCAAGGATTCGAGGAAGTTTTTAAGGATTTTGTTATAATATTATAAGAAATTTTGGGTATGACCATTGGAGAGCCTCATACCAAATGAAGCTTTTGCTAAAAATTTTTGTCAAAATTTCAGTAAAAATTGAGTGAGGGTTGGGGATGGCCTAATAGCATGTATCATTCTGCAGGAAAATGTCGCATTAACTTTAATCAGTCTTAATGTTATAGTTTAGTCATTAGAGCATCTCCAATGGTATATGCTATTTTCTTCATGCCAAACCTATATTTTGGCATTGCTATAGTGCTAAAATGCTATGTTTTAGCATACGTGCTCCAATGGTACACATGATAATTAGATAGATGACGTTTCTTCCTGAGTTGTCCAAATTTCGAGTTTTCTTCAGTTGGGTGAGCATGGTTGGGTAGCCACTTCTTTGCACTTGCTTCCCTCCATCGGTGTGTACTCTAACATTCAATCCGAAAAATTCTGAGGAGCTGTCAATAGGATTAGGCTATGATACTTCTGAAGTAACGAGACTTTGTCCACCGTGAGTCCTAGGGGAAGAGCCACTGTAGAGTCAATTACTATTACTATGTTCTGTAGTCTCATTCCCAGGCCAATTGCTTTTTTTTTTATTATTATTATTTTTTTATACCTCATTGTTTCACTAATTCTTCCAATTGGTTGCTCATTGAAAAGCATATTCGATTCTTTTGATTTCTCATTTTCTCAATCTTGCGTAGTACACTCGTTTTGGTTATCAGCAATACTCTAATTGAAAACCAGAATTAAGTGACAGGTTGATTTTTTTTTTCCTGTTCTTTTGCTCATTCACTTGTGCTTTGTTGGCTCGTCTCCTCCTAGTTGCTTCCTTCATTGCTTAAATAATAGTACTAGAAATAGAAAAAAGAAAAAATAAATAAAAGAAAAAGAAAAAAGAAAGGGAAAAAAAAGAAATTCAATTAATTTAAGTAATCAAGAAAACAGGAAGGATTTCGATTCATTAATTTCATAATGTTAAATGTAGTTTCATCATATCTTCTTTTCCTTTCTGTTTTTCTCTATATTCCTCCTTAATAACCAAACAAAGAAAAGCGTTTCTTCTGGTGTCTTTTTCCAATACCCTCACTTAATCCGTGAAGCAAACAAAACCATAAAGTACTCGGCAACATTCACTTTCATTTTTGGTGATCTTCTCCTATTAATTTTCCTCTCCTGGTGTCTTGTTCCAATTCCCTCACTTAATCCGTGAAGCAAACAAAACCTTAAAGTACTCGGCAACATTCACTTTCATTTTTGGTGATCTTGTCCTATTAATTTTCCCATAGGGATGAAAGTCATCTTAATTTAGCGTCTCTCTTGAAGTGAAATAGCAAAAATTTACATAATCCTTTTCTCCTTTCCGTGTAGGGGTGTGAGCAAGCTGACCGGACCGATCGGTTCGGTCTGGTTTTCAAAATTTTCATGTAGTGTAAAAACCGAACCGAAATTCTACACTAAACCGAACCGAACCAAAGCAAATCCGATCGGATTGACTTAAAATTAGACCGAACCAAACCGAACTGAACCGAACCGAACCGTTTTCACCCCTATAATCCCATGGAATCCCAAGATTGGTGACTAATCAAGCTCTCGGGTTTTACAAACCTCTATTGCTCTATGCAACAGGGAACGGATAAAATAGTTGATCTTCTGTTCGTACAAGAAGTTTGGCACTAGTGTGTCTTACCATCTGTTTCCGTTCCTGTTTTGCATTAGCTGCACAGAGCTGATTTTCCTGTATTTAACTTTTTGGTAAGGCTCTGTTTGGTTGATGGATTTAGTGGGAGAAAAAGAAAGGAAAACTGGAAAACACCGAGGAAAAAATAGGGAGAAAGATGGAAAGGAGAAGAAAATGTATTAGGAAATAGACTAATATGTCTGAATTATGTGAGTCGCTTTTTTCTCCTTTTATTTCTGAAGTTACAACTGTATTTTGAAGTTTTTTTAAACTTTTAATGCTATTTAAGTATGAAGAAAAAACATGAGGGAACTAATTTTCTTTTCCCTTTTCTTTTCCTTCTATAAATCCACAAATCAAACAAAGCCCAATTCTTTCGGATATGGGATTAGGCGAGTTTCATCCTGTGGTTAGCCATCATGGTAAAAGAAATACCTTGTTAACAACTTCTTCACGTACTTATAATAGCTGGCCATTCTTTTGTGGTGAGTCTTTACCCATTTTGGTTCTGGTGGAAATGCAAACCTTTTCCTTGGTAATTTCGAATTTCAGATCACCGTTTGTTAAAATTTACAAATGGTAATTACCATTGCAGATTGAAGAAAAGAAGCAAGCCGCAGCTGATGTTTTGTTTCACTATTCACAGTTTGTGATGTCGTGTATTGGGAATCGAGTTCGGCCTTGCGACTTGAGGTTGCATCTAATGAAGGTATATTATCCTTTAATCTTGCATTGGGCTCCATTCCATTTGTAGAATTTCCAATACATTGTGGACTATCAGTTATCATATTAGGCTGGCATCTCTCTCTCTCTCTCTCTCTCTCTCTCTCTCTCTCTCTCTCTCTCTCTCTCTCTCTCTCTCTCTCAGTGAGCGATGTACTGTAATAGGTCAAGTCAGTGAAAAGTGAAAACATTTGTATCCACGTTCTTGATCAGTATGTTGGTCGTTTCCTTTTTTTTTTTTTTTGGCTGTGTTTTTCAATTGAGCATTGAACTTCCATTGTCTGATTTCTTTTTTCTTTTTTCTTTTTTTGGTTTGCAACATTCTTCAGGAGATCTCAGGAATTCCGACTTCTCTGAAGAGGGAGTCATCTCAAGTAGCTGCTTCTCCCGAAGCGATGGGCGAGTCATCAAGCTCGGGTACGGCCAGACTCGATAAAGCAGACAGTTTTTCGCGCACTGTAATCTGAAGCATAGCTGTGGTATAATTATTATGCTCGGCAATCTGCATATCTCTGTACTTCTGCGAGTCCTTTTCGCTCTTGTCCCTTTTGTTTAAAACTGCGTATCTATTTGTCATTCTGTGCAGAAATTCCAGCATATGTGTAATAGCACTCTATTCTAGCATGTGTACATTGTGAGGTTGTTTTCCCTTTACAGTACATTATACATAGTTCATCTTGTATTCTTATTCCTTCACTCTGTTTATGACTTACATTTTGGTAAGTTTCTATCCCAATTAATATTTTTTATTCCCAACTGTTGTGGCAGTGAAATTATCTAAATCAATTTCTGATGAAAATTCATAAGGGCTCACTGTAGTGAATGTGATCTCACCATCACATCAGTCAGGAACCAAATTTGGCTGCGTAGCATTATTTTTTTGTCAGTGAAGGACTTTGGAGTGCACCATTAAAGGAAAAAACTCTTCGGTTTGTGAAAGTGTTTTTCATGTACCTACAACCTAGTGGTTTTAGTAAGAAACTTTGTATCTGGTAAGAAATATTTATTCCGTGATACTTGAGGAACAATTGTCCACGTGATTTTGATGGGAACAAATGTTTCTTATCATGGAACAAATATTTCTTCCTCAAAACTACTAGGCTATAAGTACACCCAAACCACCCAAACCACTAAGGTGTACTGAAGAATTCTCCACCATTAAATAGTACATACTTTCTTACAGTCAGAATTATTGAGAGAGAGAGAGAGAGAGAGAGAGAGAGAGAGAGAGAGAGAATTGCAGTTGTCAGATATCCAGTGGCGCCCTCTTGTCCTTCCTTCAGATGAAGCAACCATTTAATTTGCTGATGTTGACAAACTAAAGAAGTAAAAATTAGAGAAGTCCAATGGTGCTAAGTTTTTATCGCAAATTTGATTTTCAACATATGTGCAACAAGACCAAAAAAAAAAAAAAAATCTCCAAATCGAATGGAGGCAGTCCAACAACTACATGTATTAAGAACTAATTTTGGGGTAAAGCTTTGAAACTCTTAGCGTAATTGCCAATTGAGAGATGGTTTTGCTTTGATCACTTCAGAGCAACTTCAAGAACAATATGCATTTTGGCTAGAATGGTTAGCCAACATTTTTATTTTTATTTTAAGTGATAAAAAGTTAGCTAACATTTATTCTGTGAGATCCCGTCCCACATCGGATAAATATAAAAAGTTAGTCTGATATATGTAGAACTAAGGGGACTACTACTAATAACTTAGGCTTAAGCGTTTTAAGGGCCAATGTGGCAGGCCTGTCAAGTTGTTGGGCTAGTGAACCTCTTGGGGCGTTACAAATGGTATCAGAGCCAACCCTGGTCCCGTAAGGGCACCGTGGGCGGTGTGGCAGAGGAGTAGAGGTTCCGGAGAGGGGTAGAGGCCCCGAGGTAGTATACCTTGTGCACACTTATGGGCTGCTCTGTGGTCACTAATGATCTGCTTCAACATTGACCAGCCAAGGGGAGAACTAGGCCTACGCGACGAGGACGCCGCATCTTTGAGTGGAGGAGATTATGAGATCCCATCCCACATCGGATAAATATAAAAAGTTAGTCTGATATATGTAGAACTAAGAGGACTACTACTAACAATTTGGGCTTAAGCATTTTAAGGGCCAATGTGGCAGGCCTGTCAAGTTGTTGGGCTAGTGGACCTCTTGGGGCGTTACAACCCAAGAGGTCCATTAGCCCAACAACTTGACAGACTAACTTTTTATATTTATCCGATGTGGAACGGGATCTCACGATCTCCCCCACTTAACGACGCGGCATCCTCGTTGCAAGTTCTCCCCCTGGTTGGTTGATGTGGATGCAGATCATTAGTGACCACAGAGCAGCCCATTGGCGTGCACAAGGTATACTACCTCGGGGCCTCTACCCCTCTCCGGAACCTCTACTCCTCTGCCACACCGCCCACGGTGCCCTTACGGGGCTAGGGTTGGCTTTGATACCATTTGTAACGCCCCAAGAGGTCCACTAGCCCAACAACTTGACAAGCCTGCCACATTGGCCCTCAAAATACTTAAGCCCAAGTTATTAGTAGTAGTCCCCTTGGTTCTACATATATCAGACTAACTTTTTATATTTATCCGATGTGGGTCAGAATCTCACAAAAATAACTTGGGCTTAAGTATTTTAAGGGTCAGCCTGTCAAGTTGTTGGGCTAGTGGACCTCTTGGGGCGTTACAAATGGTATCAAAGCCAGGTTTAGAGTCCCTAGACCTATACGACAATAATCGAGAATCACATTTAAGTTAGGAAATGTGTTTACAAATTTAAGTGGTACGCTGATTAATTACGGAGTTGGAAGTTATAGATTTTTATATGGTTATTGTAGGCAGTTATGGAACAAGCAGCAGATAATTTTGGAGACCCGACCACTTGGGGAGGCAGGGCACCACAAACCGGTGTCACACATCCTGAAGGGACCAACAATAATGGAAATGATAATGTTCAAGAAAATCCACAAGAGCCCGACATGTTTCAACTAATGCAGACATTGGTGGGGGTAGTCCACCAATAGCAACAACAACAAAACACTATAATGCAACCACGGAATAATAGTGGCATCACGAAGTTCAAGAAGCTAACACCGCCATCTTTTGAGGGAACTATAGAACCACTTGAGGCAGAGAAATGGTTAAGTGAGATGGAGAAGGCGTTCGAGGTAATGAAGTACTCGGACACGGAGAAAGTGACATATGCTGCCTACATGCTACAAGGAAGTGCTTATGATTGGTGGAATCTGGAGAAACGTAGGGTTGAGCAGGACCAGGAAGCTCATACTTGGGCTAAATTTACGGAGGCCTTCTATGATAAATACTTTCCCAAAAGTATTCGCCTTCAGAAGGAAAGGGAATTCATCAGGCTAGAGCAAGGTAGTAAAATTGTCGCTTAGTATGAGGCTGAATTTGAAAGGCTAGCAAAGTTTGGGCCAAAACTTGTGGCAACAGAGGAGGATCGTGCTTGGAGGTTCGAAGATGGCCTGAGACCCCGTATCAAACAGGGTGTGGTACCTTTTGAGTTAGAAACTTATGGGGCGGTGGTGAGCAAAGCACTGTTGATTGAAAAAGGACTTAATGAGGTGCAGATAGACAGAGATAATAATCAGAGGAAAAGACCAAATTCTTCAGGATCACAGATAAACCAGAACTCTAGAGGACAATCTAAGCGACAAACACAACGAAATGGCAACGGGTTTGTAATAACCTGCATTTTTCTTGCATTGTCATATTTAAAATTATATATATATTTTGTCTGCTTTTATCCTTATGTGAAAAATTTATTTCTTGACTAATCTCATATTGAAATTACTTTTGGGGTCAAAATGCAATTTTCATAAAAACTGGCAATACCTGTGTTAAATTTCAAATCTGTATTTCAAAACGGTGGAATTATTTCTTTTAAAACTCAAACTGTATTTTTATAAAATCAGAAAACTATTTCTAACATTAAAATGAATTTTCTGTATTTTTGTGATAAACACCGTGTCACGAAAATACTAGTTTAGGTTTAAAACTGTCCGCGCAGTGTTAAACTTCCACAGAATTTTGGGAGTAACTGATTGGACAAATTTCTTTATACCCAATTATTATTGCTAAAGTTTTCCCTTAGGCCTTGTTTGGCAAATGCTTGTAGTATGTGTGTTGTCCTAATGCCATAAGCTTGATTCCCAAACACACCTTGACCCACACCAACTCCACCTACCCTTTCAATTATCAATGGAGCATTATGAATTGCAAGTGTATATTTACACATCATTGCTGCACTTTCTTTGTAATTAGTGGAGATTAATGGAGAATGAGTGGGATGTTAGGCAAATGTTTTCTAAGTGGGAGTTTGAGTATTTATACACCCAACCACACTACACATTCTACACTCCTAACATAGAGAGCTTGAGAGAGTCACATAGAGAGATAATAATTTCAGAATTTGAAGAGCTCAATCCTCCATAGCCAAGCTTGAAATTGGAGATTCTTAATTCTTGTATTTCTTTCTCAACAACTTCTTCAATCTACATCACGGTGAGTATTACTAACTCACTCCAAATGTAACTCATTCCTTATTTACTGATTTAGGTAGTTAATTTTAACAGTAGCAGAATTTTGTTTTCAGATTTTTGTTTAGGAAAACGAATGAAATTTAAGGTTCTGCCCGCGTTGTCCCAAGCAAAACTCGATTCTGCACACTTTTTGTCTAATGCAATTTTCTCAGATTTTACACCGTTTGGGCAGAAAATGAGGATTACAGTAGCAGAAAAAGTATATTAGAAATTCAATCTAATATTTTCTCTTTTAATTTTAACAGTAGCAGAATTTTGTTTTCAGATTTTTGTTAGGAAAACGAATGAAATTTAAGGTTCTGGCCGCGTTGTCCCAAGAAAAACTCGATTCTGCACACTTTTCGTCTAATGCAATTTTCTCAGATTCTGCACCGTTTGGACAAAAAACGAGGATTTCAGTAGCAGTTTTTAGAATGCTATTAGTTATGTTTAAAATGATTAAGGCAATGAATTACGAATTTTCAATCCCCGTACGCGTATTATTTCTTTAATTCTGTGAATTCCTTTATGTTTAAAGTTTGATGACATTCATGTGGAGTCAGTTGTACATGCATGGTGAGTGTTGGTAGTGTGTAAAAGAGTAATGATAGTGTGGAAAAAAAGTAATGATTGTGTGGAAAGAGTATGAGTTTGAGTTGTGGTTGTGGTTGTGGTTGTGATTGTGGTTGTGGTTGTGGTTGTAGTTGAAAATGCGGAAGAGGGTGTCTTTGAAATGCGAAGGTGGCAAATATGGACACTCCCTGACGCCCATGGAAGCGTTAAAGTGTGTGAAGCCGAACTTGGACACTCACTAGCACCCATGGAAGTGCTAAAGTGTGGCCTATGGACACTCCCTGATAACTCGAGTCTGGATACTTGTGAGGGGGTTGCCCCGGTATTTGCATGGCGGTTAGGGTATTCAAAGTGTGAGGCATTGGACACTCCCTGGTACCCCGGACCAAAGTGTGAGGCAAACTGGACACTCCCTGGCGCCCCGTTGCTAAAGTGTGGCTATCTTAGTATTTCAAAGATACCAGGAGTAGGATAATGGGTTGTTGGGTGTTGTCGAGAGAAAAGAGTCGGATAGATGAGATGGTGCATTGTTCTCATACACGGTCACATATGTGTGAAATTATCTTTTAAATAATGTTGTGGTTGTTTTCTAAAACGAGCTCTTTATCATAAATATAAACTTGTGGTATTTAAATGGAAATGGGAAAAAGGTAAATGAGTATGTTTTTACATTCAAAGTATTGTTTTTAATACTCACCAGCTTCTTGAAGCTGACGGCGTTGATGCGTCCTGGACATTCGTGTCCAGGCTTTGCAGGTAATAATCAGGATGAACCGTATGATTATGCTAATTGAGATCAGTTGCTGAGAAGAGATGTTACTTTTATATGTTTTATGTTTATGTGCTTTAAGATATGTTTTGGTTTTGTAATAAGGATGACTGTAATAGACTTTAAGTATTGTTTTATTTTCAAGGCGGTCTGTGCCTTAGTAAACCCCGTACCATAGGATGTAATAAGTTAGAAAAATTTTTATGAGCCCTGATTACCCTACTCTGATTAATGGTTTTATGTTGTTCGACGTTTTGGGACGGAATCGATCCTTCAAACTGTCGCGACCTACGGGTCCATAAAGGAAATTAAACGCTTTCCATATTTATGCTATGTCGGGGCGTGACAGGGTTTTAGTAGGGAAATGCTAAACGATGCTCAAGGTGTAATGGAAATCACTTGGATAAAGATTGTCGTTGGAACACTGGTGCATGTTTTGTGTGTAGAGATTATGGCCATCGAATAGCTGATTGTCCCTCTAAAAAGGAGTCCCAGACATCGCGACAGAATTGGGAGCAACCTACTAACTGACCACCAGTTGGAGGACAAAATAAGGGAGGAAATCAGAAACCAAGGACTCAGGGCAGAGTCTACGCCCTTACTCAACAGGATGCAGATGCCTCTAATGCTGTGGTGATAGGTATTATTCCAGTAACGACAAGTTATGCTTTTGTGCTTTTTGACTCGGGAGCCACATTCTTTTATATCTACTAAATTTGTGCGAAAACACAGTATGTTACATGAACCCATGGAAGTGGAGTTATGTGTTGATACCCCTGTTGGTGGTGTTTTTGTTGTAGATCACATTTATAGGTCTTGCATTGTTAGAATTGAAGGTAGGGAACTCAGGGCAAATTTAATAGTGATGGACATGCATGACTTCGACGTAATTCTAGGGATGGACTGGTTGGCAACCAATCATGCCTTAGTTGATTGTCATAATAAGAAGGTGAAATTTCAAATTCCCGGTGAACCAGAGTTTAGTTTTCTTGGTAGTAAAGCTTATACCCCTCCACGCGTGATCTCAACTTTAAAAGCTGGCCAAATGCTAAAGAAAAGTTGCAAGGGTTATATGGCCATGGTTAAGGATACCTCACAGAAGGAGTTACAACTGGAAGATATAACTGTTGTAAATGAATTTTTGGAGGTGTTTTCTGATGATTTACCAGGTTTGCCACCGGAAAGAGAGGCCGAGTTCTTTATTGATCTTGTGCCAGGTACTGGTCCAATATCTAAAGCCCTGTATCGTATGACCCCGGCAGAATTGAAAGAACTAAAGGAATAATTGCAAGAATTATTAGATAAAGGCTTCATCAAGCCTAGTGTTTCGCCTTGGGGAGCTCCAGTGTTGTCTGTGAAGAAGAAAGATGGGAGTATGCGGCTTTGTATTGATTATCGGGAGCTCAATAAGGTGACGGTACGAAATAAATACCCTTTACCAAGGATAGATGATTTGTTTGACCAATTGCAGGGAGCACAAGTTTTCTCCAAGATTGACCTCCGATATGGTTATCACCAGTAGAAGGTTTAGGCAGAAGACATTTCTAAGACAACTTTCAGGACCAGATATGGACACTACGACTTTCTAGTAATGCCATTCGGGTTAACTAATGCTCCTGCAGCATTCATGGACCTAATGAATAGGGTGTTTAAACCCTTTCTAGATCAGTTTGTGGTGGTATTCATTGATGACATTTTGATATACTCAAGAAGCAAGGAGGAGCACGAGAAGCACTTGAGGACTGTACTTGGTATCTTGAAGGATAAGAAGTTGTACGCAAAGTTGAAGAAATGTGAATTCTAGTTGGATAACGTAGCTTTTTTTGACATGTGATCACTAAAGATGGTATCTCGATGGACCCAAAGAAGGTGGAAGCAATTGTAGATTGGGCTAGATCGACTACTGTAACAGAAATACGAAGTTTTCTAGGTCTAGCAGGATATTACCAGAGGTTTGTGGATGGGTTTCCCAACTTGCAGGACCATTGACTCGCTTAACACAAAAGGGAGTAAAGTATGAGTGGAATGAAAAATGTGAGCAAAGTTTTCAGGAGCTGAAAACGCGATTGGTATCAGCCCATATCCTTACCATTCCTTCTAGAGAGGGAGGTTTCACCATCTATAGTGACGCCTCTAAGAAAGGGTTAGGGTGTGTTCTAATGCAGCACGGTAAAGTTGTTGCTTATGCTTCTAGGCAACTAAAAACCTTATGAGCAAAACTATCCTACGCATGACTTAGAATTGGCAGTGGTGGTTTTTGCTCTCAAGATTTGGAGGCACCACCTTTATGGAGAGCACTGTGAGATATGTACTTACCATAAGAGTCTGAATACATCTTTACGTAGAAGGAGCTAAACATGCGATAGAGGAGATGATTGGAGCTACTCAAGGATTACGATTTAACTATAAGTTATCATCCAGGAAAGGCTAATGTTGTAGCCGATGCTTTGAGTAGAAAATCACCAGGTGGTGTGGCAGCACTTATCACTACCCAAAGACACATATTGGAGGACTTGGAGAAGATGAGAGTGGAGGTGCAAGGGCATAATGACACTCGACGACAGTTAGCCGAAATTATGGTTCAACCTTCATTGATTGAAAAAATTAAGGCTGCTCAGAGAGATGATCCTTGTTTGTAGAAAGTTAGAATAGAGGTAGAAACAGGAGCACAATAAGAATTTCGTGTCTATGATGATGGGTCTTTAGAGTATGGTAATAGATTACGCGTGCCTAATGTTCTAGAGTTCAAAATTGAGATTTTGAGGAAGCCCACAACACTAGATATACGGAACATCCTGGAGACACCAAGATGTACAAGGACTTAAAGGAAACTTTTTGGTGGAATAACATGAAGCGAGAGATTACCCAGTATGTGGCACAGTGCATAGTGTGTCAACAAGTAATAGTAGAACATCAGAGACCAGCAGGTCAGTTGCAACCACTTCCTATTCTAGAGTGGAAGTGGGAACACATTGCTATGGATATTGTGACTGGATTACCAAAGACCCCAGGTGGAAACGATGCTGTTTGGGTAATTTTGGACAGGTTGACTAAGTCGGCGCACTTCTTTGGCTTTTAGAGTAGGTTTTACACTTGAGAGGTTGGCAAAATTATATACATTAAAGAAATTGTAAAGCTTCATGGGGTACCAGTGACCATAGTGTCTGATCGAGATACTAGGTTTGTGTCTCAGTTCTGGAAAAGTTTACATTCGGCTTTGGGTACAAGGTTGACTTTCAGCACTGCATTTCATCCACAGACAGACGGTCAGTCAGAGAGGACTATTCAAACTCTAGAGGATATATTAAGGGCTTGTGTAATTGACTTGAAGGGATCTTGGGATGATCATTTACCATTAGTAGAGTTTGCATATAATAATAGCTACCAGGCTAGCATTCAAATGGCACCATTTGAGGCGTTATATGGTAGGAAGTGTAGATCTCCTATTTGTTGGGATGATGTTGGTGAAAGGAATTTGATAGGGCCTGAGATTGTGCAACAAACAATGGATAAGATTCAATTAATCAGGGAAAGACCCCACACAGCACAAAGTAGACAAGAGCTATGTTGATAACAGAAGACGCAAATTGGAGTTTGAAGTGGGCGATTATGTATTTTTTAAAATATCTCCTGCCAAGGGTGTTATGCAGTTTGGAATTAGAGGCAAACTTAGCCCTAGATATATTGGGCCTTTCGAGGTTTTGAACAGAGTAGGAGAGGTGGCTTATAGGATTGGTTTGCCGCCATTTTTAGCAGGAGTACATGATGTTTTCCATGTCTCAATGTTGAGGAAATATATTCCAGACCCAAACCATGTGATAGAGCTGTAGCCATTGCGACTTAGCAAAGACTTAACTTATGAAGAGCATCCGATATAGATCATGGATACAAAGGACCAAGTTCTTAAGGCATCGTGTTATTTGCTATGTTAAGGTACAATGGAGTAATCACACAGTGAGGGAAGCTACTTGGGAGCTTGAGGAAGATATGACGAGGAAATACCCACAACTCGTTGAAAATTTCAAGTACGCCAAGTTTAGAGGACTAAATTTATTTTAAGGGGGGTAGAATGTAATAATTAGATTTTTATTCCTTTCTAATATTTAATAAGAATATATTACTTAATCATTAAGGATTGTGGAGCTATTTACTTAATCATTAAGGATTGGATCAAATTTTGTAGCGTATGGTAGTGATTTTCTTTTACAATTGATTCATCTCAAGTCTTGTCCATCTATCAGCACATGGAATTAAGACATATATTTGTGGTTTGATTGGTGCACCTATATAGTGTATATAAGATCACACACATCTTTGGAAAATGAAGCATAGACTGAGAGAGAGAGAGAGAGAGAGAGAGAGAGAGAGAGAAAGAAAGATAGCAAGCATACCCACTTTGGGTATTAGAGAGTAAGCTTTGTGGTTGGGAATATCCACTTTTGAAGGGGGGAATTATATATATTTGGTGGAGTGTGAATCAGCTATGGCCATGTTATTATTATTTGTTATAGGACTGAATTAAGAGCTGTAGGCTCCTTTGGTACATTCGGGGGTTTAAGTTGTCGAGGTAAGTGATCTAAACCCTACTTGAATTTTTTTTTTAAAAATATTATTGTGTTTTATAAAATCTATTTCAAAACCATTTTTAAAAAAAATAAAATGGGACCAAGTATGTGACCACTTTTAAAAGTGAACCGTTTTTGATTTATGTAAATCGATTACTCTGCAGCTATGAATGAAAATTGTATGAATCTAGTTATTTGTTAAAAATTACTTAATGGATATTCTTAGTCTAATTATGCTCTGGGCCCCACCAACGGGGATTATACGTTGGTATCATGCATGATTATTAGGACTAGTCTACCTATTGACCCAGTCACAGGGATAATATGTGACACATCGAATATTGTTCTGGACCCAGTCACAGGGGTTATGTGTGACCATAGTAAAAGGACTTTGGGCTCTGTTAACTTTATGTATTGATTACAATTTGATAATTGTTTTTTTCTCATTGCAAATTATCAGAATTCTTGAAAACTCTTATATTTTAATTGTATAAAATTATTTACCCTGCTTGGTCCATAGATAAGGGTGGTGATTACTTACTAAGCTGTCAAGCTGACTTATGACTATTTTTCAGATGCAGATGAGTAGAAAGAAAACAATAAGTGGACTGAAGGATCAAGAGGGTGGCGATCGAATAATAATAATTGACTAGAACTTTCTTTATTTGATGTTGTGTACTAAGTTGAATAGTTTGAAACATTAGTTTATCTTCTTATTTTAATTAAGTTTTGTAAGTTTTGAACTTAAACAATTAGCAAATATTGAATTTATTGAATTTGGAATTTATTATTGAAGTATTGTTTTGATCATTCAATTTCTCTTAAGAATGTTTAGCTTGGCCTTGCACGTTCGTGGGGTCCAACCTTACGGATGTGTGGCGTTGTCACGCTTTTTTGGAGTCGGGTTTGGGACGTGACAATTTAATGGTATCAGATCCAACCCTGGTCCCGTAAGGGCACCGTGGGCGGTGTGGCAGAGGAGTAGAGGCTCCGGAGAGGGGTAAAGGCCCCGAGGTAGTATACATTGTGCACGCTTATGGGCTGCTCTGTGGTCACTAATGATCTGCTTCCACATCGACCATCCAAGGGGAGAACTAGGCCTACGCGACGAGGCCGCCACGTAGCCCAACAACTTGACAGGCCTACCTTATTGGCCCTTAAAATGCTTAAGCCCAAGTTATTAGTAGTAGTCCCCTTGGTTCTACATATATCATACTAACTTTTTATATTTATCCGATGTGGGACAGGATCTCACATATTCACTCCGGTCATGCTAGTCTAAATGATTCGTCATTTTTTTAGACTTGTTTTATGGTTAAATATATTTTCTCTCCTTTGTAAGGCCTTAAGAGGTCCACTAGCCCAACAACTTGACAGGCCTGCCACATTGGCCCTTAAAATGCTTAAGCCCAAGTTATTAGTAGTAGTCCCCTTGGCTCTACATATATCAGACTAACTTTTTATATTTATCCGATGTGGGACGGGATCTCACATATTCACTCCGGTCATGCTAGTCTAAATGATTTGTCATTTTTTTTAGACTTGTTTTTATGGTTCAATACATTTTGTCTCCTTGTTGTAGGGCATGTATTTCACTTTATTCCTTATGGTTTAGAAACACTTAACCCTCTTGTAGTTGTGATTAAACTCAATCGTTTTGTTTTCTATTAAATTAAAGAAAATTTTCGAACTCAATTTGGCAAAAAAAATTCGTGGACCAATCTATGAATTAAAATGTTATTGTTGTCCCACATTAACTATTTCCTTCATTTCTTTATTCCACAATATGTTTTTCCTTCTTAAACAACCTTTATCACCAGCGGCACCACCATTGCACACATTCAACTACCACCACCAACCTGGCATTTACCATATAAAAGATAAATATTCTTAAATGAATAATTAAAACAATCCTATAAAATCAGGGTTCGGTTCGATTTTCAAAAAAAATTATGCAGTGTAAAAATTGGGCCGAACCAAAATGTACACTAAATCGAACCGAATAGAATCGACCCGAACCAAAACCAATCGATTTGCCTAAAAATTGGAACGAATTGAACCGAACTAAACTGTTTTCACCCTACTTATAATGAAGGGGTAAACAAATAAAATGATATTAAGAAAGGTATATTTGTCATTTCAAAGTAAAAAGTTTACACCATTAAAATATACAGATAGAGCATAACTAATGGTGTTAAGTGTCAACTTTTAAACCACAAAAGTGTAGACACCCCAATTTTGACCTAACGTCGAATTTAGGAGAGTGTCACCTCCAAGTCCGATGATGATAAGGACCGAAAGATTTGAAGTATTCCAAGCTCTTCAAAAAGTTCTCCAAACGCGATAAAATTTTCACAGAAAGAAGAAAATACCAGGTATTTAGGAGAATTCAGGTATAAAACACCGTTTTTGGAAAAGATCATCGAAAATAAGTTTTTTTAAGAAAAAGGAAGAAAGAAAAGACCTAAAAAGGGAAGCTCAGCAAAAAAACGGCACACGGCAGTCATTCACGGCACTCAGTGAGTGCCGCGCGACATTCAGTGAGTGCCGCACAGCAGTCATAGAATGCCGCCCGGCATTTACTAAGTGCCACCGACATTTTTCTGACTGCCGTTTGCTTTTAAAGTCCGTATTTTGTGGTACAATACGTATATGTAGGCGGATAAAAACAAAAAACTGATAAAGTAAGGCTGACTGAAACGCGACAGTTAATAATTTGCCGCGGCTCTCAATGAGTGCCGCACGGCAGTCATGGAGTGCCGCAGCGGCATTCACGGAGTGCCGTTGTAGCATCCACTGACTGCCGCAAGAGGTTATGACTGCCGCTCTGTGCAGCAGTCTGTCTATTTTCAGAAAGTACGTATTGTACCACCAAATGGGATATTTGCACCTGTCTTTTACTCCGAATTCACTGAAAAATGCTTGGTAATTTTGCCTATAAATGAGAGAGGATCTTTCTTGAGAAAGGGGGGGAACATACAAGAAATCACTATCATTTCAACAACACATATTTGAGAGAGTTTTGGAGAGCTTGAAGAAGAACTTGGAAGATCTTCAAAATATAGGAATTTGAGGATAGTCTTGGAGGTGACCCTCTAATCTTAGTTGTGCTTTATTTCTTTTGAGCTTCTAATCTTATAGTCATTTAGTTTTTCTTGATTAAGTTTTAGAGTTTGTTAAGTAAACTCGGAAGTCTTTGCTTCTAATTCTTTGATCATTCTTCTATTCTTTTGTTTATACTTTTCTCTTGAGATTCTTGGAGATCCTCAATATCTCTCTTCAAAACTTTTGAGTTTGATCTTTTGAATCTAATGTAAGCTTATGCTTCACATGGGAGTCAAAGTTTGATCATCATTTTAGTAAGAACAAGTAGATGAATCCAAACCCCTACCATGGTTTGGGTCCTTGACAAACATTGAATATTGTATATTTATGTGCCAATATAATAGACACAATACGCATTTAATCCCCCAAATTCCTAGTTTTACACGCATATTTGAATTAATATAATTTAACAGTGATGTCACTCAAATGCGTGTAATTATGTGTTTTTACATATTTTATATGTTTAGGTAAAAATGAAGTAAAACGAAGGGAATAAAATGAGCAACAACCACATGAGATTATTTCTCATGTGGCTAGTATAATCTACCAAATGGTCAACAACAACCAAAAAAAAAAAAAACGAAATGAATCAACATTTGGATGTTGATTGTTTATATTATTATTAAAAAGAGCTCAGCTGATCAATTACAAGCATCTGACAACTGAAGAAAATGGACGCACGCGAAAGAAGAAAATATGGGTAGATCGAGTGATGAATGCAGTGACGAAATGTATCACTGCATTCGTCTATAAAAGCAGCAGCTTCACACCTCACAAGACAACCAATTCACAGCAAGAATTCACAAGCAACAATCACTGTTAGGGAGAGAATAGTTTAGGGGAGGTTATTATGTGAGCACTTTTTATTGTCCCTAGAAATAGGAAACTTTAATTTTTCTTAGTTTTTTTCTAGTTCTAGTAGTTGTAAAATTTTACTTTTATGTAATTGATGATTTTATGTTCAAAAATATGTAGCAAAACTTTATGTACTGTATTTCTTAAATTTAAAATATTTGTTTTCTTGTATGACCTTTGTCAATTTTTAGTAGTAAAATAGTCCTATTTAAATTTAGATTTAATATCTTTAGTCTAGTAATACTTATAGTTGTCCCCTAAAATAGTTAGAAACTTCAAATTTCCAATTTTTATAGCAATATTTTTATTCACTAGAAGATAGATTTTGCGATTAAATGTCAGATTTCTTAGCCACGTAGTTGTTGTAATCACCTACTAAAGTCCAAAAGTACATCATACTCATTTCTCACTCCAAAAGTATATTTGGATTTGGTTTGGCCTTATTTGTGTTCTTGGAGCTCAACCACTGTGACCCCACAAGAATCCAAAGTTAAAGGTTTAGTATTTTATTTTTGGTTCAGTATTTTCATTTACTTATATTTTATTAGCCTAGTTGTACTAAACTCTCTTATTTTGCAGATTCCACAAATTCAACCCCAGTTCATGTTATGTAAAGAAAATAATATAATAATATTAGTTCTTACCCTTACCTTAGTTTTACAACTTTAATTTTAATTGGACGGTGATTGCGTGCATCTATTTAACTTATCTTTTAATTTTATTTTGATAACAGTTTCAATTCCAAAATGGTAGGCTAAAATTTTAAATTGGGGATATGCAATAAAAACTTAGAAACCACAGCTTCTGTGCACTAATCTTAAATGGGCAAATTTATCTGGATGAGTTATTTTTCCATTTATGGCCAAAAATATCTATGTATCTATAGTTTATGATCATTTAACATATTTATATACTATGGCTATAATGGGCTCAAAAGATTATATATATTTGAAATAAAAAGCCTAATTATGTGGATTGTCAAACTATGCCTTTTGTCATAAAAAACACCTAGCATACTCAAACAACTCACATGACAAAGTTAATATTTCAAATATGTGCTTATATATATTTCTATCCAATAATGGATAGGCAATTGTGTAGTGGCAGAGTGGTGGGGACTGGACGCTAAATAACCCACGTCCGCAGCGGGGCACGGTTCGAACCTGGCTACTGCCCAATTGCCTTTTTATTTTTCTTTAAACCAAACGATGTCGTTTCATATCAAACCTGACACACTTGATATGACCCTGACTAGTGAAAGTTTATTTTTAAATAAAGAATGACTCTGCGGTGTTAAATGCCAAATGCTTTTCAAATGCACAAAAGTTGTGGGATCTAGTGTTGGTTTGCATATTCCCAATTCCTTTAAATCATTTCCCCTAGTTAATTAATATTTCCTGTTTTATAATAGTTTTGCTTAAATATCTGTATTATTTCCATCTTTCGCTATTATTAAATCTAAAAAGTTTTATCTCATAAAAATTTAGCTTTTATATATTTTTCTTCCTTTTCTTATTAGTATGTTAGTTAATTTATTTTGCACTGTTAAAATCTTTACCATAAACTGTTGAGAAAAAAATAGCTTTAATTACTTTTATTGCAAACATATAAAAATTAGTAATTTAGTAAAACCCCACAAAAACCCATCATCTTTTATTTTCTTTTTAGTGACAAAATTGTTATCTGCCTAACTTAATAAAATTTTATTCCGTTCCCTGTGGGTTCGACCTGGACTTCCAGAACTTTATTAGTTGTACGATCACCTACACTTGGGTGTGATAAGAAAACGCGTCAATAGGATGTCGTCAAGTTTTTGGCGCCGTTGCCGGGGAACGGTTAATAAAAATAATAAATAAATAAAAAATTAGGTCTAAGACTATTTCTCTCACTATATATATATATATACTTATTCTACCTTATAAATAATCTAGTTTTCTTTTTAAGAAAATAATAAAAAAAATATTAATAATTAAAAAAAAAAAACTATATATAATATTTCCTTGTGAAATAAATATATATTTATAAGTATGTACTTGTGCATCTTCTAAAAAAAAAAAACATAAAAATAGAAAATATATAAAATAAAAAAAAAGTTTTTACTTAGTTAATAATAATAATAATAATTTTATTACTTAGTTTTTCTTTTACTTCTTATGTCCTTAGATACTACTAAAGTTTTATATCAAGTACCACATAATTCTAATATTTCTAGTGAATCATCTAGTATACAATTTCCTAGAATAATGGCAGAAATTGAAGGACCAATCGCTGATGATGCTCATAGTGAGCAGGGGGAAAATATACCACACTTTGTTTTACCAGAACGTGAACAACGTCCTTTACGTGATTTATTTACCCCAGAAAGAAACATCACTCCTTCTTGCATCACTTTACCTAGACATACAGGAAATTTTCACTTTAGACAAGGCATGATTCCACTCTTACCAACTTTCCATGGAATGGGGACAGAACGTGCTTATTTACATATTCGTGAATTTGAAGAAGTTTGTAGTACGTTCTCTGATCAAAGCTGTCCTATTGAAATAATCCGTCTTAAGCTTTTTCCTTTTTCTTTAAAAGATAAAGCTAAAGCTTGGCTTTTATCTCTCCGTCCTGGATCTATAACTTCATGGCATGATATGAATGAAGCCTTTCTAAAAAAATTCTATCCAAAAAATTTAACTAATAGCATGATGCGTCAAATTAAACTTTTTACTCAAAAAGAAAAGGAACCATTCCCTGAAGTTTGGGAACGTTTTAAAGATCTCCTATTAGCTTGTCCACATCATGGATTTGAAAAATGGCGTTTAATTAATTTCTTTTATGAAGGATTAGAACCTAAATCAAAGAAGTTAGTTGAAACTATGTGTCAAGGAGAATTTTTGAGTAAAACTGCCGATGAAGCTGAATCATATTTTGATTGGCTTAGCGAAAATGCTTCCCAATGGGAAAAAGAAGAAATTGGTAGAACGGAAAAAGCTAAAAGTTTATACCAATTACAATCAGAAGATGAATTAATACTGAAATATGAAGAATTAGCACGTAAAGTGGAAGCTATATCAGTAGAAAAAAATAATCCACCTAAGAAGAAAAGAGAACTTTGTGACAACTGTCATACTTTAGGACACTCTGCGAATGAATGTCCTAACAGTTCAAATTTTCAAGAAATTGCTCCAGCAAAGATAAATGCTGTGAATAATTATAGGGGTCCCCAAAACTCCTATGGTAATTCATACCAGTCTAATTGGAGGAATCCTCCAAATCATATGTATGCCAAAGAAGGTATTTTACAATTTCAAACTCAACACCAACCTCCTCAAAATAATCAATATTTACCTCCTCCACCTCAATTTCAACAAACACAAAATACATATCCTAATACACAGCAAAATTCTAATGTTTATGTGCCTCCACACAAAAAAGTGCAAGAGGAACCTTTACAGTCTATGATGCAGCAATTAATACAAATCATGGGAAAACTACAAACATCTGTGGATAGGATTAATAATCAGCACGATTCTAAAGGAAAAGGCATTTTTCCTGCCCAACCACAACCTAATCCAAGGGGACAACCACAAGGTGATCCCTCAACTTCTGGTAATAATCAACATGAACAAGTAAAAGCTATAACTGTACTTAGAAGTGGTAAGGCTGTTGGAGAAGAAATATCACCTTCTTTAGAAGAAATTGAGCATATAAATAAGGAAGATAATATGATAGAAATTGAGGAAGAAATAGATGAAGATAAAATTGCTGATGAAGTTGAAGTTGAAACCCATGAAAAACAACAAATTTCTCAAGAAAATGAAACATCTGACTTACCAGTGGAAAAAGAAACAGAGGAAACTCCTGAATATTCTCCTCCAATTCCTTATCCACAATGTTTAAGAAAACACCAAGATACTAAGAATCAGGAATATTTAGAATTATTTAAACAAGTACACATTAATATTCCTCTCTTAGATGCAATTAATCAAGTACCTGCTTATGCAAAATTCTTAAAAGATTTATGTACTGTCAAACGTAAGCAAAATGTACGAAAGGATGCGTATTCTGCTGACTTTGTTGAAGAAATTAATTCTATCGTGCAGCATAATTTACCAACAAAATTCAAAGACCCAGGTACACCAACAATATCGTGTATTATTGGAAATCATAAAATTAACCACGCACTCCTTGACTTAGGAGCTAGTGTAAACTTGCTTCCTTATTCTGTTTATCAAGAACTTGGATTAGGTGAGCTAAAGCCTACTCGCATGGTATTACAACTTGTTGATAGATCTACAAAATATCCGCGAGGAATTTTGGAAGATGTTCTTGTCAAAATTGGAAAATTTATTTTCCCAGTAGATTTTGTCATCCTTGATACAGAACCAGTATTAGATGCTAATGTGCAAATACCAGTCATTTTTGGAAGGCCCTTCTTGGCTACCATTGATGCCACTATTCGAATCCGCAGTGGTATGATGACTGTAGTATTTGGAAATATGACTTTAAATATTAAAGTTTTTTCTAATCCACAACATCAAGAAGAAGATGAGAATATTGAAGAAGTTCATGCTATTGAATCTCTATCACGAGAATATTTTAACTTGACTTGTTATAATGATCCAGTAGAATCTGTTATTAATAACTCCATTCAGAAGCTAGACAGTAATAATCTACAAAAACATCTTATGAGTCAAGTATGTTTTAATGAAGATTCAACAGAAGAAATAATTCAAGAAGCAATGTGGACCACATATTTTGAATCTTTACCACCAAAGACTACATTAACACTTCCATCTAATTTACAAACCCCACAGTTGGAATTAAAAGAACTCCCTAAAGAGCTTAAATATGCTTTCCTTGGTAGTAATAATACTTATCCCGTAATAATATCATCTTTTCTAGACTCCAGTCAAGAAAATAAACTCATTATTATGCTGCAGAAACATAAAAGTGCCATTGGTTGGAGTATAGCAGATTTAAAAGGAATAAGCCCTTCAATATGCACTCACAATATATATCTTGAAGATAATGCTAAAACCTCTAGAGAAATGCAAAGAAGACTTAATCCTATTATGCAGGAAGTAGTTAAAAAGGAGGTTCTCAAGCTACTCGACATGGGCATTATATATTCAATATCCGACAGCAAATGGGTAAGTCCAACACAAGTTGTACCAAAGAAAGCAGGAATTACAGTTGTTCCAAATTCAAAAGGAGAATTAATTCCCACTCGTGTCACTACTGGATGGCGTGTATGCATAGACTACAGAAAACTCAATGCTGTAACTCGTAAGGATCACTTTCCTTTACCTTTTTATGGATCAAATGTTAGAAAGAATAGCTGGTCATAAGTATTACTGTTTTCTAGATGGATATAGTGGTTACAATCAAATAGAGATCGCACCAGAAGATCAGGAAAAAACTACTTTCACATGTCCATTTGGAACTTTTGCCTATCGCCGAATGCCATTTGGTCTTTACAACGCACCTGCGACCTTTAAAAGGTGTATGCTGAGTATTTTCAGTGATATGGTAGGAAAAAATTTAGAAGTTTTTATGGATGATTTTTCAATTTTTGGCAAAACCTATGATGATTGCCTTAGCAATCTTCAAAAAGTTCTACAAAGATGTGAAGAAAAAAGTTTAGTTTTAAATTGGGAAAAATGTCATTTTATGGTCACTAAAGGTATTGTCTTAGGACACATTATTTCTGAAAATGGGATACAGGTAGACAAAGCTAAAATAGATCTTATAGCTAATTTACCTATTCCCAAGATTGTAAAAGACATCCGTTCATTCTTAGGACATGCAGGTTTTTATCGCCGATTCATAAAAAATTTCAGTACTATTTCCAGACCTTTATGTCAATTATTGGCCAAAGACACACCTTTTGAATGGACTAAAGAACGTCAAAACTCCTTTGAGCAATTAAAAGAGCATCTCACTACTGCACCTATTATGCAATCTCCTGATTGTAGTTTACCATTTGAATTAATGTGTGATGCTAGCGACTTTGCCATTGGAGCTGTCCTAGGGCAGAGAAAGGATAAAAAGGCATCAGTTATATACTACGCCAGCAGAACTTTGGATAGTGCTCAAATGAACTACTCAACTACTGAAAAAGAATTGCTAGCCGTAGTATTCGCCCTTAATAAATTTAGGCAATACTTGATTGGTTCCCCTATTGTTTGTTTTACTGACCACTCAGCTCTTAAATATCTTCTTTCAAAGAAAGACAGTAAGCCTAGGCTTATTAGGTGGATACTCCTACTACAGGAATTTAATTTAATAATTAAAGACAAAAAAGGAGTAGAAAATGTGGTAGCTGATCACTTATCCCGCCTCACTTTTGAAGACAATACTAGTGAACCCTTACCTATTCAAGACTCTTTTCCTGATGAACAGTTATTTTCTGTGACTTCTCTACCATGGTACGCTGATCTTGTTAATTATTTAGTAACTGGAAAAATACCAAGCAATTGGTCATCATCAGATAAAAAGAGATTTCTAGCTATTGCTAGGCATTTCTACTTTGATGACCCATATCTGTTTAAATATTGTGCCGATCAGGTAATTAGGAAATGTGTTCCTAATGAAGAAATCGAAAATGTACTTTTCATGTGTCATTCGTCCTTTTGTGGAGGACATTTTTCATCTCGAGTAACTGCCATGAAAATTTTACAAAGCGGTTTATATTGGCCCACTCTATTTAAAGATTCATATTTATATTGTAAGGCTTGTAACCGCTGCCAAATGTTGGGCAGTATTACAAAAAGAAATCAAATGCCAATGACCCCTATAATTACAATTGAAATATTTGATTGTTGGGGCATTGACTTTATGGGACCTTTTCCTCCATCTTGCCAATATGAATATATTTTATTAGTAGTCGAATATGTTTCAAAATGGGTAGAAGCTATTCCTACAAGAAAAAATGATCACCGTACAGTTATTGCATTTTTAAAAGATAATATACTTTCTCGATTTGGAACTCCAAAAGCAATAATAAGTGATCAAGGAACTCATTTTTGTAACAAGCCATTTGAAAAATTAATGAAAAGATATGGAGTGACCCATAAAGTGTCAACTGCATACCATCCACAAACAAATGGACAAGCTGAATTAGCCAATAGGCAAATTAAGCATATTCTCGAAAAAACTGTTGATTCTAATCGTAAAGACTGGTCTTCAAAATTAACAGATGCTTTGTGGGCATATAGAACTGCTTATAAGACCCATTTGGGGATGTCTCCATACAGACTTGTCTATGGAAAAGCTTGTCACCTACCAGTAGAATTAGAACATAAGGCATATTGGGCTACTAGAACTTTAAATTGTAATATTGAAGAAGGAGGAATTTTAAGAAAATTACAGTTAAGTGAGCTTGAAGAAATTCGTAAAGACGCATATGATAATGCCCGAATTCATCAAGCAAGAACTAAAATGTATCATAATAAGAATCTCTTGCGCAAAAGATTTACCCCCGCGCAAAAAGTTCTATTATATGACTCAAGACTACATCTTTTTAGAGGAAAAATGAAATCTCGATGGACTGGTCCATATATAGTCAAAAATGTTTATCCTTATGGAACTGTCGAGATTGAGGACCCTAAAGATGGAAATACATTTAAAGTTAATGGACATAGATTAAAACCATTTTTAGAAGGATTTGAACCTGAGTTGGAGTCCATTCCTTTGGAGGACCCCAACTATAATACTCTTTAATATCTTAAAACATAATTAGTATAGGACATAGTGTATCAGAGTATTTATGTTCTAATAGTCCTATACTCCTAGTTTGGTCAATTTTTTTTGTAAAAGTTAATTGTGTCATTATTATTATCTTTTCTTTGTGTATTTTTTTTTTATTACAGGTGTTATCCTTAGCTTCTTTTTCTCATCTCACTCATTGAGGACAATGTCAGACTCAGTTGGGGGGGACGGTTTCACGATTAACACCTGTTTGTTTATTTTATCTTTATTTCATAAAAAAAAAAAAAAATTAGTTTCTTTTTAGAGAGAGATACACTGAAAAAGAGAAAATGGCTTTAAATAGGGCTTTGAACCCTAAAAACTTTCCCTATCTCTCTTTTTCTTTTCTTTTTCCTCTCTTTTCTTCTCCCTCTCGCCGTGATCTCTCTCTCTCCTCTCTGCAACTCACTCTCTCACTCTCACTCCGATCTCTCATTCTCTCTCATTTTCTTTTCCATTTTTTTTATTTTCTCAATCTAAAATCAAGATCCACTCTACTGATCACTAAAGGTAAGATCTATGATCCAGAAAAAAAACTTGATTTTGATTTTATTCTCTATTTTTCCGATTCAGCTTATATTTTTATTTTTATTTTAGATTTTTATTTTCTCTCTTTTCCATTATCTAACAAAAATGATATCCATAAGTTGTAGGTACCCACGCACCAAAGAAGTTTGGAAATATCACTCGATCTACGGCCCTACCAGGTTTTCAGATTTTCAAGAAACAGGTGATATTTTTCCATTTCTTTGTAAAAAAAAAAAAAATGGACGACGCGATAGCTATTGGTCTTATGTATTTTGAACTTTATCTTATTATTATCCTAGTTCTTGCTATGTTAGTGTTGCGGTGCCCTTGTTAAAAAAAAAATATATATATATATATAACTGTCTTTTCTTAGTTTTCAGTTTAAAAAAAAAATGCATGACTCAGAAGCAAAAAATTTTATAATGTTTGAAGTTTATATCATAATTCTTCTTATTACTATTATTGTAATGATGCATTGTCTTAAACTTTGTTAAAAAAAAAAAAAAGAGAGAAAAAAATTATGTAGTTTTTCTTTTTTGTGTGTTGAAAAAAAAAAAAATGTAGTTTTTTAATTTTTGTTTTAAAAAAAAAAAAAAAAAAATTTTTTTTTTTCTGAATGTATATATTTTTCTTAAATATTTTTAGTTTTTAAATAAAATTCACACCCACCCCCTCTAAGCTCTCGTTAATTAGATCTTAGTTGATAGTTGAAAGGAGTGGAGGGTTGAGTCTAGCCTCTCTTGTTGGCTGAGAGTATAAAAAATGGATCCAATAGTCGATGACCAGACGTTAATGGGTCGCTCACTTGTTTCTGAGCAGAAGAAACCCTTTGCTGGCACTAGCCTTTATGCCATCAAAAGGAAAACTAAAAGGTTAGGATGGTGTTTGAATTGTTATAGAGAAGAATGTCCTGGTTTAATTGCTCACAATGGTACATCTTTTAAAGTTTACTACTGCTACAAAAGACAATTCAAATCAAAACAAAAGAAAATTTTGGTTGAGAAAGAGGACTGGATCCTTTGATACCCAAATAAATTTTGTTTTCCCATCCCTCATTTCTTTTTATTTTTAGTTTTTTGTACAGTCAATAATTTTCAGTCAGGTCAGACTTTAAGATGATCCTACGTGTACATCTGGCTTTCATTAGCTGGTTCGATAGGAGTAATTTGCATGATCCAAGCATCACCAGATATGTCTAGTGCGGTGAATGTCCCTAGAGATAGCGAAAAACTAAGTAAAGCCAGAGTTATCTCTTAGCCTCTTACTGATGTTTTTAGCTTGCTAGTGGTTCTAGACTCATCTCTTTTACTAGAGGTGAATGGGTAATCATGACAACTTGGACGCTCCGGATTGCGTAGCCTCTTTTGTATAGGTGCAGAGGATACTAGTCGCACCATATATGTATCCAACTTAGTGGATATGCTTAGGATTTTTTTTTTAGAAGTTTTTCTTTTACTTTATATAAGATAAATTTGACACGTTAATGTTATTTTGGGTATGTTAATAGCATACAACACATTGTCACATGTTTTACTATTTTCAAAAGCTAGAAACTCTTTACACTTTAAACACTTTTGAAACAGTGTGAAAATATTTACTGAATCTAAATGGATGAGTAAGCATAAACTATGCAGTTTAAAGACAAGTAGTGGAAACTAATTAACCCATGTGAGCTTTTGTGCCAATATTTCTTTATGAGGGTTACTATTATTTTCAGTCTCACTTTATTCTCTTTATCATATCACTCGTTGAAAGTCTCATTATTTTTTTTTTTTTCCCTTTGACTGATCATTAGAAGAGAACGTTCAGGATTTACCATTAGAATGTCCAAATTGCTTAAATGAACAAAGTCAATCTATTTTTAAAATGATTTAGGCCATCTTTTCTTTCAAATGCACCCCCCTTCACCTTATATTACCTTACTCTCAGTTCTATCCAAATCATGCCTTGCTCCACCTGGGAGTACAAACCTCACTTCTATATCCAGGTATGTGATTGGACTGTATTGATATTGCACGAAGTGGTAAAGAAAGAAAGGAGTTGATTTCAAAAAAAAAAAAAAAAAAAGAAAAAGAATGAGAAACTAAAAAAAAAAAAAAAAAATCAAATGTACATATGATAAAAAGGAGAAGAAAAAGAAGAGGTTGGAATGAATTGCGCAAACACTCCAATCACATGCTTAAAACAAATACACCACAAATCTCCTACTCATCTTAATTTCTAACCTACCAGTCAAAGTCCTAATGATTTAAAAGAAATTGATTTTTAAATTTAAGTGATAAGGATGTTCTCCACGGTAGATCGCTCTTCTAATGCTAAGTATTCTTTCATGAGACTTATTGTACTCCAAATGCCTATATATTGAGTCATAAAAAAAAAATGGAAGCAATTTCTCTATCTTTGCTTCCCTACCAAGTGAGATGTTCTCTACACCGGTTTCTGAGAGTTTCTCCTTAAAAGAGTGAAATCCTAGTGAGATTCGAGTTAAAACTACAAGTTTTATGACTGCTATTGACTATGTAAACTTTGAAATTAAGATCAGTTGCTTGATTTTTCAAGTACACACTGTGAGTTTAAAGAGTATAAAAAATGCTACCATTGACAAAACTGTGAGTATATGTGTTGCATTATTATTACATACTTGAAAATTTTATTTTATTGCCAAATTTAATCTTATCTGTTGTAAAAGGAGAAAATCTACCTTTATTTTTATTTCATTTTATTTTTACATTTAAAAAAAAAAAAAAAAAAAAAAAATAATAATTATGAATTTTGTGGGTAAATTCACTGCAAACCCTCACGAGACAACACTCGTCCACTAGGGATAACCTAGGGGTTTAACGGCTTGTTGCATACGCTAAATGCAATCGCGATTCCTGCGACAGTGAGTTATGTAATTTTATTTTCCTTAGTTTATTCCTACTTTTAAATAAAACTTTTAGAACAATTTCTCTTTTCACTTCATTGCTAGGGACTAGCAATAAGTTAGTTGAGGGGTGTGACAAACATTGAATATTGTATATTTATGTGCCAATATAATAGACACAATACGCATTTAATCCCCCAAATTCCTAGTTTTACACGCATATTTGAATTAATATAATTTAACAGTGATGCCACTCAAATGCGTGTAATTATGTGTTTTTACATATTTTATATGTTTAGGTAAAAATGAAGTAAAACGAAGGGAATAAAATGAGCAACAACCACATGAGATTATTTCTCATGTGGCTAGTATAATCTACCAAATGGTCAACAACAACCAAAAAAAAAAAAAAAAAACGAAATGAATCAACATTTGGATGTTGATTGTTTATATTATTATTATTATTTTTGGATTCTTCTTTTTTCTCTCTCTCTCAGCTGATCAATTACAAGCATCTGACAACTGAAGAAAATGGACGCACGCGAAAGAAGAAAATATGGGTAGATCGAGTGATGAATGCAGTGACGAAATGTATCACTGCATTCGTCTATAAAAGCAGCAGCTTCACACCTCACAAGACAACCAATTCACAGCAAGAATTCACAAGCAACAATCACTGTTAGGGAGAGAATAGTTTAGGGGAGGTTATTATGTGAGCACTTTTTATTGTCCCTAGAAATAGGAAACTTTAATTTTTCTTAGTTTTTTTCTAGTTCTAGTAGTTGTAAAATTTTACTTTTATGTAATTGATGATTTTATGTTCAAAAAAATGTAGCAAAACTTTATGTACTGTATTTCTTAAATTTAAAATATTTGTTTTCTTGTATGACCTTTGTCAATTTTTAGTAGTAAAATAGTCCTATTTAAATTTAGATTTAATATCTTTAGTCTAGTAATACTTATAGTTGTCCCCTAAAATAGTTAGAAACTTCAAATTTTCAATTTTTATAGCAATATTTTTATTCACTAAAAGATAGATTTTGCGATTAAATGTCAGATTTCTTAGCCACGTAGTTGTTGTAATCACCTACTAAAGTCCAAAAGTACATCATACTCATTTCTCACTCCAAAAGTATATTTGGATTTGGTTTGGCCTTATTTGTGTTCTTGGAGCTCAACCACTGTGACCCCACAAGAATCCAAAGTTAAAGGTTTAGTATTTTATTTTTGGTTCAGTATTTTCAGTTACTTATATTTTATTAGCCTAGTTGTACTAAACTCTCTTATTTTGCAGATTCCACAAATTCAACCCCAGTTCATGTTATGTAAAGAAAATAATATAATAATATTAGTTCTTACCCTTACCTTAGTTTTACAACTTTAATTTTAATTGGACGGTGATTGCGTGCATCTATTTAACTTATCTTTTAATTTTATTTTGATAACAGTTTCAATTCCAAAATGGTAGGCTAAAACTTTAAATTGGGGATATGCAATAAAAACTTAGAAACCACAGCTTCTGTGCACTAATCTTAAATGGGCAAATTTATCTGGATGAGTTATTTTTCCATTTATGGCCAAAAATATCTATGTATCTATAGTTTATGACCATTTAACATGTTTATATACTATGGCTATAATGGGCTCAAAAGATTATATATATTTGAAATAAAAAGCCTAATTATGTGGATTGTCAAACTATGCCTTTTGTCATAAAAAACACCTAGCATACTCAAACAACTCACATGACAAAGTTAATATTTCAAATATGTGCTTATATATATTTCTATCCAATAATGGATAGGCAATTGTGTAGTGGCAGAGTGGTGGGGACTGGACGCTGAATAACCCACGTCCGCAGCGGGGCACGGTTCGAACCTGGCTACTGCCCAATTGCCTTTTTATTTTTCTTTAAACCAAACGATGTCGTTTCATATCTAACCTGACACACTTGATATGACCCTGACTAGTGAAAGTTTATTTTTAAATAAAGAATGACTCTGCGGTGTTAAATGCCAAATGCTTTTCAAATGCACAAAAGTTGTGGGATCTAGTGTTGGTTTGCATATTCCCAATTCCTTTAAATCATTTCCCCTAGTTAATTAATATTTCCTGTTTTATAATAGTTTTGCTTAAATATCTGTATTATTTCCATCTTTCGCTATTATTAAATCTAAAAAGTTTTATCTCATAAAAATTTAGCTTTTATATATTTTTCTTCCTTTTCTTACTAGTATGTTAGTTAATTTATTTTGCACTGTTAAAATCTTTACCATAAACTGTTGAGAAAAAAATAGCTTTAATTACTTTTATTGCAAACATATAAAAATTAGTAATTTAGTAAAACCCCACAAAAACCCATCATCTTTTATTTTCTTTTTAGTGACAAAATTGTTATCTGCCTAACTTAATAAAATTTTATTCCGTTCCCTGTGGGTTCGACCTGGACTTCCAGAACTTTATTACTTGTACGATCACCTACACTTGGGTGTGATAAGAAAACGCGTCAATAGGATGTCGTCAGTCCTCTAAGCTTGAGTTTTCATGGAATCCTTTCTATATTCCTTTGAGACCCATGAGTATTTAGTCATGTCTTCATCTCCAATGACCATCAAATGGTAGAAGAAAGTGGTTTTGAGTCTAAGCCCATCTCAATGGCTTAGATTCCTTATCTTGAGATTTCATAAAGTTAATTCATACTTCACTTGAAATCTACAAATATGAAGGTCTTTAGCCTCCAATGACCATCAAATGGTAGGAGAATTTGTTTGGTTTAAACCCAACTTCATGGTTTAATAGTTAGAGTTAACAAACAAAAGTTGAACTTGACAAATGAAAACAGTGAGTTCACAAACTGTTTTTGATCAAAGATTTTTAGTTCGAAATCTAACCGTTGAAATCAGGTGAAACCAACGGGAAAGTGTCAATAACATAATATTCTACCACTACAATTTTTGTTTTAAGGTGGTTTCATATTTAAAATGGTTTGGTCATGAGTTTTGTGAAGTAACAATAATCTGTCCAGAATTCCAGAACAGTAACATTCTTTTGAAATAAGTAAATCGGAGTTCTAATAAAGTGTTTGTGGCCCAAAATAATTTTTTCTAAGTAGATTAATGTGTTAGGAAGTCACCCTAAAAAGAACAAAGCATTTCGGATTTATTTGCTATTTTTAGAAAATCGTGCAAGAACTCTGGACAGAAGGTTGTAGAATGCTGAGTGATGTCTGGTTTCTGTCCAATTCCCGGAGATCCGACCGTTGAAACTTTGATTTTCTTTTGGGGTTGTAAACTAGACTCACAGAGGCATATCATATCCAAAAATCATTAAGATCAAACCATAGGAACCATGCTTTTCTATTTTCCAAAGATATGACCTGCTCCCAGCAATTTCTAGAATTCTGCAATGGTTTTCATCAATCTTGTGAATAATGGCTTAGATGATATTTTCATGAATTAAGGCTCAAACCATATTTTAATAATGATTAGTTAAGCTTGAATTCAAAGTTTAAATAATCCAAGTCATTGAGCATTTCATAATTTATTCTTATTCATGTACATATTCATCCATGTGGTTTAATGCTTGTAATTAGGACTTGTATGCTTTAGATTTAATTACACTTAATAGATTTAAGCTAGAAGTCTAGGATTGTTATTTAAGATCCAACTTTATATCTTGTATATCATGTGGACTAACCCTTTGTTTTGTAGCGCTATTAAGGTATGACTTCTTGTATCCCTCTTTAGTTTCTTTTAATTTATTGATTTTATCGATTTTTTAACCTCATGCGCGACACATTAGAATTAAGATTTTGCCTTACATGTATATATATGGATCAGAGACTCTTTTCCTAGATTTTATTTAATTGCATGCATTGCACGTTTAATATCCGCTGCTGGATCCCGGGTAAGTTCTCTTGTACTTTATTGCATATCATGTTGCTTGCTACTTGAACTACGTGGCTTTTGAATGATATTTTATCACTTACAATTTACACCCTTTAGACACACTTTTGTAATGTATATCTATACATACGTATTAGTTGAGGGCACATTTAAATTAATAATTCGATTGAAAGGATGTTGAGTAGAGGCCTATCGCGAGATAGGATGAGAAGGGTGCTTTAGTCCAATGGGCTCCTTCCCTTCTCATTCCATAATCCCCGGACCTAGTTTAATCTTTGGTTTCGCAAAAGGTCAGTTACCTTAAAAAGGGTTTCTTAATATTTCCTTTTAAAAATTAAGTGGCGACTCATTTGTTTTGAATTTTGAAATTAAAAGAATTTTAAGAGAAAAGCTGTGGGTAAGAAAACCTGCGATATCCACAACAGGATAAAGTGAAAACAAGTCTAACTACAGGTAGGGGTGTAAATGGTCGGTTATTTTCCCTAAAAACCTCACGAACTGATAGGCTCGGTTTTCCATAGTATGAAATCGTTTTCGACCGTACGCCGAAACGATTGATTTTTTTCGACCGTTGTAAACGTGGTCAGTTTTCGGTTGGCCAATGGGCCAAAAAATTACCAATTTCTGGGCCTTTTTGTGCTGTTTTGGGCCTTTTGGGCTATTTTGGCCTTTTGAGCTCTTGTAGGGGCTATTTAAGGCCTTTTGGAACCCATTTATAAACAAAAAAACATAAAAATAAAATCAAGTCACTAAGTGGATGTCCAAGTCCAAAAAACAAACAACCACAAGTCTTAAAACAAAAAACACAGAATACTTAAAACACACATCCAAGGCAATACATAACACCATTAAGTGGATGTCCAAGTCCAACAAACACACATCCAAATAGAAAAATACTTTAAACGTAGAATCAATTCACTAAATAGATATTACATAGCCAACACTATCACAAGTCTTAACTAAAATTAAACACCAAGTTCATACTTCAAATAATATCCAAAATGAAATACACCACATTCACAACCATCCATCTTGCCCATAAGTATTCTTCATTCTACAAAATGAACAAGTAAGAAAAGTAAGTTACAAATATAATTTTTTTTTAAGTAGAGATATAGAATTGAAAGAGATGTCACACCAAGTAGGACTATTCCACATCCTCAATAGTTGTAGGGCCACCTTTCATTTGAGTATCTTTCTCCATAAGTTCTAAAACAAAACACAACAAATCATTTTAAATAAACTTACAATTATTTTGACTAGTAACAACAAATATAACATACTTGAAAGTTGAAAGACAAAAAATATTTATAAAGTGCGCAGTTAGACACGTATTCGAGGTAAGGCAAATCCATTGTCTTTTTAAAGCATTTTTCAACAATATTTTCTCTCTCACATACACTATATAACTATCTTTTGCAATGGTCACTCGACTTGGGATCTTAGTCCATTTAGGACATGTAACAAGATTAGACTTTCGAAAACCCTCACCTTCCACAAACCTAAAGGCCAACTCATCAGTTATCAACATCTCAGCTAAAGCTATTCTACATGTCACGCCCCAACGTAGCATAAATATGGAAAGCGTTTAATTTTCTTTATGGACCCGTAGGTCGGGACAGTAGGATCGATTCCGTCCCAAACATCGAACAACATAAAACCATAAATCAGAGTAGAGCAATCAAGGCTTACAAAACTTTTCTATCTTGGTAAATATTACAGCACGGGATTAACTAAGGCACACACCGCCTGGAAACAAAATAATATCTATCTATTACAGTCATCCTTATTACAAAATTCAGTTCATTAACTAGAACAATAATTTAAAATAGTTATTTCTTCTTCCAAGCTGCCATTCTCAATTAGCATAATCGTATTGTTCTGCTTGGTCAAAACCTGAAAAGCCTAGACACGAATGTCCAGGCGCATCAACGCCGTCAACTTATTAAAGCTGGTGAGTATTAAAAACATATGCTTGAATGTAAAACAGACTTATTTACTTTTTTCAAATTCTCAGTTCCATTATTCAACATGGTAATAATACAGGAATGAGTTCACATTAAGAAACAGTAAGGATAACAGTAATAAGCTTTAATTCATATTACATGTGACCGTGTATAAGAGCAATGTAACCAATCTCATAGAACAATGCAACCAATCTCATCTTACCGACTCTTTTCTCTCGACAGACAAAACAACCCACTCTCTCACTCCAGTATCTTTGAAATACTAAGATGGCCACACTTTAGCACAAGGGTACCAGGGAGTGTCCAGTTTGCCTCACACTTTAGTACGGGGTACCAGGAACTGTCCAATGCATCACACCTTAGTACCTAATCCGCCTCACAAATACCGGAGAAAACCTTACGTAGTATCCAGATTCGGGTACCAGGGAGTGTCTGTAGGCCACACTTTAGCACTACCATGGGTGCCAGGGAATGTCCTAAGTTGGCGTCACACACTTTAGCGCTACCATGGGCGTCAGCGAGTGTCCAGTTTTGTCACCGTCGCATTTCAAAGACACTCTAGCCGCAATCTCATAACGTCACACTTTGGTACACAATTACCAGGGAGTGTCCATAATAGAATCTCAACCACATACTCTTTTCCACACTGACCATCACTCACCATGCATGTACAACTGACTCCACATGTATGTTATGAAACTTTATACAGAAATGTAATTCACCGAAATATAATTGCAACGCACGTACGAGGACAGATAAGTCGTAATTCATCGCCTTTATAATCCAAACATAATGAACAAGGTTCTGATTTAGTATAAATTCCCAAACAGAACCTTAACAACCTTTAAAAGTTAATCCTAAATAGTCCCTTAATAGAAAATAGATAAAAACCAAAAACTGCCAGGTCGCGCGCGCGGGCCACTCGCGCCAGGGGTCGCTCGCGCGGGCTGCTTATGCGATATGCCTAGTTTTTGTTTTTCTTATAAAAATTTCCTATCTGTCAGAAAATACAGAGATCACGCGTGCATACCACTCGCTCGGGCCGCTCGCGTAATGTACCCTTTTTTCATTTTTTTTTTATAAAACTTTTCTTTCTACCTGAAAATACACACCTCGCGCGACCCCCACTCACGCGATCGCGCGCGCGAGGAGAAGCTGAGGCTTCTTCTTCTTCGCAAAACTTCCCCTGTTTTAGAATTTAAGGGTCTTTTTAACCCATTTCTAAATCCAGATTTAAACATGATTTGCAATATATGATTTTCTTCATTTTTTCTACAAGATTACGAATCTACGATCAATTTAACACGAATCAATCCGTAGCTCTCGGATTTTACAAAAATCCGAGAGACGTCAAAACTTCAATCTTAATATACTTTCTTATATGAATGAATTAGGCTCTACCACTGTAAACATAACATCCATGAACCATAATCTTTCATAATTATCTCTAAAAATAGATTTTGGTTAAGTTTGAAAAAAAATCATGATTTTCAAGCTATGAAGTTCATACGTAAGAGCATAAATGAAAATCTATAATTGCAAGTATACAACCAGTAATTGAAGTATGAATTTCATATCAAGTGAGTTAAAAATACTCACTGTGATAAGAAGATATGTGTTTATTGAGAAAGATTCAAGAAGTAAGAACACCCAAACCAAGCTTTGGCTATGGTGATCAAGCTTCCTCTCTTTAAACTCTGAAACTAAACTCTTAAGATCTCTCTTTTCTCTCTGTGTTTTCAGTTTGTAGAACCAAAGAAGAATGTAGATTTGTGCTTGGTGTAGTGTATATATATAGGAAGGCAACAATGCAAGAACTTGGGGGCCAAGTATATTCACCTACACTCTACAAACTCTTGATTTGTTTTAATTCAAAATATCAAATATACATAGCATACATATACGTATATGATCTGATGATTTGAACTCTACAGATTACTAAGAGTCAATTATAGACTCATAGGGGGTAATTAGGATGTTTGGGAAGTTTATTCATTAGGCACAAACCAACACGCATCATATAAACAAAGCCAAACAAGGCTCTATCAAGTTGCCCAGGAATCACTTAAGTGTTTGGCAAATTAACTTATGGCATAAAAATGTAATACTCACAAAATGTATGGCTAAACAAAGCCCTAATCAATCATTAGTTTCCATAAATGGAAAGCAAAGCACAAGTCACTTCCAATTTTATGTCCAATCCAAAGTCTGTGCAAGTTTAATGCGGCGCAGACAGTTTTGAACGTAAACTGGTATTTTTGTGACGCGATGATTACCACAAAAATTCAGAGAATTCGTTTTAACGTAAGAAATGATTTTTCGATTTTATAAAAATGCAGTTTGAGTCAAAAGAAATTATTTCTACCGTTTTGAAATACATATTTGGAATCCAACACAGGCGTTACTAAATTTATAAAATTACAGTTTGATCCCAACAAGAATTCTAATATGAAATAAAACAAATACTAAGATTCAAAACATGAGAATGTAAATTAAAATAACACCGGGAGTACAGATTAATTATGGGAATGCAAATTTGAATTTAAATATGGCAATGCAATAACAAAAAATTAAATAGAAATGTAGGTTGTTACACTACATCTGTCAACACTAAATGCAATTGGAACAAAGACCGCTAGTAGCTTCTCCTTCCACTTTAGGCTTAAATCCCAAAGTGGTTTGACCCTTCTCCACTTTTCGATATGGGTAATTCAGACACTGGTGCTCGAAATGATGGGACAAAGAGGTTATCCCATTTAGTTTAGGTTTACAAACATAAGTGTTAGGACAATAATTACATGACGCCCTAAGCCTAGACTCCGGATTTTCATTCTTCTCAACAATAGTAAAGTGATCCTAAACCCAAGACCTTTTCCTATTACCACCAGGATTATTCTTCTTAGCTTGACTCACCTTGGGTGGGAGAGGTGGGCGAGGGTTGGGGTCGTCTATCTTTGTCTCATTCACTCGATTCGCATCCACGTTAGTTGGAGAATCTTTATCAGCCATCTACAATTCTACATAAGAGATTGTTAGATTTGGGGTGTGAATGGGAGCTTATGTAAGCTCAAGGGGATCGTTATGATTGCCATGGACCGGCTCAATGCTCAAAGAAAGGCTTAGAATTTTAAGTTTTAAGATTCTAGCAGAGGGGTTTTCAACCAGTCGATCGGGTCCCTTCGACCGGTCGATCAAGTCAACGGCTGTAAGAAGTTTTAAACAAATTCTGGCAGAAGGGCATTCAATCGGTCGACCGTACCTGTTCGACCGGTCGACCAGACCTAGTTTGTGAAGAGTTGCCACTTTTTATGCAGAAATTTGAATTTGTTTGAACTTCATCTATTCTAATGGCTGGAAAACATGTATATTTTGTTATTTATGTAGTGTATAGGTGTTAGGACACAACTATTTGTGTAGAGAGACATCTCTTATATACAATATAGTTAGTTATGATATAATTTTCACAGATTTTATCTTCTCTTCTACATATTTTCTAGAGTCATTGAGAGCAACTTATATACATACAATTCTGCACAGAACAATTGAAGTTGAGTTGTACTTCAATTGTTAGATTGTAGTATCCTTAAGAACAAGGCGTTGTAGTCCACAAAAAAAGTGTGTGGGATGTAAAATTGCTTTTCGGACAATGTATTCATACCTGATTTGATCTTAAGTTTAGTCACTGTTTATTTGAAGTTTCATATCCATTAGATTCCAACAATTGAAAAATAATTTTAATAGTTGGAATAATGGCCATCCTTCTACTACAACTAGAATACTTATGTCGAGAAGCCTGAGAAATTCAAGGGCGAAGACTTCAAATAATGGTAAATGAAGTTGCTCTTATATACTCTCAATCTTGCGCATATCCTACGACAAGAGAACCCGGTGGTGTAACAACCTGCATTTTCATTTAATTTTAATTTTACATTTTCATATTTAATCTGTATTCCTGGTTTTATTTTAAATTCAATTCTCTTGTTCTAAATTTTATTACTTGCTTTATTTTATGTCAAAATCCTTGTTGGGGTCAAATTGCCAATTTTAGAAGTTTAGTGATACCTGTGTTGGATTTCAAATCGGTATTTCAAAAAGGTGAGAATATCTTCTTTTAACTAACTGTTTTTTTTTTTTTTATAAAACTGGAAAATCATTTCTTACATTAAAATGAATTCTCTGTATTTTTGTGGTGATCACCGTACCGCGAAGATACTAGTTTATGTCCAAAACTGTCCATGCCGCGATGAATTCCCACAATATGAGATTCTCCACCAATCAAGATGTGACATTTGCTTTTCCAATTATGGAAACTCATGATTGGTTAAGCCTTGTTTGGGAGCGTTATTGTTGTGAGTGGTGATGTTGTGCCAAAAGCTGATTTCCCAAACATCTTATGTTTGCCCCCTATGAGTCTATACTTGACTCTTAGTTCACTTTAGAGTTAATCTATCTGCATATGTATATACGTATGTATATATCTATGTATTGAAGGTATTTAGTTAAATGGAAATCAAACCAATTTGTTGAGTGTATGAGGATCTACTTGGGCTCCAAGTTGAGCAGAATCCATTCTTCTATATATGCATCATAGACACTTCACATTCTGCACACTATTTTCATAATTGAAGAATTTAAGAGAGAGTTTGAGAGTTCATAGTTACAAAAAATTTCTAGAGAGAGCGAACTTAATCTACCATTGCTTGGAAGCTTGGAGTTAATTTGGATTTCTTTATTTTGCTACTCTTTCTCAACAAAATCTGTATTCTTCATCAGTGAGTATTATTAACTCACTTCTAATGTAATTCATATCTTGATTTCTGTTTATATAGCTTGATTTGAAAATCTCCATTGATGACTTTACGTTTGAAACTCCATAGCTTGAAATCATGAACTTTTCAAACTCAACCAAAATATTTTTGTATAGATAATTATGAAAGATTTCATGTTATATATGCTATGTTTAAAGTATTAGAGCTGAATTCATTCATAAGAGAAAGTATATTGAGATTGAAGTTTTGACGTCTTTCGGTTTTTCGTAAAAATCGAGAGCTACGGATTGATTCGTGTTAAATTGAATCTAGATTCTTAATCCTTGTGGAAAAATGAAGAGATTCATATATTACATGTTACGTATACTTTCAGTTTTGAAAATGGGTCAAAAATGGATTGAAAACTGAAATAGGGGAATTTCAGTGAGGAAGAAGAAGCCTCAGCTTCACCTCGCGTGTGTGATAGCGCGAGTGGCCCGTGCGCGCGATCCATGTAGTTTTTTGACAGTTTGAAATTTTATTAAAGAAAAGAGTAAAATGGGCACATCGCGTGGGCGGCCCGCGCGCTCGACTTGATAGTTTTCAGCTTTTGTTTGTTTTGTGTCAAGGGACTGTTTGGATCAACTTTCAAAGGCCGTTAAGGTTCTGTTTGGGAATTTTACTAAATTAGGATCCTATCTGTTATGTTTGGTTTATGAAAGCGATTAACTACGACTTATTTATCCTCGTACACACGTTGTTCTGGTTACTAGTTGTTTACATATCTGTTTATAGTCACATGTCATTCATGTGGAGTCAGTTGTACATGCAAGGTGAGTAGTGGTCAGTGTGGAAAATAGTATGTGGTTGAGATTATGTCTGGTAATTGTGCACCAAAGTGTGATATTTTTTTAGATTATGGCTAGAGTGTCTTTGAAATGCGAGGGTTACAAATCTGGACAGTCCCTGGCACCCATGGTAGCGCTAAAGTGTGTGATGCCGACTTGGACATTCCCTGGCACCCGTGGTAGTGCTAAAGTGTAGCCTACTGGACACTCCCTGACATGCATGGTATGGTCAAAGTGTGAGGCATTGGACACTCCCTGGTACCCGTACTAAAGTGTGAGGCAAACTGGACACTCCCAGGTACCCCTGTACTAAAGTGTGGTCATCTTAGTGTTTCAAAGATACTAAAGTGAGATAGTTAGGTGTTGTATTGTCGAGAGAAAAGAGTTGGTGAGATGAGAATGGTTGCATTGTCCTCACGCATGGTCACATATTTGTGTGGATTGAATACGTGAATATTATCCTTACTATTTTGTAAATTGAATTCACTTTCTATGGTTACTCTGTTGATTTATGAAACTGAAATATGGAAAATAGTAATTGAGTATGTTTAACATTCGAGCATATGTTTTTAATACTCACCAGCTTCAATAAGCTGACGGCGTTGATGCGCCTTGGACATTCATGTCTAGGCTTTTCAGGTTTTGATCATGATGGACCATATGATTATGCGAACTGAGAACGTCTACTGAAGGAGAACTTACTATTATATGTTTTTAAGTTATGAACTAGTATTGTAATAAGGATGACTGTAATAGATAATAGTTATTATTTTATTTCAAGGCGGGTTATGCCTTTAGTAGATCACGTGCTGTAATAATTAATAATTTGGAAAAATTTTATAAGCCTTAATTACTCTACTCTGATTTATATTATTATTTCGACGTTTGGGACGGAATCGATCATTCAAACTGTCACGATGTACGGGTCCATAAAGGAAATTAAATGCTTTCCATATTTATGCTACGTCGGGGCATGACAGGTGGTTCCTACCAAAAATCTGTCAAAAGAACAAGAGGTCACTTTGGAAGCATGGAACCACTCCGATTTTCTATGTTGTAATTATATTCTAAATGGCCTGGAAGATGTTCTCTACAACGTCTATTCGACTATTACTACTACCAAAGAATTATGGGAATCATTGGGGAAAAAGTACAAGACTGAAGATGCCAGTACAAAGAAGTTTATTGTGGGCAGATTTTTGGATTTTAGACTAGTGGACACAATTCCGGTGGTCAAGCAATTGGAAGAGATTCAAGTGATCATCAACCAAATCATCTTGGAGGGGATGGCTATTAGTGAACCGTTTCATGTGGCATCTATAATTGAAAAGTTGCCGCCCTTGTGGAAATAATTCAAAAGCTATCTCAAGCACAAGCGTAAGGAACTTTCGGTGGAGGATTTGGTGGTTCGTTTGAGAATCGAAGAAGATAATCGCAAGGGAGACACAAAGAGACAGCAACGTACTTCGGAACTAAAACCTCATCTCGTGGAAGATGAGTCCTCAAAACCTACTTCTAAGTCCAAGAATAAGGGAGGAAAAAAGAAATCTATATACAATGGGTCAAAGGACCGAGATCCCAAGAAGATAAAAAGGAATTATTGGGTATGTGGAATACCCGGACATCGTGCTAGCGAATGTCATCATTAAAAAGGACCAAATGGTAACAAGAAGCCTAACCAAGCTAACATGATTGACATTGACGATCTTGCGGTTATAATCATGGAGTCTTGTGTTGTAACCGTCTCAAAACGTTAGTGGATGGATACCGGGATTTCTAAGCACATTTGTGGGGATAGAATCGTGTTTTACTACCTACACAAAGTTTGGGTCTTATGCTTAGTAAGAAAGGATTCAAGCTTGTCTTCAAATCTGATAAGTTTGTATTAATTAAAGGAGGAACGTATGTAGGAAAGGGTCACCTCAATGAAGGGCTCTTCAAGATCAATTGTACTCCTAAAATTATTATTAACTAGCATGTGACCCGCGCAAATGCGCGGGCACGTTGTTCGTGACAACGTATTCCACGACACGGATACATTGTTTGCGACAACATTAACATATTCCAGAATCACTATCCTATCTACGCATGTAGTAGTAATTTACTTGAGCCATTAAAAGCAATAAGGTACAAAAGTAATCTAAAAAATGTAATAAAGCACAACTATTTTTTTTTTCTTCTCATTTTGTAACATCTCAAACTCAAAAATCTTCTTAATAATGTTAATCTATCAGTCCATCCCTGCATTCACATATATGTGTGTCCAATTCCCAACACTGATGAACAAGAATATATAACTTGGCAGACATTCAATTTGTCCGCACGCTAATTTACAAGTTCAGATTATCCTTTATTCTCTTCCACAAAGATTCAATCCACTTCTTGACCTACTTAGATGCTGCTTAAACCTACTTCTATCTCACAGCTAAAACATGAAGGAGTTGAACCATGCCATTATGCTGCTTCCAAATACAACAAAACAAAAACAAATGAAGGGGGCAACCTGGAGCCAAGCTGAATATTTAAGACTGATGTTGTCACATAAGGGTGCATTATTCTAATTGCAATGCAATTAAATGAAGAGAAAAACAAAAACTTTATAAAATAAATTACTCAATTCACAATTGTTGTATTGGTTATAAACTTATTATTCAAAAAACTTCACACTCACTAATCTTTTTTTAGCCAATCAAATAAGTAAAACATAAGTTTCGAACATATACATGTACCAGAGAGTGCACAAAATGATTTGCAAAGAAAGGCGGATAAGCTTATATATACAGGATAGGCATGAACCCAAAGCAACTCAAGTACAAAAACATGTCATATTTAGCAGTAGACCAAAATCTGTGGCAAAAATAGAAGAAAACATATGTACCAAATTACTAAATCTGAATATGTACAATGAGTGAAAATGTGCTTGACTACAATTAGTGTATCTGTATTTAACAAATTGTTTTGGATCCCAGACAATAAGTAAAAAGCAACCAAAAGAAGATAAAGTAAAAAACAACCCACGAGATAAGCTATCAAAGATTAAATAGTAGATAAACTCAAACGGGGCTATGAAACCCCAGTTGCGAGGTAGAGTATCCTTCTTAGCTTCCATCAATTTGAGCAGTCAATTTTGTAAGGTTACTTCTTATACTGGCCACAATCCAAATCTCAATATATCCCTGATGATTGCAATTATCTGTTAATTATTTCACTTGTTTCTTCAAATTCTTTTCCTGGTCTTGTTGAACACTCGATCATTTTTTTCCCTTTATATAGGTTTAGTATTCATAAATATCAAACCCCAAGGGTCTTGTATTTAATTATGTACTTAGATACTTATGTGTGCTTTCTAATATGACCATAGTTCTCTAAGAGTCCCAACTGGAAGCCAATAAAATGTTGTTGAAATAACTCTGATTTTGATCTTAATTGAAAGTAATGTCTTGATAGTATTCATTACTATTCTTTAGTATGCATACATTTTATTCCTTTTTTGAAGCACCGAACATCAGTCAAAGTAGAAAAATTCTAAGACAAATTAAAGAAAACTTGCAAGTGTGAATTCATTCTGCACAATTTCTTTATGTTCAACAATGCCAAATAAGGACGAAGTTGTAGATTGAACACCAAAGACTTGTCATAATAGACTTGCAGAAAATCCTGCAAGAAAGGGAATGTCCAATAACAATTCTTGAAAGAGATTATAAACCTGAACAACTAATTCCGAAATGGCTGTTTTTGCATTCCATGAATTAGTTGGACCAATTCACAATTTGTGAAGCAATTTGATATAGAAATTCGTTCTTGTAATGTTTCTTTTAGTTATTACCTTATATGCTGTCCACCGGTTACATTTTGGAGGACTGTGGGAGAAGAGTTAGGAGTCCACTTGTCTTCCCCATTTCAATAGAAATATACATCAAAGAGTAATGCTATGCTTCCCAAATTGTTTTTTCCCAAAACGTATTTCCCAACACATGTGGCAGTGGAGCTAGTTTTCCCCTTTGTTTTTGTTTCGTTTTTCTTTTCCTTCATTGAAAATAAAACACAAGGGGAAACAAAATATCTTTAAGACTGCACCAAACACTTAGCCCTATATTCTCATTCTGATTATGTATGAAATATCAGTAAGTAGAAGTCATTTGAATAGTGTCTTATTATACACTTTCTTCTTCAACTATACATCATCCCTATACTCACTTTACCATGTTTCATGTTAGAACATGCCCAAAAAAAATTTTAATTAAAATTTTCAATTTTCTTCCGTGGTAACAGATTTGAGTGATTCTTTGGTGCACTTCCCATTTTAGTAAATGAAGAACAAATGTCCACATCATTTTACAAAATTTGCACAGATTAAAACTCCAATATTAAGGAAGTAAAGCAATATTGAAAATTGAATGAAGACAAACAAAATCTTACCAAATTACTGGCATCAGCAATTATTAGTATAAGCGGCACAACAACACAAAAGGATCACTTCAGCTATTTCTCGTGGCCTATAATAGCAAATCAAAAGAAAATTAGAACTTCAATTGATTATAGCCAATAGAAGTAAATCAATAAATTATATGTGTCTTTTTACATACATACATATATTACATATGTACATACATACACTTACTTACTTACATACATACATATATATAAATAGAGAGAGAGAGAGAGAGAGAGAGAGAGAGAGAGAGAGAGAGAGAGAGGAGCCCAGTGTGCTGACATTAGCAAGACGAAGTTGAGTTTGTCGAGGGGGCATAACCGGCACTGAGCCCGACCGGCATGAGCACGATCCCCTGATCCTCGATTAGATGGTGTATATATGTTTATATCCTTATTGATCTTCCATTGCAGTGACCCAATTCAGTCGAATTCCCAAATTGATAGGGCATTGAGAATGCAAATCCTCCACCCCTACAAATAAATTCCAAACCCCGCTATATCTTTGGATTGGGCAATATGGATCAGAGAAGAAAATCAGAAAAACCACAAAAATATAGAACTGTAAACCCAAAAATTACCAGTATATGATTTGGAAAATTAAGCAAACAAAACCTATACGAAAAAATTAGTAGATTACATGCAAAGTGATGTCCGCCGCTGGTGATGTTCGTAGAGGCAGAGAGATCCGATCGCTCGTAGTGGTGGTGAGGACGAAAAAATTGGAGAAACACAGAGGTGGAAAGAGGAAACGGGGGGGGGGGGCGTTTCAGCGTTTCAGTTTTTCTCGTGTAAATGCTGATATAATCTAAAAGAGGAAAGAGAATAGTACACGTGCCAACTGAATGTTCATCACAGGGCTCACTCTCCGCTTTTAGTTATAGATAATAGATGAGAATGCTATAGCTTATTCTCATATTGTTGAGTTGAGTTCATTGTGGCATTCTAGATTAGGACATGTGAATTTCAAATACATGCTTAAAATGATTAATCTTAGATTATTGCCTAAATTTGCAATTGACAAGCCACATAAATGTGAAACATGTGTAGAATCAAAATTTTCTAGAAAGTCATTTAAATCCATAGATAGAACGAGTGGATTACTAGACTTAATTCATACCGACTTATGTGATTTAAAACTAACTCCAACAAGAGGTAAAAAGAAATACTTTGTTACATATATAGATAATAGTAGTAGACATTGTTATGTTTACTTACTTAGTTCTAAAGATGAAACAATGCACATGTTAAGACATATAGAGCTGAAATTGAAAATCAATTATCTAGAACAATAAAACGAGTTAGATCGGATAAAGGATGTGAATATGATTCAACTCCACTAGCCAAGTATTGTGCTAATAATAGGATTATTCATGAAACCATTACTCTGTATACCCCACAACAAAATGGTGTAGCTGAGAGGAAAAATAGAACCCTCAAGGAAATGACAAATGTTATGCTAAATAGCTCGGGTGTGTCACACAACTTGTAGGAGGATGCCATTCTTACAGTGAATGTCATTCTTAATAGAATTCCACATAAGACGACTAGCAAGTCTCCTTATGAAGTTTGGAAAGGTAGAGTAGCCTTATATAAAAAGCTCAAAGTGTGGGGGTGCCTAGCTAAGGTATAAGTTCCGCTTCCTAAACGAACGAAACTAGGACCTAAGACCGTAGATTGTGTATTTATCGGTTATGCTAACAATAGTGCTGCATATCATTTCCTTGTGGTTAAGTGCGAGAATGTAGACATTCGTGTCTACACATTCATGGAATCGGTAGATGTTGAGTTCTTCGAATGCATCTTTCCTTTTAGGGAAGGAAGACAAAATTCAGCGCCTAAAAGAAGTATAGAAGAGATTTCTTCAAGTTCTAAGAACGACGAAGAAATCGAAGTTGCTCCTAAAAAAAGTAAACGAGCTAGGAAAGCTACTTCTGTTGGATCGGATTTTGTGACACTAGTTACCATAGGTGAATCTCAAACCTTTAACAAGGATATAAGTACACCCGAAGCGCCTTATTGGCAAGAAGCAGTAAATAGTGAAGTAGACTCCATTATGCAAAACCATACATGGGAGTTGGTTGACTTATCTCCGGGTAATAAACTAATTGGTTGCAAATGGATTTTTAAGAAGAAACTAAAAGTCGATGGTACCATGGATAAGTACAACGCTAGACTAGTCGCAACATGCTATAGATAAAAAGAGGGAATAGATTTCTTTGATACTTATTCCCCGATTACTAGAATTACTTCCATTAGAATGGTAATCACTATAGCCGCCGTTTATAACCTAAAATTACATCAAATGGATGTAAAGACCGCGTTCCTCAATGGAGATCTAAATGAGGAGATCTATATAGAACAACCAGAAGGGATTGTTGTAAAGGGACAAGAACATAAAGTGTGTCGACAAACTGAGAAAATGTTAAGCTCAAGTTTTGACATGAAAGACATGGGTAAAGCCGATGTTATTCTTGGTGTCCAAGTAAGATAAACTTCCTAAGGATATCTTCTTACACAATCACATTATGTTGAGAAAATATAAAAGAAGTTTGGACAAATGGATAGCAAGTCGGTTGTAACACCGTTTGATGCCAATTGTAAGTTGAGGAAGAATTTGGGTGAAAGCATATCCCAACTTGAATATTCGCAAGTAATAGGGAGTTTGATGTACACATATTCGGTGGGAAGGCTTGCTAAATACACTAGCAATCTGGGTAGAGATCATTGGGACACTCTTGTAAGAGTGTTAAGATATCTACCATGAGCTATAGTTTGCACTTCACACGATACCCCACCCATATTAGAGGGATATTCCGATGCGAATTGGATTTCAGATAGTCAAGAGACTAAGTCCACAAGTGGATATATATTCACTTTAAGTGGAGCTGCGATTTCTTGGAAATCAACTAAGTAAACATGTGTAGCACGTTCGAAGATGGAATCGGAGTTCATAACCTTAGATAAGGCGGGTGAGGAAGTTGAATGGCTTCAGAACTTCCTAGAAGATATTCCATTATGGCCAAAACCAGTATCGGCCATAGTTGTGCATTGTGACTGCAATGTGGCATCTTTCATAGCTAAGAATGTCGTGTATAATGGCGATTCAAGACACATAAGAAGGAGACACAATACAATCAAGCAGCTGCTCTCTAGTGGTGCAATCACTATTGACTATGACAAATCGAAAGAAAACATTGCGGATCCTCTTACGAAAGGATTGCCTAGAGATCAAGTTCAATATACGATGAAAGGAATGGGCCTAAAGCCAATACTTCGAACAACCTGGCGGAAACCTAACCTAGTTGACTGGAGATTCCAAGATCTAGGTTCAATAGGAAAACTAGTTGGAAAAGTTCATGTTGTAAACACACATTCATTGTGGCATCATTCATGTTTATTTAAATGTGTAATAAAATTTGTTGAGGTTATGCTTACATTTAATGATATTGATGATTAATTATAGTACTCTTAATTGGTATCACCTATATGAGAATGGAAGTGGGGTCGCTTCTATGAGAACTTCAAAGGCTTGGTTCTCTAAGAGTTCTCAGGAATAATGATAATGTTGTACAAGGATATGTTGTGTGTGTTATCTAGTGTTGTTTACACTAAAATGTTGAATAGTTCAGTACTTAATGTACACTGCATCACCGAGTAAATCCAGTAGATATTCACTAAGGGAAAGTTCAAGTCCAAGTCCAAAAGACACTCTTCTAATGCATCGCAAGTCCGTGAATTGCTCTCGTAGTTATTAAATTTCATTTTTGTTTAGGTAGCCATAATCATTCACATGTGGGGAAATGTTAGATTTGGGGTGTGAATGGGAGCTTATGTAAGCTCAAGGGGATCGTTAGGATTGCCATGGACTGGCTCAATGCTCAAGGAAAGGCTTGGAACATTAAGTTTCAAGATTCTAGTAGAGGGGTTTTCGACCGGTCGACTGGGTCCCTTCGACTGGTCGACCGGGCTATAAGAAGTTTTAAACAAATTCTGGCAGAAGGGCATTCGAATTTATTTGAACTTCATCTGTTCTAATGACAGGTAAACATGTATTTACTATTATATATGTAGTGTATAGGTATTAGGACACAACTGTTTGTGTAGAGAGACATCTCTTACCCAATAGACACCTTTATATATACAATATAGTTAGTTAGTTTTGATATACTTTTCACAGATTTTATCTTCTCTTCTTCATCTATTCTAGAGTCATTGAGAGCAACTTATATACATACGATTCTGCAGAACAATTGAAGTTGAGTTGTACTTCAATTGTTAGATTGTAGTATCCTCAAGAACAAGGCGCCGTAGTCCACAAAACAACGGTGTGTGGGATATAAACTTATTTTTCGGACATCGTATTCATGCGTGTTTCGATCTTAAGTTTAGTCACTATTTATTTGAAGTTTCATATCCATTAGATTTCAGCAGAGTTTAGTAAAAAACAAAAAACAAAAAAAATCAATGAGAAATAAAAAAAAAAAACTATGAAATCAAAAATTAGAAAATGCATAGGATTTCACTATTATTATTGTTAGTGGGTTTAAAAAACTAGGAAATCAAAAATCATAAAATGGGATTAGGATTAGGATTTCACTATGCTTAGGATTTCAATATCACCAAATCAGAAAATGGGGAAAAAAAACTACACAAATCAGCTATCTACTATTATGCATAGGATTTCACAATCACGGTATGATACTACGAATGAGAAAAAGGGGGGGAAATAACTACACAAATCAGCCATCTATAAATCAGATATCTAGTGTCAGTATCACTAAATGAGAAAAGGGGGGGAAAAAAAAAAAAAAAAAAAAACTAGGAAAACAAACATACCTTGAGTTAGTGAGGGCTTGGCTCTGAAAAATCCAAAACATAAACAAAGATTAAGAAAGGGGAATAGTGGAATACGATACATTATACACAGATCATTTTTCTAAATGAGAAAAAGGGAAATTAAACTAGGAAAGCAAACATATCTTAAGACTTGGGTTGTTTAGGGCTTGGTTTTGAAAAATTAAAAATATACACAAAGATTAAGAGAGAGAGAGAGAGAGAGAGTGAGAGAGAGATTGGTTTTGAAAAATTAAAAATATACACAAAGATTAAGAGAGAGAGAGAGAGAGAGAGAGAGAGAGTTATATACACAGTCACATACCTTAACAGATCGACACCGGAGGAGGAGGGTGAGGGACGGTGCGACTGGGCGAGGAGGGTTAGGTGGTGGTGGTGGTGGTGGCGGTGCTGTGGTGGGCGGAGGTTCAGGTGGTGAGTGGTGACCGTGGTGTTAGTCCGTTGGAGGCTTGGAGCTTAGAGGTTCTCTGATCTCTCTCTCTCTCCCTTTGTTTCTCACTGTCAAAACACAATGAAGGGTAGGGTTTCACTTTATTTGTAAGAGAGTATTTATACTACCAAGTGTAAAATATTATTAGATGTAAAATTTTCAGATGTATATTAAGTTTCGGTCGGTCGAGTTTTTTTTTTGGTTGAAAACCGAGAACCGACCATAAATTTTGAAAATTAAATTTTGTACATCGCTGACCGACCATAGGGATGGAGGACCGACCAAAACTAACAGAATCGGTCGATTCTGGTCGGTTGGTTCGATTTGGCAAAATTTTCTTACAGCCCTAACTACAAATGATAAAATATAATTAACCCTTTAGTTTTTTACTCCATTCTACTATATTTTAATCACTTGAAACAAGTGGAATGATCATGAAAAATACAACGTGGCATTTTTAACTGGTCCAAATTACTTAGAAGTTTTTGTCTCATGATTCTTTGATTTGGCACTTTGCCATACCGATTGGAGATCAATTTTTAGATCTTCACTAATCATTTTAGTAGTTGGAGGGTAAAGACTCGCCCATTGGAGATCGCCTAACACCACATTTTTTATTTGGCCATTCATATTATGCATATTTTGTAGGGTTGTTCAGTCTTTGGAGAATTATATACTACCGTTTGAAAAATAACACTTGCACTGGCGAACTATTTATTTTACACCCTTGGGCTTTCCACAAGCCAAACGCGTTGAACCCTTCTTTAATAGGTATTGGTCTATATCCTGTCTAACTTTTTTTTATGTAGCAATTCCCCCTAAGCGTGATCAGGAGGGTTTCACCTGCTATGGAATTTGAGTCATAGCTGCTGCTGAGAAGGGTAATATCCTGTCTTAGCTCATACTAGTGATTGTAGGTAACTGCCAATATCTAAGAGTAGTGGCGGATCTAGGATTTACCTTTAGTGGGGCCGTGCTCAAGAGGTTAAGTTTAATGATTGGGGGTTCGGAGGATGTACCATTGTGTCCTTGAGGTAATTTTTTTGGTCTATATTTGTGGTACCCTTGCATGCAAACTATCACTATCTTTGATAATAAGGACTTATTATAAATTATAATTTACAAAGTTTGAAATGATAGTGAAATAATTTGGGTGGGGCTAAACTAGTAAGTGAAAATAAAATGTAGTTGTACCTTATATTTTATGATATTCTATATTACAATGAAGCCAAAATATTACACATAATGGTTTTTATTTAACTTTTTTGGTGGGTTGGATTTTAATTAGGCTAACATACTATACAAGAAATTTATAATTTGTGGCAAATCAATATATGTTGGGAGGACAATGTAGGATTCACATAAGTTTTTGAGGGGCCAATTTTAATTAACTATGAAATTTGTATAAATTGTATGTACTATTTTTGTAATTTAGAAAAGTTGAGGGGATGTCCCCTGGGTCTAAGAGTTTACCTTTTCATAAAAAAAAATAATATAATAATAATAATAATAATTATACCTTGAAAGGTTGGGTCATTTGATCAGATTTTAGAGGATTTTCATGTATTCAAAAAATAAGAAGTGATACACCCAAAATTATAGGCAGTTTCCTACTCAAGCTAGAAGACTAATGGAAAGTGCATCTATTTCCTAATCCAATTGGGAAACCCCCACAATTAATGTCAATCAATCCTAATACGATTAGGAAACTTACTTGATTGGTGTCAATCTATATCAATTGGATTATATTTCCTTATCCATGTATGAGTAGGTCTCTTACATCTATAAAAGAGACCTCTCATCCCTCATGAAGGGGGCGACCAATTCTGTAGTCTACACAGCACCTCTATAAAATTCACCATTATACGCATACACCCGGCCGGTATAACTGGTAGTGCCGCCCATCTTTGTTGGCTCACCAGGCCCGCCGGTGATCTGCTAGTGAACATGCTCAGACACACCCGTGGACGTAGGTACCTTCGTTAACAGGGCCGAACCACATACAAAAAATAGTCTCTCACTCTCTCTCCCTCTCTCCTAAATTGCTTTACTTTACTGTTACCAATTTTTGGCATCATCAGCTTGGCGCCGTCTGTGGGAAACGACAATTCTTCTCATCAACAAATTCTTGACTGATCAATATGCCACCAAAGAAGGGTAAGAAGGCTGCGCAGCAGTCCGACCGGGATGTTCCTTCGGCCCCGGCGTCGACTGCAGCAATCCTGACATCTGAGCACTGCAACCCTCACACAACTCTTGGAGGGCCAGCGTCAAATCCAGCAACAGATCGAAGCACTGCTAGCCCAGCAAAGCAATCCTCCAGTGGCCGGAAAACGACCCGAGAACATTGCGTACGGTCGAGAACCGATCTTGACCAGACAACGGACCCGAGCCAACCCGTCCCATGTTGAGGATGCCAGAGACATCAACAGTGGGCGTGCTACCCGAGAGGAAAGGCAGGGGCATATGGCCCGGGAATCAGTCCAGGGTCACTCGGTCAAGAGCCAAGTTGTCCCTAGGCGAACGGTTACCCGGAGTCATAGCCGAGCCCGATCCCAGAGGACAACACCCTGCCATGAAGAAGCCTCTTCCACCAACCCGACCAGCTCCTCAGATACCAGTCGGGAAGGAGTGGAAGCCCGAATCAAGTACTTACAGAAGCAGATCGACGGAGTGGCCAAAAAGCTTGGTCAAAACCGTGTTCCGAATCAAGCCAATACCGAGACAGAGTCACCATTCTCCAGCCAGATCACGAGGTTCTCTATCCCGCGCGAATTTAAGCAGTCTTCGCTAGATTCATACAACGGCTCGGAAAGCCCGGTCGACCACGTCCGGACCTATAAGGCTCAGATGGCCCTAGCCACCAACTACGATGAGCTACACTGCCTAGCCTTCCCCAGCACTTTGAAAGGCCCGGCCATGCAGTGGTTCTACTCCTTGGAGCCCCGATCGGTCTGCAGTTTCAAACAACTCAGCAAGCAGTTCATCAACCAGTTCGCCGGTATGCATGAGCGGCCAAAGCCAGACATGCAGCTCCTGACAGTCAGACAACGAAATAATGAGACCCTCAAGGAGTTTACCGACCGGTTCAACCAACAGAAGCTTCAAATCCGCAATCTGAACGAGACAATTGCCATCATAGCCTTCTGCTCGGGAGTTCAACACACCAAGTGCGCCGCGTCGTTCCACAAAAACCGACCGGTAACCTTAGTCAAACTCGCAGAGAGGGTTGGAAAATACATCGACACTGAAGAGTTTCTAAAGATCAAAAACCCCGGCCAAGACAGCAACAAGTCTTCCAGAAGTAAGCGAAAGCAAGATCAGCCCGGGAGTTCAGATAATTCTTTCAGTTCACAGCGGTCAGAGTCCGGTAGCCCCGGCACGATCTCCAGTTCACAGTGGTCTGAGTCCGACTGCCCTGACACGACCTCCAGTTTACATCGGTCAGGATCAAGCAGTTCTGACTTTGCCTCCAGCACAGAGAGATCTGGAGCCTGACGATCCTGATCCGACCTCCTGTCTTCATCGGTCTAAATGAGCCGGACTACAGTGGTACTTGCCTGATCACCGCGTAAGGCTCCACCGATTGTCAGAGTTTCTACAAAGTCCTCGGGCCTAACCTCGAGGCATGCAAAACCTCGGGCCTAACCCCGAGGCATCTACAAAGTCCTCGGGCCTAACCTCGAGGCATACAAAGACCTCGGGCCTAACCCCGAGGCATCTACAAAGACCTCGGGCCTAACCCCGAGGCATCTACAAAGTCCTCGGGCCTAACCCCGAGGCATATAAAAAGACCTCGGGCCTAACCCCGAGGCATCCAAAGACCTCGGGCCTAACCCCGAGGCACCAAAAAGGCCTCGAGCTCCGAACTCAGGTACTAAAAAGACCTTGGGCTCCGAACCCAGGCACCAAAGACCTCGGGGTCACGCCCAAGGCACCGGTTTCGCTTAGGTCCAACCGACGATGGAGGCAAACCTCCTAGGTGGCTGATGATGGCAAGCTTCAAAAGACCCTGCAACCACCATGTTCCAGGTCAGTTACCTACAGATCATAGCCTCTTTAAGACCCTCGTCTTAGCAAAAGCTTGGGGGGCAAGATGGCGTAGTGAACTAAACAGGTAATCACACCGGGTATTTACAGGCCTCGCGGATAACCAAGTCAAAATCTTGGACAACCCGAGCACCTACAGTACTCAGAGGCATTAACTCCACTTAGATCCAGACCGACGATAGAGGTGACTAAAATCTCTTAGGTTGGCCGACGATAGAGGAGCAAAAGGACCCTAAAACAACGTGATTTAGGTCAGCTCCACCAACATGGTCAAGCTTTTCTCCCAACAGTCTTGACGAAGGCTAACTGGGCGGAAGACAACCATCCTAGGGAGCTAACATAAAAAGGACCCTAAAGCAATACGCTTTAGGTCAGCTTTTCCAACATGGTCAAATTCTTCTCCCACAACCTTGACGAAGGTTCACGGGAAGAAGATAACCATCCTGGAGGCTAACTTAAGCAAAAAAAGACTCCGAAGTAGGCCGAGTCTCAACTCTCGGTCACTTCCCGAGCATTCAAAGACTCCGAATTAGACCGGGTTTCAACTCCCGGTCAGTTCCCGAGCACCTAAAAGTCCCGAGCTAGGCCGGGTCTCAACTCTCAGCCAGTTCCCGAGGACTCACCAGGCTCAGAAGCCCCGAGGTAGCTTCCCGAAGCACTCAGACAGTGGCAAGTAACATCAAACTGATTTCCAAACTTGCCCCGATATAGCAACTGGCTAATATTGGAAATGGGGGGCAGCTGATACACCCAAAATTATGGGCAGTTTCCTACTCAAGCTAGAAGACTAATGGAAAGTGCATCTATTTCCTAATCCAATTGGGAAACCCCCACAATTAATATCAATCAATCCTAATACGATTAGGAAACTTACTTGATTGGTGTCAATCTATATCAATAGGATTATATTTCCTTATCCATGTATGAGTAGGTCTCTTACATCTATAAAAGAGACCTCTCACCCCTCATGAAGGGGGCGACCAATTCTGTAGTCTACACAGCACCTCTATAAAGTTCACCATTATACGCATACACCCGGCCGGTATTACTGGTAGTGCCGCCCATCTTTGTTGGCTCACCAGGCCCGCCGGTGATCTGCTAGTGAACGTGCTCAGACACACCCGTGGACATAGGTACCTTCGTTAACAGGGCCGAACCACATACAAAAAATAGTCTCTCACTCTCTCTCCCTCTCTCCTAAATTGCTTTACTTTACTGTTACTAATTTTTGGCATCATCAAGAAGTACCTCATTTTATCTTTAATTTTTTTTTTTTAAAAAAAAAAAAAACAAAGTTTCTAAAATACAGTAATAAGTCAGTTTCTACGCTATCAAACTGAAAATCTAAACTTCATTCGAGTTATGCTAAGTGCAAAAAAAAAAAATGTGAGCAAGGTTTTCTTCTGATGCACAAAATAGTAGATTCTAGAGTAAATTAGACTCACCTCTGTTGAGGTATTGTCTAGTTATACTCATCTCTCTCTCTCGCATAATTAAATATTACACTGACCTTACCCTCATTACCAAAAAAAATTAAGGGTAAATTACAGTAACACCCCCTGAACTATGATCATTTTTCACTAACACCTCCTGAACTTTAAAATTGAACAAACTCACCCTTGAACTATCCAAAAATGAACAAACTCACCCCCTGCAGAAGGGGTTTTAGTGTCAACAAATGATAGTTTAGGGGTGAGTTTGTTCAGTTTTAAAGTATAGGGGGTGTTAGTGAAAAAGGGTCATAGTTCAGGGGGTGTTACTGTAATTTACCCAAAAATTAATAACAAAAATAACATCATTTTTATGCCAAGTACGGAGATTTCACATGGGCCTCGATCTCCTCTCACGCTAGCAATTGATGATGGCGATGGTGGGTTGTGTAGATTTTTTTCCAACTCGTGATTGAATTAATCTACAACTTGAGATGCAGACTTGCACAATGGGTGAGGATGGTGGTGGTAGGTCACTGGTGGATCTCTGAGGCGAGGCAGCGTGGGTTAGGGATGGAGGAGAGAATAAAGGGATGAAAATGAAATGGGTCTCTATTTTCCAAGTTTTGTTTTGGGATATGATATAGAAAATTGAAAGGCCTAATTGCACTTTACCCCCCTCGTATTATATACGTGTTTTTAGTTGGGTACATGAACTTTCATCTCTTTTCCAATCAGATCCAAATTGATAACGTCGTTAATTTAAAACTAACGAAATTGCCCAGAATTGTCCTTTTTTTGCAACTAGGTACATGAATTTCATCCCAATTCCAATCAGATCCATTCGCTAACGGCATGAGATTTTGTTGGATGGAATTGCCCACGTATCCTTCCCCAAAAATTTTGACCATTTTTTATAAACCCCGTTACTACTTTTCGACATCAAAAGGAGAGAAAACCCCCTCACTGGGACAGAAAAACGGCTGCTTTGAAACCTTATTTTTTGATTTTATATGTCAAAACAGATAATTTTATATATTGACAGACCAATAATATTGAGCTAAACAAAATAAGGCTACAAAGCATATTTTTTTGTGAAATTTCAAAGCCCATTGCGTTGATCTCGAACAAATACTTGAAATAAAAAAATCATCCCAAAAGGCCAAAAGACAAGAAAATTTGGATTGTTTAGCTCAATATTAGCTGTTTGCCAACAGATAAAATCATATGTTTCGATTAGGGGTGGCGAAACGGCCCGTGGCCCGCCCAGTCCGACCCTATTTTTTCAGGGCTTGAGCAAAGATATTGGCCCGTTCAAGCGGGCTTGGGCAACAATTTTAGGCCAGATCAATTTTAGGGCTGGGCTTGGAAAGCAAATGAGACCCGTTTTCGCCCGACCCGGCCTGATTATTAGTAAAATATATTTATTTTTTGTCTTTTTTATTATATAATATATAAATTAATATAATTTTACATAAGATATTCAATGTATATGTATTATCACAAAAGTTTTTATTGCATTTTTGTGAATAATGTGTCTTAATAATCATTCAAAATATTATTTATGGTAATTTTTTTGTTTTTATTTTACTTCAAGTTTTTAAAAATAAAAAATAAAAAATAACAGTAGGCCGGCCCGCGGGCCAGGCTTGGGATTTTAGTGGTTGGTGTCGTGCCGAGCTTGGGCGGTTTTGTAGGCCCGTCACGGGCCGGGCCGGGCTTGGGCAAAGGTACTTACTCTTAGTATAAAGTGCAAGTCCAGCCCGGCCCGGTCCATGGCCACCCCTTGTTTTGATAGATAAAACGAAAAAAAGAGGTTCCGATTTAGCCATTTTTGGAGGAAGGACACTTGGACAATTCTGTCCAACAAAATCTCACGCCGTGAGCAAATGGATCTGATTGAAAGGGGATAAAGTTCATGTACCCAATTGCAAAAAAATGACAATTCTAGGCCATTTCGTTAGTTTTAAACTAACGGCGTCATCAATTGGATCTGATTGGAAAGGGGATAAAAGTTCATGTACCCAATTGCAAAAAAAAAAAGTTTATGTATCCAATTAAAAACACGTGTATAATACGAGAGGGTAAAGTGCAATTAGGCCAAATTAAAAAAACAAGAAGAGGGTAAATTAGTAAATTAACCTACTCTATCAACTCAATTATTTGACAAATGAGATTAGTGTAGTTTTTTAAAATATGAGGGAGGTCAGTATTATTAAATCATATCTCAAGAGAAGCGAGTGTAACTTAATCTAGATTCTAAGATACTTTACCCTTCAATGTACGGTACATTTGCATTATGTCACAAGAAAAAGTATATGAGTTTAAATGACAACCCTTTTTTTTTTGACTAAAAATTTATTTTGTCAGACTTTTGACTAAAAATCCGGAAAAACATTTATTGAATGTCACTAAAGGTTTTTTTTTTTTTTTTTTTTTGGGGAATTGCTATGTACATCGCTAATTTTGCTAAGTACAACGCTCACTTTTACAAAAGTGAGATTTTTTTAGAAGAAAAATAGTTAGAATAAAAGAATTTGGGTGTATATAGCAAATACACGGGTGTAAATAGCAATTCTTTTTTATTATTATTATTATTATTATTATTCAACAACAAAACCCTCTAAGGCTCTAATGGGTACGAGGGGGTATAAATGAAAAGAAACTAGATAATAGTGGATGTGAACACAAATACAGAGATACGATATGGAAGAAAAATAAAAATTCATACCAACCGTAGGGTCGCATTGCAATTACACCCCTATCTTTCTTTCTAAATAAACAAGGAGAGACACAACGGCTAGTCACTAAACGGTAACTTGCGCAACGGTCGAATTTCAAAAATTTCTACCTCGCTAAATTAGACCCTGCCTTCACTCTCTCCCTCTACTCTCTCTCCTCTCTCTCTCCACGTTCCCTACTTTTTCCCTCCTTCGCAATCACTGCTTCTGCCCCCAACTGGGTTTACTGTCTCCATTCCACGTATCTTCTTCATCTAAAACATCATATCAGAAAAAGAAACAAAAACCCAGGAAAAAAAAAATTCAAATATGTTGCAAGATATGTGGAATGGTCCACCTGGTTTCAGACCCACCAAATCCGCACCTTCTTCACCAGCCAAACCTCTTGGAATTTCCCGAACTCGATCCGAGTCCTTTCACATCACCCACAAAGTCCCAGTTGGTGACACCCCCTATGTTAGAGCCAAAAATGTCCAGGTAATATACACACACACACACACATATGTATATCACTATATGTATATCCAACTTGTGGGATTTATGGGTTTTTATTATTTTGTGTGACACACCATATGTTAGAGCCAAAAAATATCCAGGTAATATATATATAGACACACACACACACATATATGCATGTATATGTAATTATGTATATTGAATTTGTGTTGTTTTTTGGTTCAATTGGTGGGATTTATGGGTTTTTTTTGTTGGGTATTTTGTTGTGATCAGTTGGTGGAGAAGGATCCGGAAAAGGCGATACCAATGTTTTGGGCAGCCATTAATGCTGGAGATAGAGTGGACAGTGCTCTGAAAGACATGGCCATTGTAATGAAGCAACAGAACAGAGCCGAAGAGGCGATCGAGGCCATTAAGTCTCTCAGAAGTAGATGTTCAGATCAAGCCCAAGAGTCTCTTGATAACATCCTCTTGGATCTTTATAAGGTAATTCTAAAATTGAAATATGTTTCTTTGTTCTGTACTCAATATGAATATATATATATATATATATATTTTTATATAAATGTATAAATTCAGAGATGTGGGAGATTGGATGATCAAATATCATTGTTGAGGCACAAGTTGTTCTTGATTCAACAAGGGATGGCCTTTAATGGGAAGCGAACAAAGACCGCCCGGTCTCAGGGGAAGAAATTTCAGGTTTCTGTTGAACAAGAAGCTACAAGATTACTGGTAAAAATCCCCAACTTTTTCCCCCCAATTTGTATTCATTTTTGTGTTTACATATATACATACTTATATGTATCAGTATATGTGATGCAGGGGAACTTGGGTTGGGCATTGATGCAACAGAACAACTACATTGAAGCTGAAGATGCTTATAGGAGAGCACTATTGATTGCACCAGACAATAACAAGATGTGCAATTTGGGTATCTGTTTGATGAAACAAGGGAGAATTTCTGAAGCAAAAGAAAATCTCCGGCGGGTTAAACCCGCAGTTTCTGACGGCCCACGGGGCGTGGATTCACATCTCAAGGCCTTTGAAAGAGCTCAGCAAATGCTTCGAGACCTCGAGTCTGAAATGATGAACAGTGGCGGTGATCATGTGGAACAGAGGAAGCTATTTGATGCTTTTTTGGGATCTTCATCAATTTGGCAGCCTCAACCCTGCAAAGAACACACAGTAGCAGTGTCATCAACAGCAAATTCACTCAAAACCCGCGATGAATTTGGCGACGAGAATACGAATTCCAATGTAATTTCGAATCCAATAGTACAAAAAAGTGTTAACAAAACATTGTTTGTTCCTAATGGGAACTCATTGAACATCGCTGCACCGCCTTTTTATTCATCGAAATTTTCAAAGGACCAGGCTGGTTTTCATCAATTTCATGAGACCCTTAAGAGAACACGGTCGATTAGAGCAGATGGAACGGTTATAGGACCGGAAAACAAGACAAGAAGGCGGTCTCTATCTCCGGAAAAAGGAGGGGAGGAGTGGGCGGAGTTGTTGCCGGATAGTAAGGACTTTGAGGAGGCCATTATGGCGGCAGCCTTGGGTTCGAATAACGAAAATGGGGGGAAGGTCGCGGTGGTGGAAACTAGTAGTGATTTGGGGATGTTTCAGAGGAAGATTGATAAGAGGCTGAAGGTTTTTCAAGATATTACATTGTCTTTGAGTCCAAGAGCCTAAATGGGCATTGGTTTTGATTTATAGTTACCTTTTAACTCTAATTTATTCTAAGTTGTTATTAATAGTATGATTAGGTTGGAGATGAACTTGTTCTCCTCAACTCTTTGTTCCTTTAGAAGGGAAAGAGTAATTTATTATGGTACTATATAGGTAAGCATGGGTGTCACAATGTGTTTGAAACTCGGAAATAGACTCTGTGCTTGTAGGGGTAAGGTTGGGGTGGACCTATGAGAGTAGTTGTTGGTGATTATACACTCAACATAAACATATATTCTCTTCTCTCTTTCTCTATTTCTATTCATGCAAATATGTTCAATAACAATGTAATCTGACATGTTTTGAATAATAATTTTCCCAATGATTTGCTTTGAATTTTGGGTCACAAATTTTGGCTACTCGATTGTCGCCCAAGGCAGCAAAATCATTATTGCTGGTATTAAAGGATCAGTAAGGATCTCCTACGGGTCTAACAAAGCGGGTGTTCAGCGGGTGTGTAGCTTTTTGACTAAAATAGTGGACCATCTTGAATAGTGGACAACATGGTGGACAAACTAATGGACCCCACTCCACCCACGTTACAGTACATAAACCAAACAGAGACTCTTTCACTTTCTCTCTCTAAATCATGTGTGCTGTCCATTTTTTACCCATTTGCATCCTTGAACAGCCCTTACACTATGCTGTCCTTTTTTTTTTTTCCTCTCTAACAAAAAGCCAACTTTCCATAAGAAAATGGGAAGGAAATAAGAGGGAAGTGTGAACTTAAAAGACACTCCACACAATTCAAAAATAAGATTTTGCATACATCCAAAAAATCAACATTCAATTCATTCAAATATATCAAAGTCCAATTCAAAATACATCAAAACTCAATTCAAAATACATCAAAACTCAATTCAAAATACATTACTAAAAGAATTGAAACATATTTATTCGATTATGTAGACCATCCTGCAATAAAAATATTAAAACAACGTTAGATAAATTTCACACCAAGTTGTTTCAATTTATGAATAAGAAAACAATACTTTTAAAATATGTGGACGAATCACTATCATTATCTAAACTTGCAACTAAAGTAGCGTCCTCATTCGGTGGGGTAGTTCTACGTGAATACAATAGAAAAGACAATTATATAATTCAAACACAAATAAAAAAAATAAAATAAATAAAAATAAATAAATAAATAAATAATTTCACCATCAACAATTGATAATCAAAAAATCCATCAAAAGTACCAAATCCTACAAGACCCCAAATCTTGGTTCACAATCAACAGTTAATTGTTGCACAAGGAAGCACAAAGGTCTTTTAACTGGTGTAAGGAAATCAGACCAGTTGTGCTGTTTTGTGAGTGATTTCTGTGAAAGCAAATCAGACCCCAAATAGTTGGTGTAAGGTATTGTGGAATTGAATTCATATCTTAGAAGTGGATGAAGTCAACTAGACTATTTCATCTACTATAAAAGGAAATAATCACAACAATAGTGTCCTTCCCCAATCTAATTAATTAATTCTTTGTTTGAAACACTCAATCCCAAGTGTCCCTTCCCAAGACTTCTATGTCCCTTCCATTTTCCACAATTACAGTCACATACACATACACAAGCACACACTCACACAGAAAACATTGCAAGAACACAGTGAGATCAAGAGAGAGAGAGAGAGACAAACATACCTTGAGGAGTCACCGGAGATGGAGAGACGAGGTCGCCGGTCGCAGATCTTGAATGAAGACGTCTCCGGTCGCGTCGTGCCGCAGATCTTGAATTTCTGCAACGAACAATTTTCTGCAATTTTTCCTAATGGGGGTTGACTGTTGAGGTGTTTGTTTGGGTATAGAGTAGTAAATAGAGAGAGAGAGAGAGTGACTGGACTGCTCTTAGAATTGTAAATAGAGTAAGAGAGAGAGAGAGAGAGAGAGAGAGAGAGAGAGAGAGAGAGTGAAGTGAGACCAAGTCACAAGGTTTTTTTTTTTTTACTTTACTGTGTGAATGGGGTCCATATTTTTGCAAAAAAAAAAAAAAACCCGTCTTACACCCGTTAATTGAGACCCATAGGAGATCTCTACTGATTAAAGGATATACTGGAAAGGATAACACTCAAAAAAACACTCTGCGTGCCAGTACGCCTCAACCATGAGGAGATATTTTTAGGTGCTTTGAAGGGTATTTTGAGTGATGAGATCCACTTGTCTCCCACTATTTGTGAGTCCAATACAAAAAAATCCATTGTGATTGGCATGAGGGTGCATAGGAAAGAGTAATGATTGGTGCACATAAAAATCTGAGACATCAATTTCGGTGGATATGCAGACACAAGCTCCACCGAAATGAATTGCCTAAATCTTTATGTACACGTTTTATGTGCACATAGCATTAACCCTCCAAATTACTAAAAATATATAAATTACAAGAGCTTCTTGCGGTTAGTCTGTGAAAAATGCTTCCTAATGTAACAAGGCCAAGGCTGAAGTTGTCAATCAACTGAACTGGTAAAGCTGAGGGGCAAAACTAAGTCAAAATACAGACACTTGGAAAAGATTGACGAAGTCATATTTAAAATAGGACTTGTAACTTCCAACATTCAGGTGGAGAAATTATTCTACAGTGGTTGTGATCTCTTCAATATTATAGAACACCAGGGTGGGATGTCACACCCTAATTTACTAATATTTAAATATGTTTTCCCAAACATCTATTTTATTATAGAAGAAATAAAGTTCCATTACAAATAAAATATCATTTTGATTTACAAAGGACCATACCATTTTCATTAAATAAAATCTCTCTACAGAGTTTAGCAAAAAATATATATATACATCCACTGGTCAGAGTAACTATAACATTCTCAAATACCCAATATACAATTTATACAAGCAAAGAATGTACAACAAGAACAGAATGTACAACTCTAACAAGAAACAGCACAGCGACAATCTCTTCACCCAGACAGAACCTCCACATAAAATTTCCAATTACTAAACGTGCACATACATTCAACTACGTTTTATATCAAAACGCCTCGAATGCATTACGCACCCGTGTACTGTATACAATGTATGAGTCAACCAAAAATATAAAACGAGTCTTAGAAAAACAACGATGTCTCATAGACTCCAAAAAAACTCACACAGGAATATAACATCACATCATACAATATCGTCACAAAGGAAACAAGCAACGCCATCACACAGAATCTCTATCGGTTGTACAAAAATCTTGAATAATTTTTTTTGAAAGTTTAGTGAAATTTCACAAACTCGTTGGAATTTTTGTTCAGTTTTTATATGTGGGTGAGTCGGTTTCACTAAAATATTTTCCTCTTAAACTTAATGCTTAAAAAGTACTCTAAAATGACCAGTCTTCATCAATTTCATGATACCCTTAAGAGAACACGGTCGATTAGAGCCAATGGAACAGTCATAGGACCTGAAAACAAGACGAAAAGGCGGTCTCCGTCACCAGAAAAAAGAAGGGAAGGCGTGGACGGAGTTATTGCCGTATAGTAAGGAATTTGAGGAGGCCACTATGGTGGCGACTTTGGGTTCAAATAATGAAAATGGAAGAAGGTTGTGGTGGTGGAAAGTAGTAATTGATACGCCCAAAATTATGGGCAGTTTCCTACTCAAGCTAGAAGACTAATGGAAAGTGCATCTATTTCCTAATCCAATTAGGAAACCCCCACAATTAATGACAATCAATCCTAATACAATTAGGAAACCTACTTGATTGGTGTTAATCACATCCTAATGGGATTATATTTCCTTATCCATGTATGAGTAGGTCTCTTACATCTATAAAAGAGATCTCTCACCCCCCATTGAGGGGGCGGCCAACTCTTTAGTCTACACAGCACCTCTACAAAATTCACCATTATATGCATACACCCGGCCGGTATTACTGGTAGTGCCTCCCCTCTTTGTTGGCTCACCAGGCCCGCCGGTGATCTGCTAGTGAATGTGCTCAGGCACACCCGTGGACGTAGGTACCTACATTAACAGGGCCGAACCACATACAAAAAATAGTCTCTCACTCTCTCTCTCTCTCTCTCCTAAAATTACTTTACTTTACTCTTACCAATTTTTGGCATCATCAGCTTGGCGCCGTCTGTGGGAAACGACAATTCTTCTCATCAACAAATTCTTGACTGATTAATATGCCACCAAAGAAGGGTAAGAAGGCTGCGCAACAGTCTGACCGGGATGTTCCTACGGCCCCGGCGTCGACTGCAGCAGTCCCGACATATGAGCAAATCACCGCAACCCTCACACAACTCTTGGAGGGCCAGCGTCAAATCCAGCAACAGATCGAAGCCCTGCTAGCCCAGCAAAGCAATCCTCCAATGGCCGGGAAACGACCCGGGAACGTTGCGTACGGTCGGGAACTGATCTTGACCAGACAACGGGCCCGAGCCAATCCGTCCCGGGTTGAGGATGCCAGAGACATCAACAGTGGGCGTGCTGCCCGAGAGGAAAAGCAGGAGCATATGGCCCGGGAATCAGTCCAGGGTCACTCGGTCAAAAGCCAAGTTATCCCTAGGCGAACGGTTACCCGGAGTCATAGCCGAGCCCGATCCCAGAGAACATCACCCTGCCATGAAGAAGCCTCTTCCAACAACCCGACCAGCTCCTCAGGTACCGGTCGGGAAGGAGTGGAAGCCCGAATTAAGTACTTACAGAAGCAGATCGACGGAGTGGCCAAAAAGCTTGGTCAAAACTGTGTTCCGAATCAAGCCAATACCGAGACACAGTCACCATTCTCCAGCCAGATCACGAGGTTCTCTATCCTGTGCGAATTTAAGCAGCCTCGGCTAGATTCGTACAATGGCTCGGAAAGCCCGGTCGACCACGTCCGGACCTATAAGGCTCAGATGGCCCTAGCCACCAACTCCGATGAGCTACACTGCCTAGCCTTCCCCAGCACTTTGAAAGGCCCGGCCATGCAGTGGTTCTACTCCTAGGAGCCCCGATCGGTCTGCAGTTTCAAACAACTCAGCAAGCAGTTCATCAACCAGTTCGCCGGTATGCATGAGCGGCCAAAGCCAGACATGCAGCTACTGACAGTCAAACAGAGGAATAATGAGTCCCTCAAGGAGTTCACCGACCGGTTCAACCAACAGAAGCTTCAAATCCGCAATTTGAACGAGACAATTGCCATCATAGCCTTCTGCTCGGGAGTTCAACACACCAAGTGCGCCGCGTCGTTCCACAGAAATCGACCGAAAACTTTGGTTGTGCTCTCTGAGAGGGTTGGAAAATATATTAACACTGAAGAGTTTTTGAAAACCAAATACACCGGGCAAGAAAGCAACGAGTCTTCCGGAAGTAAGCGAAAGCGAGATCAGTCCGGGAGTTCTTACAGTTCTTCCAGTTCACAGAGGTCTGAGTCCGGCAATCCCGACCCGACCACCGGTTCACAGCAGTCCGGGTCAGGCAGCCCCGACCGGGTCTCCAACTCACAACAGGCATGGTTCGACAGTCCCGAACCGACCTCCAGTTCACATCGGTCATGATCAAGCGGTTCCGGCTTTGCCTTCAGCACATAAAAATTAGGAGCCCGATGATCCTGATCCGACCTCCTGTCTCCATCATTCTAGATGAGTCCAACTACAACGGTACTTGCCTGATCACTACGTGAGGCTCCACCGATTGTCAGAGAGCTCATCCAAAGACCTCGGGCCTAACCCCGAGGCATATAAAAAGACCTCGGGCCTAACCCCGAGACATCAAAAGACCTCGGGCCTAACCCCGAGGCATCTAAAAAAACCTCAGGCCTAACCCCGAGGCACTAAAAAGACCTCGAGCTCCGAACTCAGGCACTAAAAGACCTCGGGCTCCGAACCCAGGCACCAAAGACCTCGGGGTCACGCCCGAGGCACCGGCTTCGCTTAGGTCCAACCGACGATGGAGGCAAACCTCCTAGGTGGCTGATGATGGCAAGCTTCAAAAGACCCTGCAACCACCATGTTCCAGGTCGGTTACCTACAGATCATAGCCTCTGTAAGACCCTCGTCTTAGCGAAAGCTTGGGGGGCAAGACGGCGTAGTGAACTAAACAGGTAATCACACCGGGTATTTACAGGCCTCGCGGATAACCAAGTCAAAATCTTGGACAACCCGAGCACCTACAGTACTCAGAGGCATTAACTCCGCTTAGGTCCAGACCGACGATAGAGGTGACTAAAATCTCTTAGGTTGGCCGACGATAGAGGAGCAAAAGGACCCTAAAGCAACGTGATTTAGGTCGGCTCCGCCAACATGGTCAAGCTCTTCTCCCAACAGTCTTGACGAAGGCTAACTGGGCGGAAGACAACCATCCTGGGGAGCTAACATAAAAAGGACCCTAAAGCAATACGCTTTAGGTCGGCTTTTCCAACATGGTAAAATCTTTCTACCCACAGCCTTGACGAAGGTTTACGGGTAGAACATAACCATCCTGGGAGCTAACTCAAGCAAAAAAGACTCCGAAGTAGGCCGAGTCTCAACTCTCGGTCACTTCCCGAGCATTCAAAGACTCTGAATTAGGCCGGGTCTCAACTCCCGGTCAGTTTTCGAGCACCTAAAGGTCCCGAGCTAGGCAGGGTCTCAACTCTCAGCCAGTTCCCGAGGACTCACCAGGCTCAAAAGCCCCGAGGCAGCTTCCTCAAGCACTCAGACAGTGGCAAGTGGCATCAACTAATTTCCAAACTTGCCCCGATATAGCATCTGGCCAATCTTGGAAATGGGGGGCAGCTGATACGCCCAAAATTATGGGCAGTTTCCTACTCAAGCTAGAAGACTAATGGAAAGTGCATCTATTTCCTAATCCAATTAGGAAACCCCCACAATTAATGACGATCAATCCTAATACAATTAGGAAACCTACTTGATTGGTGTTAATCACATCCTAATGGGATTATATTTCCTTATCCATGTATGAGTAGGTCTCTTACATCTATAAAAGAGACCTCTCACCCCCCATTGAGGGGGCGGCCAACTCTTTAGTCTACACAGCACCTCTACAAAATTCACCATTATATGCATACACCCGGCCGGTATTACTGGTAGTGCCTCCCCTCTTTGTTGGCTCACCAGGCCCGTTGGTGATCTGCTAGTGAACGTGCTCAGGCACACCCGTGGACGTAGGTACCTTCATTAACAGGGCCGAACCACATACAAAAAATAGTCTCTCACTCTCTCTCACTCTCCTAAAATTGCTTTACTTTACTCTTACCAATTTTTGGCATCATCAGTAATGATTTGGGGATGTTTTAGAGGAAGATTGGTTTTGATTTATAGTAACCTTAACTCTAATTTATTCTATGTTATTAATTGTATTAGGTTGGAGATGAACTTGTTCTCCTCGAGTTCCTTTAAAAGGGAAAGAGTAATTAATTATGGTACTATCGATAAGCATGGGTAGCTGTTGAGAAAATGGTAAGGTGTAAGGTTGGTCTATTCTGAATTGGATGTCAAAGACTCTCGGGTAAAGGTTGGGTTGACCTATTGTAGCTATTGGTGATTATACACTCGACATAAGCATATTCTCTTCTCTCTCCCTCTATTTTTGTCACGACCCATCCCACTACGCGTGGAAATATATAGGACATGTGGCACGCCACCAAGGCTCATCCAATTCATTTAAAAGTCATAGCAGTGAAAAAGAATTTAAAAACAACATTGAGTATACAACTCCTTCGAAAACAATACCCTCCGGGTTGTAAAATCTGAATAAATTTGAAAACATAATTATATTTCGAAATGAGTGAATTTATATTGAAAGGGGTCCCAAAGGTACGCTAAGAACAAATCAAAATGTTTAAATTATTTCCGGAAGGGGTAAAAAAAGATTTCATGCAGGGGTATTTTGACCGGTCGAAGGGGGTCGAACGACCTCCTTCGACCGGTCGAATGACCATTCAGCAGAATTCTTTCTAGCAGCAGAATTTTGCTAAGGCATCACCCAACCTTCACTTCTTACACTATTCCAAACATGCATAAATAATTCTAAACTTCACAAGCTATAACCAGCTTTCAAAAACAAAGTTCAATCTTACTAATCCAAGAAAAGAAACAAAATCGGAACAAGCTAAGGCTTGTTTGGCTCGATTCACAAATCTCTATCCGCCTTCCTTTCAAAATCCGAATTTGGCAAGTTAAGTTTACAAAACACGAACTTAGGAGTTCGGACGAATTCAAAACTAAATATAAGAAGTTTAATTACATATTAAAATATTTCAATCCCACTCTGAAGTTTCTAAATAAAGTACATAATCAAAACTTTACAAGAATCATTATTACATCTTCGGAATGAAAACAAAACACATACAAAATGTGATTTCCCTGCATTCCCACGGCCTCACTCATCACGCTTCTTCTTCCGCTCTTCATACCTACAATGGAGATTTTCTCCATTGCTCAGCTATATGCTAAGTGCACAATTTCTAACATATGCATATATGGCAAATCATGCTTTAATCTCATAAGTCACATCAAATAGTCTCTAGGGAAGAAATACGCATTCATCCGGTAGCGACAAGTCCAAGCCTTAAACCGCGATGCCAACGGCTAGTCCAAGCCTACAACCATTGCATCCCCAAGTGCCCTGGCAAATCCAAGCCTTAAACCATGCACAGTAGCTGTCGCTACTACAATTCTCCAATATCGAGAAGCTTATCCCGGCATGAATTTGTTTAAACTCCCCTTTGACCCACATAATCAACTCAACGTGCTCGCGTAAAATTAGACATGCTTTTCACATTTAAGCGCGTGCATAATTAACGGGCCTACTATTAACACATGAATTTTGCCAGGATCTCAATTTCATCGTCGAAAATCAAAACATGAAATTTTCCCTATATCTCATAGGCTAGAAATTCATATCTCAAGCTATCGTCGTATAACTTGGAGGGAACGACTAGAAGCCCAATTAAACGTCAAATCTCTGATTCTATGCAAAACCTACAAGTTTACATGCATTTTTCCCAAATTTCTAGAATTAGAATTTTTGTAAAACTTAGCCAAACATAGCCTAATGACTATCAAAACGTAGCCTTTATCTCAGGGAATCCAAATGTGAAATTTGGTGAGAAAAAAAACGAGCAGAAGTCCGTCAATTTGCGTCAAGAAGCTCTAAGCAAAATCACCTCTCTTGATTTAGGTTTGTAAGAAAAGTTGAAATGAAAATATCTTGCCACTTCTATATATAGGCAACACTTTCGGAAATTATGTTTACCTCCCCACGAGTTTTTCAAAACTTCTAATTATCCCTCGAAACGTCTTCCACGTCTAATTCATTGCTTCATGAGTGAAAACTATAAATTATAAAAGCTTCCGACTAAGTTCCGTTTGTCGCCGTAATTACGTTTCGAAAACTATTTTCGTGGAATTTCTAGATAACCTACCTTTTACGTAACGTATTACATTGGTTATCTCTAAACAATCAAAACGATCTTAAACAAGATCAAAACTAACAGAAATTACACTACACAGGTATATTGCACTATTCACATAAACCAGATAAAATCAAATAACATTTAAATCATACAAATATCATTTAGTCAATTCAATGCATCATAATTTTCCATGTTCTCATGTACTCGATTGACACTCACCGTTGACCCACAGTCAACTCCATCTCAATTATTAATCAACATTAATAATTTCCAGAAATTCGCTTATGCATTTAAAAAGAATACATTTTCCCGGGACGGGTATGACAATTTTTATTCATGCATATATATATATGTATATTCTATAATCATGTAATCTGACTTTTTTTTTTTTGAATAATAATTTTGCCGATTATTTTGGTGGATGCTGTAAAAGTAAATACTTTGTACATTGAATAAATAAAAAAGAGAATACAAGGGCCTATTTATATACTTAGCTAACCTAACCACAGTTTACATTTTTCTGATGTGGGGCAACATATACACATAACAAAACACCTAATACAAAATAAAAAATAGGATTAGAGGCAATAAAAACGGCCGCTTGATTGTCATACAGCAAATTCATAGGATTAGACTAAGGAAAACCAAGCTCTTCTAGTAAGTGCTTCATCCACACTAACTCACACTTAGTGTGTGTCATAGCCCTATATTCTGACTCAGCACTCGATCTTGCCACAACTATCTACTTCTTGCTTTTCCATGACACGAGATTACCTCTAACTAAAACATAATACCCTGTAGTGGATCTCCTATCACCAGGAGATCTGGCCCAGTCAGCATCACTATAACTCTCAACACGTATATGACCACGATCCTTGTATAAAACCATGACCGGGAGCTCCCTTAAGACATTTCAGAATTCGTACCACTGCATCCCAATGTGTGGTTCGAGGAAAGCTCATAAATGGCTGACGACACTCACAGCAAAAGCAATGTCAGGTCTAGTAATGGTGAGATAATTAAGTTTACTAACTAGACGCTTATACTATTCAAGATCCTCCAATAACTCTCCTTGATCTGGTAGAAACTTTGTGTTGGGATCCATAGAAGAATCTACGGGTTTGGAACCTAACATTCTTGTTTCTGCCAGAAGATCAAGAACATACTTTCTCTGAGATAAGAAAATCCCCTCACTCGATCTGGTTACTTCAATACCCAAGAAGTATCTGAGTTGCCCAAAATCCTTAGTTTGAAACTTATTATGTAGAAACAACAGTAACTCTAGAATGCCCTTGGAGTCATCACCAGTTATAACGATATCATCCATATAAACAATCAACAAGATTTTACCTACTAATGCATGTCTATAGAAGACAGAATGTTCAATACCACATCTTTAGGAGTCCAAATTCAGCAACTACTTCACTGAATCTACCAACCAGGTAGGGGAAGACTGCTTTAGACCATATAGAGACTTCCTCAATCTGCATACCATATTAGACTCCCCCTAAGCAATAAACCCAGGTGGTTGCTCCATATAAACTTCCTCCAACAGGGTGCCATTGATGAAGGCATTATTGGCATCCAACTGATGTAAGGGCCAATGAAATGTGGCAGCAAGGGAGATGAAGAGGCGGACATAGGCAATTTTGGCCAGGGGATAGAAAATCTCAGAATAGTCAAGGCCATAAACTTATGTATAACCCTTGGCAACAAGATGAGCTTTCAAGCGATCTAACGTGCCATCGGGATGAACCTTAATATTATAAACCCAACGGCAACCCACCATAGATTTTTCCTCGGGAAGAGGAACTAAGTCCCAAGTACCATGATCCCGTAAAGCAAACATCTCATCCTCCATAGCCTGTCTCTACTCAGAATGGGAAAGACTCTCTACAACAGTCTTAGGTATAGAAAAAGAAGACAAAAAGGCAACAAAGGAAGAAAATATAGGAGACAAGTGATCATAAGAGACAAAATTGGAAATAGAGTGAGAAGTACAAGAACACTTACGCTTTCGAAGAGCAATCGGAAGGTCAAAATCTGATGGAGACGGATCTGAAGACGCAGAATCTATAGGCAGAGCAGCGAAATCCAGAGTGGTCTCAATGTTGTGATGAAGACGAGTGTAGGTCTGGGAGATTAGGGCGGTCCAAACTAGGCACGAGTGGTAACGAAAGAAGTAGAGTGATAGGGGACACTAGAGGAGCCAACAATGGCTAGAAAAGCATGAAGTCAGGGTCATACATGGAGTGAGACTCCGAAAAGTATGGAGTTGACTCAAAGAAGGTAACATCGGCTGAGACAAGGAAATGATGCAAGACAAGACAAGGAAACGATGCAAGATATGACTATAATAGAGGTACCCTTTTTTGGTGCGGGAGTACCCCAAGAACACACATTTGATAGCACGCGGGTCTAACTAATTAGTACCGGGTGTAAGTTTGTGGACAAAACAAACACAGGGAGCACAAACGGGGAAGGAAGGCTCCATAGGAAATAAAGTGGCATGACGGGTGCACACATCAAGAATGAAAGATGGCATACAGTTAATTAAATGGCAAGCAGTAAGGACTGCATTGCCCCAAAAAGTTTTAGGAACCCACATTTCAAATAACAGTGTGCGACTGACTTCCAACAAGTGATGATTTTTTCTTTCAGCAACACCATTTTGTTGAGGTGTATGCACACATGATGATTAATGAAGCATACCAGAGTTTGCCATATAAGTGCTAAATGGATGAGAAAAATATTCTTGTGCATTATCACTACGAAGAATTTTAATAGGAACATAAAATTGAGTCTTAACTTCATTACAGAAGGCACAACAAATGGAAAATAACTCTGAACGATTTTTCGTTAAATAAATCCAAGTAGTTCTAGAAAAATCATCAACAAAACTAACAAAATACTGATACCCTTTTGTGGAGGTTATACGGTGTGGACCCCAAACATCTGAATGCACTAATTGAAAAGGACTAGACACATGTTTATTGACCCGGGGAGAAAATTAAACATGGTGATGTTTCCCTAACTGACACAACTCACACTCTAAACAAGACAAATGACTCTAACTAGGAACTAGCAGCTTTAAATTAGCCAAGGAGGGATGGCCAAGACGATAGTGAATTTGGTGAGGAGATATGGTAGCAACAGGATAGGCAGTGGGAGAGGTAGGAAGACCATGTAGACCATCAAAGTAGTAGAGGCCATCAGATTCATGCCCTACGCCAATCGTCTTCTAAGTCTTCAAATCCTGAATAAGAACAAAATCAAGAAAAAAGGAGACACAAGCATTAAGATTTTTAGTCAATTTGGCAACAGATATCAAATTAAAAGTAGACCAAGGTATATAAACGACCGAGGATAAAGAAAATGATGAAGCCGGTTGGATAACCCCTATTCCTTAATTAGGGATAGAAGAACCATCAGCTAATGTAACATGGGGTAATGATGACGATTTTTCAAGAGATGAAAAAAGGGTCGATATATCAGTGGCTACTGAATCAATTACCCATGGTGCAAAACGAGAGGTGAGACAAGTAGTAGGTGTATCTTTCTGAACAAGTGAGATACTAGGAATAGATGCCTGCTAAGCTGCCTGGAACTGAAGGAACTTAGAATACTTCTCACAAGAGACAGAAGAGTGAGCATCAGAAGCGGGAGGGGATGGTGAGTATCACCAGATTCAGTGATAACTATATTAGCAAACCCTGTAGAGCGAATGACGAGATCCCAACAAGTTTCCCTAGTATGGCCATCTTTATTGCAATCGTCGCAATGTCATGTTTGGCCTCTGCCACGGCCACCACTTCCACCACGATGGCACCATCCACGACGGGGATAACCACCACCCCTACCAATCGGGGGATGCGAAGCTTGAGTAACAAGATAGTGACCAGTATCTACGAGAATAGGAATAATCGAATCCCGAGAGGTACTTGCAGACACTCCAATTTTGAATGACTGTCGAATTCTGGGGATGATTACCTGTAAGATCGATGATGACAATGTCCGGCAGAATTCAAAGACTTTCTAAATAATTCAAGTTCTTTGGAAGGTTCTTTAGTCCCAATAAAGTTTTTTTTAAAGAAAAGACCGGGTATTTGGAAAAGTTCGGATATAAAATACGTATAAGGAAAACAATCTGATTTTCTTAGTTTGTTATATAAAATATAGAAAAGAAGAAAAGGAAAACAAAACAAAACAAAAGATGTAAATAATCCTATAAATAGATATGTATATATAATATATAAGAATATGAAAAATCTCTAAAGAGAGCGCCCTCTCTTTATTAAAGAGAGAGCCTCTGTTTTGGCCGTCGGATCTTGTTTTTATTAAGGGCTGTTATGTCATTTTTTAGTTTTTAAACACAATCCAACAGCCAAAACAGAGGCCCTCTCTTTAATAAAGAGATGGCGCCATCTTCAGAGCCTGACTATAAAAGTATATATTAGGATATAAGTATATATTTGAAAAATAAATTAAAAAAGGCAAAAATTCTGTTAGAAGCAGCACGCGACGATACCGGCGGCACTCCGTGCCGGCATTGACTAAGTGCCGCACCGTTAGTGAGTGAGTGCCACAGACAATTCACTGAGTGTCGCTCGCTGCAACATACTGTTTTTCTTCAATACGTATGGGTTTTCACCCCAAATTTACCAAATTAACCCCATAGAATTGGTCTATATAAAGAGATGTTCTTCTCCATTATAGGGATCCATCTTGATCAAGTGAAGAAATATTGAAAATATAGAGAGAATTGAAAGAAATTGAGAGGTTTTTTAAGAGAACTCAAGAACTTTGAACGAGAATTTGAAGAAGAACTTGAAGAATTGAAGAATCTTCATCAAGAATGAAGAAAATGTTGAGGTCATTAGAAGTAATCTTCTATATTCCATTTTGTCACGCCCCGGAGTAGCAGAAATTAGCAAGAAATAAAATTTTCCTTTCTGGATCCGAAAGCCATGACTAGTTACATTAACTGATTGTCCACAAACACACTAGATAAATAAAAGAGTAACTTAATGGAAGTGCAAACTGAATATATACATCAACAGATTACTAGCTATTACATCAGAGTTTAGTTATCAAAAGATAAAGAACAAAAGAGTTTAAGGTGTTAGATGACGTTTACAACTTAGAACGAAAGGACAAAAGTCTATAAAGAACAACTAAGTCTTCTTTCTTAAAGCCGCGCCTCTAACTGGCGTAGCCATGACCTTCAGCGTAGTAGGCTTCCCCTTCGTAGGCTCCTTCCAGATAGTCCTCCTCCGGACAATCATATCCTGTATAGTCTAGACATGGGAATGTCCAGGGCGTAGTATGCCGTCAGCTTTAATAAAAGCTAAGTGAGCATTCTAACCGAACACTCCTAATATAAAATATGTATCCAAAAGTACACAACGGCTGGTTACGACGATTGAAGGAATTATAATTAGACCGTGCGTGAAACTATGCATCATCGATATATTTGACTTCACTCGACTTAACATTCAACTTACTTAACTTTGTTACATTACCAGTGTAACGCCGTTGGCTTAGAGTGACTCGTCCAGTGGGTCGAGTTATGGTTACTTTACTATCGTTGTCTGCCCCTCCGTGGCCATAGTAGTAATCTCGCTTTACAAGCTAACCATGTACTCTAGGTCCTCGAGACCTTGCCTTATGAATATCGTCGCCGGTTTGCGAAACGGTTACTTTACTATCGTTGGTCGTCGCGACCGCAGTAGTAATCTCGCTTTACAAGCTAACCGTGTTTATTCATTTATCGATGTATTCTTATCAACATGGTTACTTTGCTATCGTGTTTGCCTCTCCATGGCCATAGTAGCAATCATCGCCGACATGCGATCCTGTAATTCCATTTGACAGTACCAACTCACTACATATCAACTTTTGGACCTCCGCGGTCGACTTACACGTACTTCCAAATGCATACGAACTTGGTCCCCGCGGCCGTTCTACTTAATACCCGTACACGTCGACTTGACGTTACGACACTGACTCCTATATGAGGTGTATCATATGTTATGCACGAGGTACAAATTAATTACACAGTTACTATTTATTCTTGAAATATAATACGGGCCCTACCTTGTAATACCACACGTTAAAGCATGAGATTAACCGGAGTAATAATAATAATGAACATAAATAATAATAATAATAATAATAATAATAATAATAATAATAATAATAATAATAATAATAATAATAACGGAGATAATATGTTCGGGGTGCAACATATTAACATGAGGTTAACCGGAAGGTGATAACAATAATATTAGTAATATAAATAATAATTTTAGTAATAATAGTGGAATAATATGCTCGGGGTACAACATATTAAAGCTTGAAGTTTAATTAATTAATAATAATAATTATTATTGTAATATATGAATTATAACACGGACCTGGATTAGGGACACCACATGTTTAAAACATGAGTTGTAACGGCTAACTAACAAGATAATAATAATAACAATAAATAGTAGTAGCAATAATAACAATGATAATACGGATCTAGATTAAGGGCACCACATGTTAAGCACAAGCTTTTCTAGAATAAGTAAACTAATAATAATAATACTATTATTAACAGAAATAAACATGGACATTAAATCTGATATACCAAGTGAGTTAGGAACTCACTGTGGGTTCGAGGTCGCGGCGTGGCACATGGGGTAAGCTTTTCTTTCCTTTCTTTTACTTGGCCTAACTCTCTTTCTCTCTATATTTTTCTAAACCCAATGGGTCACTATTTATAGGGGAGATTCATACATACATACACCATACACATACACTCTACACCACTCATCACCCACCAACACTCACTACACTTTACACATGCCCTCATCACACACCAACACATGACACTACACACACAAGACACATGCACACATGACTTACCCAACACTTGGCACACAACTTCACCCAACACTTGGCACACACTCACACATAAACACAATTTGTAGGGGTTGTTTGGGGGTTAGCTTAGGGTACACGCATGGTTGGCCAACACAGGTATAATTATGGGTTTAAAAAAATAATATTTAATTATAGTGGAAATTTTATAATTACTGTCTAGAACTGGAAACTATATTATAAAGAAAAATAAAAATTACAGGTATTACAATATCCACCTCCTATCAAAGATTTCGTCCTCGAAATCTGAGCTAGCTAGTCACTAAACAAAGTTGGAAACTTTTCACGCATTTCTGATTCCAACTCCCAGGAAGCTTCGCGTTCGTCATGGTGTCTCCACTGAACTTTCACCAGAGGAATTTCCTTAGTCCTCAGCTTCTTGACTCCTCGATCCAAAATTCGGACTGCTCCTTCAGTATAAGTCACATTGTTGTTTACCTCGATGTCTGTGAAGTCAATCTCATATGACGGATCATGTACAACCTTCCTAAGCATGCTTATATGAAATACATTATGTACTCCTGACATCCTAGGTGGTAATGCGAGTCGATAGGCTACTTTTCCCACACGCTCTAAAACTTCAAACGGTCCAATGTAGCGTGGTGACAACTTTCCTCGTTTCTGTCCGAATCTGACAATGCCACGTACCGGAGATACCTTGAGAAGTACATGATCTCCAACACTAAACTCCAATTCCTTGCGGTGCTTGTCTGCGTAGCTCTTCTGTCTGCTCTGTGCCGCCTTCATCTTTTCTTTCACGATGTTAATCTTTTCATTCGTCTCTCGAACCATTTCTGGTCCTAGAAGTTTATTATCTCCGACTTCCGCTTAGCACAATGGTGATCGGCACGGTCTTCCATACAGTGCCTCGAATGGTGCCATCCCGATGCTCGAATGGTAGCTGTTGTTGTATGCGAACTCTACCAATGGTAGGTGTGTCTCCCAAGAACTCTCAAAGTCTATGGCACAAGCTCGGAGCATGTCCTCCATTACTTGGTTGACTCGTTCTGTTTGTCCGTCGGTTTGGGGATGAAATGCTGAACTTAATTTCAATGAAGTTCCCATTGCTTCTTGAAGCTTTCCCAAAATCCCGATGTAAAACATGAGTCGCGATCTGATACAATCGATACAGGCACTCCGTGTAGTCGTACAACTTGTTGTAAGTACATTCTGCTCATCTTCTCAACCGGGTACGTCATGTTGTAGGCGATGAAATGAGATGATTTCATGAGTCGGTCCACGATCACCCAAATAGCGTCATGATTTTGTTGTGATCTTGGCATTCCTACAACGAAATCCATAATAATGTGTTCCCATTTCCATCCAGGAACTGGCAGTGGTTGTAATAACCCTGCTGGCCTTTGGTGTTCTGCTTTGACTTGTTTGCAGGTTAAACATTTGGATACGTGATCTGCTACCTCTCTTTTCATTCCTTCCCACCAGAAATTTCTTTTCAAGTCCTTATACATTTTTGTTCCTCCAGGGTGGACCGTCATTCTTGACTTGTGTGCTTCATTCAGTATGTCCTTCCTTAGGTTGTCCTCGTTAGGCACACAAAGTCTATTGCGGCATCTACATCCTCCATCTGCTCCAATATTCCATTCTGCTGGGTCCTTTGCTGATGCTTTCTCAAACCATTGACGAAGTCCTTCGTCCTTTCCTTGAGCTTCAAGGATGCGATTTATGAGCGTCGGCTGCACTACTAGACATCCAAAAATTTGTCCTTCACTAGATTCAACGGTCTGAAAGTCAAATTCGGCTAGTGTTTCCAATGCTCTCCACTCTTTAACCATAAGAGATGATATGAACAGTTTGCGAGGTTTTCGGCTTAGTGCGTCGGCAACTACGTTTGCTTTACCTGGGTGGTATTGCAAAGTGAAATCGTAATCCTTCAACAATTCCATCCAACGTCGCTGCCTCATGTTCAGCTCCTTCTAAGAGAACAAGTATCTCAAACTCTTATGATCTGAAAATAGATCGAACTTCTCTCCGTAAAGGTAATGTCTCCAAATCTTGAGAGCAAAAACAATTGTGGCTAGTTCGAGGTCATGCGTAGGGTAGTTCATCTCATGTGGTTTCAGTTGTCGTGATCCATATGCTATCACTCTTCCATCCTGCATGAGCACACATCCAAGTCCTTGGTGTGATGCATCACTATAAATGGTGAACTGCTCACCGCTCTTTGGTATTGCAAGCACTGGCGCCGAGGTCAGTCTTTCTTTCAGCTCTTGAAACGCGCGTTCATGCTTGTCTTTCCATTCGTACTTCACGTCCTTTCTTGTCAGATTGGTTAAAGGGGATGCTATCTTAGAGAATCCTTCAACAAATCTTCGATAGTATCCGGCTAAACCAAGGAAACTCCTAACTTCGGTTGCAGTGTTCGGTCTATTCCAGTCCAAAACAGCATCTGTCTTGATTGAATCCACAGCTATCCCGTCCTGTGAGACGGTGTGACCCAAGAACTTGACTTCCTTTAGCCAAAATTCACACTTGCTGAACTTCGCATAGAAGTGGTTGTCTCGAAGCGTCTGTAGTACGATCCTCACATGTTCTTTGTGTTCCTCCATGGTCTTTGAGTAGATTAGGATGTCGTCTATGAACACAATCACGAATTAATCCAAGTAGGGCCTGCATATTCTGTTCATTAAATCCATGAATACAGCTGGGGCATTCGTTAATCCAAACGGCATGACCAGGAATTCATAGTGCCCATATCTCGTTCTGAAGGCTGTCTTTGATATGTCATTAGGTCGAACCAACATTTGGTGGTATCTGGATCATAGATCTATCTTGGAGAAGGTCGTCGCTCCATATAATTGATCGAATAGGTCATCAATTCTAGGAAGTGGGTATCGGTTCTTGATTGTGACCTTGTTCAACTCTCTGTAGTCGATACAGAGTCGAAGTGTCCCATCCTTCTTCTTAACAAATAGCACTGGCGCTCCCCAAGGCAATGTGCTCGGTCGAACGAATCCGAGATCTTCAAGTTCCTGGACTTGCTTCTTTAATTCTTGCATTTCCGTCGGGGCCATCCGATATGGGGTCTTAGATATCGGTAGGGTACCGGGTACCAGCTCAATACAAAATTCGATGTCTCTCTTGGGTGGTAGCCCTAAGATTTCTTGAAATACGTCCTCAAAGTCTTGAACCACAGGGATTTGTGTAATTGAAATTTCTGAACTTACACTTCCAAGGGTAGCTAGACATCTTGTGAGGAAGGCATCGCACAAGGGATCGCATTGGAATTTAAATGGTTGACTTTCAGGTATCGAGAAAGAAATAGACTTGCTAACATAGTCTAATTTGGCATGGTATTTCGTGAGCCAATCAATTCCTAAGATTAAGTCAAATTCCTTCACCGACAGAACTATTAGATCAGCGGGGAGGTTCTGATCTTCCAAGTTCAAAGTGCAATCTTTACACACTTTCCCCAATGTAATGTTCACTCCTAAGGAGGACATAACGTTCAGAGCTACATCAAGCGTCTGGGGTACTAAACCCAACCGTTGTACAATCTTAATAGCAATAAAGGAGTTGGAAGCACCAGTATCGAATAAAGCTTTAACTCGACTGTTAAACAATGTGAGGGTACTTTCCATATTCTGCTGTTCTCCTTCATCGAATCCTGCTTCCTCCAGGATAATGGCATTTAGGCGGGCTTGCTTAGGTTGACCCTGAGTAGATGCTCCATAGTATCCGCCTTGAGGCGTTCGACAATCCCTGGATAAGTGGCCCTTTTTGCCATAGTTGTAGCAGACAATGTCCTCTCGGCTTCTCCTTGGGGCTCGGCAGTCCTTGGACCTGTGTCCGGGTTTTCCACAATTGAAGCATCCATTGTTATTAGCTCCAGTGAAAACAGGTGGTCCTCTTGGGGTTTGTGCTTGGGGTACAGATGGTCGGTTCTGAGAGAATGTGAGTTGTGGCTTCCTTTCGCCAGTCCAATTACGCTTGTTCCCTTGGAATCGCATTGGGGGCCTTGATCCTTGGTTGCCTTGGTTGTTTCTGAATGGTAGTCGATTTCCAAAACGTCCTCGTTCTTGACCATTGATTTTTTCGTGGCCGATTGCCATACTTACCATGGCTTTGGACGTCAGGCCTTGATTGTTGAGAGTCATGCGTTGAAGTGGTAGCGATAGGCCTTGGTGGTACTGTCGGTTTTTCTTCTCCGGTGTATCAATCATATGGCGGGTAAAGCGAGACAATCGTTCGAACTGTACTGTGTATTACCTCACAGTCCGATTTCTTTGTGTCAGATCAATGAACTCCCTCTCTTTCTTGTCCTCTCTGTCTGTGGAAAGTAATTCTCCAGGAACAGCTCCTTGAATGTAGCCCAGGGCATTCTTCTTATTGCCGCTTCTACTACCGTTGCTTTCTCCGATTCCCACCAATCGGCTGCCGCATATGTTAATTGGAATGTCACCAGTCGACGTTTCTCGATCTCTGTACATCCTAGTGTGTCAAAGATCGACTCCATTTCTCGGAGCCACTGTTCCGCACGCCATGGCTCGGCATCTCCATCAAACTTCTCAGGACGAAAATGACGGAAACACTCTACCACTCTATCCTCTACAGGTCTCGGAGGTGGTACGGGGTTGTTCCTATTATTCGCGTTATTGTTGTCGTTGTTGTTGATGCGTTCTAGTCTCCGCACAAAGGCCTCAAATAGACCAGTAGGATCAGCAGCTACAAGTGCCGGGGGTACAGCCTCAATCTGCCCAACAGGATTGTTACGGGTATTTCTATTTCTTCCTGCCATAGGGATTCGTGTGTTGGTGTACCTATACAGACATCTATTGGTTACTACTAGAATATATGCACACATCTACAAGTTGTCACCGAAACATAAACGTCGAGATGTGAAATTTAACAAGGTAGCAACAATAGTAAAATATAAAAACATCAAGATTATTGGGCCACAGTTTATACCAAAAGATGATACTCGTGTATATATATCCCAAAGATGTACCATGAAGTACACACTAGTAAACTGTGTACCACGTGGGACATAAGCCAATACAGCGCTCGAGTCAACTATTTACAATGCCACTAACATTGGCTGCTAACTATACAAAAGAGCTATGGTCAAATAGCTATCCCTGAAATCCTCAAAATAAAGTGGACAACATGTCCTGTCATATATATACTAGAAAATCTAAGCCCCCAAAAGTCCTGACTCAGTAGTCATCCACGTCTGATCCATATAAAGGAGCTTCATCCACGAAGGAAAAATCCCACTCCTTGACCATCATCTCCTCATCGTCCTCCTCGTCGTCCTCCTCCTCATTATCCTCATCCATAGCGTCTACTACTGGCACAGCAGCATCAGCAGCTGCAGCGGCAAATCCCTCGGCTATAGCAATAGCCTTTGCTAACTCGATCTCTCCTATGATGAATCCCTCTGGCTGTGCAGCTATCCCTGCTACCAAATCTGCTGCCCTATTGACAATAGTTGCCATCTGAAATATAGGCCCTACTAGTAACTCAGGTATAACTACCTCCTCAAGTCCCTCATCCTCAGCATTATCATCAACCTCTAGTACAATGTCCCCTCCGGCTATAACATCCATATCCGCGGGCTCTGGGTCCTCGGGATCCTCCTCTGGGTCATCCTCTGGCTCATCATCGTCGTCTACGGGCTCTGCCTCTTCGTCCCCGTCCACATCCTCATCACCAGGCTCTATGTCCTCAACAGGATCCTCGTCGTCCCCTATCGGCTCGGGCTCCGCTGGCTCTGGCACTAGTGCTACTGGTACCAGTGTTGGTGGTGGTAGTACTGGTGGTGCTGGTACTGGAGGTGTGGGTGCTGGTGGTACTACCTGAGCTGGTGCAGCCACAGGTACGGGTACGAGATCAGGCATCGCTAAGATAGCTCGCAACTCGATAACGTCCATCTCTGGCTTGCTCTGGACCAAACGAGCCATCTCGTGATAAATAGCCTCCTGAGTCCTCGCGTAATGGTATGCGTCCATACGAATCTCAGTAGGGTGAGTCCGTCCGGTAACATACAGGGCTCTCCATACATCCTCCTCTAGGTACTGGCTGGCTGTACGGCGTATGCGCTTGTGATAAGACTCTGGGTTAGCCGGCTCCACAGTGTCCCCACGAATCACGTGGCCTCCATAGGGGTCATCCACAAACTTATGAAAGCTTGGATCCATGCTAACTTGCAAGGAAACTATCTAACGTCAGAATGACGAACTTATCTTAATACTTATATCTCAAATACTAGAAACAGATGGTGGGGGGACAATCAGCGAGCACGTCTAAGTAAAACCTAAAGCTCTGATACCAAAAAATCCTGTCACGCCCTGGAGTAGCAGAAATTAGCAAGAAATAAAATTTTCCTTTCTGGATCCGAAAGCCATGACTAGTTACATTAACTGATTGTCCACAAACACACTACATAAATAAAAGAGTAACTTAATGGAAGTACAAACTGAATATATACATCAACAGATTACTAGCTATTACATCAGAGTTTAGTTATCAAAAGATAAAGAACAAAAGAGTTTAAGGCGTTAGATGCCGTTTACAACTTAGAACGAAAGGACAAAAGTCTATAAAGAACAACTAAGTCTTCTTTCTTGAAGTCGCGCCTCTAACTGGCGTAGCCGTGACCTTCAGCGTAGTAGGCTTCCCCTTCGTAGGCTCCTTCCAGATAGTCCTCCTCCGGACAATCATATCCTGTATAGTCTAGACATGGGAATGTCCAGGGCGTAGTATGTCGTTAGCTTTAATAAAAGCTAAGTGAGCATTCTAACCGAACACTCCTAATATAAAATATGTATCCAAAAGTACACAATGGCTGGTTACGATGATTGAAGGAATTATAATTAGACCGTGCGTGAAACTATGCATCATCGATATATTCGACTTCACTCGACTTAACAATCAACTTACTTAACTTTGTTACATTACCAGTGTAACGCCGTTGGCTTAGAGTGACTCGTCCAGTGGGTCGAGTTATGGTTACTTTACTATCGTTGTCTGCCCCTCCGTGGCCATAGTAGTAATCTCGCTTTACAAGCTAACCATGTACTCTAGGTCCTCGAGACCTTGCCGTATGAATATCGTCGCCGGTTTTCGAAACGGTTACTTTACTATCGTTGGTCGTCGCGACCGCAGTAGTAATCTCGCTTTACAAGCTAACCGTGTTTATTCATTTATCGATGTATTCTTATCAACATGGTTACTTTGCTATCGTGTTTGCCTCTCCGTGGCCATAGTAGCAATCATCGCCAGCATGCGATCCTGTAATTCCATTTGACAGTACCAACTCACTACATATCAACTTTCGGACCTCCGCGGTCGACTTACACGTACTTCCAAATGCATACGAACTTGGTCCCCGCGACCGTTCGACTTAATACCCGTACACGTCGACTTGACGTTACGACACTGACTCCTATATGAGGTGTATCATATGTTATGCACGAGGTACAAATTAATTACACAGTTACTATTTATTCTTGAAATATAATACGGGCCCTACCTTGTAATACCACACGTTAAAGCATGAGATTAACCGGAGTAATAATAATAATGAATATAAATAATAATAATAATAATAATAATAAATAATAATAATAATAATAATAATAATAATAACGGAGATAATATGTTCGGGGTGCAACATATTAACATGAGGTTAACCGGAAGGTGATAACAATAATATTAGTAATATAAATAATAATTTTAGTAATAATAGTGGAATAATATGCTCGGGGTACAACAGATTAAAGCTTGAAGTTTAATTAATTAATAATAATAATTATTATTGTAATATATGAATTATAACACGGACCTGGATTAGGGACACCACATGTTTAAAACATGAGTTGTAACGGCTAACTAACAAGATAATAATAATAACAATAAATAGTAGTAGCAATAATAACAATAATAATACGGATCTAGATTAGGGGCACCACATGTTAAGCACAAGCTTTTCTAGACTAAGTAAAATAATAATAATTATAATACTATTATTAACAGAAATATAACATGGACATTAAATCTGATATACCAAGTGAGTTAGGAACTCACCGTGGGTTCGAGGTCGCGGCGTGGCACAGGGGGTAAGCTTTTCTTTCCTTTCTTTTCTTTTCTTCTCTCTTGGCCTAACTCTCTTTCTCTCTATATTTTTCTAAACCCAATGGGTCACTATTTATAGGGGAGATTCATACATACATACACCACACACATACACTCTACACCACTCATCACCCACCAACACTCACTACACTTTACACATGCCCTCATCACACACCAACACATGATACTACACACACAAGACACATGCACACATGACTTACCCAACACTTGGCACACACTTCACCCAACACTTGGCACACACTCACACATAAACACAATTTGTAGGGGTTGTTTGGGGGTTAGCTTAGGGTACACGCATGGTTGGCCAACACAGGTATAATTATGGGTTTAAAAAAAATAATATTTAATTATAGTGGAAATTTTATAATTACTGTCTAGAACTGGAAACTATATTATAAAGAAAAATAAAAATTACAGGTATTACACATTTAGATTAGAATTCAATCACAATTCATAGAGCTTTAGGATTTTTACACATTTTCAAATAGTCTCTTCCTAACTCATTTCATCACACACCACTAGAATTGTGATTGAATTTTCATTTGTTTTCATTCATTTGGATCTAAATAAGCTTTGGGTTTAAGCCAAAATAAGTTTGAGAAAGAACTTTGACTTGGATTTTCAAATAAGCTTTGATTCTATTTCTTTTTATTTTCTACGCTTAAGGTCCATGAGTTCTTCAATATCTCATTGGATTCCCTTGAGTTTGCTCCTCTAGTCCCTTATGATCCTATGATCTATAAAGGAATTAGGGTTGCTTATGGCTGTATCCATACATGATTAATGGATCCAAATTTTAATTTATAATTTGGGTCCTCTAATAAAAAATCTAATGGAATCCTTTCCATATTCTATGAAGGTTTACATGGATTTGATCATATCTAGTCTCCAAAGATCATTAATTTGAGAGGAGAATAGAATATAACAAGTTTATATCCCTCAAATATCATCAACTTGGGAGAGGGATTGACTTGATAACTTTTTATGACTTAAATGTTGATATTGGTGCAGTGAATCCATGAACCTACTATGACCAAAGAATTTCAATTAAATCACAGTCTATGGGAATTGGATGAGACCAATTGGAGAGTGTTCACAACTCATATATGCATCACTACAACTTTTGTTTTGGTGAAATTTTATACTTAGCATGGTTTGGTCTTATGGTTTGTGAACTAATCACTCTCTGTCCAAAATTTCAAAACAGTAAGTCCATTTAAAACTAAGTAGATCAGAGCTTTAATCAAGCCTTTTTGACTTTGAAAAAAATTTTCTATGAAGTTTAATGTGTTAATAAAATTCTCTAAAAAGATCAAAGTGATTCAGATTTGTTTACTATTTTTAGAAAATCACACAATATCTCTGGACAGAGAGTTGTAAAATTCTAAGTGATGTCTGGTTTTTACCCAATTTCCAGAGATTGAACCGTTCAATTTTTGATTTTCTTTTTGGGTTAGAAACTTGACTCACAGAGGCACATCATAATAAAAAATTATTAAGATCAAACCATGGGAAGTATGATTTTTTTATTTTTGAAAGTCTAGTCTGCTCTTTGTAAATTCTAAAACTCTGTCACAGTTTTGATAAACTTCACAAATAATGACATAAATGACCTTTTCATGACCTAGGGCTTAGACCATGTTTTAATAATGATTAATTGGACTTAAATCCAGAGGCTAAATGATCCAAATCAATATGTCCATGCATTCATTCATGTAGGTTGATACTTATGATTATGACTAATCCTCAGTTTAAGTTGCATTTAATTGAACCTAGTTAAACATAACTATAGGTTCCTTATGATCATGTTGGGATTATACCATCTGTATATGGACATTACATTGGCTCCTAGTTGAGACTTGTATATCTATAGAGGTGTTGTGTTTCCAACTATTTATAAGGAATTCATAATTGTGTCAACTCCTTTCGTGCTTGATAGATCCAAGCTAGAAGCTTGGATATGTTATTTAGGATTTCATATTATATCTTGTTCAAAAAGCATGTGGGCTAACCCTTTGTTTTGTAGCGCTATTGAGGTACAATTTCTTAACCCCTCGCTAGTTTATATATATGTATATTTAAATTTTTGACTCCATGTGCGACACCTTAGACTAGGATTTGCCTTATGTGAATATGTGTATTAGAGACTCTTTTTTTAGGTTTTGTTATTAATTTGCATGCATCACACGTTTTCCATTTCGTGGCTGGATCCCGGGTAAGTTCTCTTGTTTCTTCTTTGCATATCATTCTTGCTTGCTATTTGAATTACATGGTTTTGTATGCCTTTTATCATTAGCAATCTTGTACTCCTTTCGACATGCTTTTGTAATGTATATATATATGTATTAGTTGAGGGCATGCTTAGATTAATAATTCAATTAAGAAGAATGTTGAGTAAATGCCTATCAAGAGATAGGATGGGGGGGATCTTTAGTCCACCGGGTTCCTCCTCCTCTCATTCCATAATCCTCAGACCTAGAAATCTCTGGTTTCCAAAAGACCAGTTTGCTTTTAAATGATTTCTTAATTTTTCTTTAAAAAATTAAGTAGCGATTCATATTTGAATTTGAAGTCTGAAAAAGTTTTGAAAAAGCATGGTTAAACTGCGAGTATCTACAGTACTCCTCAAAACAAGCTGATATGTCTCAACAAGAGAAGGAAGAGTGGCACCACCAAGAATTTGAGACCAAACTGGCTCAAAATCACTCTTGAGACATGCGAGAAATTTCATCATGGCCATTTGTTCCCGCTGCTTATGCTGTTCCTTCGCATTAGAAGTGTTAAGAATGACGTTATTCAACTCTTCAACCAACCGTTTAAACGAAGCAAAGTAATCAGTTACAGATAGATCACTCTGCTGCAACTGAAAATACTAAAAAGAAAGATCGTACATTTGAGTCAAATCACTGGAGTACAAGAGATGAGCATACTCCCAAATCTCCTTACACGTGCCCAAATGAGCATCTAGTTGCCTCCTTTGCTTAATTGCTTTCTCATCGGTGGTAGGAGCATCCCTAGTGAGGTGATCATCAAAACCCAAGCCAGTAAGGGCAATGGTGACGGCCCTAGACCATTGAAAAAAGTTGGAACCAGTCAACTTTCGGGTAGTGAGTTATGGGAGAGCCTTAGACTCGATGAAGAATAAGAGAAAAGAGAAAAATCTAATTTGGAGCAAAAAGATATTGAGAAAAGACCAAATCAGAACAGATCTGGACAAACAAAAGGCTGCTAATGAACAGTAACGTTCGGATGAACAATACCTTCAGATGAATAGTAACTTGCTATGAATAGTATCTTTAGATGAACAGTAACTTTCGGATGAACAAGTAATACCCTGTATTTTCAATAATTATTATATACAGAGAGATTCTATATACTTCCCTTGACCAAACTTAGAATTTCACTTTCAATCAATCGAAGCTCTTTCAAGCGATCAAACATTTCTAAGTTCAAGCGATCGAACCATGTTCAATTGATCAAATCTCTACCGACATGAATTTATGACGTGGTCCCCACTTCAATCGATCAAACCCCTTTTCAAACGATCAAACCTGGTCGAAACATGTTTGAGCGATCGAACAAGCTTCGATCGATCGAACTTGTAATCATCAGGACTCCAAGTTTCACGCAAAGACAACCATCTGCCCACCACACCCTCTATATATACTTGGTGCTCATGTATTGTGTGTGGTTGCTAAACTTGAGAGAGTGAGATAGAGTATGTGTGCATGTGTATCATACATATTATACACACATCTATATATGTACATATATATATTCAGGGAGAGAAAGAGACAGACGAGATGAGAAAAAGAGGGAGAAGAAGAGAATGAGAGAGAGAGAGAGAGATAAAGCAGAGAGAGAGGCCGCCATTAAAGCTCGAAGCTTCAAGGTTGCCAAATACACCCTTAACGACGTTCGGTGAGTTCCAAACTCACTAAGTAGCTTAGTTATAATGTTTTACATGTTTTTGGACGTTTAATAATAACCCAAACACACCCTAACAGATTCTGGACGTTCACTGTCAGATTCTGGAGAAGACGAAGTTCGAGCGATCGAACTAAGTTCAATCGATCAAACACATTAAGTCTCAATCGATCGAAATGATTTCAATCAATCGAGGACACCTTCACTTCAATCGATTGAGAATACTTCAATCGATCGAAAGACACTTTCTTCAAGCGATTGAAATGACTTTAATCGATCGAACCCAACAAAACTTGGATGTTTCCTTTAAGTTTATAATTCATAATGCCTAGCTGTTTAATTGTTGTTCCATGTTTCTATTATGCAATATTATGGGTTACGGAGGTAATGGGATACGATAATGAGATTGAGATAATTATGGTGAGTAATGTAGTCAGGTTCAGAACGTTGATATTAATACGACGCGATAACGAGATAAGATATAACAATGAGTAACATGGGATAGTCTGGTGACTAAGTTAGTAGGTTATGAGTTACTTTCAAGGTTGTGTTTAGTCGAGCTGATGATTCGCTCAGATTGAATCTGATAACTGAGTAAGAAGGATTTAACCAGAATCGTAGGAGCTATGGGTGCACTGTACTCACAAGCATTCTTAAAAGTGGTGAACAGTAAGAGTTCTTAAAGCGGTGAACAAGAGTAGTAGTGGCACGTCCATAGTTATCATTGCCAGAGCTATGCATGTACGATACTTGCAAGCGTTCTTAAAAACGGTGAACAATAAGAGTTCTTAAAAGCGGTGAACAAGAGTATTGGTAGTCCATAGACTAGTCATTATATGAGAACAATGTATGGTGCTTGCAAAAGTTCTTAAAAGCGGTGAACAGTAAGAGTTCTTAAAAGCGGTGAACAAGAGCACTAGTATATTGTGATGATATAATTGGTCAGTTGGGATTGGTACAGTTAGTCTTAGTGTTAGGAGACGATGAGTATCGGTTAGTGATGTGTTTGAATAAAAGAGGGAATGGTATTATTAATATCACTGCTATACATCGTTCATAACTGGTAATTACTTTATTTCTATAAGACTGTGTTAGTTAGTTCTCACTCAGCTTTCAGTAAGCTGATGGCCTTTATTTGCCTAGACGTTCCCCGTCCATTCTACCTTGTCCTTAATAATGCAGGTGATGGAACTTACGGTGATAGCTACTACCCAAAGTTGGAATATGCAGAGGGTGGCCCCACTGATGCCGGTTATGCTAGAGAGGAGTACTACGCTAACGATTACCCGTACGCCAGCTAGAGATGGAGAGTTATATCTCGTTTATGTTTAGTTTTATATTTCTGTTATACTTGTTTAGTTTGACGGTTACTTGGGCATATGTTGTCTTCAGACCTGTTGTGATCCTAAGGACCACTCTGATATTGTAATAGATAGAATTGATAGTATATATTCAGTTTGGTTACTGTTCCTGTTTATCTTGTTGACTAGTACCGTATGGTGTGGATAATTAATGACTTTCACTTGTCATTCCCTATGAACCTAAAAAGGAAATTTTTTTTCTATTTTTGCTGCTCCGGGGCGTGACAGAACAGTAGCTTGCGATGAATAGTACCTTCGTATGAACAGTAACTTTCGGATGAACAGTACTTGAGGGGCAGCGGCTAGGGTTTGAAGGGCTGCTGGTCTTCTCGGATCTTGGACAGAGATCAGGTAATTTATAAAACACGAGAAACACTCTCGGTCAACTTTGATCGGCAACAACAAGAGGAGCGGACCCAAAGATCGGGTGCTTTGATACCATGTAAAAGTAAACACTTTGTATATTGAATGAATAACGGGCCTATTTATATACTTAGCTAACCTAACCACACTTTACATTTTTTTGATGCGGGACAACATATACACATAATAAAACACCTAATACAAACTAGCCTTTTAACAGATGCAATTCTTCTATTGCTTATGTTTGTGGGTTGTTACGAGATTAAAACTTTGCTTTAAATTTTGGGTCACAAATTTTGGCAAAGCAATTTACAATTGTTTTGTGTAACTTGGGACTCGATTGTTAATAAGACTTTGAGTACATTTTACTCACCTCAAAATTGCTCACCCACTAGCTTATGTAATGGGACCCAAAACTTTACACCTTTAATTAATTCTCATGTAATCCTAAGTCCATCCCATTAGTCAATGAGTGAGTTAGGGTGAGCAATTTTAGGGTGAGCAAAATGCATTCTAAGGCTTTTGGTTTTAGCTAAAGTTGTTCATTGTTAGTGGTTTAACTAAATTTGCTCATTGTTAGCTACTAGTTCTCTAAAATGGTGTAAAGTGCAATTAGGCCTATACATATATATATATATATATATATATTTTCCAGTCAATCCCCGCCAGAATGAGTTCTAGATTAGCGTGATTAGCATGTTCTATTCAAAGTAGGGGTGTTTATGAGCCGAGTCCAGCTTGCTCACGAGCTTTTTCACGAGCTCGCGAGCTTGCTCATGAGAACGAGCCGAGCTTTCTCGTGTTCGCGAGCTTTTTCGTGTGCCCTTTTATACTATATAGTTTAATAATAAAACAATCATTTATCAAGCCTAGTTACGATATATGTCACATTTTCTCTAAAATTATATAGTTTTATAATATATATATATATAAGTCACTATACAAGCTCTTTGTCAAACCTATTAACGGGCTTTTTCACGAGTCTGCTCACAATCCTTAATCGATCGTGTGTCATGAGCTCAAATGAGTGAGTCGAGCCTAGCATTGATCGAGCCAAACTTCGAACCCTTGTTGAACTCATTTACACCCGTGATTCCAAGTCATACTTTCAGTTTCATCTCCCAAACTACAACAATAAGGAACAAATTAAAATAACTTAGTCTTGATAGTACAAGAAAACATCAAAAGCATGCAATATGCCAAATTGAGGTCTTAAAATTAACACATCATCAAGATTAAAATAGTCTTCATTTCCAAAGCAATGAAAAATTATGTCTAGCAAAATGCATTAGGAACTGAACATTGCATGAATTAACTCCTATATCTCAAAATCACAGGAGTGAAAACTCACCACATCCACCACAAAGTATGAATCCCCTACCGAAAGGTCCTGTGTTCGAGTATTCTCTTTTAAAATTTTAGAGTTGTGGGAGTTGCTATTTTCAAACCCTTAGTTTGAAAATTAGTAGCCCAATTATAGTTTACTCTTTTTTTCTTCAAGCAAAGCATGCACAGGCGCCACCCACACACACAAACAGGAGCCGGGGGGGGGGGGGGGGGGGGGGGGGAATTCAAAGGAGACATCCTCCTATGGACGTCCCAAAGAGGAATAAACCTCTCACACCACACCCAGGGGGAGTTGAACCCTCCCTCTCCCATTTAGGGGAGAAGGATTGATGTCACTAGATCACAAAGGTCTTTGCAATTACAATTAACTCAATACTGGAAGTACTGGAACCAATAAATAGCGAGAGGGAAACCAAACCATGTGGATAAGAACAATGCTATGGTTCCCAAAATGATTTCCAAACATATGTTGCAGTTCACTAATGGTGGGATTACTTCCACATCCTCCAATCAAAATCAATCAGTCCCATTGACATGTATGTTTGGGAACCATTGGGATACAAACAGGAGCGGACCTAAAGAGGGAAGGACACAGCTTCATTACAATTGCTTAGGTGTTGTACATGTTGTTTCCCTCTCACATGAACAATACTATTTTTACATTTTTTTATAGTTCATGTGAGGGGAACAACATGAACAACACCCAAGGAAATATACTGAAGTTTTTTTCCAAAGAGAACAAGGGGGGCTCAACCTCCCCCAAATTTTTGGAAATTCTTGAAATAAGTGTTGCATAAATTTTCACAAAGCCCCTGTTTTATGAGCATTTGAGTTATTAATGTTGCAAAACTAATTGGAATCCAATCCATCAAAAACTATGAATCAAGCCATAGATTCCAAATAAATAGTAGTAGAACCAATACTGACATAATTATTATCCAACTCATCCTAAATATTTGATCCAATACATTTTATTTTCACTTTTTAGCTTAACTTATTAATTTAAAATCATTCAAAATTTTACAGAAAATTCTACACAAAAATATAATTTGTACAATAGTACAAGTATACCAAAAAAAGAAAAAATAAATCGCATAAAGGCACTACGCCCGAACCCCCGTATGTTTAGCCGAGGTGCAACATCTTGATTCTACTCCTGCCAAATCCTCCATCTTCGAATTTTCTGAACACAAATTGGATGCAAAAATTAGGAAGCAGAGCATTACTCTAAAGGCACACACAAATATAGCAAAGGAGCAAGAATAATGAAAAATAGTGAAATAGAGTATGAAAAATTGTATTTGACTATGTATATAAGATAGGGAAAATTACACTGACCTCCCTTGAGGTATATGACAATTACAGGGACCTCCCCTCTAGTTTAGAAAATAACACTCACCTCCCCTCTACATACTTTTTGAGTATAAGATTACCAAATTACTCCTTATCTCATTTTATATATATATATATATATATATGTACATGTGTGTGTGTGTATTTGTGTGAGTGTGTATGTGTACGCACGCGCATTAGATAAAATTATATATACATTAGTAAATTTTATAAGTTTAGATTTATAGTATTTAGCTCTAACTTTATAAAAATTTGCATCTCGAAAAAGAAAATTTATATAATTTCTAATTTAGGTTTTATAATCTTTAGCCTAACTGACAATAGTTTACAGATTTAGTTTTTTAATTTAAGCTATTTAACTTTTTTGTCCAAGTAGAACATTTGTTTAGAGTAATACTATGCTTCCCAAATTTTCATCACAAATATTGTTGAAGTGGGATCACAGGTGAACGACTTTGTCACGACCCATCCCACTACGCGTGGAAATAGGACACGTGGCACGCCACCAAGGCTCATCCAAACATCATATAATGATATGCAGCGGAAAGAACTTTAAAAACAACCCTGGGTATTTTAAAACTTAGGGAACATTACCCTCTAAGTTTATAAAATCCATTGAAATCAGAGTTATAAAAGAAATTTGTTCAATTGAAAGCGTTCACAAGAATCCATTTCAAAATACAGATGTTCAGTCGACTGCCCAGTCGACTGTACTAGGGTCCAGTCGACTGTGCCTGGCAGAAACTAAAACCCTAAATCCTCAACAGAGGTCCAGTCGACTGCCCAGTCGACTGGGTTAAGCAGAACCCAAAATGCAGCATATAACACAAGGGTCCAGTCGACTGATATGGGGACCCAGTCGACTGCTTTTCCATTAATAGAAGCAGTAGCCAAATTCAACAGTGTTCAGTCGACTGACATAGGGTCCAGTCGACTGCTTCCCTTACTATTCACTTTCAGTGTCTCAAACACACGGGATCCAGTCGACTGACCCTGGGTCCAGTCGACTGCTCCCCTGCTGGCAGCCCTGTGATGAAAATGCTAACAACCCATGCTTCTTAATTCCAACACCAATACAACCACAACTGATTTAACATTTAAAACATAACTATAGACGTTCAATTACAAGATTTCCATACTACAGAACTAATCCAAGGATCTATTACAACATATTACAATATTCAAATCCTTACTCAAGTTTAGGATTTAAAACAAAAACATATACAAGTGTAATTTCCCCGGCGTTCATCGGCCCACTCATCGCGCTTCTTCTTGTCTTTCTTCTTACCTGCAATGGAGTACATCTCCACTGCTCAGCTATATGCTGAGTGTACAATTCTAAATGTATGCTTATATGACAATTCATGGTTTAAGCATCTAAAACACATAGAAATAGTCTCTAGGGTGAGTGGTACGCATTCATCCGGTCGATGCCGTAGGAGGCCCACCTCTCCCACGCATCTCGTACACTGGTTGGGCCTTCCTCCATACCAGGTACCGTGTACTGGTTGGGCCCACCTCCAATCCAGACACAACCACAATTCCAATTCCATTTCAATCACAATCACAATCCTCAAGGTTCGAGGAGTTTACCCCGGATGAATTTGCACCAAACTCCCCTTTGACCCAAGTAGACACATAACATGCTCACATAAACAGTTATACGTGCTTTTATCATAATTTCACGTGCATAATTAACGGGCCTAATTAATTCATGAATTTTGCCCGGATCCAAGAATATCAAAAGTGATGTCCAAAACATGAAAATCCATATATTTCATAGATCTAGAATTCATACCTCGTGCGAATCTCTTCAAACTTTGAAGGATCGTCTAGGGGACTAAATAATCGTCGGATTTCAAATTGTACGCGATTCCTACGAGTTTTACCTGATTTTTCCCAAAAGTCTAGGATTAATATTTTTAGAAAAATTAGCCAAACATGGCCTAAGTAGTATCAAAACGTAGATCTTACCTCCGCGAGTTCAAATCTGAAATCTGGAGAAAATTTGACAGACAAACGGTCGTCGATCGGCGTCGCAAAGCCCGGAGGAGCCAATCTCCCTTCTCTCTCCTCTCTCTAGATATTTTTAGCAAGTTTGGATGAGAATGAATCTCATCCATTACTATTTATAGGCAAACGTTCTGGAGATTACGTTTACCTCCCCGCAAGTTCCTCAAACTTCTAATTAGCTCCCGAAACTTCGCACACGTCCATTTAATAACTTTACGAGTGAAAACTATAAATTTCAAAAGTTTTCGACTAGGTTTCGTTTGGGTCCGAAAATAACGTCCGAAAACTATATTCTGTGGAATCTCTACGCAACCTACCTTTTTAATTAACGTATCTCTCACGTTCTCACCACAGTTCTCAAAATAATATTACAATATCAAATATTACCAGAATTATACTACACATGTATAATTACTATTCACAGAAATACCAGATAAAATCAAATAACATTTAAATCATATAAATGCCATTTACTCATGATTATGCAATATGAACTTCCATGTTCCCGTGTCCTCACTGACACCTTACCGTTGACCACAGTCAACCACTTATCCTCAATTATCATATATCAATGATAATTCATAAAATTGCATATCATGCATGATTAAACTATAAAATTCTGGAACGGGCATGACAGACTTTAACATCACAACTAATCAAAATCAACTGGATCCACTGCCACATGTGTTAGAAAACACTTTTGGGAAAGAAATTTGGGTAGCGTAGAATTACTCTTTTATTTATAAATGTCAATAATAATTTAAAAACATAAAATAAAAAAAATTATTTACTACCACTTTAAAATTAAAAGAATAATAACAATAATGGAAAAAAAAAACATCAACAATTTTTTAAAAAAAATATTAATAGTTATATTGCATATTTGTCTGCTTTATTATTATTTTTTAAAAAAAACATGCTTAATGGAGTCTTACACACACACACACACACACACACATGGGCAAATGCCCGAGCAAGGCCTGTATTAATTAAGTTTCATTGGAACAACTCATTCACAATATTGGGAGCAAGTTCACAATTTTAAAAAAATAAAGCAGACAAAAATACAATATAACTATTCATTTTTTTAAAAAAAAATTGTTGATATTTTTTTGTTCATTGTTGTTATTATTTTTGTCATTTTAAAGTATTAGTAGATAATTTTGTTGATGATTTTTATGTTTTTAAAATTTACTGTTGATATTTTTTTCTTAAAAAATTTAGTAAAAGCTTGATTTGGCATATACTGAAATTTTGATGATTTTTTAATTTTTTTTTTCATAATTGTTAATGTATTTTTATTTTCATTTTTAAAAGAAAGTGGATAATTTTTTAATGATTTGTCTAAGAATATTACAGTCATTTTCAAAATAGAAAGAAGGTAAGTGTAATTTTTAAAAACACATGAGAAATCTCTATAATTGTCAGATGCCTCGGGGAAGATTAGTGTAATTTACCCCCATAACATATGTAGGGATAATTAAAATTCAGTCAATAATATTTTAATAAATTCAAAGTCAGTCAACTACTTTATTAAAATTGAAGGGAAATCTGTTTCAACTCTACAAATTAAAACCTCATCAACTTTTTAACAAAATCTAAATATTATCAATATATTGACTGAAATGTGATTAATCAATTTACTGAAATGTCCAAACTACCCTTACTTTACTCTCTCTTATACACAACCCTACTAAAAGTCCAAATTGAGACAAATGGGTGAATGCTCCGGAGATAAAATGGACGAGTCGCCGTCCCCGTCGCCGTGAAATCGTCTATCTCTCTCCGTCACCGTTAAACCACCATCTTCTCCTTCCATCGTTTGTAGACAAATATTCCTCACCTTCCATCGCCGTCCGTCGCCATCAACGATCATCATCTCTTCCGATTGCAATCGCCTTCTACAATCGAAATCTTCATCACCATTTGGAAGTTCCATGACCGCCGGATAGGTTAGTCATTCTTCAATCTCCTTTCTTTGTACACACACATTTCAATCTTCAAGAAATGTGATTTTTGTTGTGGTTTTTGTTTGTGGAGAGTAGTGAATAGAAAATTAGAAATGGGGTGGAATTTATAGTGTGTTTGTTTGGGGAGAGAGTGAAAAATGAAAACTAGGTGCGGTTTCTTTTTGAAGACAGTGGTCTCTGTGGTTTCTATATAGTGACACATTAATGATTGTGAGTATTGGACTCCAGCAGAACTTGAGCTTTGTATCTAATTTGTTTTTATCATACTATATGCATGTACGAAAATGTATGTTTTTTTTTTTTCAATTGATATGCTTCTCAACATGTCACACCCCAACCCGCCCCCGCGGCTAGGATACGTGTAACAAAGACAACAAATACCAAGCAATCAATTTTTTTTTTACGTTCCATAATTTTCTTTTTGACTGAAATACCAGGGGTAAAATATCATTTAATCAAATAAATTAATCGAAAGGAATAAAATAAAGTATTAAAACCATCAAATGGTACTTGGGCAAAGTTTCCCCTATTACAGCACCATTCACCCTGTTTTCATAAACTAAAACATTTCAACCCCTGTAGCATTTTCTTTCATTAAATCTTCCCAAAACACTAAAAATCCAACTAAAAAAAAAATATATATATATACATTCTAACATACTAAAGAATTAAAACATATTTTCTAATACATTTTACATGTATTCCATAACTAATATACAATAACTCCCAAATCATTTCCAACTAGCAGCTTAAAAATAAATAATACAGAACCCATCTTAGTAAACCCAGCCTCGCAGTCTCGATCATTTCTCACTGTGGTATTCATCTGAACCTGCGTGGTCATTAGCCACAAAAATCGAATAAGCTTTCGCTTAGTGAGTACGTGGTGCTAATCATGCAACTGGAATATTTAATGATTCATAATACCAATTAAACATCACAATAATAAATGGTCGCTGGCGTGTCAAGTAACCAATCACCATCGTTCTGGACCCCTGATTACGGGCCATTCTCACTTGTCGTCGCTTTTAAAACAATATCACTCACTCTCATGTGACCGTAGTCATTTCGTTCATGTGGTCGTCACCACCGTCCCCTTTTCTCTGAGAACTTCATCATCATCATCCCCCTTATCTATGAGGAATGTCGTCCCTTATATACGGGCTAAATAATGGTGATTATCACTTGAGACCCTTTGACCCACATAAGCACATAAGCAGTTCAACATGTCAACATGGCAATTTCAACATTTTCAATATGTTAATTGCTAATTAATCACATACTTTTCTACTTAATCATAATTAAGCATTTAAAAATAATTAATAATAATTAAAAGACATTAAACATCCAATTTTGGGATTAGGACACTCACCTCACAAATAGGTCCAAAATAAACTTAGAAACCCCCAATTCTTTTGCAAAACTAGCTCCCAATGATTCCAATAATAATCCTATGAAATTTTGGTAAACTAAATATTACCAATCCATTTGGGTCACGAAAAATCTATTGATTAAACTGAAAATAAATTATACCAAAAGATTGGACTTACCCCCACGAATCCAAATATAACTTTCTATCGTGATTTAGACAAGGTATGATGGAGCTATGGCGTTGAGAAGGTCGAAACCCTCTCTTCTCTTTCTCGGACTATTCTCTGTTCTCTCTGCTTTCTCTTTTTTTTTCCTTTGTTATTTCCTTACTTTTTTTTTCCTTGATGAACTTAACAAAATATATAAATATACATATACACTACACTACTACACCACCGCCGCCGCCTAAACAATGACCCACACACACATGTTTGTTTGCTTGCCTTTTCTTTTCTTTTCTTTTCTTTTTTTTTTTTATTTATATATTACTATAAAGTGGTGATGAAGAAAACACAAACCCCCCCCCCCCCCTGGGGCTTGTCCACATTCAATGTGATGACTCTTAGTCATAATTATATTTACATCCCCAAAACTTCTTAAGTTTTATTTTAACACCCAGATTAATTATATTACTATTCCAATATCTAAGTGAATCTATATTTATGTCACGCATGGGTCTCTAACGTAGTCCCAAATATTATATGAAGGCACTAATATACCTACTAATTATACCACGTGTTCAATTACGCTCTCACAATGGTACCTAAACTGGTCTCATAAATCAACATGAACTATAATAGAATATAAAACACTGAACATTTTATCAATTAAACAATCATATGGCATCAATAACTATTATAATGTACACATTTACATTTACATGTCTACCATTTAACCATATAAATGCACATTTATGCAATTTATATTATCTAAACCTCTCTTGGGTCACACTTTCATATCTGTCCCACCTCTAGTGGAACTTTCAACTGTGCCCTTTATCAAGTACTTATCACATGGGGTAACTGGAACTTACCCAAATCATCACATGCAATTGTTTATATTAATTAATGCATATAAATTAAATATTACTTCCCTTTTCCGGGTACGGGTATTACATCTCTCCCTCCCTTTTAGGATGTTTGTCCCCAAACTTTTCTCATCTTCACGAAACAAATAGATATAAGTAATTCTTCTCAACCCTTTACTGGTTCATCTGCGGCAATATGATGATAAAATATGTTACACCCACTGGTTTGACCACAATCACTATTGACATGTTCCCATTCTTTCAATATTCTCAATTGGCACACTAGAATTTCAATCCCACTTGGTTTGTAAAATTATACCATTTTCTGAAGATAAATCTTCTAGAATATTTCTTTCCCCATAGTAGTCATTTCCCCAATTATTCTAGAACACCAAGTATCAGCGGGTGATAAAACGTCTCGCAATAGTTCAGTTTCACTTTCATTGCTTCTTGTAAGATTCCAGAACTTCTTCATAATCAACTATTTCCTTCTAGAATGACAAGTGCTAGTATCCACATAATTTCACAAATTCTTTTCACATGTAAGTTGTTAATCCCAGCAAATCCGCAATTTCAATCAATACCACATTCTGATTAGATCAACCTATCGACAAATCATTATATGAAAACACCTAATTCTTGTTGACTTTGGCAATGCCGTCATGGAATTTAATATGATAAACATTCAATTTCAGATTGTCAATAGTATCAATCACAATAACCCCATGAACCTTTTATTTCTGCCCTTATACCACATATTACAAATAATGCTTTACGTTTTCCATCGGAGAGCAGCTTCCTCAATAGCTTAATTCAACTTTTATCCGATAGTACCTAGATGCCAAATCAATCTTCAAGAAAACTTGTACCTTTGTAACTAATTACTAAATCATCATATACAATGAAATGCAATTAGTAATGTCACATACCCAATTGCTAACGTATTTATACTCAAATCTCATTATATAATTCAATATTTCTTCTTAACACATTCCCCTGAGCTATCTTTACTCAAAGTACATACTTGACCTTGAGATTCTGATACATTTTAACGTAGAGCAGAGCCCAATCACTTTCCTTTCAATGCTTTATCACAAATTTCTAAAACAGAAACCCAAATCGATCTTTAAGTCAATTCCTACTCATCTATTATAGTAATGCTGATTGGCCTCAATTAATTACCATTATTCTTTGCCCAATTTCTAGAACAAATGTAGATTCTAATAAATTGAATCTTGACTCAAATCCTTTCTGATTAGTCAAAGCACACACCAACCCCCATTAACCTCTGAGTCGAGTACCAACAACCATTTTGTCTTCACCTGATTAATATAAAAAATTTAACTGCAGCCATCATGAGTTCCAACTGTCCTTCATACTCTGTATCCAATTACCATTGTATAACTAAATACTCCAAGTCACGGCAATTAATATAAACTTCAGGCTCGTAAGAATATCACTGCCAAATGCTCAATATAAAAAGAATACACTGAACTCTAGATCTTGTACCAGATAATTCATTTTCTGAAATTTCAACCATATGCAGTATAAGTCACTGTTGCATCAACATATAACCCAATCCCAACACAAAACTTTGCAATAATAATATCAATATCATCATAGATCAATTTTCTTTGATTATTGAGAACTTCACTGTAATCAATATAAGTTTCACACGTGTTCTTGCACAGAAAAAAAATCTTCAGTATGTTTCTAATAATACCCAGTCAATCCCATAACTTCAAATTCATGTCACCTTTATAAGTCCCAATTGATTGATTTCCACAGACACCCATGAAATCTCTATCCTTTTTAAATCATATATTCGAGAGATACAACTCACCCCCAGATGTTCAACATTAGGCAGAGGTTCATAATTCTCAAACTATTCAGATTGTAGAACTTACTTGTCTTTCGGTTTACGCTGTCTAAACCCCAATATATAAAAATCAATCTACGCATTTGTCCCCTCCTTGTAGCACTTACAATCAATAAGCAACTTGTCGCGATATAACTTAAATACGCTCCAACACTTCTCAATCTCAAATTTTCTCCTGTTTACCCAAGTATACAATGCCCTTTTTAAAGACGTCACTTGTATGTAAATAAGATCACTCGTCGATCTCCAACTATATTCTCAAGCAACAAATAATAAACTACCATTTTTTTTCCAATGTTACAATTCTACCCCATCATATGTTTGAAATGCTTCATTGCCCTGTCATACTTACCTTGTAACCAAGAATATCCCAACTCAATCCCCAAGAAATAAGTTGATACTCCTTATAACCCATCAACTAAAATCATGTACTCGTAACAAACAGTATTAAGAATAATACGTAGGATACCACGAGTTACTTCCAGACTCTTTTCTTTCCAAAATCATTTGAAATTCATTTCAAAATATAATATTCCAATTTAAAACAAAAGTAAAAAATAATGTACTCAGTTGAGCTTCCTAGCACAATAGTACTCATTTAAAATCTCTCTCCATGAAATAAAAAAAAACATTTACACAACTATCGTATGATCAAAATATTTTCCATTAATAACTCCTTTAAACAACAATTGAAACACCCACATTTAATTAAAATTCTTTTCACTAATTTTCTTCTTCTACTCAATTTGGGTCAAATCCAACCACCTCCTTTTATCAAAATAAATTTTTTTTTCCCACAAAAGATAATTCAAAATATTTTCTACTCATTTAAACATATATAAACTCACTTAACGTGACATACAAAGAATTCCAAAGTCTGAAAATTTCTAGTGATATACTAGAATACTTGACAATTGCTATAGTGCAGTGCAATAGTCAGATCTCGATTGCTAACATATAAAGTACAAAGAAGTAATAAAAATACTATTACCTGATGCACATGGTGGTTAAACGGATCTTGGAGTGGTTTGGATGTCAAGAGACACTACTTACTAAACTTGTAAACTCATTCCCGATATCAGATCTTTGATAGAAAAAAAACTCAGATACCCCATATAGCCAGTCAACCCATTGGTTAATCGTACACACAGCTATTTAGTCTGGATCCCAATAAACCATATTCCTAATCAGAAAAGAATGATTCATAACCGTAGTAATAACCAGTCGTTAGGAACACAATAGGAAAGTTTATTACTCTTAGTTAACCCCAAATCTACTATTCATACTGACACGTTGGAGAACCAATCATTATTCGATAATAAGAGAAGCTTCCAAGATATAGAAATAAATAAATTCATGTTGAGAGATTTCTCAATAAGCCAATACAACTCCAATAGAGTTGAGAGATTCCTCAACAACCCAATATAACCCAAATAGAGTTGAGAGATTCCTCAACAACCCAAAATAACTCAAGCGACTGGACTAATCCCCAAATATCTTATCACCTCGATAAACTCAGTAGTTTACCCTCAATTCCAAGAGAATATATAAGGAGCTCGATAAATACTCCCAAAGATCATTACTGAATAAATAAAGAAATAAAATATAACAATAATACCGTATCTGCTCATGATGCCCATATAAACCATAAGAATCCAGAATCCCCAAACTATAATATTTGAATACTAGAAGACCCACCGTAAATAAAGAAATCCAGATATCCAATTTCTTGGCAGAAAATAAGAAATAATCTTCACAAGAAATAATCTTCACAAATAATACCCGATAATTTTTGGAAAGAACTCCATACCCACAAACATAACCCAATACTCAATAACCCTTTATCAAGTCAATATCCTTGACAATATAATATCAATCAAATCATTTCAAGATGGCCAACTCATCTCTTGATTTCTGAACCCAAATTCCACAAATTTTCCCAAAATTGGATTTTTCTTACTGAATTCACAATCCCCATTTCCAACCCAATTAATTCATCATATGGGAAAACATTTCCCCTTTATACTCCATTTTATCACAATGAAGCTTTCAACCATCCCTCCACATATTATAATATGCAAAATGCATGCAACATGATATGCATGCTCAACAATATTTAAATCACGTGCAGTAAACATGTATGCCTCTACATGTAACTACGTGTCACGATTAACATATACATGTTTTTTTTTAACGCATCGTATTCGTCTCTCGTCCCCAAAGGCTCTAACCTATTGCTCTGATACCAAAATTTGTCACACCCCAACCCGCCCCCGCGGCTAGGATACGTGTAACAAAGACAACAAATACCAAACAAACAATTTTTTTTTTTTTTACGTTCCATAATTTTAATTTTGACTGAAATACCAGGGGTAAAATATCATTTAATCAAATAAATTAATAGAAAGGAATAAAATAAAGTTTTAAAACCGTCAAATGGTACTTGGGCAAAGTTTCCCCTATTACAGCACCATTCACCCTGTTTTCATAAACTAAAACATTTCAACCCCTGTAGCATTTTCTTTCATTAAATCTTCCCAAAACACTAAAAATCCAACTAAAATATATATATACATTCTAACATACTAAAGAATTAAAACATATTTTCTAATACATTTTACATGTATTCCATAACTAATATACAATAACTCCCAAATCATTTCCAACTAGTAGCTTAAAAATAAATAATACAGAACCCATCTTAGTAAACCCAACCCCGCAGTCTCGATCATTTCTCACTGTGGTATTCATCTGAATCTGCGTGGTCATTAGCCACAAAAATTGAATAAGCTTTCGCTTAGTGAGTACGTGGTGCTAATCATGCAACTGGAATATTTAATGATTCATAATACCAATTAAACATCACAATAATAAATGGTCGCAGGCGTGTCAAGTAACCAATCACCATCGTTCTGGACCCCTGATTCCGGACCATTCTCACTTGTCGTCGCTTTTAAAGCGATATCACTCACTCTCATGTGACCGTAGTCATTTCGTTCATGTGGTCGTCACCACCGTCCCCTTTTCTCTGAGAACTTCATCATCATCATCCCCCTTATCTCTGAGGAATGGCGTCCCTTATATACGGGCTAAATAATGGTGATTATCACTTGAGACCCTTTGACCCACATAAGCACATAAGCAGTTCAACATGTCAACATGGCAATTTCAACATTTTCAATCTGTTAATTGCTAATTAATCACATACTTTTCTACTTAATCATAATTAAGCATTTAAAAACAATTAATAATAATTAAAAGACATTAAACATCCAATTTTGGGATTAGGACACTCACCTCACAAATAGGTCCAAAATAAACTTAGAAACCCCCAATTCTTTCGCAAAACTAGCTCCAATGATTCCAATAATAATCCTATGAAATTTTGGTAAACTAAATATTACCAATCCATTTGGGTCACGAAAAATCTATTGATTAAACTGAAAATAAATTATACCAAAAGATTGGACTTACCCCCCACGAATCCAAATATAACTTTGTATCGTGATTTAGACAAGGTATGATGGAGCTATGGCGTTGAGAAGGTCGAAACCCTCTCTTCTCTTTCTCGGACTGTTCTATGTTCTCTCTGTTTTCTCTTTTTTTTTTTCCTTTGTTATTTCCTTACTTTTTTTTTCCTTGATGAACTTAACAAAATATATAAATATACATATACACTACACTACTACACCACCGCCGCCGCCTAAACAATGACCCACACACACACGTTTTTGTTTGGTTGCCTTTTCTTTTTTTTTTTTTTTTTTTTTATTATTATTTTTTATATATTACTATAAAGTGGTGATGAAGAAAACCCACCCCCCCCCCCCCCCCCCCCTTGGGCTTGTCCACATTCAATGTGATGACTCTTAGTCATAATTATATATACATCCCCAAAACTTCTTAAGTTTTATTTTAACACCCAGATTAATTATATTACTATCCCAATATCTAAGTGAATCTATATTTATGTCACGCATGGGTCTCTAACGTAGTCTCAAATACTATATGAAGGCACTAATATACCTACTAATTATATCACGTGTTCAATTACGCTCTCACAAGGGTACCTAAACTGGTCTCATAAATCAACATGAACTATAATAGAATATAAAACACTGAACATTTTATCATTTAAACAATCATATGGCATCAACAACTATTATAATGTACACATTTACATTTACATGTCTACCATTTAACCACATAAATGCACATTTATGCAATTTATATTATCCAAACCTCTCTTGGGTCACACTTTCATATCTGTCCCACCTCTAGTGGAACTTTCAACTGTGCCCTTTATCAAGTACTTATCACATGGGGTAACTGGAACTTACCCAAATCATCACATGCAATTGTTTATATTAATTAATGCATATAAATTAAATATTACTTCCCTTTTCCGGGTACGGGTATTACACAACAAGTCTCCTTTACATATCAATTTTTGTTGCCAGTGATAAGTTCTGTTCATATTTACGTTAAACATCAAATCTACATATACCCGTGTTACAATAATTCTAGTGTTACCAAGGGCGGAAATATTAATTTTTGTAGGGGGTGAAACTGATAATTAAGAAGAAGCCAATTTTTGATTAAAATTGGCCAATATAAGTTGGTGGACTTGAAAAGTAATATGAAAACAAGTAGGCTAATTTAAAGTTAATTAATAAATTACATACGAAAATGAATTTATCCAAATTTAGTAAACCCTAGCCCCTTCAATCCTTTATAATTTTGCCCTTGACTATTCCTAAGGTGCTTTTTTTTTTTTTGGGTGGGGGGTACAACTCCAAAAGTAATTTCATACATACTATCTCACTTATAATGTCGCATTTTCCTTTAGTTTTAAGAAAAAATAGAAGCAAAGTGTGGTAAGTTGCTCGCTACGTTTAGACAGTTGCTCCTTAGGCTTGGTAAGTTGCTCCCCAGGTTTGATCAGTTGCTCCCCACATTTTCCTTTCGTTTAAAAAAAAAAATTTGAAGCAGAGTGTGGTAAGTTGCTCCCTACCTTTAGACAGTTGCTCCTTATGCTTATTAAGTTGCTTCCTAGGTTTGATCAGTTGCTCCCCATATTTTCCTTTAGTTTTTTTTAAAAAAATAGAAGCAAAGTGTGGTAAGTTGCTCCCTACGTTTAGACAGTTGCTCCTTAGGCTTGGTAAGTTGCTCCCCAGGAGCAACTGTCTAAACGTAGGGAGCAACTTACCACACTTTGCTTCTATTTTTTTTAAAAAAACTAAAGGAAAATATGGGGAGCAAATGATCAAACCTGGGGAGCAACTTAATAAGCATAAGGAGCAACTGTCTAAAGGTAGGGAGCAACTTACCACACTCTGCTTCAAATTTTTTTTTTTTTTAAAAGAAAGGAAAATGTGGGGAGCAACTGATCAAACCTGGGGAGCAACTTACCAAGCCTAAGGAGCAACTGTCTAAACGTAGCGAGCAACTTACCACACTTTGCTTCTATTTTTTCTTAAAACCAAAGGAAAATGCGACATTATAAGTGAGATAGTATGTATGAAATTACTTTTGGAGTTGTACCCCCCACCCAAAAAAAAAAAGCACCTTAGGAACAGTCAAGGGCAAAATTATAAAGGATTGAAGGGGCTAGGGTTTCCTAAATTTAGATAAATTCATTTTCGTATGTAATTTATTAATTAACTTTAAATTAGCCTACTTGTTTTCATATTACTTTTCAAGTCCACCAACTTATATTGGCCAATTTTAATCAAAAATTGGCTTCTTCTTAATTATCAGTTTCACCCCCTACAAAAATTAATATTTCCGCCCTTGGTAACACTAGAATTATTGTAACACGGGTATATGTAGATTTGATGTTTAACGTAAATATGAACAATAATGTGCAACTTCAACCTTGTCTCCCCTAATAGCAAACAAATAAGTCGCCTCTCATTCAGGTAGGCATAATCCGCGTGAGCTCTTTAAAGTGTTTCGTGCCTCACTGGCAACAAAAATTGAAATGTAAAGGAGACTTGTTGAGAAGCATATCAATTGAAAAAAAAAAAAAAAACAACAAACATTTTCGTACATGCATATAGTATGAAAAAAACAAATTAGATACAAAGCTCAAGTTCTGCTGGAGTCCAATACTCACAATCATTAATGTGTCACTATATAGAAACCACAGAGACCATTGTCTTCAAAAATAAACCGCACCTAGTTTTTATTTTTCACTCTCTCCCCAAACAAACACACTATAAATTCCACCCCATTTCTAATTTTATATTCACTACTCTCCACCAACAAAAACCACATTTCTTGAAGATTGAAATGTGTGTGTACAAAGAAAGGAGATTGAAGAATGACTAACCTATCCGGCGGTCATGGAACTTCCAAATGGTGATGAAGATGTCGATTGTAGAAGGCGATTGCAATCGGAAGAGATGATGATCGTTGATGGCGACGGACGGCGATGGAAGGTGAGGAATATTTGTCTACAAACGATGGAAGGAGAAGATGGTGGTTTAACGGTGACGGAGAGAGATAGACGATTTCACGGCGACTGGGACGGTGACTCGTCCATTTTATCTCCAGAGCATTCACCCATTTGTCTCAATTTGGACTTTTGGTAGGGTTGTGTATAAGAGAGAGTAAAGTAAGGGTAGTTTGGACATTTCAGTAAATTGATTAATCACATTTCAGTCAATATATTGATAATATTTAGATTTTGCTAAAAAGTTGATGAGGTTTTAATTTGTAGAGTTGAAACAGATTTCCCTTCAATTTCAATAAAGTAGTTGACTGACTTTGAATTTATTAACATATTGTTGACTGAATTTTAATTAACCCCCAACATATGTATACTTACGCGTATATAGAAGAGTGGAATGTAGGTGTAGGTACAGAGAGAGAGAGAGAGAGAGAGAGAGAGAGAGAGAGGAAGGGCTGGAAGGCAAGCATTTGCTCTTTGCTTTGAAGACAAAGGAAGGAAACACGTTCCACATTTTTTATTTTTTATTTTTTGGGCAAATTAGACTGAATTCCTTTGAGGTATATGTTAATTACAGTGACCTCATTTCTAGTTTGAAAAATAACATTTACTTCTTCTTTATCTACTTTTTGTCTATAAAATTGCCAATTTATCCATAAAATATACATATAAACTAAATGCTTATAACATAAAATCAATTATACATATAATCAAATTATAACATATAAATATAGTTGCAATATGTTTACAAAGACCCAAAAAAAAATTATCTTGCTTTGAACCCCCTAAATTGTCAGGACCGGTCTTGAATTCACCTAATCTCACAAGAACCACTCTTGCAAAGCTTATCAAGATCAACCAACAAGTTATATTTGTGCTATCAATTGTTTCATCTTCTAAACTTGAGTATATACACCGAAAAGAGTTTCCACGAAAATTAGGGGTGAAAGAAAACCTTCTAATCATATAAAAAAACAACAATACTACATCCACTCCTCCAACCACACTCCAAATCACACCATTGCTTTAAATATATGTACCCTGTATTTGCACTACTTACACAATACAGGGTACATATATTTAAAGCAATGGGTGTGGTTGGAGGAGTGGGTGTAGCATTTCTCATAAAAAAAAAAAAAAAAAAAAAAGAGGGTAAATTACAGTATCACCCCTGAACTATGATTGTTTTTTACTAACACTCCCTAAAGTTTAAAACTGAACAAACTCACCCCTAAACTATTATTTGTTGACACTAAAATCCCTTATTCAGGGGGTGAGTTTGTTTATTTTTGGATAGTTCAAGAGGTGAGTCTGTTCAATTTTAAAGTTCAGGGGTATTAATAAAAAATAGTCATAGTTCAGGGGGTGTTACTGTAATTTACCCAAAAAAAAAAAACCATAACTTGCAAGCACAATCTACGATCTCGACCTCGCTCGTGAGACATTACAGTTGTTTTTGGAGTATCTTTTATTTACTTTATCAAATAACATAAGACTTGTTATAAAATCAAACTAGAAAATGCGAACTAAACTAAGAATAAAATTAATCACATCTTAGGTAATTGAGAGTATTTTTGCTCATTCATTATTTATTCAAGCACCTTATTGAGTGAGCATGTGGGACTGACAACTTTTCACATTATTCTATCTTTTTTTTATCCATGAAAAGTGGTGGGTCTCACATGCTCACCGAATAACAATAAGGTATTTGGATGAGCAGTAAGTGAGCAATTTTAGTGTGAACAAAAATACTCTCTAGGTAGTTTAACGAGACCTATAAAATGCTTAGATGAAAAATTCCCTTCTCTCACAAAATTGGTATTTTTGGTGTAATTGCTCACATTAAAAATTGGAAGTCACAAATTCGAAGAGCGAAATGACAAGTAAAAAAAAACCTCCCATATAGAGAACCATTCTCAGATCCATGGGTTTGTTTGTCCTTTGACCTCTTTTTAAACAAAAACGTAAGGTCCAACCCAAATGAACCGTCCTCTGCAAAGGTATTTAAGGTTAGGTTACTACTACTAGTACTAGGATACAAAAATTGGGTTAAGAATCTTAAGATGTTTACAAATCTAGAGATTCTTCCAAACCAGTAATTTAATAGGAAGGTTACTAATTAAAGCAGTTTTGAGTAGACACTGGCGAGTTTGCATCTCATGCAGATTTAAAATTTCAACAGTACCCCTAAATTATCACCTTAAATACAAAATTTCCAACTTTGAGAAGTGTAGTTTTGTCATAGAAAAATATTTGCAGCAATTATGCTGAAATTTTCTAGACTTCTGAGAGATTCCATGATTCCATTGTGCACTGTCAACAATTCCCTATGACTCATTTTATGTGTCCCTCTTGGAGAATCCAACTATTTAAGGGGACAAAAAAATCTACATCTATTTTTCACAATTACCCATAATCATTACACTTTCTTTTTTTTTTTTGTTTTGTTTTGTTTTGGTGTTGATTGTAAGGAAGTGTAATTTGAGAAATTAAGTAAAATTTGCATACTTATTTAGCAAAGTAGACAACAATGTTAGGACATCCGAAAAAAAGAGAGGAGGACACATAAAAGAGTAATGCTAGACCCATACTCAATTTTCACACACATCCATCCATGTGAGCTCATTGACCCACATGGATGGATGGATGCGAGATTGATGGATGAGTGTGAATTTGAGTATGGATCTAGCATTACTCTGAAATGGGACGGAGGAAGTAACATGTAATGCATCTTGACACGTAGATATCTTACCACCACTAGTTACCTTCTCTCTTGTAATTATACGCATATCGTCTCATTTCGATGAAAATTATTATGTAATCTTATAAAATTTTTGCGCTTATAAAATTTAATACTCCACAAAGGAGCCAATCTTTGAAAGTTCGCATGAGGCCATTGAAAATTTTGGAAATCTAAGAGTCGGCCCTACATATACTAGGTAAGTCAAGAAAGTGAGGGGTGATATATTTCAAACACATCCCAAACTCTAAAAACGATTCAACCAGTTACTTGAGATTGGTACTTCCAACCTACTCACACCAGATGTTTCGCACCCTTAACATACTTTTAAGAGCCAAACGCTACTGCCAACTCATGCTGCCTTGGCAATATCGGTTACGTTTACCAAAATACTAGTATTTCATTTAAGACCCTCTTTTTCACTTTTTCAAAAAACATTTCCAAGTTAAGGTAATCATGTCCGTTGGAACTTTGATTTACCAAATTAACCCTCAAGAATTCCCAAATCATGCCCCATCTCCGTACACCTTTGGTGGCACTTTTGACCAAATCACAAAAAAGTAAACTAGTGGGACTGTTTGGGGGTGTTGAGGGGTATTCGGTAAATTGCAGACATACCCCTAGGGCATTTTGGACATCAGATTTTGAATATAAAATTTTGGCACTCTGCCCAACAACTCATTTGCTCTGGACATCTCAAAACTGTTCTGTTCTGTTCCTCACTCTCCCCACTACTACTACTACTACATCTAGAGAGAGAAAGTTAGAGTGAGAGAGAGACAACAGGACAGTTGCAGAGATGTACAAAGAAGGCAAGTGAAGAAACACAAGTTTTTGGAGCAAAAGAATTGAAGTTTCAAAAATGGGTTTCTCTTTATAAAACTTTGGAAATCCAAAGGAGGCAAAGCTTGATTGTACTTGTGAGAGGAAAGACAGTGACTTTACACCTTCTCTCACCTCCATTGATGAAAGCTTCAGAGGCCAAAGAAGAAAGACTATTCAAAGTAAGAAAAACAAAAACCAAAAACTTTCCTTTTCTCTCTTTTTGCGTTTTAAATCGAGTATAAATCAAAGAAAAAAGACACCCAGGAAAAAAAAAAAAACACCCAAGTGTGACATGATTGAAAGTTTATTAAAAAAAAAAACAAAAACAGATTTATAGAGACACAGTGTGTGTTTGTGAGATGTGAGTGTGTTTTAGAGAGAGATACCAAAAATGGGTTGCTGTAAATTTCAAGGGAAAAGACACCCAGAAAAAACCCAGATGGGACTTGGTTGAAAGTCTTGGAAAAAAAACAGAGTTACAGAGGGAGTGTGTGTGTTTTAGAGAGAGAAAGAGAAAAATGGGGTGCTGTTATTCAAGAGTAGAGAGAGAAGAGATGGTTTCAAGGTGCAAAGCTCGACAGAGATACACGAAACAGTTAGTTAAAGCTAGACAATTCTTATCTTCCTCACATAGTATGTATCTAAGATCACTCCGAAGTACAGGGTCTGCTCTGCTTCAGTTTGCCACCGCCGAAACCACCCTCCACCACCACCACCACCACCACCACCACCACCTTCCGCCGCCGCTCCGCCCTTCTCCCCCGCCTCAACCCCCAACACCACTCCCACCGCCTCCGCCTCCTCCAATGAGCCCAACTTCCGGCACCTGGACCACCTCCACCACCGGCTCCACACCCCTTCCTCCGCCGCCTCCGCCGCCACCGCCGCCGTCGTCGAGTTGGGATTTCTGGGACCCATTTATGCCCTCTTCCTCGAGGGCCGTGACAGAGGAGGAATGGGAGGCCACGACAATGACATCTGAAGTGGGCCAAGTGGCTGTCACCGCCACAACCACCTCCGGGGCGGCGAGTGTGGCGGCGCCGCCATCTATGGTGAGTGGGTTTTCAAAGGACACAACATCCACAAGTGAACTTGCTATGGTGGTCTCTAGCAAAGCTAAAGATTTGGTTGAGATAATCAGAGAGCTTGATGAGTACTTTCTCAAAGCAGCTGATGCTGGGGGCCATGTTTCACAATTGTTGGAAATCCCAAATTGTAGATTTTCAGACAAACAATCCGCGACAGGTACTTCTTTACATCAAATCAAACTATATCTATCTGTATATGCATGTGGATAGATGTATGCATTATACACATGTGCATTGCACGTTAGCAAAAGTAGATGTATAAACTATATGAAAATTAGAATGTGAATTTTGGTTTTGGAAGAAAAAAAAATATGTACTCGGTACGTCTGTCACACTCAAAAAGTGAATAAAAATTTGAAAGACGGAAGAAATTTGTGGTCCAAACGGTAAATGTAATAAAATAGTTCTAAAAAAAAAATGAGGAAATGACATGTGGCACTAATTAGTATATGATATGATATGATGAGATGATATAATTGGTAAGTGGTAATCTTATTGTTGTAGCATTATGTAGATTTCAAATTTGGTTTATCAAACTTTATGTAGCACCACATTTAATAATAGTGAGACCAAGATTTCTTTTAAGTGGTCCTAATGACATGTGTTGAGACACAAGTTCGGAACCATAGCATTACTCTAGTTGTATACCGCATACCGCATACACGTATAGGTATATATATATATGTTTTTCTGCAATGTTATAGCGAAATGCTAAGCTCTGATATCTTTAATGGATAAACTTCATCAAAGATCTATAGCAACGTTTTCGTAATTTGTGATTGGTTTAGTCGTGCAATATTGTACATTGCGGAATAGACAAATCTTGCCATTGGTTCCAAATTTGCATATTACACTCCCGACATATGCAATAGTCGTACCACATCCAATTATAGTGGTCCCATTGTATGTTCATTGGAAAGTTTGGTTCAAGTGGGCCCGATGTCCCATTAGATGTGACTAAATTTAGGACAAAATTTTGGTAACCAATAAATGATTGAAGCAACCATTTAAGTTCCTATCATTAAAAAATTTACAATAGTGCACTCATTATTAGTTGGCAAGTACTGTAATTTTCTTGTCATTTAAAGATTGAACACAATGGGCTTCTCCCATCGTGTTGTAGGATAGCAAGACTTATACTTGTACCTAAGCATACATGTATTATACATGTATTACTCAATATCTATTCTTTGCTTTGTAAAACGGATTGCAATGTTAGTTTTTTTAGGATAAATTGTTCAATTAAAAGTGTTAATTATTTTTGGGTGCAGCCAAGGTTTATGGCTGCGGGAAGAGTTTAAGTCCTTCGCTATGGACATGGGGTTCAAGTTCAAAATTGAATGGCTTTGGGAAGTTGGGTGAGGAAATAGTTGGAAGCAACCTAGACGGTGGGATTGACATCACAGGCAGTCACAGATCTACTGTGGAGAGGCTATATGCTTGGGAGAAGAAACTGTATCTAGACGTGAAGGTAATCCTAATTTCCAAAGTTCTATATACAAATCTATCTATCTATATGTATGTGTGTGTGTGTGTGTGTAAAAGCATGCATTTTTGAAATGGACAAAACAGTCCGTGTCACATTGTCACCTGATTAAAATAACAGCGTTAACTTGTTGAGGCAATTTATAACGAACATAAATAAATTGCTTCTGGTACCTCAATTTTAACTAGGTGGCATGAATTTTTCTTCTCCATTTAAAATTCAATACATGTATATATATATATATATATATGGGTGTGGGTATGGCTATCTATTTCACACCTCTCAACAAATTACCAGCAAAAAACTAACTACAGTCCATTTATAAGGTATATATACAGTTAGGCCGTAAGACGCATTAGGATTTTAAGTCTAAAAAAACTGCGGGCCGCCCCGATGACCTGCGCCCCCGTCTCACAGCCCTGCTAACCTACGGTTTTTTTAGGCTTAAAATCCCCGTGTGCAGTGCGCTCTAGAGCCTGACTGGGTATATATATATATATATATATAAACATGTATGGGAGAACATTTATATTTCTGCTTGAGTTAATATTTATATGTTCCACCTTGAATACTCTGCAATTTTCTTTTGGGGCCCAAGACTAAAATTGGAAAATTGTGACTATTTAATACGCCTTTGTAATTTCAAAAAGTGGGCAGTTGCCAAGTATTCTCTGCAATGGATTCTACAACAGATAGATTGGTACAGAAATTTATTGTTTTTGTTTTGGGGTTGTTACAGAATGCTGAGACCTTGAAGATTGAGCATGAGAAGAGGGCAGCCCAGCTGAGGAAGCTAGAGATGAAGAGAGCGGATTATATGAAAACTGAGAAAACCAAGAAAGAGGTTGAAAAATTAGAGTCCAGATTGATGGTTGCTTCACAGGCCATTGAGACTACTTCTGCTGAAATCATCAAATTAAGAGAAACGGAGCTCTACCCGCAACTTGTTGAGCTTGTAAAAGGGTTAGTCTTGTTTTATACCTTCCTATATACATGTATATATATATATAGAAGTTTAGTGAAAAGTTCTTCATTTTATATTAATTACTTTAAAGGACAAGCCTTTTTTTTTTGGGTCAAAACTCCATGACTCGGGATACTTAATCGGATTAAGTCCGTATATTTTAAAAATTATGTGAAATTCACATTACATTTTTATGGGATTACTAGTTCAATTTTTTTACAAAAGTTATATGTAACGTATGGACTTTTCAATAAATAAAAATAAAAAATAAGATTGGACCTAAAACTTAGAAAATCTATTTGAGAGTACTTTTGACTAATATTCTCATATATATATATATATATATATAATATATATAAATGTACCAATGTGCATAAGTGTTTTACACTTTTATCAATCGGTGCACTTTTACTTAACTATTTTCCTTAGAATTTAGAGTTTTAAAAGTTTAGTATACCACTTTTTTATTTGTAGTGTGTCCATGCCATAAGAGTCCTACAACTTAATAACAACATCTATGTGTTTGGTTGGTTTTTTCTTTTTGGACTCTAGAATAAACTAAATCTATTGGTTTTTTTTTTTCGTTTTGTTGAACTCTTTTTTTTTTAAACCTCTTTTTGTATATATATATTATATACGTATGCATATTTGTATGTTATGTGTATGTTTATGTGCCTCATAGATCAACTTTCTTTTTGTTGGACTCTAGAATAAACTAAATCCATTGGTTTTTTTATTTTTTTTTTCTTGGACTTTTTTTTTTTTGATAACCTCTTTTTGTACATATTATATGTGTATGTATATTTGTTTGTTATGTGTATGTTTATGTGCAGAGATAGATCAACAAATATTACAAATCTAGATCGTAGTGGTTATTTTGGTAAATTCATTTGTGGGATGGTTTTAGTATTTTAGATATAAAGCTACTGATAATTATCGATGCCCATAAGTGGTTTACACTTTTATCAATCGGTGCACTTTCACTTAAGTAATTTTCTTAGAGTTTTAACAACTTTAGTATACCATTTTTTTTTTTGGGTCCGTCCATAATAATCCTAACTTTTTATTTTTTTTTGCTTTGGATATATCATGTTATATACAATCCCTACAATTTTACAACTCCTTAATATTAATGGTATTCGACATTAATCCTATTGTGTATTACAACTCCTTCCAAACAACTCAAGTTCCCATCGGAATTTACAAATAAAAAAATAATAAAAAAAGAAAAGAAAAAAGTCAATCATACTTTAGTTCAAATATGTCTCTTTTTTAAATACGCCCCTAAACTATAAAACTTGACAAACTAACTCCCCTCAACTATTGCATTTTTCTCTAAAACCACTTCCATTAGAATTCTGTCCCAAAAACGAACGCTTATTTTTTTTTTAATTTAAATTTTATTTTTTTTATTATCATGTGAGCAACATATGATACAAACTTTTAGCAACATGATATATATTTGTCCCTCTTTGGAGCCATTGGAAATTTTATGACAAAAATATCCTTTGTTGCATAATAATTTCCCTTTGTGTTGTACACCAAATTTTAGGCAATTTTGTTCTTAAAATTTCAACGACTCAAAGAAGAGACAAAAATGTTATGTTGTTAACATTTTTATATTGGTAACATGATACAAAAGTAATCAATTTTTTAACTACAACTTAACAGAAGGGCTGTTAGTGAAAAGTTAAAATAGTTGATAGGGTCAATTTGTTGAGTTTTATAGTTGAGGGCAATTGAAAATGGTCATAGTTGAAGGGGTGTTAGTGTAATAACCCCTCTTTTCTTTTCTTTTTTTGGACTCCACGGTAGGTTACGTGAATGGTGGATTAGTAACATATATATCTCTTAAAGAGTTATAATAAATGTCTATGAAGAATTTTAGGACTCTTAACTAAATCCTATTACCAATTTCTTAGTAGTATATGATTCTTTTTACACTCACGAAGTTTAAAAATTTTACCTTCCAATTATAAATCTTGCACTCAGCCTCCAATTAATACAAATATTTGAGAGCTAATCCATCTAAAAGCTCACATTTAATCAATAGCTAATTAATAGAAGAATTTTAGTAATTGAACACATTTGGGCAAAGTTCCTTAGCTGTACATGGTTTGTTAGATTCCTCTCACAATTGTGAGACCCTAATTAACTAGAAAATAAATAAATAAATAAATAAAATAATTTTAAACATTTTTTTTAATCCCTAGACCCACTGTTGTGAGAGGGAACCTAACAAACCACACCTAAAGAACTTTACCCAAGTATATATGTTTCTTGAATAATTGTGTAACAATTTTTTGCTTCTTTGATTAAAGTGGACCAGAATGGATTAATTAAGTATTGGATCATTGGATGAAACAAAGTCCAATCTAAATTAAGATAAATAAGGAAATCAAGTATTAGGAATAAATAAAGGAATTGTGTACTAGAAATTAATCGTGTAGAAGAATAACATGAATTCACAAGCCTCTCAGTCCCAGGTTTACTTTTGACCCTATTTGTTAAGACATTATTTCAGTTCTCTCTCTCTCTCTCTCCTTTTTTTTTTTTTTTTTTTTTTTTTTTTTTGAACTAGAAGACTAATGATAGTATTAAAGAACCTACTGGTATTATCTAATTTCTATTATACGTCTCTACTTCCCAAGTTCTCCATAGCCTTGGACATTTTTTTTACACTTTAATTAAGATTCACAAAACAGTCTACTCTTCGTGTTCTCTTAATAATGTGTTATGATGAACTAAACACGATTGATCTTTACACAAGTGTGCACTTTCAAGCTTTGCATTGAAGGTAATTATTATTTCTTACTCTTCTATTCATTCATTCAACTTATAAATTTCATTCTCATTACTATTAATGTATTATTTTCAATAACTTAATGGTCAAAATGAAAACAAAAAAACTATTAGTTATAATAACATTAATCCCCTTCTCATGATGGAACTTCTATTTACAGTGATTGGATTCAGTTTTTATTAAGGGTACTGAAGTAATTTCACAGACATAAAACTATACCCATCAACTCCTGATATCAATTCTTAGTATTACATAACTCTTTTTAAAGAATCTTTTTTCTTTTTTGGAGCTCTATGAAGTCACTCACGATTTTGTTTACCAACAATAATATAGGTAACTTCTATCGAACATATTCTAGGTAAGATATGCATTCAAAAAATTTTAGGATTCAATTTCAACCATTTTAATATTTGGTTACCCATTTAACATAAAGTGCATTTTTTTCACTCTTGCTTATCCACCACTACCATGCTGACATGTGTCCTTTTCCATTCACATTTTACCCATGCGTATAGCAACACAATTGTTGAATGTAAAACTTAATTGAGTATTTTTCTTTATGAAAAGTTACTATTGTTATCTTTATTAGCAATAATTCGTAAAATTGTTATCATTGTTTAAGTTCCACAAGAAAGATAGGAAGTTAGCTAGACAAATTTAGCTTGTGATTATAACCAATTAGGTGGTAAAATAAAATTTTAAGCACATTTTTTGTACAATACATTTGATAATGTACCACCTAATTGAAAGAGTCACCACACTTAATTCTGTCATATGGCATACCATATCCTTTTGTAAGCATCTCTTTGTGACTCTAACATTACTCTAATTGAAAATGCAGCCAAAAATCCATTGAATATCTTAATTGAAAAAATTCGACTAGAAATAATCACCAATTGCAGTCTATTTCAATACTTGAAGTACTGATCATGTGTTATGTACAGCAAATTCAGCTGCTTAAAATTTTCAGTACTTAAAATTCAATACTTAATTTTCAATTTTACCAAATTAATGGACACCCTTAGGCCCTTTTTAGCTCATGAACAAAGGAAAATATTTTCCTTTGTGTTTTCGTTTCTTTCCTATCCCTCAATATGTGCACCACATAGAGCCTAAAAGTCTCTTTCGATATAGATTATCAATACATTTTCAGAATTTTAGGACTTTAAATTAAATTAAAACTACCATCCTATTGGTTTTTTCTATTTTGGTCTTAGTGGATTCCATTTTTTTTCCCTTCTTCTGTCATGTTTTAATATCTTTTCTCTTTCTTTAGGTGAACTCCATGGATAAGCAATTACTTTCTAATATCAATTCCCGTTATAAATTTTTTTTCTTATGTGATTCTTTCAATTATATTGGCAATTTGGCAATAGAGACTTTATGAAAAATTTTGGTTGAAGATTTTAAGAATTTTCAAGCCACACAGCACAAAAGTTTGACCATCTTGAACGTAGAGGGCTCCCTAAATCCTTTTTGTAATAACCAAATTTTAATGTATATAAAAAAATATTTAAGAAAGCTAGATCATGATTGATTTGTAACTTATTCTAATTAGAATATATGAAACAATTTTATAGTTTAATAAATTACTATACAAACACGGTAAATTAATGAAATACTAACATATGTGGTCATACAATAAATAAATATATAGTCATTATTAAGTAATGAGCAAAGAAAATAGTAAATTCAAAATATTAAAGATGTAAGAAAGAATTCTAGGTAGGACATGTGGTAACAATTAAATAGCAACATAAAAAAATTATTATTGAACAAATAAACAAATGGTCTAAGAAGAATAATTCAACAGTTTTTATTATTTTTACCCTATGAATTGATTGTTGTATGTGCTTTGTACGTGTATCTTTTTTATTGTGGAAGTTGCATGAATTCTTCTTCTTATTTTTTATTTTTTTTATACCTAATTTAAGTGTTTTTTTTAATCTTTTTTTTTTTTTATCTTTTTTATTTTTTTATTTTTTTTATTTTTTATTTTGCCTTATTATTCCTAATTAGTTTTTAGACAGACACCGTTCACGTGCAACGCACGTGCGTTTAAACTAGTATATATATATATATATATATGTCTAAGACTCTTCGTCGAATAACAGAGGGTATTCAGGGTGCTAGAGGTTAAAACATATAAATGACCACAGAAGATAGAAAACAAAAGTATGAAAAGTCAGCTCTAGAATTTTGGGTCAGATGATATGCCTCTCAGCAGCACGGTACATAAAATTGCTTTTTTAAACCACTTTCACTGTTTTCTTCATTTCTTTTATTTACTTTTCTTCAGAAGTACCTCAATTTTTACTGTCACAGTAAAAAATCAATTAGGGATCCCATGCTGCCTCTCTCTCAGTCTCTCTCTCTCTCTCAAATCAGGAAGTGTATATGTTAGGGGTGGCTCTGTTTTTTAAATTGTATTGATCTGATTCTGATTTGATTCTGTCAATACAAATTGTCTTGTCATGCTGAAAGGACTACAACAAAAAATGCAAGCTAAAGTAATTTAATATTATATGGATGGATTTTTTTTATATCATGTTGTGATTTGATCTTTTGAATTGTCCATGCAATTTGTATTAAAATGCTATGTAAAAGTATGGATAAGTTATAGCATTCGATGGCACCAAACAGTCCCCTAGAGAGTTGGATCATTTCCTTTTGCTTACTGCTTAGCCCTTTATAATATACTCTGATATGTATGGTTTGATCAAATCTAAAGGGGTCAATAAACGGACGAGCAAAGAATAGGGACGACCAATGCGGGATAAAACTGACTGATGCTTTTATATTGTGGTGTAACCGTATACGTATGCAAGAAGCATGGACACACCAATACGGCGACACGGACGCCACACAACAACACAACATATTCTCAAAAATTAGGACACGAATATGGCGAGTACATGGCAAACTGAAAACCATGTGCTTAAATATTAATGCTATGCTTCCCAAATGTTGCATCCCCGAGTAAGTGCTTCCGAAATACGTGTGGTAGTGTGACCACCTTCCATAATGGTGGGGTCACTTCAACATCAGGTGATCCTACTGCCACATGTATTTGGGAAGCATTTGGGATTTAAAATTTGGGAAACATGACATTACTCTAAATATTATGGTGAAGATCTATTTTGATGCCTAATTATCTTTAATTTCAAAAGAACCTAACTGTTGCTAACTTTGAAAGTCTTGTATTAATTTCATAATTGTAAATACTTAAACCACAGATGCCTAATTATCTCTAATCTCAAAAGAACCTCATTATTTCCAAGTTTGAGTGTCTTATTTTAATTTCATAACTGTGGGTATAACCAAATTTTGAAAGCCCTGTTATGCTTTTATATACCTTATTTTTTCTTACTTCTGAGTAACCAAATTTTGAGTTCAAAGAATCCTCAATATTCTCGGCATTAAGAGGCTGAAATCACTTTTAACTTCCACTCTATTTTTTTCAATGTTTCTACAATATTAAACCTAGTGTTAAGAATTCAAGTGTGCACCTATGACAACTTATCATGTCCGGGAAAAAAATTGATAAAAGTAGTAGAAATTGTTATTTGGTGTGTCAAGTTGTGTCCAACACTACCATTCTAGAAGTGTTCGTGTTTCCTAGATGCATACCGAACCTTTTTACCTTAAAATGGAGCAACATTGGATTTCATTACATTGGTTATTAGATATATTTCTATAAAAAATAAAAAAATAAAAATAATAAAAAATAAAAAAGCCATTAAATATATTTAGTTTGGGGCTTCAGCAGTTGAAAGCTTGTTCTGAGATAGTCAACACAATGCATGCTGGTTTTCGTTGTTCAGGATATTGGATGCGGCATAGTGAGCTATTTGTACTTTTCCCAAATCTTCTTTCCTTTCACAAGTAAATTAGTTGTTCATGTAAAAACCCGAATCACTAAGTTATATTTGTTGCTTAAATTTTCCTCAAAATACGTGTTGATTAATATACAGATATATTTGCTCTGTGTTGCTTATGTCCACAGATTGATGGGCATGTGGAGAAGCATGTATGAGAGTCACCATGTCCAAACACACATAGTTCAGCAGCTCAAATATCTCAACACAATTCCATCCACCGAGCCGACGTCCCAGATTCACCGCCAATCAACTCTCCAACTCGAACTCGAAATCCAACAATGGCACCTTTCCTTCTGCAACCTTGTGAAGGCTCAACGTGACTACATCCAATCTCTCACTGGCTGGCTCCGGCTCAGCGTTTTCCAGTTGGGAAACAATCCGCTACCCAAAACCCGACAAGACTCTGCAATTTACTCTCTCTGTGAAGAATGGCACCTCTTAGTTGATCGTGTTCCCGACAAAGTGGCATCAGAAGGGGTCAAGAGCCTCTTAACGGTAACCCACGCCATCGTTGTTCAACAAACGGAAGAATGGAAGCAAAAGAAGAGGTCAGAATCGGCATTCAAAGAGCTTGAGAAGAAAGGGGTTGAGCTTAGATCACTCGAATCCAAGTACGGCTCGTATTCCGAAGCCTCGGGTAGTACTAGAAGTAAGAACACGATTGGAGAGAAGCGAGCAAAAGTGGAGGTTTTGAGGGCAAAGGCCGAAGATGAGAAGGGTAAGTATGAAAAGTCGGTGAGTGTGACGAGGGCGATGACATTAAATAATCTTCAGATGGGCTTGCCGCATGTCTTTCAGTCAGTGACGGGTTTCTCCAGTGTGTGCATGCATGCATTTGAGTCACTATTCAGCCAGGCTAAAAGCACCGATGAAGTGCACGAAATGAAGAGATTACTACCTTAGATAATACTTTCCTGAAATCGATCCGAGAGGCTCTAATGCAAGATCCTGAAAAAACTACCGTGTATAATTGAATGTGTATAGATGTGTGATCTACCGAATGATACCGCCTGCCTTAACCCAGAAATTTTCCAAATCTTGATGCATCAAAGTGCAACTCTCATGAAGATAAATTCATGCAATTTTGGGGATGAGATTGGAAGACAAAAGATCTGGTACAGGAGGGTGGTAGGAATTGAAGATTCTAGGGAAATAGTAGGCTTTTGTTTGGGTTTATACTAGTTTTGTGATGACTTGTCAAGGCTTTAGTGCTTTGGAGTTTTCTTTTTTTCATTTTTAGTTTCCTATGAAAAGTTTTAAGAGATTTGAGTTTGTGTTTTGAAGTGGATTGTTATTACTGTTCTTTCCCAGTATTGTGGAGGAGGGTCCACGATTTCGTTTCCCAGAATTTTCCATGGAAAATTCTAAAATACACCCTTGTGTATAATACAATCATTTTATAGGTGGCAATTGATTGTATGAAGGTATCATTTTGTGTTTTTTCGGTGGTGCAAATTAGTAGTCGAGTAATCTTAATATTTCCAAAATTTGATTCTTTCAAAATTTGATTCCTCAATACTTCGACAGTAGTACGTGGAACCACCAACCACTACAACATGTGATATAGCTATGAAATTCAAATTTTAACTTGGGAAGCATGATATTATTTTTAGTAGTACTCCCTCCGTCCCATAATAAGTGTCCACATTTCCTTTTTTGGATGTCTCACAATAAGTGTCAACTTTCCTAAATTGGCATATAACATTTACTTTCTTTCCAAAACTACCCTTATAATAAAGACAAAGTAGCATTTATTTGTGGCCTCAAAACAAGTAAAAAGTCAAACACTCATCACATCTAAGGGCAAAATTGGAAAGTGACCATTTAATGAACCAAAAAAACTAAAACAATATAACTTTCTTAAACAATGTACAAAATAGAAGTGGACACTTATTATGGGACGGAGGGAGTAATATTTTACGTTGACAGGTGATGGTAACAAAGTGTCTTCTGCTAATAATTTTTCAACCTGTGATTTGATAGTAACAATTACTGCATTGGATAATAACCAAGTACCAGCTGCCCTTGCCTAGATGGTTTTGTACGATGAATATTCCCAACTTTTAGGAAATAGGACAAGGGTTCAAGGCTGGCAGAGAGAGGAGAGATCATCAAAGATAATACTAACCAAGTACTAGCTTTTTGTGTATATTTGATACATCCAAATTGTTTAGTTGTATAGTAGGAAGACCCATTTCACAAATACCAAAATTTGTATAGCATTTCTCTTCAACAGTAACTCAGTTGGAATGAGGCTTGTTTGGGACAAACTATAAATCAAACAATAATAATAGGTGCACAATGAATTGCACAAACGTGCAGTACAAAGTTGAACATTGTGCTAAAAAAGCCTGTACAAAAAGGTGTATACAAGCTTTTCAGCACAACGTCCAACCCTATACTGCACGTTTGTGCAATTCATTGTTTGACTATCATTACTCTAAATCAAATGTATTGAGTTTGACTTATCTAGTAGGTGTGCGCCCTGCCTTATTTGATATTGGTGATTTGCTAGTAGTTTCCAATATCGGAAATTTACCCTCCAGGCACAATTTAAATATGTACGGGTAATAAACTTAAGAGCCAGATATTCAATTTCTTGCAGGCTTGAGCTTTCATAGACTTCAGAGCATCTCTACAAGGGGGAAATGTTTGGTACACACACTTTTTAACACACTATGCTTTAAACACATGTACCTTATACTGTTTGAATTTTTAACACTTTTCTATGCACCACTTACACAACACAGAGTACATGCATTTAAAGCTGTGTGTCAAAAAGTGTGTGTATATAGCATTACTCCAAGACAAGGTAATAAAAAGTTGACAGCCTCAATAACTGTCAGTGAATATCAAATTTGGTGACTTTTAAGGTTGAAATTCACAATCCAATAGGATCATTAATTGGGTTTGCACTTTGCAGATTCAATAATGCTAGGTGTACACACTTTTTGACACACTGCTTTAAATACGTGTACCTTGTATTGTGTAAGTGGTGCACAAAAAAATGTGAAAAATTCAAACTGCATGAGGTACAGGCATTTAAAACATAGTGTGTCAAAAAGTGTGTACAAAAGTATGTACACCTAGCATTATTGTTGCAGAATTACTACTGCTGATGAGTGTTCGCATTTTGGCAAACAGAGAGAGAGAGAGAGAGAGAGAGAGAGAGAGGATACCAAAATTCGGAGGGAAGATAATAGCCATTGGAATCCAATAAAAAATCTAAAGTTGAAGTTTCACACCAACATAAAATGGTTACTCCTTTCAATATTATTATTGGAGAACATTTGGTGAAAATTACCATTTGGATAATAAAAAATAAAAATAAAAAATAAAAAAAAAACTATTCAAGTAACAAAAAATATGTCCACTAATCAAATGCAAATACCCTGTTGGAGATGCTCTAAACAATAGACGCTAAATTGAGGTGAATGCCTTCTAGGTTCAAATATAACAAAAAGCCTTCGAACAAATTTGAAGAAGATGAGACATTCCAATTGTTTGAGATACGATATATATACACACTAATCATAAAGAACATACCTTAAAGGGGATGAGAAACTGACAAGTTAATACATATATGATATATATATATATACACACATTCTCCGAGAATCCATTTTCCGGTGAAAATGTGATGACGGGTTTTGCATTCAATCATCTTGCAGTGGCATAGAATACGAAACCTTGTCCTCGTGCAGCTGATTTAATGAAAGAAAGCGTTTCATCGTAGACTAGTTCAGAATATATACAAGCCAATTCCAGGACCTCAAGACTAACCAGATTCAGATAACTTACTTGATCAAACCTACGAATTAGAGAGGGAAGAACACTTACTAGACAACCAAGCAAGCCGTTTATCATCTTTGAGGGACAAGAATGTCTCCCTCGCACCACGCTTCTCGAACAGATCTAAAGCAGCATAATAAACTCGTTCATCAACACCTTGCATTGCATCCAGCGCCCTAACACAGCCTGTTATAGTATATCTATCATTATATTGCTCTATAGCAACGGTCCTCATCTTTGAAGCAGCTGCCATTTCCAATATCGCCCTCGCGATGACATTATCAATCCCCTTCCGCCCTCTCTTGCTACCAACAGTACTAGGAGAGACGATACATTGACCAGCGCCTTCCTCTGATTCTGATGTGGTCTCTTCACGAAAGGTGTTTAAAGGCTGTGGACAAAGAATCGTATTTGGATTTCCTTCCTTGTAGTCAGATAACCCGTTAAATTCACCATTCATACTGGGTTCTGAAAATATCGTACACAGCTGATTGTACATTGGGCAGCCACCGGTTCTTACGGTATCAGCGTCAGGATGTTCCTGATTCGTTTATTCCATTGGGAATTTCAGATGAATTTTTATAAACAAATATAAAATCAAAAATATCTGCCAGAATTCCATGTCCTTGACACAAGAAAGCCATTATGCTTGGTTTGGATAATGGATTTCGTGAGGGAAAATGTAAAGGGAGAGTAAAACAAGAAGGAAAACCAATTTCCTCGTGTTTTCCCGTGTGTTTTCCTTTATGCTTAAATAACATTAAAAATTACTACAAAAATAAAAAATGTAATTATAATATATGAATAAAGGAAGGGAAATAACTCGGAACAAACAAAATGTCTAATTTTTCCTCAACTTATTCTCTTTTCTTTCCTATCTTCCTCATTAACCAAACAGAGAAAAAGGTTTTCCTCTATGTTTTCTTTTCTCCTCCCTCACTCAATCCAAGAACCAAACAAAGCCCAAGTTAAATGGAAAATATAAGGATCTGTTCAGTTCTTAGATTTAGCGAGGTAAAGTTAAAGAAAACACTAAGAAAACACTTTTCTGAGTTTGGTAAATAAGGAAAACAATGAGAAAAATAGGAAGGGCAAGAAAATAGGGTGAAAACAGATTAAAATTTTGACTTTATGAGTCACTTGTCTACCCCTTATCTTGAGTTCCTATCAAATTTAAAATCTTCAAATTTTCTAATGTTGTTTTAGTAAATATATGAAAACATCAGTGAAAACATTACACAAGGAGAATAATCAATAAAACTTTTTAATTCAACATGCCACTTGCATATTTGAAAATTTTTATATGTAACAGTAATAATATTCAAGAGCAAGCAAAAAACACTAAGGCTTTGTTTGGTTCTTGGATTAAGTGAGGGAAAAGGAAAAGGAAAATGTAGAGGAAAAACTTTTCGTTTGTTTGGTTAAAAAGGAAAACAACGAGGAAAATAGGAAAGAAAAGACAATAAGTTGAGCAATAAATTAAACATTTTGAATGTTGTGAGTCATTTGCCTTCCTTTATTCCTATTTTACAATTACATATTAAAAAATTATAATTTTTAATGTTATTTAAGTATGAAGGAAAACACGATTAGTTTTCTTTCTTGTTTTCTTTTTCCCGCAAAATCCATGAACCAAATAGAACCTAAGGCCCCTCATGGTCACATTTTTAGGTTTCTAAAATTTGAAAACGGAAACAAGTTTTTATTTGCATTTTAGAAAAATAAAAAAAAATAAAAAAAAAACGAAAAACTGAAAATTAATTTTTGGTTTCGTTTTCTGGTCCAATTTCTTAGGGGAAGGATTACCAAATACGTTTTCGATTTTTATGTTCAAAAAAAAAAAGAAAAGAAAAGAACAAAGGGGAATCGATTACCAAACATGAACAAAAACTGACAACTGAAAACCGTAACATTACCAAATGAGCCCCAAGTAAATGGTTTTTGCCTTTTTTCTTTGTCAATTCCCTTTCCTTCCCTAAGTCCGCAAACTAAATAGAGCCTTGATGCAAAAGAATTTGTGTTCATATATCTCTCTGTGATATATTTTTCTTTTTGATAGGTAATTTACTAATTTTATTGTATTGCATTGAAAGGGCACCTAAGGGGGTGCACTCATGTACACAGTAAGCATACATCTTCAAGACAGTACAAGAAGCTACGGAACAAAAGAAAAGGAAAATAACGTGAGGGCACCTAAGGGGGTGCACTCATGTACACAGTAAGCATACATCTTCAAGACAGTACAAGAAGCTACGGAACAAAAGAAAAGGAAAATAACGTGAATCCTCTCCCGAGGCAAAAACAGCCACTTAGGGGAGAAAGAACAAAAGAAGAAAAAGAGAGAAGATAGGTCACACAGCCGATGCACAAAAGTAAAACAAGCACGGTCCCAGCTTCAAAGTCAGGAACTGGAAACGGTCATACCTTAATGTACTTGGCCCACACTTGGTCCTCGGCCACTATAGCTCCAGTCATCTCATCCCACTTAAAATCACTACAATCAAGAAGCGACTTTACGATTCCATGCTGCTTCCTTAAACCGGCGTATCTGTACTTCAGCTGCTCCTTCTCCCACTTTAGACCTGTTTTCTTAGAGAACTCATCGTGTATATATTTCCATTCTTTCTTTCCAAAAGAGTTGTTTTTCTTATTCCCCGTTCGGACCCGGTCAACCATCAAGTCCACGAGTATTTGGGTAAGGGATGCTGTCCACTTAGCCCTTGACTGTTGTTCTGGCTGTGGTGAAGGAGGTGGTCTTTTTCTCAATCTGGTAGAGCGGGTAGCCATCTACATACCAGTTCACCAAAAACCTTGATATGGATAGAAATGTAGAACTCATAATAACCATCGTTTGAAAATTGCCGAATCATGGAAGTAAGCTCAAACAACCACTAAAATTATAGAATCATCTAGATGAACATAATGACTTGAATATATGCTGCCTAGACATGTAGATGTTAATAACAAAAAGTCCCAATGCAACCGGGAAAAAAAAAAAAGGAGCACTTTTTGCTATTTCTAACCGGGCTACCCAATTTTTATGCGGTTATAAGCATTGACATGAGAGGAAGAAATAATTTGGGTACTCGTGTCACAGGCATGAGTAAATTGATAACATCCTGAGACATAGATATGATGAAATAAGTACCAAGTAGAAGCTTAAGGGCATGTTTGGTTGTCACTTGAATTTGAATAGTTTCATTCAGATTTCATGTTGAATCTTGAAGCAAAATTCATCACCATGAATGACTCCATTTATAAAAGTAGGAAACTTCACCATATTTCTTCTTATGTGGCCGTTTATACCTTTTTCTCGAATGCCAAAATTCATGATTGCAAGCATCATTTCTGAGACTAGCATCATTTTTATAAATGGTACCATTCAAGCTCACCATCTTTTTTTGTAAAGTTCTATACAAACGATAAAATGCAATTATTGCATTCAAGGACAACCAAACAGGCCCTAATCTTACAGTCCGATTAAATTTATCTTTTCAAAACAAAAGAAGTGGCAGATCTCAAATACCACGCAAAACTATCTTGCATACCTAATCTCGTAAGGTCGTAACACATATAAAATAACTACAGTGTAAATCAATCTTAAGATCCCACTCCCCAACCCAATCTTGGAACTTCTGAAAGAAAAAAAAATGCGGGCCTCTCAACCATGAAACCCAAATCCATTTTTATTTCCTTTGATATCTTGGACTTCATTTACTGATTTAGACACAAAAATAAGGCATCCCTTCCTCACAGCGTAATGCATTGGTCCATGCAGCCAATAACACTTAAAAAATACTTATTGCTTGATCTATAAAATATCATTGCATATTTTAAAAAAATTTTAAAAAATTAATCACACTAATGGTTCATTCATGAGAAATCAGGAAGTGGCTCAAGACTTGTACTTTTTTTTCACCATGATAAATAGCTGTGAAGGGAACCCAAAACGAAATAGAAATCAAAATAGACATTGATGCAAAGGAACAGAGCCCTAATGTGTAAGCATCAGCATAAACAATCAATTCATAAATCCAAGCCCTAAAAATCCTAGCAATGTCTGATCCATGGTGATTAAATCAACTGAAATGTGTTGTAAGGAGCAAATTATGACTCTAAGACCTTAAATTGAAAAAGTGAAACAAATAGTATCTGATTAAATTCATGAAAAGTAATGGGTATATCTCGAATTAGTGTACAATACATAGAGAGAGAAAAGTCAATTACCTCCGAGATTGCTCGTAGTAGATTGATCAGAGCGTTGCGAGAATCTGAGTGAGCTCTAGTTACGGAGAACCCTAAAAAATTGGCCGGTTTTCTGACTCTAGGAAGTGACTCCCGTTTATTCTGTAAATAGAGTTTCGCATACCCAAACAGGGCTCTCTCTCTATTGAGCAATGTTACCAAATTCCACACCAACAATCTCACATTTGATTCCAGTGTTTTCCACATGTGTACTATATGGACCAACAAAAATCATGGATCAGGATGTCTTGAGTGTGTAATTTGGTAGGGGTGTAGCATTTTTTATCTCTATTTTTTGTTTCCTAGTTGTTTTTAGTGAATTGACAAGAAGTATTTTCAATCGGTAATGCTATGGGCATCAGGGCGGCCCTGCCTAGAGGCGGGGGAAGCGATCGCCTAAGATCCCTAAATCCTGTTCATTTTTTGCTCTTTAATAGAGCCCAAAAAACACAGAATAGGGCTCAAAATAATTATTTATTTATTTATTTATATTATATTGAACAAATTGTAATAGAGAGAGTCCAAGTAAATATTGAAAAAAAAAATGTATGTATGCTATTGTAATCCAATCCATCTTAAAAATTACAAAATCTCCGAATTCTAAAAAATGATGAAAGAAAACTCGCAAATCAACACTGTAATATATTTAATTATACCCACAAACATATATGAATAGACCCAAAAAATTTGCTTCGGGGGCAGTGCCCCTGAACCCCGTTATTCAAAAGGTCCCTTCTTAATGTTTGCCTAAGGCCCCCAATTTGTCAAGACCGGCCCTCATGGGCACTAATAACTTTCACAAACAAAATTCACTAAGGCCTCGTTTGATGGTCAGGATAAGAGACATGATAGGATAACTTTTATCCTATTCGGCGTCTGGTGGCGCCATCGGACAAAATAAAATAGTCATGAACTAGGTTTTTATTCCATGGAGAATGGGATAACTCTAACCTATGGGGGGTAATATTAGGTGGGATTAGAAGTTTTGAATAATTTATTGGGGATAAAGACACTTTTTTTTTTCTTTTTCATTTTCATTTTCGGATAACTTTTTTTTTTCTTTTTTTAATTTCTTTTTCTTTTTTTTTTCAAATTTATTTTTGATTTTTTTTTAGATCTGTGTTTTTTTTTTCCCTTTCTTTTTTATTTTCACATATGCTCTTTTTTATTTAAGCCCCCATTTTTTGGATGTTAAAAAACAATAACTTAGTTATTATCCAAACCTTATATAAGGGCTCAACCAAACATAGGATTACTATATATAACAGCTTATTCGATAGTTTTATCTAGCAAGCTCCAAATACAGGACAATATAACAACTTATCCAACATGATTACAATCTTATCCGATCTTGCCTTATTCTATCATATCTGATATTTTTATCCGACCTGCCAAACGAGGCCTAATAGTCTTTCTCTTTCATGGGTGGCACTGTGTGATCCATTGAAATTAACCAGACCCCACAAAGACACCCAAGAGAGGGATAGACTATTAGAGCTTCTGTAGCGGTACGATTTTTGTAGAGCAACTTATGTTTTTTACCATACACATTCATGCAGTGGTGTAGTTGGTAGGGTAAAGAACTTAAGTATATAGTAGAGAAACTTAAGATTACACTTCGCCTAAATTTCTTATCATACAGGATAAACGGCAGAGGTAATGCTAGCTAGGCCCTGGCCAGCAAAGGGAAAGCCGGCTAGCTCTTTTTTTTTTTTTAATAATAAAGAGCCAACCAGCATTGGCTAAACCGGCCACCGCGGGCAGGCAAAGCCTTTGCTGGTTAGGCTTGTTCCTTTTTTTTTCTTTTTTCTTTTTTCTTTTTTTGTTTGTTTGTTTAGGCAAGAAATGATTTTTAAAAAATGAAATAAAAATAAAATAAAAAAGTGTGCCAAACGACATTGTGTAGCCGACATTCTCATAGCCAGCCACTCGTTTACACCGCTGTAGATTTTTTGTTGGCTGGTAGCAAAGCACCCACAGGCGCCATGCATAAACACATGAAGGGTCATAACCCACAACCCAACAAGTCTCACAGGGCAAACTCCACAAAGGGAGTGACTCCAAAAGGAGTCGAACCCTGGCCTCCCCAATGGATACGCTGTAGATTTTGATTTATCTGTATAGGAACTTAGTTTACATTTACCCTATACTCGTTCACACCACTGGAGATGCTCTTAGAAGATTTTATTTGTTTTTTTTTTTTTTTTTGGGTGCAAAGGAAAACAACAAAATTAACTTCCACTAGAATTTTTTTTTTTGAAAGTTGTTAGTGATCCAAATTCAACCAATCATCACTCATTTTCGATAGGTAATGTTATGTATTGTTTGGTTCTATCAACCAAAAAAAAATGTTATATTTGTTGGAGGCACTTGTAGGTTGAAAAAACAAAAGAAAAAAAAATTAAAAAGTGTTTCGTTCGGGTTGATGAGATGTATACCAAATACCTAGGAAAATGAATAACGTATTCCTGTTTGGTATCTTTAGTTAAACCAATAAGGAAATGGGGAGAAAATAAATGGAATATTATATATTTTACTAGTATACTCTTATATTAAGGGTACATTTGATAGGCCTTTTTTTTCTATGGAAAATATTTTTCTTACAAATTTTTCACATTTTGTGGTGTTTGATTGCCTAAATTTGCCATAGACTATTTTGCCACAAATAGGTCACGTGACCATGTTTTCCTCATTTTTTGAGGAAAATAATTTCCTTCCCACCTCCTGAGAAACGATTTCCGTGGAAAATTTTTGAGGGGTTGATCGTTCTCACTCCTCACGATCGTTCTCACTTCTCACGACTCTCTCTCGATCGAGATCGAGATCGAGATTGAGATCGAGATCGAAGCTGAACAAAGTTGATCGTTCTCACGATCAAAGCTTCCACTGGCACCATCGCCTTCTCAGAATCGGTACTCTCTCTCTCTCTCTCTCTCTCACACACACACACACACTGGGTCACAATCTCTCTCTCTCGCTCTCTCTCTCTCTCTCTCACGCACACACACACACATCGATTTACAGATACATATACAGATTTTAAAACACATATACATATATTTGTTGAAATACATATACATACACAAATACATACTGTATTGTGTTCTGTATTCAGACTAGACAATCAATTTCCTTCTTATCACACTCGAATTTAGGGTTTGGAGTAGAACTACATTGATTTGTAAGCCTATTTGTGAATTGTTCATATTGTTTTTTGGAATTGTTAGGGCTTTTAACTATTAGAACTTAGAAGTTGAGCTTCATTTGGTCCTTTTTCATTGCCTTTTTGAATTGTTTTGGTTCAAATTAAGAAAAAGGGTTTGGTGAATTGTTGTTGGAATTGGAATTTAGTGTGGGTTTAATGGGTAGACTGAAGTGTATTGGTTATAGATACTTAGTTGGGGGCCAAGTGAGTTAGCAAAGCTTCAAAAGTGGAACAAAAAGTGAACTACAAGTGTGTAACTTCATTAATGATCATACAGACATGAGAAAAACGTAAATATTGCGATAACCAATCCTCGCGATAACCTGATATGCTGATAGTTTAGAATCAAATTTGGAAAACATTATATGGCGTTTTATAGGAAGTTCTATTTGGTGGTCTCCCAATCCATAGAAGTTGGGAACCAAATTTGGAAAACATTACATTATTTGGGAATCAAAATTGTTGAACTAGTCAATTGTTGCCTGTGATGTTTGCTGCTCATAATCATGGCTTTTTAAAGTTTCTTGGAAAGAAGTTTGATATATACCTGTAATTGTATGAGAATGTATAACCTTCCTTTTCAGTAGATTATGCAGAAAAAATGTGACAAATAGGGTTGAAATTTGATAATAAATCATAAATTGTTTCAGTTATAGATCACTTCCTGCTCATTAGTTTCTGCTTTTTTTCTCATTTCCTTTTCTGTGAGTTAATTGTTAACTCCCCCAATATCACGAACGAACTCAAACTCTTCTTGAAACACCATATTCTTCTTTTAGGTTGTCTTTTTGGAGAATGAATGAGCTTGCTATTGAGCTAAGCCCCAGCTAACAGCTCAGTTTAATAGCACCCTCTGGCAGCCCTTCACTCAGAACTTTTATTTTCATCTTTTGATTCCATAAATATCAGACTTGAACCAATAATATTATTGATCCATGTTGAGTGCTTGTATTCTCAACATGTACGCTTTTTATTATACAAATTACCAATACAGAGTACCTTCCTGGATTTCAGCATATAAATGCCTTTTTAATCAAGGAGGTTTGGTAATTAAACTACTACATGTTTGTGCAAGTGTGACTTGTGATTGTGCTATAGTCACCGACTGGCTCTCCATCTTGCAGTTCCCCAAGTGATCATAGGGAGAAACACATAAAGCGAATAACTGCCTTGCCAGGTGATTGGGTCAAAACTCATTCGTATGATGCACTGAGGATTCCTGAAGGGCACTGCTGGGTTGAGGGTGACAATTCAGCTTCTAGCTTGGATTCAAGGTCCTTTGGCCCTGCATGTTATTCTTTAACTCCATGTTCTTTTTGTTGCGTGGACAAGTATAACTCAGTGATGTTAGAGTTCTGTATTTAGTTTATTCTGGTTCAGTAGGTCACCGACACACCCCTTATGTCACGGTATTGGTGGTAGTAGACTTCCGTAACAACTATAAATATGCAGATTACATGATAGTTTGCAAAGAAGAACTCTTTATAAAAGATTATTAGAACCACACCATTTCAATTTCAACTGTACGCAATAATGGGGTTGACAAATTTATGTGGGAGGCATTGGTCTTGGCTATAAGTGCATGTATGTTGCTAGGTATTTTGGTTTAGCTTAAACTTAACGCCAGCACCTAGCTGTATAGTGTATCCCCTTGCTTCCTAAGAGACGGGTTATGGCACTATTAAGACTTTGTTTGGTTCTTGAATTTAGTGAGGGAAAAGAAAAGAAAACATGGAGGAAAACATTTTCTTCATTTGGATAGTACGGAAAAGTGTAAAACGATGAGGAAAATTGCAAAGAAAAGAGAATAAGTTGAGCAATAAATTAAACCTTTGAATGTTGTGAGTAATTTCCCTTTCATTATCCATATATTACAATTATATTTTAGACTATTTTGCAGCAATGACATATGGTTTAAGCCTTTAATCAGAACTTTTTTGCTTCACAGATACAAAAATCGGCCTTTTTAAGAAGACGACGACCAAGAGTTGGGGTGCACAATGTGTAAAACTGCTTTCAGTACCCATTTTATGTTCCCTGAACTGAAAGTAAATCAACCCAAGCATCATTCAGAACTATACGGCCCAGTTCAGAAAATGACAGAAAACTTTAAAATCCAAACGTTTATTGTATGGGCCAGTAGCATCAATATTTGAAACGTTTATTAGTTTAGAATGGCAGAGTAACCTATCCTTGTTTTACATCTAGTTGTAAGATTTTAAGGATAGTAGAACCAAATAATAAAGATAAATCATTTCAAGATTGTGTATAAGCACATAAATTCTACCTTGTCAAGTAATTTTCCTGTTCTAAAGAATGGGTCCAGGAAATGACAATTATATTGGTAGCTATTCAGGACTTGCTAACTTCATGAAACATGAAATACGAAGGTATTAGATGGTAGACCAATCTATTATACGCAAGCACGGATCAAGATTTAGCAGATAACAGGCAAAAATCAACTGCGATTCTAAACTTGTAGCGAGTAAAATAAACGGAAAGGTAATACTAGAGCAGAAAAGAGTTTTAAGGTTCCAAAACTTTTTTTGCTTAGCAGTTTCAAAACTTGATTCGTAACAGGAAGCAAAAATACTAAACTTTATCTAGCAAGATTTTGTTAGGATCCTAAGAATCCCACGTTGGTTAAGTACGGGCTTGACCGTGTGTATGTAACCTCCTCTGGGCACCCTCCCTTGCAAGCCGGTTTTCAAGGATGAGTTTTACCAAGGGTTCATGTCCTTGATATCAGAGCTGGCACCAAGTAAAGTATGGGGTCGGACGCAGAATGGCTAAGGCTCTATAGTCTCGTTTTGGAAACGGCTAACTGGATAGGACTAAGGAAAGTGTGCCCCGCCCCACCAGAGTGAATATGCTGTTTGACCGTGTGTATTTTAGCACTTGGGCCTTGCAATACGATTTTCAAGTGTGAGTTCTTCCCAACGGTTCGTATCAGATTTTGGTAACAATTTGCATATTTTGACAGGCCGCATTATTGATAATCATTTTGGCTGACTTTTTAATTTCACTGGTTACTTCAACTTTTGCTCGTTAGTTGGTGCAAAATCTACTGACATAGTCAACATCTTTCCATAGAAATTGATATTATGTGGTGGTTTTGAAATTCCAATATCAAAGTATGATAATTTTAATTTAGTAGTTCATGGGTACCCAGATTTGTTGTTCAATCAGAACTCTTGGGTTGCTTTGAATACTGGGAGTTTCTTTATTAGAATTGTCAATGGTCTCTTGATTTGCTTTATTCTTGGGCTACAATGGGTCCCAAAGGTTGAATTCGCGATGATACTGGGAAGATTTTGAGTAGGTGCTGTCAAGTTTGCTCTTTTCTTAATGGTGGTAAGTCGTATTAAGTTCAAATGGAATTTGGGTTGCTTAGTTGTATTCAGCCTTTATACCTAATTTTGTACAGCTAAATACAAAATAGCCTACTTGGACGATGGCCGCCTCTCTATTGGGGTAGTTTTTGTACATTGCATTGCACCATGCCCATACTGTAAACATCGCTCTTCTCTGTTGCCTTTAAAGAATATGCATATTCTGAGACATTAAAAAAAAAAGACGTTTCAACCCATCTCACCAAGTCCCTTAATATTTGGCTTGTTATTTTCATATTACATCGTGTATTTTGCTGCTTAAATTTGATAAGGCCAATGCGATTATTTGGACAGGGAGGGGATATGATGAAGACTGTAATTTACCTGGAACTTGCCACTTGAGTTGGTGAAATAGCCGCAGCTCATGTCAAGAATTGCTCTAGCAACTATCGTCAACTTCGCGTGATTAAGCTCTTCTTTTTCTTTTTTCTTTTTTTTTCTTTTTTTTTTGTGAGCACTTATAATTTTCCATTGGGCCATGAAGTTTGGAGCAAAAAAAAGTACTAATTTTCATATTGTACTTCTATCATTTGTGAAATTGACTATTGATATGAGTAGTTGTCTCAATTGCTTAAATTTGTATCATTTTCAAACTATTTGTTTATGATTCATAGGTTAATTGCTTGAAAAAATGTAAGTTTTCAATGGAAAATGTTAATTTTCCATGGAAAATTATTGCAATCAAACAGTAAAAAAGTTATTTTTCATGGAAAATGACCATTTTCCACTGAAAAATAGTGACAATCAAACAGCAAAATCGGATTTTCTATGGAAAATATTAGATTTTCTAGCTAGAAAATAATTGCAATCAAACAGTCCCAAATTTATTTCCATGGGAAAAATTTTCATGTAAAATAATTCCATGGAAAAAATTTCTTTTCAACCCATTTTCTACCTTGCAATCAAACGCACCCTAAATTAAATATTACTTTTTACGGACAAAAAAGTCAAAGATAAGAAAAGTATTTTCTCTTTCCTAACCCTTCTACTTTTGGACGGATTGAAATTTGTGTATCCAAAGGGAAATAGATCTCTCTCATCTTTCCCTCTCTTCTCTTCCATCCTACCAAAGAATTGTTTCTAACCTCTTTCCTCCATCCCTTTCTCACAACCCAAACACATAAATAAGTGATTGTTTGGAAAGACAAATAACCGTTTATGTGGTTCATAAGTGAATTAGTTATATAGCTTCAAGGATTGGTAATTTTCATTTCTTTCACGAGAAATGATATTCTCCCTAAATGTGGATTTCAAATAATTATTGGATTAAGTACAGAAACACCCCCAGTGATAAGGCCTTTTATCAGTTACTCCCCTATACTTTAAATTTTATCACTAATACTCCATGTGGTCTGCACTAAAGACTAAAATGAAACAGTCACTTTTTCCGTTAAAGTTAACTGAAATGGGTAAAGTACAAAATTACCCCTATACATGCTAATGAGAATACCCTTATATTCTTAAATATTTATTTAGGCATATGTGGTATATTATTATATCATTTTGATATTATATTTGTTACTAGACTATTCTGTGGTCACTTTGGGGTACTTTTGTGAGAGCGAATTTGACACACACACACACACACACAAAGTTTTGGAGATAATTTTTTTTTTAATTTAAATTTTTTTTTATTTTTACTAGAGATATTAGTACATCACTACACTGGATTTCACTCTGTATGGCTAAGAGTAGATAAAAAAAAAGAAGAAGAAGAAGCTAATATAGCAACAAGATTTTGTGTGTGTCCAAGGGTAGATAAATAAAATAAAATAATATAATATATCACCAAGACTCTGTGCGTGTGTCAAAGGGTGGATCAAAAATAAAAATAAAAAATTAAATAAATTCGGTCTCACGAAGATACCACAAAGTGATCACAGAATTGTCTCTAGCAACAAATAAAATAATGTACCACATATACCTAAATATATATTTAAGCATAGAAGGGTGTTTTCATTAACATGTAATAGGGGTAATTTTGTACTTTTACCCATTTTCCGTTAACTTTAACCGAAAAAGTGATTGTTTCACTTTAGTCTAGACCACATGGGGTATTAGTGATACAATTTAAAGTACAAGGGGTTAACTGATAAAAAGCCTAACTGCAGGGGTGTTTATGTAATATACCCATAATTATTTAGTTATATCATATGATATTTAAGCATAGAAGAGTGTTTTCATTAACATGTAATAAGGGTAATTTTGCACTTTTACCCATTTTCCGTTAACTTAACCGAAAAAGTGACTGTTTCACTTTAGTCTGACCACGTGGGGTATTAGTGATACAATTTAAAGTACAGAGGGTTAACTGATAAAAAGCCTAACTACATAGGGTGTTTTTGCAATTAACCCATAATTATTTAGTTATATCATATGATGTAATATGTAGTACCACTAGTTATGTGCCACAATTATGCCGTTTTGATTTATAAATCAACAATGGTAGGGGTACACTCTTACACACCCAAAAAACATCCACATTCTGGAGAGGACCAATGAAAAGAGACTGATACTAGACCTCGCAGTCTCTATCTTTCTTCTTATTGATCCACCTCAAAGTGTGAATGTATTTTAGATATGAAAGAGTGTACTCCAAATATTACTCTTTATAAATAGAGTGATTTCCTTATTTCAACATCTATTTTTGGTACTTCTATCATTAGAGATCCTCTACAGTTAAAAAAATAATATAACTGACATTTGTCATTATTGAATTCATTGTAGATATTATACACTTAATTCTATAGTTTTCAAAACTATATCCAAATTTGGAGAAAATATTGACTATAAAGTTGACATTACGTTATAAAGTCTACTTGGTGTCACCAACATATTATCTTCTCTTAATTGAGCAATTAAGCATTAAGAGAAATTATTTAGTGTAATTATTACACCACACAGTATGTTAATGTGGCGTGACCTTTTTTATTCTAGACTAATTGCTCCCTATTTTCAGTGGGACCATGACAAGCAAAGATGTTGTCATGAGGCTTTTCAACATTAAAATTGTTGATAATCTGTACCGTAAAAATCTTCAGATTGGAAACCAAATATGAAACGGGTTGAGGCGCGGACCAGGTCACTAAGGTTGATTTCGCACCTCCTCAATCTTCTCACCGATGCAAAGGATGGTGGTCAACTCCCAAGATACAACATCCATACACTGATAATTCCATCCAGTTTTATACACTAAATTGAATAGAAAAAGAATTACACCGAAAGCTCAAAATAATTCTGTAATGCCCTGAAAATAATAAGCAATTGTCAATTTATCAAGCGACTACCAGAATTTGACATTCATGAAAACCACTGTGAAGCAATTGTCAAATGTTATAATCAAATACTCAATGTCTTGAAAGGACAAAAATCATGATAGATTCTAGAGAGACAGAAAGACTGTAATTAAAGTTCTTGTTATTTTTTCTTTTCTTTTTGTGTACTCCATTAAGATATATCTCCTCCTTGTATATATACAAAAAAGTAAGTATACTTTATATACAAAATTAGGAAGAGAGAAATTGGATCAAATCACTCAAATTGAGCCTAGAGGAGGGATTCATGGGGTTGTGTAGACCAAGTCAAAGATAAGATTTGACACACCCATTAAATGCAATTCTTTTCTAGAAAAACTTAGGGGAAAATACATTTTACCCCCTGTGGTCATACTCATTTTCTCATAACCCCCTGTGGTTCATTTTGTAACACTTAATCCCCCTGTACTACGAGCTAAAGTGAGATTGTTAACTTTTCTAACGGAAAAAAAAGGAAATGACGTTAATACCCCCAAGCCCCTATACATACTCTTTAGGGAAAAATACCTTTTACCCCCCTATGGTTACACCCATGTTCTCATAACCCCCCTGTGGTTCATTTTTGTAACACTTAACCCCCCTGTACTAATGACTGAAGTGGGACTGCCATTAGAAAAGTTAATAGTCTCACTTCAGTCCGTAGTACAGGGGGGTTAAGTGTTACAAAATGAACCACAGGGGGGTTATGAGAAAATGAGTGTAACCACAGGGGGGTAAAAGGTATTTTTTCCAAAATCTTATTATCTCACATTAATATATACATATATATATGTATATAGATATTTATACATGGTTGAAAAATTTCAACAATAAGTGAATTGTTATGAATATATAGTGGATGCCTATCATATGTTAGTTTTTGGAGGGATGCAATTTTGGTGGTAAGTAGCATGTGAATGGTCATTGACTTTAATTTGATTAAGGAGTTTGGAGCTATATGTCATGTGAATATAGAAGAAGACAAAAATGAGTTTTCTATAAGTGGGAATGAACATCCTCAATGTTGAGGTGACGAAAGTGATAGAGAAGAGATTTGGTGAAAGATCAGATAGAATGTTCAAGTGAGGAAGAATATCAGTATACTATACTGGTAAGATATGAGTGCTTGTATTGTGCTATTTTCACAATAATAAATATGATCCCCTCTGTAGTGGACGTAGGCAAATTGCCGAACCACCTGAATTATTTGTGTCCCTTTGAGTTAATTATTCATTGTGTGCATGTTTAATTATTAGTTTTATAACACGTTATCAGCACGAGTCTATATCAATTGGTTTAGCTCATGTCAAAGGGTATAATATTTTTAGGGAATTGCTATGTACACCCACGTATTTGCTATGTACACCCAAATTCCTTTATTCTAACCATTTTTCTTCTAAAAATTCACTTTTGTAAGGTTGAGCAATGTACATAGCAAAAATAGCGGTTTACATAGCAATTCCCTATATCTATATTGTTTAACTTATATATATATATATATATCCATATATATATATATGTATACATGTATACACCTCTGAAGTGATTACAAAAATTACTCCTCCCAAAGAGGAATTTATTGCAAACTTCCTGAAGAAGTAATTATGGGCAGTATTCTTGAAGAGGCATATTTGTAAATAATCCTGAAGAGCTAATTACTAAACCTCTTGAAGAGGTAATAGATAAATCTTCTGCAGAAATACTCATCATACTCTTAATGAACTAGTCTCCTAAAGAGATATATATTTACTTTTCTATATATGTGTGTGAATACTCCTGAAGAGTTAGTCTCCTAGAGAGAATAAATTAACTTCTTGAAGAAGTAGTAAATAAATCATTGATATCTCCAATTCTTGAAGAATAAATGGAAAAAAAAAACAATCGTTCAAAAGCCAGGTTCAAACTCGAGTCCGCGGACGTGGGTTATTCGACACTCAGTTCATTGTCACTCTGCTACCACACGATTATCTAACCATTTGTAACAACCTGCATTTCATTTAATTTTAATTTTAGCATGTTCATATTTAATTTGTATTTGCATTGGCATATTTAAATTTAATTGGCATTGTCATCTTTTATTTTAGTTACAATTCTCATGATTTGAATTTTAATACCTGTTTTGATTTCTTTTGAAATTATTATTGGGGTCAAATTATAATTTCTGAAAAGTTAGTAAAATCTGTGTCGAATTTCAAATCGGTATTTCAAAATGGTGGAAAATGTTTGCTTTGGACTCAATCAGTATTTTTATAAAACTAGAAAATCAATCCCTACTTTAAAATGAATTTTCTGTATTTTTGTGGTGATCACCGCGCTCCGAAAATACCAGTTTGTGTTCAAAACTGTACGCGCGGTGCTAAACTTCCACAGATTTTGGAAGTGATGTAAAGTTAGATTTGACACTTGCTTTATTTCCATTTATGGCAACTCATCATTGGTTAAGGCAATGTTTGGGAATGTTTAACTTGTGTGTGTAATTGTTGTGCCATAAGCTAGATTTCCCAAACAACTTCATGTTGACCCCTAGGGAGCTACTTGACCCCTACTAATTTTCCCCAGCCTTTGGAGTCTCTACAATCTGCTCATATATGTATCTACGTATGTAAATATTAGTGTATATATAGCCTTTAGTTAATTAAAAAAATCAAAACCATTTTATTGAATATATATGAAAGTTCTTGGCCCCCAAGTTTTGATCTTCTATATATATCATCTACACTCTTTCACACTTCACTTCCTGCACATTGTTAAAACACAGAGAATTAGAGAGAGCTGGAGAGTTTTATTTCAGAAAAAAATTGTAGAGAGAGAAAACTCAACCTCCATAGCTAGAGCTCAAGTGGATCATCCTAGTTTGGTTATCTCTCTCAATCTATTACTTCTATCTTCAATCTGTGAGTATTCTAAACTCACCTAGAATGTAATCTCATCCTTAATTTCTGCTAGTTTAGTCTAAATTGAAGAACACCATGGTTGATTTTCGTATGAAAGCTTGAAGCTCAAAAATGGAGATTTTCCAAACTTAACCAAATTTCATTTTATTAGATAATTATGATAGATTACTGTATGTAAAGTCTATGGTTAAAGTTTTGAAGCTTAATTCATTCATATGAAAAAGTATATTAGAAATTAAGTTTTGACAACTTTTAGTTTTTCATGAAATTCAAGAGCTATGGTTTGATTTGTGTTTAATTGATTACATATTTGTAATTCTTGTAAGAAAAGGGAAGGATCCATATATTACATGCCCTATATACTTCCGGAATTGAAAATGGGTCAATTTAGACCCTGAAATCTGAAACAGAGCAGTTCTGACGAAGAAGATGAAGCCTCTGCTTCATCTCGTGCGCGCGATCACGCGAGTGAGAGTCGTGCGAGCGGCCCGCGCGAGCGACCCTTCGCGCGAGCGAGCCGCGCGCGCGAGCCGCATGGTTTTAGGCAGACAGAAAAGTTTTTATATAGAAAATGAAAATTGGGCACATCGCGCTAGCGGCCCGCGCGTGCGAGGTGGCTGATTTCAGGCAGAAAAAAAGTTTTTTTTTATATAATAAAATGAAAATTGGGCACATCGAGCTAGCGGCCCGCGCGAGTGACCTTTCGCGCGAGCGGCCCGCGCGCGCGACTTCTGGCAGTTTCTAGTTCTTGCTTATTTTGTGTTAAGGGATTGATTGGGTGGTATTTTATGAACTGTTAAAGCTCAGTTTGGAAAATTTATTAAAGCATAATCCTATTTGATTGTGTGTAGATGATTAAAACAATGAATTGTGACCTATCAATCCCCGCACGTACGTGTTTTTTTAATTCATTAAATTCCTTTATGTTTAAGGTTCATGACATACATGTGGAGTCAGTTGTACATGCATGTGGGTGTCAGTCAGTGTGAAAAAGAGTAATGGTCAGTGTGGAAAAGAGTATGAGATCGAGATTGAGATTGAGATTGTGTTGTGGACACTCCCTGGTTGTTGTGTACCAAAGTGTGACGTGTTGAGATTGCGGTGAGAGTGTCTTTGAAATGCGATGGTGGAAAAACTGGACACTCCCTGACGACCATGGTAGCGTCAAAGTGTGTGAAGCCGAACTTGGACATTCCCTGGCACCCATGGAAGTGCTAAAGTGTAGCCTACGGACACTCCCTGATACCTGAGTCTGGATACTTTGTGAGGGTTCCTACGGTATTTGCATGGCGGTTTAGGTATTCAAAGTGTGAGGCATTGGGCACTCCCTGGTATCCCGGACCAAAGTGTGAGGCAAACTGGACATTCCCTGGTGGCACCCCTGTGCTAAAGTGTGGCTATCGGAGTATTTCAAAGATACTGGTGTGAGATAGTGGATTATTGTGTTTATCGAGAGAAAAAGAGTCGGTAAGATGAGTGTGGTGCATCGTCTCATACATGGTCATATGTTTTAAGGAATGAACGACTTTTGTATATTTTCCCTCTTATTTTTATAATTGAATTCTTCCCATGATTAAACCATTGAATTTACAAACTTTCAAAGGGAAAATTTGTAAAGGGTTATGTTTTATATTCAAAGTCATGTTTTTAATACTCACCAGCTTCTTGAAGCCGACGACGTTGATGCGTCCTGGACATTCGTGTTCAGGCTTTTCAGGTTACAACTATGCTGAGCCTTATGACTATGCTAATTGAGAATGGCTGCTTTTGGAAGAGAAACTGTTATCGTTATTGTATATTTTAAGATTATATGCTTTAAGGTTATATGTTATAAACTATTTTGTAATAAGGATGACTGTATTAGACGTTAAGTTATTGTTTTGTTTTCAAGGCGGTCTGTGCCTTAGATGACCCGTGCTGTAATATTTATTAAGTTAGAATAATATTTGTAAGCTTTGATTGCTCTACTCTGATTATTTCTGATTATTGTTTATCGTTGTTCGACGTTTGGGACGGAATCGATCCTTCAAACTGTCGCGACCTACGAGTCCATAAAGGAAATTAAACGCTTTCCATATTAATGCTACGTCAGGGCGTGACACCATTATCGAATGGAAAAACTGAAGAGTTAAAGAAAGGGAAAAACAAAACAAAATAATCGCGGATAGCCAGGTTCGAACCCGAGACCTCAGAGTTAAAGGTCCTCATTCCCCACCACTCCGTTATCATGTGACTGAGTAATTATTGATATATATATATATTGTGAGACCTAGAACCAAATAGGGTGATTTAAATTAATTAGTAAAGTGAAAACGATGCAAAAATTATATATATTTATTTTATTTATTATATTTTTTTGGGGGGGCATTTATATTTGTGATATGGGGGTTTATATTGTTAATTATTGATATCTTGGGGTCCTAAAGCGATATGGGGAAGTTTGGGAACTTAAATGCATGCTTTAAAGAATGTTGGGGTGTTAAACACAATTTTTAAAACATGAAAAAAATCAGTCTTAAGGAAACATACGTATGTTTCATTCACTGTATGTTTTGAGGGTTTACAAAAAAAAAAAAAACAAGAAGAAGAGAAAAGAGAGAAGAAGAACAAGAGTTTGAAGAAATCTTGAAGCTTAATAATCAAAACATTCAATTGAGCAATAATTTCAAGTTACAAAGGGAAGAACAAGTGGGTATGTCTCTCTCTCTCTCTCTAGGGTTCTTTGTAATTGGGGTTTATAGATTTTGGTTTTTGTAATCTGAAATTTGATGTTTAAATTCATGTTTAGACTTTGCTAAGATGATTCTTGAGTCATATATATGATGTAGTATGAATCCTACATGATAAATTTGAGTTTTGAGGAAGTTTGAAAAATGGGTTTTTTTTTAGGGTTTGTAAAAAATCCGAAAATTGAAAGTTTGGGTATTTGATTTTTGTTGGGTTTTGGAGTTGTTTGAGTGTTTATATATGCTTTATATACCATTAGGATCCTTGGTTTCAAGTTTGGTAAAGATTGGTTGTGAATTGGGAGTTTCACCATTGTTGTGTTCTTGAAGCTTTCAAGAGCTTGAAGAAGAACTTTTGGGTATTTTTGCAAATCTGAAAATTGGTTTGAAATTGGGTGTTTTTTTGAGTTTGATAGATGGAATGATGAAGGTGGGATAGGTTCTTGAATGGTAGAAGTAACTTGTGGGTTAGAAATTCATGAAAATCATGATTTTGAGTTATTTTGGGTCTTGGTATTACAAAAACAAAACAGGGGCTGCTTTAAAAATAATTAAAATTGGCTTGTGAAATCAATATTTAAGTGTGATTTTGATTATAAATTATGCTTATTAGCCTATGTATGCGATAGAACCTAATTATTTAAGATTTCAGGTTCAGAGGCAAGTGGGAACGCCCCGAAAGAGCTGCCAGAGCGAGCGGACTAAATCATTGCACTAATTTTCATAAAGACTCGAGGTGGGTTTTTCTAGAAACTATAATAATGTAGTATGGACATTGTTGGTTGAGTTTATATTTTTGTTGAATGGAAATCGTAAGTGGGTTGTATGAAATACATACATTGAGCATGACACGAATATTATATGTCATGCACGTGCATAGCGAAGGCGATAAAAATCCAAGTAGCGAAACTTGGAAACGGCCAAAAGACCCGAGCGAAATGGGCCCGGGTGCGTGTATCATTTCATTTATGGGAATGCATTGCATTAGCGTACATGTTAGTTGAAATTACTTGCATGCGGATTGTGTGTTGACTTGAATGTTTTTATTGCATTATTTTGGTTTTCTAGCTGTGAGCCAAGGGTTGCTCACACCCACACAGGCCTTTTTGTAGGTACTGCGGTATAGACGCCACTGCCGTGAGTCTCGAGTTGTTATGTATGTCTAGGATGTATATGCGTCATTTTGGATTTGGCTTGTTGGATTTGTAAACGTTTGTATTAAACTTATGTTGTTAACGGATTTATGTATGTGTACCTTGGATGATGATTTGGGTAGTATTTATGGTGTAAATATTTGAGGTTGGGTTTGTGAATATTTTAAGGTTGACATCATGTTTGTACGGACATTGTGTTGATGGATTCATGCGTATGTTTTGGAGTTTCTAGATTTGTAATATATGTAGCGTTCTTGAGAAATCCATGATTTTATTTTGGATTAAGAAATAGGAATTTGTTTATGATGTTTATAGTTATGTTTGGTTGTGTATTAGAGGCGTAATAGTGATATGTTTGAAATGGTTGAAATATTCCTTTTGGGTTGGAAGTTTGGTGGTTTTAAAAAAAAAATGAAGTTTGTGGCTTAAGCCAAGAACAAAAAAAAATAATAATAATAATAATATTAATAATAAATATTGATATGTTGGCTTTTACGGAAACAAGTACAATTTTCTCTAGAAAACTCGAAATCACACACCGCTCGAACCGTTGGATCCGTGTCTCAAATATTTTCTTTTTGAAATTATATTTGGGCAAAAAAAAAAAATTTAAATGACATTTTTGCCCTTGGGATTAAACTTTGCATAGACTTTATTTAGTAGTTTTTTTTATTATTTGCGTTTAGCGGGGTTTTCGCGAGCGTTCCGGCCACAGCGGGTCGGGGCGCTACAGCTTGGTATCAGAGCCTAGGTTTATAGGTTCTGTATATGTTGTTGTCATTGTGTTTAGATCATGGCAGCGGATTAGGCGTTGAGTTGGGTTGTATGGGTTCTCGTTTGTGAACTAACAATAAATGTTATTATTATGTTTGCTTCGCAAACTTGTGTTATTTACAGAAATTGCGAAAACATGATTCCGGGAGACCGATTGGAAGGCGAAGAGGGGGAGGGGACACATCATCCACCAGGTAATCAGGAGGTCGAACAATCACGACCGACGGGACAAGGACAACCTTCCCAAGCAGAACACATGTTTGAGTCGATGACGAGATATTTTGACTTAAAAATTGAAGCGGCAGTTGCAGGGTCTAGTAAGAGTAAAGAGGAGCCGGGGAGGTTGTACGAAAAATTTATGAAGTATCATCCGCCAACATTTTCGGGAATGGGTACCCCAATAGAAGCTGAAAAATGGTTTAAAAAGATGGTGGCCATATTCGAAGTTATGCAAATCGACAATGATAATCGTGTGATGCTAGCCGCATTTACATTCACTGACAGGGCAAATTATTGGTGGAAGGACTTGAAGGCCCATTTGAAGACACCGATGGTGGGGAGAAGAGAACCTAATGAGATTACTTGGGAGAAATTTGAGTTAGAGTTCAACAAGAAATTTTTTACTGAAACATACCGCAATGAGAAGCGGCGAGAGTTTATAAATCTTGTGCAAGGGCGAGATGTGACGGTGGAGGAGTATGAAGCTCAGTTCACGGTTTTGTCCCGATTTGCAATGAGGTTGGTAGAAGATGAATATGAAAAGTGCAGAAAATTTCAGGACGGTTTGTAATTCTCGATCTGATCGAAACTTTCAGCGTTAGATATACGAAACTATCTCGAATTGGTGGAGAGAGCGAAGTTGGTTGAAAAAGATGTACGAGAATCCATGACCTTCCGAGAATAACAAAAGCGAGGAAGGACTGAAGTGAGTGGGCCTAGCCGTGGGGGTCCAAGACCAAGATTACAAGAGGCTCTGGGTAGAGGTCGAGGGTTTGTACAACCACAACGAGGCGGAGGATCAAGCGGTGCCAGTGGATCGGGTTCAGGATCTATAAGACCACCTTCAGGCCGTAGTGGTTCTTCTGGGGGTGTTACTTGTTACCGGTGTGGGACTCCTGGGCATATTTCTCGTGATTGCCCGATGCCCGATAGGCGAGAATGCTATAAGTGTGGGCGACCGGGTCATATGGCAAGAGATTGCACTGTGGTGACCGAGGCCGTATCCTCAACGACTGTTTCGTCAGGCAGGGGTCGAGGTCAGGGGCGAGGACAACCAAGAGGGGGTTCTAGCATGAGTGGTACCGGAGGACAAGCTCGAGTTTTTGCGATGACAAAGAAGGATGCGGAGGCGACACCGCAAGTAGTGACGGGTATGATTCTAATTTCAAACTATGTTGCGTATACATTGTTTGACTCGGGTTCTACTCACTCCTTTATATCTATAAACTTTGCAAACAAATTTAACGATTATTTGACTGAGTTGAGAGAAAAGTTAATAGTATCTACGCCATTAGGAAATAAAGTGGAAATTAAGTGGGTTTATGAGGGTGTGTGGTACAAATAGAAAATCGTGGAATGGGGGTGAATTTATTGCCGTTAGATATAGAAGACTTCGATGTTATTCTGGGAATGAATTGGTTGTCAACTTATCACGCGTCAATAAATTGTTTTAATAAAGAAGTCACCTTTAGAATCCCGAATGAGGCCGAGTTTGTATTTTGGGGGGAGCGACGGGTAACACCAACGAGTTTGATTTCAGTAATTGACGCGAGACAAATGTTAAACAAAGGGTATGAATGTGTTATTGTGTATGCGATTGATGCGACAAAAGTAGAAATGCAGATAGAAACAGTTCCAATTGTGAATGAGTATTCGGACGTGTTTCCCGAGGAATCTCCAGGTGTTGTGCCAGAAAGAGAAGTAGAATTTACTATTGATTTAGTTCCTGGAACTATGCCAATATCGATCCCACCTTATAGAATGGCACCAGCGGAATTAAAAGAATTGAAAATACAGTTGGATGATTTGTTAAAAAGGGGATTTATTCAACCCAGTGTGTCACCATAGGGAGCGCCAGTATTGTTCGTTAAAAAGAAAGATGGAACCATGCGATTATGCATTGATTACAGACAATTAAATAAGGTGACCATTAGAAACAAATATCTGATGCCTAGGGTGGATGATTTGTTTGATCAGCTTCAAGGAGCAAAAATATTTTCGAAAATTGATTTGAGATCGGGCTATCACCAGCTTAGAGTCAGAGAAAGCGATGTAGAGAAGACTGCGTTCCGAGTCCGATATGGTCATTTTGAATTCCTTGTGATGCCAGTTGGGTTGACAAATGCGCCGGCAGTGTTTATGGATTTGATGAACAGAGTGCTCAAGCCATTTTTAGATAGCTTCGTGATAGTGTTCATTGACGACATTCTAGTATATTCGCGCAGTATGGAAGAACACAAAAATCATTTGAGATTAGTATTGCAGAAATTGAGGGAAGAGCGATTATACGCTAAATTAAGCAAATGCGAATTCTGGCTAGATGAAGTAGCATTTCTGGGACATGTAGTTTCTAGTGATGGAATTAAAGTTGATCCCAAAAAAGTTGAAGCTATGTTGTTGTGGCCGACACCAGTGAGCGTTACAGAAATTCGAAGTTTTCTGGGATTAGCAGGCTATTACCGCCGATTTATCAAGAACTTCTCATCGATTGCACTGCCATTGACTAAGCTGACCAGAAAAGGGGTGAAATATCATTGGAGTAGAGAGTGCGAAGAAAGTTTTCAGGAACTGAAAAATCGATTAACACAAGCGCCAGTACTTATTATTTCAACAAGTACAGAATGTTTTGTGGTATACAGTGATGCGTCACATCAGGGTCTGGGCTGCGTTTTGATGCAAAATGGGAAGGTAATAGCATATGCATCAAGGCAGTTAAAACCACATGAGTTGAATTATCCGATGCACGATTTAGAATTGGCGGCGATTGTTTTTGCATTGAAATTGTGGAGGCACTATTTGTATGGGAAAAGTTGTGAAATCTTTACTGATCACCAAAGCTTGAAGTACTTATTCACGCAGAAGGAATTGAATTTGAGACAGAGGCGTTGGCTTGAACTAATCAAAGATTATGATTGCACGATTCATTATCATCCAGGGAAGGCGAATGTAGTGGCCGATGCGCTAAGTCAAAAATCTCAAGGCCTACTTTCTTGTATCCAATGCACTGGGGTCGATTTTATTCGAGAGATGAAAATAATGGAAGTTGAGCTAGAGATGTCAGACACTGAAGCCTTTATAGCACGGTTCCAAGTGAGACCGATTCTAGTGGACAGAATTCAGGAGCTACAAAATACTGACTCAAGGTTGATAAAATTTAGAGAAGAAGTGATAAGTGGAAAGTGAAAAGACTTTATTATTCGAGCTGATGGAGTTCTCTGTTATGGAACTCGAATGTGTGTACCCCAAAATAAGGAGTTGCGAAAGGAGATTTTAGAAGAAGCGCACAGTTCAGCGTATGCCATGCACCCAGGAAGCACTAAACTTTATAAGACAATCAAGGAATATTATTGGTGGCCAGCGATGAAGAGAGAAATAGCAGAATTTGTGGCTCGATGCTTGGTATGTCAACAAGTAAAAGCTGAACACCAGCGACCGGGGGGCTTGTTGCAACCACTACCGATTCCCGAGTGGAAATGGGAACATGTTACCATGGATTTTGTGCGAGGACTTCCGCCAACACAAAAAGGTAATGAGTCAATTTGAGTCATTGTTGACAGATTGACTAAGTCAGCACATTTTCTGCCTGTGAAAGCAACGTTTACTCTTGATAGATATGCAAGAATTTATGTGAATGAAATCGTCCGATTGCATGGAGCCCCAGTATCTATTATTTCCGACCGTGGCCCTAATTTTACCTCGCATTTTTGGAAACATCTACAAGAAGCGATGGGAACTAAATTGAAATTCAGCACTGCGTTTCACCCTCAAACTGATGGACAGTTAAAGAGAACAATTCAAACACTTGAGGACATGTTACGAGCGTGCGTGATGGAGTTTTCAGGCAGTTGGGAGAATCATCTACCATTGGTTGAATTTGCGCATAACAACAGCTATCACAGTAGCATCGGTATGGCACCATTTGAGGCTCTCTATGGGAGGAAGTGTAGGACTCCTTTATGCTGGGGTGAAGTGGGCGAAAGTAAAATTGAAAGCAGAATATTTGGGCCTGAGATTATTCAGGAAACGGCGAGTAAGATTAATATTATTCGTGAAAAGTTGAAAACCTCTCAGAGTCGGCAGAAAAGTTACGCAGATACTCGTAGACGAGAACTTGAATTTGAAGTGGGTGATCAAGTATTTTTGAAAGTCTCACCGAGGAAAGACGTTATGCGATTTGGGAAGAAAGGGAAATTATCTCCGAGGTACATTGGGCCTTACGAAATTATAGAAAAAATCAGAACTGCGGCATATAAATTGAAATTATCGGCCGAATTGTCACGACTACATGATGTGTTCCATGTCTCAATGTTACGTAAATATGTGAAAGATCCATCGCACGTATTAGAATCAGAACCGTTAGAGCTTGATGAGAATCTATCGTATGAAGAGAAACCTGTTCAAATCCTAGACCAACAGGTGCGGCAGTTGAGGAACAAAGAGATTCCTATGGTAAAAGTTTTATGGCGAAGTCAAGTGATCGAGGAGATGGCATAGGAAACCGAGGAAAGCATGCGAAAGCAATATCCGTAACTCTTCAATCACGGTATGTAATTTCGGGAACGAAATTTATTTTAACGAGGGGAGAGTTGTGTGACCTAGAACCAAATAGGGTGATTTAAATTAATTAGTAAAGCGAAAACGATGCAAAAATTATATATATTTATTTTATTTATTATATTTTTTTGGGGCATTTATATTTGTGATATGGGGGTTTATATTGTTAATTATTGATATCTTGGGGTCCTAAAGCGATATGGGGAAGTTTGGGAACTTAAATGCATGCTTTAAAGAATGTTGGGGTGTTAAACACAATTTTTAAAACATAAAAAAAAAATCAGTCTTAAGGAAACATACGTATGTTTCATTCACTGTATGTTTTGAGGGTTTACAAAAAAAAAAAAAAACAAGAAGAAGAGAAAAGAGAGAAGAAGAACAAGAGTTTGAAGAAATCTTGAAGCTTAATAATCAAAACATTCAATTGAGCAAGAATTTCAAGTTACAAAGGGAAGCATTCAATTGGGGTATGTCTCTCTCTGTCTCTAGGGTTCTTTGTAATTGGGGTTTATAGATTTTGGTTTTTGTAATATGAAATTTGATGTTTAAATTCATGTTTAGACTTTGCTAAGATGATTCTTGAGTCATATATATGATGTAGTATGAATCCTACATGATAAATTTGAGTTTTGAGGAAGTTTGAAAAATGGGTTTTTTTTTAGGGTTTGTAAAAAATCCGAAAATTGAAAGTTTGGGTATTTGATTTTTGTTGGGTTTTGGAGTTGTTTGAGTGTTTATATATGCTTTATATACCATTAGGATCCTTGGTTTCAAGTTTAGTAAAGATTGGTTGTGAATTGGGGGTTTCACCATTGTTGTGTTCTTGAAGCTTTCAAGAGCTTGAAGAACTTTTGGGTATTTTTGCAAATCTGAAAATTGGTTTGAAATTGGGTATTTTTTTGAGTTTGATAGATGGAATGATGAAGTTGGGATAGGTTCTTGAATGGTAGAAGTAACTTGTGGGTTAGAAATTCATGAAAATCATGATTTTGAGTTATTTTGGGTCTTGGTATTACAAAAACAAAACAGGGGCTGCTTTAAAAATAATTAAAATTGGCTTGTGAAATCAATATTTAAGTGTGATTTTGATTATAAAATATGCTTATTAACCTATGTATGCGATAGAACCTAATTATTTAAGATTTCAGGTTCAGAGGCAAGTGGGAACGCCCCGAAAGAGCTGCCGAAGCGAGCGGACTAAATCATTGCACTAATTTTCATAAAGACTCGAGGTGGGTTTTTCTAGAAACTATAATAATGTAGTATGGACATTGTTGGTTGAGTTTATATTTTTGTTTAATGGAAATCGTAAGTGGGTTGTATGAAATACATACATTGAGCATGACACGAATATTATATGTCATGCACGTGCATAGCGAAAGCGATAAAAATCCAAGTAGCGAAACTTGGAAACGGCCAAAAGACCCGAGCGAAATGGGCCCGGGTGCGTGTGTCATTTCATTTATGGGAATGCATTGCATTAGCGTACATGTTAGTTGAAATTACTTGCATGCGGATTGTGTGTTGACTTGAATGTTTTTATTGCATTATTTTGGTTTTCTAACTGTGAGCCAAGGGTTGCTCACACCCACACAGGCCTTTTTGCAGGTACTGCGGTGTAGACGCCACTGCCGTGAGTCTCGAGTTGTTGTGTATGTCTAGGATGTATGTGCATCATTTTGGATTTGGCTTGTAAACGTTTGTATTAAACTTATGTTGTTAACGGATTTATGTATGTGTACCTTGGATGATGATTTGGGTAGTATTTATGGTGTAAATATTTGAGGTTGGGTTTGTGAATATTTTGAGGTTGACATCATGTTTGTACGGACATTGTGTTGATGGATTCATGCGTATGTTTTGGAGTTTCTAGATTTGTAATATATGTAACGTTCTTGAGAAATCCATGATTTTATTTTGGATTAAGAAATAGGAATTTGTTTATGATGTTTATAGTTATGTTTGGTTGTGTATTAGAGGCGTAATAGTGATATGTTTGAAATGGTTGAAATATTCCTTTTGGGTTGGAAGTTTGGTGGTTTTAAAAAAAAAAATGAAGTTTGTGGCTTAAGCCAAGAACAAAAAAAAAATAATAATAATAATAATATTAATAATAAATATTGATATGTTGGCTTTTACGGAAACAAGTACAATTTTCTCTAGAAAACTCGAAATCACACACCGCTCGAACCGTTGGATCCGTGTCTCAAATATTTTCTTTTTGAAATTATATTTGGGCAAAAAAAAAATTTTTAAATGACCTTTTTGCCCTTGGGATTAAACTTTGCATAGACTTTATTTAGTAGTTTTTTTTATTATTTGCGTTTAGCGGAGTTTTCGCGAGCGTTCCGGCCACAGCGGGTCGGGGCGCTACATATATATTAAGTATATATATATATGGTGAAAAGTCTCCCGTAGAGATAATCCATGATCCTCCCGAAGAAGAAAACTCTTGAAGAGATTATGGAGAATCATACTAATTGTCCTCTCGAAGAAGGAATTTTACTTTGTATTATTATGTGATGACCAAGGGCCAATACTCCTAAGGTAGGAAGGCCAAGATGGATGAGGTGAGGTCAGGTGTGGGGGCTTATCTCACATCACCTGGGGTGAAGATCCTGGACTAGTTTATAAGGATTAATCGCCCCTCTATATGCAACATGGCCTTTTAAAATCGTGAGGGAGCTAAACACGAAAGAACTTCACAGTTAAGTGTGCTGCTGCCAGAGCAGTACCAGGGATGGGTGACCCCCTGGTAAGTTCTTTGTGTTTAGACCCAAAGTGGACAATATTATTGCTGGACGGGGAAGTGGGTCATTACAAGTGGTATCAGAGCGGAAACCCAGCCAGAAGTGTGGGGCGAGTCCCACACAAGGACGTGTGGCCCTTAAGAGGGTGGATTGTGACGACCAAGAGCCAATACTCCTGAGGCAGGAAGGCCAAGATGGATGAGGTGAGGTCAGGTGTGGGGCTTGTCTCACATCGGGGTAAAGTTCCTGGACTAGTTTATAAGGATTAATCGCCCCTCTATATGCAATAAGGCCTTTTAAAACCGTAAGGGAGCTAAACACGAAAGAACTTCACAGTTAAGCGTGTTGCTGTCAGAGCAGTACCAGGGATGGGTGACCCCCTAGGAAGTTTTTTGTGTTTAGACCCAAAGCGGACAATATTATTGCTAGACGGAGAGGTGGGTCGTTAAGTATTTCATCGTTTATTTGATATTAATCTATTTATTTGCATGACTTCATTTTTACTTGATTCTACACATTATTTTCTTGTATATGTATAGTGTTTGAATATATCGAATCTTGACAAGTTTAAAATTGTACCTCTAGACATCTCGGGAAACAACTATCTATCATGGGCTCATAAGGCTGAAATACGATTAAAAGCAAAGGATCTTTGGAATACTGTTGTAGAAGGAAATTATGAATCAGAACGAGACCAAGCCAGTGCACTAGAGTTTATCCAGCACCATATCCATGAAGGATTACAAGATGAATATCTTGTAGTAAAAAGCCCTCTTGTCCTCTGGACCAATTTGAAAGATTGTTTTTAACATATAAAATTAATTACTTTACCAACAGCTCGATATAACTGGATCCAACTACAATTCCAGGATCATAAGACAGTTTGAGAGTAAAATTCAGCTTTATTTCAAATTGCTTCTCAATTGGAATTGTGTGGAAAAACGGCCACTGATTCAGAGATGATAGAAAAGACACCATCTACTTTTCATCCCTCAAGTGTGCTATTACAGGAGCAATATCGAGAGCAGAGATTTATGAAGTACTCCTCATTAATATCATGTCTTCTCGTGGCAGAACAAAATAGTGAATTATTGATGAAAAATCATCATCGTCGTCCAACTGGCTCTACTCCATGGCCTAAAGCACATGGGACCACATTCGCTGAAAAGGATGAAGTTCCACACAATACTCAAAAAATTGGATGAGGAGGGAAACATGGATATGGTCGTGGGAATAAACGTAATCGTGGTCATGGTCATAATCATGGTCGTGGTCAAGGAAAAAATAAACATTGGTACCGTGAGGGTTATCATCCATATAAGACAATACACCTTACTACCCGAAGTGGAATAGAAATGGAAAAGGTGTACAAAAGTCTGTCAAGAAAGATGAAGATGGCTGCTACAGATGTGGCATGAAAAGGGCATTGGTCGCGTACTTGTCGTACGCCAAAACATTTAGTAGATCTCTATCAGACCTCAATAAAAGGAAAGGGAAAGAAAATAAGATAGAGACAAATTTTGTTGACCACGATGATCCATTGGATGTCACTCATGTTGATGTGGCTGATTTCCTGTTTGACTCTGATCCTTACCTTGGTCCCTTAAACAATGAATGTGTTTAGACCATCTATGCTATGTATTAATGTTTGGCTTGTAGTAATATGCATGTACTTTTCTTGATGTATTAACGTTTGGCTTGCAGCACTATACATGTATTTTCCTTGAATAATAAATAAACCTTTTGTTTGTACTAATATATAAATTCTATTACTTGATAGATTGCATGATGAAAGGTGGAGATATATGTCTGGTTGATAGTGCAACTACACATACCATTCTCCGAGACCAAAGATTTTTCTTGAACTTAAAATTAGCAGAAGCCAGTGTGTACACAATGTCCGGTACATCTAGTCTCATTGAAGGATCTGGAAAAGCGAACATTATTTTTTCAAAAGGAACAACAATTCATTTAGAAAATGCTTTATACTCCAGCTAATCTCGAAGGAATTTACTCAGTTTTAAATATATCCGTCGAAATGAATACCATGTTAAAACTGTTAATGAAGGTAATATTGATTACCTTTGCATCATTAAAGTTGTTTCAAACAAAAAGCACATTTTGGAAAAACTTCATGCTCATCCCTCCGGGTTGTACCAGGCAACGATTAATACTATTGAATCACATGTTATGATAAACCAAAAGATTTCTGACCCAAAAGGTTTTGGTCTTAGGCATGACCGTCTAGGCTACCATGGAGCTATTATGATTTGTAGATTATTGAAACCTCACATGGACATCCTTTGGAAAATTAGAAAATTCTTCTGCCTAATGATAATCCGTGTACCACTTGTTCACAAGGAAAATTGATTGTAAGATCATCTCCTACAAAAGTAAACTTTGAATCCCCTAGCCTTTTTGGAACGCATCCAAGGAGATATATGTGGACCTATCCATCCAGCATCTGGACTATTTTCTTATTTCATGGCCTTACTTGATGCTTGATGCTTCTACTAGATGGTCACATGTTTGTTTGTTATAATCTCGTAATGCTGCATTTGCTAGGCTTCTTGCCCAAATCATTTGATTACGAGCACAATTTTTTGACTACCCTATAAAGGCTATACGCCTTGACAATGCCAGTGAATTCACATCTAAGGTTTTTGATGACTATTGCATGTTTATTGGTATTCATGTTGAACATCCTGTTGCTCATGTACACATACAAAATGGGTTGGCTGAATAGTTTATCAAATGTTTCAAATTGATTGCTAGACCTTTACTTTTAAGAATGAAACTACTTGTTTCTGCTTGGGGTCATGCCATATTACATGTTGCATCATTGGTTCGCATTAGACCAACTGCTCATCATAAATACTCTCCTTTACAACTCATTTTTGGGCAACCACCCAATGTTTCTCATTTAAGAGTATTTGGTTATGCTGTGCAAGTTCCTATTGCACCTCCACAACGTGCAAAAATGGGGCCTCAGCTACATCTTGGGATTTATGTTGGTTTTGATTCTCCATCTATAATAAGATATCTTGAACCTCTAGCGGGTGATCTCTTTAAGGCAAGGCTTGCAGATTGCCATTTTGATGAAACAGTATTCCCACCATTAGAGGGGCAAAGCTGGAGCCCGAAGCTCAATGAGAAATTTCTTGGCAAACATCGACTCTGTCTCATCTTGACCCCCGTACTACTTAATGTGAACTTGAAGTGCAAAGGATCATTCATTTACAAGAAATTGTAAATCAATTGCCTGATGCATTCACTGATACAAAGAAAATGGTAAAATCATATGTACCAGCTGTAAACACTCCTGCGAGAATTGAAATCCCCGTAGGATAATCTGGTAGTGTAGTGGTAAGTAAATCTATAGTACGCTTGAAGCGTGGTAGACCTAGTGGTGCAAAAGGCAAAGTCCCTAGAAAGAAAAAAACTAAAGGGGCAAATAAATGAGGTAGAAATTCCTAGAGAAACCTCAAAAGGCATGATCGAAGTACTTTATAAATCGAATGTTGATAACATATTTCCCCCGAAGAGGCACAAGTATTAGAGAATAAAGAAATATTGATAAATTATATATCCACTGGAAATATATTGGATTGTAATAATATTGTCATGAATCATGCATTTGCTTTTACTGTAGCACTTGAAATTACCCGAAGTGATGATGATCTTGAACCACATAGCATTGAAGAATGTCGATATAAAAAGGATTGGCCAATGTGGAAGAGAATATCCAAGCGGAGTTGAACTCATTGAAAAAATGAGAAGTATTTGGGCCTATAGTCTGTGCACCTAAAGATGTGAATCCTGTTGGATACAAATGGGTATTTGTGCGGAAACGTAATGAACAGGATGAGATTGTGCGATACAAGGCCAAACTTGTAGGTTTCTCGCAGAGACCTTGTATAGATTATGATGAAACATATTCTCCTGTCATGGATGCTATTACGTTTCGATTCCTGATTAGCCTATCAGTCTCCGAAGGACTAGATATGTGCTTGATAGACGTGGTTATAGCATATTTATATGGATCACTAGACAGTCACATACATATGAGAATCCCTAAAGGATTTAAAATGCCTAAAGCATACCTCTGAACCACGAAATATGTACTCGATAAAATTGCAAAGATCTTTATACGGATTAAAGCAATCCGGACGCATGTAGTATAATCGACTGAGTGAATACTTGTTGAAAGAAGGATATATAAATAATCCTATGTGTCCATGCATTTTCATTAAGAGATCAGAATATGGCTTTACAATTATTGTGGTGTATGTAGATGATCTAAATCTTGTAGGAACTCCTGAAGAACTCACAAGAACTGTTGATTATTTAAAGGGGGAATTTGAAATGAAAGATCTCGGAAAAACAAAATTTTGCCTTAGATTGCAACTCGAACATTTCCCTGAAGGGATACTCTTACATCAATCTACATATACGGAGAAAATTTTAAAATATTTCTATATGGATAATGCTCATCTATTGACTACTCCGATGGTAGTTCGATCACTTGATGTAAAGAAGGATCCCTATCGTCCTCAAGATGATGAAGAGGAGTTACTTGGCCCCGAAGTACCATATCTGAGTGCAGTTGGTGCTCTCATGTATCTTGCAAATTGTACACAACCAGATATTGCATTTGCTGTCAATTTGCTAGCAAGATTTAGCTCAGCTCCAACTCGAAGACATTGGAACAGAATCAAGCACATTTTTTTGCTATCTTCGTGGTACAATTGATTTAGGATTGTTTTATCCAAGGGAATCCAAATCACTATTAGTTGGATATGCAGATGCTGGTTATCTTTCTAATCCACACAAAGCTAGATCTCAAACCGGCTATGTATTTACTTGTGGCGATACTGCTATATCATGGCTATCTATGAAGCAGGCGTTGACTGCCACTTCTTCAAATCATTCTGAGATTCTTGTACTACATGAAACCAATCGTGAATGTGTTTGGTTGAGACCCATGATACAGTATATTTGAGAGTCGTGTGACTTACCTTCAATCAAAGATACACCAACAACACTCTATGAAGATAATGCTGCATGTGTAGCACAAATCAGAGGGGGATTCATTAAAAGTGATAGAACCAAGCACATCTCATCAAATTTTTTCTATACACATGAGCTCCAAGAAAAGGGTAAAATCAATGTTCAACATGTACGCTCTATTGACAATTTGGCATATCTATTCACCAAAACACTACTAGATACAACGTTCAAGAATCTAGTGCATAGCATTGGAATGCGCCGACTGAAGGAGTTCTCTTGAAAAAAAATTCATACTCATGCAGACATGAGGGGGAGCAATCGATTGGCAAGAATATTCTCTTTTAGATAGACATCCAAAGGGGGAGTGTTATGAATATATAGTGGATGCCTATCACATGTTAGTTTTGGAAGGATACAATTTTGGTGGTAAGTAGCATGTGAATGGTTGTTGGCTTTAATTTGATTAAGGAGTTTGGAGCTATATATCATGTGAATATAAAAGAAGACACAAACGAGTTTTCTATAAGTGGGAATGAACATCCTCAATGTTGAGGTGACGAAAGTGATAGAGAAGAGATTTGGTGAAAGATCGTATAGAAGGTTCAAGTGAAGAAGAATATTAGTATGCTATACTGGTAAGATATGAGTGCTTGCATTGTGCTGTTATCACAATAATAAATATGATCCCCTCTGCAGTGGACGTAGGCAAATTGCCGAACCAACTGAATTATTTGTGTCCCTTTGAGTTAATTATTCATTGTGTGCATGTTTAATTATTAGTTTCATAACATGAATTAGTTATATAGCTTCAAGGGTTGGTAATTTTCATTTCTTTCACGAGAAATGCTGTGCTCCCTAAATGTGGATTTCAAATAATTATTGGATTAATTACAGAAACACCCCCTGTGATTAGACCTTTTATTAGTTACTCTCCTATACTTTAAATTTTATCACAAATACTCCATGTGGTCTGCACTAAAGTGAAACAGCCACTTTTTCCGTTAAAGTTAACTGAAATGGGTAAAAGTTCAAAATTACCCCTATTACATGCTAATGAGAACACCCTTATATTCTTAAATATTTATTTAGGCATATGTGGTATATTATTATATTATTTTGATATTATATTTGTTGCTAGAGACTATTCTGTTGTCTCTTTGGGGTACTTTTGTGATAGCGAATTTGACACACACACACACACACACACACACACACATAGTTTTGGAGATAAATTTTTTTTCATTTATTTTTATTTTTATTTTTATTATAGATCTTAGTACATCACTATACTGGATTTCACTGTGTGTGGCCAAGAGTAGATAAAAAAAGAAGAAGCTAATATAGCAACAAGATTTTGTGTGTGTCCAATGGTAGATAAATAAAATAATATAATATAATATATCACCAAGTGATATTGTCAAAATCAAGTTCTTAGTTAACCCTTTTAAAATGTAGTACAATGGAAATAGGGTGTCGAGTCCACAGGGATTGGAATGCACAATGCTTGGTGGACGCTTAAATACCAATTATCATGCAAGAAGAAATTACCAAACTAAGAAATAAAATTGAGTCTTTTCGACTTTGGATTCGATTCAATTTGTGTTAACTTATACTACAATGACTATTTAGAAAACGTGAAGTAAATTTGAACAAAGTTAAGGCCTAAGTTTAATTAAAAATTGAGAGTTTTGTATATGGAGAAATTGAGGTTGGAGAGCATTCCCCCACCTTGGACCAAACCACACATGGTTCTCATACTTGTAGCACATTCTAGAGTAGAAAATTCCATTGTGACAAACTATCAAACATGTGGTAGTCAACCAACATGTTAGATAGATGTTCTAATGCAGTACATAGGTATGTGGTTAGAGTTTAGAGATTTAACAACTTCCAATGCTTGACATTGGAGGTGGGGTCTCAAACATCAAACCATACACCCATGAACTCTAGAAATGCTATAAAATGTGAGAGTCCTACAATAAAACACACTTGGGTCCAATGGTGGGTTTATGATCCCCAACCTACATGATTTAGCTACTCATAATCATAATAACAACAATATTAAAGAGAGGGGAAGAGAAAGTATACCAACTAGAGTAACCCATAATGAATGCCATAAAAAAAAACAAGATGTTCTTCAACAAAAAGCTTCAAAGTATTCAATACAAACCCACTATTCTCTCTCTAACACTAAATGAAAGTAGATGATAGGTAGTTGAGAAGTAATGGTGGAGAGAGATGAGGGGATTGGAGAGAGGGAGAGTTTACAACTAAGGAATACAAGAAAAAGAAAAGCTAACCCTAAATAAAACTTATCTCTAACTATATATACTACCTACACAAAATGGCAAAGTTGTAAAAAAAAGAGGAGAACATCAGCATAAGCGGATCGATCCCTTTACAAAGGGCGGATCGATCTGCCTTTAATTTGGGCATTTACTAGCTTCTCGAGAAAACGCGGATCGATCCGCTCTTTTAGCCGGATCGATCCATCTCAGGATCATTGTCGCAGAATGGCACAAGAAGATCGCGGATTGATCCCCTCAAAATGGCGCATCAATCTGCTCTTTTCGAATCTAATAGCAAGTTTAAAAATGACACGCAGATCGATCCCCTCTAAAGGGCGGATCGATCCGGATTTCTGAAATCTCTTCTTTGCCCCTCTTTTACTCCGTGGATGCTACAAGGGTTGGAATTCACTTCACCCAAGCTTGTATAACCTACAAGAAAAAGATCTTTATTAGCTCAATGAGAGTAACAACAAGAACAATCAAAAGCACAATTTATCCATTAACTCTCCGGTTTAAGTAACGATTCGTGTCCACTAAGCGAAAAATCATGAAGTTAGAATTGCAATATTGGACACGAATCACCAAGACTCTGTGTGTGTGTCCAAGGGTGGATCAAAAATAAAAATAAAAATTTAAATAAATTCGGTCTCACGAAGGTACCTCAAAGTGACCATAGAATGGTCTCTAGCAACAAATGTAATAATGTATCACATATGCCTAAATATATATTTAAGCATAGAAAAGTGTTCTCATTAGCATGTAATAGGGGTAATTTTATATTTTACCCATTTTCAGTTAACTTTATCCAAAAAAGTGACTGTTTCACTTTAGTCTAGACCACATGGGGTATTAGTGATACAATTTAAAGTACGGGGGTGGGGGGGGGGGGGGAGGGGGGTAACTGATAAAAATCCTAACTACAGAGGTGTTTCTGTTATTAACCCATAATTATTTAGTTGTATCATATGCTGTAATATGTAGTACCACACTCTTACACACCCAAAAAGTATCCTTATTTTGGGGAGGACTAATGAGAAGAGACTGACAGTAGACCCCACAGTCTCTATCTTTCTTCTTATTGGTCTACCTCAAAGTGTGAATGTATTTTAGGTATGTAAGAGTGTGCCTCAAACATTACTCTTTATAAATAGAGTGGTTTCCTTATTTCAACGTCTATTTTTGGTACTTCTAACATTAGAGATCCTCTACACTTAGGGATGGCAACGGGGCGGGTATGGGACGGGGCCCCCGTACCCCGCCCCCGCCCCGCTTTAGTAAACCCTCCCCCGCCCCCGCCCCCGCCCCGCCCCGCCCCGCCCCGCCCCGCATAGTGCCTCTCCCCGTCCCCCGCCCCGCTTTAGTAAACCCTCCCCCGCCCCCGCCCCGCCCCGCCCCGCATAGTGCCTCTCCCCGCCCCCGCCCCCAGGGTCCCCGACCCCGCCCCGCCCCGTCCCGGTTATGATTTATTTTTTTTGTTTTTTGGTACACAAATTGAAAAATCAAATTTTTAATGCATTTTTTCTCCTAATAGTGCAGTTTTTTTTTAACTTACCCAATTAGTTCCCCAATAGTGCAGTTTTTTTTTTTAAAATGGTAATACACATAACTATTGAGGGGTAAAAATATAAATACAAGTATATTCGGGGCGGGTTCGGGTTTTTTGACCCTACCCCGACCCCGACCCCGACCCGAACCCGACTCGGGTTTTGAAAACCTCCCCCATACCCGCCCCTAACCCTATTAAGCCCCCCTCATACCCTACCTATTAGGGGCGGGGCGGGGCGGGGCGGAAAACCCGCCCCATTGCCATCCCTATCTACACTTAAACTATCATTATTGAATTCATAGTACATTAATTCTATAGTTTTCAAAACTATATCCAAAATTTGAAGAAAAAATCTAATATATATGTATGAAAGCAGAAGCTTTCGCTTCTACCACGTGGCGCAATTCTGGAAAAGAAAAAAAAAAGGAAAAAAGAAAAAGAAAAATGTTTATATGGCTATTTATGCATTTAAAATTCATCTAACACTCTATTTTAAAATTTAAATTTTGGTGACATCATAATCAATTAATATGATTGATTTCATACTAATTGTACAATTAATCAAATGTTAGTTTTTTTTATTTTTAGCTTTGATTTCATTCAACATATTTGGAGGATTGATATAAATTAGAAATTTGTTATCTATTTGTCTCTATGTGCCATATCAATCCACCAACTTAGAATTCACAATCCTCAATTGTTGTTGTACGAATACTTACGTCTTTGAATATATATATATATGTAGATATATATTGTTATGATTCTACATGACTTCAAAGTTTAGTTTGCATTTGTTCATGTGATATTTCGACCACCTTTAATTTTCTCAAGCAAATCACATCTCTAGATGCTAATAACAACACAAAGGTAACATAATTGGTGGGCATTTGAGTAAGCAACTGTATATTTATTTTGCTCTATGCATGAACAATTTTGTAACTTTGAATTTATAAATCTGACCCTTATGGAGTGAACTGAAGTTCAAAGCACAAATTGTTTTTGTTTCTTCCTTTTTCTTTTTGCATTTTCTTTGTTCACTTTTGGTTAGTAATCTCGGTAAAGAAACACACACATAACTTTTACGAGTTTCTTTTCTATTTTATTTTTAGAGTTTGGTTTGTATTTCATGTCTTTAACAACATTTGATTTCTATTTGAAGACAAAGAAGAGTAGACAATTCAGTTTATATTTAAAGGAGATAAGACTAGCATATCATTCCAGAGATTATTTTATTGTAATGAAAATTTCAGCTTCTATTTTTATTTACTCACTGTTTTGTAGTTGGTTATGCTTATTCTGTTATTCATATACTCTTTCAATTATTTACTAATAGCTAACGTGCTATACTTTATTGTTAGAACCAATTTCACTATAACATCGTAAAATCTACATAACAGGTTCTAAAATTGAAAAAAATATATATTACACAATAGACAACTACTTAATTTTTTGGATATTGTGAGACTGAAAAAAAAATATGAAAAGAAATATTTTTTAATGTTTATTATGTTACAACTTTGAACCCATTGTTGTTAAAGTTTTTTGTTAAATGCGTGGAAAACAACCAATAAGAAATGTAACAAATGTTTGTTAGATATCACAACCACATTTAGGGGTGAAAGAAAACCAAAACAAATCGACACATCGAACCGAACCGATCGGTTTTCATTTAGTTTGTGCAGAGTAAAACAGAGACCGAACCAAAATTTTACACATTCTGAACCGAACCAAAACGAAATCGATCGGTTTTTCTAACAAACACACTGAACCAAACTGAACCGTTTACATCCTTAACCACATTACATAGTATGCAAACTGTTTTAAATAATGTTTTAAAAATCGGACTAGCTGGTTTGACCAATGGAACCGTCGCGTGGTCAAAGAAGTGGTCTATTTTGGATCGGTAAACCTGAAAGTTCTAAAAACCTTACTATTTTATAAAGACCAGAAAATATGTTGGCTGAAAGAAAATCATTTTTTAATTAGTTCGGGATATAGGGTGGGTCAGACCTAGATTGATTTTATTTATATTTTTTCCCTAGTGCTCATTTATTTTCCTTTTTTTGTTGTCGGTTTGAGATGGGTGCATGTATGTTTTATATACATATATATATATATATTTATAGCTTTATATCGATATACGATCAGACTCTTAATTAGTGAACATGGTCGAGTGAACTTACCCAGTGAACATGATTTTAAACCTAAAAGAGTCCACGGGCTATCCCGCTGACCCGCGGGTTCTTTTAGGCTTAAAAATCAGGTTCACTGGGTATATTCACTAGACCCTGTTCACTTTAGAGCCTCTCCGTATCTATATATATGTATATATAAACACATATATGTATATATACATATACAACTAACAATTCTATATTTTACTAGCTACTCTATATTTTTAACACTAACAAATACTTTTAACACTAAATTACTTTACTTCATAGAGAATTTAAGCTATTAATATACTCTTAAGTGCATTGCACAGGTACAAAAGCTATATCTATTATATATATATATATATATATAAAGACTGAAGTAAATGAATCATTTACAAGCTTTTACATCATCAACTCTCCTTGCACCAAAAATCCTATTTGGCATTTAATTTTGTGTGTGTCTTTCATTAGATATTTAGATGGTTCATGCATACATGACATGTCTTTCTACAATTAAGTTTATTGAATCTATTTTTTGCATTTGTTTATTCATGTATTACATAGGTTTATGTATTACAAGCTTTTATTCATGTATTAAATGTAATGGATACACGAACTTGGATAGATACATTATGTTTGGGATCCTATAAATACCTATGCAATCATGCTATTTGAATAATTTAAACAATGAATTGAAACAGAAGCATCAGTGTGTAAATCTCTTTCTTCTTAGAATGTGTTTATCTTAGGGCTCGCATGGTAACGTTATGGTTTTTGGTTTTCAATTTTTGCTTTTATTTTTTAAATTGATCACAGTCTACTCCCAATACAAAAAATAAAACAAAAACTGGTGAGTGGTCATGTAGTGTGTCAAAATTAATCATAAATGTGAAATTTATAATTACTTTAAAACATTCTTGCATGTTTGATTGTTATGGTTGTTCCCGTTAGCTTTTTCAAAGTTCTGTTAGTAGACCATCCCTCCCTACTTTTATATCTAATATACGTACTAATATGAGAAATCATCTCAATATTGTTTATTTGAATTATTCTATTATTCTACAATATTTGATTGTCGGGTAGTGTGACAGAAATAATATAGGGTATTGAACCTAATCAATTTAACGTTATAACGAGTACTAAATTTTATTATATTGAACTATATCCATCTCTAATAATACAATCTAATAATTTAGGAATATCATGAACATATTTTATTGTTTCATTTAGTACAATTATAAAATAACTATAGTGTGCTTAATTAGTTGTTAACTTCTGCATCTCCTGAAATACAAGGTGTAATGATATTACTAAAGGGCATGCTAAGTTTTTTTTTTTTTTTTTTTTTTTTTTTTCAATTTGCTGATTCATATATATATATATATATCCATACAATCAACCTATGAAAAACTAAATATTCATTAGTCTGAATTATACTTTACATCAATACGCTTTGATGCTAGTGAAATTAAAGATTTTGGAAGTATAAAATAGGATAACCAAGGAAAAGAGGGGTGAAAATTAAAATCAAAGTATTGTTTAAAAAATTGTTTTTCACTTTTTAGATGAAATTTCTATTATTTTTAGTAGTTGTTATAATTTCTTAAAGTTATTGACCACTTTGCATCCCGTGCAATTGCACGGGTATACAACTAGTTGAATATAAAGGTGACATTACGTTATAAAGTCTACGTCGTGTCACTAACATATTATCTTCTCTTAATTAAGCAATTAAGCATTAAGAGAAATTATTTAGTGTAATTGTCACATCACACAATATGTTAATGTGGCATGACCTTTTTTATTCTAGACCAATTGCTCCATATTTTCAGTGGAACCATGACAAGCAAAGATGTTGTCATGACTCCACTGGAACAGGGCGTAGGTGTATGGTCTAGATTAAAATGTCATGCCACATCCGTATGCTAGCATTGTGTGATGGTTACACTGAATAACTTATCTCAGCACATGACAGTTTCTCATTTAATGGTGATACCACATCATCTTGTTACATGGCATCTCTATGATATTGAATATTTTCTCCAAAATTTGAGAACTAATTACACATAAGATCATTTAATTTAATCATAATCAATTGGTCCCAATATTATTGAATATCGACTACTCATAAATTTTTTTTTTGGGAGACTAGTCATTTTGTCTACCATGATTAGAGTACAAATATGATTACGAAAACTGAGTGACTAGATTAGTATTAGATCAAAAAGAAAAAATAGAAAAAAGAAGAAGCTAAATTGAAAATTCTACTCAGCGAACCTGTTTGCCACTGTTGTTGAAAACCTCCAACCATGTTCTTAACCACCCCACATCACATTAGAGAGTAAATTATAAAGACAACAAACTAAACGTGTCTTTATAGCTTTATTGATCAATAAGAAAAAGAGTAACTCTTTGGGCACAAAAAAATCTCACAAAAATAAGATACATAAATCACAATGTATCTATATCTCTCCTAATGGGGTCCACTGACCCTTGTTTTTGTGAGATTATTTTGTGCCCAAAGAGTTACTCAAAAACAAATGGGATGCTTAATATATAGTCCATTATAGCCACCATTTTTAAAAATTGGTCCCCAGTATAACACAACTTAAGAATTTGTCCCTCACATATTTTGAAGACCAAAATATACCCATATTATAGAATATATATATATATATATATATGTACAGTCAGGCTATAAAGAGGGCGCCCTTTTTTTATTAAAGAGAGGACCTCTGTTTTGGCCGTCGGATCGTGTTTTCATTAATGGCAGTTTTGTCATTTCACAGTTTTTAAACACAATCCAACGGCCAAAACAGAGGTCCTCTCTTTAATAAAGAGAGGTGGTCCTCTTTAGAGAATCTTTGTATATATGTATGTGGTAACTGCAATTTTAAAAACTACCATTATCGTCCATTAATACTGACTACAATTTAGGGGTTCAAAATTTAAAATTTATCACAAAAATCTACATTTCCTTCTCATCTTCATCCACTTCCCAGAAATTCTCAATTTCTCACAAAGAAAATAATCTAGATGAATCGATGGGAATAAAAGTTGAAATTTTTTCAAATTCTCTCTCTCTCATCCATGGCCTCTACTCCTCTCTCTCTCTCTCTCTCTCTCTCTCTCTCTCTCATCTCCTCATCCATGGCCTCTACTCCTAAGAAGCTCAGGTCTCATTCTCCGTACATTGAGATGATCAAAGAGGCGATTGTGGTTGTAATACCCTATATTTAAGACTTTACACTAATTCTCATCCCAATCGATTGCCATGTTGTACCAATCGATTGCCACTTTTTATATACCAATCGATTGACATGTTTCCCAATCGATTGACATCTTACCGACCTGATTCATTTCGTGGCATATACTAATTGATTGCCCTTGAATCACAATCGATTGTCATAAAATATCTATAACCAATCGATTGTTTCTACTTCCAATCGATTGGCATCTACAGAGACTTGTTTTCAACTTTGCTTCATGGTTTGGCACGTGGCACTCATTTTCTCTATATATACAGCCCCATTTTGTCCATTTGAACCTCTTGGACATTTTGAGTTTGAGATTGAGATTGAGAGAAAGTGAGTTATATATATACACTCAAGCATACATATATACATATATATATACACACACACAAGTATACACACATACACACACTCTCTAGACCAGAGAAGAACAGAGAGAATAGAAGAGAAGAGAAAGAAGAAGGGAAAGAGAAGATAAGAGACAGAGAGAGATAGAGACAGAGAAGAGGGAAAGAGAATAGGAGAGAGAGAAAGCTTGAAGTTTAAGCCAAGCACACCCCACACATATCTAGGTGAGTTTGAAACTCACTTGGTCTCACTATATACTATTTTTACAAGTTTATATGAAAGTTAGATGCATTAAATACGTCCTTAAGACATGTATATATTCTGATTTACGTTTCTGATGGGGAAGATGAAGTACTAATCGATTGGACTTTTCCTAATCGATTAGATAGATTACCAATTGATTGCCATCGATTGTAATCCAATCGATTGCCAAAGTTAGCAAAAGATTGACATTGGTTTTGATCCAATCGATTGACATGTTTCTTTAATCGATTGTTACATATTTTATCCCAATCAATTGACCCTTGTCCCAATCAATTGGCATTAGCAGAACATCGATTGTTTATTGTGTTTATTATTTAAAGGGTTCAATCGCTCCATTCTCAATTCAGACTTTTAATATATGATTATGGGAGGATTAGGGATAATGTGACAACAAAGATAAGTATGATTAAGAATAACAAATTAACGTGATGAGGTTAGCTGCTATGTGGTTCATGTATGAGTTTGATATCCGTTCATTTCAATTAGAGTAGTCAGGTCACAATGGGATGTCATGTATCAGTCCTAGTATGAAACTTAGATAGGTCTTGATAAGTTTCTAGGAATTTGTATGTGGGTGGACGCTTGGTCATACTATGCCCTTCATAAGCAGCAGATGGTGAGATGTCCTTAACGAGTAGTGGGCAGGACCAAGTAGTTCAAAGATAGCCAGGTGATCTATATTATACCCTTAATGAGCGGTGGATGGGCTATGTCCTTAACGAGCAGTGGATGAGGGACACTGGCAAGATATCACTAAGTCATGAAAATAGAATGATATAGCATTGTTCGAAGCATTTTATCCATGACTTGCGGTGGACTGAGAATATGTACTCTATGTTCTCAACTGTGGTCGACAATGCAGTGGTCTATCCAAGAGTGTTACAATCAGATCAGTGTTGTATGAGTAAGTAGGTCTTTGTATAATAAGACATCGATTCAGGTAACACGGGGTTGAATAAAGAGAAGATATTACTTAGTAGAACTATATCTTATGATTTTCATAACTTGTTATTATATTATATAATTGGTACCTTGTGAGTTTCTATTCACTCAGTTCTCAGTAAGCTGATGGCCGTTATTGCTTGGACATTTCCCGTCCAGATTATCCCGTCCCTCTTAATGCAGATAATGGAACTTATGACTACGACTAATAACCCGAAGGGGAATATACAGAGGGTGGCCCCACTGATGCGGGCTATTCTGAAGAAGGCTGTTATGCTGATGACTACCCATACACCAACTAGAGATGAAGAAGTTATATCTAGTTTTATATTCATGTTGAACTTTATTAGTTAAACGAGTACTTGGGCATGTGTTGCTTTTAAACCTGTTATGTTCCTGTGGATGACTCTGATGTTATTGTAATAGTTAGGACGTCTGTAATATATTCAATTTGTTACATTTGTTGTCTTATTACTTCTAGTTGACTAGTACTGTATGGTGTGGATAATTAGTGACATTCACCCGTCATTCCCTATGGACCCAAAAAGAAAATTTATTTTTATCTATTTTTGTTATTCGGGGGTATGACAGGATTTTTGGGTATCAGAGCTATAGCTTGTGATGCTTTCGCTATAACTATTCTACACCATTTGGTCCTAGTATTTATGATCCCTGAGATGAGATATGAGTTTAAGATAAATTCGTCCTCCTGACGATAGATAGTGCCGTTGCAAGTTAGCATGGTCTAGAGTTCCACCTATTTATGGATGATTCTTTTGGCCGATATGTTATTCATGGGGATACAGTAGAGCTCACCATACCAGAGATATACCATAGCCACATTCGCTAGACAGATATTCGTTATTTGGAGGAGAGGATATGGGCTTCTCTCTATGTTGTGGGCACAACACACGCGATAGAGATACGCATGAATGCGTATCACTACGCTATGACCCGAGCAGCCATATACCAGGAGATGGGTAGATTGATTCAGAGTAAGCCTAAGGTAGACGAGATTGAGTTGCGAGCTATTATAGCCGAGCCTGTTCCTCCAGAGCTTGCAGCTCCACCAGGGGTGTTGGACATAACTGATAGATTTACTATTGTAGCCATCGACGTCGCTAGGGATGGCAACGGGTCAGAGTTGGTATGGAGTCCCCCTATACCAACTCCTACTCCGTTTATTTTCCTCCTACTCCGACTCCACCCCGTCCCGTTTAAGTAAAATACCAACTCCTACTCCACTCCTACTTTGTTTACTATCGGGTGCTCCTATTACACTCTTACTCCGTTTGCTAATCACTATTCCAAAATTAAATGTTCTTTTATAATTCAAAACCCACTTATATTTTGGCTTGATTTCCTAAAAATCACTCACGCAAATGATTCTAAATTTGTTTATCATAATTTAGAAGTTAAATATTAATACTGAAGAGAAAGAGATGTATATATATGCCCTGATTTTTTGTAAATAAGTGTAACTGTGAAGGTAGTTTAGTAACTTAATAATTTAATCAGGGCGGGGCAGGTTTTAAATGGTAGTATTTCATGGATACCAACTCCGCCCTGACTCTTATAGGGTTTTTGTTTTTCCATACCAAATTCACTCCTACTCCTATTATAACTCCTCCAAACCCGTTCCAATAGAAGCTGAGCGGGGCGGAGGTCCAGCGGGTTAGGGAAAATTGCCATCCCTAGATGTCGCTAATCAGGCGATGATGGCAGATATGGTAGAGGACGCAGATATAGAGATAGTTGAGGATTGGGATATCGGAGTGGTAGTCGGAGATCTTGCCGCACCTATTGAGGATGATCTACCAGTAGAGATGGACATCGCATTCAAGGATAAGGCATCGCTAGTAGGATCAAATGCTGATGATTTTTGAGTCAGGACCTGGAGGGGGTTTAGTTTTTGCTAGTTTTATATTAGGACATGTTGTCCACATGATTTTTGGGAGCTTGAAAGATAGCCATTTGACCATAGCTTTGTATAGATATTATCAGTAGTAGTATTGTAAATAGCTGACCTTAGGTTTGTTTTAGCCTATATCCCATGTGGTACACAGTTTGACTAGTGTGTACTATGTAGTACAGCTTTTAATATATATATATATGTATATACGAGCAGTATTTTTGATATATTAGTGGCATGATTGAGTTGTTATATGCTGATTAGTAGAACGGGTAGTTCATTCTGTCTCTTGTTTTATCTTGATTTAGTTTTTATGAGAAGACTTTCAGTTAATCAATAGGTCTTTTGTAGGTACACGACACATATTATCACTATGGTTAAACCGAGAAATCAAGCATGATTAGGAGCCCCTATTCCGAAAGGCATGGATCCAGTTGGCGTTTTTGAAGCCTTCATACAAAGGATGGAATATGTGTGAGATACTTATAACCACTCTACTTACCAGAGACCTGTTGCACTACCGCCACCAAGACAGACTAGTGATAAGTTACTCGAACATTTCCTTTGGGTTACGCCCAATAAAATTTGACGAATTAATGAATACATGGAAGGCAGAATAGTGGATACGGGCAATGGAATTGATTTTTAAAGTTTTGGAATGTACAGAGCAAGATAAGCATCGTCTTGCCACCTTTCAGCTCACCTACGCAACTGCAGATTGGTGGGAAGTTGAAAGAGCTACAATAGGAGCTGAAGCTGCATAGAGAATGCCTTGGGGGATATTCCGGGAAAGATTTCTGGAAAATTACTTCCTAGAAGATGAGAGATCAACAGGAAAGGAACTTTCTTAGTTTGGTCCAAGGAGGATGGACTGTGGGGGAATACATGATGTAGTTTGGCACGAATAAAAAGTTGTGTGCGCTTATGTGCTATACCCAAGTGTAGAACAAGGTGTAGAACACGAAGTTCTATAGACTATAACTACTAGAGCAATTAAAGTAAACTAATGATTAACTAATTAACTAAAGCAATATTTTAAAAGCGATTTTCTTTATATAAAGGGAATGTTGGGATCACACGAATCCGCAGCGATCATACCATCTACCATGTAGTTACATTTAATCTCTAAAGAGTGTGTCTATCTACAGTATTTCGTATTTTCTAAAGATAGAGAATGAATAGTTCGTTCATAGCCAGGATTACATCATCACATTTGTTTCCAAAACACATGAAGGTCGTTTAAAACAATAGTTAAGTCTCACATTCTGAATGGTGTTAGCATTCAAAATGGTTTGCAAAAGTTATTGAAGAAAAATGCCTTAAGGCTTAAAGTAATGAAACTGTTTTGACAAACTGAGCATTTGGGGATAGTTTGATAACAAATCTCAAAAGCAGAAAGTCTTGGAATACTGTAAAAAGACTTCTCAAGAATATGAAGGTTCAATCGATCGACGCGCTTTCGATCGATCGAATATCATCATCTCTCGAGCGATCGAAATGGCTTCGATCGCTTGACTACATGTCTGCTTCGATCGATCGAACTACTTCGATCGATCGAATGCAGGTTTTATACTGCTGCATGGCAGAGGCTGGAAAACACTGTTTCATCGTGATCTCCCAATCTGAGGACTACTCAGACATGGTCTAGAGTGTCACAGATTCGTTTTTAACGTGAAAGTTCATTAAAGGCATGTTTGGTTGTGATTTAGCATGAAACCTATGAAAACCAAGTGATTTAAAACTACTAGTACGATAACTATCAATTCTAATAGATTAAACTACGATTTTAAGCGACTAGAATGCAAATAAACCGAGATTGCAAAACCTGGAATAGAAGAACTTATATTAAACTATAGAAATCAATCCCAAAAGCTATATCTAAAGCTTCAAACCTACAAAAATCAAGAAGAAACTCTCTTCTCTCTATGTAAACTGATAAAAACTGAAGTGGGCGTCGTTTTGGACGTGAATAAAATGAATTTATATACTAAAACCTAAAGCTAGGGTTAAAAACTTCATCTCCACTGCGTGCGCGTAAGTTCTGATAAAAGCCATGTTCGATCGATCGAACATCACTCGATCGATTGAACTTCTGGAATTCTTGAGCGCTTGAACCTTCGTCGATCGATCGAAACGTCGATCGCTTGAGACTCACTTTTCATGTTTCAACAGTCTTCCTTAAAATCAAGCATTGCTTTTATTCTGCTTATTCATTTCTTCACACAGCAAGCGGTGATCTGCACAAATTATAGCTAAAACAATACAACTTATCATAGATTAATCATATTATGTAAAAGCTGGCATTGTAATCCAAATTGTAGATTTGCAATGAGAGTTGTAGACTTAATCAGTGTATTTCTTTATTTTAGCGCGGTTGTATTTTACAAATACCCCCGCTTGTCACAACCCCCAACTAGCGAATTGCTAGTCCCTAGCAATATAGCGAAAATAAAATAAGCTAGACTAATACTACAATGACTAAACTAAAACAAAATAAACTAAAGCAACTAATCTAAATAAAAACAGACTACCTAACTCACTTTCGCAGGAATCGCGGTTGCATTTAGGGAATGCAACAAGCCGTTAAACCCCTAGGTTCCCCCTAGTGAACGAGTGATGTCTCGTGAGGGTTTACAGTGAATATACCCACAAAATTCTCAATTTTAAATTCAAAAGGACATAGAAAAACTTTTAAACATTCTCGTCTATTCAACTGTTAACTTAGCTCTACAAAAATATATTAACCTCAAGCAAACCATGAAAGAAACCCACATACTCCTCGTGTCACCAAGATAGATATAACATATGCATCACAATTATGTATCCGTGTGTGTGAAGTTAACAGCTATGCATCCAACCTTATTTAGAGTTGTTTTGGACTATCGTACCTCTAGAACCAGTAATTTCAACTCAATTCTCACATAGATTTACACTAAAAAATAAACGTCTCACAGAAACTGGCTTAATGATGATCGCACGTAGTATGAAAGCTTTGATAAGAGTGAATTTCTAGATACTAAATGCTTTCATACTCGACTTCACAAAAGACGGACATTTAGAGTGTATAGTCTCATGAATAGGATGCAACTTACTAGAGGAGCGAAATACCGTGGAGAACTCCCTCATTACCTTAACTTCAAATCCAATCAACTTAAAATCATCAGGACTTTAAAAAAAAAATTATTCGATTGAAAAGAAAGAGACTCGTGATATTCAATTGGGTCAAAAGATGTGATTGGAATATCTACTATAACTTCTCAAACTTCCCCACATCTGCAATCTCTCTTCTTCTTCTTCTTCTTTTCTTTTTTTTTCTTTTTTTTATTATTATTTTTTCTTTCCCACACACTTCTTTTGGTTTTTTTTTTCTTTTTTTCTTTTGTAACAACCATTGGCATTTTTTTTGCAACTTTTCCTTATTCACACTAACAAACTTCTTGTCAACTCAATACATCCCAAACATACCTAAATAAAGAACTGAGGCTTGAACTCCTAATTTGGAGTTAGGTATAGACTTTAGGATTGTGAAGACAAGGCGATTATGATAGGGCTCAAAGGGTGAAATAGAAGAATATCATAAAGGTAGGCCAAGGTTGTACTATGCATGTATAGTCAAAAGATGGCCTAAATCATATTCTAAGTTCATAGGATTATTCATTTCAGCAATTCAAGAGCTCTAAAATTTGGTAAATCTTGAACGTTCTCCTTTAATAAGCAACAAACGTTGAAAAATTAACTGAGACTAGTGTAACAAATGTAATATACGTAATCAAGAAAGGCAATTCGAAGTTTATGTGAAAATTCCCTCAGAAATAAAGATTGGATCAAAAGCTCACTAAGGGTTAAATAGTTTCTACTACTCGTTCTTTTAGCACAATAGTCATATTAACTCATTATTAGGTTTTCAACATAGCTACCAACTAGTGCAATTGGATGTTAGATACATGAAAGGTCAACAAATGCAATCATTGTAGTGGAACTAGAAAAATGCATGAACTTAATCCATAAAAGGATGTGATTAACATGAATGTATCATTGCTTGATAACAGCTAAATAGAATTGAATATTCGAAGTTGTTCTACCAATAAAGTTCAGAAATTTATTTATTTTTTTAATTTTTTTTTCAATTGAGATTATATGATATGTGCAATAAAGTTATCCAGATTGCTAAGTATACACATGTGCAGGTGATGATTATCTATCTACATCCCACCCCCAACTAAAAATTGCGATGTCCCTAAAAGTTGATTTTCAAAAATAAATAGAGAGATATCATCTGATACAGCAAGGCAATAACCGCAAGCATAGCAATTTGTAAAGAAGACATACAAACTCCAAGCAGCCAAGATGAATAAAAAGTAAATATGAAATGAAAGAACAAGAGATCAATTCATAATAATAAAAAACTGATCACTGGGATGACAAAATAATAAAATCAGAGCAGATATCGAAATATCCAATCATAATCTCACAGTCCAAAATATCCACATACCCAAAAGAAAACTATGAGAGAAGAGAGAGAACAGAAATAACAAAATACAACAAAACTCCCACTCTCAATGGACATAATCTAATCATCACCAATATCGGATTAAATCAAGATCGGTGCAGCAGGAACATCCTCATCTCCACCCTCAACAATAGTAGAAGCCGTCACCGGGTCACTCACAGTCGGGGCAGCTGATGTAGAGAATGATGGGTCAGCCACGACTGGAGGTGGTATAGATGATGATGATGGGGCATAGGGATCAATAGGGAGTGGAGGTGGAGTAACAGAAATACTAGGCGAAGATGTGGATGTAGATGGAGCTGCAGGATCAGAAGATGGTGGCGGAACAGAAGAAGATGGATTGGTGGTGGGTGGTACAGAAGGGGTAGTAGGTGGGTGTGAAGCAGTGTGAATAGACTGATCCACCTCGATCTGTATCAAGATCGCCTCTAGTAAGGTCGTCATATGATCTATCTTGCCCTCGAGCCGTATCCGTGCCTCCCTCTCCCCAATAAGCAATGAGTGGAGAGTCTGGAGGGATACAAAAGACGACTCTCCCTGGGCCTAAGCTTGAGACCTCTGTCTCAGCACGAACTACTGTACGACAGCGACGGGGTCCTCCTCATCTGAATCTAGCTCCTTAGCCTCAGTGGGTGTCCCAAAAGCTGCACCCTCTGTGTCAGTGCCTCCCCCTCTCTTCCTCTTTTCCCCGATCTTTGCCTTACCTTTCAACTTTTTCTTTTTTTGCGCATCAGAATGGCGCTCTGCTATCTCTCCAAACCGACTCGAAGCCTATAAAATTGTGTATGTGGCCAATGGGAGCAATCCAGCCTGCTCAATCGCCCGATGGATAGGCCAAGTGCCCTTCAGATGACGCTTGGCAGCAATGTACCGCGTGGGCTGGATCAAGAAGTCGATATAGAGTCAAGGCAGGTAGACACGCAACCCCATCCCAATGGTATATAGAACCCGAGCGTACCACAGTGCCACCTTTTCATGATATGAAGTCATCAAAATGCAATTGGCAAGTGCTAGGTGGAAGAGATGATACTGCTCGATCAGAAACCGATCCTCAATCAGGGAGATGCCATTTCAGATCTGAACTGCACCGTCGATAATTTCATGGATAATGACAGAGGGCAGAGTCTCTGGCATACCGGGTATATATGGGTAAAAGTGGTTAGGGGTCTCCGGTACACCCAAAGCAGTGGCCATGGTAGCTGGGCTGAATATGATCGCACGACCTCGGAAGAAAGATCTGTATGTGAACGGGGCCTCAGGATCCTTAATCATGGTCGCACACACTTCCCGCACCCAATTGATGTTGATTTTCTGAGATTCCATCAACATCTCAAACCAACGTGGCATGGCGCGGATCTGTGCAAGAAACTACAGGGCGAAAAGCCACACAGCTTCAAGCGGCCGCTCTAACATCACCTTCTGCGCTTGAAAGTATCGGTTGAACCAAACCCGATCCTCGTCATTCCAAAACCCATGATCAGGTACCGAATTAGGTATTGTGTGAGGGGTTTGGATTTATGATACCCAGTAATAGAATTCATTTGGAATGCCCTAAAATTGAAAATGAATAGAAAAGATTAAAGAAAACAAAAGTAGAAGACCAAACAAAGAAACTGCCTCTGCATCAATTCGATCGATCGAATAGTTTTCGATCGATCGAAAACGTGTTGCATTCAATCGCTCAAAACCATCTCGATCAATCGAATAATTGCTGCCTACGATCGCTCGTGCATAGCGAGATGCGTAGAAAAATGCCAGAAACACAAACAAAAGAAAATAGTCAAGAACCTAAGATTTCTAAGATTACAATTAGGTCTTAGGACCAATGGGGAGCACCCCCTTGAGGTTTTAACCAAAAATAGAATAGGGGGTTAAGAGGATCCTTACCTCAGTTTGAGCGCAGCGGAGAGGGAGAGGTGATGATGATGATAGTTGGTGATAAGCAGGGGCGACCCTCAAATGATGGAAATGGAAGTGGGAGGAAAATTGTCAGGCTCTCTCTCTCTCTCTCTCTCTCTCTCTCTCTCTCTCTCTGTGTGTCTTAAAGCGCTCGAGAGTGAGGGAGATGAAGAGATAGAAGAAATGTACACTAGAAGCTTCATTTAAATACAAGTCTCGAGCGATCGAACACTCTTGATCGATCGAACTTTTGATCGATTAAGCATTACTTAAGCGCTTGAGGATTGGACGTTTTTGATCGATCGAGTGTGGTTCGATCGATCGATCGATCGAACCTGAAAGTTCTAAAATCTTTGTGAATGGAAAATCTATGCACCCCCAACTAACCAAGATTGTTCTGGACATACAGGAAAATGATAAAAACAGCTCATTCACAAGACATGTAGGCCAGATATCATCATCAACAAAGTAATATAAAATTGCAAATTTATAAATTAACTTTGTAATAGCATCCTCTTTGCAAAATTGTTGCCCGCAACCGTGGTAATTAAGACCTTATTAATAACGAAAACTAAAATTAAAAGCAAAATTAACAATCCTTTGTCCAGCATTACACTTCAAATGATAATAGAAAGACCAACTGACAAAACGCAATTGAAGTGGAGCACTAATTTTCAAACATGAATATTCCATCTTCTGCAATTGCTTCTTTCCCAGAACAGTCGGAAAGTAGCAAGGATATCATCTAGTGAGTCTGAAATCTCTGAGGAATTGATTGCACAAACAAGAGGTGATCCGGATGGAGACAAAGATAATGGAGTGTAATTTTTCAACGGACTTTCCTCTTGCGGCGGAGTACCCGAGGACCCTATGTATGGTCCAAATCCATGGAACAATTGATGCGGAAGGAACAACGGCGGTAACATTGGATTCATAGTGAAAATCCTGACAAAGGAAGAGCAAAAGTAAACCAAAAAGGAAGAAATTAAATAAAACAAAAGAAAGAACCAACAGAAAGGAATAAACACAGAAAAATGAAGTGTGACAAGGAATTAACTTCACTATTGGCGTGATAACCATGTACATAAGCAGGTAGAGGGCATTGAAGCCGGAATAACAAATAACTCATGTGCACATAAATGTACGGAACTAATTCGACGACAAGGAAGTCATCAACATACGTGAAGATAGCATTATGGCATTCTGCACCACATCCTGTAAATCTTCTTCATCCCATGGTTCCCACATTGAGTCGTTCTCCCATTGTGCTAAGAGGGCATCATCTACTTTCCCAACAAAATACCCCTCTGGTTCACCTTCCTCTTCAGGGAAGTCCATATGCTTGAAGGGGTTAATATGGAGGAGTGCAGGATTGCAAGGGATGTACCCTTGGGTAGAGTCAATGACATCATCCGCTCTGGGCCCTTGGTAAGGAGAGAGGTAGAATGCAATCTCCTCGATAGTCTATGGAGGGTTAGGATATTCTGAATAAACCCATGACCCGATTGAATGGACGTCGTCATCCCTCATATTTTTAATGACCTGCAGGGGAGAGATAACACGGAATAGCAGATTAGAATCGAGGTCACACTCAAAAAGAGACAGAAATAAATGAAACAAACAAAGTGCAGTAAAGAAAAGAATACAACAACAAAATGTGAACACTCTTTAGTGTTTTAAGTGGAAAAATAGATGGGCTCATCTAGCTGGATGTGCTCAGCTTCTGGTAGGAAGTTCTCCAAGAATTATTTTACCTTTGGCCGTTAACCTTGAAACAATCATCATTCTTGGGATTTATGAGCTCAACAACCCCATGTGGAAAAACAGATTTAACAAGAAATGGACATGTCCACCGGGATCGGAGCTTACCTAAAAAAAGGTGGAGGCGAGAGTCATACAGTAAGACTTTCTGCACCAGCTCGAATGATTTTTGAAAGATTGTTCAATCATGGTGAGCCTTCAACCTTTCCTTATGTAATTTAGCATTGTCATATGCATCTCGACGTATTTTTTTTAGTTCAGCCAACTGGAGTTTTCAGAGATGACGTCCTTCTTTAATGTCAAAGTTCAATGAGCGTGTTGCCCAATACGCTTTGTGCTCAATTTCTACAGGGAGGTGACATGCCTTGCCGTACACTAGCTTGTATGGGGACATCCCCAGGTTTGTCTTATAAGTAGTACGGTATGCCCATAGAGCATCGGTCAGTTTATATGCCCAGTCCTTTCTGTTGAAACTAACCGTCTTTTCTAGTATATGCTTGATTTCTCGGTTAGCCAACTCCGCCTGCCCGTTAGTTTGTGGGTGGTAGGCGAGAACGATCTTATGATTGACCCCATATTTCTTGAGGAGTGACTCCAAAGGTCTATTGCAAAAATGCTTGCCTTGGTCACTTATTAGTACCTTTGGGGTTCTTAAATGTGACAGAATATGTTCCTTAAGAAAAGACATTACTATTTTGTGGTCATTGCGTCTTGTCGATATCGCTTCTACCCATTTTGATACGTACTCCACAGCTAAGAGTATGTATTCACTGTTGTTTGATTTTGGAAACGGGCCCATGAAGTCTATGCCCCAACAATCGAATATTTCAATTGTGATAATGGGAGTTAAGGGCATAGAGTTCCTTTTTAAAATTTTACCTAGCTTTTGACAGCGTTGGCACAATTTGCAAAAAGAATATGCATCCTTAAACACAATGGGCCAATAGAATCCGCTGTGTAGGACTTTTTGTGCGGTCTTTTGTGAAGCAAAATGGCCACCGCAGGCTTCAGAATGACAAGAGACTAAAATTACAGTTATGTCCTCGTTCGCGACACAGCGTCTGATGACCTGATCAGCATAATACTTGAATAAGTTTGGGTCATCAAAAAAGAAGTGATGTGCGAACGAAAGGAACCTTTTCTTATCCTGATTTGACCAATGACTCGGGGTCTCTCCCGTAATAAGATAATTTACTATATCCGCATACCAGGACAAACTGGAAACAATCATTAGTTGCTCATGTGGAAATTCATCTTTAATTGGTACGAGTTCAGTGTTGTCAGTAAACGTCAACCGAGACAAATAGTCAGCAACCATATTCTTTACTCCCTTTTTTTCCTTGATTGTGATATCGAATTCTTGGAGTAGGAGTATCCAATGGATAAGCCTTTGCTTCGCGTCCTTCTTAGATAACAGGTACTTAAGGGCCGAGTGGTCTGTAAAATAGACGATTGGGGACCCAATCAGATATGACCTGAATTTATCTAGAGTGAAAACTATTGCCAGTAGCTCTTTTTTGGTAGTCATATAGTTTATTTGAGCTTCGTTAAGTGTTCGACTGGCATAGTAGATTACATAAGGCTTATTATCCTTCCTCTGTCCTAGGACTGCACCAATGGCATAGTCGCTAGCATCGCACATTAGTTCAAATGGCAAACTCCAGTCGGGTGCCTGTATTATCGGTGTGGAGGTAAGGTGTTCTTTTAGTGCGTCAAAAGATGTTTGACAGTTGTCCGACCACTCGAAAGGTGCGTCTTTGACTAAGAGTTAACACAGTGGTCAGGAAATTGCACTAAAATTTTGGATAAAGCGACAATAAAATCCCTCGTGTCCCAGAAAAGAGCGGATATCTTTAACTGTACGGGAGACAGGTATGTTCAAGATTATATCAATTTTTGCTTTATCAACTTGGATACCTTTATCAGAAATAATGTGGCCGAGGACAATTCCCTTGGTCACCATGAAGTGACATTTTTCCCAGTTCAGTACTAGGTATTTGTACTTACATCTTGCTAACACTTTTTCAAGGTTCTCCAGACAGTTGTCGAAACTATGGCCAAACACTAAGAAGTCGTCCATGAAAACCTCGAGTATTTGTTCGTCCATATCACTGAATATGCTCAACATGCACCGCTGAAAGGTAGCAGGTGCGTGGCATAAGCCGAAGGGCATACGATTGTAAGCGAATGTACCGAATGGACACGTGAAAGTCATTTTCTCCTGATCTTCAGGAGCAAATTTGATTTGGTTATAGCCACTATATCCATCCAAAAAGCAATAATATTTATGACCCGCCACTCATTCTAGCATTTGATCCATAAATGGTAATGGAAAGTGGTCTTTCCGGGTCACAGTATTTAATTTTTGGTAATCCATACACATTCGCCATCCGGTGGGGATGCGTGTCGGTACCAATTCACCATCTTTATTAGGAATGACTGTTATGCTTGCCTTCTTTGGCACTACTTGGGTTGGACTAACCCAAGGGCTATCTGATATAGGATATATGATCCCAACATCAAGTAGTCTTAAAACTTCCTTTTTGACGACTTCTTGCATGTTGGGATTCAGACGCCTTTGCATTTGCCGCGAAGGTTTAGCATCTTCCTCCAAGTATATTTTATGGGTGCAAACAGACGGGCTTATGCCTTTGAGGTCGGCAATAGTCCATCCTAATGCTCCATTATGTTGTTTCAACATTTGGATTAACTTATCCCCTTGTTCAGGATTTAATGTAGATGAAATTATGATAGGATAAGTCTTTTCGGTCCCTAGGTAGGCGTATTTGAGCTCTATTGGAAGCTTTTTTAACTCCAAATCGGGAAATTAAAAATTGGAGGACATGACTAACTTCGATTTTGGAGGTAGTGGTTCATATGGTGTTACTCACATGCATTCAGCTCTATCCTCCTCTTTCGTTTCCATCATGAGGCAAGTGTGATTTAAAGCAGCATCCAATGGGGTAAAATCATTAGGTTGATAGATAGCATCGAATTGTGACACAACTACCTCCAAGGGATCTTTGTAATCTACAAAATCAGCCTCATCTTCAATGACCGTTTCGATGTAATTGATTTCTTCCTCATCCTCGTATTCTTCAGGTCGGGGATTTGAAAAAATCTTGACATTTAGAGTCGTGTTCCAGAATACGATGGTCATTATACCACTTCTTATTTTTATTGTGGCATCTATTGTATTAATGAATAGACGTCCAAAAATCACCGGGATTTATGAACATGGATTAGACACAGGTTCAGTGTCCAAAATTACAAAATCGACCGGGAAGACAAAGGAGTCTATTTGTACGAGAACGTCCTCCAGTATTCCTCTATGATATTTGGCTGACCTATCTACCAGTTGTAGTGCAACTCAGGTAGGTTTGAGTTCACCTAACCCTAGTTGTTTGTAAACTGAGTATGGCAGCAGGTTTATGCTTGCTCCTAAATCAAGGAGTGCGTTATCTATCCTTTGATTTTCAATTTGGCACGAGACAGTTGGAGTACCGGGGTCTTTGAGTTTCGGAGGCAATTCATTTTGGATGATCGCGCTTGCTTGGCAAGCGACATACGCGTGTTTCTTCACATTTTGCCTCCTTTTGACCGTGTATAAGTCTTTAAGGTACTTAGCGTAGGCCGGCACTTATTTGATTGCATCAAAGAGTGGAAGATTTATTTTAACTTGTTTAAACAATTCCAAGAACTCCTGATTCTTTGCCTCATTTTTGGGTTTCTTAAGCCTTTGAGGGTAAGGCGCGGGGAAAGGGCATTTAGGTAATTCGTCTTTAACTGGTTCGTTTCCAGGCCTTCTCTAAACTTTTTCTGCTTCTTTAGGAGCTTCATCTTTTGCATCTAATGATTCGTTATTATTGAATTGTTCCTCTTCTTGAGTGGACGATTTGTTTTTAGTTACCACTTCGTCCTCTTCATATTCCTCGGGAGTAGAACGAGGCATGTTTTGCCCTATAACCTTGCCACTTCTCAGAGTAGTCACGGCTTTAGCATGCTCTTGATTATTAAGACCATTGTTGAATCCCTTCAGGTTTTGAAGTGGTTGGGCAAGAAACGTTCCACTCGATCCCTCTTGTCGTGCATCTATTCTTTCTAATGTTGCAGACATTTTACTCTTCATCTGAATTAACTGTTGTGTTAAATTCATATTTTGAGAGTGGATCATCCTCTTGCACCTTTTTGTGAGGTGGCACGTATACATTTAATTGCTGGCTGTTAGAGGGTTGAGCTTGGTTGTAGTTATTTGATCTATTTTGATTTAATGGCTGGGACTGCCTATTGTATTGCCCTTGATACTGGTTATTGTTATTATAGGACTGTTGTTGATAGTATTGATTTTGGGTCCCAGCATCGTTTTTCCAATCAAAACCGGGGTGATTCCATCTATTATTATTATTATGAAAATTGTTATTATTATTTTGCGAGTTATGATTATGATAGGAATTCCCCGCCCCCCTATACCCTTGCATGGCTTTAATTTCCATGGGGGCTTGTTCTTGAAAGTACGGCACATTGGGATAGTATTGAGTGGTATGTCCCAGCATGTTGCATGTGCCGCACGGTTCTTCAGATAAAACCTGCCTATAACTTTCTCCTTTCATCATCCCTAACTCCTCTACTTTCTTAACTAGTTCTTCATATTTGTTCATCAGATGATCCTCACTTTTTAATTGGTACAGACTTTTCTCCTCTACACAGGATATCTGTGAGCGTGAGACATCTTTAGTATTTGACCATTCATGAGCATGTTCGGCTAGCCACTTGAAGTGAGCTTCAGCCTCTTCAGTGTTTTTGCGAAGAAACGAACCTGAGCTCATGGTTTCGACCAACTTTTTAGTTTCACCATTTAACCCTTCGTAAAAGTAGCTTATGGTTCTCCATTTCTCATACCCGTGATGTGGGCATGCGAGAAGCAAATCCTTGAAACGCTCCCAAGTTTGGGTGAAGGTTTCATGGCTCTTTTGTTTATAAGAGTTTATTTGTTGTTTAAGCTCGGTGGTCATGCGAGGTGGAAAGAATTTCTTTAAGAATGCAATGTTCATTGCATGCCAGGTGTAGATTGAATTCGGCTTAAGAGTGAGCAGCCACGCTTTTGCTTTATCCTTCAAGGTGAAGGGAAATAGCATTAGGCGTGTCACATCTACGGGACAATTTTGTGAGAATGTTTTACAAACATCCTCAAAGTCCTTTAACATGTAGGTATGCCTTCTCGCTCTCCATTCCATGGAAGGTTGGAAGGAGTTGAATCATTCCATTGCGAAATTGAAATTTGCCTGCATGGGGTGGAATGGGAATACAAGAAGGTGAGATCGCACAAAGGACGAAGTGAATCATCAATTGGTACAACCACATTCTCACCGTTTTCACTTTGATTATCGGTCATTGAAACAGTAGGTGTGGCTATGGGATTAATAGAATTAGAGGAATCGGCAAAGTAGAATGGATTTCCAAAAATTCCTTCAATGGAAATGTCGGACATGAAAGGGAAAGATTCCTAAGGAGATTTTAATCTAAAAAACCTAAAAGAAAAAGAAAATAGAAATAGATAAAGGTAGATTGAGGTAATCTAAGTATTAAATCGTCCCCTTCCCCGACAACGGCGCCAAAAACTTGGCACGAATAAAAAGTTGTGTACGCTTATGTGCTATACCTAAGTGTAGGTAGACGTGCAAGTAGTAATCTGGTAAGACTAGGTCGATCCCACAGGGAATGTGTTAAACTAAAAACTTAGATTAAACTCTAAAGGAAAAGGAAAATTCAAGATTTAAAACAAGGTGCAGAACATGAAGTTCTACAGACTATAACTACTAGAGTAATTAAAGTAAACTAATTATTAACTAATTAACTAAAGCAATATTTTAAAAGCGGTTTTCTTTATATAAAGGGAATGTTGAGATCACATGAATCCGCAGCGATCATACCATCTACCATGCAGTTACATTTAAGCTCTAAGGAGTGTGTCTATCTACAGTATTCCATATTTTCTAAAGATAGAGAATCAATAGTCCGTTCATAGCCAGGACTACATCATCACATTTGTTTCCAAAACACATGAAGGTGGTTTAAAACAATAGTTAAGTCTCACATTCTGAATGGTGTTAGCATTCAAAATGGTTTGCAAAAGTTATTGAAGAAAAATGCCTTAAGGCTTAAAGTAATGAAATTGTTTTGACAAACTACGCATTTGGGGAGAGTTTGATAACAAATCTCAAAAGCAGAAAGTCTTGGAATACTGCAAAAAGACTTCTCAAGAATCTGAAGGTTCGATCGATCGACGCGCTTTCGATTGATCGAATATCATCATCTCTCGAATCGAAATGGCTTTGATCGCTTACCTACGTGCCTGCTTCGATCGATCGAACTACTTTGATCGATCGAATACAGGATTTATAATGCTGTATGGCATAGGCTGGAGATCACTATTTCATCATGATCTCCCAACCTGAGGACTACTCAGACATGGTCTGGAGTGTCACAGATTCATTTTTAACGTGAAAGTTCATTAAAGGCATGTTTGGTTGTGATTTTAGCATGAAATCTATGAAAACCAAGTGATTTAAAACTATTACTATGATAACTATCAATTCTAACAGATTAAACTACTATTTTAAGTGACTAGAATGTAAATAAACTAAGATTACAGAACCTGAAATGGAAGAACTTATATTAAACTATAGAAATCAATCCCAAAAGCTATATCCAAAGCTTCAAACCTACAAAAATCAAGAAGAAACTCTCTTCTCTCTATGTAAACTGATAAAAACTGAAGTGGGCATCATTTTGGACGTGAACAAAATGAATTTATATATTAAAACCTAAAGCTAGGGTTAAAAACTTCGTCTCTGTTGCGTGCGCGTAAGTTTTGATAAAAGCCATGTTCGATCGATCGAACATCACTCGATCGATTGAACTTCTAGAATTCTCGAGCGCTTGAACCTTCGTCGATCGATTGAAACTTCGATCGCTTGAATGATCTTCGATCGCTCTAGACTCACCTTTCATGTTTCAACTGTCTTCCTTAAAATCAAGCATCCCTTTTATCCTGCTTATTCATTTCTTCACACAGTAAGCGGTGATTTGGATAAATTATAGCTAAAATAATATAACTTAACATAGATTAATCATATTATGTAAAAGCTAGCATTGTAATCCAAATTGCAGATTTGCAAGGGAGTTGTAGACTTAATCAATGTATTTCTTTATTTTAGCGCGGTTGTATTTTGTAAATACCCCCGCTTGTCATAGTTCGACTATCTTGATTTGCACAACATATGATAGACACCCCACAGAAGAAGGTGAAGAGATTTCACCAAGGATTGTACCCCTACCTCAGACATATGATGGTTGGTCATCTGAATTAGTTGTTTGAGGGGATTATCAGATTTGCTATAGTGTTGAAAAAGGACGCTTATCCAGCACAGCGACCATAGATAAATCGACCCCAGTCGTCAAGAGGTTTTCAGCAGTAGAATTTCTAGAACCAGTCACTGAGAAATACCCAAGGGTGGAGACCTCAAGGGACCTTTCAAGGGAACAGCGCACCTAAGAGGGAACCAGGAAGCCTCAGCTGGGTTATCCTTGACCCCAGCAATATCGCCAACAGGGACCACGGGCTCAGGTGCTGCTAACAGCCCCGCCAACCAACAACAGAGGATGTTTTAACTGCGGAAAGCCAAGGCACATTTCCAAGTTCTGCACAGCCTCCAGGGTTAACCACCAGATGGATGCTATCTGCCGCAACTGCAACAAGCTAAGGCACATGAGCAGGGACTGTTGTGCACCACGCGAAGGTTATGATGGGAAACAAGTTCAGGGGATACAAGGATCCCCATATCAGGCAAGGATGAATACCATCATTCTCACAAAAGTCAGCTTTATTCGATACTGGAGCTGCACGTTTGTTTATTACTGTTAAGATTGTACGTTAGTTGGGAGTAGAACCCTAGATACTTGAGTCGACACTTAATGTTGTGTCACCATTGGGAGTGACTGTTAATCTAGGTAAAGTGTGTAAAGATTGCCCATTGACCTTCGGAGATAGGAATCTTCCAGCAGACTTAGTAGTTTTGTCAATTGATCGGCGATGAATAGTTCCCATTTATAGTCCTAAAGATACACTTTGTTAGCCCACTTTATTTATTTATTTATTTTTATTATTAAGCATTCCATGTTTTGTAGATTTTAAAACTTTAACTTGAAAATGCACGAAAATCCAATAATTAGTGGCTTTGGACGACATTCTGTGCTCAAAAGGTGATTCTGGAGAAAACTAGAGATAGTAGCAGCCTTTGTAAATTACATTTTTGATATTGAAGACTTTGTATTTGAGAAATTTCTCCAAAGATATAAAATGTAGATCTTTGAGTTACAGACGTGTGGCCATAAACGGCGAGTCAATTCGAGGTCCAAGCAAAATGTTATCGCAATTCTATGAAAGTCGTGCAGAGTGGTGAAAAGTACCTCGTGCAAGCGGGCCACATGAGCGACCTTCCATTTTACCAAAATGCATATTTCGTCAAATTAGAGCACCCAGCGAAGGTGGTTTGTGCATACGAGATCCAAAAACGTAAATACGATAGTTTTAGTGTGATTAGGTTTAGAAAAGCCTCCTAATTCTTCCAAAATCTATATATATCCTATTCTAAATCAATTTTGGGGTTACACAATAATACACACATCCTTCAACAACTAAAACTTCAGCCATTGAAGATGGAGAAGCAAGGAGAAGAAGAAGAAGAGGACCAAGGATTCCCATAGCCTCCTTTATCAACCTCTTGCCAATCTTTGAACCATAGCCACTTAGACTAGGGTTTTAATGAAACCCTAGCCAAGTAATAGGGTATTATTTATGTTTTTCTATTAAATTTTGTATGTATGGATGATGATTACATGTTTCGAGGATTTTGAATAATAAAATTGTACTTTTATTGATTAAATCATTGCTTTCAAAATCTATTCTTGTCTTAGATCTATTTTGAATGTGGTGTGCTCAATATTCTATATTTGTTGTGCTTGTGTAGATTATTTACATGTAATAGTGCTTATTTGAGTTGTGATATCAAGTAGTCAAATAGTTCATGTCTGGGAAAGATGGAGTGTGTCGCGACCCTAGTTTAGTGGAAGACATTATGTGCCAATCGGAGATGACTTATGTTGATGCTTGAATTGTAGTTATCATCTTGTCGGAGGAATCGGGCTTGTAGCTATGATTCCCCATTATCATCCAATGTGATAAGCTAATTGAATGCATAGATACCCTTATTATGAAGCTAGTGGTGGATTTGCAATCCTAGGTTCAATACATATATTTATCAAAACAACTTTTAATCGCTTTCATAGTTTTATTTCCTTAATTTCTTAGTTTAATTAAATCAAAATCAAAATTCTGTTTTCTTAATTAACTAGGTTTAGGTTTTAAAATTAAAATGTTTTAGTATTTCAATCTCTGTGGGTTCGACCTCTACTTTCACACTACAAATCTTTTAAAGTAGAGTATACTTTTATATATTGATTTTGACGAGATCATCGGTGTCAGAGTTCAACATTATCCTATGGATGGATTGGTTGACTAAGTATTGTGCCAATTTAGATTGCCCTACCAGGATGATTGTATTTTTGATACCTGGATGTCCGACGATCAGATTTCAATGTCAGTCAAAAAGCGACATGTTTCTAACAAGTGCTTTAGCTACAATCGGGGGTACAAGTACGGAACCAACAATGTATCAGATTCTTATTGTACGAGATTTCGTAGATGTATTCCAAGATATTAAGGAACTTCTACTAAAAAGAGAAATAGATTTCTTCGTGGAACTAGTACCTGGCACATTGCCAATATCTAAGACTCCATATAGAATGGCACCGACTGAAATGTTGAAATTGAAGAAGTAAGTTCAGGAACTTGAAGATTTAGGATTTGTTCGCCCGAGTATGTCACCTTGGGGTGCAATAATTCTGTTTGTGAAGAAGAAGGACGGAACACTTCGACTCTGAATAGACTATAGGGAGTTGAACAAGGTTACGATCAAGAATAGGTATCTACTTCCTCGGATAGATGATCTATTCGACTAGTTACAAAGATCAAGGATCTTTTTAAAGATCGATCTGCATTTGGTATATCATCAACTATTGGTTCGACCAGAGGATATGGCGAAGACTGTGTTAAGAATGAGATACGGGCATTATGAGTTTTTAGTTATGCCTTTTGGATTAATGAATGCGCCAGCAGTATTCATGGACTTGATGAATAGAGTATTCAAACCATATTTGGATTAATTCATTATAGTATTCATCGACGACATATTAATCTACTCAAGGACGGAGACAGATCACAAGGAACACTTACAGATTACTTTACAGACACTTCGAGGTAGTAAGTTGTATGCAAAGTTCAGTAAGTATGAATTTTGGCTACATGAGGTCAAATTCTTGGGACATGTTATATCTCAAAATGGTATCTCTGTGGACTCATCTAAGATCAATTCAGTCTTAAGCTAGAACAAACCAACTAATGCGACAGAGGTCAGAAGTTTCCTCGGCCTATCAGGATATTATCAGAGATTTGTCGAAGGATTCTCCAAGATTACAGGACCTTTGACAAATTTGATGAGAAAGGAGATAAAGTATGAATGGACAGACAAGCATGAGAATGCATTTCAGGAGTTAAAGGAAAGATTGACTTCCGCATTAGTACTCGCGATACCAAAGAGTGGAGAAAGGTATGTGATCTATAGTGATACATCGTACCAAGGACTTAATTGTGTGCTTATGCAAGACGGGAATGTCATTGCATATGGATCCAGACAGTTGAAGGTACATGAGAATAACTATCCTATGCATGATCTGGAATTGACAACAATAGTGCTTGCATTCAAGATTTGGAGACACTATCTTTATGGAGAAAAGTTTAACCTATTTTCCGATCATAAGCGCCTGAAGTATTTATTCTCTCAGAAGAAGTTGAACATGCGATAATGAAGATGAATGGAGTTACTCAAGGACTATGAGTTTTAGTTGCAATACCTTCGTAAAGCAAATGTCGTAGCAGATGCTTTGGGTCGTAGACCTCGAGTAGTAATCGCTGCATTACTAATGTGAGAATGGCAAGCATTGTAAGTGTTAGCTGAATTTGACTTTCAGCCAGTGGGAGCAATGGAAGGATAACATCTGGGATGCCTCATGGTACAGCCAACTTTGATAAGTCGTATCATAGTAGTGCAGCAGACAACAAAAGATTTGAAGTTATGGTTCGTCAAGATGTCAGCCAAGGAACCAAAGGTCTGGAGTATCGGTACAGGCGGAGCCTTGCGATGTAAAGGTAGACTCTGTGTACCTGATGAAGAAAATCTCCAAAAAAAATTGGATGAAATACATAAGTCACAGATGACTATTCATCCTGGAGGTATGAAGATGTACAAGGATTTAAAGAGAAAGTGGGAAGGAATTGTAGACACCCCATTTTGTCGGCTATCAGATTTAGGAGACCCATAGCTTGGTGGTTCACAATGATCGTAAAAGACTCAAAAGGACTCCTGGAAGTCAGCTCTATCTCTCAGAATGCTCAGATTGACCAAAATGCCCCTGAAAGCCCGAAGACTCCCAGATTTGGTCCCGAAGTTTTGAAAACATACTATGTCGTAAGAAAAATGATAAAATGAGTTTTTAAGTAAAACTGGATGAAATCGTCAACTCCCAGAGACCCCCGGAAGTCCTGAAAGTTCCCCGAAAGTCCCCGTTGACCGGTTTGACCAAGGTTTGACCAGGTTTGACCAGAGTTTGACCAAGTTTGACCAAAATCATCCGAATTCACCGGAATCATTAGAAAAGTATTAAAATGAGTTTTAAAAGAGAATCAAGCGAAAACGTCGGCTCCTGGGAGCTCCCGAAGGTTCCCAGAACTTCCCGGGAATCCCAGGTTTGACCAGTTTGACCAAGATTTGACTTTGGAATCGGGGCACCGAAACAATTTTCAAATATTTTTCATGGATACTAAAGGTCAATAGCTTTCCAACGGTATATCGCACATAATTTCTGGATTTAAAACGAATTTATTATGAATTTCCAAAGGCGAAAAAGGCGATCAAATCGGCTTTTATCGCGAATACCGCAAACCTTTTCGAAGTGACCTATCCCCGAACTTTTTTTTATGTAAAGTAGACTCCATTACCTTTCCAACGGTATATCACAACCTCAATTTGGAGTTCGTATGCATTTTCTGTGAATTTTGGACGAAATAGGGCCTTTTCGCGAATACCGGAACTTCGGGGGGCCTAAACAGCATTATCCAGACGAAGGGAGGAGCAGTGCCGCCGCGGCACTGGCCCACTGCCGCCGCGGCAGTGGCCCAGTGCCGCCGCGGCACTCCCCTCCAGAACAGTAAGTTTTTGTAAATATTCTTGTGGTCCCATTTTGATTAATTAAAATCCAAAACGACGTGGTTTCATGATTTCAGATGTTTGGGACCAATGGGAGTACTTTCTAAATCCCAAAAACACCCCAAGTTGGCCTATATAAACACCCCATTACTCCTCATTTTGGCGGGAGTCAAATGCAAGTTTAGAGAAAGTTTGGGAGAGAAAGTGTAGAGATAAGTTTAGAGTGGAGAGAAAAGAAGCTTTCTTCTTTGATTTTTCAAAACAAAAGTGAGTTTCTAACTTTGTTTTTACTTCATTACTTCCATTTACTTCAACATTCAATACTCCCAACCACCATTTTAGTGAGCATTCAAGAGTGTGGAAGCTTCTTCCATGTCTAGTGTCATTACATATGAGTGATACACCAATCTACAAGTCTCATGCTTCATGAATATCATCTATTGATTATCATCTACTTGCTTGATTATATATATGTTCATCTCTCCTTATCTCATTTCTTTTTCTTTTCTTTATTTACTTACTAGTTCATCATCATCTAAGTGATGACATGAAGTTTGGGGTGAGTGAATCCTTATGGATAGTAGCTCTTGACCTCAAAAACATGTTTGATAGATGATGATCATAACCTCAATACTTCCAAGGTATTCTTGAAATGTATTGAAGTTATGTTTAAAAATAAAAATAAATCTCTCCAACAATCTTGGAGATTCTTAATGATGAGTTTGATGTTGGTATTCTAAGTGGTCATAAACCTTATTGAGTGTTGAAAATATGTTTTCAAAACATCTATTTCAAAACCCCTCTCAATCCCTCTAATTTGGTTTCAAGAAACAAAACTTTATTTTCCCTAAAATTTCCAAAACCATGACCCAAAACAGTGAGCTGTTCAGATTCAAAGATTTGTTTTGAATTAAATACTCAAGTTATGATGATGAAACCACTTGGAAAACCTTCCTAATACATCATAGTTCGTCCCTAATTTTTCCCATCAATTATAGAGATGTGAAAGTATTTGTTTTGGATATAAGAAGTTCATATTCATAATCTGCCTCTGTTCTCACAGAATGTTCACCCAACTTCTTGCGCTTATTCTGGATATTTTCATCACTGTACATATATCTTTTCTATTTTTTTTATAAAACTTGGGTGTCTTAGGAAACTTTTGGTATATAATGGGTCATCATAAACCTTTTCTTTGATTTATGAAAAATCATACAAAATCAGTCAACAGTACAGCTTTTGTTTCTGAGTCATGTGTACATTCTGATTTTTTTCTTTTAATCTGTGATAGCTATTGATGTTTGGCTTTTTGGGTTATTTTCTAGACACAATTAGAATGATCTCAGGTTTTTCTCACATTTTTCTAGGCACGTTTGACCTCCCATTATAATGTTGCAAAGTAACACATGCAGTCTGTCCACTATTCACAGCAAGCACATTTCAACTTTTATTCTTTGATTTGATGCTCATATGCATTCCAAATTAGCTCACATCTTAGGAAGTAGTTCATACTACATTTGTATATATCCCATGTTGATTTAATCCCTTCATTCATGCACATTTTTAGACTTCTAAGTCATTCTAGAAATCCATGTACACAAAACACACTACAACCTTTGTACACTTTAGATACATACATTGCATTCATGCAAGATTTGGGGTTTTTGTAACTCTTAATCTAAGGAGATTATAAGGAATGGTCAAGATCACACGTTCATGCTTCCCCTTTGATCTAATCATCCTTTCTCATCCGTCCCGGGGATTGAGAGATTTTCTTTTCTCAAAAATAACATGCATCATACTAGCTTGTTAAGCATATTTTTATTTCTTTGTTTATTTGTTTCAATAACAATTCATGCCCCCATTAGATTAGGAAACTTGATTAATTGATATATGATTAGACGATTTTTCCTAGGTTTATTTGTGTGATTTTCACTTTACATTGTATGATATTTGACTTAGATTTTATGAATGATATCCTATCTTTTGATTTTCAATTTCAAGATTCTTATGTGATGTAATATACTATCATAGTATTAATTGCCGAACCAAACCTAGTATAAGATGATTATTTGGATGCTAATTGAGGCCCGTCGAAAGACGGGGCGAGTTGAGGGTGTTTTAGTCGCGACAAAGGCTCCTTCCTCTCTCGTACCAAAACCCCGAACCAAGTTCTTTGGTTATGAAGGGTCGGTGCCCTTTATCCATTTGGGTGAGTCAAAATTAGGTTTCTTGGTTCCTTAAAGACCAAGTGGCGACTCTGTACCTGTTTTCAACAGACCTTTTCTTTTCCTTTTCAAAGCAATCTCAAACAAGAGAGAAGCGGTGGAAGTCCGGTATCCACAGGAATAAAGCAAGAGGTAGTTGAGTATGTATTTCAGTGTCTTACTTGTAAACAAGTAAAGGCAGAACATCAGAAACCACCTGGACTTCTACAGACGTTACCAATTCCCCAATGGAAATGGGAACATATAACCATGGATTTCATGGTAGGTTTACCAAAGTCACAGCAGAACCACGACGCTATTTGGGTAATCGTGGATCGACTTATGAAGACTGCATATTTTATCGCCTACAACATGACATATCCAGTCGAACATTTGAGCTGGATGTATCTACAACAAGTTGTATGGTTACACGGTGTACCTGTTTCTGTCGTGTCAGATAAAGATTTACACTTTACTGTAGAATTTTGGAAGAGTCTCCAAATAGGGATGGGAAGAACACTGAACTTGAGTTCAACCTTTCATCTGTAGACCAACAGTCAGATGGAACGAGTAAATCAAGTGATGGAGGACATGTTACGCGCTTGCGTTATCGATTTTGAGAGTTCTTGGCAGACGTACCTACCATTGATCGAGTTTGCCTACAATAATAGCTACCATACGAGTATAGGGATGGCGCCATTTGAAACTTTATACAAAAGACCTTACCGATCGTCGCTATGTTACCTGAAGTCGAAGATACTCAACTTCTTGGTCTAGAGATGGTTCGAGAGACCAGCATGAAGATCTAGATCGTACGCTAGAAGATGAAGACATCACAGATCTGACACAAGAGTTATACCGATAAGCAACGCAAAGATTTGGAATTCGTCATAGGAGATCATATGTTGCTTAAGGTTTCACCTATTCGGGGGATTGTTCGCTTTGGGCAGAAGAGAGGCAAGCTATCTGTAACACCCGTACCCGAAAAAAGAGTTAATCAACATGTTAATATGCATTCATTTATGTATTTAGTGTGTATAAAATGGATTAAGGGGGAGGCTTGGACTCTCCCGAGGAAAGTGTTCAGTAAAGGACACCATTGGAGAAGTCCCTAGTGTGGAGGGATAGGTAATGAAGTGGGACCAGTGAAGGACCCGGGTTATGAAATTTGCATTTAAATGACTAGATGCATTTATATGATTTGTTGGAGATATGTTTAGTAGCTTCCATATTACATTGATTAATATGTTCATTGTGAAAATGCTAGTTTGGTATAGCAAATAAGGGCATAAATGAAAATGATTCATAACTAGTAGGTACGTTAGCAACTTCACAAAATATTTGGAACTACATGTGGGACCCATACGGGACTTAGACAAACACCCATTTAGATAATTGGGTAGTTAATGGAATGTTTGGGGATTTCATAATAAGGAATTAGAATTTGGGGGAGCTAAATGGAAATTGGGAGCATAAGTCATTCATGTAAGGTTTGGGAGAGTGACACCTAGTGTCTTCTCCATTAAACCAAAAGGGTTTACAAAAATTGGAGAGGAAAGAGAGAGCTGAAGAGATTACAAGAAGTCGACGTCCATTTCACACCGTTCTGTCGCCGTCCGACGTCCAATTTGCGAACCGAAGCCGTGTACGGACTCGTGGAGGAATTACTCTAGAGTAGGATTTGGACAAGAATCGTTAAAGAATTTGCTTATTTGGGGTAAAATCTGTAAGAGGTGAATGACTCTAATCCATGGGCTGAATGTATAATTGTGTTTAATGTTACAATTTATGATGTAGTATGTTGATTATGATGTTAGTATATTGAATTATGTTGGGTAAAGCATGATAGTATAAATTGGAAGTTATGATGCCTAATTTACAAGGATTGCCATATTGAGATGATTATGTGATTATGTGTTACGTGGGTTGAAGAAAGCCTTATGTTGATTCATCGTGAATTTACTCCATAATAAGGAGACATGGAAAAACCCAATGGTGTAAGGGTACTCACCACTTAACTGTGTAAAGGTGTGTGGGTGACGACCCAGCTATGGAAGGGTATGTGAGATGGTGTGATTTAGAGGTGCTATATGTGCATAAGGGAAAAAAGCAAGAGCGTCGTCACAGTGAATGAAGATTTGATCTTTTGGAGACTAAATGATATGTTGATTGTTGATTTGTGCATTGAATATGACATACACTCGTACATGTGATTAGTTTTACTCACTAAGCGAAAGCTTAAACAAATATTATTTTTTGTTGTGGTTATTAAATAACCACCGCAGGTACGACACGGGAGGAGGAGAGGAAATAACGTATGCGTAAGAATGGGGAAGATTTAGATCTTGTTTGATGGGTTATGATCTTGTCTTAGCAAGTAACTAGTTGTTTTGGGATTTCAAGACCTCATGTTGTAATATAAGTATGTAGGATTATGGAGTTTTAATTATGAATTTTATGTCTTTCCTTAAGTTAAAACTGTGGTTTGTGTATGTTGAGAAAGATGGGCCTTTTCAGTAAGTCCGATTTGGTGTCACAAGTGTTTTGAACGAGTCTTGGTTACAAACAAATGATATTCAAAGTTTTGGAAATATTTTGGGTAAAAATATTCATAGCTATGTGGTTTTGAGCAAGGGATGAGTGTTATTGGTTGTTTTGACTCAAAAGAAGTTGTGTGTATGTTTTGAATGAGTTTTGGTTGTAATCAAGTTGGTAGCTAAGTTTATGAACTTATTTCCAACAAGTTCCTATGTTAATGTTAGTTTTGGTAAATTTAAGAGTTTGAATCCTTATTTTGCTTCAAATAAGGTTGAATTTATATCTTGTGTAGTGGAAATAGTGTTTCTTATGATTGGGTAATATTTAGTGTGTATGGAGAGAACTCTATAGATTATGTAACTTTAAAAGGCAAACTAGATTTGGGGTCTTTGGTTTGATAAATTATACTCATGTTGGAAAAATGTGGTTTGATGCATGCTTAAGCTCTTAGTTAGAGCATTATGAGTTTTGTGAGTGTATAACTAATCAAGTATGGGCAAAATGATCCTTTGTAACTCTTGTGAGGATTGGTTATGATTTGGAGGCACATAGGAATGTTTTTGAAATAACTCTCATGGTGTTTGGTTAATGTTTATAGACATTTAGGAACACTTTTGAAGTGGTTTTGGATGTTCCCATAAGATTTGGTTTGGATTTGAGATGATTTAAACTTGTAAACCAGAGTTTTTAGCAGCAAGTTTTTAGCAGCAGCAAAATGTGATTCTGCTGAAAGTTAGATTGATCTAACTCTGGGCAGAATTATATCTGCAAAAAGTTAGATTCATCTAACTTTGGGCAGAAATATCTCTGCAGAGAGTTGGATTGAGCCAATTCTTGGCAGAATGCTTGAGAGTAATTTGGGCACTCAAATTCAAAATTTAAGTGAACATAACTTGGTCTAGGGAGTTCGTATTCACGTGCCATTTCAATGTTGGGTTCCTCATTTGAAAAGCTATCTTTTGCGATGGTATCCCGACAAAAATATTAAATGACAATTTTACCCTTGGGATTAATTACATGCAAATGAGTTTTATAAAGAGTTTAAAAGAGAGTTTAAACTTGATTTATGTTATATTCATTGGCGACGTGCCTTGTGGCATTGTTACACGTGTCCTAATCTGCCCAAGGCGGGTTGGGGTGTGTTACACTGTCGCCTCGATTTATCGGATCGTTCAAGATTATGGAGCATGTTGGGAAGTGTGCTCACAACCCAACGCACGAGATTAACTTTGAAGTTATAGAAGTCAATGATAACGTGACGTTCAATGAAGGACCAGTGCAAATTCTAGATCGAGGAATCAAGAAACTCAAGAATAAGGAGATTCTATTGGTCAAGGTTCAGTGGAAGCATCATGACAAAGGAGAAGCTTCATTGGATCTAGAATCGGAGATGCGTCATAAGTTTCTATTTTTATTTTAGACCTTGTTTGTTTTCAATTTCCAGGATGAAATCCTTAATGAGTGGTGAATGATGTAATACCCTGTATATTTGGAATGTATTAATAAATTAGACTTTACACTAATTCCCATCCCAATCGATTGCCATGTTGTACCAATCAATTGCCACTTTTTATATACCAATCGATTGACATGTTTCCCAATCAATTGCCATCATGCCGACCTAAATTCATTACGTGGCATATACCAATCGATTGCTCTTGACTCACAATCGATTGCCATAAAATATCTATAACCAATCGATTGCTTCTGCTTCCAACGATTGGCATTTGCAGAGACTTGTTTTCAACTTTGCTTTATGGTTTGACACGTGGCACTCATTTTCTCTATATATATAGCCCCATTTCATCCATTTGAAACTCTTGGACAGTTTGAGATTGAGAGAGAGTGAGTTATATATATACACTCAAACATACATATATACATATATATATATATACACAAGTATACACACACACACACACACTCTAAACCAAAGAAGAACAAAATGAAAAGAAGAGAAAGAATAAGGGAAAGAGAAGAGAAGAGAAGAGACAGATAGAGATAGAGACAGAGAGAGATGGAGTCAGAGAAGAGGGAAAGAGAAGAAGAGAGATAAAACTTGAATTTTTAAGCCAAACACACCCTACACATATCTAGGTGAGTTCTAAACTCACTTGGTCTCACTATATACTATTTTTACAAGTTTATATGAAGGTTATACGTATTAAATACGTCCTTAAGACATTTATATATTCTGATTTACGTTTCAGTTGGGGAAGACGAAGTACTAATCAATTGGACTTTTCCCAAAATTGATTGCCATCAGTTGAGTCCGATTGATTGAATAGATTACCAATTGATCGCCATTGATTGTAACCCAATCGATTGCCAAAGTTAGCAATCGATTGACATTGGTTTGGATCCAGTCGATTGACATTGGTTTGGATCGAATTGATTGACATGTTTCTTCAATCGATTTTTACATATTTTATACCAATCGATTGACCCCTATCCCAATTGATTAGCATTAGCAGAACATGGATTGTTTCTTGTGTTTATTATATAAAGGGTTCGATCGCTCGATTCTCAATTCGAACTTTTAGTATACGATTATGGGTGGATCAGGGATAATGTCACAACAAAGATAAGTACGATTAAGAATAACAGATTGACGTGATGACGTTAGATGCTATGTAGTTCATGTATGAGTTCGATATACGTTCATTTCAATTAGATTAGTCAGGCTACAATATATGGGATGTCATGTATCAGTCCTGGTACGAAACTTAGATAGGTCTTGATAAGTTTCTGGGAATTTGTACGTGGGTGGACGATTGGTCATACTATGCCCTTCACAAGCGATGGACGGTGAGATGTCCTTAACGAGTAGTGGGCGGGACCAAGTAGTTCAGAGATAGCCAGCTGATCTATATTATATCCTTAACGAGCGGTGGACAGGTTATGTCCATAACGAGCAGTGTATGAGGGATCATTGGCAAGATATCACTAAGTCATGGAAATAGAATGATATACCATTGTTCGAAGTGTTGTATCCATAACTTGCGGTGGACTGAGAATATGTACTCTATGCTCTCAACTATGGTCGGCAGAGTAGTGGTGTATCCAGGAATATTACAATCAGATCAGTGTCGTATGGGTTAGTAGGTCTTTGTATAATAAGACGTGGATTTGGGTAATGCGAGGTTGAATAAAGAAAAGATATTACTTAGTAAAACTATATCTTATGATTTTCATAACTTGTTATTACGTACGTTATATAATTGGTACCTTGTGAGTTTCTATTCACTCAGCTCTCAGTAAGCTGATGGCCGTTATTGCCTGGACATTCCCCGTCTAGATTGTTCCGTCCCTCTTAATGCATATAATGGAGCTTATAACGATGGCTACTATCCCGAAGGGGAATATACAGAGGGTGGCCCCACTGATGCGGTTTTCCTAGAGAAGGCTGTTATGCTGACAACTACCCATATGCCAGCTAGAGATGAAGAAGTTATATCTAGTTTTATATTCCTATTGAACTTTATTAGTTAAACGGGTACTTGGGCATATGTTGCTTTCAGACCTTTTATGTTCCTGCGGACGACTCTGATGTTTTTGTAGTAGTTAGGACTTTCGTAATATATTCGGTTTGTTATATTTACTGTCTTATTACTTCTAGTTGACTAGTAATGTATGGTGTGGACAATCAGTGACATTCACCCATCATTCCCTACGGACCCAAAAAAGAAATTTATTTTTCCTATATTTTTGCTGTTCTGGGGCGTGATAGTGGCGTTGAAGGAGAGAACTAGTTCAAGCTAGTACCCGATCGCCGAATCCCTTGCTCGTTTAGTTAAAGAAGCTCATCTCTGCCGGAAAGATGACGAAGGTGAAGAACTTGTTCAATCTTTCCGTGTCGGAGAAGCCAATCGCCGCTCTGGCTAAGAAGGCTCCGACAGCTGATGCGAAGAAGAAAGTTGTGATGAAGCCAAAGAGTGGTGGTGGCGCTACTCCGGCGAAGGTGAAGAAGGTTGCGGTGAAGTTGAAGGTGCGGCGAAGCCAAAGAAGTTTGCAAAGACGGTGACTGTGACATCACCGATGATGAAGAAGGCGGCAATGGTGAAGGTGGTGAAGGCGAAGAAAACTCCGGTAAAGACTGTGAAGAAGCCTAAGAGCATCAAGTTGTCGGTGAAGAAGAAAGCTCCGACGACGAATAATTTTTTTGTTGATATTCCAAAACTTTGCATTCGTAAAACTTCTTACAAAAAAATGAAAGAAAATTCTTATTGAAAATGAGCCAAACAAAAAGGTGATAAATTTCTCACCAAAATCTCTGTGAATAAACTGATTGTCAGAACAATAATAAGAAATTGCTCACTTTGTTACACATCATTCAGTCATAAATTTTTTTTTGGTTTTTCCTTTATTTCTTTCTTCCCATCAATTGTTATTTTTTTTGTTGATATTCTAAAAATCTGTATTTGTAAAAGTTCTTACAAAAAAAAGTGTGAGAAACTATTTTTGACAATGAACAAAAAAAAAGGTGAAAATTTTATTTTTGAAAATGAACAAAAATAAGGTGAGAAATTGTCATCGTTCAATTTGTTCTATTAATCAGAATTGTGAGAAATTGTCACTAGCTATTGATAAATCGAATAAATTTGTGAGAAATTGGCATTAATTATTCTAGATTGCCACAATGATTTATGAATTTCATTGGTTAAATAGTGAGAAATTTTTAATGATATGAAAAGTATGTGAAATTCTCACTACTAATGACTTTAAGTGTGAGAAATTCTCACTACTATTAGACAAACAAGTGAGAAATTCAAAGCGCTAATATATGATTTTCCATGTATGACGGGTGATAAATTCTCACACAATTTTTAGAAAAATAAAATGACAACTAAATTTTCTTACCTCAATTCTAAATGGACCAGTAACAATATGCAAACAATAATGAAATAGACTGACAGTAATGGAATTTGAATTCAAATTGATAGAGAAATATCTCCACAAATACATATTGTATACATTGCAATTAAGTTAGATTACCATGATTATAGGGATTGCACAACTATATTTTAGGGAATGATATCTCCCTAATTAATGCAAATTGATTACTATATATATAAATATCTTTATATGTCTGTTACAATAATGCTAGGCACACAACACATTTCATAACACAAACCAGAATCATGCTTTAAATGCATGTACCTTGTGCTTCCCAAAAATGTGTGGGCCCTGTGTGAAAAATTCACATAGCATAAGGTACCTATAGTTTAAAGCATGGTTATGGTTTGTGTTGTGTGCCTAGCATTATTGATTCTGTTAAGGGTAGATTCGTCATAAATAAACTCATCAAATTGGGGAAAAGGACAAATTTTTAAATTAGAATACGAATTAAGGATCAATTTATAACTTAGGAAAGTTAAAGTGACTAAATACATATTGACTCTATACTCAAGGACTAAATCTTATGTTTCTAAAGAAAAAATAATTGTATACAATACACCTCTGAACTTATGGACCGTTTGGAAAATTTTCAAAAGCTAAACTAAAATTGTCTGACAAACCAAACTTCTGTGACTAAATAGCAAAAACATTCTGTTTGCACCCAAAAACCAACAAAGATTTTCGAGCCCGAATGGAAGGGATAGAGTGGGCTTGGAAATGGATCTGTTTGGCCCATGGTTTATTCAGACAGCAGGCCCATATATGTGATGCAATAATCGGGCTCAATAAACAAGCTGCCACCAGGTTCAGAATTGGCTAAGGCATAAACCTAACTCTTGAGGGGAAAACATGGTGCCCGATAAGCGAGGGGGATAGGATATACAGTAATCGGGCACCACGTTTTGAAGAAACATTGAGACGGTGTTCTAAAGTTTAAGCCCGATTAGTCGGAGGTATACACATCATCATCATCATTGGGCTCAATATGTCAGTACAAAGAGAAGGCTTGGCAGATTGGTTGGGAGTAACTCGATGACTACGCCAACACGGCGGTTCATTCCTTATCTGTTAAGGAAATAAACATCTTAAGTTTAAGAGAAGAATTCGTTTAAGAATGGATTTGATCAAATCCATCTGGATTTGGAAGGCCAATCCCCCCCCCCCCCCCCCCCCCCCCCAAAGATTTCAGGATTTCAAATCTTGATAAAGATGGAAAGAGTTGGGATTAGGAAGGATTCTAGGCATTGAAGGAATCCTTTCCATATCTGGGTTCTCTAAGGCTGCTAAAAATGCAAAGGCATGCCAAGTTGCAAAACACTCCGCGTCACTCTCGAAAACAGCATACACACTGCATACAACATTCGAAGCATTCAACCCAGCGTTCTGGTTTTCTCTGCATTCATAGCAATCGGTTTTTCCTTTTGTTATTCTTTGTTTTCAAGCTTTCTTTTAAACAATCAGAGTCTATTCTAATCTTGTTATTTAGTTGATTTGTTTTTCCAAGCATATTCAATAAAATATCTCAATAGGTGTTTTATTAATTGTTTGTGATTATTTACCTGGTAAATTCATCACTTTCAGACTTGTGCGCTTCAGTACTATCTAGGAACTCCAGCCAAGGGTACTTTCCTACTTAATTCGCCATCACAATCTCCCGTTAGAAATTGGATTCTCAAACCTTGTGTATCACTCACACAAGTGCTTTAGGAAATTAGTTTGCACTCTCGAACCACTTTTGGTTCTGGCACACCTACAAAAAAATTATAGCAAACACATACATGTCAATGGTAGAAATGTGTAATTAGACAAAAGCAAAGGGACCTTTTGATAGAACTACAAATTAATTATTGAACTTATAGTGCTAAAGATTTTAAGCTACTGAATTTTCCGTACTAAAAATATTGTTTGAAGTTACAACACCCTTAATTGTGTTATTGCATTTCATTACATTGTCATGCATGATAGTGTGATGTGTTGTGCATTTGTGGCACATGTGTCACAGCCCGGTCCCATAATAGCGGAACCAGAGCCCGTGGCACGCCACCGAGGCTACACCAATTCATTAACATTCCCAAAAGATTAGTTTTAAGAAGACACGCAGCGAAAAACAACACACATTTTAAAACTAGGGGTCCAGTCGACTGGGTCGGGACCTCAGTCGACTAAAGAAAGCAGAGAGTTTTCAAAAAGGTTTAACAGACCATCCAGTCGACTGAGACTGGGGTCCAGTCGACTGGGGCCTCCACTTTCAGTCGACTGGATTCCCCCTTCGGTCGACTAAAGCAAGCAGAAACAAAATGAACACATAAACCTTCAGAGGTCCAGTCGACTGAGGAAGGGATCAGTCGACTGCTTTTGCCATATTAAAAAGCAGTAGCTAGCAGGCACAAGGGTCGAGTTGACTGAATACTGGACCAGTCGACTGCTCCCCTGGCAGCAGCCCAATCTGCAGGAAAACAAGTTTCAAAAGCTTTTTAAAACAACCAAGTGTTAACCACACACTCCAACCTCACATCAAAGTAATCCTAGTTGTGTTAAAACATTACCCAAGTATAATTACAACATTTTACTAACTATTACCATGCTTTAGGTCCATTCTAACATACTAAGTTAAACATAAGTTAAAACATTCAAATCTTTATTACAACATTCCTACTGTTCCAAAACTATAAGATTAACATTTAGGTTGCCTTCAAAGCGAACTCTAAACCCACGTGCTCACTTCTCCGATTCCTCGCCAGTATTTACACCTGAAATGGTTATTTGAATAATCACAGATATTCGATTTGTTTAAGCTAAGGCTTAGTGAATAAAACAACATATGCACATGAATGATAAACATGTCCGCATTCACATCTCTACATTTTATACTAGTCGCGGGAGACTCACGTACCCGTCCATACTCCCAATCCGCGACTCCTCGCCAATAAGTCCACGCGAAAGGGTAAGACCCACGATTCTTCTCTTCAATCGTGCGACCTTAATGCCTATATCGGCTCCACAAAATGGCACGGTGACCACGTGCTCCTTCTGACCCACATAAGCAACTTAACATGCTCAAATACATATCACCAGGATCGCAGAAATTAAACATTTCATTGTGCTATTGGGCCTACTTATCAATACAAATGCCCAATATAAACTACACAGTATATGTCTATGAATTAATACGTGCTATTCAAACATAACATGAATACACGCCAAGAAATCATTCTAAAACATAGTTGGATCACTCACCTCCGATTTACGCTCTTAAACTTCGATCCAAAGAAAACCCGTGTACAAAGAACGTGTAGAAGTCCGTCTAGTACAATTCCTATGGATCAAAATTTCATTTATCAACTTTTATGAAAAATTCTAGAAAATAACTTTTCGGAAAACTTGGCCAAACAAGCCCTAACATATATCAAAACGAAGCTCTTACCTCGAGGAGCTCGAATATGAAATATGGGAGAAAACAAACTGACGGAAGGTCGTCGTTTGGCGTCGCAAAGCTCTAAGCTCCAAGCTCCAAAATCTCCCTATGGCCCCCTTTTTGGAAATTAGGTTAAGACTTGTGAAAATATCCAAAGTCATCACTTCCTATATATAGGCAAAACTATCGGGAATTACGTTTACCTCCCCTCGAGTTTTTAAAACTCCTAATCAGTCTCTGAAACTTTCTATACAGCTTATTCAAAGCTTTATAAGTGAAACCTCAAAATTATAAAAGTTTTCGATTAAGTTTAGTTTGGTCGCTAAAACGCGAATTTCTACATGACGTTTCCGAAGTTGCTAATTAGCCTACCAAATTAATAGCGTGTTAATTCGTTCTCACCAGGATACTAAAACTAACAACAGATATAAATTCTAAAACAGAAAATAATACAGATATTGAAATACACAGGTAAACATTTATTTTCAGATTAACATTTAAAGTATTCCACAATGACCGTCTCACATTCGGAGAGACGTCGCAACAACAAATCCTTAATCACCACAGTTTCAAAGGGTTCTCTAATACAGACACCTAAATCAACTCGTGAGTCAAAACTCACCCAAACATGTGTCATAAGACACGCCACATCACATTATCATGCATGACAATGTAATGCAATGCAATAACACAAATGCGGGTGTTATAATACTCTCCCCCTTAAAAGAAGTTTGTCCCCAAACTTATATCATCTTCTCAAGTCGCCAAGACTTCCCACCACAAGTATTTCCAATATTTACCTCATACACAGACCACCCATTTTACTGAGGAATCACAGTCTCATGAGGAAAATAAATCCTCAGGCTCTTAAGGAAAATAAATCCTCAGAGTCCCAGTCTCAATCTGATAGAAGATTCAAGCAGAATCCTAGCAATACCCCGAAGCATCTCGATAAATAAGAATATCAATACCTGAGTAGAACCTACTCCATATTCAAACCTGACATTCAATCCCATCATGATGTCACAACGTCAACTCCCATATATCTTTATTTTACTTGTCACATTTCATTTCTAAAACTCAAAAGTTTCATCACATTACTCAAACCCAAGACAACAATTCATCTCTCATTCACCTATCTTGCTTTTCGACTAAAAGTCGTTGACGACCCATCTTAGCTAGTGCACAATCATACACGATTCTTCATCTCGAAGTGAACCAAAATCAAGTACTAGCATATACATATACCCAGTCGATAAGCTAACGCATCAATCAACTGTTTCGCACTATAGATTCGATCCCTCATCCTATTAACCACAAGATACTTGTACAACGATAATGTGTTTTCTAACGACTTCCCATTTCTTATCGAATTACACTCTTTCTTCCCCAAAATGCCATATCATAATAACATCAGTTCAATGAATAGCACTTAGTCGATAGTGTGTCGCACTAATATCCTCTCTCTATTTTTCATAATACTTATCATTTCGTTTCAATTTAACCAATCTTGTACTATACTTTCAATCACACGTGCCTCATCAGATACCATTCAGATTTCGAGCTTACATAACGTCCTAAATCACCCACCATGAGGTCAAACATATTCATCGTTTAGCTCTCCAAAGTCTGCACCTGAACTACTGCCGATTGAAATCAAAGATCACATCTAACAGTTTTGATTTAGAACTTTCATTTAAGTCAAACACATTTCTTCCATGTTGTTCTTTTAAAACAAATTGATTTAAAATTACGCATAACACTTCATCTCCTTCTCGACACAATTACTCCCAACATCCATCGTAACGAATAACATTTTAAATCAAAATTGGCTTACAAGTCATACACCTACCACAGAGTTCATCAACACGTATTCCCATGCTCAGAACATATCTTGTTCCTGTCTCAACCTTAACCATTCACGATCCATTTTATTTATATAACATACACACATCTTGAGTTGATTATTTTTCTTTCGAAGATCTCAACTACAATGTAGTCCATTCTCATATCAGTCCAGGTAGATCCACTACCATTTATGTAGTTTACAACTTTATACGTCGCTGATGTTTCACTTTCACCTTTGCACAAGTCCATATCATTCTCACTTCTGTATCTCAACTCTCACTGAGTTCCTGACAACCGTTCACACCAAGCGCATATTCTTCGTGTAACATCTCAAGGCACCATACCTCATTCCGACATTCAATGTTTCATAACCGTAGTTGAATCTGACTCAATTTCCCATTTAACTTTCTAGTCCTTTATTTATGCTATCCGGGTCTTCAATCCATTATTCCTGAATAACCTATTGCTCGCAACATTAATATAATCCCTACATACAATCTGAGGATAAGCCGGTAATTAAACCTTCCCACAAAGTACTATAGCCTCACTGTGTTCAATAAATTTCATATCGACTTCCAATTTACATACCTTTCACGACAATACCCCAAGGTAAATTTCTCACTCCGGTCACCAATGACAACTGATTCCTAACTGTCATCTTTCAAGTTCTTCACACTTTATGGATCTCATCAAGTTCTTGATTGATCAAAGCCTCAAATCATTCATTACCTCAGGTTACTCCAATACTTAAATCGAAGTCGAGCCCCCCCTCCTTTGGAACAATACTCACGACCACTCCTTTAAAATTCCTAAGTTCAGAATCTGCCCACATAGGACTCATTTGTTTGACAACCACCATTATGTCCCAAGCACTAAGCATACCATATCCTTCCACGATACCTGTCTTCCAAGGTCTACTTGATATTAATCACAAGTATTTAAAACAAATTTTCTTACTCAATGAAAGTTTTATTTTAAAACATTTTAAACACTTTAAAATTTTCTTAGGATGAAATTCGACAGTCTCAAAACTCTCCAACCTTGTTGGAATCCAGGACACTGAGATCGTATTTCCTTGTATCCACCATTGTCCTCACCATTTTACATTTCTACTATCATATCCGATAATGTACTCAACGTAATACCATGTCTTCCTCCCATTCTTACCGGTTCTGATCACTTACTCATTAAAGCTTCGTCTTTCCAATTTATATTTCCTCTTCTCAATCTATATTAACTTACCCAAAGTCTAGTACACAAAGTCTAAGCATGTCTTCCAATGTCTGAATCATCCGTTCTGACTGTCCGTCGATCTGAGGATGAAATATAGTACTGAAACTCAGTTTAGTATCCGTGGCTTCCTATAGACTTCCCAAAACCTCGATGTAAACTACCATCACGATCCGATATAATCACTGTTGGAACTCCGTGTAGTCTTACAACCCCTTTCATATACAATTCTGCCAACCTTGAAGGTTTAGTCGTATTGATCGGTAGATAATGCACTAATTCTGTCAATCTATCAACCATAACCCAAATCTTATCATTCTGATTAAACGATCGTGGAAATCCCGAAACAAAATCCATCGTGATCCCATCCCATTTCACTTTGACACTGGTAATGGTTGTAATAGCCCTGCAGGTACTTGTCTCTCTGCCTTCACTTGCTAACATGCTGAACATTCAGACACAAACTTGGCAACTTCTCGCTTCATACTTCTCCACCAAATGTTTTCTTGCAAATTTTGGTACATCTTGTCACTCCCCGGATGAATTGAATATTTAGTACGATGAACCTCCTCTAAAAGTCACTCCTGGATTAGTTTTACCCTTGCCGTAGTCAACTGTATCCTCTTAGGTCTTAACAACTTTCTTTTCCCAACCTTGATCCCACAAATCAGCGATTTGACACTTATGCCCATACAACACTTCATACTGTGCCATTTTCGATACTTGACTGAAACCCGTTACTTCTACTAACCATAGTTTCAAACAGTCAAAGCATACTCTATCATCCCCATTCTTAACTCCTCACCTTAGGTTAATCCTTAAATACCTCTTCCCACTTATACAATCAATCTGGTAGCTTTCCTTACTAACCTTTATACTACATCTGAATACACCATGGTACCACGAATATTCGAAACCAGGTTCAGTTGAGAGATTCCTCAACAACCACAATACTCATAACTCATTGAGATATTTCCCAATTCTGATACATACCACAAGATAGGTTTAGAGATTCCTCAACCGTCCAACACATACCATAAGATAGGTTGAGAGATTCCTCGACCATCCAATCGTCTCAATGCTGTACAATAAGTTGAAAAATTCTTCAACTACCTGACATACACCGTATATACCGTAAGATACATCATAAGATACCCTTGTACGAGTGTACCGTAGGTTAACACCGTAAGATAAGGTGAGAGATTCCTCACCGACCCCATACGATAGCAATACATATTGCTGACTATCTTTCCATCACAAAACCTAACTGTTCGTCCTTATTCTCTTACGTCATAATGATTAACCAATGTCTGAAACAGAACTCTTATCAATCAATCTCAATCCCAAAACTTCACTACGAACAATATCCTTCATTTTCTATGTGGACTATGCAGAAATCTCCTCTAACATTCACTATTCAAACTCCGCTCTCGGTTAGATCTCTTAAAGGACACTCATCACTATCGTTGAAAATATCCACCGATTCGATCAAAACCATTTTCTTTTCGCTTTAGAAATTCCACTGTTCATCACTACCAAAATATCATCTTTCCCTCTTGCTACAATACGTGGTCTATTATAACTCATGATAACGTCATCTCATCATACAGCTCCACATTCGTATGATTTAACCGATTCACGAATGCATATATACTATGCATGTATGGCAATGACATAATCATGTATGTATAACAATATACCATATGCATTAAACATCTCTAATATGTATGGATGCAATTTAGAACATGTGACAATTCACTCAACACTCCACTCGTCGTCGAACGTTCCCAAAGTTTTGTTACCTATTGCTCTGATACCACTAAATATCACAGCTCAGTCCCACAATAGCGGAACCAGAGCCCGTGGCATGCCATCGAGGCTACACCAATTCATTAACGTTCCCAAAAGATTAGTTTTAAGAACACACGCAGCGGAAAACAACACACATTTTAAAACTAAGGGTCCAGTCGATTGGGTCGGGACCTCAGTCGACTAAAGAAAGCAGGGAGTTTTCAAAAAGGTTTAACAGACCATCCAGTCGACTGAGACTGGGGTCCAGTCGACTGGGGCCTCCACTTTCAGTCGACTGAATTCCCCCTTCGGTCGACTAAAGCAAGCAGAAACAAAATGAACACATAAACCTTCAGAGGTCCAGTCGACTGAGGAAGGGATCAGTCGACTGCTTTTGCCATATTAAAAAGCAGTAGCTAGCAGGCACAAGGGTCAAGTCGACTGAACACTGGACCAGTCGACTGCTCCCCTGGCAGCAGCCCAATCTGCAGGAAAACAAGTTTCAAAAGCTTTTTAAAACAACCAAGTGTTAACCACACACTCCAACCTCACATCAAAGTAATCCTAGTTGTATTAAAACATTACCCAAGTATAATTACAACATGTTACTAACTATTACCATGCTTTAGGTCCATTCTAACATACTAAGTTAAACATAAGTTAAAACATTCAAATCTTTATTACGACATTCCTACTGTTCCAAAACTATAAGATTAACATTTAGGTTGCCTTCAAAGCAAACTCTAAACCCACGTGCTCACTTCTCCGATTCCTCGCCAGCATTTACACCTGAAATGGTTATTTGAATAATCACAGATATTCGATTTGTTTAAGCTAAGGCTTAGTGAATAAAATAACATATGCACATGAATGATAAACATGTCCACATTCACGTCTCTACATTTTATACTAGTCGCAGGAGACTCACGTGCCCGTCCATACTCCCAATCCGCGACTCCTCGCCAATAAGTCCACGCAAAAGGGTAAGACCCACGATTCTTCTCTTCAATCGTGCGACCTTAATGCCTATATCGGCTCCACAAAATGGCACGGTGACCACGTGCTCCTTCTGACCCACATAAGCAACTTAACATGCTCAAATACATATCACCAGGCTCGCAGAAATTAAACATTTCATCGTGCTATTGGGCCTACTTATCAATACAAATGCCCAATATAAACTACACAGTATATGTCTATGAATTAATACGTGCTATTCAAACATAACATGAATACACGCCAAGAAATCATTCTAAAACATAGTTGGATCACTCACCTCCGATTTACGCTCTTAAACTTAGATCCAAAGAAAACCCGTGTACAAAGAACGTGTAGAAGTCCGTCTTGTACAATTCCTATGGATCAAAATTCCATTTATCAACTTTTATGAAAAATTCTAGAAAATAACTTTTCAGAAAACTTGGCCAAACAAGCCCTAACATATATCAAAACGAAGCTCTTACCTCGAGGAGCTCGAATATGAAATATGGGAGAAAACAAACTGACGGAAGGTCGTCGTTTGGCGTCGCAAAGCTCTAAGCTCCAAAATCTCCCTATGGCCCCCTTTTTGGAAATTAGGTTAAGACTTGTGAAAATATCCAAAGTCATCACTTTCTATATATAGGCAAAACTATCGGGAATTACGTTTACCTCCCCTCGAGTTTTCAAAACTCCTAATCAGTCTTTGAAACTTTCTATACAGCTTATTCAAAGCTTTATAAGTGAAACCTCAAAATTATAAAAGTTTTCGACTAAGTTTCGTTTGGTCGCTAAAACGCGAATTTCTACATAACGTTTCCGAAGTTGCTAATTAGCCTACCAAATTAATAGCGTGTTAATTCATTCTCACCAGGATACTAAAACTAACAACAGATATAAATTCTAAAACAGAAAATAATACATATATTGAAATACACATGTAAACATTTATTTTCAGATAAACATTGAAAGTATTCCACAGTGACCGTCTCACATTCGGAGAGACGTAGCAACAACAAATCCTCAATCACCACAGTTTCAAAGGGTTCTCTAATACAGACACCCAAATCAACTCGTGAGTCAAAACTCACCCAAACATATATCATAAGACACGCCACATCATATTATCATGCATGACAATGTAATATGTGTGAGTGAGTTTTGACTCACGAGTCGATTTGGGTGTCTATGTAAGAGAACCTTCTGAGATGGTGTTGAATGAGTGTTTTGATGTTGTGACGTCTCTCCGAGATTGAGACGGTCTTTGTGGAATAACTTAAATGTTTATCTAAAAATAAATGTTTACTTGTGTATTTCACTATCTGTATTATTTTCTGGTTTAGAATATATTTCTAATGTTAATTTTAGTATCCTGGTGAGGACGAATTAACACGTTGCATAATTGGTAAGCTAATTAGTAATTTCGCAAAATTACATGGTACTGCATTTGAGCAACCAAACAGAACTTAGTGAAAAACTAGTAAAGTTGGATATTTACTACTAGGGGTGCTAAATCGAAGGTTTAAGACCTTGATGAGAGTTAAATGATATTTTGAGAAGTTTTGGCTATAAATACATAAGTATGAGATACTTTCAAGCTACAAAACCTAAATTGATTTCTAAAAGAGGAGAGAGAGGAGAGAGAAAAGGGAGATTTGATCTTCGAGCTTGCGAAGCTCATTTTTGGCGATCCGGCCTTTGATCAAAATATTTTATCGGATATTCAAACTCCTTGAGATAAGGCCGTCGTTTTGATATCCATTAGGTCTTATTTGGATAAGTTTTCCAAAAACTCATTTTCTAGAATTTTCCTAAAAAGTTGATAATGGGACTTTTCATCGATAAGAATTGTACTAGACATGCTTCTGCGCCATCTTTGTGCTTGGGTTTTCTTTGGAACAAATTTTAGGAGCGTTATTCGGAGGTGAGTGATTCAACTATGTGTTTTGGAATGACTTCTTAACATGTATTCATGTTTTGTGTGAAAAGCATGTGTTAGTTTATAGATATATATTGTACAGTTCATATTGGGCGAATATATTGATAAGTAGGCCCAATTGTACGATGAAATGTTTTGATTATGCTGAGAGCACGGTGACATGTATTTGAGCATGTTGAGTTGCTATTTGGGTCAAAGGAGTGTATGTATCAAGCCATCGTTGTGGAGCCGTTATAGGCATAAGGTCGCACGTTTGAAGAAACGAAACGTGGGTCTTACCTTTTCGCGTGGACTTATTGGCGAGGAGTCGCGGATTAGGAGTGTGAAACGTACACGTGGGACTCCGGAGACTAGTATGAAATGTAGAGATATGAATGAGAGCATTGTTGTTTTATTCACTAAGCGTTAGCTTAAACAAATCGAATATGTGTGGTTATTTAAATAACTATTTCAGGTGTTAATGCCGGGGAGGAATTAGAGAAGTGATCGCGGGGTTTTGGGAGTTCAACTAGAAGGCGTTGAGCGTGCTTACCTTGTAGTTTTGTAATAGAAATGTGGTAATAGAGATTTCATGACTTTTGAACTATGTTTAACTTAGAATCGTAGAACGGATCCGTGATATTGTAATAGATAGTATTCTCTTGTAATTATGTTTTCATAATATTATAATCCAGTTATGATCACTTTGGAATAAGTTTGGATGTGTGTGTTTGGTTCCAGGTTGAATTCGAGAAACTTTGATCTTGTGAAATTCTGCAGAATGCCTTGCTGCAAGAAAACAGTCGACTAGTTTGCCGTGAGTGCAGTCGACTGGACTCCTTTTGTGAACAAGACAGTGCATCAGTTACAATCGACTGGTCCCCCAACACAGTCGACTGGTTTATGTTTTTCATAATTTATCTTTCTTCTTGATTGGAGTTCAGTCGACCGGACAAAGTAGTCGACTGGGAATTTGGCACCCCAGTCGACTGGACTATGTTTCAAAAATCAAACTTTCTGCTGGACCAGTCTCAGTCGACTAGGCAGGAGATGCAGTCGATTGGATCCCTGGTTTTAAAAATGAAGTGTTTTCTTTTCCACTGCGTGTTCTTAAAACTAATTCTTTTGGAAACGTTATTGAATTGGAGTAGCCTCGGTGGCGTGCCACGGGCTTCGATTCCGCTATTGTGGAACCGGGCTGTGGCAAAAGTACTAAAATAACCTGCATTCTTTGATTTTTTTCAAGTAAATTTTTTAGGCTTAAATAAAAAAAAATATGCCCCTGAAGTTTGGTCCTTGTCTCCTTTTAGTCTCTGTAGTTTAAATTACGTCAATTTGGTCTCTGAAGTTTTTAAGTAAAAGCAATGTAGTTCAAGTGTCCCATTCTGTAAAAAAATTTGACGGAATTCACCCACTGCTACAAATACTTATGCTGGTAAGTAGGTGGGGAGATTGGTGGTGTTCCACATTTGATTCTACCAAGGGTGACAGAGTGACAGTGCATAGCGTGTGAGTAAATTCCGTCAAATTTTCTCATAGAATTGGACATTTGAACCACATTGCTTTTATTTAAAAACTTCAGAAATTAAAATGAGGCATGAACCTGGGATTTTTTTTTATTATTTCTTTTTAAAGTTTTCTTTATTTATTTATTTTTTTTATCGGGGCTGTTTAAAATTTTCAGTAGGTTTAAAATAATTTTTTTCCCAATTAAAAATAGTATACTGCAAAAGGCACTGGTTTTGAAACTCGGATCTTTGCTATGGTTATTGGCAGCTTTCTCCTTTAGACGGCTCAGTTTTGAGCTACGCCACAGTTCGTGATATTATAGTTTTGGAGATTGTAGTACAACCAGAAGATTACGATGATTTATCATGTATTTTTTCCTACTTCTGTTTGTATTTGTTCCTTGTGATGTTGCCTTTTGTAAAATGGAATTTTCGTGCTTTGTGAAAGAAAAAAAAAAAAAAGTACAAAAGTGAAAATTTTCCGTTTGAACAAGTTTTGTTCAAAAGCACTTTTTTTCTATTAAAGGCAGTCCCAAACGGGCCCTTATATGCCACCATCCTTTTCACTGATGGCTCCTTCACCTACCCATATTCTTCTTCTTCTTCTTCAGAAGCCAAACACCACCAACGCCAAATTAACCAACCTCCGTTCTCACACCCACTCTCTCTCTCTCTCTCTCTCTCTCTCTCTCTCTCTCTAACCCATATCTCAATTTCATGGCCTCGTCAGCCTACCCCGCCTCTCTCTTTCTCTCTCCTAAACCCTCATCCAAGCCCTCTCTCTCTCGCGACTTCTTCCTCCAATTCCCTCTTCGTTCTTCTGAGTTGAATCGTGGCGGCCGTTCTGAATTGAATTTGGATCGAACTCGATTGAGGGTGTCGGCGAGTTCGACTCAGGTGATAATGGATGAGACGCCGAGTATACCGAGTTCGAAGGGTCCGACAATCGTTGAGGTTGATTTGGGTAATAGGAGCTACCCGATTTACATCGGATCTGGACTTCTTGATCAACCCGAACTTCTACAAAGGTAGTAGTTAAATTTTGTTACTCTAATCGCTTTTCATTTCAATCCCAATTTGCACTATATATGAACATATTTATGTGAATTCAATTCAAGTTTCTTATATGTCTGACAAATTGTTGAATGGAGTAGCATTTTTCTTTTGAATGGTGAGTTTGGTTCAGAAAGTGGTTCTGGTTCTGGACCAAGCTGTTGTTTATAGGAAATTATATTATCTTCTCAATTACAAGTATTTAACCATTAATTTTGTCAGAATGAGCTATGAAGTTTTAATTTTTCCATTTCTGTAACAAGAATTGGAAACCCCATAAAAATCACTCATATACGTGCCCTATGACTTTTATTGTTCTATAATTCACAAAATGGTTATAGGAGCTCAGCTTGTTAAAGTTTAATTTTAGGGCAGATGTTTCAGTGCAAGTCCTTCCAATTCTTCTTAGCCTCTCAGGTACATTAGTAGAGATATGTTTATGTCGTTCGAAAGTTAGTTTTTAATCTGTTTACACAAACTTAACGTATTTAAATTCACATCGGAGCATGAGTTGATTTGCACTTGTCATATTTATATATGGTAGGAATCCAGATTTCTCATTTTTGGTACCTACCTCCGGAGGTTGGGCTATTCATGGTTAAGAACACTAAATATCTAGTCTACCAGATTTGTATGATTACTGGCCTTAGGCTTAGCGTTTTCTTTTCTGGAATTAGATAATGGCATTCAAGTTTAGTTTTCTGCTTCCTTTGTATTATGTTCTATTTCTTCAGTTGTTTGGCTATCTCTTGCGGGCATGGTTTTTGAATTGCTTTGTGGTTATTGTGTTCCTTCTATGTTTCCTTCAATTGTGGACCTTGTTATATGAATTCACCATTATCATGTAGGCACATCCATGGGAAGAGGGTTCTTGTGGTGACTAACACCACAATCGCTCCCATATATCTGGAAAAAGTTGTCGATGCTTTGACTAAAGGGAACCCAAATGTTTCAGTTGAGAGTGTAATTTTACCAGATGGTGAGAAATACAAGAACATGGTAGGTATCTTGAAATTCTCATAACAGTCTATTTGGAACTCTTTTTGATGGCATTTGATAATTGAATACTCTTTTTTTTAATAGGAAACTCTAAATAAAGTGTTTGACAAAGCCATTGAAACACGGTTAGATCGACGTTGTACATTTGTTGCGCTGGGTGGCGGTGTTATCGGTGACATGTGTGGATTTGCTGCAGCCTCCTACCTTCGCGGTGTGAATTTCATTCAGATTCCTACAACGGTTATGGCACAGGTCTATTGTGACTTGCAATTTTGTTTTTCTTCTCTCTGAGAAATCGAGCACCTGTAGTCAGTGTTTAAAATCCCTTCAAATTTTGTTTTTCCCCATCAGGTCGATTCTTCAGTTGGTGGCAAAACTGGAATTAACCATCCTCTCGGGAAAAATTTGATTGGTGCATTCTACCAACCTCAGTGTGTGCTGATAGACACTGACACGTTGAACACATTGCCAGAGAGAGAATTAGCATCTGGGTTTGCCGAGGTTATAAAGTATGGGCTTATCAGGGATGCTGAATTTTTTGAGTGGCAAGAGAAAAATATGCAGGCATTGATGAGAAGGTAAAATTGTACCTTTGTCATCGTCACCATCTTTCAACTACTCATGCAATGTTATTCAGTTGTGAATATTGCCAAGACTGTTTCGGGTATGCATGATTTTGTGTTTATATAATGGACACCTTGTTTTTATAGAGGAGATATCAAAAACCCAAGCTTACTTGTAAGAATTTCATACATTGCAATATTGCATGAACTGATATGTAAGTTTTCTTATAAGTTGAGAAACGAGATCAGATTTTCTAATGGGACATTAAACCAACAGTACAAGATGAAGTTCAAATGTTTTTTTTAGGCTTGAAGATGCTTCTAAATTTTCATTCGATTTCAATATACTTTAATAATTACACATTGGCATATATGCCTAGATGATTCATACCCAGGTCACTTCAATATTGCAGTCATGCTTTTCCAGCTTTGCTGTTATTAAGGTTCCTAGAGCAATGTCACTGCATGATTATCAGTTGATTCGTTGCAGGGATCCTGGTGCTCTGGCTTATGCTATTAAGCGTTCATGTGAAAACAAGGCTGAGGTTGTATCCTTGGATGAGAAGGAAAGTGGACTGAGGGCAACACTGAACTTGGGTCATACTTTTGGTCACGTAAGTTTTGGGTTTGTGAATATGAAGTATGGCATTTTCTTAGTTTGTAAGACATGCTTCTTGTCTTTATTTGTGTGTCTTCTGTGTAATCAATTTCTGATGGATGGTCTGTTAGAACTTCTTAATTATCTTATCATTGAGTGTGCGATAAGTAGCAATGAGAGAAACTTTGTTTACAAAATTTTGGGCATGTATGAGAAAATGTCCAAAATTTAAATTTGGAATTTCATTCTGAAATGTATGCATATAAAAGAAAGTTTTAAGGATCGGAACACATGATTGCAGTCACTTTTGTAATATGACAGTTCTTCAGTGTTTCTGTTCGTTTCTTGAACTAGCCTACTAGCTCCTTTTTGTATGTGATTTACGTTGACCTCCCACAGAAGGAACTCATCAGTACGCTGTGTCCTCTGAAAGAAATCCGTGAATCTGTATCTATCTCCACAACATACCTGATATCCCCTCTCCTATATCTATCTCCAGGCCCCTTGGCTTCTACTGTCCATCTCTTTACACTGGCCTGCCCTTAAAGACTTGACATTAGTGTTACCATCTTCTTGTAGCTATGGAAGTTTATTTGGCATTGTGGATTTCAGTTTCTTGAGGTTGCTGATAGAGTAAGAGTTGAGAGTAATCATGGTCTGTGATGGATCTATTTGAAATGAAGCCTAGACCAAATCAAAATCAATTGGCTTAACCCGAGGGCCTACAGAAATCATTAACTGATTCACCTAAATCACCAAGTTGACCCATTCCTGGTTTTGCTTTAAGCTTGGCAGTAAGTGACAGTTCATGATAGAAAGTACAACTATTTTTTATAGTACACTATAGATAATACATTTGTTTTTTGTTTTCTTCTCCCCTCCCCTGCCTTGGTCTATAATCTGAGGCTATAAGAAATTAGATTATCTGTATCTGTAAGCTCTTGTTTGTCTTTGTTTTTCTTCTATTTAAACTCTATATGCCTATGATGGTTTCAGTCACATGTATATTTTGTTCAGAAGTTGAACGTGATTCTGAGCTTCCGTAGCCTACTTAAGCTGATGAACTTATACGTTAGTTGCTTTGTGGTCCGCATGGATTCCTTGGCGCAAGCATGCTGAATGTTTTGCTCTTGCTTTATCATAAAATGTCACATGGAAACATCGTGTGGGTTTATAGCAAATTTTAGTTCTCTGATGCCATGTTCTTGGGATTTATATAGTATCACATTCTACATTCTTGGTGCAAAATCTCTCATTTAAGTAGTCCATTTCTCATCGTAGGACGTGTCTTTTTCAGGCTATAGAAACTGGTTGCGGTTACGGGAACTGGCTTCATGGAGAAGCTGTTGCAGCTGGCACGGTATTGCATCCACTCCGTCTTTCTACCAAGCCTTCTCCTTCACACACTCACACACATATATGTATAGTATATGTAGAGAGATATAGACTTATCTTGCACGCCAATGTTCAGGTGATGGCTGTTGATATGTCTTACCGCCTCGGTTGGATTGAGGATTCAATTGTGAAGCGAGTTCTAGACATCTTAGAACAGGCTAAACTACCCACTACTCCTCCTGAAACCGTGACTATTGAAATGTTCAAGTCTGTAATGGCGGTAAGAGAAAATCGATTCTTACACTAACCTCACAAGCAAGCTTTCATAGTTTCTTCCTCCCTAAGTGCTCTGTGTTTTTATTTTTATTTCATGGCAGGTTGATAAGAAGGTAGCTGATGGGCTATTAAGACTCATACTTCTGAAGGGTCCTTTAGGTAATTGTGTATTTACCGGAGATTATGACAGAAATGCCCTTGATGAAACTCTTCGGACGTTTTGCAAGTCATGATTACTAGTCTAGCTGAGATTATTCCCAGCTTTGTGCTATATCTGTAACATATCTTTACGTGATGTCTTTACTCGGTGTCGTGCCTTCTTCACTGTATGTATTGCTTTGGTCAATAAACTTTAAATATCCAAACTGTCAATTCAAGAACAGATTTTGTTGTTAAAAAAAGAATCGGTTTTAAATAGATTTGTGTTTGTGTGGCTGCTTTATATTACATAGGCGCCTGCCAATGTCTTATTAGAAAATAAATCAAGAATTGGTTCTTTATCAAAACTACTGAATACTTGTTTTCATGAGAACCAAACTACAAGGCTTGAGACTTTGAGAGCAAAGAAGGGAGAGCAGATTGTTTGTTCTGTATGCATTTTCATGTTGTATTCTCTTGGTTTGAATCACTTGGTCCTAATTCTTTAGTTATTACAGTCCCTAGCTCTCTCTCTCTCTCTCTCTCTCTCTCTCTCCATATCCAAATTCGGTTGCTGAAACCAGTCATTTCTTAACGGAATTCGAATTAGTTGTTAGTTGACGTAGACCTCCATCCCTGCTATACCACATGCTTTAAAATTTAGAAGACTTGACAAAAAGAGTAATGCTATTCTTCCCAAATTTTAATTCCAAATTCATATCCGAAATGATGTGGCAGTAGGGCTACTGGATTTTGATTGAATGATGTTAGAGTACTACTACATCATTTGGAATGTAGATTTGATATTAGGATTTTGGGAAACATAGTATTACTCTGACAAAAAATATGTACACATGCAAATTGCAGATACAGAGACAAAAAAACATGGATGCATACAATTAGATGTTATTTAAATTATTAGTGCATGTCATTGGTATTTCTCACTTAAGATTGTACCTATAGTACGAATGACTAACAAATGACATTTCCAAGCCACTAACCAACTTGGACATGGCTATAGCTATAGGCCTTCACAAGGGGCTAGAGCTCTTGGCTTGGGAGCAAATTTGCTCACGGCTATTCCTCACGACTTTCTCACGGAAGCACAGAAAATGGACAAGTGTCCATTTTTCTGTCAAATACTGGATCTCAGTTTATGTCTAAACTGCGATAACTTTTGTTTTATAGACCTGCTTTTCGTAAAATTTGATATTTTGGAATCAGAAAAATGATATCTATCAAATAAGATCAATATTGACCATGAAATATTGGGGAAAAAAATTAGTATTAATTTTTTCAGATAAACTATCTGTTTGTAGATAAATAATATTAGTTTTTTTCAGTATTTTATGGTCATTATTGATCTCATTTGATAGATCTTATTTTTCTGATTCCAAAATATCAAATTTTACGAAAAACAGGCTTGTGAAACAAAAATTATAGCAGTTTAAACATAAAAATGAGATCCAGTATTTGACAAAAAAAAAATACACACTTGTCCATTTTCTGTGCTTCCGTGAGAAAGCCGTGAGCAATTTGCCGTGAGCAAATTCGCTCCCTCTTGGCTTTGATAAGGGAGGTCAAGAATTCCAAAATCACCTGATTGATGTAAGTTGATTCGAAAGACAGACTAGATAGATTCCAAAATCACCTGATTGATGTAAGTTGATTCGAAAGACAGACTAGATAGGTGGATGAATTAAGACCTTAGCATGAGATTTAAGGTAGCAATAATGTTGCATGAGATTCAAAGGCTGGCAAATTTTTTGGGCATATGTCCTTCGCACTAAGAGAGAAATTGGAAGATGGAAAATAAAAAAAATAAACATCGAAATTTTGAGTTTGATACATCAAGTGCTTCATTCATTAAATTTGATTTTGATGGAGCAATGTACACATTTGATGGATGAAATTTGACGTATCCTTTGGAGACTATATCATTGGAGAAAAAGAAAAGAAGATTAACAGAATAATAAAAATAGAGAGGTTATTTGGGAAAGTAAAGAATCGGCTTCGTAGTTTATAAGAGAACCGGTTCTACAAATTTAAGTGTTTGGTGAGTGTCAATTTATTGAAGAAGTCCGCCCATAATCTAACACTCACTTAGAGCTAATTCTTTATCAAACCAACATCACTTTGATTCTTACAAGAATCAGATAAAAATTAAACTTTGGACTAAAGCCAGAAATTTACCATGGATTTGGTTCTTGTTTGGTCCCACTCGGTTTGTGATACCAAACACAACTCCAACAGAAATATAGAATAATAATAAAAACAGAAATTAGCTGGGGCTTTGGCCTTGTTTGGTCCCATTGTTGTTGTAATACCAAACGCAACGCAATCGACGGAAAAAAGCGTTAGAAACGAACCAATCAAAGCCATCAACCAGTACCGGTTTAGTTGGTCCGCCCAGCGAATGCTTCAACGGCATTCTTTCCCGGCGAAAAAAAGGTTACTCACTCGTATATACAAAAAATATACATACACATATATACAATACACGCCCCTCTCTTTCTCTCTCTATATCTCTCTTCTTCTTTTTTCCTCTCTCTCTCTCGAGATCTTCAATTAACCCAATCGCATCCCCATTTTCGGAAATTGTTTGTTTTTGTGTGTGTGTGTGTGTGTGTGTGTGAATTTCTATTCCCATTTGGTTCTCAACTAGGGTTGGGACTTAGGGTTTCGTTCAAACACGTTTCTTGTTTTTCGATTCTCTTCGCTTTTTTGTTGTTTCAGATGTGGGATTGAAGGTGTAGGAGAGAACGAAGAGCGAATTTGAAGTGGGTTTGCGATCAGATCTTCTGAAGAAGATCTGAAGCTTTTTTGGGGGGGTTTGCTAAAATGAGCGCTTCGAGGTTCATAAAGTGTGTCACGGTTGGTGATGGTGCTGTGGGTAAAACTTGTCTTTTGATCTCGTATACAAGTAATACATTTCCTACGGTGAGTCGTATATCTGCATTTCTAGGGCTTACCAATTGCTATTGTTGGTTGTTTTTACAGGTTTCAAATTTGGGTTTTACCGGTGTTTTGTGTATCGTGTTAAATAAATTGCTTGTTTTGTTGGGTATTATGTTGATTTCCAGTTTTATTATGCAAAATGATTGAAGCAAATTATTTATTTATTGTGTATTTTGTCTGCGAATGTGGTATTGATTATGGGATTGGAAATCACATTTCCTCTATGGGTTTCGTAACTTCGTTCATGTTAAATAGTTGGATGAATAGCGGCATTGTGGATGTAAATGTTTTTTTTATTTTTTTTTATTTATTTATTTTTTTTTGTGAATTCATTGAACAGCTTGTTGGATTGAGTTTGGAAATGTTTTCTGTTGGCATGCCATGAATTGTCCTTAAGGATCTTAATTTGTGGAATTGTTGGGGAAATAATATGAATATATTGCGCATTTTATGAAGGTGTGGGGACATTTTCTCGGAACTTATGGCTTCTTTAAAATGTTTGTATATTGATGGGTAACAGGATTATGCATGCCATGAATTGTCCATATGGGTCTTAATTTGTGGAATTGTTGGGGAGATAATATGATTATATTCCGCATTTTATGAAGGTGTAGGGACATTTTCTCGGAACTTATGGCTTCTTTAAAATGTTTGTATTTTGATGGGGTAACAGGATTATGTGCCTACTGTATTTGACAATTTCAGTGCAAATGTGGTCGTAAATGGGAGTACGGTCAACCTTGGATTGTGGGATACCGCTGGTAAATTATCAATATGCTTAATTGTTCGATTAATGAACATTTGATTATTCAAAAATGTTAAGAGTACACACATTCTTTCACTTGGTGCTGAAAAGGTTCTTATATAAAACAGGACAAGAGGATTACAATAGATTAAGACCTTTGAGTTACCGTGGGGCGGATGTTTTCATTCTCGCATTCTCTCTCATTAGCAAGGCTAGCTATGAAAACGTTTCCAAGAAGGTGAGCGTCTGATTTTTTATTTTTGAAATTTGAAATGCTCCACTCTCTTTCTCTCTCTGTTTGTGCACGGGTATGTATGTGTCTATGCATCTATGGTGCATCAACAACAGAGAGATCTATTATCCTGCGAGCTGCAGTACATGTTCTGATTAAGGGCTTGTGTTTTGGCTTCATTTGCAGTGGATTCCGGAGTTGAAGCATTACGCCCCTGGTGTCCCCATTGTTCTTGTTGGGACAAAGCTTGGTTAGATCTCGTCTTGTTTTGATATTGATCCTCTTTAACAGCTTACAAACTACTGTGTATTAACTCCATTCTGTATAGAGGTTGTTTGACTCTTTCTATTTGACGTAGCAATTGCGTGTGCAAAATAAATCATCTCTGATCTGAACATGCATAGTGGGCCAATGAATTATTGATTCCGGTAGTTATTACTTGTTGAAAATGAAATTTATGGCCCCACTAAACGATTTTGTTTTTATTTTTATTGGTCATTGACGATCATTTAATCTAACTATCTTGTCAATTTTGTCTGAGCAGGTTAATGGAAAGAAGCTTATATTGTATGCTGATAGTCTTGCTCCATTGTATAAGTAATAGATGTGTGTCATGAACCATGTGATTGGATTTCACATTTCTGCTAGGTTGTTCCGTATCTAAATTTTTCGCTCAGTAGGAATTTGAAATGTCATGTAAATCAAGTAGATAAAGAAGGCTGATGGGCTACTTCATTGACTTTTTCATCTAATCTACTATTTATATGAAGTCTTTTCTGAAGCGGCCTTTGTTTTTGTCAGTTGGTGTTTTTGGTTAACCGTGGCTTTACTACTTTCTTGGTTTGTGTTTGCAATTTTTGGTTGTAGTTTGGTTTTTGCCAAACCTTTCTCCCATTATGCATTTTCCTTGTTTTATTCTTTGAAAAGGTGAACTTGTCATTGGTCATACCATGGTCACTGTGTTCTGCTTAGTTCCAGTCTTTAGTTAATTACGGATATTTTGATGGAAGATATATCCATTATTTTTTGTAACTTCAATCTAATGTTTTTTATCATTTGTTATGATAATTGCATAGATCTTCGGGACGATAAGCAATTCTTTATAGACCATCCTGGTGCTGTGCCAATTACTACAGCTCAGGTAAAAGACTACTACTGATTGTGGTGTTGTCATTGGGTAGACAAATTGTTTGAGCTTCTTGTTACCAACTCCCTTTTTGCTTTGTTCAGGGAGAGGAGCTAAGGAAGCTGATCGGGGCGCCTGCTTATATCGAATGTAGTTCAAAAACACAGCAGGTCTGCAAACATCCCTAGATTATCCTCATGGTTTCTGTATATAGTCTTTATCTGTGTTTTTCAATAGAGGTTTGTGTAACCTGTTCTTGTTACTACAGAATGTGAAGGCTGTTTTTGATGCTGCCATTAAAGTTGTGCTCCAACCGCCAAAGCAGAAGAAAAAGAAAGGAAAAGCACAAAAAGCCTGTTCCATATTGTGATCAAGAATAACTACCCTTGATCCATTTTCTGATAGTATTTCCCTTAAAACACCCTTTTGTCTTCCATTTGATTTAGAGGAAGCAGTACTTGGCATATTCTGTGTTGTAAAGTCTGAGGTGGCTATGTTAAGTTTGTGTTGCAATCTCGAAATGTTGAGCCGCATTATGTTGTATCACACCTCATTCTTCTCGCCCGGTTTTGATTGCTTTTTTGCATGTACTAATTCACCGGAAGATTTCAGTTGGGAGACAAGCTTGTGTTGCAATGGTGCATTATGTTCATTACTTTGTATCCCGTTTGACAAATTTGGATCCTGATGTTGCTTCTATGTGTTAAGCAGCATAAACATTGTGTCATGTCCAGTTGCTTGATAATATTCTGTTTTCACCAGGCTTGGACTGTGTGATATGTGATTTTCCTGTGACTTCAAGATTCCTCCTCTAGTTACTTGAAATGGGCATTGAAGTGCTGCTTTTTTCTTTTTATCCCCACTTTTTATTCTATGAGAATGCTATTCCTATGGATTGATTTGTCAACGGTTTTTCAAAATGGAGGTTAGTTTGTTTTTGAGGAGGGATGAGCTGCATTAGGGAAGTTGACATGTATGGCATTGCTTATTTATTTATTTTTGTCATCTGATATGGAAAAGGTTCCCAAATTATATGAGAACCAGCATTCAAGGAATATAAAGAAAATGCTATGCTTCTCCAATTTGAATCTCATATTTGGTTCTCAAATGTTTTGTCTATTGTACCATATGCAATGCAATGATATATGGTGCCATTAGTCGTTATAGCACGTTGTACAACTGTTAAGTCATATGGGAACCAAATTTGGGAAGTACAACATTATTCGAAGAAAATTGTTTCACCAACAATCACAAGAATGAGATGGGAGTTTATGCTCGTCTTTCCTTATCTATAACTAAAAGCAAAAGCCTCAGCCTCAGCCAGTGCTTATGCTTATGCTGGCGTGATTTTTGATCGTAATTGGTAGAACGTCTTAAAAATAGAATTATTTATTCATGATTTGGGTGGTTGATTGATATGCTGTGCAATTGGTCAAAACATAAAATGAATCGTGAAAAGTACATCCCTACCTGTTTAACCCAACACATAGAGCATGTTTGTTTGTGTTTATGCTTATGCGATGTAGATCGTTATTGATAGAACTGCTTGTTATGGTTTGGTATTTGGTTATTATGTTATGGAATAGATCTCTCCCCCCCCCCCCCCCCCCCCCCCCCCCCCCCCCCCCCCCCACCAACTTGCTTATGGCTCAATTGCTTTTTGGACCATATTTGCTTATAATTTTGATGAAACAAACATATCAATAAGCAGTTTGGGCCACCAGAACTGTTTGAAATGGACCAATAAGCAATAATAAACAACCTTATATTTAGCTCCTCTAAAATGGAGTTCTTCTATCGCAATTTTGGCAACCAAAATATATGTGAGCCGCTTTTTAACCCCCAGATCTACGATTTTGCCCCCAAAATCGTGGAGACAAACGAGCTCTTAGAATTATGGGTAATTGTAATCTTCCCCCACGAGTTTTGTTGCCCTAAGGGCATCTCTAATGCAAAAGGCTATTTTGCATTTTTCAAATATATATTTTAACAATGCTATAGTGCCAAAATTTTATAATTTGACAATTATGCTCAAATGCAAAAAGTCATCTAAAATGTCATTTTTTTGACACAAAAGCTATTAATCTAGTACATTGAGCAGTGTGTTTTGGCAACACAAATGACCTTGCATTGGAGCACATATTTTGTACTACTTTATCAAATTTTAACTTTGATAATGAATTTGACTCTAGCATTGGAGATGCTCTAACACACTTGTTATCTCTTTCAAATGGCACACTGACTATTGGCGGATGTACATGGAGACCAGTCGGGCCCTAACACACTTGCTAACTCATTTTATCAATTATCTCAGAGTACTCCGTCCGTCCCATTTTATGTGTTCATCTTTCCTTTTGGGGATATCCCAAAATTGTTGTCCACTTTTCTAAGTTAGTATGCAAATTTTACTTAGTTTCCCAAACTACCCTTTTTTGCAATCAACATCAAAACAAAACAAAAAAAAAGTGCAATGATTATGGGCAATTGTGGAAAGTAGGTATAGATTCTTTTTGTCCCCTTAAATAGTTGGATTCCCCAAGATGGACACATAAAATAGGACGGAGGTAGTATTAGGTAAGGCCTTGTAGATATCCTTTTCGAACATGATTCTTCTTTCTAGCTAACTAGTAGAGGAAAAAAGAAAAAAAAAATAAAAAAAAATGGAGTACATAGTCAACAAAATATATTATATATATATATATATGAAAGAGAGTTATTGAGAGATTCATTTGTTTGTGGATAATTATGTTTTAATTATTTACCCACTATACCTGGCATCTACGAAAATAAGCAAAGTACTTATACCCCAAAAAATATTGGTATAGAGCGTTGCTCCGAACACCCCACTAAGATCAAATTTCAGCTCCACCCTACCTTTCCTACTTGAGATTCTTTGCTAACAATGTTAATAGAATCACTATCATTTTCTAGGTGAAGCTTAAATCTAAAACAGTTAAATCAATAATAAGAGATGAATAGTGCAGTATAGGTGATATTGAAGTTTAGCAATGAAATAACATATTCGTTGAACGGACTCAATTTTATTTTTAATTTTTAATTTTTATAATTTCAAATAGGGTAAATATCACTTACCTCCCTTGAGGTTTGGCCTAATAACACTTACCTCCTTCCATATTTCACGAGTAACACTTACCTCCATTATTTTTGAATTTCACTAAGACTGACCTCCCCTCCGTTAACAAGGCGTTAAAAAATTAACGGAATGACAAAAATGTCACTTAATAACAATTTAAATTACCAAAACTACCCTCCATCTTCTTCTTCTCAAACCCTTCATCTTCTTCTTCTCAAACCCACATGAATTTTGTAAACCTTGTAATCTCTGCAAAGGTTTAGATATATGTATGTTTATGCACATATAGTGTATATATGCATACGTAGATGGATATCTGTATATACATATATGTATATTTATAGTTCTCCACACAAACCCCCAATTTGACCACAATGGTAGGCACCCACCTTCTCTCCCTCTCTCTAACATTCCTCTCTAAAAAAAAAGGGTATTATTTTTACTCAATGTGCATATACTTAATTTGTATATCCACATGATATGTACAGAGAATAAATTCTCTCTCATTCAATATGTATGTGCAAATAGATTGAGAAATCGATGTGGCTATTGATTTTTAGAGAGAGAAATGTCTCAAGATTTAGGTGCAAAGAATTAAAAACAGGGCACAGTCATGGCTTGGTTCTCTTCACTCTAGGGTCTTTACTGACTAATTAATCACCACTGAACCACCATCAAGCCTGCAATTTCAAAAAAGCATCCAAAAAGGCAAAGAGGAATTGAGACCCATAACTACTTTTCTTCGCAAAAAGTTGTAAATGGTTTTGATGAAGGTACTCACGTGATCACATCTCAAGTGAATAGGGGAATCAAAATAATGGACTGACCATTGTAAATTTGTAACTCTAAGAATCAATTGAAAGGTAGCTGGTAAGGGCAGGTGCATTTTTTAATTTGGGCACCTCTTTTTAAGTTAAAAAATCAAATTTTTATCTTTTACTGCAATTAGTGAGGGCACCTCACTTATTGTACTATATATATATGGGTAAATTGCAAATTACACTCCACTAGTTTCGTAAATCAGTGTAGTTTTGTATTTATTTATTTATTCCTATTTTGTTTCTTTCTTAATTTCTTCCTTCTTCAGCTTATTATAAGTTTTAGTCCTCCTCTTTTTTTTTTTTCTTTTTTTCTTCTTTTTTTTTGGGTTAATTAGGATTAGGTGCCACATTAGATACTTTTTACGTGATTGGGCTAACCCGTGAACTAGTTTAATGAAATGCCCAACAAAATTTAGTTGCCCAAAATAGTCTTTTGTGTATTGTTAGCACGCGCACATGCATTATCCGACATTCTGCATTCAAAAGGAACGCATATGGACATGCACATGCCACGTGTATAATTAGGTTTTTTTTTTTTTTTTTTTTTAAGGAACACGTGTATAGAGAGAGACAGAGATCACCATCGCCATCACCATCAGCGATGATCACCGGCCAGCACCACCATCGTCGTCGATTACCATCACCATTGCCGTCGTTGCCACCACCACCACCACTATTGCCATCGCGTCTCCACCACAACCGTGAATCGCCACCACTATTACCATCACTATCCCATAAATAACTTATAATATTTTAAACAATCTGATACACTTAAAATTTATAATAATCTGATAATATTTTATAATCTTTTAAACCACATGATAATATCTTGTAATCTTTTAAATAATCTGATACATTTAAAACTGGACACGTACTTGTACACTAATATCAAAGTGAAATTGATAAAAATAAATAAAAAAAATTAAGCTTATAATACAAAACTTCCGTGAAAAAATTATGGGATAGATTATGGGGTCATTTTGGGCCAGAAATAATGTGATATTTCCATTGTACCCTTGCTTATTTTGTGATTGGGTGGATTTTGCACAATTTGAGGACTGGAAAGGGAGTAAATTGCCAAAATTGAAACTATAGGGACCAAACTGTCACAACCCTTAAACTATTGGAGTGTAATTTGCAATTTACCCATATATATATATAGTACAATAAGTGAGGTGCCCATACTAATTACAGTAAAAGATAAAAATTTGATTTTTTAACTTAAAAAGAGGTGCCCAAATTAAAAAATGCACCTGCCCTTACCAGCTACCCAATTGAAAGGCTGCAACATAATTACTCTAAGATTAAGTGTCTTCATGGCATTCAAGTTTGTTTTCTTGTTCATTTTATCAAGAATTGATGCACCGAAATGGATTTTTTGGCCTCTACAGAGAGAATGTTTGGTTGGGGGTTTGAGTAGGGCAAGGAGAGGCGAACTGACGAAAGGGAAGAAACACTTTTCCAAAACGTTGTCGTATTAGCAAGGGTAAAATGATAATTTTACAATGTCCGTTACACCCGTTAGTAGACAATCTCTGACAAGGGAGGATAGTGTTACTCCGAAAATGTGAAGGGAGGTAAGTGTTATTAGGCCAAACCTCAAGGGAGGTAAGTGATATTTACCCTTTCAAATAATTAGTTACAACACAGACTTTTTTTTTTTTTGGGTCACATAGAGACAATTAAGTCACATATCTCTTTTTTTTTTTTTTCAAAATTTTCAGAAAGATTGGTTGTGAAACAAATTCAAATTTGTTAATACCTCAGGTAATTTCTAATAGGGCAGAACTTCAGTGCTTTTTCTTGAATTCTTTTGGCATTGTTCCCTCTCACAGTAGTGGATTCCATAATTAAAAAAGCAATTTTTAGAAAAAAAGATTTTAAACATTGAAATCCACTTTGTATTACACCCGCATTTGTGTTATTATATTTCATTATATTGTCATGCATTATAATGTGATGTGTTGTGCATTTTGGCACATGTTTGAGTGAGTTCTGACTCACGAGTCGATTTGGGTATCTGTGTTAGAGAACCCATTGAGATGGTGTTGAATGAGTGTTTTTTTGTTGTGAAGTCCCTCCGAGTATAAGACGTTCATTTTGGAATACCTTAAATGTTTATCTGGAAATAAATATTACCTGTGCATTTCACTATCTGTATTATTTTTTAGTTTACAATATATTTCTGTTGTTTATTTTAGCATCCCGGTGAGGACGAATTAACACGTTATTAATTTGGTAGGCTAATTAGCAATTTCGAAAAAGTCATGTAGAAACTTGCGTTTTAGAAATCAAAAGGTTAGTTGAAAACTTCTATAATTTTGAGGTTTCACTTATAAAACTATGAATTGGCTGTGTAGAAAGTTTCGGAGACAGATTAGGAGTTTTGAAAACTCGTGGGGAGGTAAACACAATTTCCGAAAGTATTGCCTATATAGATAGAGATGATCTTGATATTTTTATAAGTTTCAACCTAAAGCTTAAAAGGAGGCCAAACTGGGGATTTTTTAGAGCTTCTCGACGTCAAACGACGACCGTTTGTCCGCTAGTTTTTCACCAAATTTCGTATTCGAACTCTTCGAGGTAAGGCCATTGTTTTGATACATATTAGGCCATGTTTGGATAAATTTTTTGAAAAGTCATTTTTTTTAAATTTTTTATAAACGTTGATAATTGGATTTCTAATCCATAGGAATTGTACTAGAGGGACTTCTGCACGTTCTTTGTATTTGGGTTTTCTTTGAATCGAATTATAAGAGTGTATTCAGAGGTGAGTGATTCAACTATGTTTTTGGAATGATTTCTTGACATATATTCATGTTGTGATATGAAAAGCATGTGTTAGTATAGATATATATTGTGTAGTTCATATTGGATGATTATATTGATAAGTATGCCCAATAGCACGGTGAAATATTTTGATTACTGAGAGCATGATGATATGTAAATTGAGAATGTTGAGTTGTTATTTGGGTCAAAGGAGCACGTGGTTACTAAGTCATCTTGTGGAGCCGATATAAGCATTAAGGTCGAACGATTGAAGAAAAGAATCGTGTTCTTACCTTTTCACATGGATTTATTGGCGAGGAGTCGCGGATTAGGAGTATGGAACACGTGAGACTCCGGAGACTAGTATGAAATGTAGAGATGTGAATGCGAGCATGTTTATCGTTCATGAGCATTTGTTGTTTTATTCACTAGGCGTTAACGTAAACAAATCGAAATATATGTGGTTATTCAAATAACCATTACATGTATTATTGTCAGCGAGAAATCGCAGAAGTGAGCACGTGAGTTTGGGAGTTCTCGTAGGAGGCGACTTATGATGCCTATCTCGTAGTTTTGTAATAGATTTGTTGTAATATGAATTTTATGACTTTTAACTATGTTTAACTTAGAATCGTAGAATAGATTAATGATATTATAATAGATAGGAATCTTTTGTATTTTCGCTTTAGTAATGTTTTAATCCAGTGAGAATCGTTTTGGTATGAATTTGGAGTGTGTGTTTGGAACTTGGTTGATTTCAGAAAACTTTTAAACTTGGAAATTCTGCAGAACGGGGTTGCTGCTATAAAACAGTCAACTATCGGAGTCACAGTCGACTGAACCCCTGTTTTAAAAAAAAAAACTCTCTTTGTTTTTCAGGACTTCAATTGACTGATCCCCAGAAAATAGTCGACTGGTTTTTACACGAAAATTGGACATTCTGATTAGATGGGTTCAATCGAGCGGACAAGCCCAGTCGACTGCAAATTTAAGGCATCAGTCGATTGGATCGAGGAGTTAGTCGATTGAAGGTGGCACTTGGGGACTTCTTGTTCTCCGCAACTCCAGGTCAGTCGACTAGAGCCCCAACCTAGTCGACTGGACTTCTAGTTTTAAAAATGATTTGTTTTCTTTCTGCTACGTGTGTTCTTAAAACTAAATTTTGGAAACGTTAATGAATTAGTTTAGACTCGGTGGCGTGCCACGGGCTCCGGTCCTGCTATTGTGAGATCGGGTTGTGATATTTTGTGACAATTCGTGTCGAGCGCAATTAGGACTTGAAGTTGGTTTACACAGTAAGGCCATGTTTGGCGCACCGAATAAGGGATTCAGATTGGATAAAATTATCCAATCCAGTGTTTGGTTGTCACACCCCAACCCACCCCCGGTGGATTAGGACACGTGTAACAAGAGTAACCGCACCCAAAACACACACTAATTAAAGAGAAAAGGTGAATAAACCACTTTAAAGAACTCTATTGTGATAAAACAGCCCCAAGGGCAAAATAGTCATTAAGAAAGTATATAAAATTTTTACACCAAAAGTTAGATTTTTGAGTCCCGGTTCCAACGCAACAAACGGCGCGTGAATCCGAGTTTTATAGAAAAAGTTATGCATGTTTCCGTAAAAATGGACGTCCAGGGAAAAAAATACAAAGCGGATCGATCCCTTCATAAAGGGCGGATCGATCCATTTATATTAGTCTCCCGCAGAATGTCCCCTTGGAAGGGCGGATCGATCCCTTCACAAATCGCGGATCGATCCCCTTCACAATTCTGCTGCTAAATTTTGTTTGCTGTCAAAACAAGTTTTAGCTTATTAAAACTCAATCAAATCACACGGAAACATTATGAAACTTTGGGAAATCAATTCCAACACATTTCTAAACATGTTTAAACTCAAATTAAGCATGGATCATAAAATCATATTCACAATTTGGTCAAATCCACTAAGAACTCATTTCATTTGAAATACAATGATCTTTTCAACTTTGAAACTCAATTCTCATTCAAAATTCATGAAACTTGTTGGGAATCAACTCAAGGTTGTAGCTAGCATTGTAACCACTAAGGAAACATGTTTAAAACATTAGTGACACATCTGAACTTGTCCAGATGGTCTTAATTACTAACTTGTACCATTTGAGCAAAACAAAAGAGATTATACATGGGTTCTACATTTCACTTCCAAATACATAGTTATGATCCAAATTCATTCCCAACAACCCAAGTATGAACACCAACATAAAAGCAACCATAATTTACATCATTCTACAAGTTCAAAAGAAGTTCACAAGCATGGGGCACAAATCTCCCCCATCTCTCCCATCTCTCCCATTCACAAGTCAAGACTTTAATTCACAAGTCAAGGATACTAACCCACAAGTTATACTATATTACAATTTATAAACATAATTACAAGACCCAAATCTCCTTCCCAATCCCGAGCACGTCACTTCCTCTCCGGGTATTGCTCCGTACCTGCGGTGGTTGTTATGTACCACAACAGAAATAGGAAAACGGTTTTCTTAAGCAATTTGCTTAGTGAGAATTCTAAACATAATTGTATGTTTAACACGTGCAATGCTATAATTAACACATAAAACACAACCGTAGTCGCCGAGTCACCGGTTATATGGTTCATTCAGACCCGAAGACCTCCCTTGGTCCCGTGGCCACTTCTATTCCTTGGACTTCCGTATTTATCGGATTCTTCCTCTTCACCAACCTTATTACTCCCAACAATGAACCATTTCCCCGGTGCTCATTGACTACCACATAGACATATAAGGCACATATACATGTATCAACACATAATTCTCATAAAATTGATGTGAAATTATCAACCCAACAACATAATAGCTTCTAAACAAGAATTAATATCTTTAACACCACTTGAAGCCTTGAACACATTAAACACAATCATTTTTAGGCTAGAAAACTCACCTTATTCACAGATTTTACCCAAACTCAAGCTAGAGGTGTGCTGAATTTCACCAATTCTAGCTCAATTCCTACACCACAATGAATCCTACAAGAATTCGGTAGACGACGTCTCACCGTTAAGTATGAACTACCAAAATCCAGCGAATTAAACATAAATTAAGGGTATAGAAACGTTCGTCTCACCTCCACGAGTCCGAAAACGGCTTCGGTTCGCGAATCCGACGAACGGCGGCGACGGAACGGCGAGAATTCGACGTCGGTGACGGTTTTTTCCGTTTCTCTCTCCGAGCTCTCCTCAATTTTCTTTTGATTTTGCTGTAGATTGAGAGACTCTCTCAATCTTGACACCTCCATATGCATGTATGTGAGGTGTCTCAACCTCAATTTTCCTCTTTTCCATTTACACCCCCGAAATTTCTTAAGTTCTTATTATGAACTCCCCCAAACATTCCATTAACTACCCAATTACTTAATAAGTGTTTGTCTAAGTTCCGTATGGGTCCCAACGTGGGTCCCACATATTTTGTGAAATTGCTATTGCACCTACTAATTTTACATCTTTTTCATTTATACCCTTATTTGAGTGTCCAAACTAATACTACCACATAACAATATCTATTAAAAGCAACTTAGCAAATATCCATGTAATCATATAAAAATGCATTTAATCACTTAAAATGCAAATTACCAATTTACCCTTCAGTGGGTTAAATTTCAATACCTGTCCCACCTCTCTGGGGACTTTTCCAACTAGTGTCCCTCTCTGAACACTTTTTACTTGGGCGAGTCCAAGCCTCCCCTTAATCCATTTTATACACTAATTTTACTAATTAATGTATATTAATACAAATAATTAACCCGTTCTCCGGGTACGGGTGTTACATTTCTCCCTCCCTAAAAGGGAGTTTGGTCCCCAAACTTACTCTTACCTCAAGAATTGAAGAGATGCGGGTACTTGGCTCGGATCTCATCCTCCCGCTCCCAAGTAGCCTCTTCCACTGAATGGCTTCGCCATTGAACCATCACCAAGGGAATCACTTTGGTCCTCAATACTTGATCCTTCCTATCAAGAATTTGCACTGGATGCTCCACGTAAGTTAAATCTTCCCGAATCTCTAATGGTTCTGGAATGATAACATGTTTCGAATCCGGCACATAACGTCGAAGCATCGACACGTGAAACACATTATGAACATTCTCTAATTCTTGTGGCAGCTCTAATCGATAAGCTAATGGCCCAACTCGATTAAGAATCAAATACGGTCCAACATATCTCGGACTGAGCTTACCTCGCTTACCAAAACGTGCTATGCCTTTTGAAGGCGAAACTTTCAGAAATACATAATCACCAACCTCAAACTCCAACGGTCTTCTACCCGTATCCGCATAACTTTTATAACGACTTTGAGCCGTTTGTAACCGTTGCTTAATCAATTAAATCTTGTCAGTAGTGATTTGCACTATCTCTGGTCCCAAAAGTTGTTTTTGAAGGAAAAAATGGTTTAAAGTTAGATTTTAAACGCGCAGCGGAAATAGGTTAAGTTATATAACTTTTGGTATTCCAGGATCTACTACTCGTCAATTCCATAGATGCGTACAAGGGGGTGCAAGAATTATACCTTAGTGTCTTGAACCCAATTCTGAAACTTTAACTTCCAGCAGCCTCCACTAGATGATCTTCACCCTTATGACTCCTGCGGATGCCTGCCGGAAAGACTAGGGTTGGTGGGAACCCTAATACAGAGGATAGGAAGGTTTTGGGAAGACTATGATAGTTTCTGCAGCTTCTGCGTATAAAAACGACGATCACTTACTTCCAGAACGCAGCTGCCCTATTTATAGATTTCCAGAACCGACCTAGACTTCGATCGATCGAAGTGACTTCGATCGATCGAACCTTCGATCGATCGAACCATTCTCGATCGATCGAACCTGCTGACTTCAATCGATCGAACATACTTCAATCGATCGAACTTGTCTTAACAGCTTCCTCAAGTGTCTTTCCAAGCACCCTAGCGGAGCTAAGAGTGGGACCTCCTAGGCTCTTTATTGTTGGCTCAGACCAGTTTGTTAATTACCATGACCAAACTCTTTGATCAGCAAACTAACTAACTGGTCAGTTAACGTTTATTCCACTATAGAACGATAATTGAACTCCAACGCAAAAGAACATATCCGAAGTGATAACTAGACTTGTATGGTGTACTAATGTCCCTCTACCGTCAGCATTCGTAATCATAGACAGGTAGTCGGATAACTGTTACTGTCAACCTGAATCATGATTACTTCTTGTATTCCTTGAGTCTCATTCACTACTCATGATTACCAAACATGTTGATAACTCTTATCAACAAGACTGCAGTACTCAGTAATCAACTTAGTGACATTCTCAAGGGAATGCTTACTCTGAATCAGAGGGTAGATTCTATCTTGACAATATATGTTCACAACTCTATGGACATGACATACCCAAGATACCCAGGTGTTGATCTTCTATAGACCTCACTGATTGGTAAGTCAAAGCAGCCATATCCATAGTCTGTGTTCATAATCATCTCAAGATTGAGAACACGTACCTTATACAAGTTATGAGTTCCTATTGACTGTTGACAGCCTTAAGCGTCAATAGGAAAGCTCAGGTCCGTCAATGCACTATAAGCACTAGCATATCAACTAAGAGCTACACTCTAGTGATTGAGATTAATCACTCCATCCAATGGTAGTTAATTATGCTACAGTGTAGACCTGATGAGGTATCCAGTCTCATCATCCACTGTGACATATTCTAAGTATCAAAGAATAGTAATTCGTATCTCACTTGTGTGTATCTCATACACACACGAATTGCTTACTATGATACTTAAGGATAAAACAATCATCTCATGAAAGAAACATACACAATGAAATGTAAAGCTGATATCCATATATTATAATGCTAATGTCTCATACATAAAGTAATGGTTTGAGGGCACAAACCCAACAAACTCCCACTTGCACTCACAACCATTCAGAACTACATCTAAGACCTAGACTATCTAGATGATGATCAAAGACCTTCTGGGGTAAGGCCTTTGTAAACGGATCAGCAAGATTGTCAGCGGTGGCAATCTTGGTGACAGTCACATCTCCACGTTGAACAATATCTCGAATAAGATGATATTTCCGCTCTACGTGCTTTCCCTTTCCGTGGTTCCTTGGCTCCTTGGACTGAGCCACTGCCCCACTATTATCACAATAAAGCGTAATAGGCGACAGCGACGCTGGTACCACCTCGAGTTCCATGAGGAACTTCTTGAGCCAAACAGCTTCCTTTGCGGCTTCACAAGCAGCCACATACTCAGCTTCTGTAGTTGAGTCTGCAATGCATTTCTGCTTAATGCTCCTCCAACTAACAGCACCACCTCCCAAGGTAAAGAGATGTCCGGATGTCGACTTTCTCGAATCTTTATCTGACATAAAGTCCGAGTCAGTGTATCCTACTGGAATTAACTCACTACCGCCGTACATAAGCATGTAACCTTTAGTTCTTCTCAAGTACTTAAGAATGTGCTTAACAGCTGTCCAGTGCTCTGGACCAGGATTCGATTGATACCTGCTAACCATGCCAACGGCAAAGCAGATATCTGGTCTAGTGCATAACATCGCATACATGAGACTTCCCACTGCCGAGGCATAGGGAATTCCTGCCATGCGATTCCTCTCCTCTTGTGTCTTTGGACACTGGTCCTTGGAGAACGCTAAACCATGCCTGAAAGGTAACAAACCTTTCTTCGAATTATCCATTGAAAACCTAGTTAGCACTTTCTCGATATAACCAGCTTGAGATAATCCCATTATCTTTCGCTTGCGATCCCGAAAGAGCTTTATCCCAAGAATATAGCTCGCCTCTCCTAGATCCTTCATATCGAAAGTACTAGCTAGCCAAACCTTGACCGTTGACAGCGCCGCTACATCATTCCCAATGAGTAGAATGTCGTCAACGTAAAGCACAAGAAAAGCCACTACTTTCCCTTCACATTTCTTGTATACACAAGGCTCATCCAGATTCTGTATGAAACCAAACGACTTGACCGCTTGGTCAAATCGGATGTTCCAACTTCTTGATGCCTGCTTAAGCCCATAAATGGACTTTTGCAACTTGCATACCAAGTTACCTTTCCGACCAGCTATGAACCCTTCTGGTTGTTGCATATAGATGTCCTCCTCAAGATTGCCATTCAAGAATGCAGTCTTGACGTCCATCTGCCAGATTTCAAAATCTAGGCATGCAGCAATGGATAAGAGTATTCTGATGGACTTGAGCATGGCTACCGGCGAAAAAGTTTCCTCATAGTCAATGCCCTCCCTCTGAGTATAGCCTTTCGCCACAAGCCTTGCCTTAAAGGTCTCAACCTTTCCATCAGATCCTCTTTTCCTCTTATAGACCCACTTGCAGCCAATGGGTTTAATATTGGCTGGAAGTTCTACAAGATCCCAGACCTGATTGGAATCCATAGATTCCAATTCAGCCTTCATAGCTTTAATCCAATGAGCTGAATCAACATCAGCCATTGCCTCTTCGTAAGTGGTAGGATCAGATTCAGATTCTATGGAGACAGCTTCAAAAACTTCTCCTAAGAACATGTATCTATCAGGCTGGCTGATAATCCTCCCACTACGACGAGGTACCGGTGCGGAAATGGGTGAAGAAGTGGTATTTTCTTGATTTTCATCGTTATCAACTGCGGGTTGGACTGAGGGCTCTCCTTCTATCTCTCTAAGATCTATCCTTCCCTTAGGTTTATGGTTCATGATATAATCATCCTCCAAGAAAACAGCATTTGTACTAACAAACACTTTCTGTTCTCTTGGATCATAAAAATACCATCCATAAGTACCCTTTGGATACCCTACAAAGTAACATACTTCCGATCTAGAATCCAACTTGCTCATCTTTCCTTTGAGCACATGTGCCGGACACCCCCATATCCGGAGATGTTGCAAAGAAGGCTTGCGCCCAATCCACATCTCTCGTGGTGTCCTGGGAACAGATTTGCTTGGTACTAGATTTAGTATGTATGCAGCGATTTCCAAAGCATAACCCCAAAGGAATAATGGCAACTCTGAATAACTCATCATCGACCTAGTCATGTCTAAAAGAGTCCGATTCCTTCTCTCCGCTACACCGTTCTGCTGAGGCGTACCAGGTGCAGTCAACTGTGACAGAATCCCATTCTGTACGAGGTGATCAATAAACTCATTAGAGAGGTACTCGCCACCTCGATCAGATCGAATGGCCTTGATATGTGTGCCCGATTGCTTCTCCACTTCAGCCCTAAACTCTTTGAACTTTTCAAAGGCTTCAGACTTGTGCTGCATTAGGTACACATATCCATACCTAGAGTGGTCATCGGTAAATGTTATGAAATACTCATAACCACCCCTTGCTCTAATATTTATTGGTCCACACACATCAGTATGAACTAATTCCAACAATGCATTGGTCCTGTTGCCCTTTGCAGGAAAGGGCCTTTTGGTCATCTTACCCTCCAAACAAGACTCGCAGACTTCCATTGGTTCGAGAACCAAATCGCCTAAGACCCCTTCTTTGACTAGTCTGCCAATCCTATTCAGATTGATATGGCCAAGCCTCATATGCCAAAGCCTTGTTGGATTAGTGGAAGGTCCCTTTCTTTTAGATGGTAAAGTTACCACTGAGTTATTAAGTTCCAAACAAGAATCTTTTGAAATATTGGGAGTAATCACATACAAACCATTTGATTTAACACCAGAACATATAAGAGAACTGCTTCTTTTAATGACAACTTCAGTTCCAAAATGAAAGGAATAACCATTATTCGTTAAATTAGAAACTGAAATTAAATTACGTCTCATTAAAGGGACGTAAAGTACATCTGATAAAATCAAAACTTTATTGTCTGAAAATTCTAAAACTACGACTCCTATAGCAACCACAGATACGGTTGCGCTAGAACCTAGAGTAAGTACGATCTCCCCATCACTGCATTTCCTGGTTGATCTGAACCCCTGCAATGAATTACAGATATGGTTAGTCGCACCAGAATCAATGCACCAAGTGTTTGAAGTATCCGTAATAAAACTTACTTCAATCACATGTGATTCAATCATACCTTGAACTCTTGTAGCTAAGAATTCTGGACAGTTCCTCTTCCAGTGGCCCTTCTCACCGCATTGGAAACACTTTCCTTTGCCTTGGCCACCCACCTTCCCTTTGCCCTTACCTTTTCCCTTAGATTTTGCAATCTTAGGGACCGGTCCAACACTTGAACCACCAGTGCCAGCCTTCTTCTTTCCTTTCTTACCTTTCGGTGTAGATCGGGAAGAAGAAGCGCTTTTCTCAACGTTTAAAACGCTGCCCCCAGGTTTGATCACCCCTTCTGCTGCCAGTAAAGAACTCATTAATTCGCTCATTGAAAAATCCATTTGATTCATATTATAGTTAAGTTTGAATTGAGCGAATGATGGCGACAGCGAGTTGAGGATCATATCAACTTGGGTCTGTGCATCGATGTTGGCTCCCAAGGTCTCCAGTTCGTTTAAATAACCAATCATTTTTAAAACATGTTCTTTGACTGGAGTACCTTCTGACATCTTTGCACTCATTATCTTCTGCATGGCTACCTGTCTGGCAGGCCTGCCATGCTCCCCAAACATCTTTTTCAGGGATGTGATAATGTCACTGGCAGAATCGTTCGATTGGAATTGGTGTTGTAACACACCAGCCATTGAGGCCAGAATGTAACAACGGGCCATTCCATTCGACTTCTTCCATTTGTCGAACTCGCGTCTGGCAGCTGCCGAAGCATTTACCGCGGGTTCTTCAGGGCTTGGGGTGGTGAGGACATATATGTGATCCTCCGCAGTTAAAACGATGTCAAGGTTACGTTTCCATTCAGTGTAGTTATTTCCAGTTAACTTGTTTTGAGTGAGTATGGTGGCAAGTGGACTAAATGCAGATCCAGACATTATGATTACTGAAAATCAAAACAAACAAAATAAATATGGATATCAGAATTGACAGTTTGAAATAAAAGAACCCTTAAAACTCTTATTTAAAAACAAAGTCGCCGGAATATCGAAACGAAAGAATAAAGCCTCCGTGTGGTGGTCAATGTTCGATCTTTCGATTTATCATGACTTATCCGCAATGCAACTCTTGCAAAATAGCCATGACTCCCGAACCTATTTGATCTCTAAGTTTCTGAATAATGCCCCGTGTGGGATCCCTTATCCATAGCTTAGCTAGTGTGTACCATTAACTAGGATCCAATCACAACCGTCTCAAGTAGCGCCTCCGTGTGGTGGTCACCCTCTAACACGTCTGATTGATCCTATCCATAGGAAGTTCACATCTAGTAACCAATGAGCAGTGTACCCTCCGTATGGAATGATCACCCCTGGCGAGGTGACACAGAATACACTACTCATCTTACAATGAACCGTTAATGGAAGATCGTGGGTGTTATTTGATAAGACCCTCTCCCCCTAGATTTAGTAAATTAAGGATTTTGCTTTTGAAAAATGTTTCCACACACTACCCATAAACATCCAATGTTTACTAATGTGTTGAAAACGGTTTTTGAATTTTATTTTAGAAAACTTGTTTTAAGTGCATGCAACAATGTATTATACGCCAATCACAAAACAAGCACATAAAACAAAAAACTAAAATGAAATATAGGCATTCAAACAATGCCTCTATCTCCCATGGCTCTATTTCCATAGAACCACCTTCTTGGTTTGGTCGCCTCCGGCTCCATCTTTATGGACAACGGCTCCTTGCTCCATCTTCATGGAATTTTTAATTCTATTACATTGGACCTATGCTTCTTTTGAAGCTTACAATTTATCTAGAAAAAGGAAATAGCAAAAAAGAAATAAAAGGCTAGGGAAACCGGTGCGACTTTCCTTTTCGTAGGATTGAAGCCGCAGCGCCCTTTACATACGCCTTAAAACCAAACCATTAATAAATTACAACATGTACCAATCTCAAACAATTTAAATATAAATATTTAAACGACTTGGTTCCATGGGAGATAGCGACTTATTTTGCTGCAAAAGGGTTAGTCGTACACGCATCCACACATACATAACAAATATATGTAACTATTGGAACACTTAATTGATTCACACAGTATATAAACACTTTACATACTGAATTAGAACTTAAAACAACATCTTACTTCTCTGTCACAGTTCGATCGATCGAAGACCGTTCGATCGCTCGAACCTTCGATCGATTGAACACTGTTCAATCGCTTGAACATTCTGTTTCACAGAATGACTTGAAAATTTTACAGAATATTTTAAAATTCAAATTTTTAATTTCAAAACACTTTAAAACTGTGAAACAGAGAACCTGACAAAGTATCTATCTCGATCGATCGAACTTCATTCGATCGATCGAATACCAGAAGGTTCGATCGATCGAAGACTGTTCGATCGATTGAGAACAGAATGTTCGATCGATCGAAACAAGTTCGATCGATCGAACCCACCTTGCATCCTATGCAATCACAGTTTTGTATTCTGCTGCGATAACACTGCAGAAACAGATCTGTGACGATGCAGTTTCGAAAACAGTTCTAAAATCAACATGCAAATCAAAACTAGGGTTCCAAAAACGCATTTATAGATCCAAACGAGCGTGGCTCTGATACCAATTGAAGGAAAAAATGGTTTAAAGTTAGATTTTAAACGCGCAGCGAAAATAGGTTAAGTTATATAACTTTTGGTATTCCAGGATCTACTACTCGTCAATTCCATAGATGCGTACAAGGGGGTGCAAGAATTATACCTTAGTGTCTTGAACCCAATTCTGAAACTTTAACTTCCAGCAGCCTCTACTAGATGATCTTCACCCTTATGACTCCTGCGGATGCCTGCCGGAAAGACTAGGGTTGGTGGGAACCCTAATACAGAGGATAGGAAGGTTTTGGGAAGACTATGATAGTTTCTGCAGCTTCTGCGTATAAAAACGACGATCACTTACTTCCAGAACGCAGCTGCCCTATTTATAGATTTCCAGAACCGACCTAGACTTCGATCGATCGAAGTCACTTCGATCGATCGAACCTTCGATCGATTGAACCATTCTCGATCGATCGAACCTGCTGACTTCAATCGATCGAACATACTTCAATCGATCGAACTTGTCTTAACAGCTTCCTCAAGTGTCTTTCCAAGCATCCTAGCGGAGCTAAGAGTGGGACCTCCTAGGCTCTTTATTGTTGGCTCAGACCAGTTTGTTAATTACCATGACCAAACTCTTTGATCAGCAAACTAACTAATTGGTCAGTTAACGTTTATTCCACTATAAAACGATAACTGAACTCCAACGCAAAAGAACATATCCGAAGCGATAACTAGACTTGTATGGTGTACTAATGTCCCTCTACCGTCAGCATTCGTAATCATAGACAGGTAGTCGGATAACTGTTACTGTCAACCTGAATCATGATTACTTCTTGTATTCCTTGAGTCTCATTCACTACTCATGATTACCAAACATGTTGATAACTCTTATCAACAAGAGTGCAGTACTCAGTAATCAACTTGGTGACATTCTCAAGGGAATGCTTACTCTGAATCAGAGGGTAGATTCTATCTTGACAATATATGTTCACAACCCTATGGACATGACATACCCAAGATACCCAGGTGTTGATCTTCTATAGACCTCACTGATTGGTAAGTCAAAGCAGCCATATCCATAGTCTGTGTTCATAATCATCTCAAGATTGAGAACACGTACCTTATACAAGTTATGAGTTCCTATTGACTGCTGACAGCCTTAAGCGTCAATAGGAAAGCTCAGGTCCGTCAATGCACTATAAGCACTAGCATATCAACTAAGAGCTACACTCTAGTGATTGAGATTAATCACTCCATCCAATGGTAGTTAATTATGCTACAGTGTAGACCTGATGAGGTATCCAGTCTCATCATCCACTGTGACATATTCTAAGTATCAAAGAATAGTAATTCGTATCTCACTTGTGTGTATCTCATACACACACGAATTGCTTACTATGATACTTAAGGATAAAACAATCATCTCATGAAAGAAACATACACAATGAAATGTAAAGCTGATATCCATATATTATAATGCTAATGTCTCATACATAAAGTAATGGTTTGAGGGCACAAACCCAACAGTTTTTCTCCAACTTCTGTCCAACACACCGGCGATCTACACTTTCTACCATACAGTGCCTCATAAGGCGCCATTCCAATGCTAGTTTGAAAGCTGTTGTTATAAGAAAATTCTATCAACGGCAAATGAGTTTCCCAATCAGCTTTAAAATCCATAACACATACTCTCAACATGTCTTCTAAAATCTGGATCACCCTCTCGGACTGACCATCAGTCTAGGGATGGAATGCAGTACTAAAATGTAGAGTTGTCCCCATAGCCCTTTGTAAACTCTCCCAAAATCTTGATACGAACCGAGTGTCACGATCTGACACTATCGACACTGGTGCTCCATGAAGCCGTATAATCTCTCTAATATAAATCTCTGCAAGTTTTGATGGATCTTTGGTCTTAATAGGTAGGAAATGGGCTGACTTAGTCAACCGGTCTACAATCACCCATATGCTATCATTTGACTTTTGAGACTTTGGAAATCCCGAGACGAAATCCATTGTAATATGTTCCCACTTCCACTCTGGTATCTCTAAAGGATGTAACTCTCCTCCGGGTCGTTGATGTTCAATTTTCACTTTTTGACAGGTCATGCATTTAGACACAAATTCTGCTACCTCTCGTTTCATACCACTCCACCAGTAAATTTCTCGCAAGTCTCTGTACATTTTGGTACTACCCGGATGTACAGAATATCTTGTATTGTGGGCTTCCTCCATAACTTTATTTCTCAGATCTCCAACTTTAGGTACACATAATCGGTTTATATATTTCAGAACACCATCTTGGAAACTGAATTCTGGCCTTCTCCCCTCTGGTAACTCATCCACAATCTTCTTGAATTCTGGATCTAAGAACTGATTAGTCTTGATTTCACCAATTAAACTTGGCTGTGCCACGATCACAGCCATTAAACCACCTCTAATTTTAGGAACTACCTCAAGCTTCAATTGTTCAAATTCCTTTATCAACTTTTCCTGTCCAGTCAAGGCATAAGCTAAGTTTTCTGACGACTTCCGACTCAAGGCATCGGCAACTACATTGGCTTTTTCCGGGTGATACTGAATTTTTAAATCATAATCTTTCATGAGTTCCAACCATCTTCTTTGTCTCATATTAAGATCCCTCTGAGTGAATAGGTATTTCAGACTTTTATGATCCGTGAAGATTTCACAAGTTTCCCCGTATAGATAATGTCTCCAAATCTTTAACGCAAAAATTACCGCCGCTAACTCCAAGTCATGTGTCGGGTAGTTCTTCTCGTGAGGTCTCAACTGCCTTGAAGCATAGGCTATTACCTTGTCATCTTGTCTCAAAACACATCCCAAGCCTTGGTGGGAAGCATCACTGTATATTCTGAAATTTCCAGTGCTTATTGGAATTGTAAGTATTGGTGCCGTAGTCAACTTTTTCTTCAATGCTACAAAACAATCTTCACATTCCTTGTTCCACTCAAACGGTACATCTTTTCTCATCAACCTTGTCATTGGCGTTGCAATTCTAGAAAAGTCTTTAACAAACCTTCGATAATATCCGACTAACCCCAAGAAACTTCGAATCTCGGATACATTTGTCGGTCTTGACCAATTCATAACAGCTTCAATCTTCTGTGGGTCAACAGAAATACCCTCTTTAGAAATCACGTGTCCTAGAAAAGTGACACTCGTCAACCAAAATTCGCTCTTCTTCAACTTCCTAAACAATTGTTTCTCTCGAAGTCGCTGCAAAACTAGTCTCAAGTGTCGTTCATGCTCTTCCGGACTCTTAGAATAAATGAGAATGTCATCAATGAATACAATAACGAACTCATCCAAATATGATTTGAATACACGGTTCATCAAATCCATGAAGGCAGCAGGCGCATTAGTAACCCCAAACGGCATTACTAGGAATTCATAGTGCCCGTAACGGGTCCTAAAGGCTGTCTTCTCCACATCCTTAGCTTTAACTTTCAGTTGATGGTACCCAGATCGTAAGTCAATCTTTGAAAATACCTCAGCCCCTTGAAGTTGATCGAATAGATCGTCAATACGTGGCAACGGGTATTTGTTCTTGATGGTTACTTTGTTGATCTCCCGGTAGTCAATACACATCCGCATTGTACCATCTTTCTTCTTCACGAATAGTACTGGTGCACCCCACGGGGACACACTAGGTCGGATAAAACCCTTGTCTAGCAACTCTTGCAACTGTATCTTTAACTCTTTCAACTCAACTGGGGCCATTCGATATGGTGCTCGTGAAATTGGTTGGGTTCCCGGCATAACATCAATACCAAATTCAATTTCTCGATCAATCAATACACTAGGTAACTCTTCTGGAAACACATCCGAAAATTCTCTAACTATTGGAATATCCTCAAGTTTTAAACCATTACCCTTAGTATCCAGAATACTACACAAGAACCCTCGACAACCTTTCTTCAACAAACGACATGCTTCAATAGCCGACACTATATACTGCGGTGACACAACACCCTTACCTTGAAAATAAAACTCATCTTGATTCGGAATACGGAATGCTACTCCTTTAGTGTTACAATCAATATTAGCATGATTAGCCGCTAACCAATCCATACCCAATATAACATCGAAGTGCTGAATTACTAATGGTACCAAATCAACAGTTAACTCTTTACCATTCACATTAATCTCACACTTTCTAAACACACCCGAACTAACCAACGGAGCCCCCAACGGTATCGCGATAGATAAATCATAGTTTAGGAACTCTAATGGTTTATCTAAATGTTTAGCAAAATGGTGTGACACGAATGAGTGTGTGGATCCCGAATCTATAAGTACATTTGCTAGATGTGAACAAATGAGAACCATACCTGAGACAACAGTATCAGCAGAAGCAGTATCTCCCGGCCTGAGTTGAAATGATCTTGCCTCTCGTTGCTCCCTCCTCGGAGGTTGAGTAGTCCTTGGTGTGATAGCGCTAGCCGCAGAAGAACCTGAACCTGATGCTCCTTGGCGTCTAGTAGGACAATCCTTAGATTGATGTCCCAATTCCTTACAAGTGAAGCATCGACCTCTCATATCTATATTCTGATTTGGACAGTTCCTGGCGATGTGTCCCGGTTGTCGGCAACTATTACAAATGATTGGGTTTGGAAGTTGATTGCACCGGTCCCAATGAAATTTCTGACAAGTCTGACACCTCGGTTTATTTTCACCGGAACCACTACCAATACTAGCTGATGATCCTCCTAAACTCTGTCTTTTTGCACTCCCCTGACCACTGAACTGACTTGATCCCGGTCGTTTACTTTGTTGACTCGGTGGTGGTGGCATGTTTGAAGTATAACCAAGGTCTCTCTCAGCAATAGAAGCAATGTCCAATGCCTTAGCATAAGTCTCTGGACGGAATACGGTCACTCGTCCTCGGATGTCACCTCGAAGTCCCGCTACAAACTTCCTTGCTTTCACTTTCTCGGTTGTTACAATGTCCCCGGCAAACCTTGCCAAACTCGTAAATTGCGTGGAGTACTCCCGGACTGACTTTCCCCCTTGTACCAACTCCATGAATTCTTGAGCCTTTTGATCCCCAAATGACTCTGGAAAATATTGATTATTGAAAATCTCAAGAAATTGGTCCCACGTTGTCGGTTGACCCGGGCCTAGCTTAGTACGCCACCAATATTGCGCTTCATCTTTTAACGTGTCTGCAGCAAATAGCACTTTTTGTTCATCAGTACATGGTAATACCCGGAAGATCTTCTCCATATCCGAGATCCAAAAATTCGCCTTCATCGGATCGGCTTCCCCGCGGAATATGGTCGGCTTTTGTTTGTGGAATTTTGAAATAGTAACAATGTCTTCCCTTGGATTCGGATTCGGTTGTACCTGTCTCTCTTCGATCACATGAGTTTCTGCTACTCGTACCAACCCTTCGATTGCTCTTTCAACCCGTTCCATTCGGTTTGAGGTGTCACCTCCAGACATAATGCCTGGCACCCACATATAGTACACACATGCACGTTACTTTTAAATAAACACATAACATACTAATCAACATTTAAAAGCATGCTAAATAAACGTGTATGCATGTTTATGCAACTACGTGTTGTTGTGTGCACACAACGCGTCGTATACGTCTCTCGTCCCCAAAGGCTCTAGCCAACTGCTCTGATACCAAAAATTATCACACCCCAACCCACCCCCGGTGGATTAGGACACGTGTAACAAGAGTAATCGCACCCAAAACACACACTAATTAAAGAGAAAAGGTGAATAAACCACTTTAAAGAACTCTATTGTGATAAAACAGCCCCCAAGGGCAAAATATTCATTAAGAAAGTATATAAAATTTTTACACCAAAAGTTAGATTTTTGAGTCCCGGTTCCAACGCAACAAACGGCGCGTGAATCCGAGTTTTATAGAAAAAGTTATGCATGTTTCCGTAAAAATGGACGTCCAGGGAAAAAAATACAAAGCGGATCGATCCCTTCATAAAGGGCGGATCGATCCATTTATATTAGTCTCCCGCAGAATGTCCCCTTGGAAGGGCGGATCGATCCCTTCACAAATCGCGGATCGATCCCCTTCACAATTCTGCTGCTAAATTTTGTTTGCTGTCAAAATAAGTTTTAGCTTATTAAAACTCAATCAAATCACATGGAAACATTATGAAACTTTGGGAAATCAATTCCAACACAATTCTAAACATGTTTAAACTCAAATTAAGCATGGATCATAAAATCATATTCACAATTTGGTCAAATCCACTAAGAACTCATTTCATTTGAAATACAATGATCTTTTCAACTTTGAAACTCAATTCTCATTCAAAATTCATGAAACTTGTTGGGAATCAACTCAAGGTTGTAGCTAGCATTGTAACCACTAAGGAAACATGTTTAAAACATTAGTGACACATCTGAACTTGTCCAGATGGTCTTAATTACTAACTTGTACCATTTGAGCAAAACAAAAGAGATTATACATGGGTTCTACATTTCACTTCCAAATACATAGTTATGATCCAAATTCATTCCCAACAACCCAAGTATGAACACCAACATAAAAGCAACCATAATTTACATCATTCTACAAGTTCAAAAGAAGTTCACAAGCATGGGGCACAAATCTCCCCCATCTCTCCCATCTCTCCCATTCACAAGTCAAGACTTTAATTCACAAGTCAAGGATACTAACCCACAAGTTATACTATATTACAATTTATAAACATAATTACAAGACCCAAATCTCCTTCCCAATCCCGAGCACGTCACTTCCTCTCCGGGTATTGCTCCGTACCTGCGGTGGTTGTTATGTACCACAACAGAAATAGGAAAACGGTTTTCTTAAGCAATTTGCTTAGTGAGAATTCTAAACATAATTGTATGTTTAACACGTGCAATGCTATAATTAACACATAAAACACAACCGTAGTCGCCGAGTCACCGGTTATATGGTTCATTCAGACCCGAAGACCTCCCTTGGTCCCGTGGCCACTTCTATTCCTTGGACTTCCGTATTTATCGGATTCTTCCTCTTCACCAACCTTATTACTCCCAACAATGAACCATTTCCCCGGTGCTCATTGACTACCACATAGACATATAAGGCACATATACATGTATCAACACATAATTCTCATAAAATTGATGTGAAATTATCAACCCAACAACATAATAGCTTCTAAACAAGAATTAATATCTTTAACACCACTTGAAGCCTTGAACACATTAAACACAATCATTTTTAGGCTAGAAAACTCACCTTATTCACAGATTTTACCCAAACTCAAGCTAGAGGTGTGCTGAATTTCACCAATTCTAGCTCAATTCCTACACCACAATGAATCCTACAAGAATTCGGTAGACGACGTCTCACCGTTAAGTATGAACTACCAAAATCCAGCGAATTAAACATAAATTAAGGGTATAGAAACGTTCGTCTCACCTCCACGAGTCCGAAAACGGCTTCGGTTCGCGAATCCGACGAACGGCGGCGACGGAACGGCGAGAATTCGACGTCGGTGACGGTTTTTTCCGTTTCTCTCTCCGAGCTCTCCTCAATTTTCTTTTGATTTTGCTGTAGATTGAGAGACTCTCTCAATCTTGACACCTCCATATGCATGTATGTGAGGTGTCTCAACCTTAATTTTCCTCTTTTCCATTTACACCCCCGAAATTTCTTAAGTTCTTATTATGAACTCTCCCAAACATTCCATTAACTACCCAATTACTTAATAAGTGTTTGTCTAAGTTCCGTATGGGTCCCAACGTGGGTCCCACATATTTTGTGAAATTGCTATTGCACCTACTAATTTTACATCTTTTTCATTTATACCCTTATTTGAGTGTCCAAACTAATACTACCACATAACAATATCTATTAAAAGCAACTTAGCAAATATCCATGTAATCATATAAAAATGCATTTAATCACTTAAAATGCAAATTACCAATTTACCCTTCAATGGGTTAAATTTCAATACCTGTCCCACCTCTCTGGGGACTTTTCCAACTAGTGTCCCTCTCTGAACACTTTTTACTTGGGCGAGTCCAAGCCTCCCCTTAATCCATTTTATACACTAATTTTACTAATTAATGTATATTAATACAAATAATTAACCCGTTCTCCGGGTACGGGTGTTACATTGGTGCACACATGGAGTATGGGTATTTTATCCCATTCAGTTTGGGATAACTTAATATTAGGTGGGATAAAGAAGTTTGAGGTAATTCTTGGGAATATATATATTATTTTTTTTAGATTTTTTTTTCAAATTTTTTTATTGGGTTTTTTTTTTTCCAGATTTATTTATTTATTTATTTTTTCAGAATTGCTTCCTCTTTTTTTTTTTCCATCTCTTTTTCTAGATTTGTTTCAGAATTATTTATTTATTTTTTATTTTATTTGCTTTTTTTTAAAAATAAATCAGCTCTCCTCTTTTTTTAAAAAATATTTTTTTAGTGTTAAAAAGTAATAATTTAGTTATTATCCAAAACTTATATCCCGGCACGACCAAATACATGATTATGATAAAATTACTTATCCAACAGTTTTATCCAACATATTCTAAACACAGGACAATATAACAGCTTATCCGAAATGATTAGTAATCTAGTCTAATACTATCTTATCATGTCCAACTCCAATACGATAGTTTTATTCAATCTGCTAAACGAGACCTAAGAGAAAGATAATTCAAGAGGAGCTACATACCTTCTGTTTAAGTTGTGAGAAAGAACAATGCCAAAAAGGATCCAAATAAAAGCATAAAAGTGTTGTCCAAACTAATAATTTCAAATAATTAATTGCCAAACATCCCAATCACACTTTTTTTTTTGGTTGAAGGACACACGCACACACAAGAGAGATTCATACCCACTTTAAAGACGAATTTCCTTTGTAAATACACGCATATACAAGAGCAGCTATATCCCACTTTAAAGCCAAATCTCCTCGCAAGAGCCGAACCCACAACCTCCCTATTAGGGGGTGTGGTGTATGGCCAGTCCGACTACCGGGTCTGGTTCCAATCACACTTCAAAGTAGTTGCCAAATGGGGGCAAGAGGCTAGACCCAACCCGATTATCCGACCCATTAACGAAATTTGGCGGGCGTCGGTTACCGCAATCCATTCACACCTTCTCTCTCTCCCTCTCTCTCTCTCGCTCTCTCTACAATCTTCTTCCTTCGGCTAGAAGATCAGAAGAACCATCAACACACACACACCCACATACACATATATATATATATATATTAATATATTTATTTTTCAGTTCTCACAAATTTCTGATCCTGTCTATAAACTTCAAAATTCACATCGATACACCTAGAATTCAAATATGCAGCAAAGCGATATGAGTTCTTCGTATTACCAATATTACCAATCTCACTTTCAAAACCCAAACCCTAACCCTAACCCCAATGATCCTCAGCTCAATCCCTTACCTACAATATTCGCATCTGCTCCTCCTGTTTCATCCAATTACTCTTCCTCCGATCACCCCGCTTACGATCATTTCCCAAATCCACCTCTCACGTACCCTCAAAACCCTTCTTCTCAATCATACACTTTTCCTCATCTCATGTCCCAACCATCACCATACTCTTCGTATGATCAGAATCAGAATCAGAATCAGAATCAGATGGGTCTGGGTTATGATCAATCAAACCCTGGTTATAATTCCAAACCCATTTCATCGGATTCGTATAGTCATCCTGGAGCTTCAATGGTGCCCAACTATCAAAACCCATATGAGAATGGTGTGAATTTTGATAGATATGGAGCCCAAGGTGTGCAGAGTGATGTGGGTGGGGCGAGATCGGATATGGGTAGGTATGATTATGGCGGGTTTCGAGACGATTCTATGGTGGGTGGTGTTTATGCATACAATGGAGGAAAGGCTGAGCCTTTTGGGGCTGTGGGTAGTGCCTCTGACTCTTCGGGTCATGCGGTTTTTGATGATTATGGGAGGCCTATTAGTTTTCCAAATGGGAAGGAGAAAAATGGGTTGGGGCATTCGAATACCATTGGGAAAGCAATCCCTATAACTGAAATGCAGCAGGACATGAAGTACGGTGTTCAGAAGTTCCGTGTCAAGGTCTTGTCGGAAAGTGGAGGTCAGAGCGACATGGATGTCCTATGCCAGGTTCGTAAGATTAAGTCTTGTTTTTGGAACTTTTGTATTGGGTGTTCAAATTGTATTTTTATGCTTAGAAAGCTAAATAAAATGAGCTGAACCACAAACGTAGCAGGGTAATTGATCATCGTGTAGTTTGTTTCTGTAATTAGCTAAACTGTTGTTTGTCGATCTCTCAATTGTCTGCAGGGTTAATTGATTGGAATGAGCATCTTGTATTTGTTTCTGTAATTAGCTAAACTGTTGTTTGTCGATTTCTCAATTATCTGCTGGTACTTGCTTCTGTAAAACTTGTGTGGTCTTGAAGTGATACTGATACTTCTTGTTGGCTTGTGATCAAATTTTGTTGAGACTAATTGCTAGTATATATATTTCATGTCCTTACTTCTGGTAGATTAAGTCTTGATTATTGTCTTGGTTTACAATTCACTCCAGATTGGATTGGATGGGATTCGAATACTTGATCCAGCAACCAGTCGGACACTTAGAATATATCCACTCGAGACAGTGGAAAAATGGGAAGTAAGTTAATTCCTCTTGTCTATTCATATCACAATAGCTTTAGGTTAGGTCAAGTAACTTTCTAGTATTATAACTTTGAGCTCTTTTTCCCCTCTCTTGTAGGTGCTAGATTCATACATATTTGCATTTTGGGCCAAAAGTTCTGTAGACTTTGAACCAGGTCGTATCAGGCTGAAATCAAACAGTTACACCACAAACAACATTCTGGACTTGGTGACTGCTGCGGCTATTCAGGTTAGGGGACATCACAGATCCAGTTTCCTGTTTGAAGTTAATGCTCTTGTTTGTCTAATCTGTGACTGGCTGTAGTTTCTGATGACTTTTATAATTGCCATCTATCACAATTATACTACCACGCATGTGCTACGTTGATGTTGTTTGACCAATCTGCTTCTGGTCATAGTTTCTAGAAATGGTCAGTACCGACGTCTTCTTGTGGGGTATCATGGTTGGTGCCTTGTCCATGATTGAATGAGTAGGAGCCGGTTTGGTATAAGTGTGGGAATAAGAAATTTTTTCTAAAATGTAGCAAATTGCTGCTTCTAATTTAAGTCGTTTTTTCATCTTTAAAGTGGGTTTCAGTGTTTCATTTTGAAAATCGTTTGCCAAATGGTCCCAGATCTTTCAATAATCCCAAATAAGTGACAAACATGGTGCTCTAGTATCCTTTTCTTCTTCCTTTTTCCCCCTCTTCCTATTTTGGGGAGCCAGGGAGCATTCATGGTAAATTGCAGATAAGATATACAATGCAAGAAAAATTTATCTTCTATGATTCCTTATCCATCTTGCTCTTATTTCTATGTGGCCTTAACTTTGGCGAATAAAATTTACCTGATTCATAAGTTCCACCACAACAATTTTGCCATCTTGTGTTTGTTTGTATATACAATCTGCCATCACATCCAATATGGATACAAGGTATGAGGTACCTAACATGGAGATTTGAAGAATTATGGATCGCTGTTGAACTGATCGAGTATTGTATCTCTGTTTTTTGCCTTGCTTTTTCATCTGGCAAAAAATGATATAATCTTGTTTATGCATAGGCATAATATACGCTTATTCTATTTCTTACGTGTGAGTCTAACTTTTGGCTCATATGGACTGTAGTTCAAGGAGATGGGTGGAATAGATAAACCTTCTGATTCTTTTGAGCAACCCTCTGAAAAGAAGAAAGGCTTTGCTGACTGGATGAACTTGATGAAACCAGGCAATGAGGAGAAAGATCACTGGGTAATATTGTGACACCTTTGTTCTTTTTGTTTTAACATTTTTCCTCTTACTTCGCAGTGTTTTTTTCATCTTCTTCTTCTACTTCTTTTTCTTATTTTATTTTATTTTTTATTATGTTTTGTGTGTGTGTGTGTGTGTGTGTGTGAGAGAGAGAGAGAGAGAGAGAGAGAGAGAGAGAGAGAGAATAATCGAGTGTCGCTCATTTATATTTTACAATTGGTTCTGGTTTTCGCCGGCAGGTTCCTGATGAAACTGTTACCAAATGCACAGCTTGTCAGTCAGATTTTGGAGCTTTCAACCGGAAGGTTGATTTTTTCTAATTATTTAGTTCTCATTAATGGCAGGGACACTATTGGAGTAGAAGCAATTCTGATACAATTCTTTATTTATTTATTAGTATTTTTTTTTCCCATTTCAGCATCATTGTAGGAACTGTGGGGAGATTTTCTGTGACAAGTGCACCCAAGGTAGAATTGCTCTCACTGCAGAAGAGAATGCTCAACATGTTCGAGTTTGTGACCACTGCATGGTATGCACTACTCTTTCTAATCCATTGTAATGGTATTTTGCTCTATCCCTGATTGATATTTGTGGATTTTTCTCTCTTTCTTTCTACATATTCATGTTCATAAGGGGTCTGATATTGACAACAGTTTTGTACTGGTTGTCAGCTATTATACTCAGCCCATCCTTTATCCAGGCTTCCGACCCGTTGTGGAAGGATAGGTCACTAAGCACAACACTTACGTGGTTAAGTTATTCCAGAATATCATACTAACATGTAAATATTGTAAAGTTATTCCAGGAGAGAATTTGACCTCACAACATAGTTTGATTGCTCTAGATGTGTCTAATGACAAGTAATAAGAGAAATGATAGACCAAGAATTCCGCGGATGTATTAAAAGGAGGGAGAATAGAATTATCTAAAATAAAATGTCAAAATAAACTATGTGATTTGGAGGATAAAACCAAAACACTGTGAACTATGGTTTGGAGTTGGATTGCTTATTCTTTTCTCATAATTGACCTTGTATAGATGCACATGTTCTTTCGGCAATGGTCATAACTAGTTATGTTTTCATGTGTCCTTTTTGCAGGCAGAAGTCACCCAAAGGCTGGCTAACACAACGGAAGCAACTGGCAGGGTTGCTGCATTAGAAAGTCATGAGGTTCTAGCGAGAAAACTTAAGGTGAAAGCAGATTTTTATCCCGAGTGCTGTGTTTCCTTCTGATTTACTTTATTTAACCTATAATTTCAACATTGGTTTCTCTTGATTTTAGGTAATTTTACTAAATTTATGTAACAAGAAAATGTAGTTCTTCTTTCAGATTGATAGACATATATGATTTTATATATAAAATCCCTATTATTTATTAATTTTTCAAGGGACCAAGCTTCAGAACATGGTTTTGAGTCTAAGAGTCAACCCCGTATTGCAAATAATAAAGCTGAAGGGTGGGTCCAGATCCAAACCAGCCATACCAACCCTACACTAGCGCGAGTAACATTTGATGACGGACTTTTTAAATGCATTCATGTTTAGAGGGAATGCTGCATTCCTATTTCCTAATGATTGGAAATTAACTTATTCATAAAAGTTATTGTCAAGGCTATATACTTACACGCGCCACTTTTGAATTTTTCTTGCCTGGTTTATTCCTGATATGGGAGTTCAAGAAATGGTAACTGGTGAATAACAGTTATATACTGGAAACTCAGAAGAGGTAGATGTAATAAAGAATGGGAAGCTTTGGTATCATGTACACAACACAATTAGATTGTGATATATGTTAGCTAGATTCATGTTTATTTGCCTAGCTTCCAGACACAGAGTTCAAAAAATAGTGCTGTTTAGAAGATAAGCCTGTTTGTAGGCCTGGGAATTGGGTGGGTTGTAGGTGGGTTGGGTAACCGTAATTGGGTTGGTAATGGGCCTGGGTCGGTTTTGGGTTGGGCATGCCCAATTGCCCAAATCTGACCCATTAGGAGTGTGTTTCATACTCTCTCTCTCTCTCTCTCTCTCTCTCTCTCTCTCTCTCTTTCCGCAGCTTGAAATTCGTTCACACTCCCAGTTCCTAACCCACTGTATGTACATAAGATTTTTGCATTTTCAAAGTCGTAAAAGTGTCAAAAAGTCAAAATCAGTGGGCCCATAACTATGCATGTATATATTACATATGTGTATATTTGTATGCATAGATTGGGCAGTTGCCATTCAGCATTCAGGAAATCCGAAAGTAATAAAATAATACAATTCACACGATGAAGCTTTCTTTTCCTTTCCCAACTTATACATGTTTTCAATCAAAAATCATAGTTTTGGACAAAATCTGGTTAGGTAAATATTTTCTTAAACCTTTTCTTTTCCCCAATCCAAATTGGCTCTTCATTGTGTGACATGTGAATCAGTCTAAGCCATATGACTATCTATTATGATGGACAAACTAATCAAAACTTTCAAGTTTTCTCTTACAACCAATTAGAGTACAATAATATTCATATATACATATGCGTACATATATAAATATAGACATCTACAAAACAGATAAATTGTTGAATCACGGAGAGATGATAGGATTGAACACCTGCAGTATGTGAAAGAGAGAGAAATGAGGAATCGATAGAGAAAAGAGAGCCATCAACGCTGGTGTAGATTGAGAAGAGAGGAATAGGCTGGCGCAGAAAGGGGAGAGCAAGGATCTTGTTTACTGGGTGATAAATGGGCTTTTAACCGGCTTTCATATAAACCCATGTAAACCCATTTCTTGAACAGAGAGCTCATAGGGCTGCCCAATAATAACCCATTAATAAATCTCACTTGCCCAAACCTATTTTTTATGGGCGGGTTCGGGGGTTTGGGCTGAGACTGCAAGGCCAACCTGTTTGTTGTACTATGTTATCAAGCTGTATTACATGCATGTTTTTTCATGTGCTTGGTCAACATTGCCTAAGCTCTTAAATTGATTATCATACTCACTTTTAAAATGTAGTTATTTAGTACATCTCCTGAAAGTTCAACTAAGGAAAGATGCAATGAAACACCACAATCGTGCAGGGTAATAGTGAGTCAGTGACGTCAAGTTACCAGACCTATGAACTATGTCTCTTCCTTTATGTGAGGACCATAAGGATATCACTTAGCATCTTTTTAAATGGAGTTATGCAAGTGCTGCTTTAAGGTTCTCACTCTTTGGCTAACAATTTCCTAATAAGTGGGTCCAAGGTGGTTTAAGTCTTTAAGATCCAAACTAGAGGTTCTTTTTTGGGCCACATCTGGAAAAATCATGGTGTTTAACTGCAGTAGAAGCACGACTATCATCCATTGTCTACGGAAGTTTGTAACGTAACTGTAATCCTTGTACTAGATAGTTATATAGCTTGAAAACTCTGATGAGCGAAATTGCTTCTGGAAGGGAGGGAGAGGGAGGTTCAAGATACTTTTTGCTTGTTTATTATAGGTAGGCAAGTTCATAATCTTTAGTAGTAACATCCCTAGCCGTTCTCTAGCCTTGGAACAAACAAGAAGTGATCAACCATGTTTCTGCACATGCAACATTGATTTCATATCCTTAATTTTCCACTTGGTGTTTTTTTTTTCCCAATTTGTAATTTTCTCACTTGGTATTATAGAATATAAAGAGGCCCTAATTTCCTCACTTGGAAATGAATTGGAACAGAAATTGACTAAGATTGGCCTGTTTAGTTGCTCCTCTAAAGACTTGAGTCATCTCTGGACACCTTCATCTATGTGAATCCCCCTAAAGACTAACTTGAATGTGAAAGCACTTCAGGAAACCAATGTCCATTTCTTCACTGTTCCATAAAAGGTCCGTTTTCTACTTACCAATATAATGAGATTTGGGAGTTAGTGGACATCAAATCAGTCATCAAAGATTGCCGCAATTATAGAAATAAATGAAAGTAGACTATGCACGGTAAAGCCGAGGGCAGCAGTATTATTATGCTAAATGTTGCATAGCGTGCAAATACTAGTTATGCAATATGTAGAACAGTGTGCAAGAATTGAAGTGTAGCCCTTAATTAAATTTTGATGGAACCCTCTCTAGTAGCCATACATAGCACTATAAAGTTTGGTTACCCTATGCTTCAATTGTACTCTTCCATCAAAGCTATTTGTAATAAGAAACACGGATCAAAATAATCAATCTTCACCCAATGTTGATGAAAATGAGCACTTCTTTTCTTCGATTACATGCTAAGTGGCTTCATTGAGTTGGGTACTACTCTCTCCTCTGCCTGCTTTTTTATCCAGTTTGCTCGACCTTTAGAAGTTGATTCATGTTTATGGAGAAAGCTTGTTTTCCAAATTTATCAGGCATTGCATTTTATTTCTTTCGTTACTAGTACAAAGTACAAACTTCATGTTATCCATGTTAGTAATTAGCACTCACTTTTTTACGGTGTTGTTGATAATCTTTAACAGGAGGAGATGGACAAGAAACGCAAGATATCAACAGGTAGTAATTACTTTTGAAACACTTCAGATTCCATTTTGGTTGACGTCCATCCAATCCAATCATCAATTCCCTTTTGTTGGCTTCCACATCATGTGAATTTGAATCTAAAGTGAATTAATTTATGAGCACTACTACACCCACACACTTTTCCACACCCATCTTTAAATGCATGTACCATGTGCTGTGTAAGTGGTGCACAGAAAAGTGTGAAAAATTCAAATAGCACAAGGTACATGCATTTAAAGCATAGGGTGTGGAAAAGTGTGTAGGTCTAGCATTTTCCTTAATTTATTACCCTCCTTGTAACATTACTTAACTGCCCTCATTTTAGAAAGGTGGCAAGGACTTCTCTTGTCCATCTTAAATTGAACACTACGCTTTCCCACTACCTTCATGTATTAGGATGTAAATATTTGCACATATACGTATATACATACATGTATGTTGCATCCCGTTAGATTCCTTGGTGAAACCTTTTATTCTGAATACGTAGTATGAGAATTTGACACGTACTTTTATTCAGAAGAGAGTTTCAAATAAATACGTAGTGTTTATTTGACACGTACTTTTATACGTATATACATACACGTATGTTGCATCCCGTTAGATTCCTTGATGAAACTTTTTCTCCGAATACTTAGCATGAGAATTTGACACGTACATTTATTCGGAAGAGAGTTTCTTGCCTTCATCTACTTGAGTGATATGCAATTTGCAGGTTCAAGATCTGATGGATCTGGGACAAGGATGAAAGAGGTTGCTTGTCCTACTTGTACAGTCCATTTGCAGGTTTGCAATCTCTACCCAATTTGCCAAATACTGATAGCAGTAGTTTTATTTATTTCTGCAATTTTGGCCAATTCTTTTGCTTTTGGTGGAAAAAATTCGAGTTTTTTACCCCGACTAGTACCATAAGAAGTTTTTATATTTTGGGGATTGATTGCAGGTCCAGGTTCCAGTGTCTGGTTCTGAAACCATAGAGTGCAGTGTTTGCCAGCATCCGTTCCTTGTGAATGCTGATTGACCCGGCACATTTCGGATTCTGCTACTCATGTTCTATGTTCTTGTATATCTAATTACTTAAAATGGCTCACTATCTTTTAAGATAATTCTTTGTATGTCACTGATTGATATAAATCTGTATACATGTATATGTGGATGTCCTCCAGTCCAGAGTGTAAGTTTATTGTAGTCCCTAGTGACTGGGGTTTGTATATCACAGTATCTCCATATTAATATTCCTGGATGCTACAAATTTGATTTAATGTGAAACATTACCTTTGAATGACATGTATTAGGGGTGAATCTCCTATTTTATAAGCTTGGGGAGAAACTTTATGCCCCCCTTTGCCGTAAAAAAAAAGAGCAACAGTTTTGGCCAAAAGAGTGTTCGGTTTCGAATCTAGAAGCTGACATATTAATAAAATGGTTTCACCACGAGAGTCAGGCAGAGTTTCCATGCTACGATGTTCTAAAAATCAACAGTTTGGATTATTTCACTAACACCTCAGTGGTGAAATTCTGTATTGATAATCACCATCCTTGTTTGAAAAAAAAGGAAAAAAAGTGTAAATAAACAAGTCACCAATTTTTTTTCTTTTGAATCTATTAATCTAATGAACAAAGAGAGCCGTTGAAAACATCGAATGCATGGCAATGACACAGATTTCATGTCAAGCTGTGTCCTTGACGGGGAAAAAGGTGACAAAATCAAATAATTCTGAAACAACTAATCTTTCCAAATGAAGACATTTAGACAACATAGCAAAACTATACATATAGAAAGTTTCAAAACATTATTCACAAAACAAACATCCCATTCTATCACTTAATTCACTCCCTAGATCAAATCTAGAAGTCCCATTGAATCTAAAGCACCCAAAATATACTACTCCACAAAATTGTTATCCTGTCTACTGCTAATGCTACCTTCTGCCAATAAAGGGATAGAAAAAAAACTATACACATAGTAACAAGAAGGCATAACAAAACAAAACCACATAAAAAATCAGCGAAGTTTATTTTGAGAAACAGCATGGCATAACTCATCCTCATAGAATAGAACTCGATTGGAGGCCAAGGATTTGCATAAAGGCTTCGGTAAAACTGGTGGAACAATGCATCTGGCGGGGAATGCTGATTCCTGGAAGAGAACAGCAGCAATTTGCTGCATATCTGTGAGTTGCATACGAGAAGGTGGTCGGGGGCCGTGCCTTGGAGCTTTAGGGGTATGTGGGCTTGGCACCTGGATACATTTTCCATCTCCCTTGCTGCAAGTGAACATCAATATATTTTAGAAGATGTAAAAGTGAAGCGAAATATATCTCACAGAAAATTGAAGAGGCAAGAATTACCCACCATACAAAAGGCCAGTGTTCTGTGGGGTGTGGAGTCATTATTCTTAACATCTCTTGCCGATAACGATCTGGGGTAGTGTAGTTGAAGTGGAACTGCCTAGCAAGCAAAACCTGATCCAGAAGCATGAATTTATCACCCATCCATATAACAAAAACGTACATATGGGCAGAGAGAGAGACTCACGGCTTTTCTAATTCTCTGAGAGACATGGAAAACTGCTCTAAGGTGATCATGTTGCAGGTGGCAGAGTATTTTGACCTCAAATCACAAAACAAATAAAAATTAGTCATTCCCCAGAAGAAAGGTTAACAGATGTAGTAAAATGCAAGTATCCAACTGCCTAAATTCTAGTCTTACTTTTTCAAATGGTGTACTTATACACTTCCCATATTCACTGAGGGTTACTTCAATTTATATGAATATGTAACCTGCTGAGCATTGAGTTGTTACCCCTCATTACAATGCAGGTGAGGAAGCACTCATACCGAGAGCATCTGCATGACTTTTTAAGTGTAGAAATACTCCACCAAGTTAACCACGTGTAGAGAAGCCATTAGAAAACAAACAAACCCATCTATTCAAAGACTTGTTCATAATCTCCAATTTGGCAACATCTTACATCGTCCACTTTGGTGCCCAATAACTATTTGTTGGTACCTCAGGGCATTTGTGAATTGCCGCAATTGACCAAGCGCATTGCATACGAGCATCACCAGTATCAATCGGCAGTAAAAACTATTTGTTGGTACCTCACTAAACTGCTAGAAAATGATAAATAGGAAAGGGCATTTGTGAATTGCCGCAATTGACCAAGCGCAGTGCATACGAGCATCACCAGTATCAATCGGCAGTAAATTAGTTGCATCTCTGCATCATACACGTGCACACCAGCATCCAAGTCTCTTCAACTAACATGTGGGCATCTCAAGTAAAGAAATAAAACACGATGTAATGTGCGAGAATTTCTGGAAGATGCACCAAGTCTCACTAAATATGTGCCGTGATAACAAAAACTAAGCGCCACAAGGCCACACTTCAAACCTCTGGAGAGTATGCACTAGCATCATAGTACTATTCAAACCTCTGGAGAGTATGCACTAGCATCAGAGGCAATTCTTATGGAGCTAAGAATGGTACCTCCTAGGTTCTTAATGTCATGCCCCGGAGTAGCAAAATAGGAAAAAATAAATTTCCTCTTTTTGGACCCATAGATACGTGACTGGAGAGTATGCACTAGCATCATAGGACTATTCACCAGCGCATAATGTGTGCTAAATCCTCGTGGCATTAACATTCTTAAACTACAAGGTACCTAAGGAATATATAAGCAAAATAAATATGAGTCAATCTTGATTTCACATCATAGTCCCAGACCTTAAAATGAACACTACGCCACTGCCATAAGCAGCTCTAAACTCTAACAGTATAGGTGAACGATGAACTTATTATCACCATCATTTGCACTGTAGGATGATGTTTACTGTGACTCAGTCTAGGATCCCAAAAGTGCAGTCAATCTATGACTCTATGTACAAAATATTATTTAAACTTACGGCTACATTAGCCATATTGGGTTTTTATTTCTATCTCTTAAAAGATAGGCTCATGCAATTAGCACAGGACGGAAAAAAAAAAATCTACAACTCAACGTGTCATACTTCCAAACTGATTTTTCTTGAGGAACTTAAATGGATGACCATGCCTCCACATAACCAATGTACATATGCCTACCAGCCCTCGGAGAACATATGTGGTTCTTTTTGGAAATTGCAATCAGATCAAAAGATTCATATCCACACTAGCTGCAACTAATAGTCACATGCGCTGCTATGTTTGGTAAGTATAGTCAAATCAAAGACTCTCACATGGTATTAGCAAGTAAAGATATTAATCAACATAAATCAATGAAAATTCAATAATTGCAGCACAGATAATCTAGATCTATGAATGTCAGAAGATCAACAAATTAATATCTATAAACACAGTTACAACAAAACAAAATCCATTACAGTAATAAATTTATCATCCATAAAAGATAAAATATTTAACTTAATTGTTCTAATCATGCAATCGAAAAGAGGAAAATTATTTAGATACCAGTAAATCGATTGGAAGAGACTCAAGCCTCGACTCGGATTCAGAATCTTCAGGACCGGGTGTTTTTGGCGTTCTCAGCAAATAACTCTTCTGTTTAAGCATATCAAAAGGACCCACTAATTGACCAAACCCAAACTTCCCAGGTGATGACATGGGAGGACATTTGCCATTGTCTCTTGTTTGAAGCACCACATCATTGTCTGTCTTATGGGTATCCAACACAGCCCCCCTTTTCTTCCCAATATCCGTAAACGATTTGGTAGCCGACGCCTTGTTGTTACGAAGCTGAGCAAGAGCACCTGGCCTCAGATACTTGTTGCTCGAATCCCGTAATCGCCTTTTCTGTTTTGGAGTCCTCAATTGCCTATCTTTTGGAGAAACTTTTGCCATATTAACTCCAACTTTTTTTTTTTTTTTTTACCCTTTTTTGACCAATTTTATAACTTCAGTCTACCATGATTTGAAATTCTCCATTTTCTCTACCTTACAGTAAGAGATCTTCAAATTTAAACCAGCAATAAATTACAAATAACCATCAATCGAACCTGCATGATACAAATATACAAGAACTGGACTGAAACTCACAAAAAAATAAAATAAAATAACTTCAAAAAATTCTATACAAAAATTACCTTCTTTTTTTTTTTTTTTTTGAAGTTACAAATAGATTAGACAATTGATACGTACCTGATTAAAGCCATTATGAACAAACATCAATCAATTTGTCTGCAAAAATGAAGAATTTACCAAAAATCCAAAATTAGAACAACTTTAGAAACTGAAAACCCTAAATATTGGGGTGGAAATGAAATCGAAACGTACTGAAACCAGACCCCTAAAAAAATTCGCGATGAAAACAACACAAAACGGCCACCATAGAGACTTGCAGAGACCAGAGGAAGAAAAAAAAAAAAAAAAACCGAGCAAACGGCAGAGCAATACAGAAAAAAATGCAGAGAGACAAAGAGGGGGAAGGAGTGGAGAAAATGGGGGGGCTCTCTGGTTCTCACTCTCTCTCTCCTTTTTGAATTTCCTTCCAGTTCCCGCCAATATTTTTAGTCCACTGTAAAAGAGAAGTTATTCGCTAACATCGTCAACAGCACGTTATCATGGTGATATAGTGTGTGATGATATAATAATATGGGGCCATGTACTTTAAAATGAAGTACATGACACGTGATTTTTTTTTTTTTTTGAATATGACAGTTGATTTAAATGTGGCATGTTTCCTTAAAGCCCTTAAGCCCCCAACTACTGATATCATAAATCAATAAGGACACTCTATTCAAATCATTTGATTTCTATTTTTTGAGAAATTCTCATCCAACTCACCTAAAAAACTTTTCCAACAAAAATTGAATCTTGTGAGAGGTGATAAAATCTTAAGTGAATAACCCGTATATCCAATATTTACTCCCCAACTACGGGTCTATTTGGTAATACAGAAAAATAGAGCTTTGAGTATTGAAATCAACTGAATTCAGTGACTGTTTTCAATGCCTCAACAAAAAAAAAAAAAAAAAAAACAAACAAACAAACATTTCAACTAATTTTTGACTGATTTTTTAATTAAATGATAAATAATCAAACACATTGTAAAAAATAACAGCTAGAGTAAAATTTTTCATTTCAAACACTTGATTGAGTTATATATTAAGGACACCCCAGTTGTCATTTGCCCTTAAATTAGGGGCATGAGACTCTGAATTCTTGGGCGTCGCATATCGTCACCATGATAATTTAGTTGTGATGGTGTCACTGAATAATTTCTCTAAAAGAAATGGGTTGGTAATGGGACTCCTACGTGGCGTATTATCATTGTTTACCAGGTCATTTCACGTGCAAGTTGCATGTAGACCCAAGGTTTCCCAAGTGCTTTTCTTAGATAGATACTTGCAAAAAGAGTAATGCTACTCTTATGTGGCATATTAGGATTGGTTACCAGTTCACATGTGGACAGTAAGTATCCCGAGTGCTCGCTTTAGTGGGCCCATGAACCGCGAGATTTTTGGGCGGGAAAATAATTAAAATTAGATACGGGCATTAGGGGGAGTTTGGAACCACTTCTTTTGTTTCATGAGAGAATCGGTTCTAAGACCATCTCCAACCCATACATCAAATACCATTTTGAGGTAAATTTTGCTGCAATCTCAAAAATTTCTGCTCCAATAGACGCATTAACAGGTGCAGTAAAATTTGCTGCAATCCAAAATTGTAGCAACATTGCTGCAAAGGCAAAGCTGAGGCAAATAATTTTTCAGCTTATTTTATTCAGAGAGAGAGAGAGAGAGAAGAATCCTGAAGATGAGAAGAGAGAGAGAGAGAAGTATTGGGTTTAGCAATTTAGGTAAAATGGGATAAAAATTATTTTAATTGGAAAAACAAAATATACAATAAAAAAATTATTTTATTTTTATTTATTAAAAAAGTTATATATTTGCAATAAAAAACGCTATTAAACCACAAAAGTACATTAACATGAGCATAATATAAATAATAGATAAAAGAATAAAATTTATTAAAATATACAATCTTTGATGTATGGGTTGGATTGACTCACTTTGTAACATAAAAAACAACACATCAACTTTGCCTCAGACCATCAAAATCACTCATTTGCTACATCATTTGATGTTTTACCTTTGGAGATGGTCTAAGAGTTCAAATGTTTAGTGGATATCTCTTTCTTTTTCACCTGAGTTTATGCCTAGTCTAATAAATCTCATACATTGATTCTTGATTAGAGTAAGGGTATGTTTGATAATCCAATTAAGTGCTGAAAATGCAAAGATTCTACACTTATTCTTTTTTAGTGTGTTTGATAACGTACCACTTAATTGAAAAAGTAGCCAAAAAACCACTAAAAACTTTAAGTAAAAAATTTCTACTGAAAATAATCACTGAATGCATTCTATTTCAGTAGTTGAAGCACTGTTTTCAGCATTACAAAAGTCAATCACTTAAAATTTTCAGTACTTAAAATCCAGCATTTAATTTTCAGCACTTAATTTTCAGTTTTATCAAACGCACCCTAACTAAACCTTGATTATCACAAAAATTTAATAAAATGTCAAACTTTATTTAAACTAGATCCTATTTGAAAGACTTCCAAACAGTAGATTTAGTTTGTTAAAGGGATTTTAAAATCTATACTAATATAGAAAGAGAAAGGGAAGGTACCAAAAAGTATTTAGGCCACTTTAATAATTACAATTAAACTAATTAAATTTCTTAATTAAAATACTTTCAAATGGTACTAAAATGTTAATTCAAACAATTTAAATAAAATAACTTCTCCTAACTACCCACCACACTTTCTTTTTACTACTTACACTCACAGAGTGAGTGTGGCACTCCACTAGTTAAGTATAACAGTTGATAAAATTGCGGTGATTGTGTTTTATTCACTTGGCTTATTAACTTATCCGCTTAAATTAAGGCTTAAATATTGGATTTTAACATGTTCTCTTTACACAACGTATTAGCTTACTAGTAGCGCCCCGCTAGAACGCGATGCACAATTTTTTTTTATATATATATATATATAACATGCAACTAAGCCACTTTTCAGCAAATTTGTTCCGTTTAATTAATTATTTCGTCCTTGAAAACACCACCAGATTCATTGACATGTTGGCCAAAAAAACCGATGATCCGTGAAATCCGACCCAACTCGATCAACCTGAGCCTTTGAGTCGGTTTGTATAGGTTGTGGGTGGAGTCACGGGTTTCAATTGTTAGACCCGACCAATTTCGAGCCGGATGTCGTTTTTATGTGTTAATTGACCCTATCCCATCCGACTTGACTCGGTATGTACACAGTGTATCTTGTAATCTTATATCCCCTAGTATAAATACTCTTTTTTAAGACTTATTCCAGACTTCCAGTATTACTATTGTTATTTTGTTATTTTTTATTTTATATTTATCAAGTCTTTTCATGAACTTGATGTTATTATTGTAATTTATGGTTGCTTTATGTGGGATTATGATAAATAGCTATTATGTTATTGTTATTTTAATAGTTTACAAGAAGTGGAAAACAACAAACAGGTTATAAAAAGTGTTTCAACGTGTTGCATGCTCTATGTCGGGTTTCACCAGAAACTAACCCGATTCCACCTGAAATAGACGGATCGGTTTCGCCCAACTTTATGGATGGATGACGGGTGCTACACTCATCACCTGCTGAAATTTGGATGGATGATCGAGTGAGGGGTCACACCCGACTCACCTGACCTATGGCCACACCCTAACAAAATCTGTATCACTAACCCACAAATTACTTAAAATAGAGAAAATGAGAATGAATAAACATCTGTATAATAAATCATATCCCTTGATGTGACGTTTGTCTGTTGCTCAGTTCAAAATGACACCCCCTATCTCTCTATATCTCTCTCTTTCATATTTTGCCTTTTGAGAATTCAAAATGACACCCCTATCTCTCTCTCTATGGGTTTGTTTGATAACACTGAAAATTAAGTGCTAAATTTGATGTATTGACATTTTTAAGTGATTGAATTTGCAATACCGAAAATAGCATTTCAAGTATTGAAATAGACTGCATTCAATGTTTATTTTCAGTAGAAATTTTTTACTTAAAGTTTTCAGTGATTTTTTGCTGATTTTCAATTAAGTGGTACATTATCAAATGCACTAAAAACAAATAAGTGCTGAAAGTTTTCATTTTCACCACTTAATTGGGTTATCAAACACACCATATATCTCTTGCCTATTTTTTCTATTGAGAATTCAAAATGACGCCCCCTATCTCTCTCTATATCTCTCTGTCCTATTTACTCTCTTCACTATTTTCACTTTCAACCTCTCTTCTCTCACTCTCAAAAGCTCACTGCTGGCACCATAACTCTCTAGCTTGCCTTGGTTTTATTTGGTAAGGTAATTTACTTAGAAGTGCCGAAGGCAAGTTAAGAACTGTGAATAGTAGCATGATGCGATATTTGTCTTCATCCAATAAACTCCTCACTTTTCCCACTCAACATCGTTTTTTTTTTTTTTATTTAAAAAAACACTATAGCTATCAGTTGATTGAGAAGTGCCGAAAGCACGTTGTTTGGTAAGATAATTTATCAAGAAGTGACGAAAGCACATTAAGTTTGTTATTGGTTGAATGCCGGTATAGTCGAAATTATTTTGTAGTGCCTTTAGGCGCGGGGCATACCCCTAGTAATACAATGTTAACATGTTCATGTTTTTCACACGCGGGAACTATTTATCAAGTAAACAAACTTCTCGAAATCTAGTAGGGTTCAACCAGTGCGAGGAGATCACTCCACCATAGATATTTTCTGAGCCACCACTTTAATTCTCAATAGTTGCATGAAATTAGGAAACATGAGATTGCTTAAATATCACGCCAAGCACATTTTTCCATCTCCAACTCAACCATCAAATAAGGAAGCAAGCGCAAATAATTCTTATTTTTTACCATCTTTAAACTAATGAGTCTAATTATGGCTTATCTATTTTTGCATCTCTTTTAATTACAACAATTTTTCAATCACTTGCAAAAATAAAAGATATGACATTGTCAGTCAAAGACATAGGAAATGAAGGTTTATAAGTTGCCTATTACTCTATACCTAATCCCCCCCCCCCCCCCCCCCCCCCCCCCCCCATCTAGGATTTTTGATCATATATATACAAAGAATGAAAATATATATTAAAAAATCTTGGGTAATAGATACAATATGGTTGTTTCTTTCTCTTTTTTTTCTCTTCTTTTTGTTTGTTGCAACATTAGCATTTTCAAAACTATTTATACTTGTAAATTTATCACGCCCCGGAACAGCAAAAATAGAGAAAAATAAATTTCCTTTTTGGGTCCATATGGAATAACAAGTGAAAGTCACTAATTATCCACACCATGCAGTACTAGTTCACAAGATAAATAGGAACATTAATAACATTCATTGAATATAAAACAGTTCTAACTATTACAAATCATCAGAGTGTGGTCCATAGATCACAACAAGTTTGGAGACAACATATGCCTAAGTACCCATTAACTAACTAGGTTCAACAGTAATATAAAGCTTAAACATAAACTATATAAACTATCTTCAAATCTTCAGCTGGCATAAGGGTAGTCATCAGCATAACAGCCTTCTATGACATAACCGGCATTGGTGGGGCCATCCTTTGCGTATTCCCCTTCCTGGTAGTAGCTATCGTCATAAGCTCCATTATCTGCATTAAAAGGGACAGGATAATCTAGACAGGGAATGTCCAGGCAATAACGGCCATCAGCTTACTAAGAGCTAAGTGAATAGAAACTCACAAGGTATCAATGATATAACGTATAACAAGTTATTGAAGTGTCTAAGATATAGTTGTACTAAATAATATCTCTTCTGTATTCCAATGTCGTAACCCAATCCTTGTCGTCTTGTTATCCTAAGACCGATAATCAACATACTCTTTCCCGAAAGAACTGACTCAATCGTTTTACATATATAGACATACCATCATTCTATCCATTGTTCGTTAAGGATATAAACCATCCACCATATTCATGGACACCACGTCAGTCCATCCCCCGCTCATTAAGGATATAAACCATTCACCGTATGTCAGGGATACAACGCTTTGAATAATAGCACATCAAATCTATTACCACAACTTATCGCTGTGTACCAGTGATCCCCCATCCACTGCTCGTTAAGGATATAAAGTATCCACCGCTCGTTAAGGATATAACATGGATCATCTGGTTACCTTAAGACTACATGGTCCCGCTCACTGCTCGTTAAGGATATAACTTATCCACCGCATGTGAACTCATATTGATTCGTGTCTAATATTGCATTCTTAACTTCATGATTTTACCCTTATTGGACACGAATTATCACTTATACTGGGAGATTTAATGGATAAATTGTACTTTTGTTGTTCTTGTTGTTGTTCACTTTTTGTTAATAAAATCTCTTTCTTATAGATTTTGGGAGCTTGGTTGATGTTGGAACAAAGTATTTTGGTTCTCACCTCATAAAAAGGGCAATAATCACCATTCAGCAAGACCGAATCGATCCGGGCACAAAGGCGGATCGATCCGCTGCTTTCCCAGGACCTGGAGACGTATTCTCGCAAAGTCAGATCGATCCGGCTTTTACACGCGGATCGATCCGCGATTTTGGACGAAGATTCTGCTTGCGTTTTGGAATAGCGGATCGATCCGCCATTTTACTTGGGATCGATCTATCTCTGCAGTTTTTCCCCTTTTGTATTTACAAGTTTGCCATTGAGTGTGGGTTGTATAAATAGAAAGAGATAGGGTTTTTGAAGGGATATATATATATATATATATGTATATTATCTTTTGGTGTTTTTCTCCCAATATTCTTCTTTTTCTCTCATTTTTGGGAACCCACTTGGGTTCCCTTCTATTTCTTCTTCATTTGTATAAACTTGAAGATTTCATTGAAGTTTTAATGGCTAGGTATATTTTCTATCTTTTCTCTTTTGATGATATTGCTATGTTTTCTATTATTAGTTAGGTTACTTAGGTTGTGGATCATGAGCTCTTGGATTTAATGTGGTAGCATTTCTAGGGTTCATTTATGTAGGATTCAAAACTAGGGGCTTCATCTTCTTTGTATTGCATTTTTTATTGTCAAAGCTTAGACTTTGAATTCTACCCTATGTATTTCATATGGAATATTATGTAACTTTGTGTTTTGCACTCTATGTGTTTGATAAATGTTGTGTGTGGGATTTATAACTTGGGGTCTTCATCTTTGATGTCAAGCATCTTTGATTGTTCAAACTCTTGGGTTTTAAATACTATTTTTTGAAGGCTTCATAGGTGATTTGTCCACCAAATAGATTAGTTAGTGTAGGGTGGACAAATCATTCAGATTAGAAGTCATACATGCTTCATCTTGTATGTCATGCATCCTTGATAGTCAAACATTAGCTTCAAATCTGTTTCTATGGAAATCTCAAAGCTTCCTTCATCTTTCACATAGATGCACTCTTTGTGTTTGATGATATGCCACAATGAAGTGTTACCTTAGAATGTGCTTGAAACACTAGTCCATTTCATCTTGTTGTGACCCAAGTGGGGGTGGGCCATTTCATCTTGTTGTGACCCAAGTGGGGGGGGGGGGGGAGGGGGAATGATTCCAACCTATTACTTTTTAGATTAGTATTTATTTTCCCTTTTTCTTCTCCAAAAACCAAACAAAAAGCTGCAAGACGCAAAGTCATTTTTATTCCTTTTCATCATCTTTTCTTACTTATTTCTTTTGAGCATCATAATTAGTTACTAAACTTCCCAAACGTTGTTCTTGTATCAATCCCTGTGGACTCGACACCCTACTTCCAACATACTTCATTTTTAATAGGGTTAAATAAGAACTTGATTTTGACAACATCACATATCATGACCAGGCGTCTACTCACGTACTATTCCCAAAACTTATCAAACCTACTTAAACTTAGTACTTCTATCGATACGTGACAATTTTCATGTGGCCTGACTACTCTGATTGAAATGAACGGATATCGAACTCATATAAGAACCGTATAGTATCTAGCATCATTACGTTAATCCATTATTCTTAATCATACTTATCTGTGTTGTCACATTATCCCTGATCTACCCAAAATCGCATAATAGAAATCCAAAACAAGAACCGAACATTCGAACTTCATATATAATAAACTAAAGAACTAAACCATGTTCTCCATGTCTCGATCGATTGAGGGAAAATACTGTTCGAGCGATCAAAGTCGCTTCGATCGATTGAACCTTCGATCGATTGAACTCTGTTCAATCGCTCGAGAATCGTCTTCTCCAACAGATTTTGAACAACATAAAAACAAACATCCTAAGGACGTTTTAATACGTTTAAACATATCAAAAACTTGTGAAACATTATAATAACGATACCAAGTGAGTAAAAACTCACCTAGGGAGTGTTTGGCAACGTCAAGCTCGAGCTTTAAACTTCAATGGTGGCCTATTTCTCTCTCTCTCTCTCTTTCTTTCTTTGCTCCTCTGTCCTCTTTCTCTGTCTCCTGTGCTTCTTCTGATTCTTCTTCTTCTCTGCTTCTCTTTCTCTTCTGAGTGGTATATAATATATATAGATGGATGTGTGTGTATATAATATATGTATGAGTATATATATATATATATATATATCAAAACACATATTCACAACTCTCTCAACTCACAAGGGTTCAACAAAACCCAATACACACATGAAACCAGTGTATATATAGGGGAAAAGAGGTATAGGTGGCTGTTTCTGCGTGAAACCTGGAATTATGATAATTACAAGTTCGATCGATCGAACTAAGTTCGATCGCTCGAGATAAGATCGGTCATGTTAGATCGATTGAAAACAGTTTGATCGATTGAAGTGAGGGTCACGTATTAAATTTATGTTGATAGGGTTTCGATCGCTCGAAAAATAGTTCGATCGCTTGAACTCTGAAAATGCTCGATCGCTCGAAAGAGATTCAATCGATCGAAGATAGAATTCCAAATGTGAACAAGGAAAGTATATAGAATCTCTCTACATAAATATTTATTGAAAATACAGGGTATTACAAAATTTTATACCAAAGACTCAAATTCTTTGGTTTTTTTGCTTTAAAGGATTAGAAAACTCTCTGATTAAAAAAAGAAAAAAAAACTCTACTCGACTAAACCAATAATTTGTTGTTTCCTCTTTTTTTACTTTTTCTGAGCAACCAAATGGTCCGAATTAAAAAGAAACCAAAAAAAAAAAAAAATTTGGGGGTTCTCATAAATTGAATGAGCACTTTACACAACACAGTGACAAAGGCAGCATGGGATCAGGGGGGCCCAGGCCTTTCTTGAGATTTTGAGAATTAAAATTTTACCCTACATATTATTAGTATTTTATGTTTAGGCCTCTCTCAACTTATGTTTAGCCCCCCCTAAACTTATGTTTAGGCTCCCCAAAGGGATCTAAGGTCCAATTTAGTCTCATCAATTATATATATATTGATATATATATATATATGTATTTACAACTCAAAAGGAAAGACACTTTGAATTTTAAAAACTATACTTTTAGTGTGAGAATTTTATGCATTTTAGAAACAAGCCCTCCTAAAATTTTGAAAGACACTATACAATATTTACGTATCACCAAATAGACTCATATTATAAAAATATCCCCAAAAAAAATCGCAATTAGTTACAAGTAAACCTTAAAAAAATTGCCAATTATGTATAAATAGATTCCAAAAAAATCGCCTCAGAGACACCCGTATAGCTTAGGCTCTCTGACCAATATTCCTGGCTCCGCCTCTCTGCACACAAAATGTTTATGTGATTTCCATTCCTTCTCACACGGCTATTGTAGGAGAGAGAGAGAGAGAGAGAGAGAGAGAGGAGAATACTCGCTGGAGTAGATTCGACTGAAGAAGAAGAAAACTTGTCCTGAAAAACCAAAAACGAAATCAAAGGGAAAATTAGCAAGCTTTGATTTACCTCAAAAAGTAAAAAATGAATAAACATTGCAACCTTATTTATAACTACAACAAATATGAATAGTCTGATCATATATTGAACCAATTAATGGTGGGCTTTGTCTAAAGATTACCGGCAAGTGAGTATTTAATATTCGGCAACTTGCACTTCACAAAAGTAATTATTGAAGGTCTAAAAAACTACTAAGGGACCCAAAAAAAAAAAAAGGATAAATTACACAAACCTCCCCTGAGGTTTGCCTTAATTACACGGACCTCCCCTCTTATTTCAAAAATTACACAAACCTCCCTCGAGGTTTGAATTAGGTAACAAAACGCCCCCTCCCCTAATGGTCCATTAGTTTTTTTTACATTAGCCTCCCCTGAAAATTACAATTAGCCCCCCTAATATTATAAAATTGTCATACTAAGCCCCCTTTCTCTTATATTTTTGTTCTAATTATAAAATCCCTCCTCCCTCCTATGTTTTTGGGTTAATTTTTTTAGCATTAATTTATATCATCTACACAAAATACATATAAATAAATTTTTTCCCCAAACAAACCTCTATCAAGCCCTCCATGTATTAATTTTCTAGATCCGCCCCTGTCCCTATGCTTCAAAAGTGGACACTTAACCCCCTGTGATTGTGGACTAAAATGGAATTGTTATGATTTCACTCAAAACTGACAAAAATTCTAAAATTGGTTAAAAATATAAACACTTAACCCATTTTGTGATGTTAATTTTGGGGTTAACGCTCTTTGAGTGAAATCATAACAGTTCTATTTTAGTCCACAATCACAGGGGGGTTAAGTGTCCACTTTTGAAGCATAGGGACAAGGGCGGATCTAGAAAATTAATACAGGGGGGCTTGATAGAGGTTTGTTCGGGGGAAAAAAAAATTGGACCTATTTATATATGTTTTGTGTATATTTTGTGTAGATGATATAAATTAATGCTAAAAAAATTAACCCAAAAACATAGGAGGGAGGAGAGATTTTATAATTAGCACAAAAATATAAGAGAAAGAGGCTTTAGTATGACAATTTTATAATATTAGGGGGGCTAATTGTAATTTTCAGGGGAGGCTAATGTAAAAAAAACTAGTGGACCATTAGGGAGGGGGCGTTTTGTTACCTAATTCAAACCTCGAGGGAGGTTTGTGTAATTTTTGAAACAAGAGGAGAGGTCCGTGTAATTAAGGCAAACCTCAGGGGAGGTTTGTGTAATTTACCCAAAAAAAAATTAAAGTACCCAATCCAAAAAGGGATACCACCACACAGGGTAGCCAATAGTAAGGCCTCTTGAATCATGGGTCTATTGTTCGAGTCCCCTCCATGATATTTTGGATGGTCGGAGCTAACTGTTCACGGTATCCTCGAAGCTCTAAAGTAATTAAAAATATTAAACAGGGGAAGAGAACACACATTAACAATATGCAGAAAAGGCAAGCAACTTACAAATAAACCTTATAGCAATTGGTTTTTTCCCTTTCATTATATTATGCTAGAAGGTGTGAAGGAAAAAGAAATCATGACAACATAAGAAGAAAATGGGAAAATGGTGAATGAATCATGGAGTTGTAAAAACTAATTAAAAGACAAAACAATAATTAAAAGGTTTAAAATCTTAAGTTCTATGTGCTGAATTAAAATATAAAAAAATAAAAAAATCCCACGCTAGATGGTGGGGTATCATGGCTAATACAATAACAACATAATTATTAACATGGAAAATGGTATTCATCTTCACCTCTGCATAAAGTCTTCCTATCATGACTTCTGGCCAGAATACTAATGGGAATATATATATATATATATACATAGAAATCTTCCCAAAAATTCCTATTTATTGAACTTTTTTAGTCTAGACCCACTCATCATTTAAGTGTGCTGCTGAACCCAAGCAATCAGAAAGTATTCGGTGATTGGTCCACACCCCCAAATTAGTGTGAATAATGGTACAATATTACCCCTAGATATATACATACATATATGATTATATATATTAACTAAAATATTTCCTTATATTTAGCATATCTTAACGAAAATTCTATGGAGGCGCCCTCTCTTTATTAAAGAGAGGGCTTCTGTTTTGACTGTCAGATCGTGTTTAAAAACCGTGAAGTGACAAAACTGCCCTTAATGAAAACACGATCTGACGGTCAAAACAGAAGCCCTTTCTTTATTAAAGAGAGGGCGCCCTCTCCATAGCCTGACTGATATCTTAAAGTTCATCATAAATTCCTCAATTGCAGGAGATAAGAATTTAACATTAAAGTCCTATACACACATATACACGTCAGATATATATACTGATATAATGGATACAACTGGTTATATATGGAAATAAAATGAAGATTTAATTTGATTTTAAGTTATTCTTATCCCATTAATTCTGGAGTTATTTTTGGAACAAACTAATAATTAACGTAATTGTAGGTATATGCATTGGAATGGAGATTCAATTTGCAATGGACTCTTTTTGTTTTAGTAAGCTCTCATCTCGTTGATTTAAAGACAAACAAACATCCATTCATTGTTCATCCATTTCAACACCGCACATGATTTTGTTATGATTATGTGAGGTTTGATATATATGCCAAAGTTTCAAAAAATGAGTGTAAAATTTGCCACTGTATAATTTTACATTGCATTAGCCCAAAAGAGTACTCAATGATTGCCATTATAGTTTTAACACTGCATTACGAATGACTACAAGAGTAGAATTTTACATTATAGTATATTTTTGCAATACATTGCTATCAAAAAAAAAAAAATCAATGAAAAATAATATAAGAGTCAAATCTTGCTAGCTATAATTTTTACACTGAAAATCAACACAAGAGTCAAATCTTGATAGTTATAATTTTTACACTGAAAATTTGCGAACAAATGTAAAATCAACACATTTTTACACTGAAAATCAGACAAATCCAATATCCAAAATTTAGAGACTAATATAAGAGTACCAGAACTAGCATTAGTGTATAATTTTACACTGCATCTGTAGAAAATTAGAGGGACCAACAAAAAATAGAGATTCTGCAGAACAGATCGGTGACGCCTCCATTAAAGCCTAACACGCCACCAGCAGATCGGAATGCATCTCTCTGAATAACGGCGGAGATGGCGCCGGCGATAACTAGTCCAATATATCCACCATCCATTGCTCCTGTACGCCACAGAGCTTCTTTTCACACCAACGAAGCACTCACGGTTGTCGGCGCTTGATCGCCGGAAACGGTCCTTGAAACAGTAACTAGCCGAATTCGAGAGAGAGAGAGAGAGAGAGAGAGAGAGAGAGAGAGAGAGAGAGGTTTGAGAAGAGATCTTGTATATATAAGTTTTTTTAATTACATATACATATATAGATATATATATATATATATCAGGAATCAAATAAATTTGTATTTGATTTTTAAAAATCCTAGATTATAGCAGTGATGGAGCTGGGGGTAGAATGGTCTGAAATGTTTTTGTGGAGCTATCTTCAAATGCTTTTTTTAGTTGGGTCTATTATAACAAAGATACACTAAATAGGATATAATACTAGTTAACCCTATATATAGAAATAATAATAATCCTCTAAAACTTCAATATATTGTTCGAACCATCAATCTAATTAACAATCTCAATTTGTTAAGGTTCCCCTCTCTCCCTCCAACAAAAAGAGGCTATCACAGTCAAAAAGTAAGATAAATATGAACAAAAAAGCAATGGAAAATAGAAAATGGAGAAGAAGATGTGAAAAATTTTTGAAAAAAAAAAGAGTTGGATAGAGAATCATCATTGACAACACGAAGCAACACCACGACATATCTACCTGTTTATCTACAGTATAGAGGTATGTGTCATGTTCATATGCACCAGGAAAAAAAAAACATGTTTAGTGCCTTCGCAAAGCTCAACATTACCAATTGCATCTCAAAGAGAGAGAGAGAAAAAAAAGAAAAGAAACGATGCCTACAAATTTGCCATCACTCAGATGCCCTTTGTTGGCAACAAAACGGATATAGATAGTCAAAATTTCGCATTACAAAACTATCCCACCCTCTACTTATAACACTCTTTATTTAAGGAAAATTAATCAAGAATGTACACGAATTTTCTAATAGTTTTACTAAGAAAGGAAACCAACCCCCCCCCCCCCCCCCCCCCCCCCCCCCCAAACACACACATACACCCACACACACACAAAAATTAGAGAGGCTTGGCCTAAGTTCCTTTTAAGGTTGGACATACTTGGATTAAAAACTCTCCAATGACAGAAGCCCAAGCCCATTTTTTATCTACATCCACAAAATTAAAATTTAACTTTTCAAGTCCATTTTACTTTTTCCATCTGACCAAACTAACCCACACTTCATCTTCTCAGGAAAAAAATTAAAATATAGACTCTCTCTCACATCCTCCCATGGCCAAAAAAATCGATGATCCGTGAAATCCGACCCTACTCGATCAACCCGAGACTTTGAGTCGGTTTGTATAAGTTGTGGGTGGAGTCACGGGTTCCAATTGTTAGACCTGACCAATTTCGAGTCGGATGTCGATTTTATGTGTTAATTGACCTGACCCTACCCGACTCGACTAGGTATGTACACAGTGTACTTTGTAACCTTATATCCCATAGTATAAATACTCATTTTTAAGACTTATTCCAGACTTCTAGTATTACTATTGTTATTTTGCTTTTGTTTTTGTTTTTGTTTTTGTTTTTGTGTGTGTGTGTTTTTTTTTCTTCTGTTTGTTTAGTTCTTTTTTTTTTTTTTAATCAAGTCTTTCATGAACTTGATGTTATTATTGTAATTTTTATGGTTGCTTTATGTGGGATTATGATAAAATAGCTATTATGTTATTGTTATTGTAAAAGTTTACAAAAAGTGAAAAACAAGTTGTATAAACAGGTTATAAAAAGTGTTTCAATGTGTTGCATGCTCTATGTCGGGTGTCACCTGAAACTAACCCGATTCCACCCGAAATAGACGGATCAGTTTCACCTGATTTTACGGATGGATAACGGGTGCTACACTCATCACTTGATGGGATTCAGATGAATGACCGAATAAGGGGTCACACCTGACTCACCCGACCCATGGCCACACCCTAACAAAATTTGTATCACTTACCCACAAATTACTTAAAATAGTGAAAATGAGAACGAATAAACATCTATATAATAAATCACATATTCACATCCCTTGATGTGATGTTTGTCTTTTGCTCAATTCAAAATGACACCCCTTATCTCTTTATATCTCTCTCTTTTATATTTTGCCTTTTGAGAATTCAAAATGGCACCCCCTATCTCTCTCTATGGGTTTGTTTGATAACACTAAAAATTAATTGCTAAAGTTGAAGTATTGAAAATTTTAAGTGATTGAATTTGCAATACCGAAAACAGTATTTCAAGTATTGATATAGACTACATTCAATGTTTATTTTCAGTAGAAATTTTTACTTAACATTTTTAGTAATTTTTTGTTGCTTTTTCAATTAAGTGGTACATTATCAAACGCACTAAAAATAAATAAGTGCTGAAAGTTTTCATTTTCTCCACTTAATTGGGTTATCAAATACATCATATATATATATATATTTTTCTCTTTATATATCTCTCTTTCCTATTTTGTCTATTGAGAATTCAAAATGACACCCCCTATCTCTCTCTCTCTCTATATATATATCTCTCTATATCTCTCTCTTTCCAATTTTCTTTCTTCACTATTTTCACTTTCAACCTATCTCCTCTCACTCTCACTCTCAAAAGCTCACTACTGGCACCACAACTCTCTAGCTTGGCTTAGTTTGATTTGGTAAGGTAATTTACTTAAAAGTGCCGAAGGCACGTTGAGAACTGTGAATAGTAGCATGATGCAATATTTGTCTTCAACTGATAAACTCCTCACTTTTTCCACTCAACATCATTTCAATTTTTGTTTTTAAAAAAAACACACTATAGCTATTAGTTGATTGAGAAGTGCCGAAGGCACCTTTGTTTGGTAAGATAATTTATCGGGAAGTGACGAAAGCACATTAAGTTTGTTATTGGTTGAATGCCAGTACTATAGTCGAAATTATTTTGTAGTGCCTTTAGCCACGGGGCATACCCCTAGTAATACAATGTTAAAACGTTCATGTTTTTCACATGCGGGAACTATTTATCAAGTAAACAAACTTCTCGAAATCTAGTAGGGTTCAACTAGTGCGAGGAGGTCACTCCACCATAGATATTATTTGAGCCACCACTTTTCTCAATAGTTGCATGAAATTAGAAAACATGAGATTGCTTAAATATCACGCCAAGCACATTTTTCCATCTCCAACTCAACCATCAAATAAGGAAGCAAGTGCAAATAATTCTTATTTTTCCATCTTTAGACTAATGAGTCTAATTATGGCTTCTCTATTTTTGCATCTCTTTTAATTGCAAAAATAAAAGATACTCGTATGATATTGTCGGTCAAAGACATAGGAAATGAAGGTTTATAAGTTGCCCATCTCTCTGTACCTAATTCCCACACCCCCCCCCCCCAAAAAAAAAAAAATAAATAAATAAAAAAAATTTGAACCCATCTAGGATTTTTGATCATATATATACAAAGAATGAAAAAAATATAAAAATAAATCTTGGGTAATAGGTACAATATGGTTGTTTCTTTCCTTCTTTTTTTTTTTTTTTTTGTGTGTGTGCGCGAGGGGGGGGGGATGTTGTTTATTATTGCAACTTTAGCATTTCCAAAATTATTTATACTTGTAAATTCCAAGCCAAAGACTCAAATTCTTTGGTTTTTTTTTTTTTTTGCTTTGAAGGATTAGAAAACTCTGATAAAAAAAAAGAAGAAAATTCTACTCATCTAAACCAATAATTTGTTGTTTTCTCTTTTCTTACTATTTCTCAGCAACCAAAAAAAAAAAAATATTAATTTTTTTGGGGGGTTCTCATAAATTGAATGACCACTTTACACAACATATACAAACAAAACGTTTATGTGATTTCCTTTCCTTCTCACACAGTTATTGCAGGAGAGAGAGAGAGAGAGAGAGAGAGAGAGAGAGAGAGAGAGGAGACTACTCGCTAGGGCAGATTCGACAGAAGAAGATGAAAACTTGTCCTGAAAAACCAAAAACGAAAACAAAAGGAAAATTAGCAAGTCTTGATTTACCTCAAAAAGTCAAAAATGAATAAACATTGCAACCTTATATGTAACTACAACAAACATGAATAGTCTGATCACATATTGAACCAATTAATGGTGGGCTTTGTCTAAAGATTACCGGCAACTGAGTATTCAATAGTAATACTCGGCAACCTGCACTTCACAAAAGTAATTATTGAAGGTCTAAAAAAACTACAAAGGGACCAAAAAATATATATATATATATATATTAAAGTACCCAATCCAAAAAGAGATACCACCACACGGGATAGCCAATAGTAAGGCCTCTTGAATCCCATCAAGAGGTCTATTGTTCGAGTCCCCTTCATGATATTTTGGATGGTGGGAGCTAACTGTTCACGGTATCCTCAAAGTTCTAAAGTAATTGGAAATATTGAACAGGGGAAGAGAACACACATTAACAATATGCAGAAAAGGCAAGCAACTTACAAATGAACCTTATAGCAATTGGTTTTTTCCCTTTCATTATATTATGCTAGAAGGTGTGAAGGAAAAAGAAATCATGACAACATAAGAAGAAAATGGGAAAATGGTGAATGAATCATGGAGTTGTAAAAACTAATTAAAAGACAAAACAATAATTAAAAGGTTTAAAATCTTAAGTTCTATGTGCTGAATTAAAATATAAAAAAATAAAAAAATCCCACGCTAGATGGTGGGGTATCATGGCTAATACAATAACAACATAATTATTAACATGGAAAATGGTATTCATCTTCACCTCTGCATAAAGTCTTCCTATCATGACTTCTTGCCAGAATACAAATGGGAAAAAAAAAAAATATATATATATATACATAAATAATAATAATCCTCTGAAACTTCAATATATTGTTCGAACCATCAATCTAATTAACAATCTGAATTTGTTAAGGTTCCCCTCTCTCCCTCCAACAAAAAGAGGCTATCACAATCAAAAAGAGGCTCAACATTACCAATTGCATCTCAAAGAGAGAAAAAAAGAAGAAGAAAAGAAACGATGCCTACAAATTTGCCATCACTCAGATGCCGTTTGTTGGCAACAAAACGGATATATATATAGTCAAAATTTCGCATTACAACTGCTATTATTCAAGAAGAATACCATAGTTGAAGAATACACACTCTGGAAAAGCTGTGTAAATATGAGTTTTCAACTATCCTACCCTCAACTTATAACACTCTTTATTTAAGGAAAATCAAGGATTGTACACGAATTTTCTAATGGTTTTACTAAGAAAGGAAACCACCCCCCAACCCCATTCTCAACCCCACCCCACACACACACACACACACACACACACAAAAGGAAAGAAAAAAAAAATTTGACACACACTCACACACAAAAGGAAAAAAAAAATTAGAGAGGCTTGGCCTAAGTTCCTTTTAAGGTTGGACATACTTGGATTAAAAGACAACCCATTAATAATAAACTCCCCAAGGACACAAGTCCAAGCTAGGGCCAGCCCTGACCCAATTTTGCGAAGCAATCGCATGGGGTCTCAATTTTAGGCCTCATTTTTAGGCCTATTTTTTTCCTAATTTTTATGAAATTTATTATTTTTAGGCCTATTTTCTTCTAACTTCTTCCTAATTTCTATGAAACTTATCATTTTTAGGGCTACTTTCTTCTAGTTTCTTCCTAATTTCAATGAAACTTAGTATAGAGGATAGTATAGAGGCCTCATTTTTCGGCCCCTTTGAAAATTCGCTTGAGGCCTCGGACAATTTTTGTCATCTCAGGGTCGGCCTTCGTCCAAGCCCATTTTTTGTCTACATCCACAAAATTAAGATTTCACTTTTCAAATCCATTTTACTCTTTCCATCTATCCAAATTAACCCACACTTCATCTTCCTAGAAAAAAAAATTAAAAAAATAGAGACTCTCTCTCACATCCTGCCATGGCCACCATTACCACCACCCCTACCTGACCTCCGTCCACCACATCTAGCGACCTCAAGCGACCACCACCGGCGACCACCACGACAACTAACACCATCGCCGGTCACCACCACCAAAACAAACCTAGATCGCCACCACTATCGTCGGCCACCACCACCACCACCACCATCACCACAACCAAACCAAATCTGGATATGATTTGATTCTTCAGAATAGATCATCACCATTTAATTGTTCAAAACAGATCATCACCATTCAATTGCTATGATTGGGCTCTATGTTGGATCATCACCATTTGATTGTTATGATTGGCCTGCTATGATTTAGATTTGATTTGACTGTTCAACACCATCACCATTTTATTGTTGTGAATAGTCCACCACTATTGATCTAGACTTGACTAGCCTTCAACATAAGTGAAAATTCACTTAGGATATCCCAAGTCAAATTTGAATTAGGATTTTTGATTTCTGGCTTCACTTAGGATTTTTGCTCCGAATCAAAAGAGGGGTAGATACCAATTAAGTGGTGAATAGATATGGATTGAGAATGATGAATAGATATGAGACTAGGGCTTTAAACTTACTATAGTTTGAAGTGAATTGTTTTAGTTTTTAAGTGAAGATCTTAAGTGAAATTTCACTTAACTTTGATTTGAACACATTTAATCACTTTTAATTAAATACAGTGGTATAAAATTGATCAATAAAACCTGTTGGTTCATAGGTGTTTTTGTCACGCCCCGATGTAGCATAAATATGGAAGTATTTAATTTCTTTTATGGACACATAGGTCGCGACAGTTTGAAGGATTGATTCCGTCCCAAACGTCGAACAATATAATATTGTTGAATTAGAGTAAGAACAATCAAGGCTTACAAATTTTTTCCAAATTAATGATTATTACAGCACGTGGTCACCTAAAGTCACAAACCACCTTGAAACAAAATAATATCTATTACAATCATCCATATTACAAATTCTATTCGTTAACTAACGCAGTAATTTATAACAGTTTCTCTTCAAGGGCAACTGTTCTCAATTAGCATAGTCATACGGGCCAGCCTGATTACAACTTGAAAAGCCTAGACATGAATGTCCAGGGCGCATCAACGCCGTTAGCTTTATAAAACTGGTGAGTATTAAAAACATATACTCGCATTGTAAAACATACTATTTTACCATTTCATTTTACAGGTCCATTATTCCAATAATAGAAATATGAATTTAAATTGAAAAATAGTAAAGATAATATTGTAATCATCAATCATTAAAACATGTGACCGTGCATGAACAATGCAACCATTTTCATCTTACCGACTCTTTTCTCTCGACAACACATTAACCAACTCTCTCCCGCAAGTATCTTGAAACACTAAGTTGAGCACACTTTAGTACAGGGGTACCAGGGAGTGTCCAGTTTGCCTCACACTTTAGTACGGGGTACCAGGGAGTGTCCAATTGCCTCACACTTTAGCCATACCACAGATGCCAGGGAGTGTCCAGTAGGCCACACTTTAGCACTACCATGGGTGCTAGGGAGTGTCCAAGTCGACGTCACACACTTAAGCGCTACCATGGGCACCGGGGAATGTCCAAGTTTGTCACCGTCGCATTTCAAGGATACTCTAAACTGCAATCTCATAACATCACACTATAGTACACCAATACTAGGGAGTGTCCAATACGCAATCTCATTCACTTACTTTTTTCACACTGACCATCACTCACTATGCATGTAAACCCGACTCCACGTGTATGTGAATACAACTCTATACAGAAATGTAAATTACTGGAAAACAAGAACAACGTACGTGCGAGAATGAACAAGTCTTGAATTACTTCTTTATAACAAAACATAACAAAAATGATTCTATTTTAGTGTAAGTCCCAAATAGTACTTCAAAAACCCTTAAAACTTAATCCAAACAGTTCCTTAACAGAAAACAGACAAAACCCAAAAATGCCAGGTCGCTCGCGCGATATGCCGCCTTTTCAATTTTCTTATAAAATTCTCCAAATTATCAGAAATTACACATGTCGCGCATGCGGTCACTCGTACAACAGTCGCTCGTGCGATTTTGCACAGAAACTTCATCTTCTTCTTTAGAATTCCCTTGTTCCAGTTTTAAGGGTCCTTTTTTGACCCATTTTGAAATCTGAATGCAATCAATCTCTATAACATATGGTTTTCTTCGTTTTTCTACAAGGATTACGAATCTATAATCAATTTAACATGAATCGAAATGTAGCTCTCGGATTTTACGAAAAACCAAGAGGCGTCAAAACTTCATTTCTTATATACGTCGCGATACGAATGAATTAGGCTCTAATATTTTAACCGTAGCTTCTATGTACTATAATCTTTCGTAATCATCTCTAAAAATGGATTTTGATTAAGGTTGGAAAATTTATGTTTTCTAGCTTTAAGCTTCCATGGAAGAATTAACAATGGTGACATACAATTCCAAGCATACAAACAGTAATTGAAATATGTATTACATATCAAGTGAGTTAAGTATACTCACTGCAATAAGAGGATAGAGAATTTGTTGAGAAAGAACTTCAATCAAGAAACCCAGTTCAAGCTATGGCTATGGAGTGAAGCTCTCTCTCTCTCTAAAATATTTTCTGTAAAATCAAACTCTCTATACTCTCTCTGAATTTCATTTTGTAAAACTCCAGAATATGAGAGAGTATAATGCATATATAGAAGCCAAAATGAGTGAACTTGGGCTCCAAGTCCCTTCTCCCTCACTCTACAAATCATTTTCTTTTCTTATTTACTAACTCAGAACATACATATACACACATACGTATATAGTTCACACATGTGCAGATTATATAATACAAAGTACACCAAATTGGTTTATAGGAAGGGCCAACTTAGGTATTTGGCAAAATTAGCTTATGGTACAAATAACTCCCACACTAAAAGTCTACCCAAACAAGCCTAATATAGTGATTGGTTGTTTCAAATGAACATAAAGCATATATCAAAATGATTTAACGAGGAATCCCAAGTCAATGGGAGCTCATCGCAGCATGGACAGTTTTCACTTAAAAACTGGTATATTCGCAGCACGACGGTCACCACAAAATTACCAAAAATTAATATAACGTAGGAAAATTTTTTCGGTTGTATAAAAAATACGATTTAAATTAAAAGCAAATATTTTCACTATTTTGAAAGTATAGTTTTGAAATCCAACACAGGAGAATTTCTATTACATCAAAGCAAATAATAGAAATTATAATATGGAAATTCATTTAGCAATTAAAGAAAATACAGGTTGTTACATCATTCCCCCCTTAAACAGTATTTTGCCCCCGAAATCTAGACTAACTAGTCATGAAACAATTTCGGGTACTTCTTTCTCATATCCGCTTCGACTTCCCACGAGGCTTCATTCTCGTCATGGTGATTCCAGTGAATCGGGATATCTTTATTCCTCAACTCTTTGATACTCTGATCCAAAATTCTCACAGGCCTTTCCCTTTAGGAAACATTATGACTTGTTTCAATACCATCAAGACTAACCACATGTGAGAGATCTCATATGTATTTTCTCATCATACTAACAGGAATACATTGTGAACCCTAGACATCTTTGGTGGCAGTATGAGTCGATAAACCACTTTCCCAACACGTTCCAATATCTTGAACAGTCCGATGAAATGCGGGGCTAACTTCCCTCCTTTGAGACCAAAACGTACCACCCCTCAGGTCAGTGAAACCTTAAGAAGTACGTGATTTTTGACACTGAACTCCAAATCTTTTCGGCATCGATCGGCTGTAGACACCCCAATTTTGACCAAACGTCAAATCTAGGGATTGGTTACCTCTCAAAAGACCGATGATGACAATGGCCGGTTACATTCGAAGATTTTCCAGGAAATTCAAAATCTTCATTTGATTCTTCAAAGACAAATTTCAAAATTAAAAAACAGAAAATATAAAAAGGAGAAAGAGGAGAGAGAGTTCGGGTATTCGGGAGAAACCCGAACAATGAAGAACGTGTGAGAAACCCAGTCTGGGAACCAGTTTTTAAGAGGATAAAATAAAAAATCTTGGAAAAGAAGAAAATACAAAAAGAGAGTAGTATATTTAGAAATATACCATGCACATGGTTGATACCATGCACATGGGGGATATTAATACAAATATATATATATATAGAATAGAAAATTTGTGTTTACACCAACATATTTTTGAAAAATCAAAAAGAGGGACAAAATTCAGTTAGCCCCGGCACGCGGAAAACGCGGCGGCACTCACTGAGTGCCGCGCCGGCACTTAGTGTTTGCCCCCCGGCATTCAGGGAGTGCCGCCCGGCATTCAGTGAGTGCCGCCGGCACCCGTCGAGTGCCGCCGGCTGTAACAGACTGCTTTTCTCACATGTTCTAGAAGAAATCTTTGCACATGGGTTTCCACCCCGAATTTACCCATTTATCCCTGGATTGAGGGTCTATATAAACAAACCTTCTCTTCCATTTTTGATATACTTGGAATATACTTGAATCAACACATATACTTGAATTTAGAGAGAGAGAGAGATACAAAATCATATAGAGAAAAGAAGAAATTCTTGAAGAAGCTTGAAGAATTTGAAGAATTTTGAAGAAAACCTTGAAGTCTTGGAAGATCTTCACAAGAAGTTGAAGAATCCCTTGAGGTTTTAGAGGTAACCTCTCAATCATTTGATAGAATTAGGCCATTCAATCACAAGTTCATAGTTCTAGGAACTTTACACATTTTCAAAACCTCTCTTCTTACCTCATTTCATCACACACCACTTAGAACTTGTGATTGAATCTCATATTACTTCATTGATTTGGGTCTAATTGATGCCTTGGGTTTAAAATAAAATCAATTTTGAAGAATTTGTGTTCTTGGTTTCTCAAAGCAAATTTTGATTTCTTATTTCTACCATTTCTTGTAAGGTTCATGAGATCTTCCATATCTCATTGAACCTCTTTGAGTTTGATTATTCAACTTCTAAGATCTCATGATCTACATGGAGGTTAGAATGAATCATAATCTATATATAATTAGTGAGATTCAAGTCTTAATCCATGACTTGAACCTCTTCATGGAGAAATCTTATGGAATCCTTACCATATTCCAATAAGGTTTCATTAGATTTTAACTTCACTTAAGACTCCAATGACCATCAAATGGTAGGAGTAATCTTAATTTCTCTAAGTAATCTTTGATTTTCCTTGCTTCTATTTCACTAAAAAGGCTCATGAGATCTTCCATATCTCATTGAACCTCTTAGAGTTTGATTCTTCAACTTCTAAGATTTCATGATCTACATGGAGGTTAGAATGAATAATAATTTTAATCTATATATAGTTAGAGAGATTCAAGTTTCAATCCATAACTTGAACCTCTTCATTAAGGAATCTTATGGAATCCTTACTATATTCCAATGAGGTTTTGAGTAGATGTAACTATATTTAGACTCCAATGACCATCAAATGGTAGGAGTAATTTTTTTTGAACTCAAGTTTTGGTCCATAGGTTTAGGTTCTTTATTTGAGGATTTTGTGAAGTTCATTTCAATACTTCATCAAGATCCATAAGTGTGGTGTGCCTCATAGTCTTCAATGACCATCAAATGGTAGAAGAAGTAGTTTGGTTTGAGCCCCAACTTCATGTTCTAATAGTTGAGGCCAATCAATAAACTTGAACTAGCAAAATGAAACAGTGGGTTCATAAACTGTTTTTGATCAAGGATTTTTAGTTTGAAATCCGACCGTTGGAATCGAATGAAACCAACGGGAAAATGTTCATAACACATTGCTTTAACACTGTGATTTTTGTTTTAGTAAGATCTTGTGATTAGAAGGGTTTGATCATGGTTTTTGTGAGCTAAATACAATCTGTCCAGAGTTTTAAAATACTTTCAGAATAGTAAGTCCGTTTTGAAATTAATAAATCAGAACCCTAATTAAGTTTTTGGGGTCTCAAATAATTTTTTATAAGTACTTTAATGTGTTAGGAAGGTACCCTAAAAAGATCTAAGTGATTCTCATTTTTTTACTATTTTTAGAAAATCATACAAAATCTCTGGACAGAGAGTTGCAAAATCCTGAGTGAGGTCTAGTATTTTCCATATTCCCGGAGATCTAACCGTTGAAACCTTGATTTTCTTTTTGGGTTAGAAACTAGACTCACAGAGGCATAACATATCCAAAAATCATTAAGATCTAACAGTTGAAAGTATTTTATTCCTATTTTTGAATGTCTGGTCTGCTCTTTGTAAATCACAAAAAACTGCTACTGTTTTTGTCTAATCTTATTTATTTTAACTCAAATGGTGTCCTAAAGACCCAAACCATGTTTTGAATAATGATAATTTAGATTAAATCCAGAGGCTTAGTGATCCAAATTGATGAATAAATTCATGTCTCATCCTTGTTCATATTCATGCATTCATTCATACATATTCATTTTCATAAGTAGGACTTATCTCTTGTCTAAATTGTATCCAATTGAACATGACTTAGGATTAATTACTCTTTGATATTATATCTTGTCTAAGGCATGTGTACTAACCTTTGTTTTATAGCGCATTTGAGGTACAACTTCTTATCCCTTCTCTAGTTTGATTCATTTCATTGATTTATATTGATTTTTCGACTCCATGTGCGACACCTTAGCTTAGGTTTTGCCTTATGTGAATATATGAATTAGAGACCTTTCTTAGGTTTATTTTATTCTTGCATGCATTACACGTTTAATATTTGCGGCCGGATCCCGGGTACGTTTTCTAGTTCTCTATTGCATATCATGATGTTTGCTAGTTGAATTATGTGACTTATGAATGATATTTTGTCGTTAGCAATTTTACACCATTTCCAACATGCTTGTGTGATGTATATGTATATATGTATTAATTGAGGGCATGCTTAGATTAATAATTTGATTAAAAAGGATGTTGAGTAGAGGCCTATCGTGAGATAGGATGAAAGGGGGTGTTTTAGTCCGCCGGGCTCCTTCCCCTTTCATTCCATAATCCCCGGACCCAGTTTATCTTTGGTTTCGCAAAAGATCAGTTTCCTTTTAAATGGTTTCTTAATTTTCCTTTTAAAAATTAAGTGGCGACTCTTTGAATTTGAAAAGTGTTTTAAAAAGTGGGTAAAATTTGAAATCACCTGCGATATCCACAATCTGGCGACTCTGCTGGGGATCGAACCCAGAATCTCTGGTTTCGCAGACCAGAATTTCTGATTTTGGGTTCACTCGAGGATTAGACTTGAAAGCATCCTTTTAATCAAATTAATTAATTTTTGTGTGCCTGTTGCATTGCACTTGCATGTTTCGCCAGTCGATTGCATGGAACTATGACCTTGGAGGCTCGGGGCAACCCGGTCGGTCAAGTCATCATGGGACCGTGTGATCACCCTTGATCTCGTACCATGTTTTGGTATATGAAGCATCCTATCGGGTGTGTGTCAAGGGTCCCTTATTTGACCAAAACCCGGCCTTTGCATGGTAGCTTCCATATAACCTTTCGATCTTAGGAAATTAATTCTTGATAAGGATTTATGTGCTAGGGAGTTTTGTATGCCCGAAAGGGATTACTTGAGATGATGACGATGCTTACTTGATAAAAGATGTGTAATCTCTTAATCACTTTTGGGCAATTCCTTTTCATGTCCTATGACATTTGAGAATAAGCCGAATCTTGATTATAAGATTACACCTCTTATATCATGTTTAGCTAAGCATCATTGACCTTGTATGCATCCAAATTCATGAAAAGTGTGATGATTATCTAATCGTGTGATGCTCCTACCCATGAATCCAAAGTTCATTGTTTATGAAAATTTTTGAATCCAAAAAGACATGTTTTGAAAAATCACCCTCTCAAAGAAAAAAGATCCAAGGTTCATTTTCTTTAAATCAAATAAAACCCAATCATCTCTTATTAAGAAAAAACTTTCATGTCCCCACTTTCAAAGAGGAAATCCAAAAAAAAAAAAATCTTGGGAATCGTTTTGATAAATGCTTTTCAAATGAATTTCAAAGCAAAGTTTCAAACCAACAAATTGGTTAAAGAATGTTTTACATCCCTCTTTTCAAAAAACTCTCAAGAAAGCTTTCACATAAGAAATACTTTCCAAATAAATTTCAAAGTTTTAATACTTAAAAGGGGTAATGAGGATCACAATGAAAGGAGAAATCAGCGCACTTGACATGGATGAGGATTTTATGTGCTTATGTGCTTATATGTTAGAATTAGGATTTTCTTTTCTATTAGCATATAGAATAGGCACACACACACACATGCATCACATCCGTGTGACATATGAGCCATTCATAAAGAATTGCACTAAGCATTTTTCAAAAATAAATAAAGTTGTTTGAAAATTGATTAAAAATAAAAATGGTTGTAGGCAAGATAGCATTGGACGCCGGGACAGTTTGGTTCAGGGATTCGAGTGCAAGGTTAGTACGAAGAGAGCCAGAGACAGAAGGAGAAATGGACCAGGACCAGCATGCTGCAGAGATAGCACAGTTGAAAGAGAGAATGGACCAAATGATGGCCATGATGGAGGCACTGACTCGCCAAAGGACAGTAAATGACCCACCGATAGCCGACCCGCCTCCGCATCAGGAAGATGAATGGTTTGAGGAACCGGAACCACCAAGAGTTGACGTACCTAGGGCAGAGAGAGAGAAGATTGAGAGAGCTGAGAAAGAGCGTATCGAGATGAAGGAGAAGGTGGAGAAGCTAGAGAAAGTTGTTCGCAAGTCCAATGGGGTTGATAGCTACCTGCTAGAGCTAGAGGGTTTATTTGATGGAGCTCAAGAGAAACTTCCAGTTGGTTTCAAGATGCCTGAGATAGATAAGTTTGATGGTTCTGGCAACCCTAGAAACCACGTGAGGATGTGCATTGGGGCTTTTCAACCAAGTGGTCTGAATCCTGCCATGATGGCCATGCTGTTTCAACAAACTTTGACTGGGGCAGCCTTATCCTGGTATTTCACATTAGAGCCAAGCAAGAGTCGCATATGGGAGGAAGTGGTGAAAGCCTTTGTCACCCAATATGAATACAATCAAGAGCTTGATGTAACCGTGAGAGATTTGGAGACGACTACCCAGGAACATAAAGAATCATTTGCTGAGTTTCTGTCTCGCTGGAGGGGAAAGGCCGCAAAGATGACCCAAAGGCCGTCTGAAAAGGAACAGATCCGAATCATAGTAAAGAACCTGCAAAGTGTTTATCAAGAGAAACTCATGTACCAGTGCATCCATACCTTTGCAGAATTATTTCAAAATTGGAACCAAGATCGAGGACGCAATCAAGGATGGAAGGATTAAGAAGGAGGAATCTCAGGGGAACCGCTCTAGAAGACCATTCTATGGGGGGAATGCTGGAAATCAGGTAGCAACTGATGTTAATGTTCTAAGCCAGCCAGAAGAAGGGCAGAATTTTGCGAGAAAAGGGGGTGCGTCGAGACCAAAGTTGGAAGGGCAGCTTCGTCGCTTCACGGATTTAGGGATCTCATTGACCACTACTCTCAAGCGATTGAAGGAAAAAGGATATCTCAAGCCTCTAGATCCAAAACCAATGCCTGATCCACTTCCGCCGGGTTTCAATACAAGCCTCTATTGTGAGTTTCACCAAGCTCATGGCCATACGACTGACCGATGTATGAGGTTAAGGCATGAAGTACAAGATTTGATTGATAATAAGACCATTTCCGCTCCGCCTACCAATCGGCCGCATGTGACCCGAAACCCGCTCCCCAATCATCATGCTGTACCACCACCACAAAACATCAATCTCTTAGATGTTGGGGAGGAAGTCTTCGATCCGTCTGTATTAATTATACCAGTAGGACAGGCTACCAAAGCTTATGAATTCCCAAAAGATCAGAGGATATGCCTTATAGTAGTAGAGGATGAGGATTGGCTGATAGGAGGAGAAGAAGAACAAGCATTTGAGGAAGATATGGACAATGAAATCATCCAAATCAATTGGTGGGATCCAAACAATCCTACTGATAATTCCGTCTGGGAGGAAGAGGTGTACATCGACATGGATGGTCTGTGGTCCGAGGGAGAAGAAGAAGTAAACGCTGAGGAAGTGATCAATCATTCTGAGAAGAACGATTCGGAAAAAGAGAAAGGGAAGGATCTTGAAGAAGGAAGGCAGGTGTTGCATGCACATTCCATCAAGGAAGGAGGAGACTTCCCCTACTATGGCTTTCCAGAGTCATGGGTAGACTGCACAGATAAGTATTTGGAGCAAGGGTCTGAGATCTCTTTCCTACATGAATTCGCTGGCTATGAAGATCCATACCTACAAGCGCCCATAGAACCTATGTCTGTCCAAGATTGGATTTATGCACTGGATGGCCTGGCCATGAGGAATCTCTTTAATGAAGAAAGCAGTAAGACCGAGAAGAGTGGTCCAAAGAAGATCATGAAAATGAAGATTGGGAAAGAACAGATGAGAGAAGTGTTGGAAGAAGAGATCAAGGGAAATAAAGCAAGGAAGGAGAAGCCGGAAAATGGAGGAGAGATAGAATCAGGGAATTTGCCAATAGGTCTTTGAGTCTAGTGATAGAATTCTCCTACCCCGAAAGTCTGTAATGGCCAGTATGAGCCAAACCTTTTAATTTTCTGTTATCAATGAAAGTGACTGATTCTGCTTACTTGATTGCGCTTAATGGTTATAATAACTGTAAAAAAAAAAAAGAAAAAAGAAAAAAAAAAGGAGGAGCAAATGAACCGGCATGCAAAATCATTGAGGAAACCTTGGCATTTGACTAGAAAATGAAGAAGATTCTCAAAGTGATTCTTTCCATATTTCACTCAATAAAGATAAAAGCATAAAATTGATCTCGTTGCTAAAAGAATACAAGGATGCCTTGCATGGTCCTATGATGATGTGCCAGAATGAATTCAGAAATTATCCCACATCACCCCTTTATACCAAACCTAAAAGGTGAGCTCATAGTCCAAAAGCCATGAACTTGTTCCTTAATGGTAGCTAGATATCTTAAATGAACTTCTTCTTCTTAAAAAAAAAAAAGAAGAAGAAAGAAAGAAAAAAAAAAAAAAAAAAAAAGAGAGAAGAAAAAAAGAGAGCTCGCTAGGATAAAAACCCGAAAGGGCGCCTAGGCAAAAGTTAGAGCAAAATAAGATGCGTGTTGATTTCAAAATCCAAATCCTAGCCAGTCAAAATCATGAGAGATAGTGAGAAAAGAAAGGAAAGAAGAAAAAAGTAGAGAATAAATAAGATTGAGAATTCTTGAGTACTTCAAAGTACATGAATTATCCTAAGAAAAGAAATTGGAAATAAAAAGAAAGATTTGAAAGTATCAATTAAATTTTTGTGAGAGACTCAATGAATAAGTGATATGGACCTAAAACAATGCAGAAATATCTTTGAAAAAGATAAAGAGTAATTTGGAGAGATGATATTACTATGTGAGTATGATAGAGTATGAGTAAAACATGATGTATTATGAGAGTTGTAAAGATTGACTGGCTAGTGATAAGGTGAAAAGAATCAACCGCCACAAAACAAAAAAAGGAGAAAAGAAAAAAAAAAAAAAAAAAAAAAAAAAAAAGAAGAAGAAGAAAAAGAAGAAAAAAAAATGCATAAGAAGGAGAAGTAGTTCATGTTCTCATCATCTTGTTTGAAAGCTGCCACGAGGAATCTGTTTCAGAAAATCTGCCTAGAAAGGGCACCCATTGAACCTAAATGAAAACATGGCTCGAAAAGCCCACCAATTCTTGAAGCCTTATTCTTTCAAGACCTCCAGAGTCGATGAACTACGTTTTGACCTGATTCCCATTCGGGGATACGTAGGCAGCCTGCAAGGTTCGGTCACAATCGCATTCAGAGTCAATCATTAAACTTCTTTCAGGCCTCGACCGAACTACTATAGGACCTGATGCCCATTCGGGGATAAGTAGGCGGGTCTCCTAAGGCCCTCGGTCCAAAGAAGAAACCCAACCAATTCATGAAATTACCTTTGCTTGCCCAGAGGCCACGTCACCTCCCTTAAACCAGGGGCAAACTTCGTTTGCCCAGCACTTCCAAGTCCCCTTTCAAACTAGGGGCAAACTGTCGTTTGCCAAATAAGATATCTCTGGGTTTACTGGCTTTTCAAATAAGGATCAAGTTTGGACATCCTGAAAGTTCTTGAGGTTAAAAGTTAAAGTTTTCATGCATAAATCTGAAATTGATTTAAGATGGAAAGAAACATTGAAAAGAAGAATTCCTCATTACCTTAAAGTCAATTGTAAAGGAAGATACAATGAAAGAAAATTATGGGATAATAATTTTTCTAAAGTTGATCAGAGAAGCGCAAAGAAAAGAAAGCAGAATTGGTCACAAAGTTGAAAATGCGTGTATCTCGATTCAGTTTGAGTCTACCTTCTTGAAATCCGAAAGATATATTCCTCAGAGGAATCAGCAAGAGTTGGAAACTTCGGTAATAAGGACAGGAAGTCAGATTCTGCTCCGCCAAGAAAAGGGCGAGTAATGCTCTCAGAAAGAATAAAATCAGTAAGATATCCTCAGCAGATTGAGCTTTAAAAGCTAATCATCAGAGGTGACGAAAAGCCTTTGAAATAGTTAAAAGGGGAATCCGTGAGCAGAAAAGTGGGATTGTTGTGGAGAAATGGCTCATGCGTCTTCCTCTTCTTGCCCGAATCACCTGAAACTGCTGTCCATAGCAAACAATCTGTCAAGAAAAGAAAATGATGAATCTAGAATAAGAAGCACATGAAACGTATCTTGAGCTAGAATAGCCCCAAAGAAAATCTTTTGAGCTGGACCAGCTCCGATCAAATTCTCGGTCTTGGTATAAGTCGTCTATCGCATCCTATGAGTTACCGATCAAATCATCGGTCTTGGTATAAGTCGTCTATCGCAGCCTTTGAAGTCACTGATCAAATCATAGGTCTTGGTATAAGTCGTCTATCGCAGCCTTTGAAGTCACCAATCAAATCCTCGGTCTTGGTATAAGTCGTCTATCGCATCCTATGAGTCACCGATCAAATCCTCGGTCTTGTTATAAGTCGTCTATCGCAGCCTTTGAAGTCACCAATCAAATCCTCGGTCTTGGTATAAGTCGTCTATCGCATCCTATGAGTCACCGATCAAATCCTCGGTCTTGTTATAAGTCATCTACTACAGCCTGGGGTTACCGATCAAAACAAAAAGGGAAGGGATAAAACCAAATTTAGAAATGCCGAAAACAAGTTGTCAAGTCTGCGCGACTCCAGGTCTTGAAAAAGAAAAAAAAAAAAAAAAAAAAAAAAAAAAAAAAATTGAATTTTTAGAAAATGAAATTTTCGAGTCCGCGCGACTCCCAATCTTTGAAAAGTAGAAATGAATTTTCGAGTCCGCGCGACTCCCAATCTTTGAAAAGTAGAAATGAACTTTCGAGTCCGCGCGACTCCCAATCTTTGAAAAATAGAAATGAATTTTTCGAGTCTGCGTGACTCCCGATAGAAAATGAATTGTTTAAGTCTGCGTGACTGTTCTGAAAAGGAAAAGAAAAATAAAAATTAACCTTGCAATACCGAGCGAATTTGGGGTCATTGAATCTGGAGCGATTCTGACTTTTCTGTTCTTTGGGGTCATTGAATCTGGAGCGATTCTGACTTTTCTGCTATTTGGGGTCATTGAATCGGGAGCGATTCTGACTTTTCTGTTCTTTGGGGTCATTGAATCTGGAGCGATTCTGACTTTTCTGCTATCTGGGATCATCGAATCTGGAGCGATTCTGACTTTTCTGCTTTTTGGGGTCATTGAATCTGGAGCGATTCTGACTTTTCTGCTATTTGGGGTCATTGAATCTGGAGCGATTCTGACTTTTCTGCTTTTTGGGGTCATTGAATCTGGAGCGATTATGACTTTTCTGCTTTTTGGGGTCATTGAATCTGGAGCGATTATGACTTTTCTGCTTTTTGGGGTCATTGAATCTGGAGCGATTCTGACTTTTCTGCTATTCGGGGTCATTGAATCTGGAGCGATTCTGACTTTTCTGCTATTTGGGGTCATTGAATCTGGAGCGATTCTGACTTTTCTGCTATTCGGGGTCATTGAATCTGGAGCGATTCTGACTTTTCTGCTATTTGGGGTCATTGAATCTGGAGCGATTCTGACTTTTCTGCTTTTTGGGGTCATTGAATCTGGAGCGATTCTGACTTTTCTGCTTTTTGGGGTCATTGAATCTGGAGCGATTCTGACTTTTCTGCTTTTTGGGGTCATTGAATCTGGAGCGATTCTGACTTTTCTGCTATTTGGGGTCATTGAATCTGGAGCGATTCTGACTTTTCTGCTTTTTGGGGTCATTGAATCTGGAGCGATTCTGACTTTTCTGCTTTTTGGGGTCATTGAATCTGGAGCGATTCTGACTTTTCTGCTTTTTGGGGTCATTGAATCTGGAGCGATTCTGACTTTTCTACTTTTTGGGGTCAAAACATCTCATTTCTTGGAAAACACCAGAGTATAAGGCACGAAGCGCATCTCAGTCGGTCAGCATTCACATAAAAAAATGATAGTCATGACTTTCCTAGGACAGGACGTCATCAGCATAGAAGGATTTCAAGACAGAGGTACGTTTTGCTAACTCTAAGGAGTAGCATTGTCCTAAGTCATTGAACCTGAAAGCATAGAGTATAAATTTGCTTGAGCACGTGCATCACGATAGGATAGGTGCATTCATCTGTGTGACTACCTGCGTTTGTGTTTTGTTGTCCCTTGCTCGAACTACGTCTTGGTCTGATTCCCGATGGGATACGTAGGCAGCTCATCTTTGAGCACGACCAGCATTTGGCTATTTGCACACCCGATTTTTGCAACGCACTTTTTGTTTATACCTAGATTCGACTGTTTGGTCAAAGGCTTGTCTTTCACACAGGCTTTGACATTCACTTGTGATACGCGTTGCTTCACAAGCTTTGTCAAAGAGGGGCAAACTGTAGACACCCCAATTTTGACCAAACGTCAAATCTAGGGATTGGTTACCTCTCAAAAGACCGATGATGACAATGGCCGGTTACATTCGAAGATTTTCCAGGAAATTCAAAATCTTCATTTGATTCTTCAAAGACAAATTTCAAAATTAAAAAACAGAAAATATAAAAAGGAGAAAGAGGAGAGAGAGTTCGGGTATTCGGGAGAAACCCGAACAATGAAGAACGTGTGAGAAACCCAGTCTGGGAACCAGTTTTTAAGAGGATAAAATAAAAAATCTTGGAAAAGAAGAAAATACAAAAAGAGAGTAGTATATTTAGAAATATACCATGCACATGGTTGATACCATGCACATGGGGGATATTAATACAAATATATATATATATAGAATAGAAAAATTGTGTTTACACCAACATATTTTTGAAAAATCAAAAAGAGGGACAAAATTCAGTTAGCCCCGGCACGCGGAAAACGCGGCGGCACTCACTGAGTGCCGCGCCGGCACTTAGTGTTTGCCCCCCGGCATTCAGGGAGTGCCGCCCGGCATTCAGTGAGTGCCGCCGGCACCCGTCGAGTGCCGCCGGCTGTAACAGACTGCTTTTCTCACATGTTCTAGAAGAAATCTTTGCACATGGGTTTCCACCCCGAATTTACCCATTTATCCCTGGATTGAGGGTCTATATAAACAAACCTTCTCTTCCATTTTTGATATACTTGGAATATACTTGAATCAACACATATACTTGAATTTAGAGAGAGAGAGAGATACAAAATCATATAGAGAAAAGAAGAAATTCTTGAAGAAGCTTGAAGAATTTGAAGAATTTTGAAGAAAACCTTGAAGTCTTGGAAGATCTTCACAAGAAGTTGAAGAATCCCTTGAGGTTTTAGAGGTAACCTCTCAATCATTTGATAGAATTAGGCCATTCAATCACAAGTTCATAGTTCTAGGAACTTTACACATTTTCAAAACCTCTCTTCTTACCTCATTTCATCACACACCACTTAGAACTTGTGATTGAATCTCATATTACTTCATTGATTTGGGTCTAATTGATGCCTTGGGTTTAAAATAAAATCAATTTTGAAGAATTTGTGTTCTTGGTTTCTCAAAGCAAATTTTGATTTCTTATTTCTACCATTTCTTGTAAGGTTCATGAGATCTTCCATATCTTATTGAACCTCTTTGAGTTTGATTATTCAACTTCTAAGATCTCATGATCTACATGGAGGTTAGAATGAATCATAATCTATATATAATTAGTGAGATTCAAGTCTTAATCCATGACTTGAACCTCTTCATGGAGAAATCTTATGGAATCCTTACCATATTCCAATAAGGTTTCATTAGATTTTAACTTCACTTAAGACTCCAATGACCATCAAATGGTAGGAGTAATCTTAATTTCTCTAAGTAATCTTTGATTTTCCTTGCTTCTATTTCACTAAAAAGGCTCATGAGATCTTCCATATCTCATTGAACCTCTTAGAGTTTGATTCTTCAACTTCTAAGATTTCATGATCTACATGGAGGTTAGAATGAATAATAATTTTAATCTATATATAGTTAGAGAGATTCAAGTTTCAATCCATAACTTGAACCTCTTCATTAAGGAATCTTATGGAATCCTTACTATATTCCAATGAGGTTTTGAGTAGATGTAACTATATTTAGACTCCAATGACCATCAAATGGTAGGAGTAATTTTTTTTGAACTCAAGTTTTGGTCCATAGGTTTAGGTTCTTTATTTGAGGATTTTGTGAAGTTCATTTCAATACTTCATCAAGATCCATAAGTGTGGTGTGCCTCATAGTCTTCAATGACCATCAAATGGTAGAAGAAGTAGTTTGGTTTGAGCCCCAACTTCATGTTCTAATAGTTGAGGCCAATCAATAAACTTGAACTAGCAAAATGAAACAGTGGGTTCATAAACTGTTTTTGATCAAGGATTTTTAGTTTGAAATCCGACCGTTGGAATCGAATGAAACCAACGGGAAAATGTTCATAACACATTGCTTTAACACTGTGATTTTTGTTTTAGTAAGATCTTGTGATTAGAAGGGTTTGATCATGGTTTTTGTGAGCTAAATACAATCTGTCCAGAGTTTTAAAATACTTTCAGAATAGTAAGTCCGTTTTGAAATTAATAAATCAGAACCCTAATTAAGTTTTTGGGGTCTCAAATAATTTTTTATAAGTACTTTAATGTGTTAGGAAGGTACCCTAAAAAGATCTAAGTGATTCTCATTTTTTTACTATTTTTAGAAAATCATACAAAATCTCTGGACAGAGAGTTGCAAAATCCTGAGTGAGGTCTAGTATTTTCCATATTCCCGGAGATCTAACCGTTGAAACCTTGATTTTCTTTTTGGGTTAGAAACTAGACTCACAGAGGCATAACATATCCAAAAATCATTAAGATCTAACAGTTGAAAGTATTTTATTCCTATTTTTGAATGTCTGGTCTGCTCTTTGTAAATCACAAAAAACTGCTACTGTTTTTGTCTAATCTTATTTATTTTAACTCAAATGGTGTCCTAAAGACCCAAACCATGTTTTGAATAATGATAATTTAGATTAAATCCAGAGGCTTAGTGATCCAAATTGATGAATAAATTCATGTCTCATCCTTGTTCATATTCATGCATTCATTCATACATATTCATTTTCATAAGTAGGACTTATCTCTTGTCTAAATTGTATCCAATTGAACATGACTTAGGATTAATTACTCTTTGATATTATATCTTGTCTAAGGCATGTGTACTAACCTTTGTTTTATAGCGCATTTGAGGTACAACTTCTTATCCCTTCTCTAGTTTGATTCATTTCATTGATTTATATTGATTTTTCGACTCCATGTGCGACACCTTAGCTTAGGTTTTGCCTTATGTGAATATATGAATTAGAGACCTTTCTTAGGTTTATTTTATTCTTGCATGCATTACACGTTTAATATTTGCGGCCGGATCCCGGGTACGTTTTCTAGTTCTCTATTGCATATCATGATGTTTGCTAGTTGAATTATGTGACTTATGAATGATATTTTGTCGTTAGCAATTTTACACCATTTCCAACATGCTTGTGTGATGTATATGTATATATGTATTAATTGAGGGCATGCTTAGATTAATAATTTGATTAAAAAGGATGTTGAGTAGAGGCCTATCGTGAGATAGGATGAAAGGGGGTGTTTTAGTCCGCCGGGCTCCTTCCCCTTTCATTCCATAATCCTCGGACCCAGTTTATCTTTGGTTTCGCAAAAGATCAGTTTCCTTTTAAATGGTTTCTTAATTTTCCTTTTAAAAATTAAGTGGCGACTCTTTGAATTTGAAAAGTGTTTTAAAAAGTGGGTAAAATTTGAAATCACCTGCGATATCCACATCGGCATAACTTTTATACCCGCTTTGTGCGGTCCTCATCCTTTCCTTGACCAGAGAAATCTTCTTGTTGGTTTCTCTAACCAAAACTGGTCCCAACAACTCCGTGTCTCCAACCTCTGCCCAACACAACGGAGAATGACATAGTTGTCCATACAATGATTCGAACAGAGCCATCCCAAGATTCCTCAAAATCGATAACACAAGCCCTAAGCATATCTTCCATGATCTGATTAACACACTTAGTTTGCCCGTCTGTCTAAGGGTGAAAGGTAGTACTCATCTTGAGTGACGTTCTCATAGCTTCTTGTAGACTTTTCCAAAATCTAGAAGTAAAGCGTGAGTCGCGGTCTGACATAATCGACACAGGTGTACCGTGAAGTCGCACGACTTGTTGTATGTACACCCGACTCATCTTTTTGACCGGGTATGTCATACTATAAGCAAGTGAGCTGACTTAGTCAATTCGATCTATAGTTACCCAAATGGCATCATGATTCTGCTGTGATCGGGGAAAACCCACTACAAAATCCATAGTTATATGTTCCCACTTCTAACCTGGGACAAGTAGCGGTGGCAACAATCCCAAGGGTCTCTGATGTTTGGCTTTGACTTGTTAGCACGTCAACCACTTGGATATAAATTTGGCTACGTCCTTCATACCTTCCCACTAGAATTTTCTTTTCAAGTTCTTGTACATTTTTGTTACTCCTAGTGAACTGTAAATCTAGACTTATATGTTTCTTCCAGAATATCCTTTCTTAGATATCCACAGTCTAGTACACATAATCTGTCTCTACATCTGTATCCTCCATCATTCCCCACTTTCTATTCAGTTGGATCTTTCTTTGACATCTTAACAAACTATACCCGAAACTTCTCATATTCTTTCTGTGCTTCGATGATGCCGTCAATAAGAGTAGGCTATAGGATAAAACATCAAAAAGTTTCCCTTCTCCTTCCTCAGTACCTTGCACATCAAACTCCACCAAAGTCTCCAATGCTCGCCATTCTCTAATAAAGAGGCAATTGTCCCACGAGTTTGCTGACTCAAAGCATCAGCGACCACATTAGCTTTGCCCAGGTGGTATTCTAGCGTGAAGTCGTAATCTTTAATCAGCTCCATCCATCTGCGTTGCCTTAGGTTTTTTTTTCTGCGTAAACAAACATTTAAGACTCACGTGATCGGAGAATAAATCAAACTTCTCACCATAGAGATAATGTCTCCAAATCTTGAGTGCAAATACTGCAGCCAATTCCAAGTCATGAGTAGGGTAATTCGACTCATTTGATTTCAGTTGTGTAGATCCATAGGCGATAACTCTACCATTTTGCATAAGCACACACCCCAATCCTTGATATGACGCATCACTAAAGATAGTGAACCTCTCATCAGGCCTGGGTATAGCTAGTACCGGTGCGGTAGTGAGTCTCTCTTTCAATTCTAGAAAGGTGCACTCATGCTTCTCTGTCTAGTTGAACTTCTAAGCTTTCTTGGTCTATCCAGTCAATGGTACGACTATCTTAAAGAATCCTTCAACAAATCTCCGGTAATAACCTGTGAGTCCAAGGAAACTCCTAACTTCAGCAGGGTTGCCCGGTCTAACCCAGTTTGACACAACATCTATCTTGGATGAATCCACAAAAATTCCTTGAGATGATACCTTGTGTCCCAAAAATTTTACTTCTTGTAACCAGAACACACACTTACTGAATTTGGCATACAAGTGATGATCCTTGAGTGTCTGCATTATAATCTGCAAATGTTGTTCGTGCTCTTCTGCTGACTTAAATAGATCAAAATATCATCTATGAAGATGATGACAAATTGATCCACATAAGGCTTGAACACTCTATTCATCAGATCCATAAACACTGTAGGGGCATTCGTCATTCCAAATGGCATCACCAAAAACTTATAGTGATCATATCTAGTTCTGAAAGCAGTCTTAGATATATCTTCCTTTCGTACCCTCAACTGATGATATCCCGATCGTAGATCTACCTTAGAGAATGTTGTAGCTCTCTGTAGTTGATCAAATAAATCATCGATCCGGGGTAGGGGATACTTATTCTTGATACTTACTCGGTTCAGTTCTCTATAGTCGATAAACAGCCAAAGTGTTCCGTTCTTCTTCTTCACGAATAACACTAGTGCTCCCCAAGGCGATTTACTTGGACGTACAAAACCCAGGTTCTCAAGTTCTTGAACTTATTCTTTTAACTCTGACAGTTTAGAGGGGGCCATTCTGTAGGGGACCTTAGTGATTGGTGCGGTACCTGGTATAAGCTCAATACAGAACTCTATACTTCTCTCGGGCGGTAAACTAGAAATGTCTTAAAATATTTCCTCGAAGTCCTTTACTATATGTATAAATGACACTGTCATTTCTGTACTGATGACTTTGATGTTCGCTAAACATCTTATGAGGAACATATCTCCTAAAGGGTTACACTGGAAATCAAAGGATTGATTTTCATCGTCGGAGAATGTAATTATCTTCTTCGTACAATCTAACTTCGCTTGATCCTGAGCGAGCCAATCCATCCCCAGGATTATGTCAAATTCCTTCATCGATAGAACAATCAGTCTTGCAGGGATTTCATGATCTCCTAGTCGTAAGGGGCAATCCTTGCACATATGTCCTAACTTGACTGTGGCTCCTAATGGTGAGGTAGCGGTAAAATTCCCAATCTCCGAATAGTCTTAACGTATATGAATGAAAGTGCAACACCCGTATCAAATAGACTTTAACATGGGAGTTAAACAAAGTAAATGTACCTTCCATCGCTTGTTGTTCGGGCTGTTCTTCTTCATAGTTTTACCCTTTATAAACAGTTTCATCATATCCAGCAGTATCAAGAATAATAGCATTCAAGTGAGTCTGACTCTGCTAATCATAAGTCACTCGTTTAGGAGCAGTGCAGTACTTGCTAATGTGACCGGATTCACCATAGTTATAACAGACTATATTTTGATGAGCGATGCGCTTAGGTGCCTTGCAGTCTCAAGCCAAATGACCGAGGGTGCCACAGTTAAAGTATTGTGTTATCTTCTTGGGTAAAGCACATCTTTTGGCAAAATGCCTAGGCATCTGGTGTCACGACCCATCCCGCTAACACGCAGAGATAGGACACGTGGCACACCACCAAGGCTCACCCAATTTCACTAAAGTAAATTAACAGTGGATGACACAAGTGAAATACTTTTAAATCAGAGTTATAAAAAGTTTTGTCCAATTAAAACAGTTCCAAAAGAATTCAGTTTTGAAAATAGAGGTCCAATTGACTGATCGAGGTCCAGTCGACTAAAGACCTAAAGCAGAAAGGAAGAAAAGTTTCCCAGACCTGTCCAGTCGACTGTGTCAGGGACTCAGTCGATTGGGGCTTCAAATTTTCAGTCGATTGGTGCCTTGTCCAGTCGACTGGGTACTATGCATACAGAATGTGGTCTTTTCGTGCAGGAAACAGTCAACTGATAACCTATCCAGTCGACTGGAGCCTTCGAAATCAGAAAGAACTACCTCAAGAACACAGAGGTACAGTCTGAAACACTGACCAGTCGACTGATTCCTCTCAACAAAGCTCAATTCTTTAGCTTTCCAAACCAAGGATCTCCAAGCCAATTCCCAATAACAACACGATTATAAATACAAAAGCGTTTACTAAGGATTACAAGTACAATTCCAACCCGTAACAAGATTCGATTACAACATTCTACTACTACCAATTCTTATTACATGTTTGGAATGGAAAACAAAAGTATATACAAGAGTGTTCCCTGGCATTCCTCGGCCTCACTCCTCATGCTTTTTCTTTCCTCGCTTCTTATCACCTGCAATGGAATAAATCTCCACTTCTCAACTATATGCTGAGTGCACAATTCTAAATGTATGCTTATATGACAATTCATGATTTAAGCATCTGAAACACATAAAAATAGTCCCTAGGGTGAGTGGTACGCATTCATCCGGTAATGAAACCGATGACGTGGAAGGCACACCTCTCCCACGTATACCGTACACTTGTTAGGCCTTCCTCCATACCAGGTATTGTGTCCTGGTTGGGCCTTCCTCCATACCAGACAACCACAATCAAAATCTTCAAATCCTCAAGATTCGAGGAGCTTACAACCCCGGATGAAATTGCACCAAACCCCCTTTGACCCAAGTAGACACATAGCATGCTCACATAAACAGTTATACATGCTTTTCATATAATTTCACGTGCATAATTAATGGGCCTAATTAACTCATGAATTTCGCCCGGATTCAAAATATCAAAGTCAATATTCAAAACATGAAAATCTCATATATTTCATAGACCTAGAATTCATACCTCGTGCGATCTCTCCGAAACTTTGAAGGATCAACTAGAGACCCGAATAAACGTCGGATCTCGAATTATACGCGATTCCTACAAGTTTCACTGGGTTTTCCCCAAATTCCTAGAAATTAGATTTTTAGAAAAGTTAGCCAAACGCGGCCTAAGAAGTATCAAAATGAAGATCTTACCTCGAGGAGTTCAAATCTAAAATCTGGTGAAAATCTGACGGACGAACGATCGTCGATCGGCGTCACAAAGCCCGTAGCAACTAAATCTCCCTTTTCTCTCTCATCTCTAGATATTTTTTAGAAAGTGTGAGACATGAAAATCTCATCCTTCCTATTTATAGACACAACTTTCGTAATTATGTCTACCTCCCCACGAGTTTCCAAAACTTCTAATTATCTCGCAAAATGTCTTATACGTCTACTTTATTATTTCACGAATGAAAACTAAAATTTACAAAAGTTTCCGACCAAGTTCCGTTTGGGTCCAAAATAAGGATCTAAAACTAAATTCCGTGGAATCTCTACACAACCTACCTTTTTAAGCACGTAACACTCACATTCTCACCATAGTTCTTAGGATGACCTATTACAATATTAGAATTACCAGTAATTATACAAAATAGATATAATCACTATTCATCCAAATACCAAATTTGCAAATAACATTTAAATCACATAAATATCATTTTATCGTGCCAATGCAAAATGAACTTTTAAGTTTCCGTGTCTCCACTGACACCTCACCGTTGACTCACAGTCAACTCTAGCTCAAATTATTAATAAACATTAATAATTTCACAAAACCTCAAATCATGCATTTTAAAACTATGAAATTCTGGAACGGATGTGACAACTCTCCCCTCCAAAAAGGAAGTTTGTCCTCAAACTTATACCTCATTAGTAAAAAAAGATAGGGATATTCGTTCATCATTTCCTTTTCATTCTCCCACATAGCTCATCGATTGTGTGACTACGCCATAGCACTTTCACCATTGGTATCATTTTTGTTTGCAATACTTGCTCCTTTCCACCTAGGATCTCTACCGGTCGTTCCACATAAGTAAAGTCTTCCTGAATTTACAATGGTTCCGGTGCTATGATCTTACTCGTATCTATCATACATCGTCTCAACATCGATACATGGAAAACATTGTGTACATGCTCCAACTCTGGCGAAAGAGCTAGTTGATAAGCCACTGGTCCTACTCTCTCTAGGATCTCAAACGGTCCTGCAAACCTTGGATTAAGCTTCCCCCTCCATCCAAATTGTACAATGCCTTTCAAAGGTGATACTCTCAGGTACACAAAATCTCCTACTTCAAACACCATAGGTTGTCGCTTAAAGTCCGCATAGCTCTTATACCGACTCTGAGCTGCCTTAAGTTATTCCCGTATCAGCTTTACCTTCTCAGTAGTCATCTGTACTAACTCAGTTCCTAGTAACGTTCTTTTCCCAACCTCGATCCAATAAACCGGTGATCGATACTTACAGCCATACAAAGCTTCATACGGTGCCATTCTAATACTTGACTGAAACCCGTTGTTGTAAGTAAACTCGACTAACGGTAAGTGTTTCTCCCAGTCACTCCCAAAATCTAAAACATAAGTCTCAACATATCTTCTAACGCCTGAATCATATATTCTGATTGTCCGTCGGTCTGAGGATGAAATGTGGTACTGAAACTCAATTTCGTACCCATAGCCTTCTGTAGACTTCCCTAAAATCTTGACGTAAACCACTATCACGGTCTGATATGATCACTGCTGGAATCTCGTGTAGTCTCACAATTTCTTTTACACACAACTTTGCTAGTCTAGATAGCTTAGTCATCTTGATTGGTACAAAATGAGCTAATTTTGTCAATCTATCAACTATAACCAAAATCTTGTCATTCTTGTTAGATGATCTCGGAAATCCAGACACAAAATCCATCGTGATCTCATCCCATTTCCACTTTGACACAGGTAATGGTTGTAGTAATATTGCTGGTACTTATCTTTCTGCTTTGACTTGTTGACACGTCAAACATTCGGATACAAACTTGGCAACTTCACCCTTCATACCTTTCTACCAAAAGTTCTCCTGTAAATTCTGATACATCTTGTTACTTCCTGGGTGTACTGAGTATCTAATACTATGTGCTTTCTCTAAAAGTCGTTCTTTCAGGTCCTTCACATTTGGTACGCATAAATAGTTTCCAAGCATTAGTACTCTTTATTGCATCGTAAACCCCGGTCGTCTTCCCAAAGGTATTTCATCTCTCAGTTTGCACAGGTACACATCGTGAAAGTGTTCCTTCTTAATCTCATCAATAACATCTGGGTGTGCTATAATTGCCATCATCAAGCCACCACTAGTCTCTGGGATTACATCTAATTCCAAACGTTCCATTTTCTTTACCAATTCTTTTTGTTGAGTTAGCTCGTCGGCTAAGTTCCCTGTTGTCTTCCGGCTTAGCGCATCGACTACTACGTTAGCCTTTCCCGGATGATACTCAATCGAAAGATCATAATCCTTCATCTATTCTAACTATCTTCTCTGTCTCATGTTCAAGTCTCTTTGCGTGAAAATGTACTTCAAACTCTTGTGGTCCATGAAAATCTCGCACTTTTCCCCATACAAATAGTGTCGCCAAATCTTCAAAGCATAGATCATTACTGCCAATTCAAGATCATGAGTCGGATAGTTTACTTTGTGTGTCTTCAATTATCTAGAAGCATAAGCAATTACTTTTCCACCTTGCATAAGTACACATCCCAACCCTTGATGTGAGGTATCATTGTAGATCACAAACCTCTCGGTTCCAGATGGTATTGTCAAAATAAGCATTTTCTTCAACCGCGACTTCAACTCTTGCAAACTGTCTTCACAATCTTGACTCTATTCCAAAGTAATACCCTTCCTCATCAACTTTATCATAGGAAATGAAATCTTTGAGAAATTCTCAATGAATCTGTGGTAGTATCCTGCTAATCCCATGAAACTTCAAATTTCTGACACGGATGTCGGTCTTTGTCAATTCGATACAACTTCTACTTTGTGAGGATCAACTGATACTCCATTCTTGTCAATCACATGACCAAGAAAAGTAATGCTAGGTAGCCAGAATTCACATTTCTTTAACTTACCGAACAATTGTTTCTCTCGCAATCTCTGAAGTATCAATCTCAAATGATTCTCATGCTCTAGCTCACTCGGCAAGTAGACAAGAATATCGCCGATGAATACTATCACAAAATCTTATAAGTAGTCCTTGAAGACTCGATTCATAAGTCCGTGAACATAGCTGGTGCATTTGTAACCCCAAATGGCATGACTAAGAACTCATAATGTCTATAGCGCATCCTGAAAGCTATTTTCTCTACATTTTCTGCTTTTACTTTCAACTGATGATAGGCCGATCTTAGATCTATCTTGGAGAATACTTGTGCCCTACGAAGTTGATCAAATAGGTCATCAATCCTTGGCAACAGATACTTGTTCTTGACCGTCAACTTATTTAACTCTTGGTAATCAACACACATACGCATTGAACCATCTTTCTTCTTCACAAATAACACTGTAGCTTCCCACAACGATATACTAGCTCGGATAAAACCTTTATTAAGTAATTCTTAAAGTTGGATTTTCAATTTCTTCAACTCTACAGGTACCATTCTATATGGTGCTTTCGATACAGGTCTTGCGTCTGGCATTATTTCAACAGTAAACTCAATCTCCCTCTCGATGAGGACATCTGGCAAGTCATTTGGGAATACATCTGAATACTCTTGTACTACTGGGATATCCTCTACTTTCAATTTGGTCGTCGAAGTATCAAGTACTAAGCATATGAATCCCTGACATTCCTTTTTCAACAACTTACCCGCTCGGATAGTTGAAATCAAGTATGGTGGCGGTGTAACCCCACTTCCCTGAAAAACAAAAGTCTCCATATACTGGTGATCGAAAAATAACTTCTTTCCGTTCACAGTCTATAGTAGCTTGGTTAAGAGCTAACCAATCCATTCCTAGTATCACATCAAAGTGGTTCACCACGATTAGGATAAGATCTATGGTCATCAACTTCTCACCTAGTTGGATTTCATAGTTCTTATAAATTGTAGACATTACCACTGGCTTACTAATGGCACAACAATGGTGGCGCAAACGTAACATTCAAATGTCCAACAAATAATGCGATATGAATGAATGTGTAGATCATGAGCAACAAGTATACGTACTAAGTGCGAACATACAAGTACCATACCTGAGACCACTGTATCAGTAGCGGCCACGTCTCCAGGGTTCATCTGAAAAGATCTCCCTTCATGTGGTTGTATCTATAGTCTCTTCTTACTAGACTGCCGAGGCTTTGAACCACTGGAAGCCATGGAACTCGCTCCTTGTTGAAAACGCTTCCTCGAACAATCCTTTGCTCGATGTCCCAATGTACCACAATTAAAACATTTGAGTTGCGAATAGGATGCGAAACTTGCACTATTTCCCCCTCTAGTCTTACTCTGGGAGTTAGCCAGAAAACATCGACCGGTGTGTGGTCGATTCCAAAGCAGACACAATGGTATATTGCTGGGTATGCTTCGAGAATCACTTAAACTAGAATTAGAGCCTCGTGTAAATGGCCTCTAAAAAGATCTACCCTGGTGTCAGTCATTATCCTCATAACCCCGCTTTCCTTGTTTATTCTGTCTCGATCTTTTCTATCCACTTTCCACAACAAGCGCTGTGTGTTGCACTGCACCGACGGTTGAGTGCTCATACGGTTCCACTCTTAGACGAATGTTCTCCCTTAATCCTTCTTCAAACTTCCTTGTTCTATCTTTTTCCTCCGGTACTAAGCCCTTATCGAATCTCAGTAATGTGTTGTACTTGGAAGTATACTTAGTTACGGTCATATCCCCTTGCTTAAGATTATCAAACTCTCTCTTTTTCGCATTGTGGACAGCCTGCTGAAAGAATTAGTGATTGAACTCTTCCTTGAATCCCTCCCAAGTTATCGGTGCCCCTTGGTCTAACATATTTACCCACCAATTCTAGGCTTCACCTTTCAGCACATCACTTGCATTTTCTATCTTTAATGTATCAGACATTGGAATAGTCCTGAATATCCTTTCCATACGCATAACCCAATGCTCTGCCAATGTCGTGTCAGAAGTCCGATGAAATTCTATCGGCTTCTTTGTAGTAAATTATTCTGACACAAATCTCATACCTCTAGTCTCGGGTGCATGTACTACATCTATTGGTTCTACTTTGATTGGAGCCGTAAGAGGTAACCGTTCGGCTATATTTCGTATTATATCTCCCATATTTCCCATCATTTCTGCCATTTCATTCATACGCCGGGTATGCGGTGATAATTCTCGGTCACCCATGGTTGTCATTCCTGTAAGTCTCGATGCATAAACACTATGCATGTACAACAATATTTATAACATGTATGTACAACAACATACATATGCATCAAATAACTCTACAATGTATGGATGTGTAGACACCCCAATTTTGACCAAACGTCAAATCCAGGGATTGGTTACCTCTCAAAGACCGATGATGATGATGTCCGTGACATTCGAGGATTTTCCGAGAAATTCAAAATCTTCAAGAAATTTTTTTTAGAAAATAATAATAATAATAAAGGGAGAGGATTCAGGCATTCGGGAGGGAAACCCGAACGACGAAGAACGTGTGAGAAACCCAGTCTGGAAATCCATTTTATTTTAAAGAAAAAAGAGAATTAATAAACAAAAACAAAAAAAAAAGAAAGAGAGAAAGAGGGAGTTTCCTTGAAAAAAGGGAGGACAAAATAAATGAAAAGATTTTTGAAAAAGAGAAAATACAAAAAGAAATAGTATATTCAAAAATATACCATGCACATGGTTGATACCATGCACATGGGGGATCTTAATGCAAATATATACATACATAAAATAAAAAAATTTTGTTTACACCAACATACTTTTGAAAAATCAAAAAGAGGGACAAAATTCAGTTAGCCCCGGCACGCGGAAAACGCGGCGGCACTCACTGAGTGCCGCGCCGGCACTCACTGAGTGCCGCGCCGGCACTCAGTGAGTGCCGCCGGCACCCAGCGAGTGCCGCCGGCACCCAGCGAGTGCCGCTGGTTGTAACAGACTGCATCTTCTCACATGTTCTAGAAGAAAACCTTGCACATGGGTTTCCACTCGAATTTACCCATCTATCCCTGGAATAAAGGCCTATATAAACAAAACCTCCTCTTCCATTTTGAGGACTTGAACTTGGAAATCAAGATATACATATATACAAGAATCATATAGATTTTTAGAGAGAGAGAAGAAAATTTTCTTGAAGAGCTTGAAGAATTTGAAGAATCTTGAAGAGAATTTGGGAAATCTTGGAAGATCCTCACAAGAAGTTGAAGAAATACTTGAGGTCCTAGAGGTAACCTCTTAATCCTTGATAGAATTAGGACCATTCAATCACAAGTTCATAGTTCTAGGAACTTTTTCACATTTTCAAAACCTCTCTTCTTATCCCATTTCATCACACACCACCAAGAACTTGTGATTGAATCTCATGACATTTCATCAATTTGGATGTAATTAGCTTTGGGTTTAAGACAAATTCAACTTTGAAGAGTTTGTATCCTTAGTCTTCTAAGTAATCCTTGATTTTCCTTATTTCTATTTCATTAAAAAGGTGCATGAGATCTTCCATATCTCATTGAACCTCTTTGAGTTTGATTATTTAATTTCCTATGATCTTATGATCTATATGGAGATTAGAATGAATCATAGTCTTAATCTACATATAATTAGTGAGATTCAAGTCTTAATCCATGACTTGAACCTCTTCATTAAGAAATCTTATGGAATCCTTACTATATTCCAATGAGGTTTGAGTAGATTTTAACTTCATTTAGTCTCCAATGACCATCAAATGGTAGGAGTAGTGATTTGAATCCAAACTTTTATCCATGGATTTAAGTTCATTGTTCTTTGGATCTTGTGAAATCCATGCTATACTTCATTAAAACCTATGAGCATATATGCCTCATAGTCTCCAATGACCATCAAATGGTAGGAGAAAATGTGTTAGTTCAAGTCTACTCCCATGACTTGGACTAATCTTTCTCTTAGGTTTTAAGAAGTCTTTCATACTTCATCTAAAACCTACATATGAGTATGTCTCTAACTCCAATGACCATCAAATGGTAGGAGTGATAAGTTGAATTCAAACTTGGGTCCATAGGTTTGAGTTCTTTATTTGAGGATTTTGTGAAGTTCATTTCAATACTTCATCAAGATCCATAAGTGTAGTATGCCTCATAGTCTTCAATGACCATCAAATGGTAGAAGAAGTAGTTTGGTTTAAGCCCCAACTTCATGTTTTAATAGTTGAGGCCAATCAACAAACTTGAACTAGCAAGACAAAAACAGTGGGTTCACACACTGTTTTTGATCAAAGATTTTTAGTTTAAGATCTAACCGTTGAAATCAAGTGAAACCAACGGGAAAATATCAGTAACACATTGTTTTACCACTGTGATTTTTGTTTTAGCAAGATTTTGTGATTAGAGAGGTTTGATCATGATTTTTGTGAGCTAATCACAATCTGTCCAGAGTTCTAGAATGCTTTCAGAATAATAAGTCTGTTTTGAAATTAATAAATCAGAACCCTAATAAAGTTTTCGGGGTCTCAAATAATTTTTTATAAGTACCTTAATGTGTTAGGAAGGTACCCTAAAAAGATCTAAGTGTTTCTCATTTTTTTTACTATTTTTAGAAAATCATACAAGATCTCTGGACAGAGAGTTGCAGAATCCTGAGTGAGGTCTAGTATTTTTCATATTCCCGGAGATCTAACCGTTGAAACCTTGATTTTATTTTTGGGTTAGAAACTAGACTCACAGAGGCATAACATATCCAAAAATCAGTAAGATCCAACCATTGAAAGTATTTTATTTCCATTTTTGAACGTCGGGTCTGCTCTCTGTAAATCACAAAAAACTGCTACTGTTTTTGTCTAACCTTATTTATTTCAACGTAAGTAGTCTCCCAATGGCTTAGGACTCAAACCATGTTTTGAACAATGATAATTTAGATTAAACCCAGAGGCTAAGTGATCCAAATTAGTGAATAAATTCATATCTTATTCTTGTTCATAATCATTCATTCATTCATATACATTGATGCTTATAGTTAGAAATAGTTCTTGGACAAAGTTGGACTTAATTGAATTTAATTGAACATGACTTAGGATTAATTACCTTTTTGATATTATATCTAGTATGAGGCATGTGTACTAACCTTTGTTTTGCAGCGCTTTGAGGTACAATTTCTCAACCCTTCTCTAGTTTAATTTACTTCATTGATTTTTCGACCTCATGTGCGACACCTTAGCTTAGGTTTTGCCTTATGTGAATATATGAATTAGAGACCTTTCTTAGGTTTATTTTTGCATGCATTGCACGTTTGATATTCGCGGCCGGATCCCGGGTATGTTTTCTAGTTCTCTATTGCATAATCATGATGTTTGCTAGTTGAATTATGTGACTTATGAATGATATTTTACCGTTAGCAATTTTGCACCCTTTCAACATGCTTGTGTAATGTATACCTATATATGTATTAATTGAGGGCATGCTTAGATTAATAACTTGATTAAAAAGGATGTTGAGTAGAGGCCTATCGTGAGATAGGATGAAAGGGGGTGTTTTAGTCCGCCGGGCTCCTTCCTCTTTCATTCCATAATCCCCGGACCCAGTTTATCTTTGGTTTCGCAAAAGATCAGTTTCCTTTTAAATGGTTTCTTAATTTTCCTTTTAAAAATTAAGTGGTGACTCTTTGAATTTGAAAAATATTTGTTTTAAAAGTGGGTAAAATTTGAAAACCTGCGATATCCACAAGATGCAATCTAGAATATGTGATAATTCACTCAATACTCCACTCGTCGTCGAATGTTCCCAAAGGTTTGTTACCTATTGCTCTGATACCACTAAATGACACAACCCATCCCACTAACACGCGGAGATAGGACACGTGGCACACCACCAAGGCTCACCCAATTTTACTAAAGTAAATTAGCAGCGGATAACACAAGTGAAATACTTTTAAATCAGAGTTATAAAAAGTTTTGTCGAATTGAAACAGTTCCAAAAGAATTCAGTTTTGAAAATAGAGGTCCAATCGACTGATCGGGGTCCATTCGATTGAGGACCTAAAGTAGAAAGGAAGAAAAGTTTCCCAGCCCTGTCCAGTCGACTGTGTCGGGGACTCAATCAACTGGGGCCTCAAATTTTCAGTCGACTGGTGCCTTGTCCAGTCGATTGGGTACTATGCATACAAAATGTGGTCTTTTCGTGCAGGAAAGAGTCAACTGATTAACTATCCAGTTGACTAGAGCCTTCAAAATCAGAAAGAACTACCTCAAGAACACAGAGGTCTAGTCGACTGAAACAATGACCAGTCGACTGATTCCTCTCAGCAAAGCTCAATTCTGCAGCTTTCCAAACCAAGGATCTCTAAGCCAATTTCCAATAACAACACGATTATAAACCACGATTTAACACATTTATACAAAAGCGTTTACTAAGGATTACAAGTATAAATTCAACCCGTAACAAGATTCGATTACAACATTCTACTACTACCAATTCTTATTACATGTTTGGAATGGAAAACAATAGTATATACAAGAGTGTTCCCCCAGAATTCCTCGGCCTCACTCCTCACGCTTCTTCTTTCCTCACTTCTTATCACCTGTAATGGAATAAATCTCCACTTCTCAGCTATATGCTGAGTGCACAATTCTTAATGTATGCTTATATGACAATTCATGGTTTAAGCATCTAAAACACATAAAAATAGTCTCTAGGATGAGTGGTACGCATTCATCCGATAATAAAACTGATGTCGTGGAAGGCACACCTCTCCCACGCATCCCGTACATTGGTTGGGCCTTCCTCCATACCAGGTACCGTGTCCTGGCTGGGCCTTCCTCCATACTAGACATAACCACAATCAAAATCTTCGAATCCTCAAGGTTCGAGGAGCTTAGAACCTCGGATGAAATTGCACCAAAACCCCCTTTGACCCAAGTAGACACAAAGCATGCTCACATAAACAGTTATACATGCTTTTCATATAATTTCATGTGCATAATTAACGAGCCTAATTAACACATGAATTTTACCCAGATCCAAAATATCAAAGTCGATATTCAAAACATGAAAATCTCATATATTTCATAGACCTAGAATTCATACCTCGTGCGATCTCTCCGAAACTTTGAAAGATTAACTAGAGGCCCGAATAAATGTCGAATCTCGGATTATACTCAATTCCTACAAGTTTTACTGGGTTTTTCCCAAATTCCTAGAAATTAGATTTTCAAAAAAGTTGGCCAAACGCGGCCTAAGAAGTATCAAAACGAAGATCTTACCTCGAGGAGTTCAAATCTAAAATCTGGTGAAAACCTGACAGACGAACGGTCGTCGATCGGTGTCACAAAGCTCGAAGCAGCTAAATCTCCCTTTTCTCTCTCCTGTCTAGATATTTTTTAGAAAGTGTGAGAATGAAAATCTCATCCTTTCTGTTTATAGACACAACTTTTGTAAATTATGTCTACCTTCCCACGAGTTTCCAAAACTTCTAATCATCCCACAAAATGTCTTATACGTCTACTTTATAATTTCACGAGTGAAAACTAAAATTTACAAATGTTTCCGACTAAGTCCTGTTTGGGTCCAAAATAAGGATCCAAAAACTAAATTCTGTGGAATCTCTACACAACCTACCTTTTTAAGCACGTAACACTCACGTTCTCACCACAGTTCTCAGGATGACCTACTACAATATCAGAATTACCAGGAATTATACAGAACAGATATAATCATTATTCATCCAAATCCAGATTTGCAAATAACATTTAAATCACATAAATGTCATTTTATCGTGCCAATGCAAAATGAACTTTCAAGTTCCCGTGTCTCCACTAACACCTCATCGTTGACTCACAGTCAACTCCAACTCAAATTATTAATAAACATTAATAATTTCACAAAACCTCAAATCATGCATTTTAAAACTATGAAATTCTGGAACGGATGTGACATCTGGTAGTTAAAATAGACCTGAGGTTTGGTTTTCCATTTCTTCTTCTCCGCTTTTGGTGCACTCTTTTCCTTACGGAGGTGACTCAGACTGCCATGCTCCATCCATTGAGTTTCATTACAATCATACCAAATGTGACCTGGTAGGATGCGATTAGCACAGAGGCTGCTTGGTCTGCTTGTACCCTTGCCCTCAATTGGAGTCACCATTTGCCTTATTGTATTTTAGATGATTTCGCACGGAAACTCTCATATAGACGATCTCTTAACTGACCTACGGTGACTTTATTACCCACCTCCCATAGAATAAGTGACCCAACCAAGCCTGTGGGATTGACTTTTGGGGATAACAGCTAGGATTGTCCACTTGATTGGTTCTCGGTTGCCTGAGGCGACTTGGTCATCTATGCTCCTACACACAAGTCCAGCCTAACGAGTTAATATCACTATATAATAAACTCGTACTATAACATATGTATACAATAAAGTCTAAGTATATGTAATATAATTCAAGTATACATAATACACCAAACCCGTATTCGGACTAGGACTGTCTAATAGCAAAGAGATCGTATTCTTATTCTCTTTCCAAACTCTGGGCCATAGGCTATGCTTACTGTTCCGAGATTTGACTCAGGAAGTTCGTTAGTGCCTAAGCTATTCATGAGGGCTTTGGCTTACCTTAACTTCTTAGGAACTCGGCTACTATCTGCCTATATGGACTTCATATGTCATAACCAACTTGGCTAATTTCTAAATGGATACGTTCGAGGATATTTGGCGACTGCTAACATTCTTGTCAATGTGACAAACTGTACAATTGTCTCTACGATGAAACCAACTTGGATTTCGAGTTCTGAACTAAGGATAATTGGTGCTAACCAACTAAAAACTGGAACTTGGTTGTTCGATAAACCTAAATTTTGTAAATCAGACTCAACTTAACTTGATTATATAGTTTAGTAAAAACCCAAAGTTAATCTATGTCACTAATCTGTGGCATGAATAACCGAGCCTGGTTAAACTAGATAACCTGGCTCTGATACCACTAAATCCTATCACACCCCGACGTATCATAAATATGTAAAGCATTAAATTCTTTTATGGACCCATAGGTCGCGACAGTTTGAAGGATCGATTCCTCCCTAAACGTCGAACAATATAATAATATTGAATCAGAGTAAGAGCAATCAAGGCTTTCAAAATTTTTCCAAATTAATAATTATTACAGCACGTGGTCACCTAAAGGCACAAATCGCCTTGAAACAAAATAATATCTATTACAGTCATCTATATTATAAATTCAGTTCGTTAACTAACCTAGTAATTTAAAACAATTTCTCTTTAAGGGCAGCTGTTCTCAATTAGCATAGTCATACTAGCCGGCCTGATTACAACTTGAAAAAGCCTAGACACGAATGTCCTGGGCGTATCAACGCCGTCAGCTTTATGAAGCTGGTGAGTATTAAAAATATATACTCGCAATGTAAAACATACTCTTTTACCATTTCATTTTACAGGTCCATTATTCCAATAATAGAAATATGAATTCAAATTGAAAAATAGTAAAGATAATATCGTAATCATCAATCCTTAAAACATTTGACCGTGCATGAACAATGAAACCATTCTCATCTTACTGACTCTTTTCTCTCGACAACACATCAACCAACTCTCTCCCTCCAGTATCTTGAAACACTAAGATGACCACACTTTAGTACAGGTGTACCAGGGAGTGTCCAATTTGCCTCACACTTTAGTACGGGGTACCAGGGAGTCTCCAATTGTCTCACACTTTAGCCATACCACAGATGCCAGGGAGTGTCCAATAGGCCATACTTTAGCACTACCATGGGTACCAGGGAGTGTCCAAGTCAGCGTCACACACTTTAGCACTACCATGGGCACCAGGGAGTGTCCAAGTTTGTCACCGTCGCATTTCAAGGATACTCTAAATTGCAATCTCGTAACATCATACTATAGTATACCTACCAGGGAGTGTCCAATACGCAATCTCATCCACTTACTCTTTTCACACTAACCATCATTCACCATGCATGTAAACTCGACTCCACGTGTATGTGGATACAACTCTATACAGAAATGTAAATTACTGGAAAACAAGAACTGCGTACGTGCAAGAATAAACAAGTCTTTAATCACTTCTTTATAACAAAACATAACAAACAGGATTCTATTTTAGTGTAATTCCCAAATAGTACTTCAAATACCCTTAAAACTTAATCCAAATTGTTCCTTAACAGAAAACAGACAAAACCCGAAAATGCCAGGTCGCTCGCGAGATATGCCGCTTTTTTCAATTTTCTTATAAAATTCTCCAAACTATCAGAAATTACATATGTAGCGTGTACGGGCTGCTTGCACGATTTTGCACAGAAACTTCATCTTCTTCGTCAGAATTCCCCTATGTCAGTTTTAAGGGTCCTTTTTTGACCCATTTTGAAATCTGAATGCAATCAATCTCTATAACATATGGTTTTCTTCATTTTTCTACAAGGATTACGAATCTATAATCAATTTAACATGAATCGAAATGTAGCTCTCGGATTTTACGAAAAACCAAGAGGCGTCAAAACTTCATTTCTTATATACGTCGCGATACGAATGAATTAGGCTCTAATATTTTAACCGTAGCTTCTATGTACTATAATCTTTCGTAATCATCTCTAAAAATGGATTTTGATTAAGGTTGGAAAATTTATGTTTTCTAGCTTTAAGCTTCCATGGAAGAATTAACAATGGTGACATACAATTCCAAGCATACAAATTGAAATATGTATTACATATCAAGTGAGTTAAGTATACTCACTGCAATAAGAGGATAGAGAATTTGTTGAGAAAGAACTTCAATCAAGAAACCCAGTTCAAGCTATGGCTATGGAGTGAAACTCTCTCTCTCTAAAATATTTTCTGTAAAATCAAACTCTCTGAACTCTCTCTGAGTTTCAGTTTTTAAAACTCCTCCAAAATATGAGAGAGTGTAATGCATATATAGAAGCCAAAATGAGTGAACTTGGGCTCCAATTCCCTTCTCCCTCACTCTACAAATCATTTTCTTTTCTTATTTACTAACTCATAATATACATACACACACATACATATGTAGTTCACACATGTGCAGATTATATAATACAAAGTACACCAAATTGGTTTATAGGAAGGACCAACTCAGGTGTTTGGCAAAATTAGCTTATGGCATAAATAACTCCCACACCAAAAGTCTACCCAAACAAGCCTACCATAGTGATTGGTTGTTTCAAATAAACATAAAGCATATATCAAAATGATTTAGCGGGGAATCCCAAGTCAATGGGAGCTCATCGTAGCATAGATAGTTTTTGCTTATAACTTGGTATTTTTGCGGCACGGCGGTTACCACAAAATTACCAAAAATTAATATAACATAGGGAAAAATTTCCAGTTGTATAAAAAATATGATTTAATTTAAAGCCAATATTTTCACCATTTTGAAAGTACAGTTTTGAAATCCAACACAGGTATTCCTAAACTAAAAAAAATTACGATTTGACCCCAACAAGAGAATTTCTATTAGATCAAAGCAAATAATAGAAGTTATAATATGGAAATTTTATTTAGCAATTAAAGAAAATACCGATTGTTACAGTTTTTGTGAGAAGCAAAATCATATATCGTAAGTGAAATTTCGCTTATAATGTCTGAAATACTAAGTTAAATTTCACTTAGCATATATATCATAATTCAAAGTTGACTTAGGATTTATGATTTCACTTAGTAGCATGTTCTTCCGTAGCACAACTCTACTCCGAATCAGAAGAGGGGTGGATAACACAATCTGAACTTTCTAACTTTCTCTCTGTACAACAACTCTAACTTTCTCTCTCCTCCTCCCTCCATAGCCACTACCACCATCTCTCTTCTTTCTCTAAGTTTCATAATTCTCATGTTGGGCCCATTTGGAACTACGAAATCGCTAAGTTCAGTTCCTCAAACCATATTCAGATATCCTAAGTCAAATTCACTGAGGATATATGTCATAAGTCAAATTTGACTTAAGATTTTTTATTTCACTTAGGATTGCACAATATTGTATACAGACACAGATCAATTGATCACCATCCAACCAAACCAATTACATCTAGAGATAGAGAGAGATCCTCTAATGCCCTTATTTATTTGGGAAAATGGTTCATTATGGTGGAATAAGGGAGGTGAAGAGGAAAAAATCTGTTTTGAGATCAATGTCCAAGGAATAGAAGAGACCGCAGGGCCAAAGGAAAGGTCTTCAGGTCCGAGTGAACCATTGACCCAGTAGTTCAGCGATTACAAGTATGTTATGTGTTTTATTGATTCATTGCTCATGTTAAGCATTCAATCATGTTTAGATTATTCACTAAGCGTAATGCTTATAGAAAATCATTTTTCTTTTCTATTGTGGTACATAACAACCACCATAGGTTTGGACCAAGTCTTGGAGAGAAAGTGATTGATGCGTTAGAGAGGGGTGGGGGGGGGGGGGGGGGGGTTGGAAGTTATTATCTTGCTTCATGTTAATTTTTTTATGAACTTGCAATGATTAGGATTTCTAAAACTTATGTAATTTGTAAACTTTATGTAATTAGTATCTTGTAGATGTTTTGTAACCCTGTAAACCATGGAGTTTGTAACTTGAGATTCAAGTAGTAAAGTTTGGAAATGGTTAATTATGTTCACTAAGTTCTGGATGTGATTTTGTTTGTATTTTGTGCCTTAGTAGTGTGTTTGGGGCTTTGACTTTTTACAAAATGCATGCTTTGCTAGTGTGAACCAGTCGACTGATCGGGTGTACAATCGACTGGATTTGCCTTCATTTTGTAACAGTTTTTACCATACTTAGAATAGTCGACTGTATTAGTTAATGAAGTCAACTGGATCAACATTTTAGAAAATACGTTCACTGTGATACTGGTACAGTCAACCGTACTGGAACCAGTCGACTAGGTTTGGCAACCCCTTTTGCAAACTTGGTCGACTGGATCTTAGGTCAGTCGATTAGATCAGATGTTCTCAGAATGTGTTCTCTGTTGTGCAGATACAGTCGACCGGATCCTCGACCAGTCGACCATATTTACCAATTTTCAAATATGAGTGTTTTAATGAGCATCTGAAGGGAGTTTCTTTTAACCACGCTAATAATTGGTGTTTTATATTGGGTAATCCTTTGTTACACGATCCTAATCTGTGCGTGGAGAGATATGGGCTGACAATTAAGAAGCTACTTCGACAAGGAATTCGTAGTTCATTGAGTTAACTTTGCGTGACCACAAATTTCAAGTCAATCCAAGGTCCGTGCTGAGAGATATGGCAATTCTATGATAGGCGTGTAAATCTGGAAGTGAAGTTGCAACTTTCCTAAATCAGAGGGTCTTTTGACTAGTCGAAGGGGCACGTTCGACTGGTCGAATGAGTCAGTTCTCTTCCTTTGTTTATTTACAAGTTTGCCATTTTGGGGTCTTGTATATAAGTGAACCTTAGGTCCTTTGGATGAATTTATTTTAGTTTTTTATAGCTATTTCTTCTTCCCTCTCTCTCTCTCTCTCTCTCTCTCTTAGGTTTTTCACATTTCCTTTGCATTTACTTCCCTCAACCACTTCCAGTTGTAGTGTGGATACCGAGATTCCACCGCTTCGTTTGCTTTTGAAACTTGTTTGACTTTTGAATCAAGGAAAGAGAAAAGGTCTGTTGAAAACAGATACAGAGTCGCCACTTGGTCTTTAAGGAACCAAGAAACCTAATTTTGACTCACCCAAATGGATAAAGGGCACCGACCCTTCATAACCAAAGAACTTGGTTCGGGGTTTTGGTACGAGAGAGGAAGGAGCCTTTGTCACGACTAAAACACCCTCAACTCGCCCCGTCTCTCGACGGGCCTCAATTAGCATCCAAATAATCATCTTATACCATATTTGGTTCGACAAATAATACTATGATAGTATATTACATCACATAAGAAAATTTGAAAATGGAAGATCTAAAGATAAGATATCATTCATAAGATCTAAGCCAAATATCACACAATGCAAAGTGAGAGATCACACAAATAAACCTAGGAAAAATCATCTAATCATGTATCAAATAATCAAGACTTCCTAATCTAAAGGGGGACATGAATTGTTATTGAAACAAATAAACAAAGAAATCAAAATATGCTTAGCAAGCTAGTATGATGCATGTTAATCTTTGAGAAAAAAGAAGACCTCTCAATCCCCGGGATGGATGAGAAAGGATGATTAGACCGAGGGGAAACATGAACGTGTGATCATGATCATTCCTTATAATCTTCTTAGATTAGGAGTTACAAAAACCCCAAATCTTTGCATGGATGCAATGTATGTATCTAGAATGTGCCAAGGTTGTAGTGTGCTTTGTGTTCATGGATTCCTAGAATGACTTAGAACTCTTAAATCTGTATGAATGGATGGATGAAATCAATATGGGATATGTACAAATGTAGTATGAACTACTTCCTAAGATATGAACTAATTTGGAATGCATATAAGCATCAAATCAAAGAATGAAAGTTAAAATGTGCTTGCTGTGAATAGTGGACAGAACAGTAACATCATCTTTTGGAAATTGAAAAGAGGGGTTAGGAATGTTTTCAATGCATGATTTTTTATGGAGATGTTCCTTATTATGTCTAGAACACAACCCAAAAAGGACAATCTTGAATAGCTATCACAGATTGAGAGAAATCATATAAACAATGAAGGTCACTCAGAAACATAGTCCGTACCGTCGACTGAAATGTTAGAAAATCTTAAAAAATGAAATAGAATGATCTAGAGGCCCATTTTATACAGAGAGTTTCCTAAGACATTGAAGTTTAAGGAAAAAATAAGTTAGGACCACCCCTTTTGGAAAAGTGTTCTGAAAAAGAGGTTGGAAGTGGACCTAGCTGCTGTGACAGCAGAGGCAGAATGTTTGGAAGGAATGTTTGGGTCCAAATGGACCATTTCCAAGTACTTCCAAGTCAAACCAAAAATCATGGGTGTTCTCCAATGAGTTAGGAAGACTTTCCAAGTGGCCTTGCATCCATATGTTGAGTATTGAGTCCTAGGGAAATCTTTGAACTCAGCTCACTCACTGTTTTGACTCATTGTTTTGAAGATTTTGGTGAAAACAAAGTTTTGTTTCTTGAAGCCAACATAAGAGGGATTGAGAGGGGTTTTGAAATAGATGTTTTGAAAGCATGTTTTCAATACTCAATAAGGATTATAGCCACTCAAAATGTCAACATCAAACTTATCATCAAGAACCTCCAAGATTGTTGGAGAGATTTATTTTATTTTGAACATAACTTCAATACATTTCAAGAATACCTTGGAAGTATTGAGGTTATGATCATCATCTATCAAACATGTTTTTGAGGTCAAGAGCTACTATCCATAAGGATTCACTCACCCCAAACTTCATGTCATCACTTAGATGATGATGAACTAGTAAGTAAATAAAGAAAATAAAAAAAGAAATGAGATAAGAAGAGATGAACAATAAATAAACAAGCAAGTAAATAGCAATCAATAGATGATAATCAATGTGATTTTGGACTTGTAGCTTGGTGTTTCACTCATAGATTTTGACATTTGGACATGGAAGTAACTTCCTAACTCAAGAATGCTCAAGAATGGTGATTGGGGGTGTTTGGAATGTGAAGTATAAGAGAGGTAATGGAAGAAAACAAGATTAAAACTCACTTTCTATAGCAAAATAGTAGGAGGAAGCTCCTTTTCTCTCTTCTAAACCTATCTCTATCTCTCTTCTTCTCTACAACTTTTCACGCTTTTGCACTTGGCCCCCCCAAAATGAAGAGCAATGGGGGGTTTATATAGGCCAATTTGGGGTGGTTTTGGGATTTTAGAAGTGTTCCCATTGGTCCCAAACATCTGTGAACATAAAACTACGTCGTTTTGGCTTTCAATTAATCAAATTGGACCCCCCAAAAAAATTACAAAAATGGACTCTGCGAGGGTTGAGTGCCGCGGCGGCACTGGACCAGTGCCGCGGTGGCAGTAGGCCAGTGCCGCGGCGGCACTGCTCCTCAGAAGCCCAGAAAATTACGTTTAGGCCCCCAGAGGTTCCGGTATTCGCGAAAAGGCCCTATTTCGTCCGAAATTCACAGAAAATGCATACGAACTCCAAATTGAGGTTGTGATATACCGTTGGAAAGGTAATGGAGTCTACTTTACATAACAAATAGTTCAGGGATAGGTCACTTTGAAAAGTTTTGCGGTATTCGCGATAAAAGCCGATTTGATCGCCTCTTTCGCCTTCGGAAATTCAAAATAAATTCGTTTAAAATCCAGGAATTATGTGCGATATACTGTTGGAGAGCTGTTGACCTCTAGTATCCATGAAAAATATTTGAAAATTATTTCGATGCCCCGATTCCAAAGTCAAATCTTGGTCAAACCTGGGATTCCCGGGAAGTTCTGGGAACCTCTGGGAGCTCCCAGGAGTTGACGTTTTCGCTCGATTCTCTTTTAAAACTCATTTTAATACTTTTCTAATGATTCCGGTGAATTCGGATGATTTTGGTCAAACTTGGTCAAACCTTGGTCAAACCGATCAACGAGGACTTTCTGGGAACTTCCGGGACTTCCGGGGGTCTCTGGGAGCTGACGATTTTACTTAAAAACTCATTTTATTGTTTTTCTTACGACGTAGCATGTTTCCAGAACTTTAGGACCAAATCTGGGAGTTTTCGGGCTTTCAGGGGCATTTTGGTTATTCTGAGCATTCTGAGAGACAGAACTAACTTCCAAGAGTCCTTTTAAGTCTTTTTCGATCATTGTGAACCACCAAGCTATGGGTCTCCTAAATCTGATAGCCGAAAAAATGGGTTGTCTACAGTTTGCCCCTCTTTGGCAGGAACTTGCGAGGCAACGCATGTCGCAAGCGAGTGCCAAAGTTTTGAAGAGACAGGACTTTTTGGAGGCTACAGATTTAGGATAAAAAGCGTTGCAAAAGATGCAACGATGCTGAGGCTAGTGCTGGTCGCGCTCTGCGCGAGCTGCCTACGTATCCCAGGGGGAATCAGACCAGGGCGTAGTTCAGGGCACAAAGGAATAAATCACACATGCACAACGAGACAGGCAGATGCTATGTTATGAGGATGGTATGCAATGCATGGATGTGATATGAATTGTGTCATGAGTCCTATCATGCCTAGTGTTCTGACCCTAGTATGAGCTGGTGTTGTGGGGCGTGTGCCACTCCAAGTGGACTTATGCTGTGCTAGTATTTCTAACTGTGATGCAGTTATTGACCCGAATAGGGACATCAAGGTTTGAATACTCTGGGTCTTGGAGCAAACTTCTGAATTTTGGGAAGTGTGCTTCGCAAGCAAATGTAGTCAGATGTGGGGTCCATGAGGACTATAATTGGAGATGCAGTTTGACAAATAACCGACGGACATGGAAGCCCTAGAAGTTAAGAGACGGACACAGAAGTCCTGAGACGTCAAGTGATGGACATGGAAGCCCCATTAATGGACATAGAAGCCTAAGATTTTGAATGAGAATGATGAACACGGCATATTTTGAATGAGAGTGATGGTAAACTAATGATGATTAATGAACTGACGATGTACGAATCGAGATGATGAGTCGACAATGAACTACTGTGACTATCATGGATTGGATCAACAGTTGGGCTAACTGTGACCAGAAGAAGTGACGATGCACGAATCGAGATGATGAGTCAACAGTAAACTACTGTGACTATCATGGATTGGATCAAAGTTGGACTAACCGTGACCAGAAGAAGTGACAATGTACGAATCAAGATGATGAGTCAACAGTGAACTACTGTGACTATCATGGATTGGATCAACAGTTGGACTAACCGTGACCAGAAGAAGTGACGATGTACGAATCGAGATGATGAGTCAATAGTGAACTACTGTGACTATCATGGATTGGATCAACAGTTGGACTAACCGTGACCAGAAGAAGTGATGATGATGAATCGAGATGATGAGTCAATAGTGAACTACTGTGACTATCATGGATTAAACTGACGATGTACTAATCGAGAAGACGAGTCGACAGTGAACTACTATGACTGTTGTGATTGAACTGACGATGTACTCATCCAGAAGATGAGTCGACAGTGAACTACTGTGACTGTTGTGATTGAACTGACGATATAATAATCGAGAAGACGAGTCGACAGTGAACTACTGTGACTGTTGCGATTGAACTGACGATGTACTAATCGAGAAGACGAGTCAACAGTGAACTACTATGACTGTTGCGATTGAACTGACGATGTACTAATCGAGAAGACGAGTCGACAGTGAACTGCTGTAACTGTTGCGATTGAAATGACGATGTACTAATCGAGAAGACGAGTCGACAGTGAACTACTGTGACTGTCGTGATTGAACTGACGATGTACTAATTGATATGCCTGCTGGGGTATTAAACTGAATCTGTTGGGGATGAAGCGACTCTTTCTGGGATCTCTCTTCAACTACTTCTCTTGACCGGGAACCAGGATTCAAATTCGAATCTCTCATAGTTGATCAAATCTTGCTGGCCCAGAACCGGGATCCATCAACAGCCACTCATGGACTTGTGTTGCTTGGAGATGAAGGAAAATCAACAGCCACTCATGGACTTATGTTGCATGGACGAGGGAAGGTAATCAACAGCCACTCATGGACTTATGTTGCAAGGAGATGATGGTCAACTTTCGATGGTTTGGAAAGGGATGAAATTCGCATTTGCCCTAAGTTTGGACGCTTCTCATGCTGACGCCTTAACCGGTACAGTAATGGTGTTTGGTACTCCTGCTGGTATTGGCATGCTCTGTTGTAGTCTCAAATGTGTAAGTCAACAGTAATGGTGTTTGGTACTCCTGCTTTTATTAGTCACTGTTGACTTACACATTTGAGACTACAACAGACTCAAAAACTTGACAGACATTGACGCACGAGGATGACACATTTGACACAAGTTCGTTTTGTCAAAACTTGATGTGCTTTTGTTATAAACGATGTACCATTTCTCTTTTGGTGTTCACCCCTCATCTTAACATGGTAGCACTTTACTGATAAATCTAATTTTTGAAAATTCCTCCCTAGTGATCTAGTCAATTTTCTGCTTCTCCCAGGAAGTGCTTTGAATTAGTGCCTTAGCTTTTAGAGTAAAAGATGCTCTATTTCAAAATTTTCAAAACAACTTGGTAACTTGAAAACTCGCCCTTGGTGTGAAGGGATTGTGTTAGGCAAACGGAGTTTGCCCCTAGTTTGAGGTGTACAAAGTGGGATTCATAAGCAAACAAGGTGGGTGACCGAAGTTTGCCCCTAGTTTGGATGATGGTTTATTGGAGGTTTTGGGCAAACGAGGTAGGTGACCGAAGTTTTCCCCTTGTGTGAAGGGTAGTTAGTAAAAGTCAGGCAAACGAGGCGGGTAGCCGATGTTTGCCCCTAGTGTGGAAGGTGATTTTCTGGCTTGAGGCATGGACCGTGACTTTAATCTCTCAAATGCTCATAACTTTTGCCTAGGCACCAGTGAGGTGACCTAGCAAGCTCTTTTCTCTCTTTTGTTATTGCTCACCTTGGATTTAACTCTAATTATTGCCTAGGCGTCCTTTCGGATTTTCGACCTAGCGAGCCATCCTTCTTTTTTTCTTTTTTGAAAGTCTGCCTACGTACCCCCAAGTGGGGATCAGGTCCAACGTAGTTCAGGCCATGGTCGGAAAGAAGCGGGTTGATTTTTAGGTAGGTGGGGTGACCGAACCGTTGTGGTTGCCTACGTATCCTCGAGCGGGAATCAGGTCAAGTGTAGTTCAAGTCAAGGCTTGAAAGAAATTGGGTATGAGGGTTTCTCAAACCAATCGTCAAATAAGTTCAAACTTGAGCCACTTGTGGTAGCTTTGAATAAAGGAATTCAGTTTCAATCTCCCTTTCTTTTCTTTTTCTTTTTCTTTTTGTTTTATTTTGAGGATTGATCCTTTTCACTTTCGCCTAGCCAGTCAATTTTGCTTTTTAATATAGTCGATTCTTGTGAGATCTTTCAATCGCAATCTCAGAATTCCAGAATGTGCATGTCAGCTCTCTGAATTTATTTGTGGTCATTCCGTGCCTTTTGAAATGTGATCTTGGCACGTTCTTTAGATGTATCTTGAAGCGTATGATTTTCTCATTTGTTTCATCAAAATTTTCTCCAACATTTCGACTGGCTAGGGTCAGATTTTGGAAATCAACACCTTTTTCAGCTCTAACTTTTGCCTAGGTGCCCTTTTGGGTTTTCAACCTAGGGAGCTTTTCCTTTTCTTTTCTTTTCTTTTCTTTTCTTTTTCTTTCTTTTTTTTTTGTTTTTTTTTTGAAAAGTGGAGATGAAACTCACTGAAATGTTTGGCCACCATCAAGGGCTAAGTTTGCATTGCTTTCAATCGGACAGATTGCGTGGCTCCCAATTGGATTGGGCTTAAGGCTTCGAAATGGTGGAAAAGGGGTGTTGGGCAAGCTCCAAGTCAGTTTCAAGTATGTCTTTTCAAGATTGAGGCAAGAGCATCTTTAAATTCTTAAAGTAAGACTATTCAATTCTCAACTCTTCATCAGTGTCAGCGTGAAATCGACTTTAACCTTTCAGGATTCTTTTTTTGTTTTGTCGTAGAAAAATTATTAGCAGAGTAATATCCATGGTAATTTGAAAAGTGACACTTTAGTTTAGTGATTCATGCATTTATGACTAGGCACATCAGATTAAGCAAAATGAGATTTCATTCCATCAATAGAGAAGGGTTACAGACTTATTAACAACTCGATGACAGACAGACTCGATCACCAGACTAGAATTGAAATGGACTCGGAACATAGAACAGACTCAACTTGACTCGACCCGGTCTCAAATGGAGTGCCTTTGCGACCCATTTATTTTTCTTATTCTATTTTTTTAGCAGAAGTTCCAAACACAGTCACTTTACTGCATAGCTTCAACACTCATTGGCATCATCAAAGGGATCACCCGAGCGGTTGATCCAAGCCAAGATAGTGGATAGGATTAGGATGGGATACATCCTCTATGAGGTTCTGAATGTCATGGCGGAGGCGGATGCATTGATCGGTGGCATGGCCTAGATTTTGGTGGTAAGCACATCATAGGCTCATGTTGTAGTGGGAGGGTATGGGATCCGGTAGCGGTTTGTGAGGGAGGAGCTGTAGGTGGCCCTTTCTGAGTAGGTGGTCTAAGGCTGTGGAAAGAGGAACATCAAGTTTGGAGAATTCGCGAGGGCCTTTTGGGCGATTTGGCGGAATGGACTGGTATGGACAAGGGCGCAGGCCATTGATTGTTTACTAAGTGCATTGATATCCGGGGAGTCCAGGGAGTAGTTAGGTCTCTTGGACTGGTGTTGGGGTTCATCCTTTTTGAACTTTCCTTCTCTGATGGCATCCTCTATTCTGGTGCCTATTTCAAATAGCTCTTCTAATGTGGAGATGGATTGGTAGAATAGCTTGTCATGATATACTGGTTGCATGTTCTTGACCAGCATACATACTTGCTCTTTCTCAACAGGTCTGTGGATCATTTGAGCCACTTTATTCCTCCATCTGCTCAAGAACGCAGTGAAGGACTCATTGAAGTTCTGCCTGGTAGTCTCTAGATCCCGGATGGTGATATCAAACTCTTGGTTGTAAGAGTAGTGATCAATGAAAGTTCTAGCAACGTCTTCCCAGACTCGGGTCTTGGAGGCTTCAAGGGTTAGGAACCAGGATAGTGCGGCATTCTTAAGGGTTTGCGGGAACAGCATCGCAATGTGCTCATGAGTGCAGCCCATCGATTGGAAGATGCTCATGCACAACTTGATGTGACTTTTTGGATTCCCTGTTCCGTCGAAACGGTCGATGGCAGGCATCTTGAAATTCTCTGGCAGTTTCAGCTTGATGGGCTCAAAGAGGCCTTCCAGGTCTAACATATAATCATCGACCCCCTTGCTTTTCCTCAGTACGCTTTCCAACTTGTCAACCTTATCCATTTTCTCTTGAAGCTTCTTCTCATACGCAAACGGTGGGACCCCTTGAAACCAGTCTTCCTCCCCATTATTCTCAGGTGGGGGTGGTTCAAACCCCGGTGGTGGAAACCCGGGCGGAGGTTGCGGCCGCTGCTGCTTCAATTCTTCCATAAAACTCAAAACTTGGGCCAGGCGATCAGATTGCTGGCATATGGTTGTTCCCAACACAGTGACCTTATTTTCCAATTCTTCTTAATTCATGCTGAAGTAAGCTGTCGGACTGATTCTGATCAATCGATTATCCGAACTCCTGACCCACGAAGAGGACCCTGACTGCTGACCTTGGGAATCTATACTGACCTGACAGATTTTGAGAGGACTAGATTAGATCTTGACAGTGGTGACTTTTGACAGACAAAGACGGTGATGTGAACCGACTCAAGACAGTGCGTGCAGATTGATGGGGAATGGTGCATGCAAATTGGATAAGCATGCGGATGTAAGTCCTAATCTATATGATGCTTCTATTTCTAACAGACAACAGTTAAACAAATAAGGTCCTAACCATACAGAGTGTGCTAACCTTACTTTCCAGTATGACCACCAAGGGATAACAGGGATTTCTGGGATACTTCGGGTAATTTTGGACAGAGTTTCTGGGAGAAACTGGTTAATATGGTTATATCTGGGGTATCTGGACAGAGTTTCTGGGAGAAACATGTTTATATCTGGGATATCTGGACAGAGTTTCTGGGAGAAACAGGTTAATATGTGGTTATATCTAGGATATCTGGACAGAGTTTCTGGGAGAAACAGGTTAATATGTGGTTATATCTGGGATATCTGGACAAAGTTTCTAGGAGAAACTGGTTAATATGGTTATATCTGGGGTATCTAGACAGAGTTTCTAGGAGAAACAGGTTAATATGTGGTGATAGTGATCATACTGTCTAGCAGGTTTTCATACTCCTATGTCTTAGGACCGATAAACAAGGTTTGCGGTGTATATCTTTGTGAGCATGGAGCAGACATCCTTGTCATGGTGCCTAGGCAGGTCAACTCAATGTAATCACATGTGAGTGATTGCCTTGGGAATCATAAGAAAGAGGTTCTGTTCTATGCTACATAAGCGTCTACACCGCTCAGGTAATCCCATCAGGGCATACAGCAGTTATATCACATTGTCCTATCTGAAAAGATAAATGAACAGTCCTATGAAAGGTTCTACAGGAATCTATATGCAAAGGCTGGGTTTAGTCAAAGAGGGTCCGTTGACGAGAGTTCCAATATACCGTCAGAGAGACAGTACGGAGGTTTTTACTCTTTTTGATATACCTTGGAAGGTACAGTATCAACGGTGACTTGTGCCCTGGCACAGCAAGACCTGAACAATGTCAGCGCCGCGTTTCAGACACAGTCGGAGGGGGAAAATGCAAGAGTGCAATGCGGTGAACCAAACACGGTAAAAAAATATGATTTTAAGGATGCTTCTTATGAGTCAAACCTCTGTATTATTTTGTTTTAAAATAAAAATGCCCAGCAGAGTCGCCAGATTGTGGATACCGGGATTCCACCGCTTCGTTTGCTTTTGAAACTTGTTTGACTTTTGAATCAAGGAAAGAGAAAAGGTCTGTTGAAAACAGATACAGAGTCGCCACTTGGTCTTTAAGGAACCAAGAAGCCTAATTTTGACTCACCCAAATGGATAAAGGGCACCGACCCTTCATAACCAAAGAACTTGGTTCGGGGTTTTGGTACGAGAGAGGAAGGAGCCTTTGTCACGACTAAAACACCCTCAACTCGCCCCGTCTCTCGACGGGCCTCAATTAGCATCCAAATAATCATCTTATACCATGTTTGGCTCGACAAATAATACTATGATAGTATATTACATCACATAAGAAAATTTGAAAATGGAAGATCTAAAGATAAGATATCATTCATAAGATCTAAGCCAAATATCACACAATGCAAAGTGAGAGATCACACAAATAAACCTAGGAAAAATCATCTAATCATGTATCAAATAATCAAGACTTCCTAATCTAAAGGGGGACATGAATTGTTATTGAAACAAATAAACAAAGAAATCAAAATATGCTTAGCAAGCTAGTATGATGCATGTTAATCTTTGAGAAAAAAGAAGACCTCTCAATCCCCGGGATGGATGAGAAAGGATGATTAGACCGAGGGGAAACATGAACGTGTGATCATGATCATTCCTTATAATCTTCTTAGATTAGGAGTTACAAAAACCCCAAATCTTTGCATGGATGCAATGTATGTATCTAGAATGTGCCAAGGTTGTAGTGTGCTTTGTGTTCAAGGATTCCTAGAATGACTTAGAACTCTAAAATGTGTATGAATGGATGGATGAAATCAATATGGGATATGTACAAATGTAGTATGAACTACTTCCTAAGATATGAACTAATTTGGAATGCATATAAGCATCAAATCAAAGAATGAAAGTTAAAATGTGCTTGCTGTGAATAGTGGACAGAACAGTAACATCATCTTTTGGAAATTGAAAAGAGGGGTTAGGAATGTTTTCAATGCATGATATTTTATGGAGATGTTCCTTATTATGTCTAGAACACAACCCAAAAAGGCCAATCTTGAATATCTATCACAGATTGAGAGAAATCATATAAACAATGAAGGTCACTCAGAAACATAGTCCGTACCGTCGACTGAAATGTTAGAAAATCTTAAAAAATGAAATAGAATGATCTAGAGGCCCATTTTATACAGAGAGTTTCCTAAGACATTGAAGTTTAAGGAAAAAATAAGTTAGGACCACCCCTTTTGGAAAAGTTTTCTGAAAAAGAGGTTGGAAGTGGACCTAGCTGCTGTGACAGCAGAGGCAGAATGTTTGGAAGGAATGTTTGGGTCCAAATGGACCATTTCCAAGTACTTCCAAGTCAAACCAAAAATCATGGGTGTTCTCCAATAAGTTAGGAAGACTTTCCAAGTGGCCTTGCATCCATATGTTGAGTATTGAGTCCTAGTGAAATCTTTGAACTCAGCTCACTCACTGTTTTGACTCATTGTTTTGAAGATTTTGGTGAAAACAAAGTTTTGTTTCTTGAAGCCAACATAAGAGGGATTGAGAGGGGTTTTGAAATAGATGTTTTGAAAGCATGTTTTCAATACTCAATAAGGATTATAGCCACTCAAAATGTCAACATCAAACTTATCATCAAGAACCTCCAAGATTGTTGGAGAGATTTATTTTATTTTGAACATAACTTCAATACATTTCAAGAATACCTTGGAAGTATTGAGGTTATGATCATCATCTATCAAGCATGTTTTTGAGGTCAAGAGCTACTATCCATAAGGATTCACTCACCCCAAACTTCATGTCATCACTTAGATGATGATGAACTAGTAAGTAAATAAAGAAAATAAAAAAAGAAATGAGATAAGAAGAGATGAACAATAAATAAACAAGCAAGTAAATAGCAATCAATAGATGATAATCAATGTGATTTTGGACTTGTAGCTTGGTGTTTCACTCATAGATTTTGATATTTGGACATGGAAGTAACTTCCTAACTCAAGAATGCTCAAGAATGGTGATTGGGGGTGTTTGGAATGTGAAGTATAAGAGAGGTAATGGAAGAAAACAAGATTAAAACTCACTTTCTATAACAAAATAGTAGGAGGAAGCTCCTTTTCTCTCTTCTAAACCTATCTCTATCTCTCTTATTCTCTACAACTTTTTAAGCTTTTGCACTTGGCCCCCCCAAAATGAAGAGCAATGGGGGATTTATATAGGCCAATTTGGGGTGGTTTTGGGATTTTAGAAGTGTTCCCATTGGTCCCAAACATCTGTGAACATAAAACTACGTCGTTTTGGCTTTCAATTAATCAAATTGGACCCCCCAAAAAATTACAAAAATGGACTCTGCGAGGGTTGAGTGCCGCGGTGGCACTGGGCCAGTGCCGCGGCGGCAGTAGGCCAGTGCCGCGGCGGCAGTAGGCCAGTGCCGCGGCGGCACTGCTCCTCAGAAGCCCAGAAAATTACGTTTAGGCCCCCAGAGGTTCCGGTATTCGCGAAAAGGCCCTATTTCGTCCGAAATTCACAAAAAATGCATACGAACTCCAAATTGAGGTTGTGATATACCGTTGGAAAGGTAATGGAGTCTACTTTACATAAAAAATAGTTCAGGAATAGGTCACTTTGAAAAGTTTTGCGGTATTCGCGATAAAAGCCGATTTGATCGCCTCTTTCGCCTTCGGAAATTCAAAATAAATTCGTTTTAAATCCAGGAATTATGTGCGATATACCGTTGGAGAGCTGTTGACCTCTAGTATCCATGAAAAATATTTGAAAATTATTTCGGTGTCCCGATTTCAAAGTCAAATCTTGGTCAAACTGGTCAAACCTGGGATTCCCGGGAAGTTCTGGGAACCTCTGGGAGCTCCCAGGAGTTGACGTTTTCGCTCGATTCTCTTTTAAAACTCATTTTAATACTTTTCTAATGATTCCGGTGAATTCGGATGATTTTGGTCAAACTTGGTCAAACTTGGTCAAACCTTGGTCAAACCGATCAACGAGGACTTTCTGGGAACTTCCGGGACTTTCGGGGGTCTCTGGGAGCTGACGATTTTATTCGATTTTACTTAAAAACTCATTTTATTGTTTTTCTTATGACATAGCATGTTTCCAGAACTTTAGGACCAAATCTGGGAGTTTTCGGGCTTTCAGGGGCATTTTGGTCATTCTGAGCATTCTGAGAGACAGAACTAACTTCCAAGAGTCCTTTTAAGTCTTTTTCGATCATTGTGAACCACCAAGCTATGGGTCTCCTAAATCTGATAGCCGACAAAATGGGTTGTCTACATGTAGTAGTTAATGCTAGAAAGAGAATATTGATCTTGTAATCTTGTCACTTGAAGCATTTATTGAAGTTTTTAGCATCCATTTGAGGTTTTTAATGATGTTCTTTATGGTTTGATATGGTTTCTGTAGATCTTCCCTCTTTTTTTTTTCTATTTACATTTCCTTAGTCATGAATAACTAGATTATGTAGGTTGGGGATCATAAACCCACCAATGGACCACTTGTGCTTGAATGCTTAATGTTTTCAAGCATTTCTACAGTTCATTTGTGTGAAAACCAAGGTCTTCACATTTGATGTCTTGCATCTTTGATTGTTCAAACCCTAGTTTTCAATACATGTTTGATAGTTTTCCTAAATGGGATTTTCTACCCTTCAATGTGCTTTAGACATTGAAACCCCTTGTTTTCGCAGTCTAAGGTGGGGGGGATGCTCCCTAATCTCTATTTTCTCAACTTTTCACACCTTAAATCAAGTTTACTTGTTTCGAATTAGTTAATTCTCAATCTTAAGTTTATTTTAGATTTTAGTTGTAATTAACTCGTAACAAACTGTTGGGAATTTAACACGCGGAACCAAATTCCCCCAAATAAACACATACACATGAGCAGTAATTAAACATGCACACCAAAGAAAAGACACACAGATTTCTACGTGGTTCGGCCAAACACCTGCCTACGTCCACACCTGAGAGATCCATTCTTCACTATTGAGTAAAACATGGTACAAGTTACATGAATTAAATCCCATAACCCAAATACAAAACCCTTGTACTCTCCCCACTCAATACCCCAAAGAACCTGACACAATTAATCACTGTAACATAGAGAAATCACAGAGATAAATAAATACCCATCCATACCTCACATCCCTATAACGCTGTGAACACCCCTCACAGAAAACCCCAATGATTAATCTCTCTCACCCTAGACCATGCACCCCCATGAGGGGAGACCCCCAACTTGGTACACCAAGGGCTTACAAATTCCTATACAACATCCCTATATATAGAGTTTGAAACCCATTACTTATTGTACAAGTAATACAACTCTATCATAAAGGAAACCAAATCACAATAGGAATCTAGCCAAATCACAATCCCTAAATTAATGGGATTATCCCACATGTGATATAACCCCAACACAAACAACCATCATCTTTTCTTTATCTTAATTTTATTCTTCCTTTTAGCATAGTAATTAGTTACTAAAACTTCCTAAACATAGTTGTATTTCAATCCTTGTGGAATCGATCTCGGTCTTACTGAGTTACTACTTGAGTCGATAGCTTGCATTTGAGCTAACAACCTTTTTAGGCGACCAACACTTGGTCAACAAAAAATTGTAAATGGTTTTGTACCTCTTCACATTTCCAAAGAGCAAGATCAATACCCATCCGTGCACCAAATCATTATGTACACTACTTTGCAACAACTTGTTCCATCACTAATGTATTAAATATCATTAGATAGTCCCAAACATCATAACAATTGACGTTATATTATGGCCTTAGTTTTGAGTAGTATAATTTTTATACTAAATCATCTTCCAAAACATGCTTGTGGAAAAATGCAGAGAGCTGTGTGACTTAATCTAGAGGGAACCTTCCTCTCTCTAGATTTTCTAGAGAGAGTAAAGATGTTGGTGCCTTAGCTGCCTCCACCCCCCTCTGTTTCGGCATCCAGCCCCTTTTCTCTCTCTCTCTCTCTCTCTCTCTCTCTCCATGTTTTGTCCCTGTCCAAATCAGGGCATGTTTGGCTCCTCCGCTTCCTCTGTGAAGCTTTTTCTCTTCCATTGTCAAGATTATTTTCCTTATCTCGCATGACTTTTCCTTGGGTTCAAGATGGTAGATGTTGCCCAGACTAGTCTTACAATAGTAGATTGGTTTTTTTTGTCTTCATTGTGTTATGATTGGTGGCATAGTAGGCTGAATAGCAATTTTGTTTCTCAACCAAAAAATGTAGTAAAGGTTAAGCCAATGGTTTAGGAACCACAAAAGAGTGACGTTAATGATTCGTTTGTTTACTTTTTCCCATATCATTTATGATTGATTAGCTACGAATCTCCTAATTTTTTTGGGTGCATGAAAGAGTGCTTAAGTGTGTTGAATTGATCAATGAGTCATCAACGATAAGTGGGTATGTAAAGATTGGTCCAAGTGTGTGCCACAAATTCTAATTGATGTACTTGATATTAGAATCTTGAGCTATAAAAAAATGATGGTAGTATAGGAGTTTTGCTAAAGAGATTTGGTTGGGTTGAAATACCAAGTCATTTGTATCCCCATTATAATCAACACTTTTCATAAATCAATAAATCACACTGTCTTTAATATTCCGTAAATCTCTCTCCCATATTCTCAGCCTCTCTTATCGATTTAAAGTGCCCTTGACATCCTCTGTGTCTCTGGCTCTCTCTCCCTCTCTCTCTCTCTCTCTCTCTCTCTCTCCTGCTTCATCGAGGTATGATACTTTCCTTCTTGGTTTCAAGCTCTACTTCATTGGATTTCTTTTTATTATTTTTTTTCATTATTTGTCTAGTGATTGAGTTTTTTTCTTTTAACTTTTTTTTCTTCTTTTGTTTTATTTCTCCAGTGAATGATGTCGGTTCTGGGTCATGATTTTTGTTAGAGCAACACCCAATAAGGTTTTGTTGAGAAGAGTGTGGAAAGGAGGCAAAAGAAACAAATTTTGATTGCTAAAGTTTCAATTGAGTTGCATAGTTTGTTTGCATAGCAGTGACTGTAGTATAATGTTTATAGTTAAGTCGGTTGTTATGGTTGATGACAAAAAAAGTTATGCATGAAGCATATGCAACATGCATGCTAGGTCCCCTCAGGTCATGTGCTAATATAAAACATGGAAATGGAATTGTATTCATTATTATCTAACTACTTGATGATTTTATTTACAATTTTAATTGTCTAACTAATCGATGAGTTTATATTTAATTGTCATTTTTGACACTGTAAACACATATTCCATGTTTACTTCAATTGATAACTTCTTATGAAAATCAAGTAGGACTATTATCACATGTGAATCACATTTGGGATACAATTTGGAAAGCATCATTTACCCATTTTTTTTTTACCTGTGCCCATGGCCACGGGCGATTACTAGTATGTACATACACATCATTTTTGGCTTTCTAACCTAAATAATTGGATTTGCCCCCCACCCAAAAAAAGAAAAAAAAAGGAAAAAGGAAACAAAAGCAAAAACAAACAAACAACCCCTAGAGAACGAGTTTAGTCCAGATATTCCTCACCATTCACCCTCTTAAACCACTTTTTACAAGTCACCCCAAATGATCCCCCCCCCCCCCCCCCAAAAAAAAAAATACACATGTGATCAATTCATTTAAATCAATAATTCATCTTAGGTTCCTCTGTAATTGGTCATTTATTGCTTTTTAGTTTTTGTAGACTTATGTTCAATGAGTAATGCTATACTTTTCAAAATTGAATTTTATTTTTTGTAAATACTGTCAATTGTACCACACACAGTGACAGATAGTACTACAATATGTGGTACAACTATTAAGTCATTCAAGTTTCAAATTTGCGAAGCATATCATTATTCATATTATATTGTAGTCACAGTAATGCTATGCTTCTCAAATGCATTGTCAGTTGTACCAAGTGCTCTACCAATCACTACCATAACAAGGGATATAAGTGTTTAAGCTATTTGGGAACCAAATTTGAGACGCTAATCATTGTAGTCAATGTAAAAGGGCATAACACCAAGTAATGCTATGCTTCTCAAAATTTCTATTCCCAAAGTGCTTCCCAAATGATGTGACAGTGTGATCAGGTATAATATAGTAGGACCAATTGAATTTTGATTGTAGTAATGCTATGCTTACAAAATTTCTATCCCAAAAGTGCTTCGCAAATGACGTGGCAGTGGGATCAAGTCTAATACAGTAGGACCAGGTGAATTTTGATACAACCAAATCCCAATGTCACGTCATTTGAGAAGCTCTTTTAGGGAAATTTGGGAAGCATATCTAGCATTACCCTAATACCTAATAAAGTATACAAACCCTTTTTTTGGTCAAACTAGATAGACTTTAACAATTGTGCAAATAATCATGAATAAGTTGAGTTTTATCATATATTTCTTTAAGCCGCTTAAATTAGTAAAAGTGTTTTAAGAATTTGACTACACTAATTTGTTGATTAAAAAAACTATTACTATTTTTTTTTTGGAACACTATGTACCTATTATCTCTTATTCTACAATACCCTCAAATGCTGTGGGCTCCGAGAAAATACTGAATGTAATGGTGATACCACATTACCGAGCCTACGTAGTGTCACCAACCAATGACTTTATCATAATTAATCAATTGGGCATCAGGAGAAATTATTTAGTGTAACTGTCATACCATGTCAGCATGTTGATGAGGAGTGACTGTGTAATCTAGACTATGCCGATGATTCTTGGGATGGACTTTCTAAGGAAGGCGCTGGCCTTACCCACCCCAAATATTTGGTGCATGGTGCTAACTAGTGCTGAGGGGCCTACGATAGTTCTAGTGATTTGGGAGGCGCATCTGCATAATGAGTCACTTGCCACTATTGAGAAGGTCGAAGGACCCAGCGAGACCAAGGATGAGGAGAAGGCTTCAACTGATGCAAGCACCAGTAGTAGCTCGTAGGGAAAGAAGTATTATGTTGAAGTCTTGAAGAGATCAATATGCCATAGCATGACGTGGGCGTCATGGCTTGGGTAAGGAGAATGCATGTCATAGAGAGCCAGTTTAGGGGACCAAAGCTTGGGCTCAAGTCATGGCATTGCTTAGGGTAATGAATTTTTGTGGAGGCTTGGGCAAATCTAGAAGATTCTAGAAGGGTCCAGAGCATTTTAGAGAGATCTAGAGTGGTCTGGATACATTTAGAGTAGTTTGGCAAGTCCTAGAGAGTTTTTGGAAGGTTCCAGAGGAGTTTAGAAGATTGGAGACAAGTCTGGAAGTTCGTGGAAGGTTCTGGAAGACTATGGAGGATTGCAAAAGATTCTACTATATTCTAGTAGTATTGGAAAACTCTAAAACCTAGTGGAAGCTTGTGGAGAATGGTGGATGTCTAAGGGTGTTTCAAGAATGTTCTGGAAACTCATTGGCTACCATTGGATCAAGAACATCTCAACCATCCAGTAGGGAGCGAGATGGCTATAAAAAAGGGTAGGCTTCATTTGTACAAAGACACAGAAAATGTGAGCTTCAATTGTGGAGTGATAGCAATTGAGAGCTAGTGAGGTAGAAAGCTTATAGTGGCTACGTGAGTGCCTTGTAAAGATCTTTGTACACCCATTGTTTTGTATAGTGGAGTTCTTATCCTTAAACCTTCTTGTTTGCTTTTAGTGTTGTGTGCATGTGTTGTCTCTAAGTGTGAGTAGAGAGTCATTACCACACTAAGGCAAGGAATGAGGGTTAAAGAATCTTGGGAAGAATGACTTTGTTATGAAACGAGTGGGGGATAATTACTCAATTAGGAGAGTAGATGGAGGATAAAGTGAATTACATCAATGATGGACGAGATAGACTTTAAAAATTGTACGAATAATCAAGGATATAGGTTTTTCATATATTTCTTTAAGCCGCTTAAATTAGTACGTTTGCTGGGTTCCCCACCATTCTTGGTATTTAGGCGTGACATTATCCATTTTTTTCTCGATAAAGTAAAATGCATTAACCAATTAATTGGCTTAAGTGCTTTAATCACTTACCAAAATTTTGAAGATTTGGATAGCAATAAAACATGATTTACTAGGATACTGTCTATAAATCTATAACAACTATAGAATAAAATCATATCAAACTCAAACTCTACTACTAAAAATGTATAAATAGAGTACCTGATCTATTTGTGTATTTGTTTACGTATTCTATTCTCTACTTTTTTACTATATATAAACAAAGATAGAAGAACAAAACTATACACTTAATTCCTGTTTTTGGGCAAGTAACACTTATATCAACATTACCATGTTTAATGGAAGAGCATCTCCTGCAATGAAATTATTTATAGCCAAGAGCCAAGTAGTATGGTGGATGGCCATTTTTTTTCACTGCTACAATATAAGGTCATGTTTGTTTTGTGGGACTAAGGGTGAGACTGGTCTAAGTTAATTTTAATTAAATAGTCTGTAGTTAGGATATGCTTACACACAAAAAAATTTCAATTGAAAGTAAATAGTCCCTCATATGGAAAAATTATTCCATGTAATTGTCATACTTTGTGGTGGCTATTGTGATCTATTCTTTACTATTAAAACCTATGTAGAACCCACATAATACTCAAAAGTTGAACTCACACAAGATAATATCTCTCGTATGAGGGACTATCTAATTGTAGGCGTTGTGATATTAGTCCCTTCTATAAAATCATAACATGTTTATTTCGCATGACTAAAGAGGGGATAAAGAGAAATTGAACTGATGATCCATTTTAATTGAATAGTCCAGTGATTGATGCGGCTATTCCACACGGGACTATTTGTCCATTGTAAAAGAATAGTCCCCCCAACCCCCCCCCCCCAGTATGAGGGAGTAAGTTATTCCATGAGCCAGATTTGGATGACAGGGAGGGGATTGGGAAAATAGTCACTTTTAATTGGTATATGTTAAATGGACTAATAGTCCATTTTCCTCCCCTTAATAGCCAAACATGGCCTTTCCTGGCTTTGAAATGTTGGTATGTTCATAACACCTCAAAACTGAGTCATTTGTGATTGGGTTAGTTTTCTTTAAACTTCTATTTTTTTATTTCAAAAAAGAAAGAAAAGTGCTTAGATTTCCACTTACAAAAGTGAATGCCATTTTTAAGAGAGACAACAAACGGGACCTCTAGTCGAAAGCTTAGGTCTCACCTCATAAAGGTTATCATTGGGATAGTTTTTAGCCAAAAGACTTTCGTTTTCCCATTAAAGCACAAAAGCAAAAGCTTTGCCAAAAGGGCTCTAAAAACAACAGCCTTTTTCCTAACATACCAAAAAGAAATTTTATTTCTCTCTTTCTATATATATGACTTCTATGAGCATAGCAACTGACATACTATTTCTTTGTTGACATGGTAATTGACTATTTTTGAAGGAGTTGAGTACTCTCGAATTTTCTAAATCCAAAGTTTTTTTTTTGCTAAACAAATAAAGAGCATAAAAATTATTTGGCATATGAGCTTGTATATCAAAATTGACATGCCAAAAAGATTATTTTAATACTTTGACTCCCACATTGAGGCTACAAACATTCATAAAAGAAAAAACAAAAAGTGAATGTAATAAAATAATAGCTTTGACATAATGGTTGTAGTTCTGATTTTTAAGAAAGTCAAATTTGAAGTTGCCAAGTTGCAACATAAACCTTCAAATGAATTTGCATGTCATCTTCAAATTTAAAGGTTCAGTTGGAGATAGGGGTGCAATTACGAACAGAAATAAGAGTTGCCATGTTGTGGATATCGCAGGCTAGCCACGTTTCAACTTTTTTAAATTCAAAATACGAGTCGCCACTTAATTTTTAAAGGAAAATTAAGAAACCATTTTAAAAGCAAACTGATCTTTTGGAAACCAAAGATTTCTAGGACCGGGGATTATAGAATGAGAGGGAAAGGAGCCCGGCGGAGTAAAACACCCCCTGTCATCCTATCTCGTGATAGGCCTCTACTCAACATCATTTTTAATCAAATTATTAATCTAACCATGTCCTCAACTAATACATATATATATATATACACATTCCAAAAGCATGTCGAAAAGGGTGCACGATTGCTAACGATAAAGCGGCATACAAAACCACATATTTCAAATAGCTAGTAAAATGATATGCAATAAGGAACAAAGGAACTTACCCGGGATCCAGCCACGAATGTTAAACGTGCAATGCATACAAATATATAAAAAAAAACCTTAAAAAGGTCTCTAACACATATATACACATAAAGCAAACCATATTCTAAGGTGTCGGGCATGAAGTCAAAAATCAATAAAATTAAATAAAACAAAAATAAAAGGTGGTTCAAGAAGCCATACCTTAATAGCGCTAAAAAACAAAGGTTAGTCTGCATGCTTGAACAAAAATAATATTAAATTCTCTCATAATACTAACAAAGATAGAGAAGATTGACAAAAATCATGAATTTTTCCCAATCATCGAAGTCACGACATTCCTATAGATATACAAGTCTCAACGGGGAGCCAATGTAATGTCCATATAGAAATCGCATGTCCTCAACATGGTTGAAGAGAATTCATACCTAATTTCAACCCATAAAAATTTATTTCTACGATTTACAAGCTAATATCCTAAGATACAAGTATTACTACTAGACGAGATGATTATGAATGCATGAGAATGGATAAGACATGAACAGTTCATTGATTTGGATCATTCAATCTCTGGAATTGAGTTGAATTAATCATAATCAAAACACATTTCGAGCCTTAAGGCATGAAAAAACCATTTGGATCAAAGTTAGCAAGATTTACCAAACTGCCTCAGGTTTCTAGAATTGACAGAGAAGAAACCTAAGATTACAAAAATAGAAAAAGCATAGTTCCCCTTGCTTGATTTCAAAGATTTTTGAGTATGTCATGAATATGCATGTCTGGTTTCTAAACCAAAAAGAAAATTAAGAATCAAACAGTACAATCTCCAGGAATTGGACCATAACCAGACATCACTCAAATTTATAAACTCTTTGTCCAGAGATCTTGTATGATTTTCTAAAACTAGTAAACGAATCTGAATCACTTCAATACTTTTAGAGGATCTGTTAGCTCATGAAACTTCATAGAAAAAAATTTAAAGCTTAAATTTTTTGATTAAAGCTCTGATCCATTCATTTTAAAAAGATGCAATTGTTTTGAAATTTTGGACAGAGAACAATTGGGTTGCAAAACCCATAACCAATCCATTTTAACCATAAAATATCATCAAAACAAAAATTTTCAGTGGTACATCCATGAGTTAGAAACAAATTCCAATTGGTCTCATCCAAATTCAATGGATCATGATTTAACTAAAAATCTTTGATCACAGGTCATCATTTGAATCACTGCACCATTGTTGAATTGTGATTTCTCATTTTTGAACCCTAACATCAAAGCCATGCAAATGGCTTCTCCTAAGCCTAATCCCTCTCTCAAGTTAACAATCCTTGAGGGATTTGAAACCTAACTCATCCATTCCTCCTCTCAAATTAATGGTCCTTAGAGGTTGCATATACTAATCCTTGTAAGTTTCAATGAAACATGAGATAGCTTCATGAAACTTGAATATGTACCTAAGTCATGGACATGGACTTAAATATATCATTTATATAAACACATAACCAAAATCAATCCCAACTTTCAAGTAAATCATAAGTTTACAGAAAATTGAGAGATGAAAGTCAAGTTATCTCAATAAGATGTGGAAGATCTCATGAATTTTCAAAAGAAGAGCATAAACAAAGATAAATAAAATCTAAGCTAATTGATGATCCAAGTTAAATTCCTACTTTGAAAACTTGTTTTATTTTAAATCCAAAGTTATTTAGATCCAAATCAGCAAACACATAAAGAATTTCAATCACAATTCAATTGGTGTTTGATGAAATGAGGTGGAAGAGACTTTTTGAAAATTGTGTAAAAGAACAAAGAATTCTATGAATTGTGATTGAATTAGGGATAAACTAAATTCAGATTAGAAGATTACCTCTAGAAATCCTCAAATTTTTTCTTGTTTTTGATGAAGATCTTCAAAGTCTTCAAACTTTTCTTCAAGTTCCTCAAGCTCTTCTAATGGCTCTTTCACCAATTCTCTCTCTTACTTCTCTCTATCTCTCTCTATTGTTCAAAATTTCCCAACCTTTATGATGGAGATAAACATCTCCTTATCGACCAATCTTGAGAGATTAATTCAGTAAATTCGGGGTAAAAACTCATACACAATGGTATCTTTGTTTGTTCATTATGTTTTTTTAAAAACAGTCTCCTACAGCGGGCGGCACTCGCTGATTTGTCCGCGGCACTCAATGAATGTCGGTCTAGTACTCACGGACTGCCGGCGCGGTACTCAGTGAATGTCAGTGCAGCACTCAGCGAGTGCCACCAGATTTGGCGTGTGCTGCCTCGTCTTTATATATATATACCTTTTTTGAAATTTTTTTTCTTTTTCATTCTTTTTTTCTTTTATAAAAATAAAATCCATTTTTATCACATTTTTTAGACTGATTTTTTTCTTATATATATTCTACACCCAAGAATTCCTCTCTCTCTCTCTCTCTCTCTCCCTTGAAAATTTTATCAAGACTGAAGAACCTTCCGAAGAGCTTGAATCACTTTAAAGATCTTCAAATTCTGTTGGAAATTGTCATCATCAGATTTAGAGGTAATCGTCCCCTGAATTCGACGGTCGGTCAAAATTTGGATGTCTACAGTTTACCCCTCTTTGGCAGAACTTGTGAAGCAACGCATATCACAAGTGAATGTCGAAGCCTGTGTGAAGACAAGACTTTGACCGAACTTTCCAATTCAGGTAAAAAAAAATAAAGTAAATAGTCACATAGACGGTCGGTGCTGGTCGTGCTCGACGGTGCGCAGCCTATGTATCCCGTTTGGAATTAGACCAGGTTGTGGTTCAGGCACGGACAACATACATGCACAATGATCATACAGATGAATGTACCTATCCTATTGTGATGCACGTGCTCATGCAGCGCTCCAAAAAGGAGTGAAAATGAATTTGCTCATGCTAACTGTCGTGCCCGCGCCCTCGGAATGCCTAACTATTGGTGTGGGCCCGACTTTCTGAAAGTGGGTGAAATGCGACAATTTTTTTTTGAGAAGGGTGAAAAGAGTATGGTAGGGCATATTTGAAATGTTCAGAGTCGCGACCTAACATTTGGGGTGTTAGGACCCCTGTAAATATAATTAAAGTAATTTATTTTTTACTTTTAAAAAATAGTTTTTGAGAAAAGTGGGCCATTTAAAAGTGTGACTTTGAATAGCTATGTGAAAACCAGAGATTTTGAGATGGGTTTGGGGACTCGATTATGTCGAGGGAAGGTATTAGGAACCCTCGAACATCCGTGCAAACACGGTTGCCAATTTTAGTGATTTTGATTAAAATGGGGCATTTCAATTGAAAAAGAAAAAAGTTTCTTTTTCTTTTAGAAAGTGAATAGTACAGAAAATGGTGATGGGTATGGCTGCACTCTTTGAGAGTTGCTTACGTATCCCGAGGAGGAAATCAGGCCAAACGTAGTTCTGACTTTCATGTGTGTGAGTGTATGAATGATTTTTTTTAGAGAAAGAAAAAGTGGTCATGTTTGACCGTACACGTGTGATATAGTGATTTGAGAAAGAGTTGGTGTAACTAGGAACTTTAACCCATGTGGTATAGTCCTAGATTTTAATCTTTGGAAAGTGATTGAGATTGAAATGAGACTATGCAAGTGATTGGAGAATGCTGTATTTTTTTCTGTACTTTTCTATTTTTTTTAGTCCTTTTAGTCCAATACTGGAAGTAAGGATCTCTGCCCAAGTGACTGAAAAGTGTATTGGAAGTAAGGATCGGTGCCCATTAAAAGTGTGAAGCCTTACCTATCTTACCTATGCTGTTTGCAGATTCCAAGCAGAGGTGGCATGGGAGTTTTATTTGAGAAAGTCTATTTTTGTTGTATTTTTTATTTTATCTTTATTTTTTTATTTTTTTGTAATTTTGATTTTATCTTCTTCTTTTTTTTTTTCTTCTTTTTTTTTTATTTTATACCGAAGGTAAGGGACAGTGCCCAAATAACTGAAAAGTGATTTTTTTTTTTTTTTTTTGTATTTTTATTTTATGCCGGAAGTAAGGGCTAATGCCAAAAAAAAAAAAATGAAGTGAAGTATGTGTAGGATAAGAATACTTACTTGTGAAGATCTCTTAATGCAAAGGCGGTTGTTAAGTCGGATTAATCTTATTTATTTATTTATTATTATTCTATTTATATAAGTTAAAGCAATCTTTCTAATTTAGACATGGATATCTGTGTTAGAAAACCACGTAGTCCTCAGTAAAATATAGATCTCCGTATTAGCAATCACGCCATCCTCAATAGAACATGGCTCTCTGTATTAGAAGCCACGTGGGATTTCTTTATTGGGAACCATGTAATCCCGAGTCTGACGTGATTTTGTATTGGAAACCAAGTAATTCCAAGTATGACATGGATTATTTTTGTTAAATTTTTTATTATCAAGCAAGAAAAAAGATGATATGTACAAAAAAATAAAAATAAAAAAACCTGAGTTATTAGAGGAACTCGAGAAATCGACTAGAATATTAATAGTAAGTGACTAGGATGTTGGGCGATGATTTGAGGCGACAACAGATGATGGTGGGGGTACAATGGTCGTGAGGTATGTTGATGAGAATTGTGATGATATGATAGCTAGGTGGAGGGTGGTGATTGTAGTGGTGAATTTGATGGTGATGGTTAGAAGGGGTGGTATGGTGGTGGAAAAAATATAAACTCCTTTTTTTTTGTAGGGGTTTTTTGTATTTAATAATGAAGTGAGGGAGATATAAATGATGGTGATGAATATATGGAGTATGAGGGAGATACAGAGAGGGAGTATTTTTTTTTTCCTTCGTTTCCCCTCCTCAAATGAATGAAAGCATTGCTATTTTATAGGCAAAACCTTCATTATTTTATTTTTATTTCATTATTTTCTTTTTTTTGTTTGTTTGGTGCTTAGCCTTTGCTTTAGCTTTTTGCTCCACCGAGATTGTTGTTTTTTTCTTTTTTGTTTTTTTTTTCTTTCTTTACTTGACTCCACAGAACCTGCATCCATAATGAGTTTGTGGAGGAGAAATTATTGTGTGTAGATAGTCCACGTGGCTATGTTGGTTTTAGATCACGATTTTTTGCAAAACTTCTGATTTTGACTTTGAAATGATTTTACATTTTTTGAAATTATTTTTTTGGACAAAAACAAACACATTTTTTTTTCATTTTTTTTATAATTGGGCAAAAATAGGGCGCCTGCAGCTACCCCTAGTCCCTCATGCATGTGATCATAAGGAAAGTAAATGAAGTGGGACTGCGAAACCACCAATCCATCCCAACAGTGTTTTGACAGAATAATGATGGGGTGCAGATCTAAGAATTGAAGACCCACGTTTGCTTTTGAAAATATTGGGCAGGTGAATGTATGTGGGATGAGAAATAATCATGTGTGGTGTGGATACCGGCATTTGGGCCAACTTTTAAAACATTTTTTGAATTTCAAATTAAAAGACGAGTCGCCACTTAATTTTTTAAAAGGGAAATTAAGAAACCATTTTTAAAGCAAACTGATCTTTTAGAGACCAGAGATTAACTAGGTCCGGGGATTATGGAATGAGAAGGGAATGAGCCCATTGGACTAAAACACCCCTTCTCATCCTATCTCGCGATAGGCCTCTACTTAACATCCTTTTAATTGAATTATTAATTTAAATGTGCCCTCAACTAATACATATGTATAAATATGTCACGCCCCGACGTAGCATAAATAAGGAAAGCGTTTAATTTCCTTTATGGACCCGTAGGTCGCGACAGTTTGAAGGATCGATTCTGTCCCAAACGTCGAACAACAAAACATAATAATCAGAGTAAAGCAATCAAGGCTTACAAAAATATTTTCTAACTTATTACATCTTATGATACGGGGTCAACTAAGGCACAGACCGCCTTAAAATAAAACAATAACTTAGTGTCTGTTACAGTCATCCTTAAAACAAAACAGTTAAAAAAAAACTTAAACATGTAAACTTAAATCATATATTTAATTAACAGTTCTCTTATTCCAAAAGCAGCCATTCTCAATTCGCATAGTCGTATGATTCCTCCTGGTTATAACCTGAAAAGCCTGAACACGAATGTCCAGGACGCATCAACGTCGTCAGCTTCAAGAAGCTGGTGAGTATTACAAACATGACTTTGAATGTAAAACATACCCATTTACCTTTTTCCATTATCAGTTTGTAACATCAATAGTTAAACCGCAGAAATAATTCATTTATAAAACAACAAGGAATATATATTAAAGGTCGTTCATTCATAAAAACAGATACGCGTGTAATGAGACAATGCACCACACTCATCTTGCCGACTCTTTTCTCTCGACAGCCACAACAACCCACTATCCTACTCCTGGTATCTTTGAAACACTAAGATAGCCACACTTTAGCAACGGGGCGCCAGGGAGTGTCCAGTTTGCCTCACACTTTGGTCCGGGGTACCAGGGAGTGTCCAATGCCTCACACTTTGAATACCCTAACCGCCATGCAAATACCGGGGCAACCCCTCACGCAGTATCCAGACTCGAGTATGAGGGAGTGTCCGTAGGCCACACTTTAGCACTACCATGGGTGCCAGGGAATGTCTGAGTTCGGCTTCACACACTTTAACGCTTCCATGGGCGTCAGGGAGTGTCCATATTTGCCACCGTCGCATTTCAAAGATACCCTCTCCACAACCACAACCACGACCACAACTACAACCACAACTCAACCACAACCACAACTCAATCTCAACCACAACCACAACTCAAACTCAAACTCTAACTCTTTCCACACTGACCATTACTCTTTTCCACACAGACTGACACCCCCATGCATGTACCACTGACCCCACATGAATGATATGCACTTAAACGAAAGCAAAAATGCTGAATTAAAGGAACAACACGCGTACGGGGATTGATGAGTCATACTACAATGTTTTAATTATTCAAACATAACCAAATAGAGTTCTGATTATCTAAATTTCCCAAACAGAGCCTTATCAGTACTAAAAAGTTGAACCAAACAGTCCCTTAACAGAAAACAGACAAAAACAGAAACTGTCAGAACTCGCGCGCGCGGGCCGCTCGCGCGAAAGATCGCTCGCGCGGGCCGCTCGCGCGATATGCCCAATTTTCCTTTTATAATATAAACTTTTCTGTCTGCCTGAGAAAGCCAGGGTCGCGCGCGCGGATCGCTCGCGCGAAGGGATTCTCGCGCGACCCTCGCTTGCGCGACCAGTCTAATTTTCCTTTTATGATATAAACATTTCTGTCTGCCTGTGGAAATGAGGATTGCGCGCGCGGGCCGCTCGCGCCATTCTCGCGCGCGCGATCGTGGCGCGAATCTCCCTCGCAGAAACTGCTCTGTTTCAGATTTTCAGGGTCTTTTTGACCCATTTTCAATTCTGTGAGTAAATATATCATGTTATATATGAATCTCTTCCTTTTTCAACAAGGATTAAGAATCTATGATTAATTTAACATGATTATAACTATAACTCTCCAATTTTATGAAAGATTAAAAGAGGACAAAATTTAATTCCTAATACACTTTTCTATATGAATGAATTAAGCTCTAAAACTTTGGGTTTAGCATATATGACAAGAAATCTATCATATTTATCCATACAAACTGATTCCAAAATTTGGTTTTGGAAACCATGATTTTTCAAGCTATGAACACTAACGTAAATTTCTATGGAGGTTTTACATACTAAGCCACACACACAGAAATTAAGCATGTAATTACATTCATGGTGAGTTAATAATACTCACTGTGATTGAAGATTCAAATAGATGTTGAGAAAGAAAAGCCAAATAAGAAATCCACTTAAGCTTAGCTATGGTGGATTGAAGCTCTTCTCTCTCTCTAAAAATAATCTGTGTTAACTCTCTGTGTAACACTCCCTCAAGCTCTCTCTAAAATCTCAGATATTTTACAGATGTGTGAGGTGTGTGTATAAGTGGTGTATAAATAGGAGGAAGCCAAACTTGGCCACCAAGTTCATTGTTTAACACTCAACAAATGAGTTGGATAACTAAATTTCTAAATCCTAATATACATGAATACTCAACAGATATGAAATACGTATATACACACTGATATAACTCTCCAGATTAACCAAGAGTTAAGAGTAGACTCCTAGGGGGCAATGTAGATGTGTTTGGGAAACTAGCTTTTGGCACAACAATTACACGTATGAGTTAAACATTCCCAAACATTGCCTTAGCCAATGATCACTTGCCATTAATAGAAATAAAGCATGAGTCATGTCAAACTTTACGTCATGTCCAAAAGCTGTGCGAGTTTAGCACAGCGCGGACAGTTTTGAAAGTAAACTGGTATTTTCGTGGCGCGGTGGTCATCACAAAAATACAGGAAATTCATTTTAACTTAAGAATTAATTTCCTAGTTTCATAAAAATACTGTTTGAGTCAAAAGAAAATATTTCCACCGTTTTGAAATACAGTTTTGAAATCCACACAGGTATGGCTAACTTTATATAAATTACAATTTGACCCCAAAGAATTTCAATAGCAATTGAAACAAGAATTTTAACACATGGGAAATAGAAACTAATTAAGACTAGAAATACAGATTAAATATGAAAATGTCAAATTAAATTTAAATGCAAATGCAGGTTATTACACCCTTCCTCCCTTAAATAGGATTTCGTCCCCGAAATCAAGACTAACTAGTCCTGAAACAACTCCGGGTACTTCTTCCTCATATCAGCTTCAACTTCCCACGAGGCTTCATTCTCGTCATGGTGATTCCACTGAACCTTCACCAATGGGATGTCTTTATTCCTCAGCTTCTTGATACTCTGATCTAGAATCTTCACAGGTCTCTCCTTGTAAGAAACGTTATGACTCGTCTCAATATCGTCATAACTAACCACATGTGAGGGGTCTCGTATGTATTTTCTCAACATACTCACGTGAAACACGTTGTGAACCCCAGACATCTTCGGTGGTAGCGCCAGTCGATAAGCTACTTTCCCGATACGTTCCAAAATCTCAAACGGTCCAATAAAACGCGGAGCCAACTTCCCTCTCTTGAGACCAAAGCGTACTACTCCTCGGGTTGGTGAAACCTTAAGAAGTACGTGATCTCCAACACTGAATTCCAAATCTTTCCGGCGTCGATCAGCATAACTCTTATACCTGTTTTGAGCGGTTCTCATCCTTTCCTTGACCAAAGAAATCTTCTCGTTGGTTTCTCTAACCAAGTCTGGTCCCAACAATTCTGAGTCCCCAACTTCTGCCCAACATAATGGAGAACGACATGGTTGTCCGTACAATGCTTCGAACGGAGCCATCCCGATACTCGTGTGATAGCTGTTGTTATAAGCAAATTCAACCAACGGCAAGTGTGTCTCCTAAGATTCTTTAAAATCGATCACACAAGCCCTAAGCATATCTTCCATGATCTGATTAACACGCTCAGTTTGTCCATCTGTCTGAGGGTGAAAAGCAGTACTCATCTTGAGCGAGGTTCCCATAGCTTCTTGCAGACTCTCCCAAAATCCAGAGGTAAAACGTGTGTCACTGTCTGACACTATCGACACTGGTGCACCGTGAAGTCGCACAACTTGTTGTATGTACATCCGGCTCATCTTTTCTACCGGGTATGTCATACTGTAAGCAATGAAATGAGCAGACTTCGTCAATCGATCCACTATTACCCATATGGCGTCATGATTCTGCTGCGATCGAGGCAATCCTACCATAAAATCCATCGTAATGTGCTCCCACTTCCAACCAGGAATAGGCAGCGGTTGCAACAATCCTGACGGTCTCTGATGTTCAGCTTTGACTTGCTGACACGTCAAACACTTGGATACGAATTCGGCCACGTCTTTCTTCATACCTTCCCACCAGAAATTTCTCTTTAAATCTTTGTACATCTTAGTTCCTCCCGGGTGAACTGTATACCTTGATTTATGTGCTTCTTCCAGAATATCCTTCCTTAGCTCTCCATAATCTGGCACACATAATCTCTCTTTGCACCGATATCCTCCATCGACTCCCACCTTCCATTCCGTCGGGTCTTTATCTGACATCTTCACGAACCATGTCTGAAACTTCTCATCTTCTTTCTGAGCTCTGATAATGCGGTCGATAAGAACAAGCTGTAGGATAAGACATCCGAACAATTGTCCTTCTCCTTCTTCAGCACTCTGTACACCGAACTCCGCCAAGATCTCCAACGCTCGCCATTCTCTAACCATTAAGGAGGCAATCGTCTCACGAGTCTGTCGACTCAACGCATCAGTGACCACATTAGCTTTACCGGGGTGGTATTCCAATGTGAAGTCGTAATCTTTGATTAACTCCATCCATCTGCGCTGCCTCATGTTCAACTCTTTCTGTGTGAACAAATACTTCAGGCTCTTGTGATCGGAGAATAAATCAAACTTCTCACCGTAGAGATAGTGTCTCCAAATCTTGAGTGCAAATACCACTGCCGCCAACTCCAAATCATGAATAGGATAGTTCAACTCATTCGGCTTCAGCTGTCTGGATCCATAGGCTATAACTCTTCCATCTTGCATAAGTACACATCCTAACCCTTGATATGATGCGTCACTAAAGATAGTGAACTTTTCATCAGGCTTGGGTATTGCTAGTACTGGTGCGGTAGTGAGTCTCTCTTTCAACTCTAGAAAGGCTCGCTCATGCTTCTCTGTCCACTCGAACTTCAGATCCTTCTTCGTCAATCCAGTCAACGGTGCGGCTATTTTAGAGAATCCCTCAACAAATCTCCTGTAATAGCCTGCGAGTCCAAGAAAACTCCGAACTTCTGTAGGGTTGCTCAGTCTAACCCAATTCGACACAGCATCGGTTTTGGACGAATCCACTGAAATTCCTTGAGATGACACCTTGTGTCCCAAAAATTTCACTTCTTGTAACCAGAACTCACACTTACTGAACTTGGCATACAACTGATGGTCCTTGAGCGTCTGTATCGCAATCCGTAGATGTTGCTCGTGCTCTTCTCCTGACTTAGAATAGATCAAGATATCATCAATAAAGACGATAACAAACTGATCTAAATAAGGCTTGAACACTCTGTTCATCAGATCCATAAACACTGCCGGGGCATTCGTCATTCCAAACGGCATCACCAGAAATTCATAATGACCATATCGGGTCCTGAAAGCAGTCTTAGGTATGTCTTCCTTTCGTACCCTCAACTGATGATATCCCGACCTTAGGTCTATCTTGGAAAATGTCGTAGCTCCTTGTAGTTGATCAAATAAATCGTCAATCCGAGGCAAGGGATACTTGTTCTTGATAGTCACGCGGTTCAATTCTCTGTAGTCGATACACAATCTGAGTGTCCCGTCCTTTTTCTTTACAAATAACACCGGTGCTCCCCAAGGCGATGTACTTGGACGTACAAAACCTAGGTTCTCGAGCTCTTGAACTTGTTCCTTCAATTCCAACAGTTTTGTGGGGGCCATTCTGTAGGGAACCTTGGTGATCGGTACGGTACCCGGTATAAGCTCAATACAGAACTCTATACTTCTCTCGGGCGGAAAACCAGAAACGTCTTGAAATACTTCTTCGAAGTCCTTGACTACAGGTATAGATGAAGCTGTCACCTCTGTACTGACGACTTCGACGTTGGCTAAACATCTTGTGAGGAACATATCTCCCGTAGGGTTACATTGAAAATCAAAGGGTTGATTCTCATTGTCGGAGAATGTAATTCTCTTCCTCGCACAATCCAACATCACTTGATTCTGAGAGAGCCAATCCATTCCTAGGATTATGTCGAACTCCTTCATCGATCGGACGATCAACCTTGCAGGGATTTCACGGTCTCCTAACCGTAAGGGACAATCCTTGCACACATGTCCTAATCTGACTGCAGCTCCTAGTGGCGAAGTAGCCTTAAAGCTTTCTCTAAGCGATGAGGTAAGATACCCAATCTCTGAATTGTATTAACAGATATGAACGAAAGAGCAGCACCCGTATCAAATAATACTTTAACATGAGAGTTAAACAGAGTTAATGTACCTTCCACTGCTTGCTGATCAGGTTGAGCCTCTCCATAATCTCCTTCTTCGTACGCAATTCCATCATATCCAGCGGCATCTAGGATAACAGCATTCAAGCGAGTCTGACCCTGTTGACCATAACTCACCTACTTAGGAGCAGTACAGAACCTACTAATGTGACCTGGTTCACCACAGTTGAAGCAGACTATCCCTTGCTGAGCAGCACGCCTTGGTGCCTTGCAATCACGAGCCAGATGACCAGGGTTGCCACAGTTGAAACACTTTCCACTACTACTTCCTTCTCCTACTCGGGGTTGAGTCGGATAGGTAATAGCCTGGGTCTTCTTGCTTCCGTCAAAATTCCTCTTCTGCCCTTGGGTACGATTCATTGGTGGTCTATTCCCAAAATTACCCCTTTGAGGCTGTCGGAAATCAAATTGCTTACGGTTCACTCGAGCATCCTCTTCCAGATCGGTAGCCAAACTAACAAGTCCTTCAAAAGATTTATCTAGGTGGCCGAGAGTCAGGCGATGAATCTGCGGTGTCAGCCCTTGGTTATACTTCCGGATCTTCTTCTCTTCAGTATCAACCAGGTATGGAGCAAACCGAGACAGCTTTCGAACTGTGTGGTGTACTCTTGCACTGACTTGGTTCCTTGCGTCAGGTCCATGAATTCCTTCTCTCTTCTGTGCCTCTCCGTAGCCGGGAAATACTTCTCCAAAAATCTCCCCTTGAACGCAGTCCACGTCATCCCCATTGCAGCTCCATCCCCGATAGTAGCTATGACCGAATCCCACCAATCTGCGGTAGCATCGGTCAACTGAAACGTAGCCAACCTCCTCTTGTCCATTTCGTTGCACTGGACAGCTTCGAACATGCGGTCCATCTGTCTTAACCACTGTTCCGCTTTCCAGGGTTCCGCGGTACCCGCAAACTGTTCGGGCCTTAGAGCACGGAATCTTTCTAGCAACTTGTCTCCAGTTTGACGGTCTCTTCGGTTGTCATTCGTATTACCGATTCTTTCCAACCGTCTGATAAACGCTTCGAACATCCCTGTAGGATCGGCAGTCTCGGGTGCTCTCTCGATCAGGTTCCTGTTCCTCCTGACTCCTCCAGCCATTCTATGCATGATAGTGGTAGTAGAATGAGAAACATGCATGCAACAGTGCTATGAAGCAATTTAAATGACAACAACATTCAAAAAGGGTATATCTCATATATATAACTTCTTGTCAAGTTGATACAAAAAGCATGTATGGTCAGATCAATGCCTACCCTATCTGTATGGGTTAGGACGCATGCAAGAGTTAATGTTACAAAAATGGGTCATCGCCCTACACTCTAATGCATGTAATTACAGCTTGCAAAAAGAGATAGAGCTAATAGTCAAAACAGTCAATATGTACAAGGCGACATCTAAACGGTCAGTCATCGCCGTAGGTAGCCATCACCAGGTCAAGCGAGTCGGCCTGATGCAGTCGCTGAACATGGGAGGGGCCTGCCCCAAAGTTACAGCTGTGAGAGGTCATCAGTGAAGCAGGTCCAGGGACATCTGCCTCAGGCAAGGCTGGCTCAAGTGCAAGTGCCTCCTCAAGGTCGACTGCAAAGTCGTCCCATCCTAAGCCATCCTCCTCGGCGTCCTCAGAAATAGGAGCGAACGCAACGTCAACGTCATCGTCATCCTCAACAGCGGGGATGATCGGTGGAGGTACCTCCAGCTGTGCAAGGTGGGCCTGCACAACCTGAACCTCAAGGGGAAGATAGAAGGCATCGCTATTAACCAAGCGAACCATCTCAACGAGTACTAAGCGCTGGATCTCTATGAAGTAAAGAATCTCGAGGCGAGCACGAGACAGGTCAACCAGTCCTAATATGTGAATCTGATGCCAGAGATCTAGCTCGACGGTAGCAGCTGCACGCTGCCCAACAGCAGTGAAATAAAGGGTCGCCGATGCCGGCACTATGGCTCCCACAGTAACCCAATGCCCTCCAAAAGCATCAGGTACAAACAGGGGCTGAGCTGGATCCATACCTGAAAAGGTGCTACTTAAGTCAGAACAGAATAATCTTAGGCGTTTGGGTTCTGAGTCTATCCTCCCTGTCGTATCATCGGGTGTGTAACACTTAATGGAATGTGGAATCGGGTCTATACTGGTAAACCCTAACCTGGCTAAACTATCTTGAGATAAATAATAACCTGGCTCTGATACCACTAAATCCTGTCACGCCCCGACGTAGCATAAATAAGGAAAGCGTTTAATTTCCTTTATGGACCCGTAGGTTGCGACAGTTTGAAGGATCGATTCTGTCCCAAACGTCGAACAACAAAACATAATAATCAGAGTAAAGCAATCAAGGCTTACAAAAATATTTTCTAACTTATTACATCTTATGATACGGGGTCAACTAAGGCACAGACCGCCTTAAAATAAAACAATAACTTAGTGTCTGTTACAGTCATCCTTAAAACAAAACAGTTAAAAAAAAACTTAAACATGTAAACTTAAATCATATATTTAATTAACAGTTCTCTTATTCCAAAAGCAGCCATTCTCAATTCGCATAGTCGTATGATTCCTCCTGGTTATAACCTGAAAAGCCTGAACACGAATGTCCAGGACGCATCAACGTCGTCAGCTTCAAGAAGCTGGTGAGTATTACAAACATGACTTTGAATGTAAAACATACCCATTTACCTTTTTCCATTATCAGTTTGTAACATCAATAGTTAAACCGCAGAAATAATTCATTTATAAAACAACAAGGAATATATTAAAGGTCGTTCATTCATAAAAACAGATACGCATGTAATGAGACAATGCACCACACTCATCTTGCCGACTCTTTTCTCTCGACAGTCACAACAACCCACTATCCTACTCCTGGTATCTTTGAAACACTAAGATAGCCACACTTTAACAACGGGGCGCCAGGGAGTGTCCAGTTTGCCTCACACTTTGGTCCAGGGTACCAGGGAGTGTCCAATGCCTCACACTTTGAATACCCTAACCGCCATGCAAATACCGGGACAACCCCTCACGCAGTATCCAGACTCGAGTATCAGGGAGTGTCCGTAGGCCACACTTTAGCACTACCATGGGTGCCAGGGATTGTCTGAGTTCGGCTTCACACACTTTAACGCTTCCATGGGCGTCAGGGAGTGTCCATATTTGCCACCGTCGCATTTCAAAGATACCCTCTCCACAACCACAACCACGACCACAACTACAACCACAACTCAACCACAACCACAACTCAATCTCAACCACAACCACAACTCAAACTCAAACTCTAACTCTTTCCACACTGACCATTACTCTTTTCCACACAGACTGACACCCCCATGCATGTACCACTGACCCCACATGAATGATATGCACTTAAACGAAAGCAAAAATGCTGAATTAAAGGAACAACACGCGTACGGGGATTGATGAGTCATACTACAATGTTTTAATTATTCAAACATAACCAAATAGAGTTCTGATTATCTAAATTTCCCAAACAGAGCCTTATCAGTACTAAAAAGTTGAACCAAACAGTCCCTTAACAGAAAACAGACAAAAACAGAAACTGTCAGAACTCGCGCGCGCGGGCCGCTCGCGCGAAAGATCGCTCGCCCGGGCCGCTCGCGCGATATGCCCAATTTTCCTTTTATAATATAAACTTTTCTGTCTGCCTAAGAAAGCCAGGGTCGCGCGCGCGGATCGCTCGCGCGAAGGGATTCTCGCGCGACCCTCGCTCGCGCGACCAGCCTAATTTTCCTTTTATAATATAAACATTTCTGTCTGCCTGTGGAAACGAGGATCGCGCGCGCGGGCCGCTCGCGTGAAAGATCGCTCGCGCGGGCCGCTCGCGCGATTCTCGCGTGCGCGATCGTGGCGCGAGATGAAGCTGAGGCTTCATCTTCCTCGTAGAAACTGCTCTGTTTCAGATTTTCAGGGTCTTTTTGACCCATTTTCAATTCTGTGAGTAAATATATCATGTTATATATGAATCTCTTCCTTTTTCAACAAGGATTAAGAACCTATGATTAATTTAACATGATTCTAACTATAACTCTCCAATTTTATGAAAGATTAAAAGAGGACAAAATTTAATTCCTAATACACTTTTCCATATGAATGAATTAAGCTCTAAAACTTTGGGTTTAGCATATATGACAAGAAATCTATCATATTTATCCATACAAACTGATTTTGGTTTAGTTTTGGAAACCATGATTTTTCAAGCTATGATCACTAACGTAAATTTCCATGGAGGTTTTACATACTAAGCCACACACACAGAAATTAAGCATGTAATTACATTCATGGTGAGTTAATAATACTCACTGTGATTGAAGATTCAAATAGATGTTGAGAAAGAAAAGCCAAATAAGAAATCCACTTAAGCTTAGCTATGGTGGATTGAATCTCTTCTCTCTCTCTAAAAATAATCTGTGTTAACTCTCTGTGTAACACTCCCTCAAGCTCTCTCTAAAATCTCAGATATTTTACAGATGTGTGAGGTGTGTGTATAAGTGGTGTATAAATAGGAGGAAGCCAACTTGGCCACCAAGTTCATTGTTTAACACTCAACAAATGAGTTGGATAACTAAATTTCTAAATCCTAATATACATGAATACTCAGCAGATATGAAATACGTATATACACACTGATATAACTCTCCAGATTAACCAAGAGTTAAGAGTAGACTCCTAGGGGGCAATGTAGATGTGTTTGGGAAACTAGCTTTTGGCACAACAATTACACGTATGAGTTAAACATTCCCAAACATTGCCTTAGCCAATGATCACTTGCCATTAATAGAAATAAAGCATGAGTCATGTCAAACTTTACATCATGTCCAAAAGCTGTGCGAGTTTAGCACAGCGCAGACAGTTTTGAAAGTAAACGGGTATTTTCGTGGCGCGGTGGTCATCACAAAAATACAGGAAATTCATTTTAACTTAAGAATTGATTTCCTAGTTTCATAAAAATACTGTTTGAGTCAAAAGAAAATATTTCCACCGTTTTGAAATACAGTTTTGAAATCCACACAGGTATGGCTAACTTTATAAAAATTACAATTTGACCCCAAAGAATTTCAATAGCAATTGAAACAAGAATTTTAACACATAGGAAATAGAAACTAATTAAGACTAGAAATACAGATTAAATATGAAAATGTCAAATTAAATTTAAATGCAAATGCAGGTTATTACAAAATATACATTACAAAAGCATGTCTAAAGGGTGCAAGATTACAAGTGATAAAATATCATTCAAAAACCATATAATTCAAGTAGCAGGCAATATGGTATGCAATAGGGAACAAGGGAACTTACCCGGGATCCAGCCGTGATATTAAACATGTAATGCATACAAATGAAAGAAAATCCTAGAAAAGAGTCTCTAATCACATGTATTCACATAAGGCAAGACCCTAATTCTACTGTGTCGCGCATGAGGTTGAAAAATTGATAAAATCAAGAAATTAAGATAAACTAGAGAGGAGTTTTGAGAAACCATACCTTAACAATGTTACAAAACAAAGGGTTAGTCCACATGATATACGAGATATAAGGTTGGATCTTAAATAACAATCCTAGACTCCTAGCTTAAGCCTATCAAATGTAGTTATCCTAAAGCAAACGTATCCTACCTATGAATGTCAAGTCACATGGATGAATGTAAACATGAACAAGAAGAAATCATGAAGTACTTATTGATTTAGGTCACTTGAACTTCAAATTCAAGCTTAACTAATCATTATTGAAACATGGTTTAAACCTTAACTCATGAAAATATCATCTAAGCCATCATTTATAAGATTGATCAAAATTGTCACAGAATTCTGGAAATTGCTGAGAGCAGATCAGAACTTCAAAGAAATAAAAAACATGGTTCCCATGGTTTGATCTGGGTGAATTTTGGACACAAGATGCCTCTGTGTGTCTAGTTTTTAACCCAAAATAGAAATCAAATTTTCAACGGTTAGATCTCTGGGAATTGGACAAAAACCAGACATCACTGAGGGTTCTATAACCTCCTGTCCAGAGTTCTTGCACGATTTTCTAAAAATAGCAAAAAAATCAGAAATGCTTTGTTTTATTTAGAGTAGCTTCCTAACACATTAATCTACTTAGAAAAAATTATTTTGGGTCACAAGTGCTTGATTAAGGTTCTGATTTGCTTGTTTCAAAAGAGTGTTACTGTTCTGAAACTCTGGACAGATTATGGTTGCTCCACAAAACCCTTGATCAAACCACCCAAAACATGAAATTCCCTTAAAAAAAATTACAGTGGTAGAACTTTAAGTCATAAACATTTTCCCGTTGGTTCCATTCCATTCCAACGGTTAGATGTTCGGCTAAAAATCCATGATCGAAAACAGATTGTGAACTCACTGCTCATTGGATTAATTCACTTTATTCCTATTAACTTTAGACAAATAAGCCATGTGATTAGGCTTGTCTAAAGCTAATTCTTCTACCTTTTGATGGTCATTGGAGACTAAATATGCTTATGTTTATAAATTTTAAAGATGTATAGAAGAACTTCATGAAATTTAGTCATAATAAACCTCAAACCATGAAGATAGGTTTGGGTCCATTAGCTAAATATTCTAGTACCCATCTTAATCCTCTCATAAATAATAAAACTACAAAGAGATTAAAGAATTTCAAACCAAAAGATTCAAGTAAGGCATTGAGAGCGTTATGAACCCAAAGGATGAACACAACAAATGAAAAGAGAAATTAAAGAACTCCATGCATGTTTATAATTAAACTTGAATAAAAACTAACTATTCTAAAGTCTTACCTCCAAAGTATCCTCAACTTGGTGATTTTGGAGAATTTCCAAAGACGAATCAAGCTCTTCTACACTAATTCACACAACTCTTTCTTTTAAGCTATCCTAAACTCACTACTAATCATGAAAATTAAGGCAAGAAGAACATTCATACAACCTATAGATTCCAAGAAAATCCCCCCCATGCAAGTGAATTTCATCCTCTATTTATAGACAATTTTAGAGGGGCATTTTAGTCATTTTAGGACTGAAAACCCTAATTCAGCCGTCCTTTTCATAGTACAAAACATGTTGTATGCCAGCTATCTGTTGCAAAAATGCGGCATTCACCGGAGATGGAAGCAGCACTCAGTAAATGCTGCATCGGCATTCAGTGAAAGCCGGCGCGGCATTCACTGGCTGCCGGAACGGCATTCACTGAATGCCGCGGACAACTCCAGGGATTGCCATTTTTTTTAGTAAAATTTATTATTTTTGCGACACTTGATGAAATTCGCGGCAATCACCAAATGCCGTCTGGCAGTCCAGAGACTGCCGTAACGGCAGCCCGTGACTGCCGCGAAAAGGCTTGAGTGTCGTTCTGCTTATACTTTTCCTTTTCCTCTTTTTTTCTTTTTGTTTTGGGTTGGGGAGTCTTTTGAAGAGCTTGAATCATCTTTAGAAGTCCTAGATAAGTTCGGACATTGTCATCATCGGATATGGAGGTAAGACTCTCCTTAATTCGACGTTTGGTCAAAATCGGGGTGTCTACATGTGGTAGGGTGCATGCGGATTTGTTGACCTTTTGACCCCGTAGCTTTTGACTTGCAATATCTTTTCCATTCGAAGTCAAATTGGGATGGTTCAGAAAATTGATAGCACGAGCACATTATTTTGAAATGATTGAGTTGGGAAAAATGGGATGTCTACAGCTGCCCCTCTTTGTCATGTTTTGTGAAACAAATCGTGACAAAGATAAGGAGACACCTATTTTTGCCTCAGCTCTTTCTTGAATTTTTGTTTTTTTGTTTGTTTGTTTGTGTTTTTTTTGTTTTATGAGAAGCATGTACAAGAATACGACTAATCTCGAAGTCTGTTCGAGATGACCACGTATCTTATGTGGAGAAAGATCATATCGAGCGTAGTTTAGTGAGTGACACCATGATTGGCGAAGAGTGAAGTGACGTGCCAGAGTAGGCAAGTGAGTGGTGTGCCAATGTAGGCAGTTGGAAATTGGGAGTATTGCCAGTTTAGGCAAATAGCTCCGCTGGGGATTAAGAATATTACCAAAATGGGCGAATAACTCCGTTGGGGATTCATGTAAGAATCGAACAGAAGAGGGATGGTGTAGTCGGGAAGTGTATAACCACGCAATCTCAAACTCTAGCCAAAAATGTAGTAAAATAAGGGTATGGTCAAGCTCTTAAAGCTGCATACGTATCTCCCGTCGGGAGAATCAGACCGTGCGTAGTTCGTGTTAACCTGGGTAGCTGAGAGATGGTAAGAGATGGTGTAGTTGAGAAGTACGAAGCTGCATAATCTCGAACTTTAACTGAGAACATAAAAAGTAAAGGTATGGTCGAGCTCTTAGAGCTGCCTACGTATCTCCTATCGAAGAATCAGACCATACGTAGTTCGTGTTGCTGGGAAAAGAGGGATGTAGCCAGGAAGTGCGAAGCCGCGTAATCCTAGACTGAGGTTGATGTTGATGATAATGGGATGCCACTTGACAGACTTACTCCAGATGCTGATATTGTGAACAAGATACCTCTTGACGAACTCACTCCTGAGCTTAAAGATATGAACGAGATGCCACTTGATTGACTCATTCCCAATAGTGAGATTGTGAACATGATGCCTCTTAATGGACTCACTCCTGAGCTTAAATATGTGAACGAGATGCCACTCGAGACTAATTCCCGATAGTGAGATTGTGAACAGGATGACCCTTGATGGACTCACTCCTGAGCTGAGGATGTGAACTGGATACCAATTGATGGACTCATTCCCAATAGTGAGATTGTGAACAGGATGCCTCTTGACAGACTTACTCCTAAGCTGAAGATGTGAACGGGATGCCACTTCACGAACTCATTCCCAATAGTGAGATTGTGAACAAGATGCCTCTTAACGAACTTACTCCTGAGCTGAAGATGTGAACGGGATGCCACTTGATGGACTCATTCCCAATAGTGAGATTGTGAATAGGATGCCTCTTGACAGACTCACTCTTGAGCTTAAAGATGTGAATGAGATGCCACTTAACTAACTCATTCCCAATAGTGAGATTGTGAACAGGATGCCTCTTGACGGACTCACTCCTGAGCTGAAGATGTGAACATGATGTCACTTGACGGACTCATTCCCAATAGTGAGATTGTGAGCAGGGTGTCTCTTGACGAACTCACTCCTGAGATGAAGATGTGAACGGGATGTCACTTGACAGACTCATTCCAATAGTGAGATTGTGAATAGGATGCCCCTTGACAGACTCACTCTTGATGCTGGATGATATGAACTTGGTGATCCCGAGTACTAGACATACTTCTTGATGATCCATAGAGGGGAGGTTGATTTGATATGTAGATCTGAGCTGAGGGATTGCTGTAGAGTTGGAGTCTGAGAAAGGCTATATGAAGTGGGTTGGAAGTAGGTTAGGCCAATAGTGAGGCTTTTGGAGCTATGTTGGGCCAATGATTAGGCTTTTGGAAGTATGTTGGGCCAGCGGTAAGCCTTTTAGAAGTATGTTGGGCCAGAGATGAGTGCTCTCCTTACAAGGATGATGGAAGTCTCAGGACCATTTGCCCCTGTTTCAAAAGATATGCATTTTCTGCTATATTATACAGTATGAATGATTTTTTTTTTGTTTTTGAATGCGATGTTATGCTATGTGCAGAGTATTTACAAAAGTGTTTGATGCATGAGTTTATCATCTGTGAAAGAATGTTCATAAGTGAGTGGATATTGTACGTCTTGTTGTTTATTGGAACACTAGAAGACAACGTATCTTGACTTATGGGCTCAGTGCCCCAGTATTTGGTGAATGTCTGTCCTTGTCTATATTTGTGGTGTCGACAATTTTGCCATAGTCTTGATTTTTACTCGTAGCGCTCTTTTGAGGTTTTTATTAAGCCCGTCAGACCATCTTGAATTCGACAGTATGTGATGGTCCATGTCTTTGAAATGATGCAAAGTATGATTTAATAAATCCAACAAGACTTGTGTCAATCAGAGTGGACTTTCAGTGGGTTGTATTGTAGGCCAGGGTCATGGGTTAAGAAATGAAGGATCGCATGAAGGCTCAAAGTTTTTTTTTAAAGGTCGATGCCTAAGATCACCGTATGCTCTATTTTTTTTTTCTTTTTCTTGCCCCAGTCTCGCATAGGGTGAGTATTGCTAAGTGAAATACGACTTGGGAAAGAATTGTCCCAGTTCAAAATGAGTATCCAAGTCGGATAGTAATTAGTGGATTTGTTTTTAGATTCTGTATTGAGCTCTCTTAACCCCCGCCCCCCCCCCCCCCCCCCCCTCACTTTTTTTTTCGTCAAGCTTATTTTCTCTTTTTTTTACATTGCCCCAGTGTAGGGGTGATCCTCAGGGGGTTTGAATTTGAAGAAAATTTTTTATTGTATGGCTCAAGTGGGTTAGCAAGTGGATAATAGTGTTTGGATAGCTGAAATGATTGTCTCTCTTCATTTTGACACGAGTATAATTGGATTTTAGAAATCATATATGTGCAACTTTGAATTAGGAGCAGTGGACTACCCAATTGATACTTGATCGATGTGTGACACGCCTTGAGTTTGGATATGAGGTATCCTTACCCTTGAGAGTGTGTTGTACATATGTTACAGCAGTTATAGAGCAGCATGCATTTGCGATGATGAGCAGTGTCAGGTACTGTAATGATCAATTATAGACTTGAAGCCTTTTTGGCATGTTCTGTCATGGACTGTGATTGCATGGTAATCGGACATGTGTTGCATCCAAAAGTCCAAGGCGATATCCAAATTGGCTTCAGCAAGTTACAAGACAGTCATATCCAATGAATCATGAGATTTTAGAGCAAGATGATAATTATTAAAATGATGAAGAAAGTTGGATTTTTTTTTTGAATTCGTTTTTTTTATTTAAGAAATGCATGTATTTATACAAAACAGACAATGCAGATATTCAGTAATGGAGAACTACCCCTGTGTGACATTTTGATGCCTCATAAGGAGTGGCATTCTGGGCAGTGGGTGGAGATTTGGTCTTTTGCGAGAGTGACCCAAAGGCTTGTGGGTGTGTCAATGGAGAACCAGAATGTTGGTAAAGGGTATAGAATAGTGCATGGACTGGATGGTTATGAACAACACATATGATTGGTTGCCTATGTATTTACATAATTCTTGACATTCTCTTTTTATTGATGGTTTTTTACGATACACATAAGAGCAAAAAGAGAACAACAAGAAAAGCCTTATATTTTCATCAATCTATTGTTCCTTGGTAAAGCCCCCATCCAACAAATGATCTGAATCACAGAGGCGGGCCGAGTTTCCAAGAACATTTTTCCTAGTCTTCATGGCCTTCTTCGCCATCAAGCCATTTGAACAAGAAGTAAGCTGCAACCGTCACAACCATACAAAGATGAAGCACACTTTGCAAAGTATAATTATCTTGCCCAAATCCATATTGTTCTCCAAACTTTTTTTTAAAGAGCACCCGCACTCCAAAAAGAGATCAAACTTCTGGTCTCGGTCATAATCGCAAGGCACAATGGCGAAAGACAATGACTATGAGTATGGTAAGGGGAGAAAAGTGAGAGAAAGAAGAGGGAGCGAGAAGAGAGAGGAGAAGAGATGCATAAATGAGAGAAGGAGTTACAGTTGAGAAGAAGGAAAAGAAAGAGAAATGAGGGAGAGAAGTGAGGAAGAGGTAGGTTTTTATACTTTCTTTCCTCTCCCTCTCTACCGACACTTTCTCTCTCTCCCTATCTCTTCTCCTTTTTCTTTTTCTTTTCTCCTTCTCTTTTTTTTTCATCGATAATGGCCGACAGTCTCTCTCTCTCTCCTCTTTTCCTTTTTTGACTTTTTGTGTTTTTTTATTATTTTTATTTATATTTATTTTATTTATTTAAGTAAGATTGTATTTGAGAAAGTAGAACAGCCTATTGATTTGGCAGTAAGATGATTTGGACAGTTGCGAATATGCTGGTACTGCTTAAATTTGATAATATCAGTGTTCGCAGTTTTGACTTGAACGTGGTGCCATTGCATCGTATTAGACCTGAATGAAGGATTAGAAATGATCAAGCATGTCCTTTTTTAGAATTGTGACACATGTTAGACTTTGAGCTGGTGCAGATTGATGATAGCAAACACAAGTGGATTATGAAAGTGATGGGGGATTAGAATCCTCATTTTAGAAAATGCACTTATGTTACTAACAAGAGATAATATATCCATAGCTGATTCTTGAACTAATAGCCCAATGTGAGAGTACATTACATAAGAAGCGAAAATAGTGCTAATGAAGATTTTTTTTTTCAAAATAGGAAAAGTTACAATGATACAAATGTATATTTGGATGAACGGGAGGTTAACTGAGTTCTGCCAACGTGAGGCTTCTTTCCAGAGGTCGAATGCTAACGACATCCTACGCTCTTTTCAGCAACCATATAGATCCTATAGTCCGTTCAACAGAACCTTGGTTAATGTTCTTCAGGACTTACTTCTGAGGATAGTACCGTCCTGAGATCCTTACCCCCCAGCTGGCCTATAAGACAGTACCCAAAGGTCCAAACTACATTAAGCTGGTAGAGGGACACGCATGGTAATACATGTGGGCTCATTCCCATGGATACTCGACGTACAAGGACTACCTCAAATACGGACCGTGATGTTCATTCCATTTATTTTATTTTATTTTAAAAAATAAAAAGAGCCTTAGTTCTAAGGCTCGTACCACCTATGATTTGTTGACTCTCCATCTCGCCCTTTAAATCCAAGAAGAAGCTTTGAGCTAAGTTATTGGCAATGAAGAAAGAATAAGGATCAGTGGATGGAGTAGGTGTTTTTGATGAACTTGCTTGAAGATTTGGGGGAAGATTTGAATATTTTGGAACCCCTAATTTTTTGTTTGATACAGGGGAATTTGGGACTTGCTAGATTGCGAGTGTTGGACGAGATCAGACCAATGTGAGAATTTGGAATAACAGGGGGGGTAAGAATAGAGACGGAAGAGCTTGTGAGATCCAACGAACTTGAAAGTTTGATGGTTGCCGCTGGATTGTAACTGTTGGACCAAATCAGACCAACGAGAATGAGAAGAGGTCGTACAAATTTGAGTAACAGAAGGAATATGAGTAGGGCTAGAGATTTCAGAGAGATTGGAGTAGTTGTGGTGGGAAAAATGAGATTGGAACACTCTTGAAGAATTTCTATATCGCAACCTAGATCATCCATGGTGTAGTCGATCTAAGGATCTAGATCAGGCTCTTTGGATTGTTTGGGTTATTCCTCTTTTGACTGAGTTTGGAGATGTGAAACCTATTTCTTCAGTTCTAGAACTTGTTGTTCGAGGAAAAAAGACATAGGAAACACAGACCAAAATAGGATCCTGAAGTCTAGATGTGGCTTCATACACAAGGGAAGATAGTTTGTCGATGGTCTACCTCGGATACCTTTTCAATAAGGCGTAGAAAGCTCTTGCTTCCAAAAAACTCGTGAATGGCTTCATAATCCCACATACTTCCTGCATACTGAAAGTAGGGAGCCAAGGGACAATCACTTCTGCACCTTCTTCTATTATACTCACATGCACCACAACGACTTGGGTCAATAATCCTTTTAAAAGCCATTTTGGTATGATTCTCTGTTTCTTTTCTCGATCTCTATAGGAAGCTCCTGTACAGGGCTTGTTTTAGTTTCATCTTATTTAGATATGGGTTAGGTGAGGTCATATTTTTTTTTCGAGAGGAGAGATGAGTTTTTGCCAGGAGGTGGAAGGAAGATGAGGAGAAGAAGAAAGAGAGGAGGAGAATGAGACAAAGAGAGAATGGGTGAGAAGGACATAGAGAGAAGGGGACATTGAGGGTCTTTAAAAGGAGAGAAAAAGAGAGGGGGAGTAGATCCATGAAGGGGGGATAAGAGAAAAGTGGGCAGGTGAGAAATAAAAGAAAAAAGAGAGAGAGAGAGGGGGTCAGTGATAGTGACAGAAAGGGAGGGGACAGGTGAGAGAGAGAGAGAGAGAGAGAGAGAGAGAGGAGCAGGTGTGAAAGAAAGAAGAGAGAGAGAGAGAGAGAGAAAATGAGAGCACATGGAGAGAGTGAGAGCATGTGGAGAGGCTGATGTCTAATACAAACTTAAATCAGGCCTGGTCCTCGAACCTTTAAACCTCCAGTACTGAAGCACTTTCTCAGGTTGGTGGTTCAAGCGGAGGAAGTTTCGGTGCTGGTACCGGCGATATTACTGTAACGGCCATGCCACTTACTAATCCTCCTATCTAATCTTAAAGGTTTCCTCTTAAGGAAAGGGTTATGTTAAGCTTGCATGCCAGTGTGTAGTGTGCGTGATATTTAAAGATCGTGGCATTGGCCTTTGCAATTTTGGCATTGGCCTTGCAGTTTTATTTTAGCCTGAGTCACAAACACCTGTGTAGAAGAATATGAATTTACAAAGAAAAGGTGAAATAAAAAAAATGTTAGTATAAAAGAAATGCTCCATTGTAACAAAAAAGTGATGGTCTGAGTCTTCTTAAGAGTAAGATTCCCCAGTAGAGTCGCCAGCGATCGCGCCCGTACCCTCGGAATGCCAGGCTATCGGTGTGGGCTCGACTTTCTGAAAGTGGGTGAAATATGACACGAAATTTTTTTGAGAAGGGTGAAAAGAGTATGGTAGAGCCTATTTGAGAATCGCCACCGAACATTTGGGGTGTTAGGACCCCTACAAAGATAATTAAGGTAATTTATTTTTTATTTTGAAAGACAGTTTTTGAGAAAAGTGGGCCCTTTAATATTGTGACTTTGAATAGCCATGCGAAAACCAAAGATTTTGAGATGGGTTCGGGGACTCGATTATGTCAAGGGAAGGTATTAGGCACCCTCGAACATTCGTGCAAACACGGTTGCCAATTTTAGTGATTTTTATTAAAAGGGGGCATTTCAATTGAAAAAGAAAAAAAGTTTTTTTTGTTTAGAAAGTGAATAGGATGGAAAATGGTGATGGGTATGGCCGCACTCTTTGAGAGTTGCTTACGTATCCCAAGGGGGGAATCCGGCCAAACGTAGTTCTGACTTTCGTTTGTGCGAGTGTATGCATGATTTTTTTAGAGAAAAAAAAAGTGGTCCCGTTTGACCGTGCATGTGTGATATGGTGATTTGAGAAAGAGTCGGTGTGAGTAGGAACTTTGACCCACGTGGTATAGTCCTAAATTTTAACCTTTGGAAAGTGATTGAGATTGAAATGAGACTATGCAAGTGATTGGAGAATGAAGTATTTTTTTTGTACTTTCTATAATTTTTATTTATTTTTCAGTACTTTTAGTCCAATACTGGAAGTAAGGATCTCTGCTCAAGTGACTGAAAAGTGTACTGGAAGTAAGGGTCGGTGCCCATTAAAAGTGTGAAGACTTACTTGTCTTACCTATGCTGTTTGCCGATTCCATGCAGAGCTGGCATTAGAGTTTTATTTGAGAAAGTCTATTTTTTTGTATTTTTTATTTTATCTTCATTTTTTTTTTTGTATTTTTGATTTTATCTTCTATTTTTTTTTTGTATTTTTGATTTTATACCGGAGGTAAGGGACGGTGCCCAAATAACTGAAAAGTGATTTTTTTTTTGTATTTTTATTTTATGCCGGAAGTAAGGGTCAGTGCCCAAAAGAAAGAAAAGAAGTTAAGTGTGTGTAGGATAAGAAGACTTACCTGTGAAGATCTCTGAATGCAAAGGCGGTTGTTGAGTCCGATTAATCTTGTTTTTTTATTATTCTATTTATATAAGTTAAGCAATCTTTCTAATTTAGACACGAATATCTGTGTTAGAAAATCACGTAGTCTCCAGTAAAATTTAGATCTCTGTATTAGCAATCACGTCATCCTCAGTAGAACATGGCTCTCCGTATTAGAAACCACGTGGGATTTCTTTATTGGGAACCATGTAATCCTGAGTCGGACGTGATTTTGTATTGGAAACCAATTAATTCCAAGTATGACATGGATTTCTTTTTTAATTTTTGATTATGAAGCAAGAAAAAAGATGATGTGTACCAAAAAAAAATTATAAAAAAACCTGAGTTATTAGAGGAACTCGTGAAATTGGCTAGAATATTAATGGTAAGTGACTAGGATGTTGGGCGATGTTTTGAGGCGGCAACAGATGATGGTGGGGGTACAGTGGCCGTGAGGTATGTTGATAAGAATCGTGATGATATGATAGCTAGGTGGGGGTGGTTATTGTAGTGGTGACCTTGATGGTGATGGTTAGAAGGGGTGGTATGGTGGTGGAAAAAATGTAAACTCCTTTTTTTTATAGGAGTTTTTTGTATTTAATGATGAAGTGAGGGAGATGTAAAGGATGGTGAAGAATATATGGAGTATGAGGGAGATACAAAAGGGAGTATTTTTTTTCCTTCGTTTTCCCTCCTCAAATGAATGAAAGCATTGCCATTTTATAGGCAAAAACCTCATTATTTTATTATTTTCTTTTGTTTTTTTTTTTGGTTTGGTGCTTAGCTTTTGCTTTAGCCTTTTGCTCCACCGAGGTGTTTTTTTTTTTTTTTTTTCTTTACTTGATTCCACAGAACCTGCCTCCACAATGAGTTTGTGGAGGAGGAGAAATTATTGTGTAGATAGTCCACGTGGCTATGTTGGTTCTTGATCACGATTTTTTGCAAAACTTCTGATTTTGACTTTGAAATGATTTTACATTTTTTGAAATTATTTGTTTTTTTGACAAAACAAACACATTTTTTTTTCATTTTTTTATTAATGGGCAAAATAGGGCGTCTACAGCTGCCCCTACTCCCTCATGCATGTGATCACAAGGAAAGTAAATGAAGTGGGACTGCGAAACCACCAACCATCCCAACAGTGTTTTGACAGGATAATGATGGGGTGCAGATTTGAGAATTGAGGACCCACATTTGCTTTTGAAAGTCCTGGGCAGGTGAATGTATGTGGGATGAGAAACAATCATGTGTGGTAGGGTGCATGCGGATTTGTTGACCTTTTGACCCCATAGCTTTTGACTTGCAATATCTTTTCCATTCGAAAAAAAGTGATAGCATGAGCACCTTTTTTTTTTGAAATGATTGAGTTAGGCAAAAATGGGGTGTCTACACTAACTTGATGGTGAAATGATAAGTTCACCCTATTCATACTCTAATCATGTGATGCATGATGCATGATACGATGACCAGATATAACTGACTGAAGTTTGGCCGATGCAAATCCATTGCAAGGGTAAATCTTGATTGGGAAATTTGATTAATGTAAATTCGTTATGAGGATCGAGAATTTAAATTCGTTACACTCCCCGAGCTCTTATAAATTGATCAATGCAAATTCATTACGAGGATCGAGAATGCAAATTCGTTACACTCCACAGACTCTGATAATTTGATCAACGCAAATTTGTTACGAGGATTGAGAATGCAAATTTGTTACACTCCCCAGACTTTGATCAATGCAAATTCATTACGAGGATTGAGAATGCAAATTCGTTACACTCCCCAGACTTTGATCAACGCAACTTCATTACGAGGATCGAGAATGCAAATTTGTTACACTCCCCAGACTTTGATCAACGCAAATTCGTTACGAGGATCGAGAATGCAAATTTGTTACACTCCCCATATTTTGATTAACGCAAATTTGTTACGAGGATCGAGAATGAAAATTTGTTATACTCCCTGAATTATGATATTTTGATCAATGCAAATTTGCTAAGAGGATCGAGAATGCAAATTTATTACACTCCCCAAATTTTGATATTTTGATCAACGAAAATTCATTACGAAGATCGAGAATGCAAATTCGTTACACTTCCCAAGATTTGATCAACGCAAACTCATTACGAGGATCGAGAATTTAAATTTGTTACACTCCCCAAGCTTCAATAATTTGATCAACACAAATTCGTTACGAGGATCGAGAATACAAATTTGTTACACTCCCCGAGCTCTGATATTTTGATCAATGCAAATTTGTTACGAGGATCGAGAATATAAATTCATTACACTCTCCAAATTCTGATATTTTGGTCAACGCAAATTTGTTACAAGGATCGAGAATGCAAATTCGTTACGTACAGTCCCCGATCTTTAATATTTTGATCAATGCAAATTCATTATGAGGATCGAGAATGAAAATTTGTTACACTCCCCAAATTTTGATATTTTGATCAACGCAAATTTATTATGAGGATCGAGAATGTAAATTTGTTACACTCCCAAGGCTCTAATAATTTGATCAATGCAAATTCGTTACGAGGATCGAGAATGCAAATTTGTAACACTCCCCGGGCCCTGATAATTTGATCAACGCAAATTCGTTACGAAGATCGAGAATGCAAATTTATTATACTCTCTGGGCCCTATTAATTTGATCAATGCAAATTTGTTACAAGAATCGAGAATGCAAAATCGTTATACTCTCCAAGCTTCAATAATTTGATCAATGCAATTTTTGAGTTCCTTTGGAAAATAGAACCATTCGGGCTCAGGGAATTTTAAATTTTCTAGAAAGCGGAGCCACTCAGGCTTGAAGAATTTAAATTTCTTAAAAAATGGAGCCATTCAGGCTCAATGAATTGGATTTTCTTGCAAAGGGAGCCATCCGAGCTCAAAGGATTAGATTTCTTACAAAGGGGGTTATTCGCACTCAAAGAATTGAATTTCTTTGACAGGGAGCCATTCGGGCTCAATTTGATAATTGGATTTTCTTATAAGATAGAGCCATTCAGGCTCATAGAATCAGATTCCTTACAAAGAGAGCCATTCGAGCTCAAAGAATTGAATCTCTTTTAATGGGAACCATTTGGGCTCAAAGAGTTGGATTTCTTACAAGATGGAGCCATCCGGGTTCATAGAATTGGAATTCTTATAAAGGGAGTCATTCGGGCTCAAAGAATTTGAATTTCTTAGAAAATGGAGCCATTCGGGCTCAAAGAATTGGATTTTCTTGCAAAGGGAGCCATTCAGGCTCAAAGAATTTGAATTTCTTATAAAATAGAGACATTTGGGCTCAAAGAATTGCAAACCGGGAGTCAATTTGTAACAAAATGCATTTTCTTTTAAAATTACTAAATGTAATTTCCATATTATAATTTGTATTATTTGCTTTGATTTAATAGAAATTCTTGATTTGGGGTCAAACCGTAATTTTTATATAATTAAGAAATACCTGTGACGAATTTCAACACTGTATTTTCAAAACGGTGAAAATATTTACTTTTGACTCATACTATATTTTTATATGACCGGGAAATTATTTCCTACGATTATATAATTTTTTCTGTATTTAGGTAGTGATCACCGCGCCGCGAAAATACCAGTTTAAAAATGAAAACTGTCTGCGTTATGTTTGGATTCCACATATTGGGAATCTCTATCAAATTCGAACGTGACATATGCTTTAAAATTATTTAAGCCAAACAATGATTGTGTTGGGGCTTGTTTAGGAGTGCACCTAGTGTGTGTGTTAATCTTAGGCCATAAGTCATTCTGCCAAACAACCAAGCTAGCTAGCTAAACCACCCCTACAATCCTTTTATAGCTAATTATATACAAATATGTATGTTGTAATTATGCATATATGTATATTGTGTATTTAGGAAAATAAAACAATGGTAATTGTTAAGTGAAGCTCAATGCACTTGGGCTCCAAGTAGAATTTTGCTATATACTCTCAACAGTCACACACAATCTACACATTTTTGCAAACAAAATACCAGAGAGAAAAGAGAGATTTCATAGATTTTATTCTACAGAAATTTCTAGAGAGAGAGAGAGAGAGAGAGAGAGAGAGAAATAGCTTGATCTCTATAACCAAAAGCTTGAAGTTGGGATTCTTGTTCTTAATTTCTTTCTTAACAAAACTCCTATCTATACTCACAGTGAGTATTATTAACTCACATAGAATGTAATTTCACGTTTACTTACTGTTTGTATTAATTTAATTTGAACGCACCATTGTTGATTTGTTCATGGAGTTCAAAGCTTGAAAATTATGATTTTTCAAACTTAACCAAAATGGGTTTTGATAGAAAAAATGGTAGATTACAGTCTATAGAAGCCATGGTTAAAGTATTAGAGCCTAACTCATTCAGATTGAGACATATATTAGAAATGAAATTTTGTCATCTCTCGATTTTTCATAAAATCCGAGAGCTATGATTCAATTCGCGTTAATCCAATCGTATATTGGTAATCCTTGTGTAAAAATGAAGAGAACCATATATCATAAGACAATTTTGCATCTGGGAATCAAAATGGGTCAAAACAGACCCTAAAAACTGAAATAGGAGAGAAAAACGAAGAAGATGAAGTCTCTGTGATAAATCGCACGAGCGACCCGTGCGAGTGACATATCACGTGAGCCGCCCGCACGAGTGATCCGTGTATTTCTGAATAATCTGGAATTTTTAAAATAAAATCAAAAAAGTGGCATACCGCACGAGCAACTTACCGCGCGAGCGACTGGGCATTTTTCCAGTTTTTGTCTATTTTTGTATAAAGAACTATTTGGATAAAGTTTTAAAGGTTTTTAAGGCACTGTTCGGGAGATATGTTATTTCATGATGTCGTTTTAAAGATTAAGTTAAAAAGAGTGATTAAAAGGACTTGATTTCTCGTCGCTCGTTCGTTATTACTTTCTGGTAATTATGTATCGCCGTATAAGTCATGTGACATACATGTTTGAGTTGAGCTAACATGCATGGTGTGAGATGGTGAGTTGAGAAGGGTCGAGAGAATGTGTCGAGAATGTGTTATGTGAGTTACGACACCAATTATCCCAGGTCGATTCTGATACGGCAAGTTAATTGGGAAGGATTGAGCCTAGGTCGATTCGGATACGACAGGCCAATAGCGATGTGTTGTAGACTTAATTATCCCAGGTCAATTCAGATACAGTAGGTTAATTACGAGGGACTGAGCCTAGGTAGATTTGGATACGGTAAGCCAGTCCTATCGTGTCCAGGCCGATTCAGATACGGTAGACCGATCAGGTTATTGTAACCTTGAATGTCTAGGTACGGCCAGGCCGATTCGGATACTGTAGGCATATCGACAGACATTCTAAATCTAACGACCGTGGGCCGGTGGTTCAGGGGAACCGTTTGTGTTGGATTTTGTAGTCGAGGTAAAAAAGTCAGTGAGATGAGTGGGCTGCATTGTTTCATGCACGGTCACATGTTTTATTGATAATATTGTTGATGATGACTATTTTTTGTTATTCCTTGTCTTATTATAATGTTAATCTGAAAAAGGGTACTTTTGTAATAAAAATATTCTGGTCTTTTGTTTATGTTAAATATGAATTCACTTATGCATTTCTAACATGTTGAATAATAAATCTGGGAATTGGAAATGATAAGGAAACATGTTTTACATTACAAGTATATGTTTTTAATACTCACCAGCTTCTTGAAGCTGACGGCGTTGAAAGAGATTGGACATTACTGCTTTGTTTACTTAACTGAACTTGTAATAAGGATTCTTATAATAGACATTATTATTCTTTTACAAGGTGGGTTGTGCCTTTAGATGACTACGTGCTGTAATAATTATTATGTTTCAAAAATTTAATAAGTCTTGATTGCTCTTACTCTAATTTAAATTATTATACTGTTCGACGTTTGGGATGGAATCGATCCTTCAAACTGTCGCGACCTACGGGTCAATAAAGGAAATTAAATGCTTTCCCTATTTATGCTATGTCGAGGTGTGAGAGGATTTGGTGGTATTAGAGCGAGGTTATATCATAACAGTTTAGCCAAGTTAGGATTTACCAGTATAGGCCCCGATTACACATTCTACTAGCTTAGGCTTTGCACACCCGTTGATACAACAAGAGGACAAACCCGTAACCCAAACGCTTAGATTATCTCTCTTAAGATTGGACCTGATATAAGTTAGTGCCTTTTGTCAGTTATGGATCCAGTTCTGCCACTATTTATGCCAGGCTTGTACGGAGGACATTGGGTTACACTAGGGACAGTAGTTCCAGTTTTTGTTGGGTTATACCACACCACGATAGAGCAGCAGGCAGCAACAACATTAGAGTTGGATTTATGGCACCAAGTCCACGTAGTGGGATTGATTGATTTGCCCTGAGTTCGTATTGAGCTCCTATATTTCTTAGAGGCTTAACGGTTGGTTCTGATAGAGATTGTTTAATTAGTGAATAACAATGCCTTCTATCTTCCTTTAGAGATTCAGATCGTGCATACTCACCTTGCACACCTAGTTATACCCCCACTGGTTGTTCTAGTAGAGGATCCAGTAGTTCCCATTGATGAGGGTATTGATGGCGGAGTTATATGATGATGAGAAGGAGGTTAGCATGGGGTTATATGACTTTGCTACCGACCTTGGGGAGGAGATGGCACTTATGCCAGATTTGCCCGAGGAGATGTTGGTTGAGGTGGATGTTTCAGAGCATGCTCTATCACCAGCCTCTCAGAGCAATGGTTTCTATGTGGTAGGGTCGTTCCAGGTCCAGCAGTTTCGTCCCCTTGACTCTCTGGACTTGCTGATGGCCACTTATGGAGACGATTGATGATCTAGACATAATTTTGTACATATTGCCAATATTGACTCGTATCCCTATCTCTTTTTGCAAACAGTAATTACATGTATCTAGCGATAGGGCGATGACCCCATACTTATGGTATTAACTTATGCATGGATGATGTACGTCCTAACCCATACAGATAGGGTAGGCATTGGACTGATCATATTTTTGTGACTACTTGATGAGAAGTTATATATATATATATATGGAAACACTATTTTTGATGTTGTTGTTGCCTAAACTGATGTATATTATTGTGTTGATTTGTGATTCTCATTCTTTGATCATTATGATATATATAGAATGGTAGGAAGACCAAGGAAGAATAGGAGTCTGATCAAGGAGGTGCATTTGGCTGTCGACCCCACAAGAATGTTTGAGGCATTTGTTAGACACCTCGAAAGGATTGGGAACCCTAACGAGAATCGGTGCGATCGCTAAACATGAGACAAATTGTTGGAGAGATTTCGTGCACTGAGGCCCAAACAATTTGTTAGTACCACAGAACCCTAGAAGGCTAAACAATGGTTGAGACAGATGGACCATCGAAGTAGTTTAGTGTGATGAATTGGAGAAGAGGAGATTGGCCACTTTTCAACTGACCGATGCCGCCGCAAATTGGTGGAACTCAGTAAAAGCCACCATCGGGAATGAAACTGCTATGGGAATGACTTGGACTATGTTCAAGGAGAGATTTTCGGAAAAGTACTTCCCATCTACTGAGAGTCACAGAAGGGAGAAGGAATTCATGGATCTGATACAAGGAAATAAATCTGTGCAGGAATACACTACTCAGTTTGAAAGGTTGTCTCGATTCGCTCCTCATATGGTTGATACAGAAGAGAAGAAAGTACACAAGTACAATCAAGGACTGACACCACAGATTCATCACCTGACTCTCGGCCACATGGATAAATCATTTGAGGGACTAGTTTTCTTGGCTACTGATCTGGAAGAAGACACTCGTATGAACCGCAAATAATTTGACTTCCGGCTACCTCAAAGAGGTAATTTTGGAAATAAGCCACCGATGTACCGTACATAAGGGCAAAAGAGAAATTTTGATGGAAGCAAGAAACCCCAAGCTATTACCTATCCGACTCAGCCCCAGGTAGAAGAGGGAGGTAGTATTGGAAAATGCTTTAACTGTGACAACCCCGATCACTTGGCTCGAGAATGCAAGGTACCTAAGCATAAAGGCCGTCAGGATATAGTCTCCTACAACTGTGGTGAACCTGGTCACATCAGCAAGTACTGCACTGCTCCTAAATGAGTCACTTATGGTCAGCAGGGTTAGACTCGCTTGAATGCTATTATTCCTAATGCTGCTAGACATGATGAAACTGTTTATGAAGAGAGAAACTATGGAGAAGAACAACTCGAACAACAAATGGTGGAAGGTGCATTAACTTTGTTTAACTCCTTTGTTAAAGTTTTATTTGATAAGGGTGTTGCACTTTCATTCATATCTGTTAAGACCATTTAGAGGTTGGGTATTCTACCTCACCATTTAGAGAAGGCTTTGAAGGCTACCTCACCATTAGGAGCCACAGTCAAGTTAGGACATGTGTGCAAGGATTGTCCCCTATGACTAGGAGACCGTGAGATCCCTACAAGGTTGATTATTCTGTCAATGAAGGAGTTTGACATAATCCTAGGGATGGATTGGCTCGCTCACAATCAAGCAAAGTTGGATTGTGCGAGGAAGAGAATTACATTCTCCGATAATAGGATCAATCCTTTGATTTCCAGTGTAACCCTTTGGGAGATATGTTCCTCACAAGATGCTTAGCAAACATCGAAGTCATCAGTACAAAAATGACAGTGTTGTTTATACTTGTAGTCAAGGACTTCAAAGAAGTATTTCAAGACATTTCTGGTTTACCGCCCTTGAGAAGTATAGAGTTCTGTATTGAAATTATACCAAGCACTACACTAATCACTAAGGTTCCCTACTGAATGGCCCCCGTCGAACTGTCAGAATTGAAAGAACAAGTTCAGGAACTCGAGAATTTGGGTTTTGTACGTCCAAGTACATCACCTTAGGGAGCACCAGTGTTATTCGTGAAGAAGAAGGATGGAACACTTAGACTATGTATCGACTATCGAGAGTTAAACCGGGTGACTATCATGAATAAATATCCCTTACCCCAAATCAATGATTTGTTTGATCAACTACAGAGAGCTACAACATTCTCCAAGATAGATCTACGGTCAGGATATCATCAGTTGAGGGTACGAAAAGAAGATATACCCAAAGCTGCCTTCAGAACCAGATATGGTCACTACAAGTTTTTGGAAATACCGTTTAGAATGACGAATGCCTCAGCAATGTTTATGGATCTGATGAACAGAGTGTTCAAGCCTTAGTTGGATCAGTTTGTCATCATCTTCATAGATGATATTTTGATCTATTCAAGGACCACCGCTTGTGTGCAAAATTCCGTAAGTGTGAGTTCTGGTTACACGAAGTAAAATTTTTGGGACACAAGGTATCATCCCAAGGAATTTTGTGGATTCGTTGAAGATAGATGCTGTGTCAAACTAGGTTAGACCGACCAACCCTACAGAGATTAGGAGTTTCCTTGGACTCATGGGTTATTACCGGAGATTTACTGAGGGATTCTCCAAGATAGTAGCACCGTTGACTTGACTGACCAAGAAAGCTCAGAAATTTAAATGGAAAGAGAAGCATGAACATGCCTTTCTAGAGTTGAAAGAGAGACTCACCACAGCACCGATACTGGCTATACTCAAGCCTAATGAGAAGTTTGGTATCTTTAGTGACGCATCATATCAAGGATTGGGGTATGTACTTATGCAAGATGGTAAAGTTATCGCCTATGGATCTAGACAGCTAAAATTGAATGAGTTCAATTACCCTACCCATGATTTGGAATTGGCAGCAGTAGTATTTGTACTCAAGATTTGGAGACATTATCTACGATGAGAAGTTTGATTTATTTTCAGACCACAAGAGTCTTAAGTACTTGTTTACGCAGAAAAAGTTAAACATAAGGTAGTGCAAATAGACAGAGCTGATTAAAGATTATGACTTCACGTTAGAATACCACCCTGGTAAAGCTAATATGGTCGTTGATGCTTTGAGTCGGCAAACTCGTGGAACATTTGCCTCCTTGATGATTAGGGAATGGCGACCATTAGAGACATTGGCTGATTTCAATGTGCAGAGTGTTGAGGAAGGAGAAGGACAACATTTTGAGTGTCTTATTTTACAGCCCACCCTTATTAGCCGCATTATCGAAGCACAAAAAGAAGATAAGAAGTTTCGGACATGGTTTGGGAAGATGTCAGAGAAGGATCCGACAGAATGGAAAATGGGGATCGATGGAGGATACAGATGCAGAAACAAATTATATGTACCAGATGGTGGGGATATAAGGAAAGATATTCTGGAAGAAGCACATAAGTTAAGATTTACAGTTCACCCAGGAGGAACAAAAATGTATAAGGACTTGAAGAGAAATTTCTGATGGAAAGGTATGAAGAAAGACGTGGCCAAATTTGTATCCAAATGTTTGACGTGCCAACAAATCAAAGCTGAACATCAAAGGCTCTTGGGATTGTTGCAACCGCTACCCGTTCCAGGGTGGAAATGGGAACATATCACCATGGACTTTGTAGTTGGGTTGCCCCCGGTCACAGCAGAATCATGATACCATTTGGGTGATTGTGGATCGATTAACTAAGTCAGCTCATTTCATTGCCTATAGTATGACATATCCGAATCAAATGTACATACAACAAGTTGTGCGACTTCATGGTGCACCTGTGTCGATTGTGTCAGACCGCGATACATGATTCACTTTTGGATTTTGGGAAAGTCTACAAGAAGCTATGGGAACCTCGCTTAAGATGAGTACTGCTTTTCACCCATAGACGATGGGTAAACTGAGCGTGTTAATCAGATCATGGAGGATATGCTTAGGGCTTGTGTTATCAATTTTTGAGGAATCTTGGGAGACACACTTGCCTTTGGTTGAATTCGCCTAGAACAATAGCTACCACACGAGTATTGGGATGGCTTCATTTGAAGCATTGTACGGATGACCCTGGTGTTCTCCATTGGGTTGGGAAGAGGTCGGAGACACAAAGTTGTTGGGATCAGATTTGGTTAGAGAAATCAACAATAAGATTTCTTTGGTCAAGGAAAGGATGAGAACTGCGCAGAACAGGTACAAGAGTTATGCCGATTGACGCCGAAAGGATTTGGAATTCAGTGTCAGAGATCACGTACTTCTTAAGGTTTCACCGACCTGAGGATTGGTGCGTTTTGGTCTCAAGAGAGGGAAGTTAGCCCCGTATCTCATCAGACCGTTCGAGATTTTGGATCGTGTCAAAAAGTGGCTTATCGACTCGCACTGCCACCAAAGATGTCTGGGGTTCACAATGTATTTCACATGAGTATGCTGAGGAAATACATACGAGATCCCTCACATGTGGTTAGTTTTGATGATATTGAGACGAGTCATAATGTTTCCTATAAGGAGAGGCCCGTGAAAATTCTGGGTCAGAGTATCAATAAATTGAGTAATAAAGACATTCTGTTGGTGAAGGTTCAGTGGAATCACCAAAACAAGAATGAAGCCTCATTGGAAGTCGAAGCTGATATGAGGAAGAAGTACCCGGAGTTGTTTCATGACTAGTTCGTCTAGGTTTCGGGGGCGAAATCTTGTTTAAGGGGGGAAGGATGTAACAACCTGCATTTTCTTTTAAATTACTAAATGTAATTTCCAATTATAATTTGTAGTACTTGCTTTGATTTAATAGAAATTCTTTATTTGGGTTCAAACCGTAATTTTTTTAAAATTGAGCAAAACCTATTACAAATTTCAAAATTGTATTTTCAAAACGGTGAAAAAATTTACTTTTGACTCAAACTGTATTTTTATACGACCGGGAATTATTTTCTACGATTATATAATTTTTTTTGCATTTTTGTGGTGATCACTGCGCTGTGAAAATACTAGTTTATAAATGAAAACTATCTGCACCGCGTTTGGATTCCATAGATTGGGAATCTCTGTCAAATCCATATGTGATATATGCTTTAAAATCATTTAAGCCAAACAATGATTGTGTTGGGGCTTGTTTGGGAGTGTACCTAGTGTGTATGTGTGTGTGTGTGTGTTAATCTTAGGCCACAAGTCATTTTGTCAAACAACCAAGCTTGGACCCTAGCTAGCTAAACCACCCCTACAATCCTTTTATAGCTGATTATATACAAATATGTATGTTGTAATTATGCATATATGTATATTGTGTATTTTGGAAGTTAAAACAATGGTAATTGTTAAGTGAAGCTCAATGTACTTGGGCTCCAAGTAGAATTTTTGTTATATACTCTCAACACTCACGCACAATCTGCACATTTTTTAAAACAAAATACTTGAGAGAAAAGAGAGAGTTTAGAGAGTTTTATTCTACAAAAATTTCTAGAGAGAGAGAGAAAGAAAGAGCTTGATCTCCATAACCAAAAGCTTGAAGTTGGGATTCTTGTTCTTGATTTCTTTCTCAACAAAACTCCTATCTCTAATCACACAGAGTATTATTAACTCACATAGAATGTAATTTCATGTTTATTTACTATTTGTATTAGTTTAATTTGAAAGCACCATTGTTGATTTTGTTCATGGAGTTCAAAGCTTGAAAATCATGATTTTTCAAACTTAACCAAAATGGGTTTTGATAGATAATAATGGTAGATTACAGTCTATAGAAGCCATGGTTAAAGTATTAGAGCCTAACTCATTCATATTAAGACGTATATTAGAAATGAAATTTCGTCACCTCTCGGTTTTTCGTAAAATCCGAGAGCTACGATTCAATTCGCATTAATCCCATTGTAATACATAATGCTTGCGGAAAAACGAAGAGAACCATATATTATAAGACATGTTTGCATCTGGGAATCAAAATGAGTCAAAACAGACCCTAAAAACTGAAATAGGGGAGAAAAACGAAGAAGATGAAGTCTCTGTGATAAATTGTGTGAGCGACCTATCGCACGAGTGGCCAGGAATGAGTGACCCGTGTATTTCTGACTAATCAAAAATGAGGCATATCGCACGAGCGACTTACCGCAACGACTGGGCATTTTTCCAATTTTTGTGTATTTTTGTATAAGGAACTTTTTGGATAATGTTTTAAAGGTTTTTAAGGCACTGTTTGGGAGACCTGTTATTTTAGAATGCGTTTTTAACGATTAAGTTAAAAAGAGTGATTTAAAGGACTTGATTTTTTGTATGCTCGTTCATTATTACTTTATGGTAATTATGTAACACCACATAAGTCATGTCACATACATGTTTGAGTCGAGCTGACATGCATGGTGTGAGTTAGTGAGTTGGGAAGGGTCGAGAGAATGTGTTGAGAATGTGTTATGTGAGTTACGACCCCAATTATCCCATGTCGATTCAAATACGGCAAGTTAATTAGTAAGGATTGAGCCTAGGTCGATTCGGATACAGCAGACCAATCAGCGATGTGTTATAGCCTTAATTATCCCAAGTCGATTCGGACACGACAGGTAATTAAGAGAGAATGAGCGCAGGTCGATTCGGATGCGGCAGGCTAGTCTGATCGAGTTTAGTCCGATTCAGATACGGTAGACCGATCAGGTTATTGTAACCTTGAATGTCTAGGTATGCCCAGGCCGATTCGAATACGGTAGGCATATCGACAGACATTCTAAACCTAATGACCGTGGGCCAGTGGTTCAGGGGAACCGTTTATGGTGGATTTTGTAGTCGAGGTAAAAGAGTCAGTGAGATGAGTGGGCTGCATTGTGTCATGCACGGTCACATGTTTTATTGATAATATTGTTGATGATGACTATTTCCTGTTATTCCTTGTCTTATTATAATGTTAATCTGAAAAGGGTACTTTTGTAATAAATATGTTGATCTTTTGTTTATGTTAAATACAAATTCACTCATGCATTTCTAACATGTTGAATAATAAATTTGGAAATTGGAAATGGTAAGGAAACATATTTTACATTACAAGTATATGTTTTTAATACTCACCAGCTTCTTGAAGTTTACGGCGTTGATGCACCCTGGACATTAGGCTTTTCTGGTTACGATCAGGCAGGACAATATGATTATGCTAATTGAGAATAACTACATGCAAAAAGAGATTGGACATTGCTGCTTTGTTTACTTAGCTGAACTTGTAATAAGGATTCTTGTAATAGACATTATTATTCTTTTACAAGGCAGGTTGTGCCTTTAGATGACTACGTGCTGTAATAATTATTATGTTTCAAAAATTTTATAAGTCTAAATTGCTCTTACTCTGATTTAAATTATTATACTGTTCCACATTTGGGGCGGAATCGATCCTTCTTACAGTCGCGGCCTACGGGTCCATAAAGGAAATCAATTGTTTTCCCTATTTATGCTATGTCGGGGCGTGAGACAATTTGACTCAAAACAATCTCTATTTCCAAAATTGGGAGTCAATTTCGACTCAAAACAATTCCCATTTCCAAGTCGACAGTCGATTTAACTCAAACCAATTTCTATTTCCAAATCGGGAGTCGATTTGACTCAAAACAATTTCTATTTCTAAATCGGGAGTCGATTCATCTCAAAGCGATTCCCATTTCCAAGTCAGGAGTCGATTCGACTGAAAACAATTTCTATTCCAAAGTCAGGAATCCATTTGACTTAAAATAATTTTCCTAGATTTGGATTCACTCAGACTCAAAGAATTCAATTTCCAAAATCCAGAGTCAATCAAACTCAAATATTTCAAATTTTCAAAATTGGGAGTCAATCAAACTCAAAACAATTGCTATTTCCAAAATCAGGAGTCAATAAAGCAATTTTTATTTCCAATATTGGGAGTCAATTTGAATCAACACAATCTCCATTTCAAAATCGGGAGTTAATTCGACTCAAAACAATTGCAATTTCGAAATCGGGAGTCGATCAGACTCAGAAGAATTTCTATTTCCAAATCAGGAGTCGATTCGACTCAAAACAATTTCTATTCCAAAATCAGGAGTGAATTCGACTCAAAACAATTCCCATTTCCAAGTCGGGAGTTGATTCGACTCAAAACAATTTATATTCCAAATTCGGGAGTCCATTTGACTCAAACAATTTTCCAAGATTCGGAGTTACTCAAATTTAAAGAATTCAATTTTCAAAATCAGGAGTCAATCAGACTCGAAAAGAATTTCTTTTTCCAAAATCGGGAGTCAATCAGACTCAAAAGATCTCAAATTTCCAAAACTAGGAATCAATTAGACTTAAAAGAATTTCTAATTTTAGAATTGGGAGTCACTCATACTCAAACGAATTTCTAATAGGGAGTCAATCAGACTCAAAACAATTTCTATTTCAAAAGGGGAGTTGCACTAACTCAAAGAATTCACATTTTACAAAAGGAGAGTCATATGATCTTGAAAATTCACATTTCTCAAACACAGAGTCATACGAACTCAAAAATTGATATTTTACAAACACGGAGTCACACAGACTAAAAAATTCATATTTTACAAACATAGAATCACGCAAACTCAAAATTCATATTTTACAAACACGGTGTCACGCAGACTCAAAAATTCATATTTTACAAACACGAAGACACTCAGACTTGAAGAATTTTGCACTTTATAAAATGGGAGTCACTTGGACTTAGAAGAATTGAATTTACCTCGCATAGACTCAACGAATTTGGATTAGAGTCTCTTAGACTCAAAGAATTTGAATTGGAGTCTCTTAGACTCAAAGAATTTGAACTTTATAAAATGGGAGTCACATAGACTCAAAGCTCGAAGAATTAAAAATTTTACAAATTCGGAATCATGAAGACTCAAAGAATCAATGGAGCCAAATAAGGCTCAAGTATTGATTGATTGATTGATGATGATGATGAAGATGATTTGTGCTAGACTAATAAGGTGCTTTTGACACCAAAGTGAGCTTGTTTGGATGAGCTTGTTACGAATGTGGATTTGCCATGGACTCATGCAATGGATTTGCCACAAAAGTGGGTTCACAAAATGAATTTGTGGCACCAAAGTTGTCTTTGGAAAGATTAATTTTCTGCATTTGCAGACCATCGGAGGAAACACATCGATTTTGTCAAAAGAAGGAAGTCACCTTTGTACCTAGTCTTGGACTCTTCTCATATTACCACTTTAGTATTGCGTTGTGATAGTGTTCGAAACCTCTGTTCATATTTCTCTTGGGATGCTCATGGAGACTTTTCAAATCTTTATTCATCATCTTAAACCCACACATTTGAGATCATTATTAACTCAATAAAGGAAGACATACTTGACAAAGCAATTACACAAGACGACTGACTTAAACTCTATATTATTATGAATCAATGTGCTTTCATCGTGATCAATATGTCATCTCATATTTCATTTATTCATGGTAGTATTTTACTGATAAATCTAAACTTTGAAGGCTTCTCCCTTGATTTAGTTTATTCTTTGCCTATCCAGAGTGTGCTTCAAATTAGTGCTTTAGTTTGTAGAATAAAAGACACTCTATTTCAATCCTTTCAAAACAAACTCAATTACTTGAGAACACGCCTCTAGTCATAGAGGAATTTTGGCAAACAAAGTTTGCCCTTAGTTTGAACAGGACTTGGGGCTTTACTTCTTGGGATTAAATAGGGTGTTCAGCAAGCGAAGTTTGCCCCTAGTTTGGAGATGTAAATGAGAGCATGCAGGCTTATTCTAATAGCTTTTGAAAATATGACAATACAAAAAATGCCTGAAGTGTAGCTTCTCTCGACCTAGAGGCAATCATCATGAATATGGCAGGTTGAAGCGGGATGCCCCAATGCTAATGGGCAAACAAAGTTTGCCCCTAGTTTGGCAATACATATGTGATCCCCGAAAAATGCAAGTTTGACCCTAGTTTAAGGGAATAGAACAAAAAGGCAAAAAGGATGGCATTCGGGGATAAGTGAATTCAAGGATCGTGAGGCTCGTCCACTTATTCCCGAATGGGAATTAGGTCCAAAGTAGTTCGACCAATGCTTAAAAGAAAGTGCTAAATTATATCAAGGGTAGCGGCCGAACTGGGTAGGTTGCCTACGTATCCCTGAGTGGGAATTAGGTCAAAAGTACTCTAGAGGTTTTGAAAGAATAAGGCTTCAAGAGTTGGTGGGCTTTTCGAGCCATGTTGCCATTTGGGTCTAGTGAGTGCGTGTCACTTGTGGTAGCCCTTGCGTAGCATGATGAACTACTTCTCCCTTCTTTTTTTTTCTTCTTCGTGGCGGTTAATTCTTCACATTTTCACTAGCCAGTCAACTTTGCTCCTCGCATAACACATCGTGTTTTGATTACACTCTCATATACTCTCAAAGCAATATCAACCCTTAAAAAAAAATTCTTTGTTTATTCAGGCTTATTGAAAGACACTCTTCACTTGTTTAGGCCCATTTAGCCTCTAAATATCTCACTAATGCTTTCAAATTTCTATTTTCAATCTTTTCTTTGCTCAGCACAACTTAATGCCCCGAGATGGTTCATAAGCTAATGATGTTCATCAAAGTATTCATGAATTCGATGTTCTTCATTCACTCTTTAATTATTTTTATTTATTTTTTATTTCCTTTCTCTCATCATCTCTTATGATTTTGACTGGCTAGGATCCTGAATTGAAATCAACACGTATCTTATTTTTTATCTACCTTTTGCCTAGGAGCCCTTTCGGGTTTTCATCCTAGCGAGCCCTTTTTCCTTTTTCTTTTTCTATTCTTTTTTCTTTTTTTGGAAGAAGAAGTTCATTTATCTGGCTACCAACAAGGCCAAGTTTATGGCTTTAGTCTGGTTGGGCTCATCTTTTAGGCTCGGTGTTTGAGGAAAAAGTGGATGGTCGGTAGGCTTTAAGTTCTAAGTTTATCTTTTCAAGATTGAGCGAGAGCATCTTTAAATTATTGAAGTAAAGCTAATCAATCCTCTACTCCTCTATGGATTTGGCACAAAATTTGCTTTGTTCTTTGGGGATCCGTTTTCAATGCAATGATTTATCAACAAAATATTTTCCATCATTTTAAAAGTAATTTATTTTTAGTTTCTTCCTTTCTTGGTTTAACGATCCATTTATTCACAACTTGACACATTTATTTAAACAAAATGACATTTTATTCAACCAGCTGCGGATTACATTATTCGACTCAATGGAAAACTGACAAAACAAACACAACTTGGACATTTGACAATTCACTCTAACTTGGATATGACTCGATTACAGACTGGACTAGACCCTACTTTTGGTCTCAATTGGAGTGTCGCAAATGATCTTCAATTTATTAGGTTTCCAAAAGCACCCACATTTGATTCAAGAGCAGTAGTCCCAAACACTATCACCTCGCTAGTATCTTTTAAACCTTTATCAGGTTAGTCATTCCCCTTCAGCATATGTGTAAGAACATCGTTCGTACCTATGGCCCTCTCTTTAGCAGAACAGTCCACCTCTGACTCATACCACTTACTATTAGTGCCTTTTTTGATTTCGTCGATTGGATCAGGGCCAGTTGGTTGTTGCACACTCATGGAAGCAACAAATCCCTTGAGGGTGCTTAGTGATGACTGGGATTAAAAGGATTGTAAGTCATGACAAATGTCACTCGGTGGGTTCAGCGAAGGAGTGATAATTTTCTGCTCAATGAAATCTTGGATATCATGGTAGAGTTTCATGCAATAATTGATCGTGTGGCTAGGGGTCTGGTGGTAGGCGCAGTACAAGGATAGGTCATATTTGTAGGGTAAGGGATTTGGTGGTGGCCTTGGGTCCAGGGGATTGAGGTGACCATTATTGATGAGGAAATCAAGGGCTATGGACAATGGCATGCCAAGGTTGGTAAAGATTCTTAGCTTGCGAGCTTGGCTTGATTTTGGATCCGACTTTGAGCTTGAGTCAGCTTTTAGGTTTGGATATGCGGTAAGGTGAGGATTTTTTGAGTTGGGGATGTTGGCTTGGATTAGCTTTTTGGCTAGATGGGATCAAGCTTAGATATAGGCTTTGCAGATTGGTCAGGTTCGACTGCGAGATTTGGTGATTGACCAGGTATGAGCTCTGCTAATTGATTGGGCTTAGGTGCATGGTTAGATTTGAATATTGGCATTAATGCATGGGTGGGTTCGGATATGGGCATTGATGCTTATCTAGGCGATCCATTATTCTCTTTTCTAATTGATCCATCTTCAACTCATTGTTGGCCATATGATCTTTCAACAATTGAATGAACTAAAGCATTACCTTTTCAAATTCCTTCACCCTCGAATCTTGTTGCTCAACAGTGGCTTGCAGCTTGTTCACTCTTTCCTCCAAAGTTCTCAAGGCCATCGGTTGATCAATCTGAAAATGATAGTCCATGTTCTCCAAAAATCAACAAAGACAAACCCAAGAATGTTAAAAGTGTCTTCACTAGGGGATGTGGTGGCTCCACTCTTTCTACCAATCCACAACATTAACATGTAAAGAGGTCCACAGGCAAGATTGATTTTCAGGAGGCAAGGAATTTTGAGGAACTATCAGGTTGTCTTGATCTCGATTGGAAAGAAAGATGTCATGAATGCGACATGTATGCAATGATATTGATTGGAAGTATATGTTTTGACGATGTGATGTAACTAAATGCAATGCTCCGCACAGATGGCACACAGATGAATTGCATATGTGTGTGTGTGCCTATTCTATATGCAAAAGAAAATAAAATTATAACCCTAACACATAAAACACATAAAGCACATAAAATCATCACTCATGTCGAGCGCACCAATTTCTTTTCTCATTGTTATCCTCGTTACCCTTTCGAAGGTTGGACATTTTCAAAAGTTTTGAAATTCATTTAGAAAGTATTTCTTGGATGATAAAATCTTTTGAAAACAATTCTTGAGAATTCTTTTAAGAACGAGGATGTTTAAACATTTCTCAACAAAGATGATCGGGTTAAAATTTTGCTATGAAATTCATTTGGAAAGCATTTCTCCCAAAATAATTCCCAAGCTTTTTGGATTTTTCCTTTAAAGATGATCATGTGAAAATATACCTTAACAAATGTTAGTTTGGAGCTTTGTTTGACCAAAAGAAAATGAGTTTCAGAGACTTTTTGAAAAACATTTTGGGATAAAAGGCGATTGTTTATCAAAATCTTCTTTGCTCTCAAAAGTGAATTTAAAACTTTCGGGTAGAAGGATCACTTGATTGAATTATTACCGTACTCTTCATAAATTCGAATGCATACAAGGTCAATGATTCTTAGTTAACATGTCATAAGAATTATAATCTTATAATCAAGATTTGGCATGTTCCCAAATGTCATGAGACATAAAGAAGAATTGCCAAAAGGTGATTAAAATACATATCTTTCATCAAGTAAACATCGTTATCATCTCAAATAATCCCTTTCGGGCATACAAGACTTCCTAACACATAATCCTAATCAAGAATTGATTTCCTAATTTTGAAAGGTTCTATAGAATCTAATATGCAAAGGTCGGGTTTTGGTCAAATAATGGAACCTTGACGGACATCCGATACACCCCTAATTACAAGGTTGGATGGTACATGGATGCTTTAATATACCAATGTACAGTACGAGATCAAGGGTGATCACACGGCCCTATGGTGACTTAGCCGACCGGGTTGCCCCGAGCCTCCAAGTTCATAGTTCCGTGCAATCGCCTGGCGAGACCTGCAAGTGAAATGCAACAGGCACACAAAAATTAATTAATTCAATTACAAGGATGCTTTCAAGTCTAATTCGGGGATTATGGAATGAGGGGGAAGGAGTCCGGCAGACTAAAACACCCCCTCTCATCCTATCTCGTGATAGGCCTCTACTCAACATCCTTTTTAATCAAATTATGAATCTAAGCATGCCCTCAACTAGTACATATATATATATATACATTCCAAAAGCATGTTGAAAGGGGTGCAATATTGCTAATGGTACAAACGGCATACAAAATCACATAGTTTAAATAGCAAGCAAAATGATATGCAATAAGGAATATAGGAACTTACCCGGGATCCAGCCGCGAATGCTAAACGTGCAATGTATACAAATAGATAGAAAAACCTAAAAAAAAAAAAAAAAAGGTCTCTAACACACATATATATATATACACATAAAGCAAATCATATTCTAAGGTGTCGCGCATGAAGTCGAAAATCAATAAAATTAAATAAAACAAAAATAAAGGGTGGTTCAAGAAGCCATACCTTGCACTACAAAACAAAGGTTAGTTCGCATATTTGAACATAAATAATATTAAATTCTCTCATAAAACTAACAAAGATAGAGAAGATTGACAAAAATCATGAATTCTTCCAACCGTCGAAGTCACGTATTTCTATAGATATACAAGTCTGAACAGGCAGCCAATGTAATATCCATACAGAAATGGCATGTTCTCAACATGGTTGAAGAGAATTCATAACTAATTTCAACCCATAACAATTTATTTCTATGATTTACAAGCTAATATCCTAAGATACAAGTATTACTACTAGACGTGATGAGAATGGATAACACATGAACCGTTTATTGATTTGGATCATTCAATCTTTGGATTTGAGTTTAATTAATCATAATCAAAACACATTTCGAGCCTTAATGAATTAGAAAACCATTTGGATCAAAGTTAGAAAGATTTACCAAATCTGCCTCAGGTATCGAGAATTGACAGAGAAGAAACATGAGATTAAAAAAATAGAAAAAGCATAGTTCCCATGGCCTGATTTCAAAGATTTTTTAGTATGTCACGGATATGCATGTCTAGTTTCTAAACCAAAAAGAAATTAAGAATCAAACGGTCTAACCTCCGGGAATTGGACCATAACCAGACATCACTTAGAATTTATAAACTCTGTATCCAGAGAACTTGTATATTTTTTGAAAATAGTAAACGAATCTGAATCACTTCAATCTTTTTAGAGGATCTTGTTAACTTATTAAAATTCATAGAAAAAATATTTAAAGCTTAAATGTTTGATTAAGGCCCTGATCGATTCATTTTAAAAAGATGTTACTATTTTGAAATTCTGGACAGAGAACGATTGGGTACCAAGCATGTTAACCATAAAATCTTATCAAAACAAAAATTGAAATGGTACATCTATGAGTTAGAAACAAATTCCAATTGGTCTCATCCAAATTCAATGTATCATGATTTAACTAAAAATCTTTGATCACAGGTCGTCATTGGAATCACTGCACCATTGGTGAATTGTCATTTCTCATTTTTGAACCTTAACATCTAAGCCATGCAAATTGGCTTCTGCTAAGCCTAATCCCTCTCTCACGTTAATGATACTTGAGGGATTTGAAACCTAACTCATCCATTCCTCCTCTCAAATTAATGGTCCTTGGAGGTTGTATATACTAATCCTTGTAAGTTTCAATGAAACATGGGATAGCTTCATGAAACTTAAATATGATGAACCTAAGTCATGGACATAGACTTAAATACATCATTTATATAAACACAACCAAAATCAATCTCAACTTTCATGTAAATTATAATTTTACAAAAAATTGAGAGATGAAAATCAAGTTATCTCAATAAGATATGGAAGATCTCATGAGTTTTCAAAAGAAGAGCTTATACAAAGAGAAATATAATGTAAGCCAATTGATGATTCAAGTCAAATTCCTACTTTGAAAACTTGTTTTATTTCAAATCCAAATCTATTTAGATCCAAATCAACAAACACATGAAGAAATTCAATCACAATTCAAGTAGTGTGTGATGAAATGAGGTAGGAAGAAACTTTTTGAGAATTGTGTAAAAGATCCTAGAATTCTATGAATTGTGATTGAATTGGCGATAAACTAAATCAAAATTATAGGCTTACCTCTAGAAATCATTAGATTTTCTCTTGTTTTTGATGAAGATCTCCAAAGTCTTCAAACTCTTCTTCAAGTTCCTCAAGCTCTTTTAATGGCTTCCTTCACCAATTCCCTCTCTTACTTCTCTCTATCTCTCTCTATTGTTCAAAATTGCCTAACCTTTATAATGGAGATAAACATCTCCTTATATAGACCAATCTTGATAGGTTAATTCTGTAAATTCGAAGTAAAAACTCATGTGCAATGGCATATTTATTTGTTCAATACGTATTTTTAAAAACAGTCTGTTACAGCGGGCGACACTCACTGAGTTGTCCGTGGCACTTAGTGAATGTCAATCTGGCACTCGGTCTGGCTTCGCCGTGTGCTACCTCGTCTTCATATATATATATATATATATATACTTTTTTTGAAATTCTTTTTCTTTTGAAATTCTTTTTTTCTTTTTCATTTTCTTTTATAAAAATAACATCCATTTTTATTATATTTTTCAGACTGATTTTTTTTATATACTTTTCTCATACATATTCTACACCCAAGAATTCCTCTCTCTCTCTCTCTCTCTCTCTCTCTCGATCGATCGATCGATCGATCGATCGATCGATCTCGATCCCTTGAAAATTTTATCGAGACTGAAGAACCTTCCGAAGTGCTTGAATCCCTTTAAAGATCTTTGAATTTCGTCGGACATTGTCGTCATCGATTTTAGAGGTAATCGTTCCCTGAATTCGATGGTCGGTCAAAATTGGGGTGTCTACTCATGTCATTTAAGAGCAACCCAAATTAGGAGCTAAAAATAATCCCTTAGACTAAAAATAATAATAATAATAATAATAATAATAATAATAATAAGAGAAGAAAAAACCTATATGACTCATTTATCTGTCAAAGAGGGAAATTATACTATTAGTTGTTCAAGTGTATCTGACAATCGATTATCCAATTAAAATGGATTATTGGTCCAATCCCGCAAAATAAAAAATGGACATAAGGTTCACTTCCTATAATTTTAGGGTTAACTAGTATTAAATCCTATTTAGTGTATCTTTGTTATAATAGACCCAACACAAAAAACTATTTGAAGATAGGTCCACAAAAATATTTCAGACCATTCTAACCCCAGCTTAATCTAGGATTTTTAAAATTCAAATGCAAATTTATTTGATTCCTAATATGTATACATCTATATATGTATATGTAATTAAAAAGCATATATATACAAGATCTCTTCTCAAAACCTCCCCTCTTTCTCTCTCTCTCTCTCTCTCTCTCTCTCTCTCTCTCTCTCTCTCTCTCTCTCGGCCATTGCTATTTCAAAGACCGTTTCCGGCGATCAAGCGCCGACGATCGTGAGTGCTTTGTTGGTGTGGAAAGAAGCTTCGTGACGTACGAATGGCGGATACATTGGACTAGTTATCGTTGTCGCCATCTTTGCCATTGAGTCAGAGATTCAGAGGGATGCATCCCGATCTGTTAGTGGCGTGTTAAGCTCTAATGGAGGCGTCGCTAATCTGGTCTGCAGAATCTCTATTTTCAGTTGGTCCTCTAATTTTCTGCAGATGCAGTGTAAAATTATACACTTATGCGAGTTCTTGTACTCGTATATTAGTCTCTTTTTTTATATATATTGGATTTGTCTGATTTTAGTGTAAACATGTGTTGATTTTACATTTGTTCACTGATTTTCAATGTAAAAATTATAGCTATCAAGATTTGACTCTTGTGTTGTTTTTCAGTGTAAAAATTATGGCTAGCAAGATTTGACTCTTATATTATTTTTCATTGATTTGTTTTTTTTTTTTATAGCAATGCATTGGAAAAATATACTATAGTGTAAAATTCTCCTCTTGTAGTCATTCATAATGCAGTGTTAAAATTATAATGGCAATCACTGAGTACTCTTTTATATACTATATATATGTATATATAATTCTAAAATGTAGTGAAAATTTTACACTGATAATGTCGTGTAAAATTGTACACTGATTTCCATCAAAAAATTGTACACTGATAATGTGACTAGTCATTACCGTAAAAAATACATGCCATGCTGACCAAAATTACATTGAACGAAAAAATTAGCAATAGATAATCTAACAAAATATTTGATGTGCCACTAAAGATATGGAAATCATTAAAGATGTAGATGACAGCTTACCAAAACAAAAAGAGTCCACTACAATTTAAATCTCCATTCAAATGTATATACCTACAATCATGGTAATTATTAGTTTGTTCCAAAAATAACTCCACCATTAATGGTATAAGAATAACTGAAAATCAAATTAAATCTTTATTTATATTTCCATATATAACCAGCTATATCCATAAATATCTGTAACTATTAACTGTGGAGTGTGAATCCCTTAATTGTAGGGATAACTTTGACTGTACCACATATTGTTATGAGGGATTATATACATATATATCATCCTATATATGTATATGTAAAGATTAAAAATGTCATTAAAATAACCAAATTTGGGGGGATTTAAAAAGAATAGGGGATTTTGCATTGATTTGGACCTATTAGTAACATGATAATAAGAGTGGACATCATCAAAAAAAGTTTAGTGGATAGGGATTTTCGGGAAAATTTCTAATAATTAATTATATTACGAAAAAGGAACCAAAGGATTCCAATCAATATAAACACACACACACACACACACAAAATAGTAAATGAAGAGTTTATTTTTTACTGCACCATTGAATTAGACCATAGGAAAAAAAGCAATAGAAATATAAGGTTTGGTCCCTATTTTGGACCATTAATAGGAATTGGTCATAGTCATGCTGCATGTATAGTAATTAGTCCCTGATTTTGGAAGGTAATCAATATTTAGTCCCTTTTTCCAATTTGATAGAGATTTTATGGACCAATATGCCCTTCGTTACATATATATATATATGTGTATATATATGTGAGAAAATAAATTTATCACTTTTTACACGCTTCTCACTTTTTTGTGAGAAATTCTCACTTTTTACACAGTCCGTTTTTTAAGATCCGGATTATATATATAGTAATAAAGATATATATAGTAATAAAGACTTAAATTTAGGGGGTTTTAAATTTAAACTCCAAACAACTATATATATATATAAATATAGAGAGATAGGAACTCCACAGATTTTATATATATATATATATCTCTTTCCAATTCTCTCTCTCTCTCTCTCTCTCTCTCTCTCTATATATATATATATATATATTGAAGCAGCCATACCCGATTGGAGGGATAAATTTTTCTGTTACAAACCATTAAAAAAGCTCCTCAATCACTTCCGGTGGCCACTACCAATCATCCTTACCTTTTGATTGATGCCGATGCCGTCATCGGAGTTGACGATTTAGAGAGTTACATGCCATCTTTGGAGGCTCTACAGGATTGGTAACAATTTGTGTTGTGAATGAGAACAAGAAACTTAAGGGCCAGAGTTCTCGACACAGATTGATGCAAGAAAGAGAATCACAGAACAGAAAATTCGAGAGAAGCACAGTCTGGAGTTCTGGTATAGAGAGAGAAGTGAGAATTTCTCACCTAAAAGTGAGAAATTTGTATTAAAAAGTGATAAATTTATTTTTATTTTGTGAGAAATTACTCGTCATATCAATTTAAAAAGTGTGAATTTATTTTTTATTTTTTTGGAATTATTCTCGATAAATTGTTAATTGTTGATAAATTTCTCATCAAATCATCTCTATGTGTATGCTTATTTTTGTTTTAAAAAGTGGGTTGTTCTACCCTTTTAGTATGAGTGAGAAATTTTTCATTATTATACACATTAAAATATGAAATTCTCACTATTTTCAATACTTAGTTAATATAGTGAGCAATTTCACATTATTTTAGTGCACTCTCATTGATAATTTTCTCTGTTCTTAAGTATGAAGTTCTGAATACGTAGTGCGAATTTATCAAGAGTTTGTGAGAAATTTCTTGGTGATGGTGGACTTTATATGGAGATAATTTTATCAGTTTTTAGCTATATATGGTAACTGATTTATCATATATAAATTAGTTTATATATGTACATGTATGAATTGTGGAGTAAATGATGATAAATCAGTTACCATATATAGTTATACATATATATACATTTCTATAAAAATGATATAGGGGTATTTTAGTCTTCAAATTAGGCAAGAGACTAATTTCTAGATTCATTTTAAAAAAGAACATATTTCTAGTTAGATGCATATATTAGTACTATATATTAAATTACCCAAAAAACAAATAGAGCTATAAGAACCAAAGATGTATCAACAGAGAACCAAGCAATGTCTTTAAAACCACTTTGTAGATTATCAAGAGAAAAATAATTCAAACACATATAACTAGTCTCATCTCAAACAAAATGAAAACTAATGATTCAAAACTTGTGTGAGAGAGAGAAAGAGAGTGAGTCCATAGCAACAAATAGCAAATACCTACAATATACCTCTGAGAATACCTTATTCAAACTCTACAAAATCAATCAAAAACCGATGAAAGTATAAGGCATATGATCCTTCCAATCAAAGAAGAAAAAGAATAACAAAGGTAAGACCAAACACATATTCAACCCGAGTTAGTTAAATTGCCTCATTATGCTTTCTTTCTAGCACCAACACAACAACTGACCTAACATTAGCGATTGAACAAATACCTGACTAAAAAAACAACAAACTACTGAAGATTCTACTAACCAAATACTCCTAAGCAAAGTTGGGGATGCAAAAGACTGGTTAGTAGGAGCTGGTTATTCCTTAATTCAATGATCATTCTCCTGTCCTTTATGGGAGCGAATTGCATTCGCCTTAAACAATATTAAATTGAGAATAAGTTGTCAATTGCCAATACATGTTCCAAATATTGAGTTTTTTTAAAAAAATAATAATAATATACACTAATTATCGATCTCGTTACCTGAGAAAGTATCTCTCTATTTAACTCATGTTCCTCCCGAATGACAATGCCAACATTTCTTTTTCTAAAAAATTGGACCTATTGTATAAAACATCTTATGTTATACTTACTGATAACATAAAATAGAAGGAAAAAAAAAAATCTATACTCACTATTTTTCTTCAGGTCTCCGTCCATCTACAAAATATTGAAAAAATAAATATAGATAGCTCAGCTGAAATAATAGGACAATTTTATGTTCATCATAAATGGAAAAAGGGTAATACTTGGGGCACAACCTTCATACAACTTTCATACAACCTCCCCAAAAGATGTGTCTATCTCTTTCCTGTGTTACTGTGGGGTCCAGTGACATCACAGGAGAGAGATAGACACATCTTTTGGGGAGGTTGTATGAAAGTTGTATGAAGGTTGTGTCCCAAATATTACTCATGGAAAAATCATACTTGACCGTAGATAGTCATGTCATCCATAATAGAACAACCTCAAATCACAAAAAATTGACATAAATGATAGATTAAAAATTAATTGTTTGCCTGTGTGTAGTAAATGACTGGAGTAATACTTGGGACACAATCAAAAGACACTACCTTGGGACACAACCTCCATTTTGTGTCTATCTCTCTCCTGATGGGCCCCACAGTGCCAGTGGACCCCACAGTACCCGCTAAGACCACTAGAAGAGAGATAGACACAAAATGGAGGTTGTGTCCCAAGGTTGTGTCTTTTGGTTGTGTCCCAAGTATTACTCGAATGAAAAAGTTCAAAGCAAGAATTGGTCCTTGCTATTCTATTGATAACCAATAGAGAAATTAAAAATGGAATAAAAAGTGTAAAATGAAAGGATACCTATCACGATGGACAGTAAAAAAAAGAAAAAAGGACCAAACTACAGTTAAAGTTAGTTCTAGCTACATGACACCGTTTTTAAATAAATAATACTCCTTGAATTGACAATAAAGGGAAAAAAAAAATCAAGCTAAACCAAGCTATTTCATTTGATTGCATATCACTGAATCTGCTTTCTTTTTTTTTTTTTTATTACTTTTTTTTTTTTCCTCCATCTACAGCCTGGAAAAAAAGCCAATATTACTGTTTGTTTTAATGTTTTTAATTTAGAAAATGTACGGCTCTGTGTAATCAAAACCTAAGGTTGACACTGAAAAAAAAAAAGCAATAAATTGAAACTAATAAAAAGAAACAAAATAATTAGGAAACCTAGAAAAACCTAATTAATAAAGCTTCATTTTCCATTAATTTTTTGCATTATAAATAAAAATAAATTAAAACTTTAAAAAAAAAAAAAACCGACAACAACAAGAAGAACTAAGAAGACAATGAAAAGAAGTGAAAAAAGGGAAAATCAGTTTAGAGACGAAAGACATGCACACAGAAATATGCTATGTTCAAGGTAATAACTTAGATTTGTTTTTTGGGAATACATGCTCCTACTGTTTTTGTATTTTTCCTTCTTGCATTTATGTTTGATGGGTAATAACTTACAAGATATTTTTGGAATATTTGTTATGTTCAATGGCAATTAATTTATGAGTAATACTTCACCCACAACCTTATTATAATTTTTTATTCACATCCCACATAATTGTGTCTATCTCTCTCCTTGAAAGTTGTGGGTGAAGTTTTATCATTAATTTATTTCTATTTCTTTCACTAAATTTGAGTATTAAAAAAAAAAAAGTTAATTCCACTTTGGTTAGGCCCATTTTTACTTTATCCCCCGTGGTTCAAAAGTGGACACTTAACCCCCTTGTCGTTTCGGACTAAAGTGAAACTAGTAAGATTTCTCTCAAAAATAGCCTCAAATATGGATTAAGTGTTAAAATTAGCCCCACATAAGAGAATTTAAGTATCAAAATTAAGTGTTAAAAATTAGCTCTATATAGGTGGGTTAAATTATAGCATTATCCCCACACAGGGGGTCAAGCCCAAATTTAACCTCATAAGGGTGTTAAGTGTTAATATATTTTTCCAATTTTAAAATTTTCATCAATTTTGAAGAAAATTTGAACAATTTCATTTTAGTCTGAAACCACATAAGGGTTAAGTGTTCATTTTTAAACCACACGAAGTAAAATAAAAATGAGTTTAACAGATAAAATATAACTAACCCATAAAAAAAATAATAGATTAATTAATATATAAGTATAATCATCACATCCCTAGGAACATATCAACAACCATAACACTCGTATAACGTGAGTCAGATTATTGGGCTTTGTGCTGTGTGTATAACCATTATGTTTTTTGTCACGGGTGGATCTATGTAAGGGTTAAGGAGGGCTCAAAGTCCTCCTAAGTTTTTGAAAATTCTTTATATACCTTGTAAAAGAAAGTATATTAAAGTTAAACCCTTCTAAAAATTTCGTTAAGTCCTCTATTCTATTAGGTCTCGTTTGACAGGTTGGATAAATTTGGCGGATAGGATATGATAAGGCATGATCAGATAGGATAGTAATTCTGTGTGATAAGTTTTTATGTTGTCCTGTGTTTGGAACGTGTCCAGATATATATTCTAGATAATAACTAAATTATTATCCTGAAGGAAAAAAAAGAGATTAAAAAAAAAAGAAGTAGATCTGAAGTGAAAAAAAAATGATCTTTAAAAAAAATAAAAATAAAAGTAAAAATAAATGAAAAAATCTGAAATGAAAAAAGTCTTTTTGTCCCAAGAAGTTATCTCAAACTTCTAATCTCACCTAATATTCCCCCTCCTATGGGTTAGAGTTATTGCACTCTCTATGAGATAAATACCAAGTTCAGAACGATTTTATTATGTCCGATGGCGCCACCAAATGTCTGATAAAAGTTATATGCCTATTATCCAGACCACCAAAAAGGTTTAGGGGTTGTATTATGGTAATTAAATTAGGGAATTCTCTGATCTGTCTGAAAAAATAAATAAATAAAATTTAAGAAACTTTTATTTTGGCTAGCTGTAGGTAGTTTTATATGAATTTGTACAGAATGCTCAGAACTTCCTAGACTTAAAGGGAATCATTGGATTCTCTAGAGTCTTTTAGAGACTTGTACAATATATTTATTATAAGTAGAGTGACCTTCTAGAAAGATTACTTTATTATGAAGTCCAAAACTTCTAAAATATTATCATGAGTTTCTATTCCATTGGATGATCGTCCCTTATATAAATCTTGGCTATTGATCGTACTAACTATTATTTATAAGCATTGTGGCCTTCATCAAAATTATTCAGAATTATAAAGTTTCTCGAAATAAAAATTGTACTTCGAAGAATTATGCAGATTATTAATCGAGTAGCGAGTAAAAAGTGCATATTTATGTACTTTCTCTACTTCTTCATATCTCTTTTATCGTCAAATATGAAAGTCTGCTTAAGTCTTATAATACGTAAAAGATGGCCCCTTGGGGCCAAATTCCTCGATTCACCCATGTTTTTTGTGCATGTTATATATGATATATATGAGAGAGATATAAAGGTGGTTTTTTCTTAATTTAAGAAAGAAAAAAAATTTGATTGAGCAAATATGTATATGTGTGGTGAACTTGAGCAGACAAGGTGAGAGTGAGAGAAGTTAGGGATATATAATCTCTATGTTAATCTGTTGAATTTATAAGATAGATTTGGAAAGGGAGAGATCAGTTAGAGAGACGTAGGAGAGGAAAGAGAGATAAGTTATGGTATGTGAGGTGTGTTTGTGAGTTGTTTCGGGATCATTGGATGAAGTTGATTCAAGGGTAGAGACTTGATATGATTTAGATAAGGTTCAAGATGCAAAATTGGGAAAATACACCTTCTTCTAATATAAGATGAATAAATGCTACACCCAATCCTACAATTATACTCCAATCCACATACTTGTTTTAAATGCAAGTACTCTGTGCTGTAAAAGTAATGCACAGAAAAGTGTGAAAAATAAAAACGGCACAGGGTACATATATTTAAAATTTAGGATGTAATTTGGGGTGTGATTGGAGGAATAGATGTAACATTGTTGATATAAATATATATATATATATATATACGAAAATTCTCTAGAGAGGGCGCCATCTCTTTATTAAAGAGAGGGCCTTTGTTTTGGCCGTCGGATCGTGTTTTCATTAAGGGCAGTGCTGTCATTTTACCATTTTTAAACACGATCTGACGGTCAAAACAAAAGCCCTCTCTTTAATAAAGGGAGGGCGCCCTCTTTAGAGTCTGACTGTATATATATATATATATATACACACATCATTTTTGGCTTTCCAACCTAAATAATTGGATTCCCCCACCTCTACCCTAAAAAAAAAATCCTTATAACACGAGCCTAGTCCCGACCCTCGCCTTTTGCCCTCTTAAACCACTTTTTACAAGTTACCAAATGATAAAAAAAAACAAGGGAAAATATCTTTTACCTCTGTGGTTACACTCATTTTTTCATAACCCTCTGTGGTTCATTTTGTAACACTTAACCCCTTGTACTACGGACTGAAATGAGACTGTTAACTTTTCTAACGGTAGTCCCACTTCAGTCATTAGTACAGGACGGTTAAGTGTTACAAAAATGAACCACATAGGGGTTATGAGAACATGGGTGTAAACATAGGGGGGTAAAAGGTATTTTTCCCTAAATAGTACGTATAGGGGCTTGGGGGTATTAACGTCATTTCCTTTTTTTCCTTTAGAAAAGTTAACAGTCTCACTTTAGTCCGTAGTATAGGGGGGTTAAGTGTTACAAAATGAACCACAGGGGGTTATGAGAAAATTGGTGTAACCACAGGGGGTAAAAGGTATTTTCCCCCCAAAAAAAAAACACGTGTGATCAATTCATTTAAATCTATAATTCAACTTTTTTTTTTATCGCAATCTATAATTCATCTTAGGTTTCTCTCTGTAATTTTTCATTTATTGCTTCTTAGTTTTTGAAAACTTATGTTAAATGAACAATTCTATACTTTTCAAATTTGAATTTTTAATTTTTTAAAAAATATTTTTGTCGATTGTACCACTTACAGTGACATATGGTAATACAGTATGTGGTACAACTGTTAAGTCATTCGGATTTCAAATTTGCAAAGCATATCATTGTTCATGTTGTATAGTAGTCAGATTAATGATATGCTTCCCAAATGCATTGTCAGTAGTACCACGTGCTCTACCAATCACTACCATAACAAGGGGCACAATTGTTTAAGCTAATTGGGAACCAAATTTGAGACATTTATATTGTCAATGTAAAAGGGCATAATATCTAGAGTAATGCTATGCTTTCCAAATTTCTACTCCAGAAGTGCTTTTCAAATAATGTGGCAGTAGGACCAGTTGAATTTTAATTGTAGCAATGCTATGCGTCCCAATTTTATCCCAAAAGTGCTTCTACTTACATTGAGATCAGGTCTAATACAGTGAGACCAGTTGAATTTTCATATAACCTGATCCCACTGTCACATTATTTAAGTACTTTTAGATAAAAATTTGAGAAGCATAACATTCATCTAATATCTAACAAAGTATACAAACCTGTCCCTCGGACGGGAAGAGGCGAAGAAAAGAAAGAAGCACCCTTTTTTGGTCAAACTAGATATATCAACTTTAACAATTGTGAGAATGATCATCGATTGTCTGAGAAAATATTGAATGTAATGGTAATACCACGTTACAGATCGAGCCTATGTGTCAGTAATTAATGACTTTTTCCTAATTGACCAATTGGGTATCAGGAAAAATTATTCAATGTAACTGTCACACCACGTCAGCATGTTGATGATGAGTGACCGTTTAATCTAGACTATACATCTACACTCTATTTCTAAGGGGATCATAACAAGATGGCATGTGTATATATGGTCTAGATAATAATACGATCACGTCTCATCAACATAGTGACGTAATGTGTATAGTCACACTGAATAATTTTTCCAAACACATTGCACGTTCTCATTTAATTTACCATGTATGCTGGGCTCCCCAACCATTCTTGGTATTTATGCGTGACATTATCCATTTTTTTTTTCTCGATGAAGTAAAATGCATTAACCCAATTGATTGGCTTAAGTGCTTAATCCGTTACCAAAATCTTAGAAGATTTGGATAACAGTAAAACCTGATTTACTAAAGATATTGTATAAAAATCTATAACTACCACAAGATAAGATCATATCAAACTCAAACTCTACTATTGAAATATATAAATTGAGAGTACCTGAGTATTTGTTTTTACGTATTCTATTCTCACGAAATAATGGCTTCTTCTTCTCTCTTCACTTCATATGCCCTTTGCTTTCCAATATTGTTTATACTATTTTCAAGTACTTTAACATCTGGTATTGAAGTATCTCATGATGGAAGAGCTATTACCATTGGTGGTCAGCGAAGAGTTATTTTATCAGGCTCCATTCACTATCCAAGGAGCACTCCAGAGGTATAACAAACTATATACTAACACGGCGTAATCAGCACTATAAACTTGGGGGGGACGAACGTGCTTATTTGTCTAGATCTACTAGGAAAATAGTTCATTCGGGCTTTCGGGACAATGCCCTCTATGTGAAATTTTTTCGATCTATTTAGCGATGTTTATAAGTTGGATTTCTGCATTAGAAAAATTACTCTGTAAAGTTTTTGGCTTTTTTTTTTTTTTTCTTTTTTTAGAGTTGAGAGGTTTGGTGCCGTACTGCCTTTATTATCTTTTAGTATTTTCAATTTTGATATGCCATAATGAAATTCATTGTTCGGTTGATGGTTTAGGGTTTTGGTTAGAGTACAATAAAGTGATGCAATATATATATATATATATATATTCGTTTCTTTTTCTTAATACACAGAAATTATACATTGAAACTAGCTAATTAATTGTGTGTTAAACTGTTTTTTGATTGATGTTTAGATGTGGCCGGACTTGATTAAGAAAGCAAAAGAAGGTGGTTTAAATGCCATTGAGACATATATATTCTGGAACGTCCACGAGCCAGTTCGTCGTCAATATGATTTTTCTGGCAACCTTGATTTTATTCGATTTCTGAAAACTGTTGAAGCCGAAGGACTTTATGCAGTTCTTCGTATTGGACCATATGTTTGTGCTGAATGGAATTATGGGTATATTCTTTTTCTTTTTTTCTTTTTCTTTTTTAAACCTCCACTTTATGTATTACTACCTTAGATTATTAATTTGTACTTTGGGTAAATTTTATAGACACCCTCTCATATATTTGCACTTTTTCACTACTCCTCCCTAAACTAAAAAAAATATTAGTAGTTTGTAGTATTTTTAGTTGAATAATTCTTTGGGTACAAAGAGAATATTATACAAAGAGTATCTCCACAGGGGAGGGAGAGATAGACTCTATGTGAACCTCTTTGTGTAAATCTCTTTGTGCCCAAAGAGTTACCCTAGTTAGTTTTAGGGGTGTTAGTGAAAAAAGGAAATACATGAGGGGTATTTATATAATTTACTGTTGTTTTGGTGTAACATTTTGTTGTTAATTTTTGATTCAGAGGATTTCCTGTGTGGCTTCATAATATGCCTGGAGTTAATGAGCTTCGCACCGTTAATAGCGTTTATATGGTAATTACATTTGCCCTTTTCACCTTTTTCTTTGAAGAGTTTTTTCTTTTTTTTTCCTCAATTTTATGTAATACTGATTTTTTTTTTTTTTTTTGTTGATTAGGATGAGATGAAAAACTTTACTAGTTTAATAGTAAGTATGGCGAAAAAAGAAAAACTTTTTGCTTCCCAAGGAGGTCCAATTATACTCTCTCAGGTTTGTATAATCATCTCTATTTTTTATTTTATTTTTAATATGTATACGTGATATCTAATTAAGGGAAATAATTAAATTAAACAAATAACAACAACAATTAATGTTTTTTTTTAAAATGTACAACAGATTGAGAATGAGTATGGAAATGTGATCTCTTCTTATGGAGATGCTGGTAAGGCTTATATTGATTGGTGTGCAAACATGGCCGAATCACTAGACATTGGAGTTCCATGGATTATGTGCCAAGAGAGTGATGCTCCACAACCCATTGTAATTTTCATTAATTTGTTTTACTAAAAGTTTTATATAATTTTTTTTCAAAACAATTCTTTTCATTCAACACTTAATAAATACATGTAACTCTTTTACTCTTTTTTGGCAGATAAATACTTGCAATGGCTGGTACTGTGATTCCTTTGAACCCAATAATCCCAACAGTCCTAAGATGTGGACTGAAAATTGGACAGGATGGTAATAAGTTTTTTTAATTTATATTAATTGCGAATATAGTTTCTCTCTAAATTATTTATTTTTGACAAATAATAATCTATTTTAGGTTTAAGAGCTGGGGTGGTAAAGATCCACTTAGAACTGCAGAGGATCTTGCTTTCTCTGTTGCAAGATTCTTCCAAACTGGAGGCACATTCCAGAATTACTATATGGTTTGTATTCTTGTATTTATACTTAAATAAATTATTTCAATTTTAATTATCCTGATCGTCTAAATTTCACTTTTACTGTAAGGATTAAATGAGTTTTGACTGTCACGATTAGAAAGTCCTCACTTTTTTTAAAATGAGGAATCCCTCATTAGAAGGCCTCTGTTTAATTATGTAGTTTAAGTATTTTTTTTTTTTTTAGCATTATATACATCTCATAACTAAGGTTGTGTTATTTTGTAGTATCATGGTGGCACAAATTTTGGAAGAACTGCTGGCGGTCCATACATTACAACAAGCTATGATTATGATGCCCCCTTAAATGAATATGGTATATATGTTATATATTTGAATTTTGATCCAAATAAACAATTAACTTATGTGTGAACTAAAATTTGTTTTAAAAATTAGTTTATTATATTATTTAATCTTTGTAGGTCATTTGAATCAACCAAAATGGGGACATTTGAAGGAACTTCACAACGTGTTGAAGTCCATGGAGTACACTCTTACACATGGAAATGTTTCTACGACTGATCTAGGCAACTCTGTTACGGTGAGATAGAAATAAAAATTAATTATTATCATCATTTTTTTTTTTGTTTGGTGATTTGTTGGTTATTCAAAGTTTTTAATTCTAGAGATATAAAATGTTTTTTTGGAACATAGGCAACTATTTATGCGACTGAGGGAAATTCAAGTTGCTTCATAGGCAATGCAAATACCACTGTTGATGCCACTGTCACATTTCAAGGCAGCGTACATAATGTTCCAGCTTGGTCAATCAGTATTCTTCCTGATTGTAACAGTACTGTCATTTACAACACCGCTAAGGTAAATTAAAAAAAAAATATATATATATATATATATATAACATTTTTTTTTAAGAAGCAATATTATTATATATTTATAGAATATTTTATTACCAATTATATATATATATATATATATATATTACAGGTAAATACACAAACTTCAGTGATGGTAAAGCATCCTAACGAAGCAGAAAATGAACCCACTGCTCTTAATTGGATGTGGAGGCCTGAGAACACCGATGAAGCTGTCCTGCAAGGCAAAGGTCATGTTTCTTCAAATCAAATTGTAGACCAAAAGGTTATAAATGACGTTAGTGACTATTTGTGGTATATGACAAGGTATATCTATATCTCTTCTTTTAAATTAGAGTAAATGTCATTTTTTTTTTTTCAAATAATTTTGAGGCTTTATTATTTTCAATAGCCTAAACATTAAGGAGGATGATCCGGTTTGGAGTGATAATATGACGCTAAGAGTAAATTGTACCGGTCAAATTCTACATGCTTTTGTCAATGGAGAACATATCGGTATGTTACAATTTGTGGGTTATAAATTAAATAGACTACTATATATATTTATGTGTGTGTATTTGCTTTGCACTGTGCCTTATTTTTGGTTGAACTATAGGTTCTCAATGGGCCTCATACGGAGTTTTCAATTATGTCTTTGAAAATTATGTCAAGTTAAATCCTGGGAAAAATCAAATAACACTTCTCAGTGCAACAATTGGGTTACAGGTATTCATAAATCATGTCATTTTAAATATAACTCTTTTTGTGTCATTGACCTATTCCTTTTTCTTTTCTTTTTTTTTTTTTTTAAAGAAAAATTATTTGTAATACCGATTTATTTATTTATTTATTTTTCCTTAATGCAGAATTATGGAGCTAGATATGATATGGTACAAAATGGAATTTCGGGTCCAGTGGAGATTATTGGAAGGAAAGGTGATGAGACAGTTGTTAAGGATTTGTCATCACACCAATGGACTTACAAGGTTGGTTTGCATGGTTTGGACAATCAGCTTTACAGTACAGACTCACGCTATGCAACTAATTGGGAAGCAAAAGATGTACCAACAAATAGAAGCATGACTTGGTACAAGGTATATATTTATTACCTCAATAATGCTACATGCATCGAATTTGTGCACCGAAATAATCCGGACCACTCATTTCAATGGGCTCTGCACATTTTAATGTGGGGGCCACCAAAATGAGTGACCCAGATCATTTCGGTGCACAAATTCTGTGCATATTTCGGTGCACATATACATAGTGTTATTAATTAGCTAGTATGGTTTTATTTTTTGGTTTAATCTAAGAGAGCCCATTAATGGTTTGGGTTGCATGAAAGGAAACAATGAAATGGAAAATATTTTCTAAGGAATCAGAATCTACAGAAAATTAATGATTCTTACTACTCGTATTTTATATTATATTGTACGTTTGGAGATCAATATAGGAATGTAATTAATCCTGAAAAATATTTGTTTATCTTTTTGAAAATATTAGATTCTATCTTATATGTAAAGTAATATTTTAAAATGGATACTTTTTAAATTTGAAGTTTCAAATGTGTAATTTGAAATTTGAGATGATAAGGACGATTTATTAGTCATAACATAGTTTAAATAATTTGAAAATGAAGATGTCAAACAAATTTTTTTTAAAAAAAATAAAGTCAGATAATGGTTGTTAAGGTTGTATATATATATGTACAATATACATATATATAGGCCACATTTTTTTTAAAAAAAATTTCATGCTATAATTATTATTTTTTTTAAAAAAAGAGTAAGGTTCCTTTCCTTTCATACATTCCCAAGCCAACCAAATGGGGCCCAAGTGGTTTTATGTTTGGAAACTGAATTTTTTTTTTTTTTTTTTTTTTTTTTTTTAAAAAATTTGTTTTCTTGATAGACAACTTTCAAAGCTCCTTTGGGAGATCAGCCAATAACACTGGACTTGCAAGGTTTGGGAAAAGGTTTTGGCTGGGTTAACGGCCATAGCATTGGTCGATATTGGCCTTCTTATATGGCAGAAGAAGATGGTTGTAGTCTTGATGCATGTGACTACCGTGGTAAATATGACAATAACAAATGTGTCCTAAACTGTGGTCAACCCACACAAAGATGGTACGTTACATTTTCTTTTTCTTTTTTTTTTTTTGAATAAATTCATTAATTCATACTCCAACGTAACATAACATATATAGTGTTATTGAATAATTAATTTCATAATATTATTTATCTTCTTCTTTGCGCGCGCAGGTACCATGTTCCGCGATCTTTTATTAGGGATGGAGAGAATACCTTGGTTCTTTTTGAAGAATTTGGAGGCGATCCATCATTCGTGAGATTCCAAACAGTTGTGGTTGGAACAGCATGTGGGAGTGCTTATGAAAATAAGAACATGGAACTATCGTGCCACGGTCGACCCATTTCGGACATTCGCTTCGCTAGTTTTGGTACCCCTCAGGGCGCTTGTGGCTCGTTTGTAAAGGGCAGCTGTGACAGCCAGAATGATGCACTGTCCATCATTAAAAAAGTAACTTCTCTCTCTCTCTTTCTCTTTGGGGTATATATAATCTTGGAATTTTTTTTTTTTTTTTTTTTTTTTTTTTTTTTTTTTTAGGGTTGTATTCAATTATATTTATTTGGCTTATTGGGTGGGTGTTGTGTGTTTTGTCGCAGGAATGCGTGGGGAAAGAGAGTTGTAGCCTTCAGGCTTCTGAAGGCTTGTTTGGATCCACAAGCTGTGGGAACAGTGAGAAGAGGCTAGTGGTAGAGGCTATCTGTTAGGAACTTTCGTTTTTCGTGCTTTTTAGATGGTAGTGCTAGGATTAATTAGATGGTTGAAGTAATTAAACTTTATTTTTGAAGTTTTGCTTGGATTATTGGTTTATTAAATAATGTAGAATTTTCTTTTTTGGACATAAGCTTCTGTTTGGTTTAAATAAATGTTTATGATTATAATGGGAAGTCTTGACTTCCACTTTTGGATCTCATTTCTCCCTAATTAATATTCATCCATTATGTTCAATTTTCATAAGTAATGCGGAGATCTTCTTATCTTTGATCCCCGATCAATCTCTACAAAGAACTTACAACGAGCAAGAAAGTCATTGGTTGTATATAAGATGGTGTTTCGGATGGAACGGATCTGAAATATACATTTCGGACAAATTCCAAAATTTTCAGAACGTAATTGATATTATGTTTCGATTCTGAATTTTCGAAAATATCAGAATTTTCAGAATGAAAAATTTTCAGAATTTTGAGGCAAAAGTCAAAAACCAACATATCATTGTTTCAAATTTTGATTAGTAAATTTTTTGTAAATTGGATTTTAGGACAATAGTTTTAAAAATTGTAGCGAAACCACGTTTTGATATAGAATATATATATATATATATGTATAATATTTCAGAATACATCGGAATTTTTTTGAAAACTTGAAAATATTCGGAACATTGTCGAATCGGAAATTCGAAATTTTCAAAAATTCCAGAATTATTTCGATTCCAATCCAAATTTTTTTTTTTTGGAATTTGAAATTACTTTTATGATGCTAAAACTAGAATTTTTTGAATCGAAATCAATCAAAATTAGAATTTTCATTCCAAATCGCACCCTAGTTGTACATGATGGAATTAAGCAATACCCTCCTTTATAAGAGCCCTGTAATTTCCTCAAGTTCCTTCTAATGTACTGAACTACTTTATCAAACGCTGTGTCAAAGATATGAGTTTGGATTCGCAGCCACGAGCTGCTCGGACAGCGTCTCCGTGACGCTGACAAGACCACACGATGATCCTGTCAGTGCCACACAGACACTACTAGGGTGTTGCCCATGCAGCTCACTGCCAAAGATCCTTGTGCCAAAGATATTATCAACTCATGAAGAAGCAAGTTGGCAAGTTTCTCAACAATTACAGACAACAATTTCAACAGCCATGACCGATGTGTGATTCATTATTTTCTTGTTTCCAACTTCGGTTTTTTTTTTTTTTTTTTTTTTTTTTTTTTTTGTGTGTGTTTTGTTTCTATGAAGGGAATATCAACGGCCAAATAAAAGGTTGACGCATATTTGCTATATTTCAAACGGAACAGTCAAAACATACCAACTGCATTTGAATGATGGCAACAAGTGTTGGCTCAGTATTTGTTAGTCAACCAGCATGGACAGTAATTTGGTGTTTTTCACTCAATACATTTTGTGTTCACTCTCACAAAATTGGAATCCAATATTTTAAAACTGTTTTAAAGTATTGGGTTTTTTTATGAGAAAGAATAGCACAAAAACACTGCATAAAAATTACTTAAATTATTTTAAAGTATTGAATCTCATTTCTATGAGAATCAACAATATAAAAAACACTACGTGAAAAACACTCCATTGTTGTCCGACCAGCATTATTAGCATTACCACTGTTTCAACATTTAATAACTAATTAAGGAATGGTAATTAATGAGTTCGTGAGTAGCCACTTCTACATTGCCACTTCTACACTTTACAACATTTACACCCCTATGCTCTACTTTTTTGCGGGTGTACGCCTAATTTTGAGTGAAACTAGGTAAATCTGTTTTTTACTTATTTGATTCCCTTCTCTGCTGTTTTCATATCTCACACAAGTTATGTGGCCCATGCAATCCACAGGTAGTTGAAAAAAAAAAAAAAGTAAAAAGTAAAAATATTTAATTTGAAATTAATAGTTTATATTTCAATAAAAAAAATAACTTCCGTTTGGATTTATTTTCTTTTACATTTTATATACTTGTTATTCTAATGTTATTTTGTCATAGTCCGGTTCTACAATAGTAGAATCGGAGCCTGTGGCACGCCATCGAAGTTAAACCAATTTATTAACATTCCCAAAAATTGGTTTTAAGAGCACCCGCAATAGAAAAAAAAACAAAATATTTTGAAAACAAGCAGTCCAGTCGACAGCACCTTAAGCCCAGTCGACTGACACTGGTCCAGCAGAAACTTGATTTTTAAAACATACTCCAGTCGACTGTTTTCTATGTCCAGTCAACTGAGGTTTGAAATTTTCAGTCGACTGGCATAGTCCGGTCGACTAATGTCCAGCCTGGACAAAAATATCTGATTTGTAACATAGCCCAGTCGACTGTGTTGGGGACCCAGTCGACTAGCTCCCTATAAAAGAATGCAATGAGTTGTTGGAAAAGAGGCTCCAGTCGACTGTTTTCTTAACCAGTCGGCTGATTTATGGTAGCAACACAATCTGCAGATTTTTTAAGTTTAAAGGCTTTTCGAAATCAACTAAGGACTAAACACACACACACACCAAACTCATACCGAAACGATATTAACTGGATTAAAACATTTCTGAAACATAATTACGAACGATTACTGTATACTACAATATCATTAATTCGTTCTAAGATACTAAGTTAAACAGAACCAAAAGTCATGGAATTCTTCTTACAACACCTCTATTACAAAACTACGAGATAAACATGATATCGTCTTCTAAGTGAACTCCCAAACCCACGTGCTCACTTCTGCGATTCCTCGTTGGCATTAATACCTACAATGGTCTTTTGAATAACCACACATATTTCAATTTGTGTAAGCTAACGCTTAGTGAATAAAATAACAAATGCACATGAATGATAAACATGCTCGCATTCACATCTCTACATTTCATACTAGTCTCCGGAGCCTTACGCGTACGTCCCATACTCCCAATCCGCGACTCCTCGCCAATAAGTCCACGCGAAAGGGTAAGACCCACGATTCTTCTCTTCAATCGTGCAACCTTAATGCCTATATCGGCTCCACAAAATGGCTCAGTAACTACGTGCTCCTTTGACCCAAATAAGCAACTCAACATGCTTACATACATATCACCATACTCTCGGTAAACAAAACATTTCATTATGCTATTGGACCTACTTATCAATATAATTGCCCAATCTGAACCACACGATATATCTCTATGAATTAAGACATGTTATTCACATAAAACATGAATACATGTCAAGAAATCATTCCAAAAACATAGTTGAATCACTCACCTCCGAATAACGCTCCTACAATTCAATCCAAAGAAAACCCGTGCACAAAGAACGTGCAGAAGTTCGTCTAGTACAATTCCTATGGATCAGAATTCCAATTATCAACTTTTAGGAAAATTTTTAGAAAATGACTTTTCGAAGAACTTAGTCAAACAAGGCCTAATAGGTATCAAAACGAAGCTCTTATCTATAGGAGCTCGAATATGAAATATGGGAGAAAACAGACGAACAAAAGGTCGTCGTTTGGCATCGAGAAGCTCGAAGCAACTAAATCTCTCCTTTTGGCCTCCTTAGAAACTTAGATTGTAAGCTTTGTAAAAAATATCTCAAGTCATCTCTATCTATATATAGGCAATACTTCCGAAAATTGTGTTTACCTCCCTGCAAGTTTTCAAAACTCCTAATTAGTCTCTGAAACTTTCTACATAGCTAATTCATAGCTTTACAAGTGAAACCTCAAATTATAAAAGTTTCTGACTAAGTTCCGTTTGGTTTGCTAAAATGTAAATTTCTACATGACTTTTCCAAAGTTGCTAATTAGCCTACCAAATTAATAGCGTGTTAATTCATCCTCACCAGGATACTAAATCTAACAACAAAAATAAATTTTAAACCAGAAAATAATACAGATAGTGAATTGTACAGGTAAACATTTATTTTTAGATAAACATTTAAGGTATTCCATAGTGAACGTCTCATACTAGGAGAGACTTCACAACATCCAAACTCTCATTCAACACCGTCTCAATGGGTTCTTTAATACAGATACCCAAATCGACTCGTGAGTCAACACTCACTCAAACATGTGCCAAAAGCACAACACATCACACTATCATGCATGACAATATAATGCAATGAAATAACACAAATGTGGGTGTTATATATTTTTCAGAAGTATTAAAAATAAATGTTCCATCAATTCATTGGTTCAACTGAAAATCCCAATGAAGTTATTCAAGATAAAAGACTATGCAAGCCCTTACTTGGTGGAATTGTGGTGCACATTGAAGTTTTTGGACACTACATTTGGAGTGTATCCAGGTATCGAATACACAGTCATAGCAAAGCAATAAGAAAAAAATTTCCAATAAAATGCAATAGCCTGGGTCGTAGCATGTATTCTATGAAGTCTCAAGTTCATTAATTTAGTGAATTATTAATTCCTTCACATTTCTAATATATTAGACAACTAACTTATAATTGTGCTTAAACAAAATATTTTACCTTAACCACATAACAAAATGTATAAAAAAAAAAAACCACTTAATTTTTATTTTTTGCACAAATAAAATAAAAAATAAAAAACACTTATATGTGTGGTGAGAAATAAGTCTTTCAATCTCCTTTCGAATTAGTATGATGTGCCTATCTTAAGTAGAAATCAAAAGTCGTAAGATACATGAGATGACCCAAGTGATGAAAGTCAAGGTAAACTTGAAGCGAAATAGAAACACAAATTATGCACGTATACACAAGTTTAGATATATACACGTTCGTATAGAAAGAGAAATCAACAAACTCAACTCTTGAGGAATTATTCCTAATGAAAATTGCAGGATATGAAAATGAATATAAATCCTTTGACGTCAATGTGCTCCTTAAATTTAAAAACTTGAGAAATGCAAAGCAAATGTCAAATGCATTGAGTTCAAAATTTATTAAAATCAACACAAATCTTGCTAGTGCTCAAATTTAATGTGCTCCTTAAATTTAAAAACTTGAGAAATGCAAAGCAATGGTCAAATGCATTGAATTAAAAATTTATCAAAATCAACACAAATCTTGCTAGTGCTTAATTTTAAATTCAAGTTGTGATAATTTAGGATAAGTTTTATAGTGTCCAAGATTTTAATTACTCCATATAGCAAACATATGAAAAAAATATATATTTAAAAACATGAGAATGCTAGAAAATGCCATGTGGCTAAAGCAAAGGCTTCTATTTATATATATATATATATTAGATAGCTAGTAGCAAAGTTATTGGGTATCATGGTGATACCACGTGAGATTTTGTAACGTCACTAATAGAAGAGAGATTGTAGGCTTATGCGAATAGAGTTTGGACTGATGTGGGAAGAGATTCTCCCAAAAATAGGGAGCACATATTTGAATAAAGGAATTTGATTGGGTTCATGAGATAGTGAGATACCTCATCATTTTATACCCAATATTTTTTCCTATTAGCATGTGCAATGCAATTGACACTAACAAAACATAAAATTATCATGTGCTTAGAAAATAACAAAGGCAAACATTCAAAATGATATATTGATTAACACGAATGGACAAGAACATAATAAAAATAATTTTCATTACATAAACCAATATACATATTAAGAAAATATTAATTGCATCTAACTAATTCGGGTCAGATTCTTACTATTTTTCGATTTATCCACTATTGTTACTAAAAAATAATGCCATGCTTCGGAGCAGCAAAAATAGAGAAACATAAATTCCTTTGTGGGTCCAAGGGAATGACGGGTGAATGTCACTAATTATCCACACCAAATAGTACTAGTCCAACTAAAAACAACAAGAACAATAAACAAACTGAATACATAATAACAATTATATACGTTACAATATCATAGTGGTCCTCGGAAACCTAATAGGTTTGGAGACAACATATGCCCAAGTACCCGTTACAAAAGCTCGACAGAACTAACAGAAATGTAAACTAGATATAACTTCTTCATCTCTAGCTGGCATAATGGTAGTCGTCAGCGTACGTAGTAATCTTCCTCGGCATAACCGTCATTAGTGGGGCCACGCTCAGCATAATCCAACTCCGAATAGTAGCCATCATTGTAAGCTCCATCACCTGCATTAATAGGGATAGGGTAGTCTAGACGGAGAATGTCCAGGCATAAACGCCGTCAGTTTACTTCAGCTAAGTGATTAGAAACCCCCACGATATCATAGGTTTAACATAATAACCAGTTATGGACGATATAAAGTAGTGATACTAATAATATCTTTCCTCTTTTATTCAAACCCAACACTATCTGATTCTTATCGTCTTCCAACTCTAAGACTGACTGTACCGGCCTTGACTGGCTATACCGAACTGATTACATCATCACGACATACTAGTACTCTTATTCACCGCTTTTAAGAACTATTACTGTTCACCGCTTTTAAGAACTCTTGCGAACACTATACATCGCTCTCATATAACGACTATTCTATGGATGTACGTTTTTCTCTTGTTCACCGCTTTTAAGAACTCTTATTGTTCACCACTTTAAAAAACGCTTGTGAGTACTGTACACCTATAGCTCCCACGATCCTGGTCAAATCCTTCTTACTCACTAATCGGATTCAACCTGAGAGAATCATCAGCTCGACTAAACACCACCTTGAAAGTAACTAATACCCCACTGTAGACACCCCATTTTGTCGGCTATCGGATTTAGGAGACCCATAGCTTGGTGGTTCACAATGATCGCAAAAGACTCGAAAGGACTCTCGGAAGTCAGCTCCATCTCTCAGAATGCTCAGGACGACCAAAATGCCCCTAAAAGCCCGAAAACTCCCAGATTTGGTCCCAAAGTTCTGAAAACATACTATGTCGTAAGAAAAGCGATAAAAAGAGTTTTAAAGAGAAATCAGATAAAATCGTCGGCTCCCAGAGACCCCCGGAAGTCCCGGAAGTTCCCGGAAAGTCCCCGTTGACCGGCTTGACCAAGGTTTGACCAGGTTTGACCAAGGTTTGACCAGGTTTGACCAAGTTTGACCGAAATCGTCCGAATTCACCAAAATCATTTTAAATCACGGGAAAAGTGTTAAAACAAGTTCCAAAAGAAAATCGAGCGAAAACACCAGCTCCCGGGAACTCCCGGAGGTTTCTAAAACTTCCCGGGAATCCCAGGTTTGACCAGTTTGACCAGAATTTGACTTTGGAACCGGGGTGCCGAAGTAATTTTTTAAATATTTTTCATGGATACTAGAGGTCAATAGCTTTCCAACGGTATATCGCACATAATTTCTGGATTTAAAACGAATTTATTATGAATTTCCAAAGGCGAAAAAGGCGATCAAATCGGCTTTTATCGCGAATACCGCAAAACTTTTCAAAGTGACCTATCCCCGAACTATTTTTTATGTAAAGTAGACTCCATTACCTTTCCAACGGTATATCACAACCTCAATTTGGAGTTCATACGCATTTTCTGTGAATTTCGGACGAAATAGGGCCTTTTCGCGAATACCGGAACATCAGGGGGCCTAAACAGCATTATCCAGACGAAGGGAGGAGCAGTGCCGCCGCGGCACTGGCCCACTGCCGCCGCGGCACTGGCCCACTGCCGCCGCGGCAGTGGCCCAGTGCCGCCGCGGCACTCTCCCCCAGAACAGTGAGTTTTTGTAATTATTTTTGTGGTCCCATTTTGATTAATTAAAAGCCAAAACGACATAGTTTTATGATTTCAGATGTTTGGAGCCAATGAGAACACTTTTAAAACCCCAAAACCACCCCAAGTTGGCCTATATAAACACCCCATTACTCCTCATTTTAGGGGAGTCAAATGTGAGTTTTGAAAAGTTTGGGAGAGAAAGTTGTAGAGATAAGGTTAGAGTAGAGAGAAAAAGAAGCATTCCTCTTTGATTTTCAAAACAAAAGTGAGTTCTAACTTTGTTTTTTACTTCATTACTTCCATTTATTTCAACATTCAATACTCCCAACCACCATTGTAGTGAGCATTCAAGAGAGTGGAAGCTTCTTCCATGTCTAAGTGTCATCACATATGAGTGAAACACCAACCTACAAGTTCATGCTTCATGAATATCATATATTGATCATCATCTATTTGCTTGTTTATTTATTGTTTATCTCTTCTTATCCCATTTCTTTTTGTTTTTCTTTTATTTACTTACTAGTTCATCATCATCTAAGTGATGACATGAAGTTTGGGGTGAGTGAATCCTTATGGATAGTAGCTCTTGACCTCAAAAACATGTTTGATAGATGATGATCATAACCTCAATACTTCCAAGGTATTCTTGGAATGTATTGAAGTTATGTTTAAAAGATAGAATAAATCCCTCCAACAATCTTGGAGATTCTTAATGATGAGTTTGGTGTTAGTATTCTAAGTGGTCATAATCCTTATTGAGTGTTGAAAATATGTTTTCAAAACATCTATTTCAAAACCCCTCTCAATCCCTCTCATTTGATTTCAAGAAATAAAACTTTGTTTTCCTCAATATCTCCAAAACAATGACCCAAAACAGTGAGCTGTTCAGATTCAAATATTTGTTTTGAATTAAATACTCAAGTTATGATGATGAAACCACTTGGAAAACCCTCTCAATACATCACAGTTTGTCCCTAATTTTTTTCATCAATTATAGAAATGTGAAAGTATTTGTTTTGGATGTGAGAAGTTCATATTCATAATCTGCCTCTGTTCTCACAGAATGTTTATCTAACTTCTTGCACTTATTCTGGACATTTTCATCACTGTACATATATCTTTTCTATTTTTTTTATAAAACTTGGGTGTCTTAGGAAACTTTTGGTATATAATGGGTCTTCATAAACCTTTTCTTTGATTTATGAAAAATCATACAAAATCAGTCAACAGTGCAGTTTTTGTTTCTGAGTCATGTGTACATTCTGATTTCTTTCTTTTAATCTGTGATAGCTATTGATGTTTGGCTTTTTGGGTTATTTTCTAGACACAATAAGAATGATCTCAGATTTTTCTCACATTTTTCTAGGCACGTTTGACCTCCCATTATAATGTTGCAAAGTGCCATATGCAGTCTGTCCACTATTCACAGCAAGCACATTTCAACTTTTATTCTTTGATTTGATGCTCATATGCATTCCAAATTAGCTCACATCTTAGGAAGTAGTTCATACTACATTTGTATATATCCCATGTTGATTTAATCCATTCATTCATGCACATTTTAGACTACTAAGTCATTTTAGAAATCCATGAACACAAAACACACTACAACCTTTGCACATTTTTAGGTTCATACAATACATTCATGCAAGATTTGGGGTTTTTGTAACTCTTAATCTAAGAAGATTATAAGGAATGAACTTGATCATACGTTCATGCTTCCCCTCGATCTAATCATCCTTTCTCATCCGTCCCGGGGATTGAGAGATCTTCTTTTCTCAAAGAATAACATGCATCATACTAGCTTGCTAAGCATATTTTCGTTTCTTATTACTTGTTTCAAGAACAAATTCATGTTCCCTTTAGATTAGGAAGTCTTGATTATTTGATATATGAATAGACGATTTTTCCTAGGTTTGTTTGTGTGATCTTTCACTTTGCATTGTATGATATTTGACTTAGATCTTATGAATGATATTTTATCTTTAGATCTTTCATTTTCAAGTTTCTTATGTAATGTAATATACTATCATAGTATTAATTGTCGAACCATACATAGTATAAGATGATTATTTGGATGCTAATTGAGGCCCGTCGAAAGGCGGGGCGAGTTGAGGGTGTTTTAGTCGCGACAAAGGCTCCTTCCTCTCTCGTACCAAAACCCCGAACCAAGTTCTTTGGTTATGAAGGGCCGGTACCCTTATCCGCTTGGGTGAGTCAAAATTAGGTTTCTTGGTTCCTTAAAGACCAAGTGGCGACTCTGTATCTGTTTTCAACAGACCTTTCCTTTTCTTTGATTCAAATCAATTTCAAAACAATCTCGAACAAAGAGAGAGAAGTGGTCCGATTCCGCGTGTCCACAATCTGGCGACTCTGCTGGGGATTTTTATTTTAAAACAAAATAATACAGAGGTTTGACTCATAAGAAGCATCCTTAAAATCATCTTTTTACTGTGTTTGGTTCACCGCATTGCACTCTTGCATTCCCCCCCTCCGACTGTGTCTGAAACGCGGCGCTGACATTGTTCAGGTCTTGCTGTGCCAGGGCACAAGTCACCGTTGATACTGTACCTTCCAAGGTATATCAAAAAGAGTAAAAACCTCCGTACTGTCTCCCTGACGGTATATCGGAACTCTCGTCAACGGACCCTCTTTGACTAAACCCAGCCTTTGCATATAGATTCCTGTAGAACCTTTCATAGGGCTGTTGATTTATCTTTTCAGATAGGACAATGTGATATAACTGCTGTATGCCCTGGTGGGATTACCTGTGCGGTGTAGATGCTTATGTGGCATGAGGCAGAAACCTCTTTCTTATGATTCCCAAGGCAATCACTCACATGTGATCACATTGAGTTGACCTGCCTAGGCACCATGACAAAGATGTCTGCTCCATGCTCACAAAGATATACACCGCAAACCTTGTTTGTTGGTCCTAAGTCATAGGAGTATGAAAACCTGCTAGACAGTATGATCACTATCACCATTTTAACCAGTTTCTTCCAGAAACTCTGTCCAAATATCCCAGATATAGCCATACTTACCAGTTTCTCCCAGAAACTCTACCCAGATATCCCAGATATAACCGTACTTACCAGTTTCTCCCAGAAACTCTACCCAGATATCTCAGATATAACCGTACTTACCAGTTTCTCCCAGAAACTCTGCCCAAATATCCCAGATATAACCGTACTTACCAGTTTCTCCCAGAAACTCTGCCCAAATATCCCAGATATAACCGTACTTACCAGTTTCTCCCAGAAACTCTGCCCAAATATCCCAGATATAACCGTACTTACCAGTTTCTCCCAGAAACTCTACCCAGATATCCCAGATATAACCGTACTTACCAGTTTCTCCCAGAAACTCTGCCCAAATATCCCAGATATAACCGTACTTACCAGTTTCTCCCAGAAACTCTGCCCAAATATCCCAGATATAGCCATACTTACCAGTTTCTCCCAGAAACTCTACCCAAATATCCCAGATATAGCCATACTTACCAGTTTCTCCCAGAAACTCTACCCAAATATCCCAGATATAGCCATACTTACCAGTTTCTCCGAGAAACCCTGCTCAAATTTCCCAGAAATACCAGAAACTGTATCCCAGTCAACCAGAAACGTCTGAAAATCCCTGTTATCCCTTGGTGATCGTACTGGAAAGTAAGATTGGCACACTCTGTATGGCTAGGGCCTTATTTGTTTAACTGCTATATGTTAGAAATAGGAGCATCATGTAGATTAGGGCTCACATCCGCATGCCTGTCTCATTTGCATACACCATTCCCGTCAATCTGCACGCACTGTTTCGATCATTCTTACACAAGTCGGTCCACGTCACTGTCTTTGTCTGTCTAAAAGTCGTCACTGTCAGGATCTGATACACCCCTTCTCTCAAAATCTGTCAGGTCAGTATAGATTCCCAAGGTCAGCAGCCGGAATCCTCGTTGTGGACCAGGAGTTCGGATAATCGTTTAGTCAGAATCGGTACGACAGCCCGCTTCAACATGAATAGAGAAGAATTGGAAAACAAGGTCACCGAGTTGGGAGCGACTATAAGCCAACAATCCGACAGTCTAGCCCAAGTCCTGAAATTCATGGAAGAACTAAAGCAGCAGCAGCCACAACCCCCGCCCGAGTTTCCGCCACCAAGGTTTGAACCTCCTCTACATGAGAATAATGGGGAGGAAAACTGGTTCCAAGGGGTCCCACCGCTCACATATGAAAAGAAGCTCCAGGAAAAGATGGACAAGGTCGACAAACTAGAGAGCGTGCTGAGAAAAAGCAAGGGAATCGATGATTACATGCTAGATCTGGAAGGCCTCTTTGAGCCTGTCAAGTTGAAACTGCCGGAGAACTTCAAAATGCCCGCCATCGATCGTTTTGATGGGACTGGGAACCCGAAAAGCCACGTGAAGCTATGTATGAGTATCTTCCAATCCATGGGTTGCACCCACGAGCACATCGCAATGCTGTTCCCACAAACTCTGGCAAAATCTGCACTATCATGGTTCCTAACCTTGGAAGCCTCCAAGACCCGGGCCTGGGAAGATATCGTTCGAGTTTTTGTCGATCATTACTCTTACAACCAGGAGCTGGATGTCACTATCAGGGATTTGGAGACGACCCGGCAAAGCAACAACGAGTCCTTCGCTGCGTTTCTGAGCAGGTGGAGGAACAAGGTAGCTCAAATGACCCACCGGCCGATTGAAAAGGAACAAGTAAGGATGCTCATCCGGAATCTGCAACCACTTTACCATGAGAAGTTATTCTACCAGTCCATTTCCACATTTGAAGAGTTGTTTGAAGTCGGAACCCGAATTGAAGATGCTATCAGGGAAGGGAAGATCAAAAAGGAAGACCCTCCGAGTCAGCCAAGAAGGCCCAACTACTCTCGGAATCCCCCGGATGTCAATGCCCTTAGCAGCCAACCCATGGCATACCCTCCAAGACCATACCAACCCTCCAACCAGGCAAATCCCTCCAGCCGCCCTTTCCAGAAAAAGCCCCCTCGCAATTTTGCCAAGCTAGAAATCTCCCTCTCCTCAGCCTTGGACCGCCTCCTCAAAAAGGGCCATCTCCAACTACTCCAGTCTCGAAATACCCCACCCCCGCCTAACTGCGATATGTCCAAACGATGCGCCTACCACCAAGCCCCCGGCCATAACACCGATGACTGTATGCGCCTTCGCCATGACATCCAAGACCTTATTGATCAGAATATCATCGAGCCGCCCCCAAAGCAGCCCCATATCACCCAAAATCCCCTACCAAACCACCAAAATGTCAACCTCATCGAGTCCAACCCTATACCCTTCAACCCTGCCGCTTATATCACCCCCCTAGGACAACCCTTACCCCTTATTGACATCCCGGATTCTGAGGGAATTCATCTGATCGGAGGGGAGAATGACGAATGGCAGCAGCAACTTAACGATGAGCAAGATTTGTTCTTCCTAGAAGAGCATGACCTAGGGGTGGTAGACCTCAAATGGTATGATCCTAACAACGAGAGTGATGCTTCCATCTGGAACGAGCCAGAAAAGCCCTTTGTGGGAACGGATTGTGATTGGTTCAAGAGGGATGGAACTGTAGAAGGGCCTACTCCTGCCGAGATTGATCATTTGACCAGGTCAGGCCGTCATTATCAGCCTCCACAGCCTGCCGCCGATGCAATCGAGAAAGGTCCAGTCAAGGACAAGGGGAAGGGTAAGATGGATGAGATCATCGAAGAAGATAATGAGTTGATAAAGCAGCTAAAGAAGACCCAAGCACATCTCTCAATGTGGGATATCATGGTGACCTCTTACAAGCATAGGCAAGCCGTGTTGAATGCCTTGGCTGGAATTGAAGTCCCTATTGATGCCGCACCGGAGGACATGATAGCTTTCTTGGGCGCACTTGCCCCCGACCCGATCATTACGTTTTCTGATGAGGACTTACCACCGGAAGGGTCCGCACATAACAAAGCATTATACATCACTGTTGGATGTAAGGAGCAGCAGGTACCGTTTTGTCTGGTCGACACGGGTTCCGCTTTGAATGTTTGTGCCTTAAGAACTGCCACTGCTTTGGGGGTTAATATCCTTGACATCACGCCATCTGTGCAATCTGTGAGGGCCTATGGTAACACCAGGAGGAATGTGATGGGGACTGTCTCTCTGCAAATCCGGGTAGGATCTTTGGCAAGTACTGAGATTTTTCAAGTCATGGACATACCTGCCTCGTTCAATCTGCTGATTGGAAGGTCCTGGCTTCATGCCAACAAAGCTGTATCATCCACTGTGCATCAAATGATCAAGTACATTCATGAGAAGGAAGTAAAAATCATCCTCGGTAACAGTTGGGGTAACGAAGCTTTCCCGAATTACGCTCCCATTTTCGAAGTCCAAATGCCCGAGCTAGAAGAAGGAGAAATCGGAGGGTTCTTCATGGAAGAAGTCCATGTGATCAATGATGAAGATCGATTCCCTGAGGTCCACTCTGCAGTTGTCAACATTGTTCGCAAGATGAACTACTTCCCAGGGATGGGATTGGGTCGACGCCAGCAAGGAATTCGGGAGTTCCCACAGATCAAAGGGCAACAAGGCACTTTCGGGTTGGGGTACAAGCCCACTGAAGAAGACGCTGAGCTACATAGGCCATGGAAGAAAAGGGTGAAGGGTCTTCCCCCATACCGCAAGACGTTGAACGGACAGTTCATCAAAGAAGGGGATGATTTCCCTTACTTCGGGTTCCCCGAACCCTGGATCCATCAAACCACCGGGAAAAGGCACCCCGGGCTTGAAATCTTCGCTGACTGCGAAAGGCCCCCATATCAAGATCCGTTTTACCCCGAAGAAGTCAAGAAGACCCCAGAGGAAGACTGGTTGAGGTACCTGGATAACGAAGCCATCGAGAAGCTATGGGAGGAATCCGCTAAGGAGAAGGAGGAAAAGAGGGCCAAGAGCCAAGATGATCAGATCAAGCCAACTGAGGAGGGTCTGAGCAACCAGGCTGTAGAGTCATCTATCTGTGTCTCCCAATCCCCTATTCCCCCGGAGTCTGTACTACCAGTTATCGAGTCTGTACCAGAGTCGGCTGCTGTAAGCCCACCACTGTCCAATGTAGTCACTTCACCTATCATGAATGAAATGAAAGACGATTCTGCTTACTCCTCTGTGTCTAACACTTGTGAACACACAGATCCCTCCGAGGATCTCTCAATTGAATTTAAGCAACTAATCGAAAAACCACCTGCTTATGAAATAATCGAAGATACTTTATCAGTTAACCTAGGTGAAACAGATAATCCACAAATGGTGCAAATTGGCTCAACTCTTAATAAAGAAGAAAAAGAAAAATTAACCCTCTTGCTAAAAGAATTCAAAGATATTTTTGCTTGGTCTTACGAAGACATGCCTGGGGTCGATCCCGACATCGTCCAACATCATATTCCTCTCCTCCCCAATTCTAAACCTGTCAAGCAGAAACTGAGGCGCATGAGACCGGAATGGGCACTCAAGGTTAAAGAAGAGGTGGAGAAGCAGTTCAAGGCAGGGTTCATCATTGTCACCGAATATCCGGAATGGGTTGCCAATATCGTACCAGTACCGAAGAAGGATGGGAAAGTTCGCGTGTGCGTTGACTTCCGTGATCTAAACAAAGCCAGTCCCAAGGATGACTTTCCACTTCCCCACATTGACGTCTTGGTAGATAACACCGCAGGACATGAGCTACTTTCATTCATGGATGGTTTCTCAGGATATAACCAGATTCTAATGGCGCCAGAAGATCGGGAAAAGACGACATTCACCACCCCTTGGGGAACCTACTGTTATAGAGTAATGCCCTTCGGACTCAAGAACGCGGGGGCGACTTACCAAAGAGCTGCCACCACTCTGCTGCATGATATGATTCACAAGGAGGTAGAAGTGTACGTAGACGACATGATTGTGAAATCCAAGGACAGAGAAGGGCACCTGGTAGCACTGGAAAAGTTCTTCGAAAGGTTGCGCAAATATAAGATGAGGTTGAATCCAAAGAAATGCACTTTCGGTGTGACTTCCGGTAAACTCCTGGGTTTTCTCATCACACAAAGGGAGATAGAGGTGGATCCCTCCAAGATCAAGGCAGTCCAAGAAATGACACCACCACGGAATGAAAAAGAAGTGAGGGGGTTCCTCGGAAGAATCCAATTCATCAGCCGTTTCATCTCCAAGCTCACAACCACGTGCGATCCTCTGTTCCGATTGTTGAGAAAAGGAGAGAAGTTCCAATGGGATGACCAATGCCAAGCCGCTTTCGACAAAATAAAAGCCTACCTTCAGAACCCGCCTGTCCTTTCACCACCCATTCCTCATAAGCCCTTATTCCTTTACCTGTCTGTCTCCGAAAATGCCATGGGTTGCATGCTAGCCCAAGAAGGAGAAGAAAGCCACTCCGAAAAAGCCATATACTACCTCAGCAAGAGGATGACTGGGTATGAGCTCAACTACTCCACCCTTGAAAAAACGTGTTGGGCCTTGGTTTGGTGTACTCGCCGACTGAGGCACTACATGCTGGCCTTCCCAGTTATGCTCATATCCCGCATGGATCCTCTGAAATATCTCCTCGAAAAACCCGCCCTGATCGGTCGCATATCCCGTTGGTTACTCCTACTATCCGAGTTCGATATCAAGTATGTTACAAGCAAGTCAGTAAAAGGAAGAACTGTAGCTGAGCATCTCGCAGAGCATGCCGTTGACTCCGAAGAAAATGGGGACTTTCCGTTTCCGGACGAGAGTATCATGGAAATCAAGGAAGAACAGTGGAAGTTGTACTTTGATGGAGCGGCCAACATGAAAGGATACGGAGTAGGGATGATTCTCGTATCACCAAGCGGGGATCATACTCCATTGGCGGTCAAGCTCAACTATAACTCCACCAACAACACCGCCGAATATGAAGCGTGCATTCTGGGAATGGAAGCAGCCTTAGAACTGAGGGTTCAGAAGTTAGACGTCTTCGGGGACTCAAACCTCATCATATCTCAAGCTAGAGGAGAATGGAAAGTAAAAGAAGAAAGGTTGAAGCCCTATCATGATCATCTCGACCAACTCAAAAGGCGATTCAAGAACGTCACGTTCCTCTACTTGCCTAGGGAAGAGAACCAGCTAGCAGATTCATTGGCTACCTTAGCCTCCATGATCAAAATTCCTGTGGGGGTCAAGATGATGCCTTTGGTAATAGAGCAGAGGTACGAGCCTTCGTTCAATATGATCGCCGCAATCGAAGAAGAAGAGAATGAAATGCCGTGGTATCAGGATGTTTGGGATTTCATAGAAAAGGGAACGTACCCCCAAGAGTCTACCGAGAAAGACAAGAGGGCCATTCGAAGATTCGCAGCGCAATTCATCATTTGCAATGGGAAGTTGTTGAAGAAAGGATACAATGGTCACAACCTGACTTGCTTGTTCGGGAAAAGCTCCCGAAGAATGATGGAGGAAATACACGAAGGGATATGCGGTCCGCACATGAACGGTCACATGCTGGCTAAGAAAATCATAAGACAGGGGTACTACTGGACAACGTTGGAGAAAGATTGTTGTGAGTACGCAAGGAAGTGCCACAAGTGCCAGATCCATGCAAACATGATGCATACACCACCATCCCTTCTGTACAGCATGACTTCGCCTTGGCCATTCTCAACCTGGGGAATCGACATTATTGGTGAGATCATTCCGAAAGCCTCAAATGGAAATCGGTACATCCTAGTGGCCATAGATTACTTCACAAAATGGGTAGAAGCTGCATCCTACACCAAGTTGGGAGCCAAAGAAGTGGCCAAATTCATCAAAAGAAATCTCATCTGCCGTTATGGAGTTCCTCACGAGATTATTTCAGATAACGGAAGTCATTTCAAGGCAGAAGTCAGGGATCTGTTCGAGGAATACAAGATCACTTATCATAAGTCATCCCCATACAGACCGCAAACCAATGGGGCAGTCGAAGCTGCAAACAAGAATGTCAAGGCCATACTGCAGAAATCGGCCGATACCTACAAAGACTGGCATGAAAAGCTACCGTTCGCGCTTTGGGGATACAGAACGTCGATAAGGACGTCCACGGGAGCAACTCCTTACTCGCTGGTATATGGGATGGAAGCGGTACTCCCGGTCGAGATAGAACTGCCGTCTCTACGCGTGATGGCAGAATGTGAAATTTCAGAATCAGATTGGTTGAGAGAAAGATACGAGGAATTGGCCCTCATAGATGAAAAGCGCCTAGCGGCAGTGGACCATGTCCGAATCTATCAAAAGAGGATAGCCCGTGCTTTCAACAAAAGGGTCCGTCCAAGAAAGATTGTCAAAGGTGACCTTGTCCTTAAGGAGTTACGAGCTCCGATCTTTGACCCCCGTGGAAAGTTCAAACCTAAATGGGTAGGCCCTTACATCGTCAAGACAATCCTTTCCGGAGGAGCAACTTACCTCATGGACCTCGATGGTGTCGAATTCAAAGAACCAATCAACATGGATCGCCTTAAAAAGTACTATGCTTGACAAAAATAACCATTTCTTTCAAGCCTTGCCTTGAACTACGCTTGACCTGATTCCCACTCGGGGATACGTAGGCAACCGCATCGGTTCGGTCACCTCACCAAAAATAACCATTTCTTTCAAGCCTTGCCTTGAACTACGCTTGACCTGATTCCCACTCGGGGATACGTAGGCAACCACATCGGTTCGGTCGCTCCACCCACAAAAATAACCTTTCCCTTCAAAACTCCGGCCCGAACTACGTTGGGCCTGATCCCCGCTCGGGGGTACGTAGGCAGACTTTCAAAAAGAAAAGAAGGATGGCTCGCTAGGTCGAAAATCCGAAAGGACGCCTAGGCAAAAATTAGAGCTAAATCCAAGGTGAGCAATAACAAAAGAGAGAAAATAGCTCGCTAGGCCACCTCCTTGGCGCCTAGGCAAAAACTATGAGCATGTGAGAGATAAAGTCGCGGTCCTTACCATAACCCATATATCACCCTCCATACTAGGGGCAAACTTCGGCCACTCGCCTCGTTTGCCTGAACCCCTTCCAAACTAGGGGCAAACATCGGTCATCTACCTCGTTTGCCTCACAACCATGCACATCCCAAACTAGGGGCAAACTTCGGCCACCCGCCTCGTTTGCCTCTAAATCACCCTGGCATGCCCAAGTGAGTACCAAAAAGCAACAACTAAATTGAAACCCAGGTCACAAAATGTTTTTCAGAAAGCTAAAATGCATAAAAAGAGGTTCTCAAAGTAACCAAGGTTCACTAATAAACAAACTTTGAATATTACATAAGCAGGAATAATCAAAGAGATAAAAGTCTTTCAAAAAAAAAAAGCAATCACATGTTCAAAGACACTTGGAGGAATGAGCAGAATCAGTCAGGTCTGGTCTTTTTTATTTTTTAGAAGTAGGCCTTTACTCGGTCAGTCCAACCGTCAATAAAAGCAGCAATAGTAGCAACCCTAATCCTGGAAGCAAAGACCCTCTCAGTAAACCCCCGGGGAACCTCCTGAACCTGTCCATACTGTCTGGCCAAGCGGCGAGGATGATAGAAAGAAGTCTCTCTCAGACCCATCAACCACACCCTCTGGTGACCCCTGAGGCTCGTGGTAATAGCGTAAAGGCCCCAACGCCTCACAACCCAGCAAATGTCAGCCTCAGATAAGGCACCCATCATGCCCACCCAATCAGCAAAAGTATAGTGAGAATAAAGCACAGCCCGACGAAAGTAAACTGGTGGTATGCGGCCCGTCCACAACTGAAGGCGCTCGTATAACCAAGCCTGTAACACCAAAGGCGCCCCGGAAAGAAGAAGAGTCCCTTGATCAGAAGCACGGTCCAAACCATTCAAGGTTTCAGCTAGAACCATGGCCATGGGATTCTTGCTAAACTTCAACCCAAGGCACACATGCACTAAGTCAACAGAGGTACTCGAGAATAGGAAGTGGGAGGTCATGCACAATATCAAGGCAGCCCCGCGGGTGGCATCATACACGCTGGGATTCCCGGGACTGGCATACTGAGCAATAATAGAAGCAATATTAAGGGCCTCACCTTGAATCAGCCGACGGGAAATAGTAATGGAGCAATTCAGATATTCAGCCAAACCCCTCGTAGGACTGAGGGTACCAGCAGAAGGGAGAATCAGATCAGAGTCAGAATCATAGCCGAGAATAGCGCAGAACTCCTCAAACATGGGGCATATCTCCAGACCATTGAAGTTGAAGACATGGTTCACCGGGTCCCAGTGACCAATGGCAGCACGCAAGAACTCAGTGTTCAGGGTCATCCGGCAAAGAGAAAATAGCTCGGTCAAGCCGTAGCTAAAGGGGTTAATCCGCTCCACGCCATCCGTGATGGTCAGCCAAGCTGTGAGTTGAGCGGGATCATACAAAGCCATGTTTTCGGTCGCGGCCCTAGCAAAATTCGAAATTTCGGCAGCACCTCCCCGTTTCACGGACTATCCCACCTGCAAGGCAAAAAGCACTCACCATCACAAAACTGCCCATCGCAGTAGCATTCAACAATCACAGTGTACATATATCAGCTAAAACAAGCACACCACTGCGCCTCCAAACCGGAAGATATCCGGCCTAGGAGGCAAAACATCATAATACTCTGTCAAAAGGTTACAAATTGTTCCATACTTCGTCCTACACTGTCCAAATAATCATATTCCCAGTACAACCCAATCGAAAACAGAAAATAAAATAATATTGCCCGCTTGGCATCAGTCTTCCTCTTCTTCGTCCTCTGTCGGACCGCCCGGAGTGTATGTCGGCGACGGCCTCCTCCTGCCACCTCTGCATCTTGGACCAGTCCTCGATGAGCCGGCCCCGCCTCCACGATACTGCACACACAAGAAAATAAAGGCAATCAGTAAAGAAAATAACAAAAAGGAAGAAATGCCAAAAACAGAGTCGAGTCAGAGACTTACCAAGGATGCCATCTGGTTGGCGGCAAATTGCCGCATACCGTCCATCTGTCAAGGGTAAAATCTAGGGTTAGAACCTCATAACCAAAAGAAAGTGCAAAATTAAAGGCGTACCCGGTGATCTCGTGTGAGGACCAAGGACCTTAAGCTAGCTGCCAAGGCGTGACCCTCCTCAGCGTAACTCCAAGGGACATTGAGGACGCCCGCTGGCTGAGTAGGGTACCCACATGTGACTCGCGGCACCTCCATCATTTGGGGAGTGCCATCAGCGCCTAGAACATTGACGGTCCAATCCCAAGGAGGGATAGGGTCGGGAGCCTGAGGAGCCTGTCTCCTGTACATCTCGCGAAGCTGTAGGCACAGAATAAGTTAAAGGCAAGTCAAAAACATAGGCAATGAATGAAAAGCAAAAATATAACAAGAAACTCACCTCCAGGAGTGGGAAGTTGGGCATCAAGGAGCCGCCACGGTAAGCCTCATACCCGGTCTCAGAGAGGAAATGATCCCAGACGTCGGTGCCAGCCAAGGCCGCCGACAGAGCATCACCAGAGAGGTCACTAGCATCCATCACAGGAGGATTATGGGGAACGCGATACCGGGAGCCACCAACCACCTGCCGAGACACCCGTTCCCCAAGGAACCACTGCCTACACTCGGTACTCTCCAGCAGAAGGCGGCAAGAGGTAAGAGATTTAACCGCTTGTATCTCCTCTGGGGCGGCGTAAATAACGCCCTCCCAAGGCGTCCAATCAACATCAGAGGCCGTCAGCTCAGTCAGGAAGTTTCTAAGCAAAACAATCCGATGGGCCCCACTCTTCACCCCAACAACGTCCCTCCGCCACCTCAAACCTCGTGGGAATAAAGGCACAGGAGCCATGCCATCCTCATCCTCGCCTGATTCATCCGCCGGGGAAGGAGCCAACATCTTCAAGTATTCAAAACTCCAAAGCTGCACGGACAAAAGAGAAATCAGAACAGGTATGAAAATCAAAGAGATGGAAAATAAAAGAAGAAGCAGTGCATACCTCCCAAGCTCGCCAGAATCCCCCAGTAGATTTAACATCGCCCCGAGAGACCTCCCCCATATGCTTGTAGAGATGGGCCAGGGCGGCACCGCCCCAGTTATAGGAGGGGATCTCATCAATGGTCGCCAGGCAAGAAAGGAGCCTCAAGCTCACCCGGTCGTTCCTTGTCGCAAAGATGGAGCACCCGAGGACATACAGAAGGTAAACCCTCAAAAGCTGGGAATTGTTCAGATTGTGATTACCTCTACCATAGGCCCGGTAAAGCCAGCCGCAGGGGAACCAATGCCTCTCCAAGTTAGGGGGAACAGCCCCAATCAACATCTCCACCGCCTCCGGGTCGATCTCGTAAAAGTAATCCAGAATCAGGCGCTTCCCGCCAACCCTCAAGCCCGTAATCATGGAGAAGTCGAAAGGCGTCATAGTCATCTCTCCGAACGGCAGGTGGAAGGTATTGGTAGTGTCCCACCACCTCTCGGCCAGTGCATAGAAGTGAGCCAGATCGTTGCTACTTTTCGAAACCAAGCGGACGAAGCCTCCGAACCCGGCATCATCAACCATCCTCTTAACGGTGGGCGAAAGCTGGGTATACCATAAGAAAGCATGGGCAAGGCTACCATGGCCTTTCAAGGCCACTTCCGGCACCTGCACACAACAAAGGCGACAAAAGATGCACAAAATCACTATTCACAACCCGAGAGCAAAAATTCACAAAATCAACATTTGAGCACAAGTCAAGCTTCTAACGGTCTCTAAGTGCACACTACGGCTCACAAAACTAGCATAGTACATAAAAGTGGTCCTAAAATGTCGAAAGTTTCACATACCAAGCTCGCTAGAGCCGCGGCCGAAAGATGGTGTTGGGGGTCCCGTAAAATCAAGTCCGGGGTTTGCATTTCAGCCTTCATCCGTCCCTTAGCCTTCTTAGACGGTCTCCTTGAGCTTGAAGCCATGGATCTACAAGAAAAATGGAAGTCACATTCAAACTTTCTTCTTGAAAATTTGGGCAAACCAAAACATCAATCAAAAATCCGACTACGGGGAAAGATTACTCACCTGAGCGCGCACAAGCTGCGTTTTGATGAATTTTGGCTTCAAAAACACCCCAAAATGGCCAAGAATGAGCTTGGAAAGCTCAAAAACCCGAGATATATGAAGATGGAGTCCGGCCACCCAGTGCCGCCGCGGCACTGGCCAACTGCCGCCGCGGCAGTGGCCCAGTGCCGCCGCGGCACTGCTCCCAGCGGGCCCCGCTTTGCTCCGTTTTGCTCCGTTTCGCCCCGTTTTGGCCCGTTTTGGCCTTTTTCAGCCCGTTTTTGACCCCGATCAGCCCCGGTGGCCCAGTCCAGTCAAGATCTATGAGGTTTTACCCCAAGCAGACTAAAAATTGCCAGAACTACCTCCAGCAGGCAAAAACTGGGAAAAATCGGCTTCCGAAGACCCGAATCGGTCGTTTCAGGACAACCGTCGCAAGATTCGATCGAACGCGAGAATCCTGGCAACGGATCCTGGTTTTTAGCTAATACACCAAATAAACGAGAAAAGAGATTCCCCGAGAACCCTGCATCATCCCCCGAGGACAAAAGCAGACAGATACCAGCTCCCGGAGGCCCTGACCGGCTCTCTTGGATTGAGCGCCGAAAGATTTGATCAACCGTGAGAGGTTCAAAGATGGATCCTGGTTCCCGATCAAGAAAAGAGATTCCCCGAGAACCCTGCATCATCCCCCGAGGACAAAAGCAGACAGATACCAGCTCCCAGAGGCCCTGACAGGCTCTCTTGGATTGAGCACCAAAAAAGATTCCCCGTGAACCCTGCATCATCCTCCGAGGACAAAAGCAGACAGATACCAGCTCCCAGAGGCCCTGACAGGCTCTCTTGGATTGAGCACCAAAAGAGATTCCCCGCGAACCCTGCATCATCCTCCGAGGACAAAAGCAGACAGATACCAGCTCCCAGAGGCCCTGACAGGCTCTCTTGGATTGAGCACCAAAAAAGATTCCCCGTGAACCCTGCATCATCCTCCGAGGACAAAAGCAGACAGATACCGGCTCCCAGAGACCCCGGCAAGCCCGAAAGATTCGACCAAAAGGAGCAGTTGAAGAGAGATCCTAGAAAGTATCGCTTCATCCCCAGCAGATTCAGATTAATCCTCGGCAGGTTTATTACACCGTCAGTAGTCCATTGTCGACTCGTCATCTCAATGCAAACATCGTCGGTCCATCGCTCTCATCACACCGTCGGTGCCTCCATGTTCATCACGGGACGTCCCAGGATTTCACATTCGTCCCGTGACTTCTATGTCAGTCTCTTAATTTCCGGAGCCCCTGTGTCCGTCGGTTACTTGCCAAAAGACGTCTTCGATCATAGTCCTCTGAGACCCCACACCCAATTACATTCGCTCGCGAAGCGTACTTCCAGAAGTTTGCCCCTAAAACCCGGAGTCTTCTAGACTTCAATGCCCTTATCTGAATCACCCACCACGTCACAATCACAAACACTAGCACAACACTAGCCCACTCGGAGTGGCACACCCCTTGGCACCTGCTCATTCTAGGATCGGAAAACTAGGCATGATAGGACTCATGTATGAGATCATATCGCATCCACACATTGCATATCATCCTCATATAGCATAGCATCCGCCTGATTGTTGTGTATGTGCATGTGTGTTTTAGTCCTTTGAGCTCCGAACTACGTCCTGATCTGATTCCCCTTGGGATACGTAGGCAGCTCACATAGAGCACGACCAGCACTAACCTCATCATCATTGCATCTTTTGCAACGCTTTTTATCCTAAATCTGTAGCCTCCAAAAAGACTTGTCTCTTCAAAACTTTGGCACTCACTTGCGACATGCGTTGCCTCGCAAGTTCATGCCAAAGAGGGGCAAACTGTAGACACCCCATTTTGTCGGCTATCGGATTTAGGAGACCCATAGCTTGGTGGTTCACAATGATCGCAAAAGACTCGAAAGGACTCTCGGAAGTCAGCTCCATCTCTCAGAATGCTCAGGATGACCAAAATGCCCCTAAAAGCCCGAAAACTCCCAGATTTGGTCCCAAAGTTCTGAAAACATACTATGTCGTAAGAAAAGCGATAAAAAGAGTTTTAAAGAGAAATCAGATAAAATCGTCGGCTCCCAGAGACCCCCGGAAGTCCCGGAAGTTCCCGGAAAGTCCCCGTTGACCGGCTTGACCAAGGTTTGACCAGGTTTGACCAAGGTTTGACCAGGTTTGACCAAGTTTGACCGAAATCGTCCGAATTCACCAAAATCATTTTAAATCACGGGAAAAGTGTTAAAACAAGTTCCAAAAGAAAATCGAGCGAAAACACCAGCTCCCGGGAACTCCCGGAGGTTTCTAAAACTTCCCGGGAATCCCAGGTTTGACCAGTTTGACCAGAATTTGACTTTGGAACCGGGGTGCCGAAGTAATTTTTTAAATATTTTTCATGGATACTAGAGGTCAATAGCTTTCCAACGGTATATCGCACATAATTTCTGGATTTAAAACGAATTTATTATGAATTTCCAAAGGCGAAAAAGGCGATCAAATCGGCTTTTATCGCGAATACCGCAAAACTTTTCAAAGTGACCTATCCCCGAACTATTTTTTATGTAAAGTAGACTCCATTACCTTTCCAACGGTATATCACAATCTCAATTTGGAGTTCATACGCATTTTCTGTGAATTTCGGACGAAATAGGGCCTTTTCGCGAATACCGGAACATCAGGGGGCCTAAACAGCATTATCCAGACGAAGGGAGGAGCAGTGCCGCCGCGGCACTGGCCCACTGCCGCCGCGGCACTGGCCCACTGCCGCCGCGGCAGTGGCCCAGTGCCGCCGCGGCACTCTCCCCCAGAACAGTGAGTTTTTGTAATTATTTTTGTGGTCCCATTTTGATTAATTAAAAGCCAAAACGACATAGTTTTATGATTTCAGATGTTTGGAGCCAATGAGAACACTTTTAAAACCCCAAAACCACCCCAAGTTGGCCTATATAAACACCCCATTACTCCTCATTTTAGGGGAGTCAAATGTGAGTTTTGAAAAGTTTGGGAGAGAAAGTTGTAGAGATAAGGTTAGAGTAGAGAGAAAAAGAAGCATTCCTCTTTGATTTTCAAAACAAAAGTGAGTTCTAACTTTGTTTTTTACTTCATTACTTCCATTTATTTCAACATTCAATACTCCCAACCACCATTGTAGTGAGCATTCAAGAGAGTGGAAGCTTCTTCCATGTCTAAGTGTCATCACATATGAGTGAAACACCAACCTACAAGTTCATGCTTCATGAATATCATATATTGATCATCATCTATTTGCTTGTTTATTTATTGTTTATCTCTTCTTATCCCATTTCTTTTTGTTTTTCTTTTATTTACTTACTAGTTCATCATCATCTAAGTGATGACATGAAGTTTGGGGTGAGTGAATCCTTATGGATAGTAGCTCTTGACCTCAAAAACATGTTTGATAGATGATGATCATAACCTCAATACTTCCAAGGTATTCTTGGAATGTATTGAAGTTATGTTTAAAAGATAGAATAAATCCCTCCAACAATCTTGGAGATTCTTAATGATGAGTTTGGTGTTAGTATTCTAAGTGGTCATAATCCTTATTGAGTGTTGAAAATATGTTTTCAAAACATCTATTTCAAAACCCCTCTCAATCCCTCTCATTTGATTTCAAGAAATAAAACTTTGTTTTCCTCAATATCTCCAAAACAATGACCCAAAACAGTGAGCTGTTCAGATTCAAATATTTGTTTTGAATTAAATACTCAAGTTATGATGATGAAACCACTTGGAAAACCCTCTCAATACATCACAGTTTGTCCCTAATTTTTTTCATCAATTATAGAAATGTGAAAGTATTTGTTTTGGATGTGAGAAGTTCATATTCATAATCTGCCTCTGTTCTCACAGAATGTTTATCTAACTTCTTGCACTTATTCTGGACATTTTCATCACTGTACATATATCTTTTCTATTTTTTTTATAAAACTTGGGTGTCTTAGGAAACTTTTGGTATATAATGGGTCTTCATAAACCTTTTCTTTGATTTATGAAAAATCATACAAAATCAGTCAACAGTGCAGTTTTTGTTTCTGAGTCATGTGTACATTCTGATTTCTTTCTTTTAATCTGTGATAGCTATTGATGTTTGGCTTTTTGGGTTATTTTCTAGACACAATAAGAATGATCTCAGATTTTTCTCACATTTTTCTAGGCACGTTTGACCTCCCATTATAATGTTGCAAAGTGCCATATGCAGTCTGTCCACTATTCACAGCAAGCACATTTCAACTTTTATTCTTTGATTTGATGCTCATATGCATTCCAAATTAGCTCACATCTTAGGAAGTAGTTCATACTACATTTGTATATATCCCATGTTGATTTAATCCATTCATTCATGCACATTTTAGACTACTAAGTCATTTTAGAAATCCATGAACACAAAACACACTACAACCTTTGCACATTTTTAGGTTCATACAATACATTCATGCAAGATTTGGGGTTTTTGTAACTCTTAATCTAAGAAGATTATAAGGAATGAACTTGATCATACGTTCATGCTTCCCCTCGATCTAATCATCCTTTCTCATCCGTCCCGGGGATTGAGAGATCTTCTTTTCTCAAAGAATAACATGCATCATACTAGCTTGCTAAGCATATTTTCGTTTCTTATTACTTATTTCAAGAACAAATTCATGTTCCCTTTAGATTAGGAAGTCTTGATTATTTGATATATGAATAGACGATTTTTCCTAGGTTTGTTTGTGTGATCTTTCACTTTGCATTGTATGATATTTGACTTAGATCTTATGAATGATATTTTATCTTTAGATCTTTCATTTTCAAGTTTCTTATGTAATGTAATATACTATCATAGTATTAATTGTCGAACCATACATAGTATAAGATGATTATTTGGATGCTAATTGAGGCCCGTCGAAAGGCGGGGCGAGTTGAGGGTGTTTTAGTCGCGACAAAGGCTCCTTCCTCTCTCGTACCAAAACCCCGAACCAAGTTCTTTGGTTATGAAGGGCCGGTACCCTTATCCGCTTGGGTGAGTCAAAATTAGGTTTCTTGGTTCCTTAAAGACCAAGTGGCGACTCTGTATCTGTTTTCAACAGACCTTTCCTTTTCTTTGATTCAAATCAATTTCAAAACAATCTCGAACAAAGAGAGAGAAGTGGTCCGATTCCGCGTGTCCACAATCTGGCGACTCTGCTGGGGATTTTTATTTTAAAACAAAATAATACAGAGGTTTGACTCATAAGAAGCATCCTTAAAATCATCTTTTTACTGTGTTTGGTTCACCGCATTGCACTCTTGCATTCCCCCCCTCCGACTGTGTCTGAAACGCGGCGCTGACATTGTTCAGGTCTTGCTGTGCCAGGGCACAAGTCACCGTTGATACTGTACCTTCCAAGGTATATCAAAAAGAGTAAAAACCTCCGTACTGTCTCCCTGACGGTATATCGGAACTCTCGTCAACGGACCCTCTTTGACTAAACCCAGCCTTTGCATATAGATTCCTGTAGAACCTTTCATAGGGCTGTTGATTTATCTTTTCAGATAGGACAATGTGATATAACTGCTGTATGCCCTGGTGGGATTACCTGTGCGGTGTAGATGCTTATGTGGCATGAGGCAGAAACCTCTTTCTTATGATTCCCAAGGCAATCACTCACATGTGATCACATTGAGTTGACCTGCCTAGGCACCATGACAAAGATGTCTGCTCCATGCTCACAAAGATATACACCGCAAACCTTGTTTGTTGGTCCTAAGTCATAGGAGTATGAAAACCTGCTAGACAGTATGATCACTATCACCATTTTAACCAGTTTCTTCCAGAAACTCTGTCCAAATATCCCAGATATAGCCATACTTACCAGTTTCTCCCAGAAACTCTACCCAGATATCCCAGATATAACCGTACTTACCAGTTTCTCCCAGAAACTCTACCCAGATATCTCAGATATAACCGTACTTACCAGTTTCTCCCAGAAACTCTGCCCAAATATCCCAGATATAACCGTACTTACCAGTTTCTCCCAGAAACTCTGCCCAAATATCCCAGATATAACCGTACTTACCAGTTTCTCCCAGAAACTCTGCCCAAATATCCCAGATATAACCGTACTTACCAGTTTCTCCCAGAAACTCTACCCAGATATCCCAGATATAACCGTACTTACCAGTTTCTCCCAGAAACTCTGCCCAAATATCCCAGATATAACCGTACTTACCAGTTTCTCCCAGAAACTCTGCCCAAATATCCCAGATATAGCCATACTTACCAGTTTCTCCCAGAAACTCTACCCAAATATCCCAGATATAGCCATACTTACCAGTTTCTCCCAGAAACTCTACCCAAATATCCCAGATATAGGATAACACGTTGTTTTTAAATTGGAACAACAAAAGAATCCTGCATTCACATTCAAAATTGAGAAAGATGAACAAGATAGGATAACACGTTGTTTTTGGTCGGATGCAACTTCTAGAAGAGGTTACAATTCTTTTGGTGATGTGGTAGTATTCGATACTACATACAATACCAATCGATATTCGATGATTTTTGCACCATTGGTGGGGGTTAATAACCATGGCCAAACAACTTTCTTTGCGGGTGCATTATTAAATGATGAAACTACCGAATCGTTTGTATGGCTATTCAATCAATTTTTAGAAGCTATGCCTGGTGATGCCCCTAGAATGATTATTACAGATCAAGATCTTGCGATGACAAAGGCTATTTCTGAAGCTCTCCCTAGTACTTTTCATAGGTACTGTAGTTGGCACATATTAATGAAATTTTCTGAAAAGTTAGATTCAATTAAATATAGTGCACACTATAAAGAGTTTTCAGATTGCATATGGAAATCAGAGGGTAAGGCAGAGTTTGACTCTAAGTGGATGGAGCTTGTTGTGAAAAGTGGGTTAAATGACAATAAATGGCTACACGATATGTATGAGATTCGTTCAAAATGGGTACCTGCGCATGTGAATCATGTTTTCTCTGCCGGTATGTCAAGCAGCCAACGAGCAGAAAGTTGTCATGCATTTTTCAAGCGTTTTGTTAATAAAAGCAATTCTTTATCGGATTTTATGATTCAGTTTGGACTTGGTCTTGCACGCCAACGTCAAGAAGAGTTGATGGCTGACAACAAAGATTTGGTTGAGAAGCCCAAGTTGAAAATGCCTCATTATTTCCTAGAGCAAATGGTTGATACATATACACATGAAATGTTTTATGAGTTCCAAGAACAGTTGTGGGAGAGTTGGAATTATAGATTTGAGCTTGTCATAGATGGGGAACTTCAACAAATCTATAATATTTCAAGAAAAAATGTTGACAAATGTAAAGTCCGACAACTCACTTATGACAAGAACTCGAGTTTAACTGCATGCAGTTGCAAAAAATTTGAGAGTTCAGGTATCCCATGCAGACACATTTTGGCACATATGACAATGATGCATCATTTGGAAAAAATACCTGATCACTATATCTTGAAAAGATGGACTAAATCTGCCAGAGTTGCTCCAGTTGTGGATGGTATTCCTACGCAAATTAATGATGAAAGTTCAAGGTTGTTGCGACGTAGTCAATTGATCAAATTATCTTTGGATGCAATTGATAAGGCTCTTGAAAGTGAAGAAACAATCAAGGTTTACACCGATAGTGTTCATCAAGCAGTGGAAAAAATTAATGTAATGATTGGGTGTGATACAACTGGTGGGATTGGAACAAGTACAAAATTCTCTCAAAGTATTTGTATTGGCAAAAGTGCACGGCGCTCCCAAAGTGTTGAGCAAAGTTACCATGAACCTATTCAAGTAAGGGCTAAAGGGTGTGGTACAAGATTAAAGGGAGGAAAAGAGAAGGCACTAAGGAGGGCCAAAAAATATAAAGCGAGGAAATGCAATGGATGTGGTGAAGTTGGCGTTTCCCATGATAAAAGAAATTGCCCAAATCGGATGCAACTGTAAGAATCATTAATTACAAGTTAAATTATTAATTTTTCCTAATAAGTTTATCATTGACTAATTTATTTTAATTATTTGTTTCATGCAGACTTATTGCGGCTGATGAAGATTCAAGTCCAGATGATGCAACTCAAGATTTGGATAGATTGACTGGTTTTGATTAGGACTAGTTTTGATTTGAACTGTGTAATAATAATTTTTATGGATGTTTTAATGGTGGTGTAGGCAAACTATGTTGTGGAACAAGTATTATTATTGGCATAGGCCAACTGTGTTGTGGATGTTTATTGTATTAATGGTGGTTTAGGCAAACTATGTTGTGGTTACAAGGCCAATTGTGTTATGTATGTTTATTGTTTTATTGGTGGTGTAGGCAAACTATGTTGTGGTTACAAGGCCAATTGTGTTATGTATGTTTATTGTTTTATTGGTGGTGTAGGCAAACTATGCTTCATTACAAGGCCAATTGTGTTATGTATGTTTATTGTTTTATTGGTGGTTTAGGCAAACTATGTTGTGGTTACAAGGCCAATTGTGTTATGTATGTTTATTGTTTTATTGGTGGTGTAGGCAAACTATGCTTCATTACAAGGCCAATTGTGTTATGTATGTTTATTGTTTTATTGGTGGTTTAGGCAAACTATGTTGTGGTTACAAGGCCAATTGTGTTATGTATGTTTATTGTTTTATTGATGGTGTAGGCAAACTATGTTATGGTTACAAGTATTATTATTGGCATAGGCTAATTGTAGTAGCAAAAGAGGTGTATTACAACATGCATTTACAAAAGGTACACAACTTTAATAGAAAATGTTAAACTTAGTCCAAAATACCCCAATTACATAGTTAAACATACCAAAATACACAATTACAAATGTTCACCATACCAAAATACCCAATTACAATTTTCACCATACTAAAATACCTAATTTCATAGCAAACAGCAACTACATAACTATTCATTAGATTCGGTTATACTGCTATTACAATGGCAAAGATGGACAACACAATGCTTGCAGTTAACAGACATTTGATCATGCCTTGCTTTGCTTCCATCACTTTTAATTCACCATAAATTTCTCTGTCACGATTCTTCAACTCAAAAACTTCATCATATAGCCAGTTTCTCTCAACTTCATCCCCATTTTGCTGAAAAGCTGGGCTTGTGGATGTTGGAGGTAGAGTTGGGGATATAGGCCTACACCAATTCCACATTTTGCATGTGCCATTAGGGCAAACATAATACAATTTCCCTCTGTTGTTTTTCTCATTAGACTCGGTTATTTTAATTGCACACCTTTGGCCGCATAGACAAAGCTTATTTCTGTATCTTAGATCCATTGCTTCACCAAAGCTAATACCATCTGCACTTGATGAAGACATTTCCATCTGCATGTGAGAAATCAATTTGTCTTTAGAACACAAGGAGAAAAGATACCCCTTGGAAATGTTTGCTACTATGTTTTATTAGTTTCACTTGCATTCCTAGGTAAAAGGGATTCTTGAACAAAAGTCATAGGATTGCAATTTCCAATTATAGGTCCCAACAAAATGTTGCCCCAAACATAGGAAATGGGAATGAGATACACATTCCCGCCCATGATTAGTTCCATTTTATGAAAATTTTTAGTATTATATAAGTAAAAAAAAAAATAGAGAAAACACAAGAAAATAGTTTTCTTCTTTTCCATCTATAATTCATAAACCAAAAATTGTCTATGTTTCATAAGCCAGAGATCATTGGCCATAGAAGGGTCTTTTGTCAAATGCTAATTTAGATGTTGCGCAAGCCATACCAACAAATGAAGTAGTCCCCGTAGATTTCTCATACGCGACAAATTAAGCTTTAAATGGGAAAAAAAATGTGAAGATATCACTGTAATAGAAAGAAATAGTTGCCTCTTCTAGTTTGTTGAAAAATAAATGTGTTGCAATTGTCTCAATCAACATCTTTCTTAGTGCAAGCCCAAACTTTCATTTGTTATTTTGCCAAAAATTCAATTCTCATAAGTGAATTACTAGATTTTTGCAAATGAAGCAATTCTCATAGCAAAATTAATGCAAAGGAACCATCTTGATTTGGGTATACAAAAACCTCATTAATATAGTTGAATGTGATCAAACTAGATAAATTAGCTATTGTTATCAAACATTTAAGCAACATTTGAACATGTAGAACTCAAATAGATAAAGACAATGTGTGAGCAAACTAGATACAAATCAAAGTGAGAGTGAGAGTGAGGGACAGTGAGACATTCTCTTAAAAAAGAGGAGTTCCCCTAATTTTAGGTCTCCTTTATTGAAAAATTACAACAAACAAGTCTCTCTTAACCAAAAATTAAAATAGCTCCCCCATTTGTGAGTGAGAGTGATGATAATGTAGAGATTTGAGAGAGACTCCCCAAAAATGTTTGAGGGAGTGATGATAATATAGAGATTTGAGGGAGACTTCCCAAAAATTTCTTAAACACAACCCTAGCTTTTGGGAGTGAGAGTGAAAGAGAATGAGAGGAGAGAATAATACCGGAGAAGGAGGAAGTCGCGCCGGAGTGGGGATGTCTCGCCGGAGTGGGGATGTCGCGCCGGAAAATGGGGGCCCCACAGATCGCCGTTCGCGGCGTCCTTCTTCACCTTCACGTCGCCCCCTACTCTGTCTCTGTGTTCTCTATCTCAAGAGTCTTCATCAGGGTTGTGTATACTATGAGGAGTGAGAGAGTGCAAGTAGTCATTTGGGCCCACAAAGTCACGTGAGTGACTTTGGTCCTCTTTTTATAAATGGAAGGGCGCCCTTCCCAGAGAAGCGCTGTATATATATATATGTATATATATAGTTTATATAAATCTATCCTATAGAAGTTAAGCACACCATGTGGTAAGGGGATTGCCACATAAGACCTACATTCCTATATATAATAAATAGATTGTTGTATTTACCTTGAATATACTCAGTTCGTTTAGAACATCTTCTCAATCTAGTAAGATATTAACAAAATATAATCATTAATTGAAAAATAATATTTTAATTTAAAAATGGATACAAAATAAAAGTAGCCTGACCTGATTTTTTTTTCATTGACTCATTGTGTAATGCTTTAAGTATATTCTTGCACAATGATGTGTTATTTCTGTCTCTTTCAATTAAAAACAATTTGTTTTCTTTTTCTTACTCTTAAAACAGAAACTCAAATTTATCAAATATGTGAAATAAGATGTAATACTCGTAAAATTTCTGTAACTAATAAAATGAGTCCCCGTATTTTGGTTCGTATTTCCAGCATTTGAATTCATAATCCTAGGAATCTGAACGTATACGTGTGCGTATTTTTTTAGTAACTTAGACTGTAAGTTTCAACCTCGGACTGACTTTGCACGCAAACCTGTAAAATTTGTCTGAGAATTAGACTGTATCTCACGTAGTTCTTAACAACAACAAACTTCTACACTTATAGGAACTTTGGTACAGTAGGAATGTTACCTAAAATAGCTTATGTACTACCCAACATACCTATACCCATTGGGTATCTAACCTACCCAACCAACCCCCTCTATAATCGCCGGGTTACTCCCACAAACCCCCACCGCCGACCCCTCTCTAGTACACCTTCCTTTCACTCACTTTCCCTCCATCAAAATCATGCAGATATGCATATCTACATGTGTAGATGAGGATACCCTGGGAAGGGGTATATATATATGTATATGAGGATGTTGAGAGGGAGATAATTACCGGGAGAGAGAGATCAAACAGAGCACACATACACTCACTGCTCACCCTCTGCCTCACCCTTACCCTCACGCACACACACGCAGGAGAAGGAGACGCCGGAGAGAGAGAGAGAGAGAGAGAGAGAGAGAGAGAGAGAGAGAGAGAGAGAGAGAGAAAGAGACTCGCCGGAGCTAAGAGAAAGGACCCGAGACCCCCACAGGTAAACCCCACCCCTTGTGTAATTTTGTACCTTCACACACATTCCCAGACCCATTAGAATGACACAAACAGAGCCTTAAGCTCTGATTATAACCCAAACCACCATTAAAGCTCCTCGTCGGAGCTCCTTTTTTCCAAACTCAACTAGGACCCCTAAAAATACCACCAAACAGACCCTTAGGTTCCCAATAGACCCCCTTTAATTCAGTTTTAAGTTTGATACACCTTAGATAGGGCATGCAAGCCATTATCCTAACTTTTAGCCGAAAGAATAATCCATTAGTAGGTCATCAAAACGAATGAACTAGGTTTTAAGTTCACACTATGTTGTAGAGGGGACCAAACCGGTCACGTTGGCATTAATTAGAGCGATTTACATGGAGTGGAGAGAGAGATATGAGCTCGGGAATATTTTCCGGCAAACTCGCGCCTTTCCGGCAGCCTTGGTCTCACCGGAGATGATGATGACCCATGGGTAGAAGGGTTATATCATTTACCCATTTAGAACTTATATGGGTCGGGCTGTGGACATGGTTACGGGTTAGTATGTGTATATAAATGGTAGTGGGTTCGGAATAAGAGTACCGGGTCGCATCTTTTAAGTTGGATCAGCCCTAGTGTGAATATGGGTGACCCATAGGTTCGGATTGGACATGGGTTGGACCCGTGGGCTTGATTATTAGTTAATTAAGTTATTCTTATATTTTTAATTAATCTGTTAATCTAGATTAATGCTTAATTATCTGTTTTAAGATTTATTAATACTTTATTTATTCTGTTAATCTAAGATTAGTAATTATATGAACTGTTTGCTATACATTATACATTAATAAATAATTATTAAAGGATTTTAAATAGTTTTAATTATTTTATAAATGGATTTTAAATGCCAAAATTTCATTATAAATTATGAAGTTATTATTTTAAATAATACTTATATAATATGAGAATATGTTGGAGAAAATGTTTATACTCTCATATTATAAGGTATTATTTATTACATGCTACGGTTATTATTTAGTTATGCGTAAATAAATAATAATAATTTGTTATAAATTATAATAAATAGATAATAAATATCTAACGGCTATTTTTAAATATAGGAAAATTATATTAAATTTTCCTAAAGCCTAATGCCTTTATCTTATAAGTATTATTTATAAAACCCAAACTTTTGTGTTGTTAATAATTATTAATTATTATTAAAAGCCCGATTTGGTTGTATTTTAATTATTTAAAATATCAAACGAGCCCCGAAAATTATGAGAAAAATACTACTAGCCTAATTTAAGGTCTAGTATTTAATAAAAATGTTTTTAAGGGTCATATGTTTCCCTAAACTATATTTTATAATTATGAGGCCCCGCAGTCTATTATTAGACGATTTAAATTTCAAAAATTCATAATAAATAAACCATAGCTCAGAAAAATACGCGGTCAGTTCCCAGAGTCTTAGAATAATGTCTAGAACATCCCCTTAAAGTTTGGTGGCCTTTCGACACAGTCAAAAATACAGCGTATCTTTAGGGCCCAAACTGGTATAGAAAACCCAGCCTTTTATGCGACGGACTCCGATTTGAGTCTAGTCAATGGCGTTGGACTCAGAATGATGTATAGATCATCATGTTGAGGTTTAGGAACCCACCCGGTACAATTACCATTATGCCCCTGATTTTAGTAAGCTTATTAATCAACGTTCTATGTAATTTTATACTTTGTAGGAACCGCTACGCTTACTGTTACGCACCCGCATCGAGGTGAGTCGTCCTAACTCACTTGGTATATTATAGAATTATTCTTTGATCATATATGTATGCCCAGTACGTCCTGGTGGACGATACTGATAAGTATTAGTCATGTGAACGTTGAGATTGCTTCTTATATAATGAATGCATGCTAGTTAACTATACTCCATGCTTAGTGAATATTCGCTGATATTCTTGTTTATCATGATTTCCGTTTCTATAGTCACATGAACATTCATATGAACATGGTCGAGTCATGATGTCAATATTGACGTTTGCATGGTTAGTCACGGGGACTAACCTAGTCATATCAATATATACTTTGAATGGACCGCAGTTGTCTGAGTGGTACAGTCAAGTAAATGGGAACAACGATGAAACTGCTATAGGGTCCTGTTAGGCGACGATAGCCAAAGTTTCCATTGAAATTATTGAAGTTATGTATGAGTTGATGGTTGATACGCTATAGGGCTATACTAGGCGACGATAGCAAAGTATCCATCTGAACTTGAATACAATAGTTACCTTTCTAATGCTATAGGGCCCTGCTAGGCGACGATAGCGCTGTAACTATTCTATTCTCCAAGCAAGGTCACGAGGACCTAAGAGTTCAATGATTACACTCTTTTTAAAACCAAAACTGCTATAGGGCCCTGCTAGGCGACGATAGCAACGTAATCATTCTACTCTAAGCCAACGACGTTACACTGGTAATGTAACAAGTCACATGAGTCAGTTGTGGAGTCCATGGTTAAGTAAATTCGAATATATCGATACTGCATCGTGTCATCATGTAACCATGTCATATACTCGTTAATGTTATTTCAAGATATTGTTGTACCTGTATATCCTTAAATGTATTAGGAGTGAACGGTTAAGACAATTTCACTTAGCTTCAAAAGCTATCGGCTCCTTCCCCGCCCTGGACATTTTACGTCTAGGTTATAATGAGGAGAACTATCAAGGTAACCCTGAAGATGCATATCACTATCCTCAGGACGGGAACTATCAGGAAGGTGATCCTAAGGCAGACTATCAGGAAGAGTTTGATAATGAAGGTTACGGGTTTGCCAGTTAGAAGAAGGACACTGGCTTACTTCCGCATTAAGACTTTTTTTATGTTTTAACTGTCTTTTGGTTGATGTAATAATTTAAGTGGCGTCAATCGCCCAACTTATCTTTTGTGGTTTTCATTTGGAACTTCTGCAATAGCTTAAGTAGCAAAACACTTTAAGTTCCCCCATGAATACCATTAGATGCTTTTGCAATGCCTTACTCTGATATATAATTGTGTTAACATGTTGCATGGACAGGTCAGTTTTATGTAACTCGTCATTCCCTACGGGTCCAGAAAGGAAATTTTAAATTTTTCCTATTTTTGGCTACTCCGGGGCGTGACATAAGACACATCAAAACATTACTGATACACCCAAAATTGGCTCTATCCTATGACCGAGCGGTTCAACTCAGCAGTCAGTCCCTGTCCCGGTCAAATTATGCACAACTCCTCAGACAAGCATTAGCCCGAGCGGTCTAGTATACCAGAGACTCACCATCCCGAGCGGTTCATTGACGACCAGACCAATAGGTTGGGTAGACTACAATGGCACGATCTGTACAGGCGCAGACCAGCTGGGCCCACAACATATGCCCCAGAATATTCTAGGCAGTTTCCTACTCAAGATATAAGACTTATGGAAATAGCATATTGTTTCCTAATCCAATTAGGAAACCCCTACAATTAATGCCAATCAAGCTTAGTTGGACTATATTTCCTTATCCATGTATGAGTAGGTCTCTTGCATCTATAAAAGAGACAACTCACCCCCCTTCAGGAGATTGACTATTCAGTTTCTACAGCACCTCTACAGCAGTCACCAACATGCCTGACCGACCTACGATAACTCCAAACTATTATTGGTTCACCACAGGTCCCCGACTTTTTACAGTATAGTGAACGTGCTCAGACATACACGTGGACGTAGGTACATTCATTAACAGGGCTGAATCACATACAAAAAACCAATCTCTCTCTCTCTCTCTCTCTCTCTCTCTCTCTCTCTCTCTCTCTCTCTAATCTGCTTTATTTATCTCTTACCAAATTTTGGCATCATTAGCTTGGCGCCGTCTGTGGGAACGATAAGTTCTTCATCAACAAATCTCTTGGCTGATAGCCATACCTCCGAAGAAGAGTGAGAAGACTACACAGTAGGCCAACCGGGATGTTTCGCCTTCCCCGGCACTGGTTGCGGCAGTCATGACATCTGAGCAGATCACCGCGACCCTTACACAACTCTTGGAGGGCTAGCGTTAAATCCAGCAACAGATCGAAGCCCTGCTAGCCCAGCAAAGCAGTCCTCCTGTGGCCGAGAAACGATCTGGGAACGTTGCGTACGGTCGGGAACTGATCTTGACCAGACAACGTGCCCTAGCCAACCCGTCCCGTGTTGAGGATGCTAGAGACATCAACAGTAGGAGTGCTGCCCGAGAAGAAAGGCAGGAGCATATGGCCCGGGAATCAGTCCAGGGTCACTCGATCGAGAGCCGAGGTGTCCCTAGGCACACGATGAACTAGAGTCATAGCCAAGCCCGATCCCAAGGGACAGCTCACCTCCATGAGAAGGAAGCCTCCTCCACTAACCTGACCTGCAACCCGGATACCGGTCGTGAAGGTGTGGTGGCACGTATCAAGGACTTGCAGAAACAGATTGATGGAGTGGCCAAATGACTGGGCGAGAACCCTACTCAGAATCACACCAATACCGAGACAGAGTCACCATTATCTAGCCAGATCACGAGGTTTGCCATCCTGCGCAAATTTAAGCAGCCTCGCCTAGATCCTATAACAGCTCTGGAAGCCCGGTCGGCCACGTCCGGACCTACAAGGCTCAGATGGCCCTAGCCACCAACTCTGATGAACTACATTGCATGGCCTTCCCTAGCACTTTGAAAGGCCCGACTGTGTAATGGTTCTACTCCTTGGAGCCTCAATCGGTCCACAGTTTCAAGCAACTAAGCAAGCAGTTCATCAACCAGTTCATCGGTATGCATGAACGGCCAAAGCTTGACATGCAGCTACTAACAGTCATACAAAGGAATAATGAGACCCTCAAGGAATTCACCAACCAGTTTAATCAAGAGAAGCTCAGAATCTATGATCTTGATGAAACTGTCGCTATTATATCCTTCTGCTCGGGAGTTCAACACACCAAGTGTGCCGCGTCGTTTCACAGAAACTGACTGAAAATCTTAGTTGAACTCATTGAGAGGGTTGGAGAATACATTGGCACTGAAGAATTTTTAAAGACCAAAGACCCCGGGCGCGTAAGCAATGAGTCTTCCAGAAGTAAGCGAAAGCGAGATCAACCCAAGAGTTCTGATAGTTCTTCCAGTTCACAGCAGTTAGGGTTCGGCAGTCTCGACCTGAGCTCCAGCTCACAACAGGTAGGGTCCGGCATTACCGACCCGACCTCCAGCTTACAGCAGGCAGGGTCCGGCAGTCCCGACCCGAACTCCAGTTCACAGTGGTCTGAGTCTGACAACCCCGACCTGACCTCTAGTTCGCAACAGTCAGGATCCAGTGATCCCGACCTTGAATCCAGCTTAGAGTAATCAGGAGTCCGGTGATCCCGACTCGACCTCTTGTCTCTAACAGTCTCGACCAATCCAACTACAATAGTACTTGCCCGATCATTGGATGAGGCTCTGTAGACTGTCAGAGAGCTCTTGAAAAGACCTCGGGCTCCAAACTCAAGCACAAAAGACCTCGAGCTCCGAACCCAGGCACTAAAGACCTCGGGGTCACGCCCAAGGCATCGGCTTCGCTTAGGTCCAACCTACGATGGGGGCAAATCCCCCTAGGTGGCTGATGATGGCAAGCTTCAAAAGACCCTACAACCACCCATGTTCTAGGTCGGTTACCTACAGTTCTAGCCTCCACAGGACCCTCATCTTAGTGAAACCTTGGGGGACAGAAAGGCACGATGGACTAAACAGGCAATCACACCGGCACTTACAGGCCTTGCGGTAACTAAGTAAAACTTTTAGATAACCCGGGTGCCTACAGTACTCAGAGGCAATAACTCCACTTAGGTCCACACTGACGATAGAGGTGACTGAAACCTCTTAGGTTAGCCCACGATAGAGGAGTAAAAAGGACCCTAAGTAACACACTTTAAGTCGATTTTTCCATCATGGTCAAATTCTTTTACCTATAACCTTGATGAAGGTTTACGGGTAGAAGATAGCCATCCTGGAAGCTTAACTTAAGCAAAAGACTCCGAATCAGGCCGAGTCTTAACTCTTAGCCAATTTCTGAGCACTTAAAGACTCCGAGCTAGGCTAAGTCTCAACTCTTAGCCAGTTCCCGAGGACTCACGAGACTCAAAAGCTCCAAGGAAGCTTCCCCGAGCACTCAAATAGTGGCAGGTGGCATCAAACAGATTTCCAAATTTGCCCCAATATAGCATCAAGCCAACCTTGGAAATGGGGGGCTGCTGATACACCCAAAATTGGCTCTATCCTATGACCGAGCGGTTCAACTCTATAGTCGGTCCCTATTCCGTTCAAATTATGCACAACTCCTCGGATAAGCATCAGCCTGAGCGGTCTAGTCTACCTGAGATTCACCATCCCGAGCGGTTCATTCACAACCAGACCAATAGGTCGGGAAGACCACACTGGCACGGTTTGTACAGGCGTAGGCTAGCTGGGCCCACAACATATGCCCCAGAATATTCCAAGCAGTTTCCTACTCGAGATATAAGACTTATGGAAAGAGCATATTGTTTCCTAATCCAATTAGGAAACCCCCACAATTAATGACAATCAAGCTTAGTTGGATTATATTTCCTTATCCATGTATGAGTAGGTCTCTTGCATCTATAAAAGAGACCACTCACCCCCCTTCAGGGGACCAACTATTCAGTCTCTACAGCACCTCGATAGCTCACTAACACGCCCGGCTGACCTACGGTAGATCCAAACTATTGTTGGTTCACCACAGGTCCCCGGCGTTTTATAGTATAGTGAACGTGCTCAGACACACACGTGGACGTAGGTACCTTCATTAACATTATCGAACCACATACTCTCTCTCTAATCTGCTTTTTTTTACCTCTTACCAAATTTTGGCATCATCAATTACTATTCCCGTTTTACAGAAACTGTAGTTAGTAAGAGAAGGTGAGAGACCAAAGTAATAAACTGAAGTGAGCTTAACACCTATAAAATAAGATTATAATAAATAATTAAACAATTTCAAAAGCTTTCAAAATGTGATTACATATAAATAGACTAACCATTTGAGGTCCATGACCATCTAATCATATATATATATATATATAGTATAAAGTGGAATTACAAGCCTATCACATGGCAGCTCTATGATTTTTTTAATTTTTCACTAATTTTTCAATTTTTTTATTAATAATGCAGATATATATGTATAATCTCGCTCGTTTTTTTTTCTTTCCCTTTTTCTATCTCTTTCCTTATCTCATACTCTCTCTATCTCTTATCTAATCTGTTTTAATGTGTATATATATACACACACACAAACATCCCCAAATATACATCATATGTATATATAATAAAGTGCAATCAAAAGCTTAATTTTTCTCAATTTTTCTCAATTTTTTATTTTTGTATTTAAAAAATTAAAAATAGCGTAGATAGATACTCTTATTATATAAGTACGCACTCTTATTTTCTTCCTAAAATTTAACTACTAATCGCGCGCGCGTGTGTGTGTGTGTGTTTGTGTGTGTGTGTGTGTAGAGAGAGAGAGAGAATGTTATTGGATAAGTTAAAACCTACCTAAACTTATTAAATTTATACTAACTAATTATGCATTGGCTTCTTTTATCGGTCTCTGGATATAAAACTTAAGAAGTTAAGAATAATATATATACTTATAGATAATTTTAAAAGGTAATACTAATCTTCTTTTCAAAAATATAAATTACTTTCAAGAAGGTGGTAGTATTTGTATTTGTATTTTTCTACGTGAGTATGATGAATATAATATAAGATGGGATTATATATGCTTCACTTTTTGAATTAGATCCATATCTAAATTCTATCTTTATATTTGTATGGGATAAGCTTCATCATATTTTCTTTAACAAAATTTAAAAAAATACCAAATATTGTTGTTATTATTTAAATTTTAAATTGTTATTCATCATATATTGTTCAATTATATTTGCATGGGATAATCCACAATTCAAACCCATTATCCCATATTTTTATTTTATTTTTATTTTTATTTTTATTTTTATTTTTATTTTTTTGATGAACATTATCCTAGATTGTTAATAGAAAGAGAACTAGATAATAAATTTCCTCTAAATCCACTATTTCCCCTAAAGTTTGTGGAAAACTAGATAATATATATTTATCCTAGTCTATATAAATAATAAAAAATGCAACAAACTCAATGTAAAACACAACGAGAAGCACAACAAGAACCTCTACACAATAAAACAATTGTGGATCCCACAGAAAATTTGCAATTAAACCCCTTCTCACTATTACAAACACAGCTCAAAAATCCCCAAATATAACCCCTTCTCATTTGTGAAGCAGAGAAACGTCGTGACCTAGAAGGAGGACGATGGCAAGGCGTACGACGGCAAGGCGAGGGCCACGACGGCAACCTGTCATGTCTCTTCTTTCAAGCCCTTTCTCCTTGTAAGACTACCTCTCTCTCTCTCTCTCTTTCTCTCTCTCTCTCTCTCTCTCTCTCTCTCTCTCTCTCTTACATTCGCAGTCTCCTCCAATTACAAGTTCGGACTCAACGGATCGAGATTCGCTGCCTCGTAAGCTCTTTTTTGATCATTTTTCTCTCATGTTTTTTACTTTGATTCCTCTTAATCAGGGTTTTATTGGATTTATTTGAGGTATTTGTTTTTTGAAGAACTGTTAATTATTTTTTGTTTTTTTGGTAGTTAATCTGTTTGATATATTTTTTTGGTTTTAACTTGAAATTTCTCATGTTTTATGGGTTTCTTTGGGCTTTTGTGAACACTTTTTTTTTGTTGGTAAAACCCAGATTTAGCTGAATAAGGAATGCGTTAATTTTTATGTATATCTAAATTTGAATGTATGTGACAAGTGCAGGGCTTTGATTCTAATCTGTAATAAGCAATTAGGATATAGATGAGGCTACTTATGTATACTAAGGTAAATGTGCATGCACATAGATATAGTATGTAAGTAAAGATTGGAAAAAAAAACTTTCACACCCAATGACTTTATTTATAAAAAAAATTCATGTAGTTGTAAATTACATCAAAGGGTTGAAGTTATGAGCCTTGTCATTGGTGTTAGCGTTGGGACAGTTTTTATAGCATTACTTGTAGAGGAATGGTGTAAAATTTTGAAGTATACAATTGTCTGTTATCTGCAGTAGCAGTAGATTATTGTTCATTGCTTTCGATGGTTATATGTCATGACCTTGTAGGACAATGTCATCATCAGTAACAAAGCCCCTCCCTTGAAATGCTTGAAAGTGCCATTACAAAAAATGCTGGTGTGGCAGAGTCAAAATATTGAAAACGTCGCAAAGAGAATAGAGCAAGAATTGTTTGATTTACTCATGCCCTGGATATCTAGTAAGCCTCAAATATCTTTTGTAGGTTATAGAATGAATTGTATGTTTGCATTGTATATTTTTTTTTTAGTATTTTAGTAACATCTTGTTTAATGCTTAAGGATCATAACCAACCATGCAATTTTTTTGAATGGTGTGAAGAAATCATTTAGGAGGACGTTGACGCTAATATTATGGATGAAGCTTCATCAAAGTTTGTTGTAAATGCATTTGAAGATTTTCAAAATGAAGTGAAGACAACGATACAAAATGGCCAAAGCCAAATATGTGTTGACATGAAAAAAAAATGGCCAATAGGCTCTTGGTGAAACTTGTTGTAATAGTTGTTTTCATGCTTATCTTATCAAAACAAATGTAATGTAATATTTGCTTGTTGTAATATTGGGTTTAATGAATCAATTAATATTTTTGGAAATTGTTATGTATTGTGTTGGAAATGTGAATATATGAAGTTTGGCAAATCTTTCTAGTCAGACTCCACCACTTCAATTCTTGGTTTATTATTCTACCTAATCATATATCCAATTTGCAAATGCTATGATCTTGCCAACAATTTTCTTATGGATTTACTACACATCTATTTTGTGACAAACGCGTTAAGAAATGACATAACACATAGAAAGCTAGTTGCTATCTGGATTTATTGAGACATAAGAAATGAAAACACATGCTTCCATCTTTAATAACGAAATCAAAATATCCAAAACACAAAATAACTTTAGTAATCACTTGTTCATCAATCAAGACATAATATCATAAACATAACATAATTTAATGAATTCCTTGTTCATCTTGATCATCACCACTGCATCTTGGAGGTGCTTCTTCTCCAGAGCCATGTACAAAGTTTCCTTGGCCTTGTACCATTCCTGAACTCGAGGATTGCATAGCTGTTAAATTATAACCCCTACTCCAAAATGGATGAAATCCAAAATTGCCTCCAACTCCAATATTTGAATGAAATCCAAAATTTCCTCCAAGCCCAATGTTTGTAGGAATTGCAAAGTTTTCCCCACTCCCAATATTTGGCTGAAATGGAATGCTATCTTGTGTACCATGCACAATCCTTTGCTCGTCATATCCCGGCAAAGGTTACTTAAAAAATTAATATACTAGTGAAAATTAGAATTATTACTTACATTTATCAGAATACTTAAATTGATACATGTACACAAGTAGAAGTTAAGTTATTAGCCTTCCTTCTCGCCTTTGATTTTTTCTTAACGACTTTCTCAATAGTTCCAACTTTCCTTTTAATTGGCAGTCGGCCCTTACTTTGAGTAACATGAGGATCAAGTATATCTGTACTCCCTTTGAAATTACAATATCATCCCCATGTGATGTTGAATCATTATGGATGTTGGTAGCAATGGGCAACGTGCTTCCACAAATTTTAGCCTTCTCTTTGATCGAAATATGCGATCCATTACCTCAGCACACCAATCATCAGACTCTGCTGCCACATCACACAAATCAACAAATGCATTGCATATTTTATCAAAACGACGTGCTTCGAGTTGGTCCGACCAATTGTCATAACTAATCCGCACTTTAGTGTGTCTCCTTTTGATATTCTTACTCCACCTTTGTAATATATACATTGAAGGTACTGCATCATAAATCTCTCTTTCATTATACACCATAAGTTGGTGCCTAGATATGATTACTCTAAACTCAAAGAGACGACAATTGCACTTAACTTCCCTTGTAGCATCAGTAAAACTAAGCTTGAAAGTTGCAGACTTGTTTCCTTCTCCAACTCGAACCCTTTCACATACTTCATAATCTCTCACGCCAACCTTCAAAACCTTAATTAAAGTCAAATGACAACAAAGCTTCCCAAATATCTCATTTTGAAGCTCTTTAAATTTGGCACGAGTGTATATATATCTTGAAATTGTTTCTCCATCCCTAAAGGAGTTGCACAAGGATAGCATGAGTTATATGAATGGAATTCTTCTTCTTTTTCATTTTCTACCTTTTTTGCCAAGGCATTGTTATATTGCTCAACGGATTTTTCAATGTAGTTTTCGAGTTTATATATCCATCAAAGAAAGCATGCATACTTTCACTTCGCTAGGTTGTTGACATATCTACCCAAAAAGTATCCTTCACAAAAGCGGGTACCCACCGATTCCTCTCATCGTACAACCCAAGTAACCATTCATTAGTTTGTAGTTGATATTTATCGGTGAATTTTCCCCAACCATCTTGAAAATCTTCTGTTGATAATGAATCATAAACAACATTTTGCATACTAAACTTGATTAACTCATATTCCTTGTACCCTTTCAATTTTTCAGGTAACTTTTTCATGATATGCCATAAGCACCATTGATGGAATGAAGTAGGACAAACACATTCTATTGCTTTTTTCATTGCTTTGTATTGATCTGTAATTATTGCACTGGGCGGACAATCAGACATACATGTAAGCCAAGACCAAAATAACTAAGTGAAGGTGTCAGTGTCTTCACTTGAGATCAATCCACACCCTATTAATACCGACTGGCCATGATGTTTCACCCCTACGAAAGTCTCAAATGGCATGTCATATTTGTTAACCAAATATGTTGTATCAAAGGTCACCACATCAACAAATTCTTTAAAAGCTGCCCTACTTGTTGCATCTGCCCAAAATACATTCTTTAAGCGACCTTGTTCATCTAAGTCTGTAATAACCTGCATTTCATGTAAATTTAATTTGCATTTTCATATTTAATTTGTATTATCTATGTTCATTTTATGTCGATAGTCATGTTTTATAACCTTATAGCCTATTTTGTTGTACATTGTAATCCTTTTGGGGTCAAAATGCGATTTTATAAAATTTAGCAATACATGTGTTGAATTTCAAAGTCGGTATTTCAAAACGGTGAAAACATTTACTTATGACTCAAACAGTATTTTTATAAAATCGGAAAATCGATTCTTACGTTAAAATGAATTTGTTGTATTTTTGTGGTGACCACCGCGCCGCGAAGAGAGATCGAAGTCACCATAAAAATACCAGTTTATGTTTAAAACTATCCGCGCGGTGCTAAACTTCCACAGATTTTGGAAGTGATGTAAAACAAGATTTGACATTTGCTTTATTTCTAATTATGGAAACTAATGATTAGTTAGGGCTATGTTTGGCTAGGAAATTTGTGAGTGTCTCATTCTTGTGCCAAAAGTTGATTTTGCCAAACATCTCAAGATTGACCCCTAATAGTCTAAACCACCCTTTCAAAACTCCTACAGCTGATATATGTATATATGTATGTAATTGTGTAGGGTTTATTAAGTGAATTTAGAGAATTAGTAATGAAATTCAATTTGTTGAGTGTTTAGGAATTTGCTTGGCCACCAAGTTCCTCTTTGGGATTTGTATATATGCTACACTCTCACACACACTCCTTTGGTTCATCCTTTATTGAAGACTGAAAATTCAGAGAGAGCTTGAGAGAGTTCTACATAATATTTTAAGAGAGAGGAGCTTAACTCCATAGCCAAACTTGTATTGGGTTTCTTGATTTAGTTATCTTTCTCAACAAATCTCTTTGCTTTTGATCAAGGTGAGTATTTTAAACTCACTCTAAATGTAATTCTATGCTTAGTTACTGATTATGTATATGTATAGATAAACCACCATTGCTAATTTTGTCCATGGAAGCTTGAACTTCAAAATCATAAATTTTCAAACTTAATCAAAATCTGTGTTTCTTAGATGATTATGAAAGATTACGGTATATATAGACTATGTTTAAAGTTTTGAGGCCTAATTTATTCATAGGAGAAAGTATATTAGAAATCAAATTTTAACATCTTTTAGTTTTTCATAAAATTAGAGAGATATGATTTGATTTATGTTAAATTAGTTGTGGATTCTTACTCCTTGTGAAAAATCAAAGAGAATCATATATTTCATGATATGTATACTTACAGAATTGAAAATGGGTCAAAAGATCCTGAATTTCTGAAACAGAGCAGTTCCAGCGAGGAAGATGAAGCCTCTGCTTCATCTCGCGCTCGCGATCGCGTGAGCGAGGATCGCGCGAGCGGCCCCCGCTAGCGAGCCCTCACGCGAGCGACCAGCGCGAGCGACACATCGCCCGAGCGACCCGCGTGGTTTCAGGCAGACAGAAAAGTTTTATATAAGAAAAATAAAAATTAAGTATATCGCACGAGCGGACCGCGCGAGCGATCCGCGCGTGCGATCTTCCTGTACTCTGGCAGAAAGAAAAGTTTTAATAAAGAAAAGAAAAATGGGCATATCGCGCGAGCGACCCCTCGCGCGAGTGGCCCGCGCGCGCGACTTCTGGCAGTTTCTAGTTTTGCTTGTTATGTGATAAGGGACTGTTTGGGATAAAATTTATATACTATTTGGGAAATTTATTAAATCAGAATCTTAATTGGTTATGTTTGAACGATTAAAACATTGTATTGTGACTTATCAATCCCTGTACGCACGTTGTTTATATGATTCAGTGTTTTGCCTCATGTTTTAAAGTTTCATAACATACATGTGGAGTCAGTTGTACATGCATGGTGAGTGTGAATGTTGGTCAGTATGGAAAAGAGTAATGGTCAGTGTGGCATAGTGAGTGCGATTGAGATTGTGATGTGGAGCACTCCCTGGTAAGTGAGTACCAAAGTGTGTTGTGATTGAGATTGCGGCGAGGGTGTCTTTGAAATGCGACGGTGGCAAAACTGGACACTCCCTAACGACCATGGTAGCGTCAAAGTGTGTGAAGCCGAACTTTTACATTCCCTGGCACCCATGGTAGTGCTAAAGTGTGGCCTACGGACACTCCCTGATACCCGAGTCTGGATACTGCGTGAGGGTTTCTCCGGTATTTGCATGGCGGATTAGGTAGTCAAAGTGTGAGGCAATGGACACTCCCTGGTACCCCGGACCAAAGTGTGAGGCAAACTGGACATTCCCTGGCACCCCTGTGCTAAAGTGTGGCTATCTTAGCGTTTCAAAGATACCAGTGTGTGATGTTGGGTTATTGGGTTTTGTCGAGAGAAAAGAGTCGGTAAGATGAGATGGGGCATTGTTCTCATACACGGTCACATATATGTGAATTGCATCTTTTAAATAATATTGTGCTTGTTTCCCTAATATGACCTCTTTGCTTTAATATAAACTTGTTGAATTAAATGAGGAATGGGAAGAGGTAAATGAGTATGTGTTACATTCAAAGTCATGTTTTTAATACTCACCAGCTTCTTGAAGCTGACGGCGTTGATGCGCCCTGGACATTCGTGTTCAGGCTTTTCAGGTTATGACTACGCGGGGCCTTATGACTATGCAAACTGAGAATGGCTACTTTTGGAAGATAAAACTGTTGTTAAGACTTTATGCTTTAATTTAAGAACCGGTTTGTATTAAGGATGGCTGTAATAGATATTAAGTTATGGTTTTGATTTAAGGCGGTTTGTGCCTTTAGAGACACCGTGCTATAATATGTAATAAGTTAGAAAAATATTTGTAAGCCTTGACTGCTCAACTCTGATTATATGTTTTTGTTGTTCGACGTTTGGGACGGAATCGATCCTTCAAACTGTCGCAACCTACGGGTCCATAAAGGAAATTAAACACTTTCCATATTTATGCTACGTCGGGGCGTGACAAAGTCCATCATGTAAAAGAACTCGGAGTTGTTAGATTGCATTTTTAAAAAATAGTTGTGCATTGCATTAGCGTCACCTTTACCCAATTGTAAATGCCTAACTATATGGACATAGTTTCTGACATCTTTCTCAATAAAAGACAAATTCTCATGCGCCCTTGCTTCAACAACTAATGAATTAAAATTCTTGTTCATTCTAATTCCAGCTTTATCATTCAACATGAGCCTTCTTTTCACATGTGGTTGCAAGAACCTATTGCATTTATAAAATCTGGAATGACCTGGACTCATCTCATGATTATGACCAAGTACAATTGATTTGACACACCACTTTCCATCGCGGGTATGAAATGCATTAAGCTTTGCTTTGGAATCCATTCTAGTGATTGGGCGCATTTGTAGTGGGTTGGTAGATCTAATTCTTGAGACACCTGCACGCGTATATGCAATCGTCATATGCGTCAAGATCCCATGCATTTTTTTGGAGGTTCTCTTCGCAACGGAAAATCCTTTTCCTTTAGCATATCTTGCATAAAATGTTATTTGTTCATCTATAGAATCAAATAACACCCCCTCCTTCGGCTCTTTTACAGTCTCCTCATTCTCATTCTTGTTTTCAATAATATTCTCAACCACATTCGCAAACCCACTTGATTCTTCCTGTTCCATGTCTCTACAATAAAAAATATAATGAATAAGTTAGGATACTAGCAATTCAATAATATCCTTCTCTAGCTAAAATTGAAGACTTGTTTTTAGCTACATATTGCTAAAATTGAAGACTTGTTTTCCATTTGGTGCCATCAACCCATAACAAATGACAGTAGTGACACATTTCAATAATTTTATTGGCAATTTCATGAAAATTAAACTAGATTTAAAGCAAGTCTCACTTCTATTGGTTCTTATGAAAATTAGTGTATGTTTGTTTGAAAAAAAAAATCAGTTATTTGATCATTTTCTAAGCCAGTTACAGATAATAAGACCATGAAGGCCATGAGAGACATCCACCCTAATACAAAAAAGAACACATAGAAGACCCACCCAAAAGCTCTCCCAAAAAACAGAGACCTCCCACAAAACTTGAACAACCACCCCCAACATATACTAGAACCTCAATACCTCCCAGAGTTATCACAAAAAAGAAAAACTTAAAAGCAAAATCAGTCCCTTGCATATCAACACACCCATCAGCAACTGAAATAAGCAAGCATTGTAAATTAAAAGAATAAAAAACAAATGCCTTGAGCTCCAATAATCTTGTGGCTAACTTAGTAATGGGTGTTAATAAGTTTGGAGAGAGTGGAGGATAGCTAACCTTGAAGGCGCCGCTGAGTCATCTATATCACCTATAGTCATCATCGCCATCATCGCCATATTTGCCATCACGGATTGGATTGCAATTGGGGATACACCGGAGAAGCTGGGTTGCAATTGGGGATACAACGGAGAAGCTCTATACGGTTATAAAAATAATTAACAATAATGCCTTGCTGTGGCCTTGCCTTGGTTCTCCCATCGCCGTCGTGAGGTAGGCGATTCGTGGTCCTTCTCAAAAGGGCTTGGAAGTAGTCTTACAAGGAGAAAAAGGGCTTGGAAGAAGAGACACGACGGATTGCTGTCGTCGCCCTCACCTTGCCGTTGTCCTCCTTCTAGATCATGACGTTTCTCTGCTTCACAAATGAGAAGGGGTTATATTTGGGGATTTTTGAGCTGTGTGTTTGGAATAGTGATAAGGGTTTAATTGCAAATTTTTTGTGCGACCCACAATTGTTTTATTGCTTTGAGGGTCTTGTTGTGCTTCTCGTTGTGATTTACATTGTGTCTATAGCATTTTTGATAAATAATATATTATAACACCCATAATTGTGTTATTGCTTTTGCATTTCATTGTCATGCATGATAATGTGTTGTGGCGTGTCTTATGACACATGTTTAGGTGAGTTTTGACTCACGAGTTGATTTGGGTGTCTGTATTAGAGAACCCTTTGAAACTGTAGTGATTGAGGATTTGTTGTTGTGACGTCTCTCCGAATGTGAGACGGTCACTATAGAATACTTTAATTGTTTATCTGATTAGGAGTTTTGAAAACTCGTGGGGAGGTAAACCTAATTCCCGAGAGTTTTGCCTATATATAGATAGAGATGAGTGAGATATTTTACAAAACTTACAATCTAAGTTTCCAAAAAGAGGCCAAGGGAGATTTTGTTGCTTCGAGCTTTGCGACGCCAAACGACGACCTTCTGTCAGTTTGTTTTCTCCCAGATTTCATATTCGAGCTCCTCGAGGTAAGAGCTTCGTTTTGATATATGTTAGGGCTTGTTTGGCCAAGTTTTCAGAAAAGTTGTTTTCTAAAATTTTTCATAAAAGTTGATAAATGGAATTTTGATCCATAGGAATTGTACTAGACGGACTTCTGCATGTTCTTTGTACACAGGCTTTCTTTGAATCGAAGTTTAAGAGCGTAAATCAGAGGTGAGTGATTCAACAATATTTTTGGAATGGTTTCTTGACATGTATTCATGTTATTTTTTAATAGCATGTATTAATACTTAGAGATATCTTGTGTAGTTCATATTGGGCATTTATATTGATAAGTAGGCCCAATAGCACGATGAAATGTTTTGATTACCGCGAGCATGGTGATATGTATTTGAGCATGTTAAGTTGCTTATTTGGGTCAGAAGGAGCACGTGGTCACCGTGCCATTTTGTGGAGCCGATATAGGCATTAAGGTCGCACGATTGAAGAGAAGAATCGTGGGTCTTACCCTTTCGCGTGGACTTATTGGCGAGGAGTTGCGGATTGGGAATATGGACGGGCACGTGAGTCTCCGGTGACTAGTATGAATTGTAGAGATGTGAATGCGGACATGTTTATCATTCATGTGCATATGTTGTGTTATTCACTAAGCGTTAGCTTAAACAAATCGAATATGTGTAGTTATTCAAATAACCATTTCAGGTGTAAATGCTGGCGAGATATCACATAAGTGAGCACGTGGGTTGGGAGTTCTTTTAGAAGGCAACTTGAACGTTAATCTTGTAGTTTTGGGACAATAGGAATGTTGTAATAAGAATTCTTATGGTTTTTAGTTATGTTTAACTTGGTATGTTAGAACGAATCTAAAATGTTGTAATAGCTAGTAACATGTTGTAACTGTGCTTCGGTAATATGTTAATACAGTTAGGATTGCTTTGGAGTACTTTTGGAAGTGTGTGTTTGATCCCCGTTTGAATTTAAAAAGCTTTTAAACTTGTTTTCTGCAGATTTTGGGCTGCTGTCAGGGGAGCAGTCGACTAATCCAGTGTTCAGTCGACTGAACCCTTTGCCTGCTAGCTACTGCTTCTTATTTTGGCAAAAGCAGTCGACTGGACCCTGCCTCAGTCGACTGGACCTCTGTAGGTTATGTGTTCATTTTGGTTCTGCTTACTTCAGTCGACCGAAGGGGGGGATTCAGTCGACTGAAAGTTGGAGGCCCAGTCGACTGGACCCCAGTCTCAGTCGACTGAATGGTCTGTTAAACTATTTTGAAAACTCTCTGCTTTCTTCAGTCGACTGAGGTCCTGATCCAGTCGACTAAACCCCTAGTTTTGAAAATGTGTTTTGTTTTTCCGCTGCGTGTGTTCTTCAAACTAAATTTTGGGAACGTTAATGAATTGGGTTAACCTCGGTGGCGTGCCACGGGCTCCGGTTCCGCTATTGTGGGATCGGGCTGTGACATATATCAACCTCACACGCTTTCAATAACAAAACTATATATATATAAAGTTAACATTCACGTCTCTCTTTCCCATCTTTCTCAACCTTCCAAACAAATTCATATTTAAAACAACCATCTCTGTCATAGTTTTTTTTAGAGATTTAATTCAAAATATTGTGTTCGAAAATTTATGTTTGTCGAACTACTTTCATACTTAGTTCATCCAGTAGAAATCATGATTCTTTTATTATTTTTGTTGTTGCAGGTTACATATTAACAATTCTAGCTAAGATGGTAGAAAGTGGTTGATAGGAGTTGCAGGTTATATAATCGCCTTTATTTATGTTTCCAATTGCCCGAGGTTTCGTTAGTCTAGTGTATCATTATTATATATTAATTATTTGTGTAACATAATACATTGAAAATTCATTAGCACCTTCAAACTCTCAAAATTTATAGTTACAAATAATGACTCAACAATATACATTCTTTGCTTCTTTTTACTACTTTTGATCTTTTAACTAATTTAGATTCGATCCTAAATTCCTTCAACAATAAGAAAGACTTCTTGAATTTTACTTTATCGAGTGATTCATGGATATCTCAACGTGATAAATTATTGTGTAAAAATTAATTTTTTTAATTACAGAATTTATTTGTATTTAATCACTAATACATTTATATATGGTTGTAAAGTAGCAATTTTTTATTAGAATTGCAATTAAAGTTATATTTACAATATTTTTTTTAACACATTTGCGTGACACAATTTAAACAACATAGATTAAATATATCATAATTAGCATTAGCTATGCTCTATTTTAAAATCATATCTAATATAATCTCTCTCTCCAAATATACGCAGGTAATCCCGTGCATTGCACGGGTTCAACAGCTAGTATGTGTTATAAAGTGGAATCAGACGCCTACCACGTGGCGACTCTGTGATTTTTTCCACTTTATTATATTCTTCTTTGTCTTTCTTCCCTCCACCCCCCCCCCCCCTTATTTTTCATATATCTAGAAATAATAAGATATACAAGTATAATCTCTCTCTCTCTCTCTCTCTCTCTCTCTCTCTCTCTCTCTCTCTCTCTCTCTCTCTCTTCTTTCCTTATCTATATTTAAACCATATCAAATATCATTAATATCTAATCTATATATATATATTCATATATTTTCAAATATACACACATACATGATACAAACTAAACTAATTAATTAAAATAATATAACTACATATTATATAAAATAACAATATTTACGTACATAAAATTTGCTTAGCAAAAAAATACTACATGAAATTCACATTTTTTTATACATACATATATATATATATATACACCATTAAATCCAAGTATATCATTTACTACTTTTTAAATCACAGCTAATCTAATCTATATCTTTTACAAGTGCAAGAGTTCTAACCAAAGAAGAAGTTATCCATATTTTACTTTAACCATATTTTAATTCTTAAATTTTCAATACTTAAAATTCAACAGTAAGGATCTGTTTGATAAAAGCTGAAAATTAAGTGCTGAATTTTAGGCACTGAAAATTTTAAGCGAGTGAATTTACAATACTAAAAACAATATTTTCAGTATTGAAATAGACTGCATTTAATGGTTATTTTTGTAGAATTTTCTCACTTAAAGTTTTCAGTGGGTTTTTGGTCATTTTTTTAATTAAGTGATATATTATCAAATGCCCTGGAAAAAATAATTGCCAAAAATTTTCATTTTCACAACTTAATTTAGTTATCAAACACATCCTTAGTTTCCAGTAATTAATTATCAGTTTTATAAAACAGGCCCATAGATTTCAATAATTTTATAGAGTTGTATCAATCAAATGTTTGAATTATAGCAAGTACTCTCACTTGCATCGAATTGGCTACAAATCTAGTGTATGATAAACTATGGAGAAAGACAAGCGGCCAACAAATTAATCGCTCTGAGGAATCAAACTAATTTTCTACTTCGTCAGATAATTTCAACTGTCAATAAAGGCATGCATCCTGCGAGAACCCACCGAAAAATTGCAAAGTCCAACAATTCAGGGAGACTATATGTATACCTATATCTATATCACTTTATATCATTTTAGTTACAAAATGTTGTTATCATATAACTTTTAGTACTTGTAAAAATAATAAATTACATTTAAATATTATTATATCACTTGCAAAATAGAGAATGTGCCACGTGGCAAAAGGGAAAGCTTCCGCTTATATATATATAATTAGGTTCTAAAGAGGGCTCTCTCTCTTTATTAAAACAGAGGGATTCTGCTCTGGTCATCAGATTCAGTTTTTAAACACAATCTGACGGTCAAAACAGAGGCCCTCTCTTTAATAAAGAGAGCCCTCTCTGAAAAATTTCATACATATATATATCTATATAATAAATCACAAGGGTGTTTGTCTTCAACCGAGATAAAGACAAAGAAGGGCTAGGATTTGTCAACCATCAAAGGCAAGCAACGGTTGAGATTCACTCACGCTCTCCCATGTGTCCCACAACTTCACCCCCAAAATGCAGTCTCGCCTCAGTCCTCACCTCCCAAGGTGATTTTGAATTTCAAAACTCTCTCCCCAGGTTACTTCTCTCTCTCTCTATATCTCTCTCTCTCCTCATGCCCAACACCATACCGGAGCCACCACGCGACCATACTGGCACCACCACATCCACCACACAGCTACCACAGGCCACCGACTCCGGCACAGTCAACCACTTCTATGAAGTGCCTCCTCAATCCTCTCTATCGGTAACCTCCCTGTCTCACTCACACGCACACGCAGATCTTCTTCTCTGTTTCTTTTCTTTTGGCTATTGGGAGGATGGAAATCGGTCAGGGTTCAGAACTCACACATACTCTCTTTTTGTCTAATCTCATATTTATCTCCGACCTGCAGGATTTGGGCGTCCACTGTTTAAGGTAATCAATATCTGGCCATTTGCTGCATTTTAATTTCATACTTATATTTGTTCCCCCCTCTCCTCCCCAATCCCTCCCCCCATCCCCTATGTCAATCTGTTCTGTTCACATATTTCCATTCAAGCTTCTTTTCTCCATTCAAGTTTGGTCTTCTGTTCCCTGTTTGTATAAAAGCAATTATATACTCATGCTTAAGTGGTTTGATTTTTGAGTTCTCATTAACTGATTAATTTTAGGTTTAATTTGTGCTAACTTTGGTTCTCCTCCAAGTTGAACTATTTTTTATTTTTTGTTGATTCTGTGTTAACTATGCTAATTTGTAGGTTTGGGTGAATTGGGATATCAAATTTTCAAGAATTTTGATTTTCAATATTTTGTTGGTGCTTATGTGCTGTTCAAAAATCTAATCTTATTGATTTTCCTCAATTTTCATATGTGGGTAATAAAAATCTGATTCCTTCTTTTCTATGCCCATATCTTTATTAATTGGGGGCAAAACCTCTAACAACTACTAGATTGCTACACTGTAACAAGTCCTTGATGAGATTTAGTTCCTCATTATAACTCTTTTGATTTTGTGGTACAGTAAGTTATTTTTAAGGTTATTTTTATGACTTTCAATGTTGGATACATGATTCTAATTACAAATCAATTGGTTACAGAATGTGGGCAGTGTTCGAGTCTAGAAGCATCGTAAGGACAACAACAATAGAAACTGAAAAGCTAAAGTTAGTTTCAGAGGGTTGTAATCCAAAAGCTGTGAGTATCTCCACCTCTCTTAATTAAAGTCATGTGATCACCTTAGGCTCTATTTGGTTCATGAATTTATTGAGGGAAAGGAAAAGAAAACTATCTTCTTTCTTTGGTTGATAAGGAAAAATAGTGAGGGAAAAAAAAAAGACAGAAAATAAAATTGGGTGAAAAATAAATCACGAATTTTGCAACTTTTCTTTGAAGAAAACACTAGAGAATTAAAGGTAAGAACATGGTAAGAAGTTTGGTGCTGAGGAGCAGATTCTGGGGATTGTCAGTTATCCAATAGAAACTATTTCTCTCTTTTATTGTCTATTCTCTCAATTTTTTCCTTCTATTTTTGTGATTTGTAAAGTTGAACATTCTTTTCTTTTAAGGTCATAAGATATTTGTAAAGGTCATTGATTAAGGTCATAAGAAATTCATTTCTACATTTTGGGGTTGGATTTGAATTCCATGTGTGTTTCAAATACGTGTGTGTTCTTTGTGTCTACATGGTATTCCCTTAACAGCTCATAATAGCTCCAAAATTAACCCCCAAACAATGATCCTAAATAGCGCCCAAATAGCCCCCCTAACAGCCCCTAATCTCCTCCTTAACAACCCTTAAACAGTTTGCCCCTAATTAGCGTCTTTAATCTTATATTGTTTTGAAATTAAGGAAGGTGTTGCCACTCTTTAAAAGTAATTTTTTGAAACTGCTTTTTTTTTTTTTTTGGTTCTCATTTAGTGGGATTGAATCCATTACGACTGGGTCATCCCTCGGTCTCATTTGGTTCTCCTCTATTATTATCAGAAGTGACTTCTAATTCCATACCATTTTCAAGCTAATGCAGGTGTGTATCAACAAATTTAGCTCTTGAAAGCTTAAACGAGACATTGCTTAACTAAGCTAGCTGCTTGGGGGTTTGGTATGTATCCTTTTCTTCATTAAGCAACTTCTAGCTGCTAAAAAATGGCATGGCTATTCTTTTCCATATCAGAAGCAAATCATTGAATAACTAACTTCCTCTCTATTTTTTATTTTCTTTTCTTTTCGATCTGTAGAGCAATTTGTGTTATGACAAGTTTAAAGTTAATGTCTTATATTATGATTCATTTTAAAAATATGTTTTATTATATTGTTGAGGTTTTGATGAACTATTTTTTTGGTACTGCCCATAACCAAGCCGTTGTTGCCGACATCCCTACACTTCTAGCCCTTTTTTTTTGGTTGTGCCCGTGCAATTCCACTTACAGTATTTTGGAATTTTCCGCGGACCATGTTCTTCTATCACTATTATTAAATACATGTGCAAAAAATGACACATTGAGTTAGTTAATACTGAACACACGTATGGTTGGAATTGTTTGGTAGTGGCTTTAGTTGGGTTGGGCCATTCCTAACCATCAATGGGTCCAAGAGCACAAGTTAGTTTCATTTAGACTCACCTACAAGTTAATGCTGTTGAGTGTGTAATCAAACTGGAGAGACCCATAAAAAAGAAAGGAAAATCATTAGAGATGTATGATTGCTACCTTTCTTCCCTTTCACGGGTTCATGCTATTTCATTGGAAATGTATGTGCATTGTAACATTTTATATTAGTAAACCATAACTAGGCACAATATTTGCAGGTGTTCACAACTTATTTGCTTTTTTTTTTTTTTTTTTTACGTGGTTTGTTTGGTGTTGCTGTGTTGCAGTTAGCAATTTATTGGTGTTGGTAAACCATAACTTGGCAACTTTTGTAGCATATCAATATTACAATGTGGTGTATTTATTCAATTCTGTCACAATGTTTTACGTTATTTGCAGCCATTCTAGAAACACTCTGTTTATGCTCAGGGATGAGATGAAGTTACATATGTGGTAGTGTAATTATTTATAGCAGTTTGTAAAGCTTCATTGGTTTTGGACCTAGAAGACACATATGGTTTTGACTAGATTTTTGAAAAACGCTATTGCAGAAATTTATGGTTTTGACTAGGTTTTTGAAAAATGCTATTGCAGAAATTTGCTTTTATGTTTGAAACTGCAGTAGAATTATTTTTGCTTTTGTGTTCCTTCTTCAATTACCATTTAATAAAATATTTCCATTTTTTTTCTAGATGGAGAAAGAACTAGAAGAAACTGTAAGAGATTCTTCTTTTATCACGAATGCATTCTTAGTCTTTATGTATTGAATCAAGTTCTTCGAATTTTCGATGTAGGCTTATAATGTTTTTTGAGCTTTTCGATTTTGGATGATTTTCTTCGCACAAGAAACATAGGTATGGAGTTGCGCTATTTTAGTTACTGATCGAATGCACATATTATCTTTTCTTTTCTTTCCTCTTCTTTTTTCTTTTTCTTTTTTCTTTTTCTACTTGACAACAAATTAGGTTGCTGCAACACGTTTTCTTAGAAGAAGTCACTACTCAACTGGACTATCATGCTTTTGATTTTCATCTAGACATCTAGCAAATTTTTTTTGTCAGCTTTAGTGCATCTATTGTTTTTGCATCTACTTTTGAGTGAAGAGGATACTCTGTGTTTTTGCATCTATTGTAGTAGATTTGTTATGGCTGATTTATACTATAATTTGTATCCTTGATTGTGGACACATTTTCCATGAACTTGAGATAAACCTGTGTTTGAATAGTGAAATTCTTAGTTTGTATTACTTTTTGAAATTGTGGAGCTTTTATTATTGTGCTTGGCCTGTGAGCCTCTATTTTTTTTTATTTTTTTTATTTTTTAGTGTGCTATGCCTTTTTATTGGCCAGTGAGCCTTTTCATCCTGTAAAATAAATTGCGAGTTAACAGGGTCTAATGTTGAAAAAATATAGTAGAATCTGTCGAAATTTTTTCAATGTTTTTTTTTTTTTTTAATCTATTTTTTATTTTTTATTTTTATTTTATTTATAAGATACAGGTTTAGAATTAATAACATTTTTTACTACACAAGTTAGACTTAGGGTGTGTTTGATAACCCAATTAAGTGGTGAAAATGAAAATTTTCAGCACTTATTTTGTTTCAGTGCGTTTGATAACATATCACTTAATTGAAAAAGCAGTAAAAAAACCACTGAAAATTTTAAGTGGAAATTTCTACTGAAAATAATCACTGAATGCAATCTATTTCAGTTCTTGAAAATTTATTTTTAGTACTGTAAATTCAGTCGCTTAAAATTTTCAGTACTTAAAATTCAGCACTTAATTTTCAGTACTTAATTTTCAGTTTTATCAAACACACCCTTAGACAAACCTTTTTTCCGGGATAGTGCCCTCGAACACGTACAATCACTAATATATATATATATATATATATATTAGATATCTTAATAAATGTGACTAACATCTAGAGCTGCAATTTGGGCGACATTCCGAATTTTGCTCAAATTTGGACAAACCTTAATTATTGTATCTCAAACTAGCTTGGGCGAGAAAGTTCATGCCCCACTTAAATTTGGAGCTTAGATAGAGTAGTAACTCGAAAAACTCGAGTCCGTTCATATATATACTCTGAGAAAGTTCATGCCCCATTATTACTACCATTGGCATCCCAAAAGAATTGGTAAAAGGTAAAAAGAAATTTGGTTACCACTCATTGGAAAAGTTTTACTACACATAATTGGAAATATTACTCAAAGTTAAAATGAATTTGTTTGGCACCTGTTTAGACCTTATTACAATCAAATAGGACCACTGTTATAACATGGAATAAAGATTGGGTACAAACAAAATCTACAAATACATAAATGTGTTTATCTCATTTTTGATGGGGTATTGACACTGTGGAGTCTATTGATATTGTAGGGTCCACAGATAAAAGAGATAGACACATTTATATATTTGTAAATTATATTTGTAAATTTTATTTATACCTGTAGAACTACACACTAACATATCCTCGTCTGCGGGGCAATTGGTAGATGAGAAGTAATTAAATTAGAGTTTAGATAAGTGCACAAATTCCGTTCATTTTATAACTCTTGCAATTCGCAACACCCTGTGAGATAATCTATTGTGTACTTTTTGAAAGAACAAAAATGTGGTTAAATTATTATATAGATAACTTCTATATATTTAATTATGATCTTGCAAAGTTGTACTCAAATTTAACTCTTGTAAAAGTAAAAGGCGTGGAAGCCAAAAGGGAAAAGCCCTGCAATTTAAGAATTATGATAGACTCTTGCACTTGTATTCAATTAAGAAAAGTCCAGAGAAAGAAAAACTACTTAAATTCTTTTCAAAATAAAGTAAAGATTGTTAAAAAATATAAATTAAATTAGATGTGATTTAAAAAATAGCAAGGATATACTTTCATTTAATGTTATATAAGTATGTATAAAAAAATGTGAAAAATTATAAAACTGCCATGAGACAAACGTCTGATTTCACTTTATTATATATATATATATATATATATATTTACTAGCGTTGATTCATGTTATGTACTGGTATCATTGATTTATTTATTTTTAAATCTATATATATTAACCTAAAAATTCTTTAAAAAGAAAAAAAACAAACATGAAAAATAGGTTACATGTGGTGGGAAGAGTCGTTTACAGTAAGGGAAGTTATTGTAAAATTGTAGGAGGCATGTTCTTTTTATCTTCTTTTTTTTAATTTTTTTTTAATTTCTTCAATAATAATCGGACTACTTCAATACCTTTTAATAAAAATCAAATGGTCCACAATTATATGTATTTGAAAAATATTTAAAATATAAAATTTGAAAAAAATAACCAAGAAAATGGTGGAAAATGTTGACTAAAGAAATAATGTGCCAAACAAGAGTAATATTTGGGACACAACTTTGATACAACCTCCTAAAAAAGATGTGTCTATCTCTCTCCTGTAATGTCATTGTACCCCACAGTGACACAGAAAAGAGATAGACACATCTTTTTGGGGAGGTTGTATGAAAGTTGTACGAAGGTTGTGTCCCAATTATTACCCGCCAAATAAATATGCCATGAGGTTGGAATGCCATGTTTGGTCGGTGATGCCAAATAATAGAATTTGAGTGGTGGGTTGGAGTTGGTCTTACAAGTTCACAAACAGCCTCTTAACTACTCAATTGACCATCACTACTGCATACATGCTTGTCTGGCGCAGTGAGTGTGTGTGTGTGTGAGAGAGAGAGAGAGAGTAAGAGCAAGCAGTCTATATACATGCTTGTCTGGCGCAGTGAGAGTGTGTGTGTGTGTGTGAGAGAGAGAGAGAGAGAGAGAGAGAGAGAGAGAGACAAAAGACACCGAATCCGAGAGTGAGAAACTGAGAAATTTGAGGTTTTGAAGCTCAAAATCGTCCAAAAACCTGAGTTCAGAAGAAGAAGAAGAAAAAAAAAAAAAAAAAACAAGTAGTAGTTTTACGCAAAGCAATGCCTGTTAACTACAGAAATATACGTCATTGTTGTTCTCGATTACGGAACCCTAGAAAACGGGAGTTTCTGGGCAAAAACAAGGTAAAACACTCTCACATCCACTCTTGTCTTCAACAAATGTTATACATCATAAAGTTATAAACAAACAATTATATATAATATATATATATATATATAATATATACACACACACACACACATTTATGTCGAGATCTTTAAATGCTACTGCAGTTTTAGCGGGAGATCCGGTGAGGTAACGGCGGTCTCAGCCAGATTTCAGGTGATCGGTGTCAACGTTGATGACTTCACTTTATTCTAATTTTGGTAGTAGTTTTCTATCCAATTTAAAGTTCATTCTTGTCGGTGTCAAAGCAGTATCTATCTTTTACTGATTTGGTTCCTTTTTTTTTTTTTTTTTGGGTTTGAGTCAAAAGAGTCAAAAGCTGAATTTCGTTGCCTTTTAACTTGAATTTCAGAGGTTTCTTCTGTGTTCTCAATTTGAATTCAGTTTCTAAGAAGTTCACGAGAAGGAGCCTTTTTATATTTATATATATATATATATATATTATATTTCTCGCATGAAATCAGCTCTACCTTACTGAATTCACTAATTGTAATGTTGAAAAAATTGGATTAGTATTGCCGGAATGGGAAGTCGAAAACTCTGAATTCCCTCCATTTTCCGAGAAAATTTTGTACTTGAGCAATTTGGTGGCAAATCTATTGATCTGAACAATGTATATGTTTGTGGAGATGAACATAGGGAGGTTTTATTGATCATTTTTATCGATCTGACAGGAATGAGAAGTCGAAAACTGCAATTTCCCCTTGATTTTCCCACATTATCCGAGGAATTTTTGTATTGACAGGAAAATTAGTTGATGTTTACGCCAAGAGATGTCAATTTGGTGCCCAATCTATTGATCTGAGGAATATGTATGTTTTGGGGATGATCATAGGGAGTGTTTGGTGACCATTATAACGATCTAAGCGTTAGGTTATGGCGTCCTGGGAACATTTCGGAGAGCTAGCGAATGGGGCCCAGCTCGCAGGCATCGATGCTGTGCGGCTAATCGCCATGATTGTGAAAGCCGCGAGTACGGCTCGAATGCATAAGAAGAACTGTATGCAGTTTGCACTTCATCTGAAGCTAATCGGAAACTTGCTTCAGCAGCTCAAAATTTCCGAGCTTAAGAAATACCCAGAAACCCGAGAGCCTCTAGAGCAGCTTGAGGATGCATTGAGAAGGTCTTACATTTTGGTAAACAGTTGCCAAGACCGAAGCTACCTTTATTTGCTAGCCATGGGATGGAACATTGTGTACCATTTCAGGAGGGCTCAAAGTGAGATTGACCAATACTTGAAGATTGTGCCTCTCATCACTCTTGTGGATAATGCTCGAGTCCGGGTACTTTTAGATTTGTTTCTTATTATTGTGTTTTCTCTGCTTCAGATTTTTTTGCTTGATCTTGATATACAATTTTTGGTATGTTGTCTGGAAATTATATTGTTTGTGTTTCGATATAATTCATGCCTTTGAAAGTATATTTTTGTTTCTCTTTCTACACATTCATTTGCAAATTCTTTTCTTTCCATTGGAATCAGTGGAGAACTAACTAATTGTTTGATATATTTTAACGAAATAAAAAATATTGTAGAATTTATTTATTTATTTTATGTATATCAGTATAACAGTCTATTGATCGCAGTTTCCGAATTACAACAATCAATTTCCAGCAATAAGTTATATGAATGTTAACTTCGTTCTCTTACGGATCTTTCACTTGCGAACTTCTTTTATTGAAATGAACTTTTCTTTGAATGATATCAAAAGAAATATAATTTTTTTTTTATTCTTTCTCATGTTGTCCAAGACTCCTTATAACTCTGGCAAGGTGGAGTATGACTCCTTCTCCTTCTAGGTTCTTGAGTGTTGAACTGTTATTTCAAACTTGACTTCTCAGCTAATTAAGTATGCACTTATAGTTGATTAAAATTGAAATAATGTTGCTGTTGGGACTCGACTTTTGTCTAACAACCAAATTTACTTGATGCTCAAATAAAAATATAAGGTAGAATTTTATGGTTGCAGTGACTTCTTTCCACCACATGAGCAATGGTTCACATTTTCTCTGATTCTAATTAAATTATTGGGTTAATCACATTTTACCCCACTGTGGTAAGCCTGATTTCATTTTACCTCCTTTGGTTCAAGTGACATAAATTTCTAATTCATTTTCATTTTAATTGTTCATCTTTCTTATAATATACGCTTTACTGCTGATTGTTAGTATTTAGTTTTACATGGTGGGTGGCGGCAGTTGGTGTTGATGATTGAATGTGTGCAATGGTGGTGGTGTGGTGGTAATGATGGTGTGGATTGAGGGAGAACGAAAACAAAGAAAGGGGGCAAAATTGACATTTTAAATTTAAAAATTGATCAATTTTTTCCCGCCAAATTGAATTTGAAATTTCAGTTAATTTTTTAAAAACTTAATGGATTTATTCAGTCACAACCACAAGGGGGTCGGTTAAGTGTCAACTGTTAAACCATAAGGAGGTAAAATGAAAATGGGCGCCACAAGGGGATAAACCGGTAAAATGAATATACCTGTATAAGTTTACCTATGACAAATATTGGCATTCCTATATAGAAATGAAAAGAAACAGATAGGTTCATTATGTGATACACAAGCGGCATTATAGATACTGATATTGACGCCTCTTATGCAGTATTATGTTGTAATTGCAACTGTTTGGTATCTAAGTGAAAATTTATAACAGGCAGTCATAAATAATCATAAAAATTTAAAATTGACAATGGCTAGAGGTAGACCATGGCAAGATGTGCTATTTGGGGGTCATAGCATGATTTACTAAGATAGTTGAACATTTGCTTGGTTGCTAGAGTAGCAACAAAAAGAAGAAAGAGAGTGGTGAAGTAGGCCGTGTCAGACATGTTTCCTGCATTTGGTGACGGCATGCATCCTTGATTGAGTTTAGTGGCAGGCAAAGTATAAATGTATAATATTGAATCACTGCTTCCCAATCACCAATCAAACAGCTAGTTACATAGCTTGCAAAAGGTCCAATTCTCTGCAGGACAAGGCTTTCGATTTGATGACCATCACGACATAATCCTTGATGAATCATATGAAACTGATATGATAGGGTGTCACATGGCATGATGTGACTTGGATTGATGGGCAAGTTGCAGTATTTCACTGTTTAAGATTGCGAGTTTGCTCAAACTGGACATCACTAAGATTTACCCCGCCCCAGGATCTGTGAGATACGAAAATAGAAACGAACGACAAACACAAGAACGCGAAATTTTATGTGATTCACCCCAATATTTGTTTTACGTCCACGGAGCTGTCGAGATTCTCACTATGTTCAAATGGTACACAGAGAAGATTACACAATCCAATGATAGCCTCCCTTATATAGGCTACAAGCTATAAGTGCCGAAATTACCAAAATACCCTAAAAAATTGGAGCTTAGTGCACATTTTTATTAGGCTCCACACAACCTATCGACATTCATTTGTGTGTTTTGAATTGTTTTGCCTTTGCTATTTCTGCAAGGGTCATGCAGTGTTCTGTTAAGTGTTGTATTTGTATGTGAATTTCTTATTTGCAGATGGAAGCTTGGCATCTTTATTTTGAAGAGGTTTTGGTACCTTAGCCTCACGTGCCGGATAACAAATTTTTTTGCTTTTCCATCTCCTCCCTCCACTACCACTGTCCCGTGCCTCACACAACGACGTTGAGTGTTAAACAATTCGTTTAATTAAACGTGGTGAAAGTTAAAAAAAAAAAAAAAAGCATTAAGGAAAGGGATAAAACAGAAATGCATATTTAAGTTGACAATCTTTGGATAAGTAAGTTTCTTAAGAATATATGTGCTAAGTTATTTATGTTACCTTTCAGATGTTGATTAATCTTCTCTTTCCCCAAATTGGCAGGAAAGATTGGAATATATCGAAATGGATCAACGTGAGTACACATTGGATGACGAGGATAGGAAGGTGCAAGACGTGATTTTGAAACCAGATCCCTCAAAACACGATACTGCTGTGTTGAAGAAAACACTTTCTTGTTCCTACCCAAATTTGCCTTTTAACCAGGCACTTCAAAAAGAGAACGACAAGCTTCAGTTGGAGTTGCAACGCTCGCAAGCTAATTTGGATGTAGGCCAGTGCGAAGTAATCCAGCATCTGATTGATGTCACGGAAGCTGTTGCCACAGAGTCTGTAGTGGAGAAAACTTCATCTGTGAAAAATTCAAGAAAGGTGGAGTCTAATTATTCGGATGTTAATACTGAGAAAGAACATTCATATGATGAAAGTTATAACAAGAAAACTGAAACTCGGTCAACTTCAAGGTAGCTGTCCTTATTTCTGTATCGAAAGTAATCATTGTTCTTGAATACACTTCTGTTTTTGGGGCACCAAACTACACATATCAACTGTGATTGTTTTGAAATTGGAGCAAAGTTGCAAATGATAGTGGTTAGTTGTTGATTTAATCTGTCACCGACTGTAATACCAGGGATTTTACTTTACAATTAGCCTGCTAAGATTCATCGGATTTATACTATACTAACAGCAAAGGTTTAATGCTGTATGTTATATTTGAAAGATTTACAAATGTATGGCATTGTTAAGCTAAGTCTGGTTCTCATTTGCTTGAGAAATGAAAAATCCAACATTCTGAAAAGTGTTTGCCATTGAGTCGCATATGTTGCAAAAGGAAATTAAGCTTCCACTGTTTCTCTTTATGTTTTCGGGAGACCCTTTTCGAATGGCTGTTTAAGCTTCCTGGAATTATAGTGTCCATTCTATATTGAGTTTCATACAACCATATTCTATAATATTTAATATTGGAGTCTGTAGCCTTGGAGTTTCTCTTATACCATAATAATTTTATGCAGAAACACTTCCTCAGTTTCATCAGGACATGATATGCTGTCTACTAAAGGCTCACATCGGCATGATGAAGAATGGCACGCGGATTTACTCGGCTGCTGTTCAGAACCTGTTCTGTGTAAGTTCTTTCCTATTGCTTGATATTCAATTACATGACATCAGAGTATTCACGACACTTTCTACTTTGTATATTTAAGTATTTAACCTTCATATCAAAACTTTGAAATTGCTTTCCTTCCTTTTTTTCTTTTTTCTCATTTGAATCACAGAATATTCATGGACGAAATGACTGCGAAGGCTTTGTTTGGTTCATGGATTTCATGAGGGAAAAGAGAGGGGAAAGGAAAACAAGATGGAAAACTAGTTCTTTTTACCTTACGGATGGGACTAGTTTTCCATCTTGTTTTCCTTTCCCCTCTCTTTTCCCTCATGAAATCCATGAACCAAGTAAAGCAGAAGTGTTAGCTTACTAATATTATGAGTAAATGGCACACAGCACAGGTGCTAGAAATATGTAAATTACTTGTAAATCGATGTCAGCAACTTTATTTTCGTATAGTTGAATATTTCGGAGCGAGAACGCTGGAAGGTGGTGTTGTTTAGAGACTGTTTTTGTCCTTTTCTTTTTCTCTCTACCCCAAGACAGTCAAGAGAGAAAATAAGCAGAGAAGATATCGAGTGTTTGATTGATACTTTAATGATCTTTAAATATATACACACATATATATGCACACTCATTTTTATTCTTTTATGGGGACCTAGGAAGCACGAGTACTTCATTTTGAGTGTAGTACCAGTACCGGGAACCTCGGGGACACGGGTACGCGAATGGTATGTCTGGGTACGTGTCGGGTACTCCTTAAGCCGTGTCCTGTTAAGTTTAATTGAAAGATTCAATCTGGGTACAGCTTGGGTACGCGTGGGTACGAAAGGGACACACTCACCTTGATTACTTGTCAATTAATCATTCAATCCATTAATTTACTAAAATATAAGTTTTTTAATTTTATTTAAGTTACCCCGATGGTAAACCCATCACCGCCCTGATAAAAAACAGACCAAAACCGACTCCGCTGCTAATAGGGTTGGGGCGGGTTTGGTAATCAAATTTTTAATAGGAGTAGGAGTTAGAAAGAAGCTACTTCGTACCAAATCCGCCCCGTTGGCCGTTGCCATCCCTAAGCAAGTGTGTGTGTGTGTGTGTGTAGCAATAAGAGCCTAAGAGGGAATGAGTAATCCAACTAGTGTGAAGGATTCTCTTTTGTCCAGTTCTCTGTTGTTTTTCTCTCTTCTAGGGGGTGTTAATCAACGTTTATGAGAGAGAGAGAGAGAGAGAGAGAGAGAGAGAGAGAGAGAGAGAGTGTGTGTGTGTGTGTGTAGCAATAAGAACCTAAGAGGGAATGAGTAATCCAACTAGTGCGAAGGATTCTCTTTTGTCCAGTCCTCTGTTGTTTTTCCCTCCTCTGGGGGGTGTTATCCATGTTTATAGGAGTCCAAGAATATGGAGAACTTTTGGAATAACCGGTAGTAAATTAGCCACCTGGAAGAGAAAATAGCTTGGTGGTCAAACCATCCTGGCAGGGAAGTTGTCTATAGGCAAATGGCGATATACCAGTCATGGAGATATGGCTGACTCGGCATACACGTGTGCATGTGACAAGTAATATCTGAAAGCATTTTTTCTTAGGCAGTTTTTTTTTTCCCCCTCTATTTCTTATTTTGTTCTTCATTATATTTATTATGGCTCCCTTAAGGGAGAAGCTTTTCACCTACTTACTAATTGAATGGGCCATCACCTCCATTCCCTTGCAGGTTTTGTTTGCCAAATGTTATCTTCGGATATATGCAATCTTCATTACATTGTTGTAGCTTTTATGCATGCCGTAATGTTGTGATATATGTACTAATCATATAGTTGTTTTAGTTAAGCATGTTGTTGGAGATAATTTTTCCTTTGATAAGATTTTAGTCAACATAGAATTTATTAGGATCTTATCTTGTGGTTTGATTGTGATTTGATTTGGTGATCTTGTTTCCTTTTTTATTTCTTTCCTTTTTCTGTTTTTCTTTTCTAAACTTGTAACTTTGTTTGTGTATATAAACAGCCTCATAGCATGAATAAAATCATACAAAATTATTCCCCATTGGTTTTCTTCTTGGTATCAAAGCCAATAAACCCTAACCCAGCTCCTCCACCACCTTCGGCCAACTCCCAGGCCCTCTCCACCTCTGCTCCGCAACTCCCAGGCCCTCTCCCACCTTCGCCGCGACTCCCAGGCCCTCCACCACTCTCGGTGACACTCCACCACCCTCGATGACACCTCCAGCCACTCGCCTAGTCCCCTTTTCCCTTGCGGCAGCTTCTCCTGCTGCCGCTTGACTGTATGTGGGCCTCCCTTGCATCCAGGTGATGCACTAGAGCCTTAGTGCTCCGCTCTCTCTTTTGTTGGGCTACCGAGTGTTCTTCGGTTGCCCTACTTTGTGCTCCAATTATTCCGGGTAGCCCTTGATCTTCCATTTTCTCTGTGTGCGTACAAATTTTCAACCACACCATGACCAATACAGAAGTGACCAATAAGGACCGTGTCCTTGTTTCCGTTGCTCCTACTTGTCCGGATCTCTCTCTCTCTCTCTCCCTCAACACACCCTTGCTCACCGGGTTACTAGTGTGTTGTTGAACGGACGTAATTTCGCTGCATGGTCTCGTTCTTTTCGCCTCTATTTTGGGGGTAAAGGCAAATCAGGTTGGATTTTGGGCACTGAACCGAAGCCCACAATGTCGGGTCCCACCTTAGCTCAGTGGGATATTGACAATTGCACTATTCTGGGGTGGTGGTTCAATTCCATAGAAGATCGCATTGATCATATGTTCATGTTCCATGATACGGTTTATAGTCTATGGACTTCTCTGACACAGATGTATGCTCATGAGTGCAATGATTCTCGTATCTTTGAGCTCTATCGGAAAATTTCCCAAGCTTCCCAAGCAACGTTGGGTGTTTCAGTTGCTGATTATTTTGGCTTCCTTCTGTCCAGGGGGAAGGAACTTATTCAATATGAACCGCTTAGTGATTTTCCTGCTGAGGCTGCCACTATTGCTCTGCGACTTCTCAATCGCCTGCATACCTACCAGTTTTTGATGGGTTTAAAACCTGAGTTAGAATCTCTTCAAACTCAGATTCTAAATACATCTCCTATGCCTTCTCTATTCAAGGCATTTGCTACTATTGATGGTGATGAGCGCCGTCATCGCTTGCTTAAACCTCAGCCTGTACCAGAGTCATCTCCAGTACCTGAACAGATGGCATTTGCCGCCACTTCTGGCACTGCTTCCCATCCTCCAGGGTCAGGTAATCACCCGTTTTGCAATCATTACAATACTCTGGGTCATGTTAAGGACCGATGTTTTAAGCTTCACCCTGAACTGCGAGAAAAATATGCTCGCAATAAAGGGAAGACTCCATCTCGCACTGCGGCTATTGCAGAAACCACTCCTGCTCCTACTCCGGACCTTCTCGAACTCCAGGCTCAGATGGGACAGCTTCAGTCTCAACTAGGGACTCTCCTTCAGCAAGGTTCTCTCTCTGGCACCACTCCTACTACTACTGGCCTCAGGTACTCCTGTTGCTCTTCATGTTAGGTGTGGAAATCCCTCTTGGATTATGGATTTCGGTCCCAATGAACATATGACTGGTGAGCCATATCCTTATTCTCTTTTTCTGGTGCTCTCAAATTCCAGTCTGTTTGTATTGCTGAGGGGTCTATTCTTAATGTCAGAAGCACATGCGATGTTTGCCTTTCTCCTAATATTATAGTATCATTTGTTCTTCATGTTCTCACCTTCTCTCATAATCTCGTTTCTGTTAGTCGTCTTGCTAAATCCCTTAATTGTGCGGTTGTATTCTTACCCGGTTCTTGTTTCTTGCAGGATCATATTTCGAAGAAGATTTTTGGCATGGGATATGAGCGGGATGGCCTCGACTATTTTGGTGACCCTCCTGGTGGGCACGTGTCGTCATCTGGTCTTCAGGTGTCTGTTTTTCCTGAATCTGAGTCTTTTAATTTTTCTTTAGAGTTTTTACATTTGTGGCACGCCCGCTTGGGCCATGCAAAACTTTAAGTATCTTTGTCAACTTTTTCCATTATTAAATAAAGCCTGCCAAAAGTTTAAATTTTATTGTGTGGTGTGTGAATTATCAAAATATATTCGCTCTAGCTATATACCTCGCATGCATGGTGCACCATGTGCATTTGATATTATTCATTCTGATATATAGGGGCCCTCTCCTGTTACTGCTATGTCTGGGCATCGTTATTATGTAACCTTCATTGATGACTATACACGGTGTACTTGGGTCTATTTACTAAAGAAAAAATCTTAAGTGTTTTCCTTGTTTTCCAATTTCTTGACCATGGTTAAAACTCAATATAACACTGTTGTTCGTGATCTCCGTTCTGATATTGGTCTAGAATATATCACTAATGAGTTTTGAGTAGAACTTAATAAGTCAGGTATCCTTTAGCAACTCACTTGTCCTTACACCCCAAAGCAGAATGGTGTGGTAGAATGCAAAAACCGCTCCATCATGTTTGTTGTTCAGTGCTTCTTATGTGGGATGCATGTTCTTAAATATTTCTGCCATATAGTAGTCCTTACTGCCAATTTCCTCCTCAACCGAACTCCAAGTCGTGTCCTACAAGGAAAAGCACCTCTGCAATTTCACCAGCCCGAAAAACCCTTTTCCTGATATTGCCTCGTTTCTTTGGGTGCACATATTTTGTCTAGAATTGAATCCCTTCTCGCACTAAATTAGACAATAAGGCTGTCCGATGCATCTTTCTTGGCTATTCCACTATGTCTAAAGGCTACCGCTGTTATGACCCCACCACTCGCCATATGTATCACTCTATGGATGTAACCTTTATGGAAGACACTCCTTATTTTGCCGAATCTTCACAGGCTTCCGATTCTCGCCATATGTATCACTCTATGGATGTAACCTTCATGAAAGACACTCCATATTTTGCCGAATCTTCACTGGTTTCCGATTCTCCTCTTCGAAGATTCAAGTTTGCTTCCACGACCGGTTCCCTTGTTTGATTCCTCTCTGGAGGCTTCCTCCACCCTTCCTCCTGTTATCACCACAACTCCTACTCAGGTGTACTCTCGTCGCCCTCCTACTCAGACTCCGATGCCGATATCTTTGTCGGAATCTAGTAATGACTCTTCTCCTTTACCTTCTCGATATCCCTCTAGAATTCGTAGGCCTCCTAATCGTTATGGTTTTTCTGACAAACTAATCATCCCATTGCGCAATATGTTTCTTATAAAGGTCTTTCATCTTCCTATTCTGCATTTCTCAGTCAGGTTGACTCCACCTCTATCCCTCGGTCTGTTTTATGAGGCCCTTCAGGATCCTCAGTGGGTGGCTGACATGCAATTGGAGATGCATGCCCTTCAACGCAACCAGACTTGGGAACTTGTTTCATTGCCTAAGGGTGAGAAAACAGTTGGCTGCAAATGGGTATTCAATGTGAAATATCAGGCGGATGGTACAATTGAAAGGTACAAGGCTCGTCTCGTTGCTAAAGGGTTCAGTCAAATCCCTGGCAAAGACTTCAATACTACTTTTGCACCAGTGGTTAAATTGACATCTGTTCGCCTAATTATTTATCTGGCCGCTTCCCATTCATGGCCTTTACATCAAATGGATGTAAAAAATGCATTCTTGAATAGTGATCTGAATGAAACTATCTATATGGATCCACCACCGGGTTTTCGGGCTGAGGGGGAGTATTCAGGGAAGGTCTGTTGCTTGCAGAAATCTTTGTATGAACTGAAGCAATCGCCTTGGGCATGGTTTAATCGCTTCAGCAGTGTTATTATTTCTCTGGGATTTACTCGGTGTCATTTCACACCTGGTTCACTCATTGTCGTCCTGATGGCTGGTCTGTGATCGTTTTAGTATATGTGGACGATATCACTATTACAGGTGATGATGCGCTGGGTATAATCAAAGTTAAGAAAGCTCTGGGTGAGTCCTTTGACATTAAGGACTTGGGCCCTCTTCGGAACTTTTTTGGGATAGAGGTTGCACGTTCTCGTCAAGGAATTTCATTGTCTCAAAGGAAGTACACTTTGGATCTGCTCAACGATACTGGTATGATGGGATGTCGACCAGCCTCTACTCATATGGATCCGAATCATAAGTTGTCAAATGAGTCTGGGGAACTTCTACCTGATGCATCAGTGTATCAATGACTTGTTGGTCGTCTTATTTATCTGACCAACACTTGACCCGACATCACGTTTGCTGTAAGTGTTGTGAGCCAATTCATGCATGCATCTCGCTCTTCTCATCTTGATGCGGTTAATCATATACTTCGGTATCTCAAAACGTGTCCAGGTCTCGGGTTATTTTACTCTGCAGGAATTCAATCAGGAGTGTCTTGTTTTACTGATGCAGACTATGATGGCTCCAAAAGTGATCGTCGGTCCACGACTGGTTTCTGTACTTTTTATGGTAGTCATCTTCTCTCTTGGAAGAGTAAGAAACAAGCCGTGGTTTCTCGTTCTTCTGCAGAGGCAGAGTATCGGGCTATGGCCCAAGGAACATGTGAACTCCTTTGGTTACGTTCAATACTGAAAGAGTTGGGGTATCCGATTGTGGACTCGTCTACATTATTTTGTGATAATAAATCTGCGCTTATGCTTGCCTTTGACTCAGTCCTTCATGAACGTAGTAAGCATATTGAAGTTGATGTTCATTTCATTAGAGAAAAGGTTCGAGCAGGAATTATCATCCCAGAGTTTGTGCCTTCCTCTAATCAGACAGCTGATATGTTTACAAAGTCTGTGGGTCCCTCTCTCCTAAAGTCATCATTAGTCAAGCTGGGTCTTCTTGATATCTTTGCTTCAGTTCCAGCTTGAGGGGGAGTGTTGGAGATAATTATTCTTTGGATAAGATTTCAGTCAACATAGAATTTATTAGGATCTTATCTTGTGGTTTGATTGTGATTTGATTTGGTGATCTTGTCTCCTTTTTTTTATTTCTTTCCTTTTTTCTATTTTTCTTTCCTAACCTTGTAACTTTGTTTGTGTATATAAACAGACTCATAGCATGAATAAAATCATAAGAAATTATTCCCCATTGGTTTTCTTCTCATGCCATAATGTCGTTATCAATGCACTCAATAACTACTAATCAACTTAGTTGTGCTTTGCAGGTTTAAAAACTTTTTTCTGCCCTTGTGACACAGTTTCAAAGATTGCTACCGTGACAACTAACAGGCACATGTGTAAGTAGCTCTAGATATATATATATATATATGGAAACTGGATTGCCCTATGACTGCACATAGTAATGAGTATACTTCACAGTTCTATTTCTTCTCCTTTGTAGTTTTCAAATTTAGCATCCAAAGTTGATAGTTCAGACATCAAAGGTTCTTGGGATTTGGGAGATGAGTCACTAATTTGCTGTCAATGATTGCCTTACTATAATCATTAGAACACATTCTCTAATATTCACATGCCTGTAGCACGTATGACGATGAGTACACGATGCAGCTCTATTAGTTTTGGCTAGTCTATATGTAAAATAGATAGTGCATGGAACTTTCCATCATATCTAAAGTCTGATTGAAGAAGTTTCTATTCCAATGAGACATCAAGCAATGTCCTACAGCAATTTAGACCTGGTCTCACTCAATTTTTCATTTTATGTTGAACAGATTCTCCTATCTGTGGCTATGTTAAAATTTGCAAGCGTTGCTAGAGAACAGTTTTCCTCTCTACTAGATAGAACAGAGCCTACCAAGGCCCTTGTGGCCTAGTGGTGTGACCACCACTTCTTCTTTGGAGAGGTGGGGGGCTCAATTCTCCTTAATGGGGAGAGTGGAGGGTGTTGCCCAAAGTTGGGCCTTTGTCATGCCCCTCTTTGCCCCTTGTACTTGCAAGAATGATTTGGAATCTTTTTGGGCTTGTAATTGAGTTGGGTTGGGTTGGGTTGTGTGCTTGTCCATAGGTAGATAAAAAAAAAGATATAACAGATCCACCTTTTCTGACTGTTGTTTTTTCTTCCCCTTGGAGTAATATGTTTGAATAATGAGAATAAAATTTTTGGCGTAAAATGCTACTCCCTTTGTCCCATATTTAGAGTCTCTTTTGGGAATTCCAACTATTTAAGGGGGCATCATTGTTTATGGTGAAATTTTCAACTTTCCAATATTGTCCATTTTTGAATTTCAAAATTCTAGTGTCATGTCAAAGAAATAGAGGGAATAATTGTATATAATCAAGGGCAAAATTGGAAAATGTGCATTAAAGTATATTGACTTTTCAAAGAGGACTCTTAAAATGGGACTTGAAAAAATGGAATCAAAGACTCATGGGACGGAGGGAGTATTTAATTTTCCCTCTAATTTTATCGTAGACAAAGCTATTGGAGGTAAAAAGAAATAAGTAATAGAGCAGATTATTTTCATTTTGGGAGATCAGTAGATATTACAGCATGAATATTTCCTACACGTTCCAGTAGCATAATGGGAGTGTGAGAGTTCTAGAAACATATTTTAAATTAGTGTGTCCTAACGGTGAAAAGAGCTTTACTGTATAATGTCCTTGTCCTGGTCATTTCTATCCAGTTTCAAACTTAACCAAATACTAGCAGTGAAGCCCTGATTGGAAGTTCTTACTTGCAAGTTGCAAATGTTCATACATACCATTTGGCTTGTGGAGTGTAGATATAATTCTGGTCCATTTTTCTCGGAATTCTGGCTGTAGATGCTTCCTTTCTAGAAACATTTTTTTTCACTTTCTTCTTTCTGCTTCAACTGCAATCCCGCAGCATTCCTTTATGTCACTCATGTTTTTGTACTATTTAAAAGCTTGCGCTTAAATGTTTGCATTTGTGATTATCAGCTTCAGCAGAAGCTTGTAATGAGCTAATGGCTTATTCATTGATATTGTCGTGCTGTTGCTATACTTGTTGCATCAGAAGGAAACTACGCAAGACACTAAACATCACGGTAACTCCTCTATGAACTGCTGCAACCCTTGTCTTTGTGTGATGCATATTCTCCTGTAGACATGAAGTTACTAATTCTCTCTCCCTCACTTTCTCATATCAAGGATGCCTGAAACTGCGGTTGATGGATCCTTATAAGCGTTGTTTTTGTTGTCAAACCAACTTTGGTGCCTCTCCATTCATAGTTGCCATCATTTCCACGATTTTGTTGCTTTCTGGACCATCCAGTTTCGTATAAGATGATCTAGAGTCGATCATTTGACCAATTGTTTAGTTAATCATATAAACAATTGTGGAGTGATCCGTTTACTTTTTTACCTCATGAACCTTTACGTTCCAAATGAAGTTCAAATGGGACATAGTGGTACTACCGGTCAAGTTTGGGCCCACAACAAATTGTTCCAACTTGTTTTCATGTTCATTGGGGAAATTATCTTATTTTCTGTTTGCAGGGAGGCTTGTTTGATGATTTTCTTTCTCATTTAATGTGTTGCTGTTGTGCCCTTGTCCAAGAATGGCGGGAAGTTGAGATCCGTGGGGTTTATGGTATGTTCTATGCAACAATGGCTAGCTGCAGTTTTTCCGGAACACCACCAGTTCTCTTGGGCTTTGTTTGGTTTGTGAATTATAGAAGGAAAGTCATAGCAAAAGGAAAACAAGAAATAAATTAGTTCCTTTTTGTTTTCCTCCATGCTTAAAACACATGAGAAGTTAAAAGTCGGTTAAAATATAATCATAACTTAAGAAAAAAGGGGAGGAAAGTGACTAGCAAACTTCAATATCTTAAATTTACTTATCAGTATATTTTCTTTTTGCTCTTATTTTTCTCACTATTTTTCTTAGTTACCAAACAATGAAAAATATTTTCCTTTCTTTTCTCACGCTACATCTATGAACCAAACAAAGCCTTTAAGTAAACTTAGTTGAGCCTTCCAAATTTCTCTGTCCTCGTATGGTTGAGGATACCAAATCGTATTGCATCATGTTACTTCGATGTTTTTTTTTTTGTTGCCTTTTAAAACACATGTTGGTTTCAATTCGATAGAATAAAAGCATTTGTCTTGTAGTTGATGTATATATATTTAAATACAACTTGCAGGTCCCGAGAAGACAAAAATCAGCCCTCCACCCTCACAATACATGGAATCCTAATGTATAAGGGATGAAAGATATTGTTTAGTTCTTTAAAGATTTCTACTACGTATAATTTTAGGCGTTGCACAGTACTAGTGGCTAGGTATCATTTTTACTTTAAGCTTGTATTGTGATTTTTTTTGTGCTATTGGTTGATGTATCTGTAAAGTAGGTAGCTTTGTTTTTTCCAGAACAGTATGTGTTTCACAGACTAACTTTTAGAAGGGTTTAATGTTATTCACTTTTATTTGGTTTATATGCTCGATTTGATCAATCATTTCCTCATGAGTAATGCTACACCCACATCCATTTCACATCCAAAAATTCATAAACACTCACAATCATTCTGGTGGATTTCACAGTGTTTCCCAGGAGTGATTGTGAGTTTTTGGGTGTGAAGTGGGTGTGAGTCCAGCATTACTCTTTCCTCATTGACTGTTGTGAAATTTGTGATAAAGTATTGATCAGAAAATAGTCGTGGTGAGGCTTGAAGAGGTGGTGTTTGATGCCGCTTCTCATTACTGACTTTATTTATTCAAAGAAATGGCTGTTTGGTGAATTATGGTTTTTTTTTTTTTAAAAATAAAAAGTGCGTTTAAATGTGCAAATACGTATGGTGGCAATATCAATCTTGAAAAGGGTAATTGTGTGTAATTTTGTTATTGAATTTGGATTAAATGACATTAATGTATAAAATAAGGGATCAAAGAGTAATTGTATGCAAATAGTTCATAAGTTATGGGGAATGCAAAATCATCATTTCAAAAAGTCAATATTTTTGGCTTCTCCAAATGAGCATTTTAGAGATATACTTGTCAAGAAGTTAAAAATGAAAGTTCACCAAACGAATTCCACTTTAGTAAATGAATTTTTTCTACCAGAAACTCATTTCCAAAGGTTTCCAAACACTTAGCTGTTTTCTTGCTCAGTAGTTTATAGTATGTTTGATTGTAATTTGAATATAAATACTCTTCTTGTTCACAAATTTGCCTAATTGTTTTTAGTAAATTCCATCATCATAAATAAGTCTGAATCTTCCCCCAATTTTTTTTTTTAAGAAAATCTTATTTCTATTTTTTGGCTATTTTTTTTTAAAAATTTTTTCTTGGAATGAAAAAAATTGTTAAATTTAACGAATATACTTGAGCACAATTATTATTTTTTTTTTCGAAAAAAGGATAAGTCTAGGATTTTCTTTTGATCAATAATGGATAGTCTGAGATCATTATCTTTAACTATAGGAAATTTCAGTCAAAATTATGATAAAATAGACTATTTGGGTCTTAAGTCCAATCCACGTTTTTAAATTTTTTTTTTTTTACTTGGATTAAATATTTTTTATCTACCTGTAGTTAAGTCCATTTTTACTTTACCCTCTTGCGATTCAAAAGTGGACACTTACCCCCTTGTGATTTTAGACTAAAGTGTCGCTACTAAGATTATCTTCAAATAGTCTCACATGAGGATTTATTGTTAAAATTAGACCCACATTGGAGAGTTTTAAGTGTCAAAAATTAATCTCACATAGGCAGAGTAATACCCCAAAATTAGCTCCCCAAAGAAGTTAAGTGTTGAAAATTAGCCCCACATTAGTGAATTAAAATGGCAACATTATATCTACATAAGGGATTAACCCTACAATTAACCTCACAAGGGGGGTTAAGTATCAATATTTATGGCTAATTTTGGAATTTTCATCAATTTGAGGAAAATCTTAATAGTTTCACTTTAGTTCAAAACCACTGAGGGATTAAGTGTGAAGCACAAAAGTGAAAATGGGTCTAACTACAGAGGAAAAATGTATTTAACCCTATTTTATTTATTTATTAGTAAAAATGTCTCTCAACCTTAATTTTGTAACTTAAATCAACTTAGCTAGGTCGAGTTGGTCAGAGCATTTGGCTTCACTAAGGGAGGTCATGGGTTCAAAACCCTCAGGGGTGATGCAAGATAGTTGAGAGGAACGAACATCAAGACAAATGGAAAATTTCGAACTTGATGTGGGATCGATCCTATTGCTAGCTTGATCCCTAATTTAACTATTGTATATGATATAGGGTCAGAGCACGTACTCAAAGATTTACCCCATTATTCTACTCCGCTAGAACTTTTAAAGTATTAGAGAGAGAGAGTTTAGAGAATAATACCAAATATATATTATTGACTTGTGAATCAGCCTTATAACTTATGATCTTTTTTATGGGCTATCAAAGATTTAATAACACAAGGATTTGGTTTAATCAAATTTGTTTTAATCAAAGACTTTTGACGAAAGTTACAAACGAGTTGTCCATTCAACTCAAATCCCTCCGATATCAAGGACTTTGTTTTTACCAAGAAATTAAGAATCAAAGAGTGTTCCCTATCCCAATTTTGCGCCCCCCCCCCCCCCCCCCAAAAAAAAAAGAAAAAAAACAGAAGAAAAAAAGAATCAAGAGTGTCCAAACAGACCCTTAATCAAGTGACTCGCCACGCATGCAATTGTAGGGTACGTTTGATAAAACTGAAAATTAAGTACTGAAAATTAAGGGTATGTTTGATAACCCAATTAAGTGATGAAAATGAAAAGATTCAGCACTTATTCTTTTTCAGTGCGTTTGATAACTTACCACTTAATTGGAAAAGCAGCCAAAAAACCTACTGAAAACTTTAAGTGAATAATTTCTACTGAAAATAATCACTGAATGCATTCTATTTCAGTAGTTGAAGCACTGTTTTCAGTATTACAAATTCAATCACTTAAAATTTTCAGTACTTAAAATTCAGCACTTAATTTTTAACACTTAATTTTCAGTTTTATCAAACGCACCCTAAGTGTTGAATTTTAAGTACTGAAAATTTTAAGTGCTTGAAGTTTTATTCCTTAAAATAGTGTTTTAACTATTGAAGTAGGATGTATTCAGTGATTATTTTCAGTAAAAAAATTTCACTTAAAGTTTTCAAAGGTTTTGGAGCTACTTTTTCAATTAAGTGGTAAGTTATCAAACGCACTGAATAAGTGCTAAATCTTTTCATTTTCAACACTTAATGGTTATCAAACACACCCGTAGTCATTGTTCACTTGCCTAACATTATCCCACTTTTACAAATCCACATACAAATACTGTACAGCTCACACTCCCTACTAAATAAGGCTCTGTTTGGTCTTATCTGCCCAATCTCATCTCTCCTTCCCCTCAATCCAAATCACCAAAACACAGAGGAGAGAGAAAGTTATAACTAGGGTTTCCACAGAGAGAGAGAGAGAGAGAGAGAGAGAGAGAGGAAGCAAAAACAATGTCGTCGTCGAAGAAGATCACCTTGAGGAGCTCCGATGGCGAGTCGTTCGAGGTCGACGAGGCCGTAGCGGTCGAGTCACAGACGATCAAGCACATGATCGAGGACGATTGCGCCGATAACGTCATCCCTCTGCCCAACGTCACCAGCAAGATCTTGGCCAAAGTGATCGAGTACTGTAAAAAGCACGTCGAAACTCCCAAGACCGAGGATCGTGCGGCCGAGGATGAGCTCAAGGCTTGGGACTCTGATTTTGTTAAAGTCGATCAGCCTACTCTCTTCGATCTCATTCTGGTTTACCATCTCTCATCTCTCTCTCTCTCTCTATATATATATATATATACACACACACATGTGTATCTGTTGAGTTTTTTTTTGTTTAAATGAATATTTTAGGAGTTTCATTCTGTTTGTAATTGCTATTTAGTGTTGATTTGTTTCGCTATATTATGGATTAGTTATTCGAACCCGCCCCCCCCCCCCCCCAACCCCCAAAAAAAAAAGAAAAAAAAAAGGAAACTAAAGCTAGCTTTTTTGGTATTACAAGTTCCATTATCTTCTTAATTGGTTAGCTTCCCAAAAAAGGAGATGGGGAACAAAACCGTTGTCATCATCTGATTGTTCACAGATTTTAGCTTATGGCCCTGTTTGTTACAGCTTATAAGCTGCAAATTCTAAGCTCATATGAAGTGTTCGGTGTGACTTGTAGCTTAAGAACTTATAGTTTTTTTTAACTTATTTAAGGCTCAAAAGCCAACTTATTAGAAGGTGGGTTGAAGGTACTTTTTATTTAATTTAATAAATTATTTGTCATTTAATGATTCTTTTATTGTACAACCTTTTCCTTTATTCTTTTTTCTATTGACATCAATTAACCCAACTATATTAAACCCCTCACTTGTTCAAAAACTCAATCATTTAGACCAAAACACAAAAAAACTCTTATCATTATTCATCTTCTCTCACATATTAAAAATTAATTAGTTGAGATGTGTAACTTAAAGTTCACATATTTTCAACAATTAAATAGTTCTTAAATTATACCTAGACAACTTTTAAGGGCATTTTGGCCAATTACACAATAAATAAGCTATTTGGCATCTTATTTACCAAACACCACTACAACTTAATCACTGATTTTAAAAAGCTGCACCAACCAGCCAACCAGGTTCACAACTTATTTTGAGTTCTAAAAGCTATAATCTATATAATAAAGCTGCAACAAACAGGGCCTATGTATTTTCATATTTTTCTGTGTGTAGATACCCCCACCTCCCCCCTCTCCCCCCCCCCCCCCCCCCCCCCCCCCAAAAAAAAAAAAAAAAAAAAAAAAAACCCCCTCAAATAATTGAATCTTTTATATAGCAGATGTTCATCAGTACTTGCATCATCTAGTTGATGGGCTAAGTTGAACATGGATTTTCTGTAAGTCAAGCCATTGTTATGTTGTGGGCAGCATTGTGTTGTATGTCTCTTGAACTGATCGTACTTGGTAGTACTTGAACTAGAATCTGTTAACTGAATGATAATGTGACAATATGCAAAGTTGGTTTGTCATTTAATACAAAAAGTGGCTTTTAATGGAGTAATACTATAGTTGGAAAATAGTCTCTTGTATCATTACTTGCACTCTCTCTACCCAATAGAATATATCAGATTTTTTGGTATTTTTAAAGTTGATTTGGATACTTGGTATTATTTTTATTACTGGTTTTAGTCCAATGAATAATTTCTCCCAACACCCCTCCCCTTTTCCAAAAGAGAAGAAAAATAGAAGAAAGGGGTTATACGGTAATTGAAGTTGAGATAACTTGAAGTTCGTTTTGTTTTGGTACCTTTTTCTAGTCTAGTAATGATACAAGAGGGGGGCTTCTTTTAGTTGGTCTACAAATCTATTCGTTCCTTTTCTTCTTCTTGGTGATTTCATTTTAATAAATAGTCATGTTTCAAATCACCAAGGGCCTGTTTGGTTGCACCAGCTGTCCATTTTGTTGAATCATTCTATTTTAAATTAGTTCATTTGGAATTTGTAGATTCTTAAATGACTTCATTCTAATTTATGTACCTGTTTGGTTGGTCAAAATGTACCCTAATGACTTGATTCCAATTATCTAAAGTTTGTCTACCATCAACTCCGTTGAAATTCGATGAAGTTCACGTAGCCGCTTTGTACACCAATGCAACTTATGGTGGGTGCATAAATGGTGAACTTAAGATTGGTTTTTCTTGGTGTAATACTTCAGTTTCCTGGATTGGCACTTCATGATTTCACGAGGTTTGTATGGATTTCTGTTGTTTTCAAATTCCCAAGTAAACGTATTCTTAGCATTTAGTATTACTTCCTTGCCATGTTTGTGCGGTTTGTCTAGTCATGCATTTCTTGTTGCTTGCTTGTCAGGGCACTCTCTCTCTCTCTATCTCTATCTCTCTCTCTCTCTCTCTCTCTCTCAATTGTTTGAAACTTGCCTTAAACTCCTCCTTCGCGAGTGGTTCTCACTCTTACCTATATGTTTTATAAACTTATTGTCGGTCCTGTACAGGCCGCAAATTACCTGAACATCAAGAGCCTACTGGACTTGACATGCCAGACGGTCGCTGATATGATAAAAGGGAAGACCCCAGAGGAGATTCGCAAGACATTCAACATCAAGAATGACTTCACCCCTGAAGAAGAGGAAGAGGTTCGTAGGGAAAACCAGTGGGCATTTGAATGATAATTCGGACCTGATCGAAGCAATAGCCTAGGTTGTACAAGGGTTTTTGTGAACAGTTTATTTAAGTGCTGTGTGACTCTATCATTTACCAAGTACAGTTGCTCTTTGAAATGTTAATAACAGCTGGGTTGTGGTTAGGGGTGGCCATGGGTCGGGGTGTGACCCCCCACCCGGCTATCCATCCAAATCCCATCGGGTGATGAGTGTAGCATCCGTCATCCATCTGTAAAGTCGGGTGAAACCGATCCATCGGTTTCGGGTGGAGTCGGGTTGGTTTCGGGTGAAACCCGACAAAGAGCATACAACATGCTGAAATACTTTTTATAACCTATTTGTACAACCTGTTTTCCACTTTTTTTGTAAACTTTTACAATAATAATAACTTATGAGCCATTTTATTATAATCCCACATCAAGTAACCATACAAATTACAATAACAACATCAAATTCATAAAAGACTTGAATAAAAAACAAAAACAAAAAGCAAAATAATAATAGTAATACTAGAAGTCTAGCATAAGTCTTAAAAAAAATAAAGTATTTATATTAGGGGATGTATGTAGCAAGTCCGGTCGGGTGGAGTCGGGTCAATTAACACATAAAACCGACATCCGACTCGAAGTTGGTCGGGTCTAACAATTGGAATCCGTGACTCAACCCGCAACTTATACAAACCGACTCGAAAGGCTCGGGTTGGTCGGGTCGGGTTTCACAGGTCATCGGTTTTTTTGGCCAGCCCTAGTTGTGGTGGGTTACCCATGTTTGGATGCTTGGATATACAGGACTGTACGAGTGCATATACTGGTGTTTGGAAAAGCTTGTGTAAGCATTTACACCTTTGTTTCAAATCTTTTTTTTTTTTTTGAATGAGTGGCTGCCTGTGCTTTCTGGTACTAGTTTTAAGAGTTCGGCCATGGCACGAGCTTAACTTTTTCCAAGTGGATCCATGTTTATGCAGGAGTGACTTCTCTTGCTTTAGTTTTGTGATATCTTTCGTCTTTCACTTGACAAACTCATTACGCTCTGAGCAAAAAAAAAAAAAACACATTACGCGGATTCCAAGTTTTAGCAACCCAGTGGTATCAATTTTGCAAGGCACAATGGAATGGATCATCTCTCTCTCTCTCTCTCTCTCTCTCTCTCTCTCTCCTATTAGCGGATTCCAAGTTTTAGCAACCTAGAGGTATCAATTTTGCAAGGCACTATAGAATAGATCATTTTGCAGGGCACCATAGATCATCCTCTCTCTCTCTCTCTCTCTCTCTTCTTTGTTTTGTAAGTTAAGAGCACCATTTGCTCCTTTTCTATGAATTAGTTCATCTGTATATGCAAAAGATTCATTATTTCTGTCAAGAATCTCATGTTGAGGGATCTTTATACGTAGTCAGCCAGTCTACGGCCCAAGAAAAGAATTTATCTAGGCAGTTTGTCAATGGATTTTTGCTTCTATTCATGAACCAAATGGTACTTGCTTAATTGGCAATATGGCATAGAAACTCAGATCCAATCATACACTAACAAGAAATTGAGCAGAAAGTCTCCCATATGGATACTCGTGAGTTTTAAGGACAAGACAATATCTATCTATCTTCTTAAAAAATCCCTCGTATAAATACTTTTGTAACATAAGGTCCTTCGACTTATTGAATTACAAAATTTGAGGATAAATTTACCCCTCCACCAAATTTGCTATCATCGTCTACTCCATCATCATCCTCATCTCTTCACCAAATTGCAGCTGTCTCATAATCATCTCAACTTGTGGGTGGCAAAAATGTACCAAATAGTAGCCACCCCATTAGCACTTCAACTCGGGTGTGTTAAAAATGTAGCAGATTTGCAAAGAAAGTTATGCAAAAGGTAGAGGGGGGAGGGGGGGTGGAAGCGAAGCAGCAACTGGTGATTCACGTCCAAACGTGACACCCGTGTGAGTAAACTATACAAGGGACCTATCATTAGAATGTTTTAGTGCATGGACTAAACACCAAATATACCTCGTCAAGGTCTTTTGACTAATTAACCACACTGTTTTCAATTTTGTTGTCCCAACTATGCACGCCAGAATGTTTGCCCCTGGCCACTATAATCAACACTTTATCTTGCAATCATTTCATCAGCCAGACCATACTCCGGAAAAAGAATATGCAAGGTAACAAAATGAGAATTGAGAGTATATAGTTACTAATTCTCTTCTTCAATATCACCTTGTTTGATGTCGACACTAACTTAAACCTCCAACTTCAGCAATGAAGGCTAGTTTAACCTAGTGCTCAACGAATTTAGTCCCCGAGCCAGTTCATCCATCACTGTGTTGATCTCCATCATTTTCCATCACCACTTATCTCCATGACCACAACAGAAACTTCCCCAATCCATTCTTCCATTCTTTGCCGCCTTCATGAAAGTAGAATTGAAAATAATCGACAGCAATGAATAAAGACGAAAAATTTGGAGGCACCAGAGAACCATGTGAACGTTTCTACCAAAATTCCATTTGAAGTACGTCAAAAACAGATCAAATAATAAACAATGTTTTATCTGCTGCAATACCCTCTTTTGTCAAACAGTCTGTTATAGAACTAAAACCACAAAAAGTGAGGAGATAGAGTAGACTACAAACTAACTTTTCCAATCTATTATGGCCCGTGGACACCAACTTCGGTTTCCATCTGGTGCAGTGATGCCTTTTTTGACAGTCACTAGTAAACAAGCTTAGTCTCCGAGACACCCATCACCATGTTGATATCTGGGACATTTTCTTCCCATTTATCTCCCAACTTGAAGGAATGTACAATTTCTTTCAAGTCTACAAGATTAAAACCAGGCAATCTTCTAATACCACTCTGCTTCATCGTCTCTTTTATCTTAGCAACATCTTCCCATTGACCGGCTATAGCGTAAAGATTCAAAAGGAGCGCATAACATGAGAAATTCTCAGGCTCTGATTCAATTAAAGCCTTTGCGATTTGTTCTCCCAAAATCAAATTCCCTTGGAAACGGCATGACCCAAGCAATCCAGCACACAATGATGATTCTGGTGACATACCATCATCAATGGGCATGTTCTTTAGTATTTCCACTGCCTTTGGCATCTGACCAATGCTAGCAAAAAGATTAGCCATAAACCAATAATGAGCGAAGCTCGGTTTTATTCTGAACACATCAATCATTTGGGTTACGTAGTTTTTCCCCTCTACCAATAGGCCTGCACGAGCACAAGCACATAAAACACCAATGAACGTAATTTCATCTGGGACTTCTTCTCTTCCGTCTCTCTTCGTATTCTTATGAAAATTTGTATCTCTATCTCCTGAATTTATCCTGCCCACCATTGTTCCATACAGAGCAAGACCATCTTCTGGATTCCCATGAATGCAATGCCCCAAAATCATTGCATTCCAAGAAACCAAATTCCTAACTGACATCCTACGAAATACTATTTGAGCAATGTCCACCCTCCCGCATCTACTATACATATCTATCAAAGCCGTATCTATAACCAAACTCGCGTTCACGAGTGTCCTGACAAAATATCCATGAACAGATTTTCCTTCCTTCAGTCTAGCAGACTTACTACAAGCAGTAAGCACAAGCACAATAGTCGTGTCACTCCCTCTCAATCCCTTTTTCACCATTTCCCTAAACAACTTCAACCCGCAACCGGGATTCCCACCATTAACATACCCACCAATCATGATATTCCAGGAAACCATATTCCTGTAAGGCATTTCATCAAACAACTGATGAGCTCTCTCCAAATAACCAAGTTTGGCAAACCCATCCACAATTGAATTCCAAGACACCAAATCTCGAACAGGCATTTCAACAAGCACTTGAGTAGCAATCCGAATAAGACCAAAACAAGCATACAAATGAATCAAAGAGTTCTGTACAGGCAAAACATTATCAACACCATTCTTAATAGCCTGCCCATGACATTTTTGCCCAGATTTCGCGCAATCCGTCTTCGAGCAAGAACTAATCAATGGTGGAAAAGTAAAACTATTAGGCACAAACCCATTTCTAAGCATTTCAAAATAAAACACCAAAGCTTGTTTAGGGACATTACTGCAAGCATAAGCCTTTATTAAAGTATTTACACAGAATGAATCTGGGTATTGAATAGATTGAAAAATCAAGACCGTGTAATCGAGATCAGCAAAATCAGATGAATGCTTCAAAACTCTGCTAGCAAGAGATGTGTTTAGGAAGAGAGCAGATGTGATCAAATGGGATTGGATTTGGAATAGTTGCTTCAGATTGTGGCATGTTTCGAAGAGCTTGAGAGTTTGGGGATTGAGAAAGAGTTTTGGGTTGTCAAAAGCGAAATCTGAAGATGATGAAGAAGAAGTACATGGAGATGAAGAAGAGATGTTGTTGGGTCTGGACGGGTTTCGAGAGAGAAAAGGGCTCCTGAATCTAAAAAAATCTCGAATTGAGACCCTTGCCATTCATCTATAAGCTGGTTCTTATGATGCAGTTTTGAACTCTGTACTGTTTCCGCCATTAAACGTTCATTCCTCTCTCACTCTCTCTCTGAGCTGCCAAATGTGAAGGTGGGGGCGTTCGTGGGAATAGCATTGTCATCTTAACGACCGCGTTTCTTATGTAAAGAACATTGAACGACGCCGTCCTTCATATGCCGTATATTAGATACATTTTATTATTATTATTGTTAATTTTTTTTTTTTTCTGTAGTAATTGAAATATTGAATAGATTTGGAAAAAAAAACCCTAAAAAATGGAAAGAAAAAGTGAGAAATGAGATGGTGAGAGTGAGTAGAGTGCTTTTCAGGGACGGAGGGGTCGGAATCAGCAAGACCCTCTTAGAGATTTTGGTTTGTCCTCTCTCCAAACAACCCTTGAGGTTAGACCCATATAACCCAGGAACCAAATCTCTCTCTCTCTCTCTCGATCTCGATATATATATATATATGTATGTATCTGAACTGTTGTATTTTTCTTTTTCAGGTTTTGTGAGAAATCGAATTCTCTAATCAGTGATACGATTGGTGTTTCTTATCCTGTGAGTCCTTAATTGTTGTCTTGTCCCATGAGTTTGAAATTTGGCTTTCAGTTCTTTGATCTAGAATTGAATTTGTTGGGTATGTTGGGGGGCTGTGTTAAAATCAGTGGGAGTTTCAGATTTTATAATAATCATTCAACTTTAGGAGTCTTAAAACTATGTATATGTCTAAGGTGATGTTTCTGGAGTGAGAGCCACTGCTTCTAGTTCAACGGGTGTTCAAACAAGCTGAGAACCGAAAATTGACCGAAATCAAACTGACCAAACACTGATTGATTGATATTTTTTTATTTTTTATTTTTTATAAAAGAATACACAAGCTAAAACCGACCGAAAACGGCCTAAACCAAAGCCAAAAAGTCGGATTAAAAACCTATCAAAACCGACTGCGAACCCCTCTAACTGCTTCCAACACGAGTTTGTGTTATGTTTTTCATGCCAATGTTACACAACATCAAAATGCTATGTTTTGTCATTTATGCTCAAGTGGTTTGTGCTATATTTGACATCCAACGAAGCTGTACTTGGAAATTCTGCAACTGCTGTCCAAAACATTAAACCCTATATTTGGGTGTTGCTATAATTTGGCTTAGTATGGGGAATATCACACTTTTGGAGCACCATTTTGTGTTGTTAGTGCCAAATTATTGCGATGGCACCCCAAATAGCGCCCCATTAGAGATGCTCTTACAGGGATGGCACGCCAAATAGCGCCCCATTAGAGATGCTCTTACAGGGGTATTTCACTTTGTGCTATTTATCGTGCTTTTGCCGTAATTTGGCACGGAAAATGGTGCTCCAGTGGTAGCTCACATGCTGTAATTTGGAGATATGCCAAATCACATGCCATACTTGGCACAGGATTTAGCCTGAACCAAAATTTGGCAGCATCCAATCGATAGATATTGCGTTTACGTTTCTGTAGTTGGCAAGAAAAATGGTGCATTGGTGTCCCAATATTGTACTGTACCAGTGGCATGTTAAATACTGCACAAACCATTGGAGTAGAAATGTCAAAGTATATCATTCAGTTGTACTTGTGTGGCATGTTAAATACTGCACAAACCATTGGGGACCGTCCAACACTCTATGGCTTGATGATGATGCATTGTGGTATATTGGGGAATTAATTGTAATACACTCCTCGACTATCTATGGGCTATTAGTACGTAACCTTGTATCTCGATTATTTGTTCAATAGGTAGTGGATGGAATCCCTTGCCTTGTGCCGAAGGATGGAAAGATGATTGAAACCGATGATGCATCGAAAGTCGAAACCTAATGGGGTGCTTTTGATTCACAAACCCTAAACTGATATGAAAGACGAACGTAAGATCATGGAAGAGGGAAATGGAGGAGGTACAGCGCTTGTGCTGAATTAATAGATTTCATTGTTGTGCCTCCAGGATATACTTATCCCCATTATTTTTAGTTAATATCTTCAAGATCTTTGTATCAACTTCACAGCCTTTAATATAAAATCTTCTTTGCAATTTACAGTTGTTTGTATCCTGTCAGTAATTATTCAAAGTAATGTTTATAATGCTTGGACTGACTGATTTTATGCTCCAAAAACCACAATCTTGTTCATATATGAGCTGAAGTTAGTCTAGGACCTCTTGACATTCATTAGCTTTCTTCTCTCAAGGGGAAAAGGTTCTACTATCACATACAAATACATGTATGTATATATAGTCGATTTGTAGCCGCTTAACCAACTCGATCGGGTTCATGTCCTGTCTTCTGTTCTGCTTCCACGCTGAGCAACGAGATAACACATTACTAGCAACAAGCTGTTTCGTATAATTTGTAAACTTACCAAAAATCTAACAGAAATGTTTTAGCTCTGTAATGAACCAATTGTGTTATAAAAATAAAAATAAAAAATGGTGTCCTCATTTAGTATTTTCATAGGTGCAAAGGGGCATAGAAGAATCAAAGTGCAACCATGTTTTTAGATGATCGTAGATATGATATAGTGAGCAAGATGAAGGGGGGATTGAAAACCTCTCGCATAGGATTATAACTCGTCGAGGCACTTTGAGGGTGATTAGTTGTGTGTTCTCTCTCTCTCTCTCTCTCTCTCTCTCTCTCTCTCTCACACACACACACACACACACACACACACACACACACACAAACACATGCACGCGCGCACACAGAGAGATGTATGAGGATCAACTACGACTGATAATTATAGATCTGCAAACAGAATCAAGAGGCTGAGAGAGTCTGTTAAGAGTGTTGGGTAGTATTTGGTTTAAAAAAATGCTAGAGGCACAAGTCACAACCCACTCTCACAATTATCTCTATCTCTCTCCTGGGTGGCATGTGGGGTCTGGCTAATTTCAGTGGACCCCATGTGCCACCCAGGAGAGAGATAGAGATAACTGTGAGAGTGGGTTGTGCCCCCAAAAGCATTACACTTTGGTTTATATGCATAACGATGTTTTTGCTTCAGTTGAGATGATAATACAGAGATGTTTATGTAACCAATTCTGAACCAATGTTTGGACTTATTTATTTGTTTTGAGTTTTGAGTATAAGTATCCAATTGGATTTTGATTTTTTGTACAATTTGGTCAATCCTCGAATTCTTTACCTGAGCCACAAACTTCAACCTCTCTGAAAAGAATAATGCTTATGCTCTTCTCAAATTATATTGTTATACCACATGCTATTGCATTTGGTAGAACTCACAAAGCATTTGGGAAGCATAGATTACTCCTCTGGAAAAATGTGATGTATGAACTCTCCTCCACAGATGATATCCCACTTTTTGCATTTTCCAGTATAGAAAAAATTCAAACAAGATTATAAATAATTGCAACTAAGTTGGTTCCTCAGTGTGTGTGTGTATGTGAGAGAGAGAGTCTGAGAGAGAGATCACAATAAGCAATTAAGCATTGTAAATCAGTCAATCTAGTTCGACTTTAGTACCCGGATTTTTAAAGTTTAAACAAAAACAAAAAAACAAAAAAAGTTCCGTTGCCGGGAATCGAACCCGGGTCTCCTGGGTGAAAGCCAGATATCCTAACCGCTGGACGACAACGGATGTTGATGCTTTATTTTCTTATTTGCATATATAATCCATATTTAACTTCAATACATGGGTAAAAAACATCCCCCACTACTCAAATTATACACGTTTTTACAATTACCCCAAACTTTTAGAAGTTACAATGTTCCCCGCAAACTTTAAAACGTTAAAATGTGTCCCTTGAACTATCGTCTGCATTGCAATGTCTCCCCTGAACTATCTTTTCGTGTTGTAATATCAACTCGGTCATCACATTTCTTGAAAGGAATTTACTCATGTAGGATGTACATGCCAAATTTCAAGGGCATTTATGATTTCACCTTTCACTCTAAATTAATAATCACAAATATCATGAAAACTCAGTTAATTTCGCTGGGCTACCTTTTCTTTAATTTGTTAATTTATCGTGTAGTAAGAAAAAGTTGGATTTTTTATGATTGTTAATTTATAAGGGGATGGTGAAATGTCATAAATGTTTTTGAAATTTAACATGTGCGTCCCACACGAGCAAAATCTATCAACTTTTTTTTTTTTTTTTTATGAAATGTGATGACAGGGTTGACATTGCAACACCAAAGATAATTTAGGAGAACATTGCAACACAGACGATAATTCAGGGGGACATTGTAACTTTTTACAATTCGTGGTGTGAATTTCAAAAACATGTATAGTTTGTGAGGGCAAAATGCTTTTTACCCTTAATTCATTGCACATCCAACTTTTAAAAAGGGTAAATTATACCTTGCCTCCCTAAAGTTTGGGGTAGTTCCACTTCACCTCCCTAGACTTTCATTCTAAACACTTCACCTCTCTATACTTCTACAAGTGTTTCAAAGTGATCCATTCAGCCTATTAGATATTATAGTTAGAACCCTAGAAGTCTTGATAATAATATTAAATCCCCAAAAGATTTAGTAATTTATAGATTTGTTCTTTTCTTTTAAGTTTCTTTACAAACTTGTACCTATCTACTTATTCTAGTAAAAGATTCCGCTTTAATTGGTATCAGAGACTGGTTCGCAGCTTGGTTACCTATTATATGAATATTGGATATACAGAAGAAGTAGAGTCTAATAACTTAAATAATTCAACATAGTTACAAATTGATATATACAAAAATACCAGGTCAAAGTCAAGCCTCACCACCTCAGCAAAGAGAAGCCAAGTCATCTTGAATCTGGGCTGACTACTTAACCATCCCAGGCCATTATGTAGAACCACTCGGTGCGGTCCACAGCTCGGAATTCGTCCCAGGCTGGCTCCATATGTACGCATTCCAAGAAGGTGTAATTGCTTGCCCAGCAAGCCTCCGGACAGTTTCCTATCCTAGCTGAATTACTATTAAGAAGAGCAAGTAGTTTCCTAATTAGGAAACTCTCCTTAAATCATATAAATCAGTTGTAATCAGATTGGGCTTCCTAATCTGTAAACTTACCTTGTATGAGTGGACTCGTGCACCTATAAAAGAGGCCCCTCACCCCTCCTTGTCAAAGGGTAGGATTCCTAACCGAGAGAATAGAAAATAACATCACTATTACGCATATACCCGGTCGATTTCTGGTAGTGTTGCCCTCCTTGTCGGCTCACCAAACACTACCGGTGATCTGTTAGTGAAAGCGCACCGACGCACCCGTGGACGTAGGTCACCTCATTAACAGGGCTGAACCACCTGTAAATTACCTGTGTTCATTCCTCTCTCTCTAAATCAATGTTTTGAAAACCGAACCGTTCATCGAACCGGCAAAAATGACCGGGTCACGGGTTACCGGTTCAACTGTCGGGTGAACCGGAATCAAACCGTGATGTCACAATTACATAATAAATATTTATTTATAAATATAATACTATTAAAAACCTTAAAAACATGAAAAAAGAAATACCCCAAAAAAAATTGTATTCAAATAATTAACATTTTTTACAAATAAATTTTATTCAAGTTCAAACTTATTCAAGTCTCAGTACTCACAAGTCACTAGTTAGTGTTAAAAGAAGAACTAAATACCTTCAATTTTTCATTTGAATATCACGTACCACTTGGGGGCAAATAAGGAACTTCACAAATAATTTTTTCCATTTTGACCTAAAGCCCAATAGTTGCCCAGCAGCCCATCTTCTCTGAGTATAAAAGCCAGTAGCAAATAAAGAGCGCATGTGCTGCATGTTCTCTATGTATAGAAATCAGTGGAAAATATATATATATATATATGTATAGAGGGATGGACCATGAAGAGAAAGAGAGAGAGATGGCTGATGAAGAGAGATACCAGCGACCTCACAAGTATGCAGATCTGGATTGAGAAATGAGAAAGGCAGATGATCTATAGACTGTTAAATGCCTAAATCTTTGGGAGTTATTTTTTCCCCCTATTTTCCTAAGATATTCACGAATCGGTCGGGGTGCAAAAATCGGAGCTGGTTTACCGGTTCTCCGATTTAACCGCTTGGACCACCGATTTTGGGCGGTTTTTATGCCAATGATGCTTATCGGCTCGAACCAAACCGGAAAATCGACCGGTTGATGGTCTAACCGGTCGAACCGGCCGGTCTGGTCCAGTTTTAAAAACCATGCTCTAAATCATTCTCACCCAAATTTTGGCATCATCAGTTTGGCACCGTCTGTGGGAAACGATTGCTTTCTCAAAGAAACAAATCTTTGACTGATAACTTACCTCCGAAGAAGGGTAATAACACCACTGCTCCAACAGGACCGGTGAACTCACAAGCCGGGCAACCGGCCGCCTCTATGAACTCTGAGTAGGTCACTGCGGCTCTCGAACAACTCCTGGAAGGCCAGTGGCAAACTCAACAGCAGATCAAAGCACTGTTGGCCCGACAGGACAAGCCATCTCAGGTTGACGATCAGCTTGGGAAGAGCGCACACAACTGTGAGCCTGTAAGGGTCCGATGGCGTGCCTACACCGATCCAATATCCCCGCTGTCGTTTAAGCGGTCCATGAACGATGAGCGTAGTAGGGCTCCTGAACGGACCCAACTACGTGCCAGGGCGACCATGCGCCGGACAAGGGATGCCCGGGGAATCATCAACAGTAGACACGCTGCCAGAGGGAAAGAACAAAGGCGAATGGTCCGGGATACGGTTAGATACCCCCCGGGGATCTCAGGCACGCGATTACCCAGAGCTGAAGTCGGGTTTCATCTCCAAGAACAACGCACTTCGAGTAAGAAACCTCCTCGTCTGACCCAGCACATCGCTCATATACGGAGAGGAAGACTAGTTAGAAAGATGTCAAGGCCCAGATTGAGGATCTGCAGAAGCAAATCGAGCAGCTAAGCCGCAAGCCGTGCCATGATCACACTGACACTGAGACTGTGTCCCCCTTTACCATTAGGGTCATAGGGTTCCCCATCCCGCGGATGTTTAAACCACCGCGTCGTGACTCCTATGATGGTTCGGGGAGCCCGATGGATCATGCCCGGTCTTATAAAGCCCAGATGGCGCTGGTCACTACCGTTGACGAACTGCTATGCCTGGCCTTCCCAAGCACTCTCAAAGGGCTAGCCACATAATGGTTCCACGCTCTTAAACCCCGGATGGTTGATGACTTTAAGATGCTGAGCAAACTCTTCATCATCCAGTTCGTAGGGATGCGAGACTGATCTCAACCGAATACCCAGCTGCTAACCGTTAAGCAGCGCAAAGGGGAGTCCCTAAAAGAGTACGTCGATCGCTTCAATCAGTAGAGGCTCCAGATTTGCCAGCTGGATGAAACAGTCGCTATTATGACCTTCTGCTTGGGAGTTCAACACACCAAAGTTGTTACGTCATTCCATCGTGATCGACCGTCAACCCTGGTGGAACTCTCGGAGAGGGTCAAAAAGTACATCGATACAGAGGAATTCCTCAAGACTAAATGCACCAGCTTCGCAAGAGATGAGTCCCCGGGGTCAAAGCGCAAGCGCGAGGGCTCCAAGAAGGGATCGGGAAAGAAATCGAAGCAGGATCAGTAGATAGGTGGTCGGGATCAGGCCCCAATTACCTTCACTCCACATTCTCGGCCTATCCATGGGGTCATGGCCGCCGCAGAAACTCAGAGGCTACTCCAACAACCAACAAAGTTGAGGAGCCGAGCCGGGAAGAGAAGCCAGGACAAATTTTGTCGGTATCACAAAGACCATGGCCATGATACAAAGGACTGTTTCAAGCTTAAGATCGCCATTGATAAACTGATCGAACAAGGTCACCTCAGTGAGTTTGTCACAGTAAATAGGCGACCTCGGCAAGATGCTTGAGTGCCCGAGCCGCCACAACCCCTTGGGCAAATCAACGTGATCTTCGGAGGATCTTCGAGTGGAAGGGATTCACAGTCGGCCAGGAAGAGGCATGCCCGGGCATCCAGGTTGGATGTCTGGTATGTCCAATCCACTAACTCCCCTAGTAGGTTTTAATAGATCAAGCACCCAACCACTCAGGACAATCGAGCTCCTAGTCCTCATGGTGGCTTACCCCCAATAGGTCAACGTACTAGCAAACTTCGTGGTGGTAGAGGTCCCATCAGCCTACATGTCATCTTGGGAAGACCAACGCTCAATAAGGTCAAGGCAGTTGTGTCAACATACAGTCTGGTGGTCAAGTTCCCGACCCCTAACGGTCTCGGGAGCCTACGAGGAAATCAGGCAACTGCCTGGAGCTGTTACGTTAGCTCCCTATATCGGGAAGCCATTGTAGAAACATTGAATGTCCAGGAGATGAACCCGAGGGATAAAAGCGATAGGATGGGCTCCACAAAAGAACTGGAACAAACAGTGCTGGAACCACAACTTTCCGATCGATTCGTCAGCATCGGGACTCACCTGTAACCAGGCCTTAAGGAGGGGTTGATCTAGTTCCTGTGACAGAGTCAAGATATCCTTGCCTAGAGTCATGAAGACATGCCCGAGCTTGACCCTGGGTTATATCCCACCATCTCAACATCAACCCAGACTCCCGACCGGTCAAGAAGAAAAGACGGGGCATGGCTCCAGAGAGATAAGTAGCTGTGCGTGAAGAGATTAAAACGCTCCTAAAGGCGAACTCCATCAGAGAGGTCCACTATCCCAAAGGGTTGGCAAATGTTGTACTAGTCAAGAAAGGCAACAGAAAGTGGAGAATGTGTGTAGATTTCACCAATCTGAACAAGGCCTACCCCTAGGATTGCTATCCACTGCCTAGGATAGACCTCTTTGTAGATTCAACGGCGGGCCATTCGCTCCTTTCGTTCATAGACACTTACTCCGGGTACTACTAGATTAGCATGTATCCCGGGGATGAAGAAAAAACCTCATTCATCATGGACCAAGGCACGTACTGCTACAAAGTGATGCCTTTTGGCCTAAAAATGCCAGGGTGACGTATCAACGCCTGGTCAACTACATATTTAAAGAATTAATCGGGAAGTCGATGGAGGTTTATGTGGACGACCTTTTGGTCAAGAGCCGAGACGAGTCTGACCATCTCGAGCACTTATTCAGGGCCTTCAGCATCTTAAGGAAATTCGGGATGAGGTTGAACCCAGCTAAGTGCACATTTGGCATCTCGTCCGGGAAGTTTCTAGGACATCTGGTCAGCAGACGGTGAATCGAGGCGAACCTCGAGAAAATACAAGCAATCATCAACATGCGATCTCCAAGGTCAACTAAAGAAGTTCAGAGCTTAGCCGAACGGGTAGCCGTGTTAAACAAGTTCGTCTCCCGAGCTACCGACCGGTGCTTGCCATTCTTCAAGATCCTTCGTAAGGCCTTTTAATGGTCAGAGGAGTGCGAGGAAGCCTTCCAGGAACTCAAGAAGTACCTGGTGTCACCCCTTCTGCTTTCAATACCAGTACCAGGGGAGGAGTTATTCTTGTACTTGGAAGTATCGCCTTCGACGGTATGCTCGACGCTTATCAGAGAAGAGCACGGGATACAATTCCTGGTTTATTATACCAGTCGGGCACTCCGGGGTACCGATATCAGATACTCTCGCATCGAGAAGCTCGCCATTGCCTCATTACTTCTTCCTAGAGATTTTGCCCATACTTCCAGGCCCACGTTATCGTGGTTCTTACAGATCAGCCGATCCGCCGAATCTTGAGCACGCCCGAGACGTCCAAAAGGCTCGTCAAATGGGTAATGAAGCTAGAAGAGTTTGAGGTAGTTTACAGATCTCGGACATCAATAAAGGGGCAAGCAGTGGTGGATTTTCTTATAGAATTCACCTACCCAGAAGAGGCAATCAAAGAGCTCGAACCGCCGATCACACCGCCCGGTTTATAGCTTAACACCAACCAAAGAATTCACCTACTATATGTTGACGGATCATCCAACAAACAAGGCAGCGGTGCAGGGATCATCCTGAACACACTTGATGGGATCCAGTTAGAGTATGCTTTGCGATTTAGGTTTTGGGTCTCTAACAATGAGGCCGAGTACGAGGCCATACTGGTTGGATTATAATTGGCTACCTCGATGGGTGCGCAACAAGTCCAGGGGTACAGTGACTCCCAACTCATAGTCAATCAAGTCACTCAGGAGTATGAAGCTCGAGAAGACAGCATGATAGCTTACTTAGCCCTTCTCCGAACAGTCTCAAAGAAACTCGAAGGCTTTTCCATCGCACAGATCCTAAGGGAAGAGAATACGAGAGCCAATCGGTTAGCCCACCTCACCTCATCCTCCGAGTCAGACGTGCCCGGGATAAGGATAGAATACTTACCCGAGCCAAGTGTGATCAACTTGGAAGGCATGGAGGTCAAACCAGCCGCCTTGGGCCCTAACTGGATGGATTAGATCACAACGTTCCTCGCAACTGGCACTTTACCAGATAAGAAGGAAGAAGCTCGCTGGGTAAAATACCAGACAGTCAAATACCACCTCGTTGATGGCATCCTCTATAAAAGGGGGTTCTTTAACCCGTATCTCCGCTGTGTCCACCCTACACAGGTCTAATCAATATTGTATGAAATCCACGAAGGTGTGTGTGGAAGCCACATAGGGGGTCGAGCACTCTCCCTAAAAGCCCTACTACAAGGCTACTACTGGCCGACAATGGCCTAAGACTCCCAAGAATATGTCAAACGGTGCGACAAATGCCAGAGGTACTCGCCAAGGATCAATCGCCCGAGAGAGCTCCAGACACCAATACTCAGTCCCTGGCCATTCGCTCAGTGGGGTATCGATATTGTCGGACCTCTCCTAATGGGAAGATGACAGGTCAAGTTCACTGTCATCGTTGTGGACTATTTCACTAAATGGGAAAAAGCCGAGCCCTTGGCGACAATCACCGAGAAGAAGATGGAAACATTCATCGAGAGAAATGTCCTCAGCTGGTTTGGCGTTCCCATAGTCCTAGTCAGTGATAATGGGAGGTAGTTTGACACTCCGGTCTTTAGGCAATTCTGCTCTGGATATGGAATATCCAATAACTACTCTTCCCCCGAGCACCCTCAAGCCAATGGCCAAGTTGAGGTAACAAATCAGACCATTCTGTAGTTAATCAAAACTAGGCTTGAATACGCCAAAGGTCTTTGAGCAGAGGAACTACCGACCCTCATGTGGGCCTACCGTACCACTCCCCAAGCGACGGCGGGTTAAACACCATTCTCACTTACCTACGGGTTCGAGGCAATGGTCCCCACAAAGCTCAAGTTGCCCACTTACTGAGTGGCAAATTTCAGTGAGCAGGGCAATGAGGAAACCCTCAGAGGAGAGCTTGACTTGATCGAAGAAAAAAGTGATCGGACATATCTGAAAGTGGTAGCCTACAAAAAGAGGGTATCCCGATATTTCAACAACAAGGTGAAGCACTGCAGTTTTCAGGTGGGAGATCTTGTTCTTAAGGTAGTGAACCAGTCTACCAGAATCCTGAGCCACAGAAAGTTAGGGCTAAACTGGGAAGGACCATACAAGGTTACCCAGGTTAACCGGCCGGGCACATACTAGTTACAGACTCTGGACGGGAATGATCTATCTCACCTATGGAACGTGCAATACCTCAGCAAGTACTTTTAGTGACTCTTAGATAAGGCGAGCAAGCATTGGTTAGGAAATTTATAGCTCTACTTAAACATTTATTATGATTTTTCCAAAAGAAATAAAGATTTTCTGTTTTTGCTACAAGAAGTGACCCCGTCCAGTGTTCTGTGCAAAGACACTTCAGGTACACCCCAGGTGAAAAAGACCTCGGGATAACACCCGAGGCAAAAGATCTCAGGATAACACCTAAGGCAAAAGACCTTGGGATAGCACCTGAGGCAAAAGACCTCGGGGTCATACCCGGGGCACAGGCTTCGCTTAGGTCCACAACCTATGATGGGGGCAAATCCCCCTAGATGGCTGATGATCGCAAGTCTCAAAAGACCCTATAACCACCCATGTTCCAAGTCAGTTCCCTTTGGTCAATCCCCTCACTTAAATGCCCGCCTTAGTAAAAACTTGGGAGGCAGGGGGATACTGGTGTCTGACTCTGGACTAAAACATGTAATCACACTGGACATTCAATAAGACACGGGGCTAGGCACGTGATGTCACTAATAGACAGCCCCTAGTACCTACAATGTCCAGAAAACTGGTCAGATAATAACAGGACCCAAAATCCTAAATTATACCGAGCATGACCTATAATACAAGTCCCCAAAAGACCAGTGTTCTCCATCGGTCACAGTCCTAAAACTTTTGCTAAGGCAGAGATAGGGAAAGACTAAAAACCGGTCGGTCGCGGTCACTAAGAGGACTGGGAGTACCAGAACATCCTAAGTACCTACAGTGTTCGGAGAAACTGCTCAGATAATAACAGGACCAGAGTCCTACATTATTCCGAGCAAAACCTTTAAAACAGGTTCCTAAGAGACCGAGCACTTTCTACCAGTAAACTCCTAAACTTTTGTTAAGGCAGGGTTTCCACAGGATGTATAACCGGTCGGGCATAGGCAATCATAAATAGGCAGGTACAACCAAAGTATAGCAATAAACAGTTAACAGAAAAGGGTGGCCTTAAAGGACCTTTTAATTAATTAGCAAACAGTTTATATAGAGCCTGGGGGGCAGTTGTAGTAGCCTCCCCGAAAAAAAAAAAAAAACAAAACAAAAAACAAGCGACAGTTCAAAAATAATTAAAGGAGAGGAAGTCAAGGGTCGTCGACGATGACCACATTCTTAGTATTCTCGTCCTTTCCCCCTGCAGTGGCATTTTCTCTTGGGGCTGAGCCCCTGTCCGGTGCAGCTTCAGCATCGACTATGTCAGCAGCCTGATCCTCTCTCTAGTCTTTGGACTCCACCCAAGAGTAGCCGAAAAGGTCCTAATCCAGATGATCGGCAGCAACCTGCTCGGCCAGGTTAGCGTAGCCCTTGAGGAAGCCTGCCTCAAATTCTTCCTCTGCCTCCCTAGCTTCCACCTCCTGAGCAGCAACGAGCTCATAAAGGGTTGCCACCAGGGCTGCCGCATACTTTTCGACAGTTATCCTCCCGGATTCTGCAGCCGCAGCCTTAGCTTTCGCCACCTTCTGGGTAGCCTGCTTGGTAGAGGTTGTCTCACAGGCCTCTCCCAGCTCCAGGGCCAGAGCCCTGGACTTCTCCTCCTCCATAGAAAGGGCAAAGTCTGCGAACTCCCCGGCAGCCTTCTCCTCGGATAGGGCGGCCTCAGCAGCAGCTAGTTTCTCGGCTGTCCCGAGCAAGGTAGCCTCTGCTCCTGCTGCTATACAGCCAACCTGCAAGATAAAAAATAGTTGTCAGCATCCCGGGCAGAGAAATAAGTGGCATTAGCAAAATGCATGCAAAGTAACTTACCATATGGCTGATACTGTACAACCAACCAATCAGGGCCTCGGGCACCAGCAGAGAGCATTTGTCCACTTGGCTCTGCAGTAGCCTGGGCCGTACTCTCCCTCGGATATAGTCCGACGTCTCCACCGCCAGCCTCGCGGGCAATCCCTTGCGTGGTGCTGGGGGAGTTGGCTCGTCAAGGCAGGAAAATGATGTTCTGACCGGAAGGTTAGAAGGCCGGAGCTTGTGCTCCACAGCAATGGTGACCCCAGGAGTCGAAGCCCCCACAGCTTCCTTACCCGCTCGGTGGAGCCCCCGGGAGATCCTTTTCAGTTGTTGACCCTCAACGGGGTCCTGCTTCTTTCTCTTTTGGCCCACCCGGGCCATTAGCATTGCCTCTTTCTCTCTCAAGGCTGCTGCATCCTTAGGGGCCAATTCTGCAAAACCAAAAAAAACACAAGTCAGTCACACGTCAAGCAACAGATAAAAGCAAATAGCAAAGCAACTAGAAGAGAAAATGGCAGGATACACCAGGAATAATCAAAGACCAAATGGGAGCCTCGAAGCGGTGTTTGGGTTTGTACGTGATCTTTGGACTTCCTGATCGGGTCAGTACCTTGTTGACGTCAGTAGGGTCCTCGATCAATGACAGGATTCTCGCTTGGCACTCATCGGGAATGCTGGGTGAGTCTACTGATTCCCCTGTAAAGCAAGAAGTCGATAATTCAGTAACGACTACGAAGTAAAAGAGGAAAACAAGAAAAAAAAAATAGATGGAAGCTTACTCCTCAAATTCCCCGTCCAATAGGTCCTCATCTCGGCACCTTCTCACAAAATCTAAGGGTAGATACTTGGAAGAATTTCTTCTTCCACCCCCTATTGTTACTTGAGTAGTTGACTATTATTTTTCTCCCTTGTCTGGCCCCTAGCGAGAAGAAGACGGCCTCCCCATGAACCTGGAACGACCGATGGGTCCAGAAGAACTCTTGAAGAGTGAGTTCATATTTGAGGACTTGGGGCCACAGGAAGATGGCCCCCATTAAGAATCTCCAACCATTCGGGGCGAGTTGTTTGGGGGAGATCCTGATGTATATGAGCGCATCCCTGGCAATGGGGTGAAGAGGGAGACGGAGGCCCGCCATGAGGGCGTCCTCGTATAGGGTGACAAAGCCCAACTCGTGTAGGTGAGCTCTGCCGTCATGCACGACCATTGAGAAGTGGTCAGGAACGTCGTACTTGTCCCTAATCCTGCCCAAGTCAGGGGCACACAGGATGCTAGTGATCTGCTCACTAGCAAACACAACTCCGGGGCTATTCGGCCTTGACTCCTCACCACCCGACCTCCCAGACACTAAGGCCATGGGGGGGGGGGGGGGGGCATGAGCCCCATCGTCATCAGACACCCGAATAGGAATCCGGCCTTCACTGTGATGGTTGAACGGGGTCGCGGAAGGTGGGTCTAGGCTGGTGTCCGGTGTCCCAAAAAAAGATCCCTCATCTTCTGACCGGGAAGACGAGTTAAATCCTGAGTGACACATTTTTAAGTCTCCTGTGGCTGGAGCAGAAAATAGTCGGTGACCTTGGTAAGGATAAAAAACTCCTAGTTTGAGGTACAAAGGGGGCAATGTGACAAGCCAAAAGGGCAAAGAGTAAAGGGTCCTCAGGGTAAGGTGACACTTGACCAAGACTATCCCGGGACAACCCGCTCAGTCCAACTGACCTGGTGTACCACCTAATCTAAAGAAGAAGCAGAACCAAAGAAAGAAGAATTCCTACTCTCGCTCAAGCCTAAGGGGATTCGTCCTTTCCAGCCTCGCTCTGAAAAGAAAAGGAAAGAAGAGATGAAAAAGAACAGTGAATTGAAGTAGAGAAATGAAGACTTACAAGAAGTGACGCAGAGAAAGGGTTCAGGAAGCTTGACCGGGGACTTTCGCTCTCAAAATTGCTCGGTTGTCTCTATCTCTTGGCAGCAGGAATGAAAGAAATGGCCAAGTGTTCCTTCTATATACAGTCTGAACAGTCAGGATCAAACAAGATTTAATGGCCATGAAATTCTCCTGCTCAAACTGCTTGACAGCTATCACCTCGGACACGTGGAGCCTCGCCTCAAAAAGCGTGCGCATTAAATGTATGATGGGACAGTTCAGTTACCATGTGACTAGTCGGTTACATCTGCACCGACTACGTTGGATCCTAACCAGACTAGTCACTCCTTGACACGTGCCAAATGTCATCCCCGGGCCCACAGGATCACCGCTCGATCCAAACCCCGGTTGACCATCGCGATGGTCTTGCCCCGGACAAGGGTCCCGACCTCCTTCCTGAACAGTTTTCAGAGCAGTACTAATTTTCAATGATCATCCGATGAAGCATCGCATTAGCTTTGAAAATGGGGGGCAGCTGATATATACAAAAATACCAGGTCAAAGTCAAGCCTCGCCACCTCAGTAAAGAGAAGCCAATTCATCTTGAATCTGGGCTGGCTACTCAACCATCCCGGGCCATTATGTAGAACCGCCCGGTGCGGTCCACAGCTTGGGAATTCGTCCCCAACTGGCCCCACATGTACGCATTCCAAGAAGATGTAATTGCTTGCCCAGCAAGTGTAACACCCGCTCCCGCAATTAACTGTTAATTATGATTTAGTATGCATTAGCATAATTAATTGGTGTTTACTAACACATGTTTAAGTGAGTTTTAACTCACTAGTTGATTATGGGTGTACAGTTTGGAAACCCAATGTTGGCCAATGTGGCAGCCCCAAATTGGGACATGAGTTGAGAAAGTTCTATTGTGATGGGACAAAGTTGTGGAATCACCCTTATGTGCTTAAATGTTTATTAAGGCATATGTGAAATATTTATATGTTGTTTAGAATTTATTGTTTATTGTTAGAGACCATTTATGTGGTTATTTGATATACCTTGGTGAGGACGAAATGAACACGTTATATAATTAGTAGGCTAATTAGCAACTTCATAAAAAATTATGTGGGACCACTTACGGGACCCACGCGAGACATAGACAAATACCCACGTAAGTTAAGAGGACTAAATAGTTTGTTACAAAACTAGTTGGGGGTAAAATTGCAAATAACAAAAAGTTGGGTGGGTTTCATAATAGAAATGGTAAGCTCATATATGAGCTGTGGATACAAGATGATACACATATCATCTTCTTCTCCAAATTGGGTCGGTGAGAGAGAAAAGGAGACGGGGGTTTGCCGGAGCTTCTCGACGTCAATCGACGCGCCGTTCGACACCCAATTTCAATTCCGAGACCGGATTCAGACTCGTAGAGGTGAGTTCTACATTTTGGTACTGATTTTATTGAGTTTAATCGTCGTATTTCTCACGTCCCAATTCGGAGCGGTAATCTGTAGTTTGCCGAATTCATGTAGGATTTGAAACCGGAGTAGATTTGAGCTTTAATTTCTCAACTAGGAGTGAATTGTGACGAGGTGAGTGATTTCAATCTTGTTTTGGGATGAGATTCATGTTTATGTTCTTTGGGTGTTAATAACATGTCTATTTAGCTTAATCACTCATGTTTAGCTATGATTTTGTGAAAAGCATGGTGATATGTTTATGTGAGCATGTTTAGTTGTCTATTTGGGTCAAAGGAAAGCTTGTATGAATCCACCATGAGATTGTTCCGTGGTGACGACCACTTATTGCCGACAATGGCATTAGACCGCATGTGTGTGGCGTGGGTCATTGGCTTGTGCCGTGGACTATCGGGGGAGTCGCGGACTTGCAGGTAGTGGTGGATGAAATACTTGCTTATCCGGAGATCATTATGTTTGTTGAGTATAATATAAGCATTGATAGGTCATCCGTGTGCTTGATTGATATTTCTCACTAAGCATATAGCTTATATATTGTAGTGGTTATTGAATACCCATTGTAGGTGAGCACGGCGGCGAGAATCCGGGGACATGAACATGGAATTTGTGGTGGCAAGGAAGCTTGTAATTGTAGTAGCTTCATATATATAGTTGTTTTGAGTAAAACTTATGGGTTGGTGTAAAACTTGTAGTTTGTAGTAGCTAACTTGGGGTTGTACTAAAACTTAGTAGATTATGTTAGTTTTGCCTTAATCGCTCCAAGACTCATGTAAATCTTGTAACCGGAGCTTAAAATGTTGTTGGTATCTTTCTTGCTTTGATAATGTAGTTTGGATTATGTTTGAATGGAAGTTTGTTTTAAGAAAACTTGTTTTGGTTGATCATGAGACATTTGGGAGTATATGAAAGAGATTTGGGGGAGTACTTGGGAGAGATTTGGGAGAGAATGCATTGTACATCTTGTTCATGGTTTTAAATCATGTTGGTAACTTTCAAACTCTTGTTTTTGTGATTTGGATATGTTAGTTGTGAGTTTGGATCAAAACTCATATGTTTTGTTTGTTTTTGTGAGAATTGGAGGTGTTTGAGTATTGTAGTATTGGTGGATCTTGTTTAATGTTTTAAAACCATGTTAACATATCTTGGAAATGGTTTGGAATGATTTGAGATTAGTTTTGAAATGATTTTAGAAAGTTTCATGAAGTTTGGTTTAGGTTTGGAGGTGTTTGGATGTGTTTTGGATTTGCTAAACAGTGAAAATTGCTGTCAAATTGAGTACTGCAGAATTCGGATCGATCCGGGTCTTGAGCGGATCGATCCGGCACTTCTGGAGGGCCAAAAATGAGGTTCTGTCAAAACCGGATTGATCCGGTTTTGGGGCGGATCGATCCGCAGGTCATTTTGTTGCACTGTCGACTTTTACGGAAACGGACATAACTCTCTCTAGAAAACTCGGATTCGCACACCATTTTTTGCGTTGGAACCGGGACTCAAAAACCTATCTGTTGGTATAAAATTTTATATACCTTATTAAATACCATTTTGCCCTTGGGCTTAATTTGTCTAACATAATGGTGTAAACATGTTTGTTTTCCCTCCTTTACATTTGTAAATTGTTGTTTGAAGGCCTTGGTGGCGTGCCACGTGTCTTGAGTTCACATGTGTGGATTCGGGGCGTGACATTTAGTGTTATCAGAGCAATAGGCTTAGAAACTTTGGGACGAGAGACGACGACTTGAGAGTAACGCGTAGATATTGAGCAGGTAGTTGCATCACATGTATGCATATGATTATTAATGCTATGTTATGATAGTTGAATCATTTATATCATATGATATATGGCAAATAAGGCATAGTATTCATGCATATCTGACTGGCAGGCAAGAATTTGGTGAAAAATGGACCAAAACCAAGAACTTGATGCAAGAATGGATCGTATGGTGGACTTGGTAACTAATTTCGTTGGTGCCGTTGGTGATCGAGTACCACTAGTAAATGAAAGGTATGCAAATCCAAATCCTGAACCCAGGGTGGACCGTATTACGATTGAGTAATTCTATAAGAGAATACCGACTATGTTTGATGGGGGTCCGGATCCGATGACAGCTATTCATTGGGTATCGGATATGGAACGAAATATTCCGTGCTATAGAATGTACCAAAGAGCAAAAGATTACGTTTTCCACTAATACCCTAAAAGAAGGTGCTCAGAATTGGTGGGTGGGTTTACTTGATCAAGGTAGGCCGATCACTTGGGATAAGTTTGTGGAAGAGTTTTACAAACGATATTTTCCTCGAGCGGCTAAAGCACAGAAGCGTCGGGAATTCATGAATCTCCAACAGGGGGATATGACAGTGAATGAATACATTTCCAAGTATAGTGAATTGCTTCGATTTGCGAAGGATACAGTGATAACCGAGGAAAACAAAGCTCGAAAGTTTGAAGAGGGGTTGAGGGATAACATCCAATGTAGGGTGGATACTCATGAATTTGGAACTGTGGCTCAAGTCCAGAATGCAGCGCTCATAGCTGAACGAGATATTAACAAATATAAGCAAGGGCAACAAGGAAAGTGACAAGGTGAAGATAAAGGGAAGGTGCAAGGCTTCTTCAAGAAACCATTTTCAAGAGGGCCTGGGTCAGGTTCAGGTAATCAAAGTGGAAGTTCATTTTCTGAGGGGGCTCGACCGTTGTGTCCTACGTGTAATCGACAACATGGGGGAGTTTGTTATTTACTAAGAACGTGTAACATTTGTAAGCAAGTGGGGCACATATCCAAGAATTGTCCGCAATCCAGATTACGACCGCCTAGCTTTGTGAGCTCAATTCCGAATATGAGGGGCAAATGCTTTGATTGTGGGCAGCCAGGACACTTTTCTAAGGATTGTCCAAAGAAGCGACAACAAGGGGCAAGTTCTATGGCGTCCAGCGGAGCAAGATCGGGACCGCCCACTGATAAAGGAAAAGGCGTGGAAGAGAGGCAAGGGAAGTCTTTTCAACTCGCACCAGGGAACATGTCAGCTACAGACTCCGTGGTGTCAGGTATACTTCATATCTGTTCACATCCAGCACGAATTTTGATAGATTCAGGGTCAACGCATTCGTTTGTTTCACATGAATTTGTCAAACATTTGAATAGCATGTCGGAACCCTTAGAGTATGATTTATCTGTATCATTGCCGCTAAGTAAACCATTAGTAACCTCTTCTGTGTTCAAAGCCTGTGAAGTCAGAGTAGGTGACAGGGTATTGACTGTAGACTAAATTCCTTTAACCGTCAACTACTTTGACGTAATCTTGGGCATGGATTGGTTGTCTACAAATCAGGCTACAATAAATTGAGAACATAAAAGAGTTAATTTCCAATTACTAGGGCAAAAAGAGTTTACCTTCCAAGGGGTTGGTGTAGCAGTGCCACCATATATGATATCAGTAATTCAGGCTGGGAAGTTTTTGAAAAAGGGTTGTCAAGGATTCCTATGTAGTGTAATTGATACACGTGTCATAGGGACTCGAGTAGAAGATATTTCGATAGTACGAAAGTTTTCGGATGTATTTCTTGAGGAACTACCAAACATGCTAATTGAGCGGGAGATTGAGTTTACTATTGAGGTAGCACCTGGATCACAACCAGTATCAAAGACACCGTACAGAATGGCACCCGTGGAACTAAAAGAGCTAAAGAAGCAGTTACAAGAGTTGCCTGACAAGGTATTTATTCAACCTAGTGTTTCTCCATGGGGAGCACCAGTTTTATTTGTCAAGAAAAAAGACGGAACCATGCGAATGTGTATTGATTATCGGGAGCTGAATAAGTTGACTATTAAAAACAAATATCCATTGCCGAGGATTGATGATTTGTTCGATCAACTTCAAGGAGCTTAAGTGTTCTCAAAGATCGACTTGAGATCGGGCTACCATCAACTAAAAGTTAAAGAGGAGGATGTGGAGAAGACAACATTCAGGACTCGATATGGACATTATGAGTTTATGGTTATGCCATTCAGAGTTACCAACGCGCCCGCAGCTTTTATGGATTTGATGAACCGGGTATTTAAGGAATACTTAGATGAATTTGTAATTGTCTTTATTGATGATATTTTGGTCTACTCTAAAAGTGTTGAAGATCACGAGAAGCATTTACGATTGGTGTTGCAACGACTTCGCGAGAAGAAATTATTTGGTAAATTGAAGAAATGTGAGTTTTGGATTACGGAGATAGCATTTTTGGGACATGTGATTTCTAAAGCAGGTGTTTCAGTGGATCCATAGAAGATTGAAGGAGTAGCCAATTGGAATCCACCGAAAAATGTGTCAGAGGTTCGAAGTTTCTTGGTGTTGGCCGGGTATTACCAAAGGTTTGTAGAGAATTTCTCAAGAATTGCGATGCCTATGACTCAGCTAATGAGAAAAGATGTTCCTTTTGTTTGGAGTTCCGAATGTGAGAAAAGTTTCAAGGAATTGAAGACTAGGCTTGTGATAGCACCGATATTGACGATTCCGTCGGGGACTGAGGGGTTTGTTGTATTCAGCGATGCTTCATATCGAGGTTTGGGATGTGTTCTGATGCAGAATGGCAAAGTAATTGCATATGCTTCACGACATTTGAGACCACACGAAACCAACTACCCGACACACGACTTGGAATTGGCAGCGGTGATCTTTGCCTTGAAGATTTGGAGGCATTATCTATACGGGGAACGGTGTGAAATTTACACAGATCACAAAAGCCTAAAGTATATATTCACTCAGAGAGACTTGAATATGAGACAGAGACGGTGGTTAGAGTTGATGAAAGATTACGATTTATCGATTCAATATCACCCGGGAAAGGCCAATGTGGTGGCCGATGCATTGAGCCGAAAGTCAACCGGAAACTTAGCTTATGTTGTAACTTCTCAAGAGAAGGTGATTCATGAAATGGAGCAATCAAAACTTGAAGTAATTCCAAGAATTGAGGGAGCTTTGATGGCAGCGATTATAGCACAACCAACACTTGTGGATGAGATTAGAATGAAACAGCTTCAAGACCCAAACTTGAGGAAAATTTGTGACGGAATACCTGAGGGTAAGCAACCGGATTTCACTTACGTGGATGGTGTATTGAAATATAGAAATCAAATTTGTGTACCCGATGTTAATGGAATTAAAGAGACGATTCTAGATGAGGCGCACAATACAAAATATTCCATTCATCCGGGAAGTACTAAAATGTATCGTGATCTACGAGAGAATTATTGGTGGTTTGGAATGAAGAGAGAAATATCCGAACACGTAGCAAAGTGTATGGTGTGTCAACGGGTAAAAGCAGAACATCAAAGATCAGCGGGATTATTGTAACCATTACCAGTACTGGAATGGAAATGGGAAAACATCATGATGGATTTTGTAGCAGGTTTACCAAAATCCAGAAGATCAAATGATAGTATTTGGATAATTATTGACAGATTAACCAAGTCTGCGCATTTCCTAGCGATTAAGACGAATGATTCGATGAAGTTGGCAAAGTTATATGTTCAGGAAATTGCAAGGCTTCATGGAGTTCCAGTGTCTATTATCTCTGATAGAGATAGTAGATTTACATCAAGATTTTGGAGGGGTTTATAAGAGGCTATGGGCACAAAGTTGAATTTTAGCACAGCTTTCCATCCGCAGACTGACGGACAATCAGAATGGGTAATCCAGATATTGGAAGATATGCTTAGATTATGTGTTATTGATTTCAAAGGTGATTGGGAACAACACTTGTCATTAGCTAAATTTACTTATAATAATAGTTTTCAATCCAGTATTGGGATGGCACCTTTTGAGGATTTATATGGGTGTAGATGTCGTTCGCCAATTTGTTGGGCTGAGGTAGGAGAACGAAAACTATTGGGACCTGAGATAGTTCAGCAGACCACAGAGAAATTTAAGGTGATACAGCAACGATTGCAAACAGCTCAAAGTCGTTACCAGAGCTACGCGGATTTGAAAAGGAGATTAATAGAGTTTGAAGTTGGTGATTATGTGTTCCTAAAGGTGTCACCGACCAAAGGGATTGTGAGGTTTGGAAAACGTGGAAAACTGAATCCGAGGTACGTTGGACCGTTTGAAATCATTGATAAAGTTAGACCAGTAGCATACCGGTTAGAGCTACCACAAGAAATGGAGAATGTACATAATGTATTCCACGTATCAATGTTACGACGTTATGTGTCAGATTCACGTCATATCATTACGCCAGAACTATTGGAAATTAGAGAAGACTTGACTTACATAGAACATCCAGTGAGAATTCTCGATGCGAAAGTTCAAGTTCTGAGAACCAAGTCTATTCCATTGGTTATGGTTTTGTGGCGTAATCACTCCGTTGAAGAGGCTATGTGGGAACGGGAAGATGAGAAGCGCAAGAAATACCCATTCTTATTCGAAACTTGAGGTACTTTAAGTTTGGGGACAAACTTCTTTTAAGGAGGGGAGAGATGTAACACCCGCTCCCGCGATTAACTGTTAATTATGATTTAGTATGCATTAGCATAATTAATTGGTGTTTACTAACACATGATTAAGTGAGTTTTAACTCACTAGTTGATTATGGGTGTCCAGTTTGGGAACCCAATGTTGGCCAATGTGGCAGCCCCAAATTGGGACATGAGTTGAGAAAGTTCCATTGTGATGGGACAAAGTTGTGGAATCACCTTTATGTGCTTAAATGTTTATTAAGGCATATGTGAAATATTTATATGTTGTTTAGAATTTATTGTTTATTGTTAGAAACCATTTATGTGGTTATTTGATATACCTTGGTGAGAGTGAAATGAACACGTTATATAATTAGTAGGCTAATTAACAACTTCATAAAAAATTATGTGGGACCACTTACGGGACCCACGCGAGACATAGACAAATACACACTTAAGTTAAGAGGACTAAATAGTTTGTTACAAAACTAGTTGGGGGTAAAATTACAAATAACAAAAAGTTGGGTGGGTTTCATAATAGAAATGGTAAGCTCATATATGAGCTGTGGATACAAGATGATACACATATCATCTTCTTCTCCAAATTGGGTCGGTGAGAGAGAAAAGGAGACGGGGGTTTGCCGGAGCTTCTCGACGTCAATCGACGCACCGTTCGACACCCAATTTCAATTTCGAGACCGGATTCAGACTCGTAGAGGTGAGTTTTACGTTTTGGTACTGATTTTATTGATTTTAATCATCGTATTTCTCACGACCCAATTCGGAGCGGTAATCCGTAGTTTGCCGAATTTATGTAGGATTTGAAACCGGAGTAGATTTGAGCTTTAATTTCTCAACTAGGAGTGAATTGCGACGAGGTGAGTGATTTCAATCTTGTTTTGGGATGAGATTCATGTTTATGTTCTTTGGGTGTTAATAACATATCTATTTAGCTTAATCACTCATGTTTAGCTATGATTTTGTGAAAAGTATGGTGATATGTTTATGTGAGCATGTTTAGTTGTCTATGTGGGTCAAAGGAAAGCTTGTATGAATCCGCCATGAGATTGTTCCGTGGTGACGACCACTTGTTGCCGATAACGGCATTAGACCGCACGTGTGTGGCGTGGGTCATTGGCTTGTGTCGTGGACTATCGGGGGAGTCGCGGACTTGCAGGTAGTGGTGGATGAAATACTTGCTTATTCGAAGATCATTATGTTTGTTGAGTTGAATATAAGCATTGACATGTCATCCGTGTGCTTGATTGATATTTCTCACTAAGCATATAGCTTATATATTGTAGTGGTTATTGAATAACCATTGTAGGTGAGCATGGTGGCGAGAATCCGGGGAGATGAACGTGGAATTTGTGGTGACAAGGAAGCTTGTAATTGTAGTAGCTTTATATATATAGTTGTTTTGAGTAAAACTTATGGGTTGGTGTAAAACTTGTAGTTTGTAGTAGCTAACTTGGGGTTGTACTAAAACTTAGTAGATTATGTTAGTTTTGCCTTAATCGCTCCAAGACTCATGTAAATCTTGTAACCGGGGCTTAAAATGTTGTTGGTATCTTTATTGCTTTGATAATGTAGTTTGGATTATGTTTGAATGGAAGTTTGTTTTAAGAAAACTTGTTTTGGTTGATCATGAGACATTTGGGAGTATATGAAAGAGATTTAGGGGAGTACTTGGGAGAGATTTGGGAGAGAATGCATTGTACATCTTGTTCATGGTTTTAAATCATGTTGGTAACTTTCAAACTCTTGTTTTTGTGATTTGGATATGTTAGTTGTGAGTTTGGATCAAAACTCATATGTTTTGTTTGTTTTTGTGAGACTTGGAGGTGTTTGAGTATTGTAGTATTGGTGGATCTTGTTTAATGTTTTAAAACCATGTTAACATATCTTGGAAATGGTTTAGAATGATTTGAGATTAGTTTTGAAACGATTTTAGAAAGTTTCATGAAGTTTGGTTTAGGTTTGGAGGTGTTTGGATGTGTTTTGGATCTGCAGAACAGTGAAAATTGCTGTCAAAATGAGTGCTGCAGAATCCGGATCGATCCGGGTCTTGAGCGGATCGATCCGGCACTTCTGGAGGGCCAAAAATGAGGTTCTGTCAAAATCGGATCGATCCGGTTTTGGGGCGGATCGATCCCCTGGTCATTTTGTTACACTGTCGACTTTTACGGAAACGGACATAACTCTCTCTAGAAAACTCGGATTCGTGCACCATTTTTTGCATTGGAACCGGGACTCAAAAACCTATCTTTTGGTATCAAATTTGATATACCTTATTAATTACCATTTTTCCCTTGGGTTTAATTTGTCTAACATAATGATGTAAACATGTTTGTTTTCCCTCCTTTTCATTTGTAAATTGTTGTTTGAAGGCCTTGGTGGCGTGCCACGTGTCTTGAGTTCACATGTGTGGATTCGGGGCGTGACAGCAAGCCTCCGGACAGTTTCCTATCCTAGCAAAAGGACTAATAGGAAGAGCAAGTAGTTTCCTAAACCACTTAGGAAACTCTCCTTAAATCATGCAAATCAATTGTAATCAAATTGGGCTTCCTAATCTGTGAACTTGCCTTGTACGAGTGGCCTCTTGCACCTATAAAAGAGCCCCTCACCCCCTATCAAAGGGTAGGATTCCTAACTGAGAGAATATAAAATTACATCACTATTACGCATATACCCGGTCGGTTTCTGGTAGTGCCGCTCTCCTTGTTGGCTCACCGAACACCGCCAGTGATCTGTTAGTGAAAGCGCACCGACGCACCCGTGGACATAGGTCACCTCCTTAACGGGGCTGAACCACCTGCAGATTACCTGTGTTCATCCTTCTCTCTCTAAATCATTCATACTCAAATTTTGGCATCATCACAAATTATAATAGAATAAAATAATTGTTTAATAAAACCTATAAAAAGAACTTGTTAAAAATCTCGAAAACCATCAGTTAAAGGTTATTAACCGTCAGTTAAAGATTATTAACTAAGTTAGACATCTACAAACCCTTGTGCAAAAAACAAAAAAACAACAAGTAATTAAGGAAAAAGAAAAAGAGCCTTTGGATTCTTATCCTTATCCGTATAGAGAGGATCCTCCAGAAAATCCTTTTGAATTAGCAATCCATAGAAAACCTAAAAGCAAAAAATGAGTCATAGTAACTATACGCTAGAACAACTAGAAGAAATGTTAGAAAATGAAGAAAATGGAGACTATAAACATAAGATAGTCTTAGAAATAGTAGAGAAGCTAGACAAGATGGATGACACCGAGGTCGAGGAAATAAATAATAATAAACTAGAAATAGAAGAAAGCCTATAAAAGCAATTAGGACTAATTAGTCTTGAGGAAATGGAACACATTCCTCTTAAAGAATTAGAAGACAATAATGCTATGTTAGAAAGTAACAATGAAGATACAATGGTAAAAGCTAAAGGAAGTTCAAGCTCAAATCAAGGAAATAGCTTCCCTAGAAATTTCAATAGAGAACAAATGGAAGAAACCACTAGGGATTATGACTACAGAAGAAGACCAGAAGGAAATTATAGCTTCTTAGGTAGAGGGAGTCCAAGTTTGAGGACAACACCTAATGGTGGAACTTTGTACTAAGACAAGAAGTGAACATGCGAGAAGTCTCACTTAAACCTATAAGCAATACTGGTTATATATTAGATATAGATTGTGCGACTAATGCTAGAGATGTTGTAAAACAATGGAAGGAGGCATGCACCATATGTACACATTACATAGTCATAGCTGGTGTGTACATGGCCTTTTAAGTTACATAGAACATAGCCTTGCAAGGGTAGTAGCGGAATGGTACGGTAATCTAGGAGAAGAGAGTAAAACAACACCGAGTCAAGAAGCAAACACCTGAGGCATTACTACATGTGTTTGTAAAATATGTAGAAGAAGAATTTACTAGAAAAGAGTATTATGGAGATAAACAAGCACATATATGGCCAAGAAAGCTTAATGATATAGAAATATGTAATACATAATATTTAGAAAATTATATTTGCGAGTACTCTTGTTATTACTATAAAATAGGAAAAAACAAAAATAATCTAATACTGTTTTTCCATAAACTACCCTATCGATCCCATAAATATAAATATTGAAGAACAATATGAAAAATGGGTTAGAGAAATGGAAAGAGATGTAGTGGTGGTAGATTATCTAGGAAATCGAATAAGATAGTTGAGAGAATGGGTAGAACAAGAATGTCTTAAAATAAAACAAAGAAAAAAAAGATAAAAAAAACTAGTATTTAAATTTTGGCAATCATCCAACCAATGGGGATGCACTGAAAATAGGAAGACATATACAAGAAAGAAAAAATTTTATATAAAGAAAAGTTTTAATAAACAACTTTATTGATTGCATAAATATAAATATTGAAGAAAAATATGAAAAATGGTTAAAAGAAATGGAAAGAGATGTAGCGGTGTTAGATTCTCTAAGAAATCGAATACGATAGCTGAGAGAATGGGTAGAACAAGAATGTCTTAAAATAAAACAAAGAAAAAAGATGAAAAAAATAGTATTTAAATTATTGGCAATCATCCAACCAATGGGGATGCACTGAAAATAGGAAGACATATAAAAGAAAAGAAAAAATTTTATAAAAAGAAAAGTTTTAATAAACACCGAGGGGAGAAATACAAGAGAAAAAGTACTATAAAAAGCCTTTTAATAAAAGAAGATGATTCTTTAGGAAAAGTAGCTATTGCCCAGAAGGAAAGAATACATACAAATGTTGGGCTTGCGGAGAAATAGGGCACTATGCTAACCAATGTTGAAATAAGAAGAATAATAAGCTAATTGAAGCATTGGGTAGTACAGACTACATAGAGCTAGAAGAGGAAGAAGCATTAACACTAGCAATAGAAAATAATAAAGGTATAGTAGAAACAGTAAAAAAGAGATCGATATAGAGGAAGAAGAAGAGTACATTGTAAATTAGTCAATCTAGTTCAACTTTAGTACTCGGATTATAAAAGTTTTTTGTTTTTTTTTTTTTATTTTTTTTTTTTAAGTTCTGCTGCCGGGAATCAAACCCGGGTCTCCTAGGTGAAGCTAGATATCCAAACTGCTGGAGGACAACAGATGTTGATATTTATTTTCTTATGTTATATACATAAGTCATGGTTAACTTTAATACGTTACACAAACTACTTTCAGCGCAATGAGCAAGTTATAAAAATTAAAGAGGTTGAGGATCTAGCAGGGTGCTGCCTGGTGGGCAGCACCCGCGTGGCACTTGTAGGGTAATCAAATTTTTTTTTTGTTGGTATTTTTTGAAAATGTGAAAAAAAAAATGTGGTCCTACAAGTGCCACACGAGTGGAGTGCTGCCCATCCAGCAACACCCTAATTGGTTGCCAAAGATCCCTCCCCAATTAAAGAAGATGGTACTCTTCAAACTGAGAAATTATACAGGGTGAGCATAGTGCTATGCAAACGAATTCATTTTTTTACAGTGTAATTAGGCTCTCTTAAATTGTGGAAAAATAAAAAGAAAATTATATGTAACATATTGACATAATTATAATTCAACTAATCTTGAATATTTGTCACGCCACCTTCTTTTTTAATCAATGCTTAATTTAGTGCAACCAAATTTTTTAACCATTAGTCAAGCTTTACAAATTACAACAAATAATATGTCCCTATTATAAAAAATAAAAATAATAATAAAAGAAAAGTAAGATATACAAAAAAAAATTACTCATAAATTTTATTAATAAACCCAAAAAAAATTGCCTCAAGGGCGCTGCCACAAACCATATAACTCTGTCACTGTATGCAAGTGAATAAAAATCCCATCCCCTTCCCTCAGAATAAAACCTAGCTTCACCCTTGATGTTATGGTTCCAAATTTAGTGATTGAACCACCTTATACCACAGCATGTGGTATCACCCCATAGCATTTGGGATATCCCAAGCAGAGGCAGAAGAATGACAGGGCTAGGGTGGGTTATATGTAATATTTTAGTCCAGACCACCCCAAAATTTGAGAATTCATTTTGAGTAAAGATTTGGGCTCCAACACTCCACAAATAAATTACACTAACACAAGTGGGAGACTGCCATATGGCAGAGTTGTCTACCACACAGAGGACAAAAAGGTATCAACTTTACCACATGGTAGTCTCCCACTGGTACTAGTGTAATTTATTTGTGGAGTGTTTGTGCCCAAATCTTTACTCATTTGTTTTAGTAAATATGATATTTTAGGCCAAATGCATTCTAGCCTCCCCTAATAATAATTGTCTATTTTGTTGTCTATGTGATATTTTAGCCCAACCCTCCTTAACATTAGATATCAAACCTTATTATGTTCATTCTCATTTCAGCTCAACCAAATTTAATGTTCTAAATTCAATTATAGTCAAATCCACCTAATATTTGACACTATACATAATAGTCCATATGATATTCTAGCCCAATATCACCCTAACATTTAGCACCAAATCTTATTATGTCAACTCTTATTTCAGCCCAACTCAAGTAAGTATTCCAAACTCAATTTGACACCATATTTTGTTGATTCAAATAGTTATATTTATCTCTTCTTATGTATTTGTCTCATTATCTTTTCATATCTCATTATCAAATATATATAAATAGACCTCAAATTTTATTTATTAAAAAATTTAAAAATTCTGGCTAAGCTCTTAATCCCAACTTTGGGTATAAGAGCATTACCCATAGATAAATATAATAGTAATAGAAATATACGAATTAGTCCCTGAGAATTTGGTCAACATGCATTTAATCCCTTTGACTTATTTAACACATAAATTGGTTCTTAATCATTGAGAAAACATAAAAATTAGTCATTTGTTTTCCCAATTTAATGATTATATTTTGAACGTATATACCCTTAACAAAGTATTGGTAAAGATATTTATGGTTGTTACATATAAGGTAATTTTGAATATATTTAATGTTGCTATTGTTGGAAATATAGGAAGGATACGGCTATGAACTTAACTGATTGAGGCGTGCAACAGTCTGCACTATTCTTAAGAACAATTCCGCCCCTCGAAGTCAATGACTCGATGCACAAGGTCTCAGCGCTATGCCCTCCAAGTTTCAGCAATCAGTATCTTCCAAACGTACACTCGAATTGGAAGAAAATATTAAGAGCTCAGAATTGCTCCAAACCAAAGAAGAGAATTATTTTAGAAGTTTTGAAAACTAGAAGGTAAAATATATTCTTTGTATATCCAGCATGAGGTACATGATTGAATGACCCTTCAACCACCAACTTGCAATTGAGACTAAGTCATTTCTTTAACAATGTTCTTATCGAAGTCTAGAAGATACATGTATATAAAAAGTGGCTTGTAAGACAAGATCATTCAAGATCATATTTATACATGAAAAATGATGTACTATATATAAAACAAAAGTACTTAGACCATATATGCCAAAGGTATGTTATAAAGAAAAATAATTGAACTCAATTTTTAACAATCATTTAGCACACCAAAATTATTGGACAAACCGTTCCATAGAATCTATGGAGGCCCAATTATTAAGAATTGAAAATAAAATAGATAGCCAAGAAAAATCACTAAAAGATTTGAAACCTCTTGAAAAAGGTGGAAGTAGCAATTCTACTACTACACCTTTTGAGGCGGCTACTTTTAAACCTCCTCTCAAACCAAAGAATTTTCGGACTCAAAATAAAAAGGAGGAAGAGGAGTTTATTGAACTTTTGACAAAAAAGATTCAAAATATTTCTTTAAAAGAGGAAGAGCCTACTTCTGGCACCTCTTTGCATGTATTAAATAAGGTTTCTTCTGAATCTCCAATTCCAAATGAAGAAGAGGTTTCAGAACAGGAAGAAACTATGGAAGATTTAGAAGATACTTTATGGGAAAGTTTTCATAATATTGAAGACAATTTCAAAGAAAACTCTTCTTTCCAAATAAATAAGTTGGTTTACGAGCCACTCCCTTGTTATTATAATTGACCTACTCCTCAAGATCTCCTTTTTGAAGAAACTAATTGGAGATACCAAACCTCATATACTAGTAAGGAGGTAGTAGAGTGGAATATAGATGGGTTTACTGAATATCAAATTTTTGAAACCATCCATAAAATGCTCATGTGGGTATCTATGAGTAAACACTGCGATAATACAGAAAAAGATACCGCAATTATTATTACAAATGGTTTTTCTGGCAGCCTAAAAGGGATGGTGGGATAATCTCCTAACCATAGCACAGAAAAATGAAATTTTAGATAAAGTTAAAGTAGAAATAGTAAACGGACAGCCTACTCTGCTTCCAGATGCTGTTATTACTTTGGTCCAAACTATCATTGAACATTTTATTGGCAGTAATCATCAGAGGAATGAAAGGAGTAGAGAACTCCTTATGAATCTTAGATGTCCTTCTTTAACTCACTACAGATGGTATAAAGATATATTCATCTGTAGAGTAATGCAAAGAATAGATGCAAATAATGAATTTTAGAAAGCCCGTTTTATTGATGGACTTCCATATTTATTTGCAGATAAAGTAAGACAAAAACTTTAGAGATCAAAATGATGGATATAATATTTCATATAATAGTTTTAATTATGGACAGATCCTAAGTGTTTGTACCCAAGTAGGGCTTGGTATATGCAATGACATGAAATTGCAGTATCAAATGAGAAAACAAAATCTCACTGGTAAACAAGAACTAGGAGATTTTTGTAAACAATAGGGTTTTGATATGCCTGTCAATCCAGCAAAAAAGAAAAAGAGACAGAGTAATCAAAACAAAAGTATTACCAGGAGAAGGACTACTCATCCTAATCCAAGAAATACTAGAACTAGACCACCTCCCAGGAAAGGCAACCCATCTGGCAAGAGGCCTGCAAAAGCTCCTGCTCCAAAAGAGACCAGGGCTTGTTGGAAGTGTGGAAAAGTAGGACATTTGGCTAACAAATGTACCACTAAAAAGAAATTAGCAGAATTACAAATTGATGAAGGCTTAAAGGCACAACTTTGTAAAATTTTATTAAATACTTCTCCAGAAATTTCTGAGGAAGAGGACATTCCAGATAATGAAGATGATGGAATTTATTCTGATGAAGAAATAATTCAACCATCATCATCATGTGCTAATGGATGCCCAGATGCTGAATACTGGAAGTCCATTGCTACTATGAATGGCCTTACTCTAAACGTTCTTACTACAGAACAGAGTGAAATGATAAATATAATTGATAATATTACTGATCCTTAACTAAAGGTGAAAGTAATTCAATTATGTATAAATCATAGTAAGAAGACTCCTGATAAAAAAGAATATCAGACTAAACAATATAGTATTCAGGAAGTCTTTAACAGAATGGAGAAGGTTGAAAACCCATTACTGTTCAAGATATTAAACATGAAATCAATCTGGTAAAGTCAGATATTAAGGCTCTCCAAATTGCATTCTCCCAAATGGAAGAAAAAATGGATAATATAAATACATCTTCCATTAGCATAGGTGATAACATTCCTGATACTGAGGATACACCACCCATAGATTTAACAGGAGAACAGTATTTACATCTCCTAAATAAAATTACTTTTCAAAAATGGTATGTAAAAATTAATTTAGTCATTCATGAAGAATATACCATTAATAATGCTATTGCATTAGTAGATAGTGGAGCAGGTTTAAACTGCATTCAAGAAGGCATAGTTCCTACAAAATATTTCGAAAAAACTATACAATCTTTAACATCAGCTAGTGGTAGCAGGATGAAAATCCAATTCAAACTTTCTGATGTTTATGTTTGTAATGAAGGAGCTTGTATCCCATCCACTTTTTTACTTGCTAAAGATTTACAGTAACAAGTAATTTTGGGAACTCCTTTCTTAAAACTTTTAATGCCAATAAAAGTTGATCACATTGGCATTTATTCATCTTTTGATAATATTGATATGGTTTTTACCTTTTTAAAGTGCTCGAAACCAGGATCATTAATGAATTAAATCTTCTTGATCTTAAGGAAAGGCATCTTGATTTCCTTCAAGAAGAAACTAGAATTATGCAGATAGAGCATCAATTAAAGATGCCAAATGTTTCTAGAAAAATCAATATTTTAAAAAAGGAATTTCAAGATAAAGTCTGCAGTGAGATTCCTAGTGCTTTTTGGACAAGGAAGAAACACATTGTTTCTCTCCCCTATAAGCCTGATTTTGATGAAAGGTCTCAGATTCATACCAAGGCCAGACCTAGCCAAATGAAGTCTGAATTTCTAGAACTTTGTAAAAAAGAAATACAAAGTCTTATTGATAAAAAGCTTATTAGGAAAAGTTACTCCCCTTGGAGCTGTACCGCTTTCTATGTTAATAAAAATGCTGAAAAAGAAAGAGGCAGACCCAGATTGGTGGTTAATTATAAGCCACTTAATGATGCCTTACAATGGATTAGATATCCAATACCCAATAAAAAGGATTTATTGGATAGGCTTTATAATGCTTCTATTTTCTCAAAATTTGATTTAAAATCTGGATATTGGCAAATTCAGATTAAAGAAGAAGATAGATACAAGACAGCATTCACTGTTCCTTTTGGACACTATGAATGGAATGTCATGCCATTTGGATTAAAAAATGCTCCTTCAGAATTCTAAAATATTATGAATGAAATTTTTACTCCCTTTTCGGAATTCTGTTTGGTTTACATAGATGATATTTTAGTCTTATCATCATCTATAGATCAGCATTTTAAGCATCTTAGAACTTTACAAGATATTATTATTCATAATGGTCTTGTCCTTTCAGCCCAAAAAATAGATCTTTGCAAGATTCAGATAAGATTTTTAGGGTTCAATATTCATAAAGGGAAAATTATTCCCATTGATAGAAGTATAGAATTTGCTTCTAAATTTCCTGATGAACTTAAAGAAAAGACCCAATTACAAAGATTTTTGGGAAGCCTTAATTACATAGGCAATCACTATGATAAATTAGCCCATGACTGTGCACTTCTGCACCAAAGGCTTCAAAAGAATCCTTTACCATGGACTTCTGAACATACTAAAGCAGTTCAGAGAATTAAACTTAGAGTTAAAAAATTACAAAGATTTTTGGGAAGCCTTAATTACATAGGCAATCACTATGATAAATTAGCCCATGACTGTGCACTTCTGCACCAAAGGCTTCAAAAGAATCCTTTACCATGAACTTCTGAACATACTAAAGCAGTTCAGAGAATTAAACTTAGAGTTAAAAAATTACCATGCCTTAGATTAGCAAATCCTCATTGGGATAAAATTGTTGAAACTGATGCTTTAGACATTGGTTATGGAGGAATTCTCAAACAAAAGAATCCCAATACTAGTAGAGAAGAACTTTACGTTTCACCTCTGGTGTTTGGAAAGGTCCTTCAAAAATTATTCTACTATTCAGAAGGAAATATTTTCTATTGTTAAGTGTGTCACTAAATTTCAGGATGATCTACTTAACCAAACATTTCTTATATGAATAGACTGCAGTGCTGCCAAACATATCTTAAAACAAGATGTAAAGAATCTTGTTTCCAAGCAAATTTTTGCTAGATGGCAGTCTGATTTATTTGTTTTTGATTTCCAGCTTGAATATTTTAAAGGAGATCATAATTCTTTACCAGATTTTCTAACGAGAGAATTTTTGCAGGAAAAACAGGATGCAACCTCCGGATAAAGGAGGATTTCAATTTCCTCAAAGGCGTCCCAACAAAGGGAAGGGCCATCAACAGAACCTACCTAAAGGTTCTCAACCCAACAAAGGGTCCAATCAACCAAATAAGGCTGGTCCTCAGCAGAAACCCTCTGCCAAGGACATTCTAATTCAAGATCCAGTTTTCCATCAAAAATAATTTTTGGAAACCTTTATTGTTTTAGATAACATGAAAAATAGTGAAAAAATTGAATTAGATGCTTGGGGTTTTAAAGAAAGATTTCTTAACATGTATAATTTCATGACCCAAGAATCTAAACCTAGATTTGCCTATGAGGTAATTTTAATTGAAACAGGATCTGCTCAAATTGAACATTTCCATGCTGTCCAAAATGACAAAAAGACTCCTATAACACATTCTAAGTGTTATATTATTAAAGTTCTGCATGCAAATCAGTGGGGTCTTAATCCTGCCCACATTCTAAGTGTTATATTATTAAAGTTCTGCATGCAAATCAGTGGGGTCTTAATCCTGCCCAGGCAAGAACTTTAAAAATTAATGGAGCAACATATAATTATTGGGATTATTTAGAAGCTTGGAACAAAGCTTTTCTTTACACTAATCCAACACAAAGGCACACTTGGCTTTTCGTAATTAATGATCAAATTCTTAAAATTGGTCTTGATTGTTTTCCTAATTGGTTTTGCCATTGGTGGGAAAAAAATGGGACCAGAAATTGGTATTGTTCCTCGAGAAATACTGGACTATTTTACAGTTTGGTTTGATCACCATCCTATTCTCAGAGGAAAATCTTTAAACAATATTCTATTTGGAAGAAATATTTTATTTTTCTTTGCTGAATTCAGATTAGTTTGGATTTGGAAATGGGATATTATTCATTATGAGGACAATCTTAGAATTCCTATTCTCCAGAGAACATTCTGGGTAAAATGGTGGCCTAGATTTGACATTCCTCATACACTTTCAAAAATCTAGCCAGCAGTAAAAAATTATGTTCAGATTTTTGAGGAAGAAGAAAAGAAAAGAGCAAACCAATTTATGGTAGAAGCCTCTCAACTCTCCTCAAATTTGAATATGTTTAACCTCCTATTCACTTCCATTAGGGGAAAATATCCACTCCTCTCTACAGCGGAAATCAAAGTTAAGGTTATGGAAACTCTTAAGGAGCAATTCCTAGCCTCCCAAAATTCCCAAGGAGGTAGTCTGGCTACTTCAAGCCAGACTAAAGACCAGGCTCTGATACCAAATATATTACAGGATCTAAACAGAAATTAAATAGAGAGAATTTTATTAAATATATTACAGGATCTAAACAGAAATTAAACAGAGAGAATTTTATTACTTACTTGTGATGAACCCCAATTACAGAGTAGCTGGAGGATGAGAGTAGGAGAAGAAGAGAAAGAGAGAAAAGCTTTCAAAACGAGATGCCCTTCAACAAGCCTGAGGGTCATCTTAAATAAAGAGAAAAAGATCTACAGTTCTTAGACAGGGTACTGTAGATGAATAGTAAAAGATAAAAAGTAATACACGTGTCTTGTGTTGTTGGAGTCGTCCAAATTACTTCTTATCTAAACACTGTAACAAAACCACTGGTATACCAAACTGTGGGCAAAACCTGTGGGTAGGACGTCACTGCATGCGTCATGGAAAGAGGACATCACTACATGCGTCAAAAAGCCAAAAATTATTCTAATTTATTATTTGGCTTGCTGGACTGTGATGCCGTGGCAATCATGGCATCGAAGAAGTCTTCCATTAAAGGAACTTGGCTTGATATGGATATTGTATCCATTTCATCTTCATATTCATATGGGTCTTGTGCTTCCCCTGCTAATTCAAAAGTATTTGTCTATGTAGTTTGAGATGGCTGACCCTGGTCTTTAGTCTGGCTTGAAGTAGCCTGACTACCTCCTTGGGAATTCTGGGAGGCTAGGAATTGCTCCTTAAGAGCTTCCATAACCTTAACTTGGATTTCCTCTCTAGAGAGGAGTGGATAAAAAAGGGTTGAGAACCCTTAGGTGGGTTCTGTTGATGGCCCTTCCCTTTGTTGGAACGCCTTTGAGGAAATTGAAATCCTCTTTTATCCGGAGGTTGCATCCTGTTTTTCCTACAAAAATTCTCTAGTTAGAAATCTGGTAAAGAATTCTGATCTCCTTTAATATATTCAAGCTGGAAATCTTATAAAGAAATGATGAATGAGCTCTTAAGGACTAAAATGTTATCCACATGTGTAATTAAAATTGTAACAGCTTCTCCTTTAAAATAATCAATGAACACAACTTCACTAAAAAGTATTTTCAGAGACCAAAAAATGTGATATATCAATCTCCCGTACGTGCGACAGAACAAGTTGAATCAAACTTATAGGCTTTAGTTTGGGTTTTTGAAATAAAAGGTCCAAGGCCTAAATAAGAGAATAAAATTCCAACAATCCCCCCCTATTTCAAAAATTCAAACATATAAAAAGGAGTGGAGCAAGAGAATTCAATGCATCAAAACTGGTGCCTTTAAGGCTATGAACTAGTCCCTAAGAACATAAGAAGTGATTTACAGAAATTTGGTGAAATAAAATTTCTATGAACCAGAATCCATTAACGTAAACCAGTCATCTTATACCCATATTGATTCCTCAGAATCTGAGCAACTCTAATCGGTGTGGCACCTCTAAGCCCTGCGCCAGTCCTGAATTTTCATAAGTGCTCTAGAAAACTTGCCTACGTTTTCATAGAAAGCTCCCCATTTTCACACTTATATAGGTGAATCAATCAAGTATGCATTGCAATTAAACATACCATCCATTCAGTATGGACTATGGAATTCATTAAGAGTTTTACTCAACCTTTCTCATTACAATTGCACTATACACCATAGGAATGGACAATAATATAATAATTTTATAGTGCATCTCAAATCAACCAATGACTTGTTATTACCCATATGAACCTATTTCTTGGGTTTTCCAATTACATAGGTTGGGTTACCATCATTGTTTATTTTTGTTATAGGCATAAGCCTCATTCCCCTTAATGGTTTATACACTAGTTTTCTCCCTAGCGGTTTGTTAAATGGTCAGCCAAATACACTTCTGACCTTAAAAAAATTAAGAGATATAACTTTATCTCAAACAGCTGTCTCACAATATTATGACTTAGGTGTATATGCCTACTCTTGCCTCTATAGGACTTATTTATAGCTCGGCCTTTTACAGCCTGACTATCTCAATGTATAGAAACCGATGGAACTGGTTTATTCCAAATAGGAATATCTGCTAAGCCACTCAGCCTCAATACTAGCTTTCTTAAGAGCTACAAATTCATATTCCATCGTTAATTAACTTAGTTGTGCAAGTTTGCTTGGACAACTTCCAAGATACTGCACCTCCACTAAGTGTAAAAATAAATTCACTCATTGATTTCATCTCATATGGATTCGAAATCCCATTTGCATCCCTGATTTTTGAAATTACTAGGGGTGTAAGAAAAAACCGCGGACCGCAAACCGACCAAACCGAAAACCGATTGGTCGATTTTCTGAAGACATGTACAAGCTAAAACCGACCGCAAAATCGACCGAACCCCTAAAAAACCGACCGACCGACCAATTTACACCTCTATTGGTCAGTTTTTATACACCAAAAAAATCGAAAAAAACCGACCGACCGACCGATTTACACCCCTAGAAATTACATACTTTCCTCTCCCAGAGGTTTGGCTAAAACATATTCTTGAAAAATCAATATTTAAATTCTTCCGAATTTCGAAGTATGAAATACATTTTCAAAATGACTTTTCCTTATCTCCGGGTATACAACTTTTTCAAAATTTAATTTCTTCTCGGAGGAGAAAATCAACTTTAAATCTCTAGTACTAAAACATTGGTACTATGCGAGTCATCAAGTAAAACACTTCATTTTCCTTGAAGAGTATTTCTTATAACAATTGTGTTGTTACACATATGCCTACAAGCGCTCAAATTAATTAAATATCCTCCAAAATTTGTCATGAACTTTACTTCCACAAATATAGCCCCAATTGATTCTTCGGACACATTAGCCTGGGAACAAATTGATGCTTTTCCAATTCTTGACCAAAGAGCTTGATTTGTTTTTCAAAACAAAATAACCTTAAATCATTTTATTTGAAGGAGGTTTCATATCACTTGGCTCAAAAGGAGTCTAAAAAGGTTTGCAAAGAAAATTACAATCTCAAACCTTTTTCAGCCTCATAAGGTTGATCAAGAGAAATACCAGCAGGAGCTCTTGTAGTTTTAATCTCTAAAATTACACTCGCTTCATCCAAATTCTTTCATATTAAAATTAAGTGACAATAATTCTTGGTATCTTCTATAATCTCTAATATAGAACCAAGAATAAATCATCTCCAAGTAAACATGTCACTTTCATTAATTTTTGAAACTATTTGAAACAATAGTTTAATCAAGATTTTCATTCCCCTAGTTGGCAACTAAATTTAAAATATATAAGGAGTAAACAAGTATTCACACTTTACTCTTATTCGGATCTATAAAACCCTATCGGTTTATCCGAATAAAATTTTCCAATTATCCATAAAGAATAAAAAAATGGTTTTAACATCCATTTGATAAATAATCAAATCATGAATATCAGCAACTAATAAAATTTAATGGATGTAAAACAAGAGAATATGTATCAAAAACTCAATAGTTTCTTTTGTTTACAAACTCTTAGCTACTAAGGTAGCTTTATATTTTCCAATAAAGTCTAGTAAAACTTAGTCCTAAATATTTAAATAATCTCAATTGTATCTCAAGTGAATTAGATATCACAGGTCAAAGATATTGGGTCAAAAGGAATTACAAGTAAAAAAAAAAATTGTCACACCCAATACTTCTCAGTGCCTTTTATCTCCACACTATCAGCATAAGGCATTTGCGGCCCAAATACAAACTATCACATATATGTATATGATATCATAATATGTCATATAATCTATATAGCAAGCTGGGCAAGGAACACGTGAGTCCAACACATATTAGAGAAAACAAAATAATATAAATAAAATAATAATAACTCACCAGTTTTAGTTTTTAAAGAGTTTTCTTCATTAATTAAATACTATACAAACTCACTAGATTTCTTATTTTGAACTTGCTGATTGAAACCAACCAACTCAAACGGCTATATGTATATTTTATGCATTCATCATGAACACATGAAACTGTTTGCCAAATGAATAATAACCAAATATTTTATTAACTCATACTCATTAAGACACTCACACACGGATTGCTCTCACAGGCTCATAGCACTGTTAAAATCACTCCCTAAACACCATTATATACACGCATGTATTTGAGAACACTGCTCAATATCATAATTTCCTATTTTTTTAACATTTGTTGCCTTCTATTAGTCAATCATAAATTATGGTGTCAAAAGTAAAATTTCATAAACCCAATAATTGTATAGTTCTAGTAGTTGTCATGACTCGACATGGAGCAATACTACTAGTATGCTCAATATTAATTCCAACACACCAAACTACATTATAGTGGAGACAAGTAATAATGTGTAGATATGCACACCAAAATTGGGAAAGAGACTCTAACCTCAGACCTCTCACAGACAAGGATCTCATACCATGTTAAGTTACTAGCTGCTCAAAAAAATTTAAGGTGTTAAAGAATGGGCCCAAATCCATTTTTAGATAAAGGGAGTAATAGTTAACTTTTTTTAATTGAGTTCACTGGGGTCAAAACATAATTATTAAGTGAAGCCATTTTAGGTTCAAAAGTTAAATTGTCAAAAACTAGAGCACTAGAGTATACTTCATAAAAATATGGATAGTCTTTTCACATCCAAAACTGATTGAACTTGGCAATTTATATGTATACGTTTTCTAAAGAACATAAACTCATAATAATCATCATTTACTTTTCCCCACCATAAGTATGTATCAGTTATGCATATTGATTATATTTGTACACACCTCATCCAAGAGAGTACAGGGAGATAAAAATAAGAACTTCATCTTATGAATAATTTCCCTTCCGGTCATGATTCTCTTCTGTCACACTAATCTTTCAAAAATATATATTCCGTAACATATAGAATGGGTGAAATGAATTACAAACTTGGAAGAGGAAAAGGAAGTGAGAATGATTGTATATACATATACACATATATGTTATTCTGTATATGAATGTCGACTTATATGTGTGAGACAACACATGTACATAAGAGAGGGTTGTTCTTACCAGAAGTAGTCGTTAACAAATCTTGGGTTGAGAAAGAGACTTTTTAGAGATCACAACAGCATCTAATTGTTCTTAAGATTGTTGGAAATATAGGAAGGATACGGCTATGAACTTAACTGATTGAGGCATGCAACAGTCTGCACTGTCCTTAAGAATAATTCCGCCCCTCGGAGGCAATGACTCGATGCACAAGGTCTCAGCGCTATGCCCTCTAGGATTCAGCAATCAGTATCTTCTAAACGTGCACTCGAATTGGAAGAAAATATTGAGCACTCAGAATTGCTCCAAACCAAAGAAGGGAATTTTTTTAGAAGTTTTGAAAACTAGAGGGTAAAATATATTCTTTGTATATCCAGCATGAGGTACATGATTGAATGACCCTTCAACCACCAACTTGCAATTGAGACTAAGTCATTTCTTTAACAGTGTTCTTATCGAAGTCTAGAAGATACATGTATATAAAATGTGGCTGGTAAGACAAGATCATTCAAGATCATATTTATACATGAAAAATGATGTACTATATATAAAACAAAAGTACTTAGACCATATATGCCAAACGTATGTTATAAAGAAAAATCAATGAGTTCTTTAAGGACTAATATGTTATAAAGAAATGATGAATGAGCTCTTTAAGGACTAAAATGTTATCCACATGTGTAATTAAAATTGTAACAGCTTCTCCTTTAAAATAATCAATGAACACAACTTCACTAAAAAGTATTTTCAGAGACCAAAAAATGTGATATATCAATCTCCCGTACGTGCGACGAAACAAATCGAATCAACTTATAGGCTTTAGTTTGGGTTTTTGAAATAAAAGCTCCAAGGCCCAAATAAGAGAATAAAATTCCAACAGCTCTTTATTAGAGGTGTTGGATATATTTGAATATAGTTGTGCTTCCTTGAAAAATGGAGATGAGATCCCTAAAATTATGGTAATCTAACTAATTTGTAACATATAGAAGATTTAATTCTGTATTTGTTTCTGTATCAATTTGTATGCATGATTTCATGATTGTTTATCTCTATCATTTTCGGTTATATTTTTTTTTTGTTGATTGAGTTTGTTATAACAATTCGAATAGAGGTGAAAATTTTGTTATTGCAGCGTATTTAATGTGAGAAATTCTCCGCCTGTAAAGTGAGAAATTCGTTATCACATTGTGTTTAAAGTGTGAAATTCTGAAAATTCGTTATTACAGTATATTTAAGTGAGAAATTCGTTATTACAATGTATTTATGACTTTGGAAATTTATTTGATCCTCAAAGTGTGAGAAATTTCTCACTTTTTCTCATCAATTTGTGTTAATATATTCAACTCTGAAACTGCCGCTAGTATGGGTACAACCGAGGCAACATATTAATATATTTATTACAATTGAATCGAATCCAATACATTCTCAATTGTGTCAGTGCCAACGACAGTTTCAGAATTGAATATATTAGCACAAATTGATAAGAATTTGATGAGAAATTTTGCACAGTTTAACTGAGAAAATTCCTAATATGTTATTGACGAAGTGAGAAATTTCTCACTTTTTTTATTGACTAGTTTCTCACTTTTTTTATTTATGCTTATGCACAAATTTCTCCCTTTATTTGAATTGAAGTGAGAAATTTCTCATCAAATTCTCATCAATTTATTTTAATTTTGTAATTCATACAGTACTAGATTTCACAAAAAAATTTCTAATCTAATTTTCATCAATTTTTTCAATATTAATCAAAGCAACATATTAATATATTTATTACAATTAAATCAAATCCAATACATTTACCTTAGTTGTGTTCTGGACAACAGTATATTCAAAATTGAATATAGAAATTTCTTAGTAAATTCTCAGTTGTCTCACTTCATCAATATGATATTAGTAAATTTCTTAGTCAAACATTGAGAATTTCTCACTTTGTTACAATCTGAGAAATTCCATAATAACATTGTAAAAAAGGCAAAGTACATGAAAAATATAACAAAATGGGCATGTCATTGTCGTCAACACATCTACATATGACTAATCACACACAACAATTTTCCAAATCAAATGCATTCACAATAATTCATGTTGTTAAAAAAACTAACTAACCAAACTATTGTTTATGCATTACACCATGGTAATGTCTACTGTCCAAAAAATGTTGCAGATTGTATGCCTAAACATTGCTCATGTCATACCTGGTTGCCTTGTTCTAGGCTTCTTCGAAACCTCGCTTGAATGAGCTGAAAACAAAAGTTACATAATTAAACCCATGAGAATTGAAGATGTGAGTGAAAATTTTCACTTGATCACCAAAATAAGTGAGAAATTTCTCACTTAATTACCATAGTAATGTGAACAATTTCTCACTTACGTTAATTTTCCACATAAAAAGTGAGTAATTTATAACATATTATACTATAAAGAGATAAGAAAATATAGGACAATTCTAGAATCACGGTAGTATAAATCAAAACTTAAACTGAGATTTTTCCACAAAATATGTAGGGTATTTTTGGTTTTATTTAGAAAAAAAAAATCAAATCGAGTGAGAAATTCAATTTTTGGTATGTAAGATTAGGGTTTTTAGGAGTCTAGAAGATTACCAAAACCCTATTCTTTTACCGATTAAAAAATGCAAAATTTTAGAACCAAAAAATTTCAAAAGTACGAATCAATTTTGTTATTGTTCAAATAAAAAAATTCCAGAAGAACCACGATAGTAAAAAGTAAAACTTAAACTGAGATTTTTAACAAAATATGTAGCGTATTTTCAGTTTTATTATAATAAAAAAAAAAAAAAAAAGAAAGAAAGAAAGAAACAAATCGAGTGAGAAATTCGATTTTTGGTATGTAAGATTAGGGTTTTTAGGAGTTTGGAAGATTACCGAAACCCTATTCTTTTACCAGTTCAAAAATGAAAATTTTCAGAACCCAAAAATTTCAGAAGTTCGAATCAATTTTATTAGCCCCAAGGGTTTACCTTAAGTAATTTTGATTTTTAACAAACAATGAAGTTGAGTACTTATGTTTATCTTTAGTATGTTGTCCAAATAGAGCCTTATAAAGATGATGGATATTTTATTTGAAGCTTCGTGGAAAATAATTTTACCCGTATTGTACTTATAGGATCCATTGTAAAGTTAGTTAGATTGTCTCTCCAAGATAAGGACTTAAAAACTTGGCTAAAACCTTCAAAACAAAAAAATTGTTTTTCACTGAAAAAGCAGTCGACTGGATTATTTTCCCAGTCAATTGGGTGTTTCAAAATTTAGTCGACCATGTGGTAAAACAGTCGTCTGTTTCATATTTTTGAAAGGTAGTTTCTGCCTCAACATTCCAATCGACTGTACCTTATTTCAGTTGACTGTTTTAATGACGCGTTTCAAAAGATTTGAAAAGCAGTCGATTGGATCATGATCACAGTTGACTAACGGCTCTTTTTCTAGGGTTTTGACTAACCATTAAATGCTCTCAACTACCTCAAACGTTTTGATTTCAAGAGAGGGTATTTATACACATTTGAAATTGGTTGTTGGACACTTAATCACTATCATTCAATACTCATTCATTGCAATCAAAGTTTCAAGCCCTAGTTTGTGAGATTCAATCCACTTGCTCTAGATTTCCTTGTAATTCCTTGAGAGCTATTAAGTGTGTTCATCTACTCTAAGAGAGAGAGTTTTTTAGTTGTAATCAGACATTCAATTATCCTTGAAGTTGTAAAGAAGGGTTGTTGTAACCCTTGATCCAAGTGAAAGGTTTCTTCATTGGAGGATTGAAGAAGTTCAAGAAGAACTTGTAAGAGAGGTTTGACCTTCACCCAAAGAAGGTTGTTTAGTGGAATCCTCAAGAAGTATTCTTGATGGGTGGACGTAGATCGCGTATTGCGGATTGCCGAACCACTTCAAAACTCAGTTTGCAAGTGTCTCTTTCCTTCTCTCTTTACTTATTGTTTTTAATTGGATATTGTGGTTGCTTAACTTTTAATTTGCTATTAGTCTTTAGTAATCTTATTCACCCTCTCTAAGGATTACTTTTGGGCAAACAAATTCTATTATTGTTCGAATCAAAATATTTCAGAAGTTCTCACCTTTGGTTCCTATGCTAGCATTTTTTCCCCTGTGATTCGTACTGAAACAGAATGGACTTCTTAGCGATGGTGAGAAAGTTCTCTCCAGTTGGACGATGATCGTCTTCTCTTTCTTCTTCTTTCAAGTTACTGTGAGAAATTTTTGTATATGTTTATTTTGAGAAATTGGTGAGGTTGAGAAGGAAAGTTTAGAATTATGAGAAATTTTGAATTTTAAATCTCTAATTTGGTGTCGGAATTGATGGCTCTTTGAAATTTAATGAGTGTTTCTAGAAAAGGTTGGATGAAATGAGGACAGTTCGGTCATTGTTTGGGCTTATGGACAAACTACATGTAAAGGACTATATATTATATTACCCTAAATTTAATTAGTGGGAGAGCCCTTGGTGTTGGGGAAAAATGCGAAAATCCCCAATATTAGGAGTAATACTTCCTAACCCTTGTCTAGTGTAAATTAAATAGGAATAAATAATAATATCCAAGCCACAATGGATAATTTTCTTTCACCACAATTAAGCACAAATAATATAATAATAAGACACCCAAGTAAGAAAAAAGACACCAAGATTTATGTGAAAAAATCCTCCAATAGAGAGGGAAAAAATCACAGGGCAACTCCGAAAGATTCCACTATAAGGAATACAAATGTTCTCTCAAGTTTTTACCCTAAACTTGAGGTATTCAATCAATTAGAGAGTGAGTATACAATGGTTACCTCTTAGGTTACAAACCCAAAGAAATACAAGCATAAACTACCTCTTCAAAATCCAAAGATCTTGGAACACCCAAACAAGCCTTTGAAGACCCACGAACACCTCACCCTCCTTGGTTGCTGCGCCGCTCCGATCAATAGGAAAAGAAACCTCTCTGTTTCTATACCCAATAAGCGCCGCCCAACAAAGGGATTAAAAAACCCTTTGTTTTATCCAACCTAGTCATTTAGACTAGTAAGTCACTCACATGATTAGCACACCCCAACATCCAAGTGGGCAATAATCTCGTGTGGATGTAACATGGTATACTCAACACTTGGTTCTTTTCTTTTTAGTTGTTTGTCTATCTTTTTTAGGTTTTTGTCCTTCCTTGTGGGGGTTTTGTCCCTCCTTGTGTGGTTTTTTGGTTTTTGTTTTTGGTTTGTTTGGGTGCTCAAGGTAGATCTTTCCATTTTCTTGCTCCATAGTTTGGATTCGGCCTTTTTTTCTCGCAGATCTGGCATTATTTTTTTTGCCAGATATGGGATTTGGGTGGGCTCTTTTGACATATCACTGATTTAGAAGATTTACGGTGCGAGTCAGGATATTGTTGAGATTATTTTCTTGCATTTTTTCTTCTTTCTACTTATATTGATTGCTTTTGGAATCCGCCTTGCAGTGAAATATATATTTTTTATCAATATATATATATATATATAATTAGTGTGTCACACCACAACATTATGGCACTCTGGATGAACAAGAAATTATTGTACATAATTGCTACTGTGATTTGTTCATCATGTGAATGAGGAAAACAAGAACCCCATTTAATGGGTTAGATAAAAAATTCTAATTTATTACATTAGACCATTTCCAATGCACATGCACTTTTAAAAATGGTAAAGGTGACACATATATGACCTGATACAAAACTTGCATATTTTTTTATTTTTTAATTTTTAATTTTTAATTTTTACATCTTGCATACATAAATCAATTTAAAAAAAACCATGAAAATGTAAGTTCCACTTTTCAACTTTTAGCTAGAAAAAGTGATTCCACGGTGGTTTTTCCCTATGCATTCTGATCAACGGATCGATCATACAAAAATATGAAAAATTATATGATATAACCCAGTAATTTAGGATGTATCAGAAATTTTAGCAGTTTTGGTGCTAAGATATTATGTCATTTACAAAATAGAGTTTTTAAAACCAAAGTGGTCTTCAAAAGTATGATGGTTACGAATTAAAACAATTTCGCACCATGTTATAACTCTTTGACACCAAAATATTGTCAAAATATTGTACATATTAGAGCAACTTCAATGTTGTTAAATTCATATGGCAACTTAATTTTTTAATCCTACACACTCACGCAATGGTGTGGGTGGTAGAGGAACATAGGTAGTTGTAGGATAGTGAAATTTAAGTTTAACATTACACGAAATCTACTTACTATACAGCCCAAACGGCAAAAGCAATGCCGTTCCTCAGTGACCGGCAAAGCCTTTGCCGTTGAGTTATACTTTTTTCTTTTTTTACCGCTGGCCGACAAAGCTTTTGCCTTTGCCGATTAAGCTTGCCCATTTTATTTTATTTTTTTTGGTTAAAGTTAAGATTTCGTTAAAAAAATAATATTAAAAACAGACTAAACGACAAACAAAATGCCGGCAACCCCTAGCTGGCACACTCTTTGCCGTTTTGTTTTTACACCACTGTGGAAATTCTCCTGTATGTATAGTAATTTAACTTACATTTACCCTATACTCTCTTAAACTATTGGAGATACTCTTACATTTACCCTACACCTTCTTACACCATTGGAAATTCTCCTATATGTATAGTAACTTAACATACATTTACCCTATACCCTATACCCTCGTTTGGCAAGAGGGGTAAAATTGTCGTATAGGACAGGATAAGATAGGATCGGATAGGACAGTAGTTCTGTCGGATTAGCTGTTATACTGTCCTGTGCTTGGAAAGTGCTAAATAAAACTGTCGGATAAGCTGTTATATCCTAATCTTGTATTTGGTCGTACCCAGATATAAGTTCAAAATAATAACTAAATTATTAATTTTTAACACAAAAAGGGGTTTGAAGAAAGAAAGAGAAAAAGGAAAAAAAGAAAAAGAAAAAGAAAAAAAAAAGAGTAGATCTAAAAAAAAGATAAAAAAAAAAAAAGAAAAGAGATTTGAAAATGAAAAAGGGGGGGAAATGGATCTGAACAAAAAATGAGAGAGATTTGATAAAAAAAAAAAAGAAGAAGAAGAAGAAGAAGAAGAAGAAGAAGAAAGATAAAAGGAAAAAACAGAAGAAGAAGGCAAATCTGAAAATCAAAAGGAAAAAAAAGATCTGAAAAAAAAAAAAATCTGTCATGACCCGAATAATTGAAAATAAAATTTAGAAAATTATAGGAAATATCTTTTAAATATATATATATATATATATATACCTAAATTACGTTTATTATACACTGCGAAATTTATGTGAATTTCTGATCACATCTCACAGCTTAACTTTACCTGATTTTATGTTTTGCAGTGTAAAAATACCTGAAATTGACACATGTCAAAATCCTTGTAGGAAACAAACATTTGGCCATATCATTTTCATTCACATGGCTTTCAATTCATCCACATACCACTTTCATTTTAAAAGAAAAAGAAAAGAAGGTGGCACATGATAGATCATGTTTCATCAATAAAATAAATCATACTTAAATTAAAAGAAAAACAAATAAGATTTTAAAAGAAAAAGAAAAGAAAGTGGAACATGATAAATCATATCTTTTTAATAAACTAAAACTCCACTTAATTTAAAAGAAAAACAAATAAGATTTTAAAAGAAAAAGAAAAGAAAGTGGAACATGATAAATCATATCTTTATAATAAACTAAAACTCCACTTAATTTAAAAGAAAAATAAATAAGATTTTAAAAGAAAAAGAAAATAAAGTAGGAGTATCAATGTAATAAATTAAAACCTTACCTAATTAAATTAATGAAGCACTACGTCTTTTTCTTGCTATATAAACACACATCCATGAGTTATTTTTCACACCACAAATTCCTCACCACTTCATAAGTTTATGTTTGGAGAGAAAGCTAGGAAGTAAAAGAGTGAGAATTCTTATATTTTCCTATCATCAAATCAAGGTAAGTTCTTTTCTTCTCTATATTTATATAGTTTATAAACACTCACATTTACATTATTTTCAGTAATAATTAGATCCTATTAACTTAATTTAGGAAGTGTTAAATTAATTATTAATCTAGAATTAAGAACATAGCTAGATTTGATCAAAATGGTAAAATTTTTATATCTCTTTACTCCGACCACATTAAATTCTGAAATTTTAGAAGTAGACTCTTTTAATTCCCGGGAAATACCTCTTAAAGCAGCTTTTCATTTGGATGTACCGTTTGAGTTTTATTTAAGCTTGTTTTAAAAGGGTAAATTAGTCATTTCACATTCTGTGATTCGAATCTGGTAAAAACCGACTTTAGATTTGGATTCTCCACGAAATTTCACTCAAGATAGACACTGATTTCACTTAAAAAGGTTAAGAAATGAGTGAGTTATGACCATTAGAAGTTTGGAATTACAATCTGCCAAACAGGGCATTCTGCCCAGTTTATTTCCGAAAATTACATTTACATCCCTGAAAACTTTAAACGAACATATAAAGGTCTACCGATATCGGATTTGATCACGGTTTCGAGCATAGTACTTGTAATATTGTTTATAACAATCTGAGATATAAATTTTACAGTTTTGGAAAATTTTGTATAATCCCTATATTTTAGTATAATTACATATCAGCCCCAAAACTTTTAAATACATGTTATATTATGTATAAATATCATATTTTAAGCATTAATCTTGGACATATTATTTAGACATAAGTATATCATACGAAACTTATTTTTATACATTTTCATATTAATCCTTAATATTAGTTTAAATTACATAAGTGACCCGATTTCTTAAATAGTAGTATTTATCTACACGAAAATAATGATTTTCTTTATTAATTTGGATACATATTTATGGATAGAATAATAAATATGAAAAATTCAGTTTAAAGATCTCGATTTAATACTTTACGTGTAAAATGACGTTTTTACCCCTAGACTTTAAACGTGTATATTTAATTGTAACAAACTTATAATCGAGCCTAGTTAATGGCATTAGTCTTAAAATCACACAAGGATCGTACTGATAAGATTAAAATACATATTTAGTAACATTACGAAATTACCCCTATAAAAATAATAATTTACAATTTTGCTCCTATGTCTATAAGTTAAACTTAGATGTTAGTTCTTTTATATGTATTTATGTAGGACTTGTGAAGTAGCAGATTCCCAGATAAAAATACTAAGATATCAAGGTGAGTGTTCGTATCCTGTATTTAATTCAACTCTATATGTGAGTGTTCATACCCGGTATTCAGTTCAACTCCATATGTGAGTGTTCGTATCCTGTATTTAATTCAACTCTATATGTGAGTGTTCATATCCTTTTTGCTGATTCTACTCCTCACGAGTGGATCTGATTTTACCTTCAGTTATTAATAATATTATATAATTGTTATAATTCATTTTTGGAACATTATCGTTTGGTTCCACTGGAAAAAAGGGATTATGTTAATATTTGTTATGCCATTGTGCAATTCATTCATTGTTCCCAATGTCAATTACCACTACAACGAACTATAAAGTATAGCCCTAAGTGGTTGGTCCTATTGGGCCCATGTAATGAAGCCCAAGTGGCTGGTCCTTTTGGACCCATGAACCCGACTAGCAGGGTTGCCTTTGATCAATGTGCCATGTAATGAAAGGAACGTGTGTGTGAGTGGGTGGTTGGTGATTTGACATTCATGAAAAGATGCCTTTCGTATAGATATTCTTTGAATCTGTTATAATATTTCGTATTCATCATTATTAATATTGTTATCTCTTCTATACAAATCCTCTTTATGATTATTATCCAGGTTTATGTTCATTCACTGAGCCTTTTGCTCACACTCTCCAAATGTTTTAAAAACCCTTTTCAGATGACAATGATATGCTTTACGCTGAACCAAATGAAGAACAAGAGATAGCAATAGAAGGAGAAGACCCTATCCTAGATGCCCTTGAAGGGTCACTTTCTTAGGAGCTCAAATAATGAATCTAAGTATTCCAATGGATACTTTCTTTTCTTGTACTGGATTTAAAGGCTATGTAAAGTCTTAAACTCTATTTATAAGTTGTATTGGTGTGATGATTGGGGGTCTTTTCGATCCCATTTAATAAATGAATGTTTTGATTGCTTCCGCTAGATCTCTGTACAAGTTAAAAGGCCCCGTCGGCCGGTCATGATCCCTAAATCTATTATTTGGAAATTGGGGGTGTGACAGCTTGGTATCAGAGCATAAGATTTTAGGGCTGCTAGAAAACATACAGTAATAAATAAGACTTTCATGTTAAGAGTCATTAATATTAATATCTCTTGTCGTATCATCATAGAATGGTACTAACAAGAGTCGCACTGGTACAGATAGAATGGATTAAGCTACTAATGATCGTTTTGCACGTATTGAAATGATCATGGAAGGACTAGCATACGTTGCTCAAGAGAATGCAAATGGAAATAGTCACAATAGTGATCACGACAACGGGCAGAAGGAAGTTTTTATCAACATAGAGCGTTTCCAAAAGCTCAAGCCGCCACAGTTCCATGGTAAAGCCGACCCTACTGCAGCCGAGACATGGGTCAGAAAAATGGAAAGGCTTTTCAAGCATTTTCCCTGTACTGAAGAAGAAAAGGTGAGCTATGCCACCTATACTTTTGTCGGTGAAGCCGATCACTGGTGGAGAACCATAGAGGACACTGCAGAAGGAATGACCTGGGAGCAATTTCTAGTTCTCTTTGATGGAATGTACTATCCTTCATCCATAAAAGACCAGAAGGAGAAGGAATTCATGAATCTCAAACAGGGGAACATGACAGTTCTCCAATATGCCACAGAATTCACTTTCTTGTCACGCTTTGCTTCCTATCTCATTCCAACGGAAGAGAAGAAGGCAAGAAAATTTGAAAACGGGTTATCACTTCATCTTCGCAGCAAGGTGGAGATGTTTGAATTTCCAACATACAGACAAGTTTATGATCGTGCCCTCAAAGCAGAGAAGACAAACGCAGAATTTCAACAAAGGAAAGATGTCTCCAAAAGGCCGATGAACAATCAAGGCAGTATGAAGAAACAATTTCTTGGAACATCTGGCTCCAATTTCAATAACCAAGCCAGGAAAGGACCTCAAGACAACAGAGTCCCGTGCAAGACTTGCGAAAAGATACATGGAGGTGTCTGTCGATTCAACTCTAGATCTTGCTTTAAGTGTGGAGACCCAAACCACATGATCCGAGACTGTCCCAAGAATGATGCGATTGTCTCAGCACCAGTCCCGATCAACCAACGTCCAGTGCAGAACTATGGAGGCCAAGGAGGAAATCAACGAAGTCAAGGGCGTGTATTTGCACTTGTTCCGGGTGAAAATAATAAGGAGGCAGATGCAGTAGTAGCAGGTACTATCTCTATTTGTGGTATCAACGCATATACACTTATGGATTCTGGATCTACGCATTCATTCGTATCTCCATCTTTTGCTTCGAGGTTTTGTATACCTCCACAGCCCCTAGGTTATGAACTATCGGTCGCCATTCCTTCTGGCACTTCTTTGATTGGTACCCAGGTGTACCGATCATGCCCAATCGTGATAAGTAATGTACCTTTACTTGTCAACCTCATACCTTTAGAGATCCAAAGTTTTGATGCCATCTTAGGGATGGATTGGTTGTCCTCAGTCCATGCTTTCATTGACTGTTCTGCCAAGCAAGTTAACTTCCAAATTCGCAACCAACCTAACTTCTCTTTTAAAGGAAAGGGTGTCACATCGCCACCTTATCTCATTTTGTCTATACAAGCAAACGAATTACTCAAAAAAGGAAGTCAAGGTTACCTATGTACTATACTAGAAGATTCATCTATAGAAACACCCTTAGACGATATTCAAGTGGTAAGAGAGTATCAAGACGTCTTCCCAGAAGAGCTACCTAGCACTCTAACAGATAAAGAAATTGAATTCACCATCGATCTTGTTCCCGGTACTCAACCTATATCAAAGGCCCCTTATCGCATGGCCCCAATGGAATTGAAGGAATTAAAGACTCAATTACAGGAACTACTGGATAAAGGTTTTACCAGACCTAGTACCTCTCCTTGGGGTGCACCAGTCCTGTTTGTGAAGAAAAAGGATGGGACTATGAGACTGTGCATCGACTATCGTGAGTTGAACAAACTGACGATAAAGAATCGTTATCCTCTCCCGAGGATTGATGATTTATTCGACCAACTTCAAGGAGCACAAGTGTTCTCAAAGATTGACCTGAGAACAGGTTACCATCAGTTGAAGGTCAAAGCACAAGATGTTGAAAAGACGGCTTTTCGAACTCGTTATGGTCATTATGAATTCCTAGTAATGCCTTTCGGTGTTACCAATGCTCCTGCCGCATTTATGGATCTAATGAATCGAGTATTAAAGCCTTATCTCGATGATTTCGTAATTGTATTCATCGATGATATTTTGATATATTCAAAGAGTCCTGAAGAGCACGAACAACATCTGAGAACAGTGTTGCAAACTCTGAGAGATCGCCAACTATATGCAAAGTTCAAGAAATGTGAATTCTGGCTTTCCAAGATTTCTTTCTTGGGGCATGTGATCTCAAAGGAAGGAATATTGGTGGATCCACAGAATATAGAAGCAGTCAAGTCATGGCCAAGACCAACAACTGTAACTGAAGTACGCAGTTTTCTAGGTCTGGCAGGATATTATCGAAGATTCGTAAAAGATTTCTCCAAGATTGCAGGACCAATGACGCAACTAACACAGAAGGGTGTTGCTTTCGAATGGACGAAGGAACGTGAGAAATGTTTCCAAGAATTAAAAGATAGATTGGTCGCAGCACCAATTCTCAGCATCCTTACTGGGGAAGGTGGATTTGTGGTTTACAGTGATGCTTCTCATCGAGGATTGGGATGTGTTCTAATGCAACATGGTAAGGTTATTGCCTATGCATCTCGACAACTCAAAGTTCATGAGAAGAATTACCCGACCCATGATTTGGAGCTAGCCGCTGTAGTGTTCGCACTAAAGATTTGGCGTCACTATCTATATGGTGGAAGATGTGAAATTTTCACCGACCATAAGAGCCTAAAATACATCTTCTCACAAAAAGAGCTTAATATGAGACAACGAAGATGGCTTGAGTTGATGAAAGACTATAACCTTGATATTCAATATCATCCGGGCAAGGCTAATGTAGTAGCAGATGCCTTAAGTCGGAAATCATCAGGAAACCTAGCTTATATGCTTACTTCACAACAACAATTGATCGACGACTTTGAGAGGATGGAGATTGAAGTTACTACTCATCATTCTAAGGGTATCGTGGCAGCTCTTATCGCTCAACCAATGATAATCGAGGAAGTAAAGAAATCTCAATTTCAAGACAACTACTTAAAGAAGATTTCTGAAGAAATACCGTAAGATAAGAGACCCGAACTCCTATTAAAGGATGGCATTCTACAGTACCAAGACCGCATTTGTGTTCCCAACATCCCAGAAATCAAAAGGAAAATACTAGAAGAAGCTCATTCCTCTAAATTCGCTGTTCATCCGGGCGGAACAAAGATGTACCAAGATATGAAGAAGTCATGGTGGTGACCTAATATGAAGAGAGAAATCGCCGACTTTGTATCACGATGTTTACATTGTCAATGTGTCAAGGCAGAACATCAATGTCACACCCCAACCCGCCTCGTGCGGATTAGGACACGTGTAACAATGCTACAAGCTCCCAATTACATTAATTTGTAAAGAAATATGCGAATTACTAAAAAACACGTGTGTTTAACCACATTAAACAACTCTATTGTTACAAAATAGGCCCCAAGGGCAAAATGGTCATTTATAAAGTATGTAAAATTTTGATACCAAAAGTTAGGATTTTGAGTCCCGGTTCCAACGCAACAAACGGCACGCGAAACCGAGTTTTGAAGAAGAAGTTATGCATGTTTCCGTAAAAACGGACATGCTGGGGAAAAATACAAGGCGGATCGATCCCTTCATTATGGGCGGATCGATCCACTTACTAGACATTCTCGCAGAATGCTCCCTTGGAAGGGCGGATCGATCCCTTCACAAACCGCGGATCGATCCCTTCACAATTCTGCTGCTAAATTTTGCTTGCTGTCAAAACAAGTTTTTAACTTACCAATTCATAACCAAAACTCATAGAAACCTTATGAAACTTTGGAAAATCAACTCCAACACATTTCTAAACATGTTTAAACTCAAGTTAAGCATGAATCATAAAATCATATTCACAATTTGATCAAATCAACCATGAACTCATTTCATTTGGTTCAAAAACAAACTTTTCAACTTTAAAACTCAATTCTCATCCAAAGTTTATAAAACTTGTTGGAATTCAACTCAAAATCATAACTAACATTATAAACACTAAAGAAACATGTCCAAGACACTAACGACACATCCGGACTTGCCGAAATGGTGCTAACCATTAACTTGCATCAACTTGGGCAAAACAAAAGGAATTTTACATTGGTTCTCAAATTCACATCCAAACTTTCCAAAATACAAGTTAGGGTCCAAATATGAACATCAACTTAAGTAAAACCATAATTTACATCTGTGTACAAGTTCAAAAGTAATTTACAAGCATGGGGCACAAATCTCCCCCATCTCTCCCATCTCTCCCATCTCTCCCATTCACAAGTCAAAGATACTAACCCACAAGTTATACTATATAACAAGTTATAAACATAATTACAAGACCCCAAATCTCTTTCCCAATCCCGAGCACGTCACTTTCTCTCCGGATATCGCTCCGTACCTGCGGTGGTTGTTATGTACCACAACAGAAATAGGAAAAACGGTTTTCTTAAGCAATTTGCTTAGTGAGCATTCTAAGCATGACTGAATGTTTAACATGTGCAATGCAACAATCAACATATAAATCATATTTGTAGTCGCCGAGTCACCGGTTTAATGATTCATTCAGACCCGAAGACCTCCCTTGGTCCCGTGGCCACTTCTATTCCTTGGACTTCCGTATTTCTCGGATTCTTCCTCTTCACCACCCTTATTACTCCCAACAATGAACCATTTTCCCGGTGCTCATTGACTACCACATAGACATATAAGCATATAAACATGCACCAACATATGGTTTTCACAAAATTGATATGAAATTCACAATCCACCAATATAGTAACTTCTAAACATGATATCAACAACCAAAGTTATACAAGGATTCATTGACCACCTTAAACACAATCATTTTTAGGCTAGAAAACTCACCTCTACCAAGATTATACCCCAAATTCAAGCTAACATGTGCTGAATTACTCCCAATCCAAGCTCAATTTCTACCCCAAGTGAATTCCTACAAGATTTCGGTAGACGACGTCTCACCGTCAAATATGAACTACCAAAATCCAGCAAAGTAAACAAAATTAAGGGTATAGAAACGTTCGTCTCACCTCCACGAGTCCGAAAACGGCTTTGGTTCGCGAATCTGACGAACGGCGGCGACGGAACGACGGAAAAACGAGGTCGGCGGCGGTGTTCGTCTTCTCTCGGTGCTCTCTCTGTTTTCTCTGGATTAATTCCAGCAGATTATTGAGACTCTCCCTCAATTGACACATGCTTGCATGTGTTTGAGGTGTCATCACCTCAATTCCCCACTATTCCCATTTACACCCCTGAAATTTATTAAGTTCTTATTATGAAATCCCCCAAACATTCCATTAACTACCCAATTATCTAATGAGGGTTTGTCTAAGTTTCGTATGGGTCCCAACGTGGGTCCCACATATTTTGTGAAATTGCTATCGCACCTACTAATTTTACATCTTTTTCATTTATACCCTTATTTGGGTGTCCAAACTAATACTACCACATGACAATATCTATTAAAAGCAACTTAGCAAATATCCATGTAATCATATAAAAATGCATTTAATCACTTAAAATGCAAATTACCAATTTACCCTTCACTGGGTTCCATTTCAATATCTGTCCCACCTCACTGGGGACTTTTCCAACTAGTGTCCCTCTCTGAACACTTTTTACTTGGGCGAGTCCAAGCCTCCCCTTAATCCATTTTATACACTAATTATATTAATTAATGCATATTATCACAAATAATTAACCCGTTTTCCGGGTACGGGTGTTACAATCAACGTCCTGGTGGAGTTCTTTAATCACTCCCCATTCCAGAGTGGAAATGGGAGCACATCACTATGGACTTTGTGGTTGGATTACCACGATCAGTGAAACAGAACGATGCTATTTGGGTAATTGTGGATAGATTGACAAAATCTGCACACTTCTTACCCATTAAGATCACTTTTTCATTGGAGAAGTTCGCAACCTTATACATCACAGAGATCATCAGACTGCACGGTACACCAGTATCTATCGTCTCTGATAGAGACCCTAGATTTGTAGCACGCTTCTGGAAGAGCTTACATGCAACTATGGGGACTACTCTCAATTTCAGTACGGCTTTTCATCCACAAACGGATGGCCAATCTGAACGTGTAATTCAGATCCTAGAAGATATGCTACGACTCACCGTTTTAGACTTCAAGGGTAATTGGGAAGAACATTTACCTCTCGTCGAATTCGCCTACAACAACAGCTTTCAAGCAAGTATCGGTATGGCACCTTATGAAGCACTCTATGGAAGGAAATGTCGATCACCAATCTGTTGGACAGAGGTCGGCGAACGTAAAATTTTGGGACCAGAGATTGTCCAATTAACGACTGAAAAGATCCAACTTATTCGCCAACGAATTCAAACAGCTCAGAGCCGACACAAGAGTTATGCCGATACTCATCGAAGAAACCTAGAGTTCGAAGAAGGAGATCATGTATTTCTTAAGATTTCACCATCCAAGGGTATCGTTCGCTTTGGCAGAAAAGGAAAACTCAATCTCGATTTATAGGACCCTTTGAAATCTTGGGAAAGGTTGGACCAGTAGCCTACCGATTAGCATTACCTCCTGATCTATCTAACGTTCACAATGTGTTCCACGTCTCAATGCTTAGACACTACATCAAAGATCGTAACCACGTATTATCACATGAACCGTTAGAAGTACGAGAAGATCTTACTTATGTGGAACGACCGGTTCAAATCATGGATCGTCGTGATCAAGTCCTCAGAACCAAGATTATTCCATTAGTCAAAGTCTTATGGCGGAATCATGCAGTAGAAGAAGCAACATGGGAACGAGAAGATGAAATGCGTGCCAAATATCCTCAACTTTTTGAATCATGAGGTGAGTTAAGTTTGGGGACCAAACTTTCTAAGTAGAGGAGAATGTCATGACCCGAATAATTGAAAATAAAATTTAGAAAATTATAGGAAATATCTTTTAAATATATATATATATATATACACCTAACTTACGTTTATTATACACTGCGAAATTTATGTGAATTTCTGATCACATCTCACAGCTTAACTTTACCTGATTTTATGTTTTGCAGTGTAAAAATACCTGAAATTGACACATGTCAAAATCCTTGTAGGAAACAAACATTTGGCCATATCATTTTCATTCACATGGCTTTCAATTCATCCACATACCACTTTCATTTTAAAAGAAAAAGAAAAGAAGGTGGCACATGATAGATCATATTTCATCAATAAAATAAATCATACTAAAATTAAAAGAAAAACAAATAAGATTTTAAAAGAAAAAGAAAAGAAAGTGGAACATGATAAATCATATCTTTTTAATAAACTAAAACTCCACTTAATTTAAAAGAAAAACAAATAAGATTTTAAAAGAAAAAGAAAAGAAAGTGGAACATGATAAATCATATCTTTATAATAAACTAAAACTCCACTTAATTTAAAAGAAAAATAAATAAGATTTTAAAAGAAAAAGAAAATAAAGTAGGAGTATCAATGTAATAAATTAAAACCTTACCTAATTAAATTAATGAAGCACTACATCTTTTTCTTGCTATATAAACACACATCCATGAGTTATTTTTCACACCACAAATTCCTCACCACTTCATAAGTTTATGTTTGGAGAGAGAGCTAGGAAGTAAAAGAGTGAGAATTCTTGTATTTTCCTATCATCAAATCAAGGTAAGTTCTTTTCTTCTCTATATTTATATAGTTTATAAACACTCACATTTACATTATTTTCAGTAATAATTAGATCCTATTAACTTAATTTAGGAAGGGTTAAATTAATTATTAATCTAGAATTAAGAACATAGCTAGATTTGATCAAAATGGTAAAATTTTTATATCTCTTTACTCCGACCACATTAAATTCTGAAATTTTAGAAGTAGACTCTTTTAATTCCCGGGAAATACCTCTTAAAACAGCTTTTCATTTGGATGTACCGTTTGAGTTTTATTTAAGCTTGTTTTAAAAGGGTAAATTAGTCATTTCACATTCTGTGATTCGAATCTGGTAAAAACCGACTTTAGATTTGGATTCTCCACGAAATTTCACTCAAGATAGATACTGATTTCACTTAAAAAGGTTAAGAAATGAGTGAGTTATGACCATTAGAAGTTTGGAATTACAATCTGCCAAACAGGGCATTCTGCCCAGTTTATTTCCGAAAATTACATTTACATCCCTGAAAACTTTAAACGAACATATAAAGGTCTACCGATATCGGATTTGATCACGGTTTCGAGCATAGTACTTGTAATATTGTTTATAACAATCTGAGATATAAATTTTACAGTTTTGGAAAATTTTGTATAATCCCTATATTTTAGTATAATTACATATCAGCCCCAAAACTTTTAAATACATGTTATATTATGTATAAATATCATATTTTAAGCATTAATCTTGGACATATTATTTAGACATAAGTATATCATACGAAACTTATTTTTATACATTTTCATATTAATCCTTAATATTAGTTTAAATTACATAAGTGACCCGATTTCTTAAATAGTAGTATTTATCTACACGAAAATAATGATTTTCTTTATTAATTTGGATACATATTTATGGATAGAATAATAAATATGAAAAATTCAGTTTAAAGATCTCGATTTAATACTTTACGTGTAAAATGACGTTTTTACCCCTAGACTTTAAACGTGTATATTTAATTGTAACAAACTTATAATCGAGCCTAGTTAATGGCATTAGTCTTAAAATCACACAAGGATCGTACTGATAAGATTAAAATACATATTTAGTAACATTACGAAATTACCCCTATAAAAATAATAATTTACAATTTTGCTCCTATGTCTATAAGTTAAACTTAGATGTTAGTTCTTTTATATGTATTTATGTAGGACTTGTGAAGTAGCAGATTCCCAGATAAAAATACTAAGATATCAAGGTGAGTGTTCGTATCCTGTATTTAATTCAACTCTATATGTGAGTGTTCATACCCGGTATTCAGTTCAACTCCATATGTGAGTGTTCGTATCCTGTATTTAATTCAACTCTATATGTGAGTGTTCATATCCTTTTTGCTGATTCTACTCCTCACGAGTGGATCTGATTTTACCTTCAGTTATTAATAATATTATATAATTGTTATAATTCATTTTTGGAACATTATCGTTTGGTTCCACTGGAAAAAAGGGATTATGTTAATATTTGTTATGCCATTGTGCAATTCATTCATTGTTCCCAATGTCAATTACCACTACAACGAACTATAAAGTATAGCCCTAAGTGGTTGGTCCTATTGGGCCCATGTAATGAAGCCCAAGTGGCTGGTCCTTTTGGACCCATGAACCCGACTAGCAGGGTTGCCTTTGATCAATGTGCCATGTAATGAAAGGAACGTGTGTGTGAGTGGGTGGTTGGTGATTTGACATTCATGAAAAGATGCCTTTCGTATAGATATTCTTTGAATCTGTTATAATATTTCGTATTCATCATTATTAATATTGTTATCTCTTCTATACAAATCCTCTTTATGATTATTATCCAGGTTTATGTTCATTCATTGAGCCTTCTGCTCACACTCTCCAAATGTTTTAAAAACCCTTTTCAGATGACAATGATATGCTTTACGCTGAACCAAATGAAGAACAAGAGATAGCAATAGAAGGAGAAGACCCTATCCTAGATGCCCTTGAAGGGTCACTTTCTTAGGAGCTCAAATAATGAATCTAAGTATTCCAATGGATACTTTCTTTTCTTGTACTGGATTTAAAGGCTATGTAAAGCCTTAAACTCTATTTATAAGTTGTATTGGTGTGATGATTGGGGGTCTTTTCAATCCCATTTAATAAATGAATGTTTTGATTGCTTCCGCTAGATCTCTGTACAAGTTAAAAGGCCCCGTCGGCCGGTCATGATCCCTAAATCTATTATTTGGAAATTGGGGGTGTGACAAAATCAGATCTGAAAAAAATAAATAAATAAAAAAGCAAATCGAAAAATGAAAATAGAGAGGAAAAAAAAGCATACATGAAAATGAAAAAGAAAAAAATGATCTGAAAAAAAAAAAGAAAAAAATTGAAAATGAAAAAAAAAAATCAAATCTTAGAAAAAAAAAAAAAAAGAAGAAGGTTTTTTTGCCCCAAAAAGTTATCCCAAACTTCTAATACCACCGCCCCCATGGGTTAGAGTTATCCCACTCTCCATGGGATAAAAACCTAGCTCAGGACTATTTTATGGTGATGCTAATGTCAAAGTAGAAAGTGCTAATGCCAAAGCCAAAAGTGTCGCTAAAAGTTTTAGCGACAAGCTTTTTACTTTGCCATTAGCACTTTTTGCTTTGACATTAACATTAGTCCTATTTATTATGTCCAATGATACCACAAAATGCCGAATAAGATAAAAGTTATCCTATCCAAACTCCTATTCCGACCACCAAACAAGCCCTTTCACCCCCAAATTGTTGTCAAAATTTTGTAACCAAGTGTACACAAACCACTAATATGTTGACACCATTGTACAACATTTTGGACTCATGTTAAATAAGAGTAGTACATTTTTCCTACTTGGGAAATTATGGAATCAGTATTAAAAAAAAAGCGAATAACGCCATTTGCAAAGCCAAAAAACTCGTACACACCACCATTGGCTGTAATAATGAGAGCATGAGAAAGAAATATATATATATATATATATATAAAAGGGAATGTAAACTTACAATATGATGGTTGTAAGTTAGCACCATATAAAGAAAAATAGGTTATTAGTGACGAAAATTTTGTCGCTAAAGGTTTCAACTTTTAGCGATGAAAAATTTCGTTACTAAAACAAAACCTTGTTTTTCGTCGCTAAAAGTCTCGTATGCTGTACGTTAGCAAATCCCATATATATATATATATATATTTATTTATTTAAGGATGTATCCTACATACAAATGGTCTTCTTAGCAAAAAAAATAAAAATAAAATGGTTTGAAGTTAAGCTCCTGATTGTGAAAGTCGAAAACAGGTCCAAGATTCAGTTCGGATCCAATTTTTATTTGATTTTTTGAAGTGCGGCCATTTTTTTTTATAGAGGGGTCTGTGTCTGGTCTAATAATTTTTTTAAAATTAGTTCTATGTTAAACTAACATATTCTTGGATCTCACAAGAACCAAATAAAAAAATTGAATTTGGATTGAACCAGTTCTTACTTTTGATATTCCCAACCAAAGATTTTGTAGTTGAGGGCTAAAATAAATTAGATTTTAAATTCCAACAATTTGGCGCAAAGAAATGATGCAAAAGTATTAGAGTAATGCTAGGCTTTCCAAATTTTGTATATCGGATGTGGTTCCAAGACATATGATAGTGGAATCACCTTCAAAACAATAATAGTTGGACTACTTCGATCAATATCCTCCAAAAAAAAATCAAGTGAATGGATAGTCATATACATTAAAAATCATATTTGAAAAACATGTCATTACTTAAAATATAGTAACTTGAGATGTATAATAAATCCAGAACCACTAGAATGGTTGTTGAAGTTCCCCACAACAGTCATGACTTTGTGTTAGCGAACTATTTTACTTAAAACCATCTTATTTATCCACTTTTAACATTAGTTTAGTAGTGTTTATAGTAGTGTTTTTCACCTTAGTTAGTAATTTCACTTTACTGTAATTTTGACCGTTGAAATTTGTTTGAATCCACTGATATTAAAGAAGATTTAATACTTGAGATTTACATAAATAATAATTATATATAAAAAAGGGGAAATTATAATGCCAGAGCAGTTTCCTTTAATGCCAAAGCAAATTCTAACACTTTTTTATTTGTAACGGAAAAAATCCGTTAGCGATGTCAACAATCCGTTAGAAAAGTAATGGGCTGCTCTGACATTAAAGAAAATTACTCTGACAATATGAGCAGCATAAAAAAAAAGTTATGTTAATCTGGCTAGTCTTTAGAAGAAAAGAACAGATATATAACGAGCTAGCTAGACCATCTCCAACAATGGCATCAAACTAAAAAATGCAGCAACTTTGCTGCTCCACATCAGCAAAATGGGCTCCAAAGGGAGCATCAAACAGCAGCAGCAACTTTGCTGCCCTTGTCATATGCAGCAACTTTGCTACATTTACTTGTTGCATCAAATGGATTTTTTGAGAATAAAAAATGTGGGGGAGAGAGAAGGAATGTGGTGGGATGATAAAAAGTGATAAAAAAAAATTTGAATATAAAAAGATGAAAAACTAAAGATACATTAAAATAATCAACATTTGGTGTATCCTTTGGAGTGCATGGGTTTGATTCAAGTAGCAAATGTAAATTATTGCATCAAATGAGTCATTTGATGTGTAAATTTTGCCTTCTCCTTTGGAGATGGTCTAAGACTATCTTTTAAGGAATACATCAATTTTCATGCATCAAATGTGTACTTTGTGGTATTAAAGTTAAACTGAATATATCAAATTTAGGGATTCCAAATAACACAATCAATTAATGAATATTTTCTTATCTTAGCAAAAAAAAAATATATATATATATATATATATATATTTTTTCTTTTACAACGTGCAATGACATTTTGTACTACCCAACCACCCCATCAATATTAAAATGATTTTTAAATGTGTAATGACAATGTTTATACACATTTTTGCATACCTAATTTTAAATGTATTTTAAATATATGTATCATATGTTGTATAAATGGTGAACAAAAAAGTATAAAAAAAAAATTCAAACAATATAAAATATATGCATTTAAAACAAATATGTACAAAAATGTGTATACCTAAAATTATATTTATTAATAATACCACATATTACTGCATGTAAGTTGTAACAACGGACAAAGTATTGAAAAAGAGTAATGATACACACTTTTTGACATTTTTTAACATACAACTTTAAATGCATGTACCTTGTGTTATGTAAGTAGTACATAAAAAAATGTGAAAAATTCAAATAACACAAAGTACATATATTTAAAGAAAAAAATAAAAATTAAACCAACTCTGGAAAAAAAAAAGAAAAAGAAGAGTTATGAGATAAGACATGTATGTGTTGGCACCACAGTAAAGGACAAAGCATCCCTTCTTTAATTAGATACTCTGTACATACACAGTTTCTAAATTGAAACCCCAAAAGATTTGGTATATTTTACTCTACCCCCATGGGCCATGCCCCAACTTCACACAATCCCATGTTTTGCACAAGATGACAAGAACACATATAGATGTAGAGTCAAGTCAAACTAAGAAACTAGTACGGAGTATATAGCAAAAATTACCCAAGAAGTCGCCCCAAACATCCCCTTTCTTGTTAGGAAATGCAAAAACACCTTCTTTTCATCACTCTCTAATAGATCTTTACTAAAAAGCACCACTACTCTTAATAACTTTTTCCCCCCCACCCATCAAAACATAGCACAATTATCTCTCTCTATACATATATTTCTCTCTCTCTAGGGAAGCATTGGCAGTGTTCTCAAAATGGGGCAGTTGATGTTCTATAGAGAGAGTGCTTTTTGGGTAGTTGAGTAGCTGTAACTAAACATACCTGCACATTAGAAAGAAAGATAATAATAAAAAATAAAAATAAAAAATAAAAAGAAAAAGAAAAAAAAGGCTTAAAAGTGTGAATGTATGAGAAACAATATTCTAAAAGCCGAAGAAGGAAATTATTAATGTGCAAGGGCTTGTTTGGATGTTTTTTCTAATACACTACTTCAAATATACCTGTTGTTGCTGTCTTTTGAGTATGGCGTTCTCTTCCAACAAATGAGCAACCTCTAGCTCCAACTCATTTGTGTAAGCCTGTTTGTTCACAAAAATGAAAAACCACCAAAAACAAAAACATACTTTCAGAATAAAAACTTTGGGGCAAAATATCTAACCCCCAACTAATTTGTTTGCAGAAATGGAAATAACAAAAACAAAAACATACTTCCACAACTAGCCCCAACACCATTTCATTTGTTCACAGATATGGAAGCAAAAAAATAAAACAAAAATATATAGTACTTTCAGAAAAAACACAAAATCATGGGCTAACTCTAGCTTCCAACAAATTAATTTGTTCACAGAAATTGAAACTAACAAGAAAACAAAAAAATATCCTTTCAGAAACATGGGCAAACTCTAAGCTTCAACACATTAATTTGTTGACATAAATGGAAACAAGGGAACAAAACATACTTTTAAGAAAGAAAAAAAACAATCATGGGCAATCTCTAGTTCAAAGTTTCAAACTCATGATTTGTTCACAGGAATTGGAAACAAGAAAACAAAAACTTGCTACAAATTTACAAAAAAAAAAAAAAAAAAAAAAAAAAAACATATATAGCAACAGAATATTTAGAGTAGGCTGAGTTCATAACATTCACTAAGGCACCATTTGGGAGCAGCTTTTGGAGTCCCACAAGTGACCGTGGCACTCCAAAAGTTAAACCAACTTGTGCAATAAAATTAAAAAAAATTGAAGGGTTTTTTTTTTTTTTTTTTCTCCTCAATTGAATCGCAGAAGCATGCCAAACTGGCCATGCCAAGTGATTGCCACCGCTCCCAACTGGAAGCATTTAGTAATATATATATATATATACACACATTATATGAAGAATGATAACTTACACCACAATATATTTTTAGCGACGAAAAAAAAACTCTTTTAGCGACGAAATTTTTGACCTTTAGCGCCAATTTTTTTCCACCTTTGGTGACAAAATATTTTAAAAAATTTTTTTGCCAAAAGGTTTTTTTGCTCATGAAAAATATTATTGGTAGTTAAAAATTAATATACAATATTATCTTCCAACTTTCAATTTGTAAGAATAGTAACCCTACATATTCACACCAACCCACGTTCGTGTATACATTCATATTTATCTATATCGAAAATTCTATGGAGAGGACGTCCTCTTTTTAATAAAGAGAGGACTTCTGTTTTGACCGTCGATCGTACTTAAAAACTGTGAAGTGACAAATCTGCCCTTAATGAAAACACGATCTAACGGTCGAAACAGAGACCCTCTTTATTAAAGAGAGGACGCTTTCTCTATAACCTGACTGTTATCTATATAAACACACACAGCGCACACGTAGCTATCTATATATGTATATGCAGGGTACATAGTGGATATGAACATTACACACACGTATAAATATACAGTGTACCAAAATGCATACACAATATATATATATACACAGTCAGGATCTTAGGAGGGCGTCCTCTCTTTATTAAAGAGAGGGCCTATATTTTGACCGTTGGATCGTATTTTCATTAATGACAATTTTGTCATTTTACAATTTTAAAACACAATCTAACGCCAAAACAGAGGCCCTCTCTTTAATAAAGAGAGTTGACCCTCTTTAGAGAATCTTTGTATATATATAAATATATTATATAAAGATGATCACCTTTCTGTATTAAAGAGAGTATCTCTGTTTTGGCCGTTGAATTGTGTTTAAAAATTGTGAAATGACAAAACTGACATTAATGAAAACACGATCTGACGGCCAAAACAGAGGTCCTCTATTTAATAAAGAAAAGACGCTCTTTTTATAGCCTGACTGACGGTATATATTACATACTCCCTCCGTCCTATTTTTAGTATATTTGATTTTGAGATATCCTAAAATTAGTATCCACTTTTTAAAATTGGTATACAATTTTTATTTATTTTTCAAAACTTTCATTCTTTGAAATCTAAACAAGAAAAAATTTAAAAAGTGATTGTAATGATTAGGGACAATTATGAAAAATAAATATTGATTCTTTTTGTTTCTTTAAATAAATTGAGTTTGTAGAGATAGAATCAAAAAATGCGACGGAGGGGAGGGAGTACAAATGTATCTATACTATTATTTTTAGCAATGGAAGAAAGACGCATTCCTGCTTTCTAGCCCTCGATCGGGCAGCTGACTCTCTGTTCTTAATCATACGCTTATGTCGCCGGTCGCCGGAACAGTTCTCCGATTCTGGGAACCTCTTCTTCCCCAACGCCGGCGGCAAGTTCACAGAACCAACCAGATCATCAAATGGGGCACCCAAACAACCCGGATTTGAAATGGGTCGGGTTTGTAAAGGGTCGGAGTTTCCTAGAAAATGGAACTCAGGTGTCGAATTCAAGTTCAAAACGGTTGCCGGAGGAGGAGGACGCGCCGCAGATGGGTAACCGGCGGAGATGGTGGCCGGAGGGTCTTTAGTAAAGGGTTGTGCGAGAAAGTCTTGGAGGATCGTGTTTGAGTCCTCTCTGGAGGGATGGTTGTAGAGAGAGGCTAGATTGATGTCTTTCCAAACCTCTTCCATGGTTTTGGATCTTGGATTTGGTTGCAGAGATGAAGATGAGAATGGCGAGAGAGAGTGAGAAGAAGAAGATGACGATGAAGATGATAAAACTCTGTTTAGGGCTCTGTTTCCTCTAGTTGACAACATTTGAAATGGAAAAAACAGAGAGAATGGGAAAATAAGATATCTTGTTTCTAGCCTTAAAATAGAGAGAGATTTCTTGTTTTTAGTCTTAAAATAGAGAGAGAGAAAGGCAGAGAGAGAGAGAGAGAGAATGAGTGATGTTTCTCTGTGCTTACTATATGGAGAGCATTTTTGGTTATTCAAAAAATGTTACATTAATGTTTACTCGAGCATTTTATTGTATTGGTCAATGCAGTGGGATTTGGGATTACAAATGAGATTTTGAAAAATCAGTCTATTTTAGTTAATAAAATGCAAAATCAGTCACCTACTTTTTGTAATTTAAAAAAAATCAAGTTGAATGCAAAATGACCACCACTACCCCATTGTTCTCTCTCTCCTCATCAACCTCTCTATCTCTCTTACCAGTTACCACCGGCACCAACATCACCACTGACCGCCGCCGTCGCCGCCACCGCCGCCATCAGCACCAACATTGGTCGTCGCCACCTCTACAACCTCCGGTCGCTGTCGCCACCACCACAACCACCGGCTGCTGCCACCACTCCCAAACCCCAACCTCTCTCTCTCTCCTCACCACCACCAGATCCTGCCGCCACCACCACAACCAGATCCCGTCGCCACCACCACAACCACTGGAAGTCGTCGCCGCCACCACCACAACCACCGAAAGCAGTCGCCGCCACCACATCCACCAACCGCTACCACCTAGCCCAACCCTCTCTCCCTTCTTCTCTCTGGCGCACCCCCTCTATTTGGTGTTCTCTCTCTCCTCACCAACCCCACTGGTTCTCTCTCTACCACCACCAACACTGGGTGCCGCCGCCACCACCGGTCTCAGCCACCACCGGCCTCAGAGAGAGAAGAGGGTAGGGGAGAGAAGAGGGGGGGTCGGGGTCTGTGGTGGGGTCGGGGGAGGGGGTCTGTGGTTCGGTTGGCTGGAGGTGGGGGTTGGTCGGCCGGACGGTGAGGGTTGGTCGGTCGGCTGGAGGGTGTGGTCAGTCGGCCGGTAGGGGTGCGCTAGAGAGAGAAGAAGAGAGAGAGGGTTGGGATATTTTTGGCATTTGCTTAAAAATGTTGATGTTTTTCTAATTTTTAGACTTTATTTAGACTTTATTTTATTTGTAATAAAATAACTGACTTATTTTGTATTTTGTTACATAATATAGACTGAAATCTAAAAAATCCATTACAAATTAATTGTTTAATTATGGGTCCGACTGCATTGGCCAATGCAATGGGATGCTTGGGTGAGCATTGATGCAAAAATATTTCTATTATATGTGCTTGTGTGTGTGTGATCACTGTGATGGAGTTGTATACGACAAATAATAGAGAGACATGCACATCATGTGGAGGAGAAAATATTCATTGCAACGGTTATTTTGTTGATGTGATATAATAATTAAATTTGAACCTATTATTTTCCCATCTACACTTATATTTTTTACTTATATTTTTAAGAAAAATCCCATCCACATGAGTACAAATTCCAAATTTGTGAGTACATTATTTTGTTGACGTGGTATCCCCATTATATGTTACTCCCTCCGTCCCATTTTATATGTCCATATTGGGAAATCTAACTATTTAAGGGGACAAAAAGAATCTACACATACTTTCCACAATTGCCCATAATCATTGCACTTTCTTTTTTTGTTTTGTTTTGGTGTTGATTGCAAGAAAGGGTAGTTTGGGAAACTATGTAAAATTTGATACCAATTTAGAAAAGTGGACAACAATTTTAGCACATCCCAAAAAGAAAAGATGGACATATAAAATGGGACGGAGGTAGTATGTCATAATGTTGTCGTGACGTAAGAGTATGTGTAATGGTATGATAAGTTGTAGGGTGAATTTTAAGATCATTTCTTATATAGAAATTGGAAGTCAGTGGTATTTGAAGTGAGCCGACAAAGGGAGTATCGGCTAGGTTTGAGTTGGCAAAGATAATGCCAACTGGGATGGGCCGACAGAATCATTGTCGTTTGGTCTTTTTTAAAAAAACAAATGTTAAATCTTCACTTTTTGTATAAAATATAAAATATAAAATAAATAAAGAAAGAAAAAACCCAAACGGCAAAATCTTTGTCGGCCAGTGGCTGGCATTAACTTCGCCGATCAGAGCATTTTTGTTAAAAAAAAAATTCAAAAATAAAAAAACAGATGGCAAAGGCTTTGTCGGCCGCTGGAGGGACGTCATTACCTTAATTTGCTGGTTGGGTGAAAAAGGGCAATGAGTTTTCCATTTGACTGTATAGTAAGTGAATTTAGTTAAATAGTAAACTTAAGTTCTACTATTATACAGGTTCCTAAGTTGTTATTAATTTAATTCACACCATTAGAAAACACTATATACTAAATAACCTAAGTTTTTATACAGAACTAATATCATTGCACATGCTCTATCACTCCAATCACATGGGGCTATCGACTTATGTGACCACTAAAGTTAAGAGAACATAACAAGTGAGGAAGGATGTGCCCTCTAAAAATAGTGAGCCATGATTTGCTTAAAATCAACAAAATGATTGTCATGTCACTTCACTTTAATAGCCACATAGCCCTATATAATTAGGACGTCATATCATCTCAACATAATGATGTGGTGTGACAGATTCATTGAATAATATCTTGGTGTGATGTGGTCTGAGGTGACGGACGCACATTGGCTATTGCTAACAACACACCGTTGTATTGTTAGCCGTTCATTGGTGTTATCGAGTAGGCAACACTTAATGCTACAACCGACAATCTGCACACTCAAATTTTGTATCATAAATATGGTTCATTATGCGTGGTATTGGGACCACTTTAATATCCTCTGATAGAAATCAAGTGGGTCAACTGTCATATATATTGAGAATCATATTTAAAATACAAATTTAAAAAATATAGCATCACTAATTTTTAAGTGGACATAACAGCTAATTACTGATCATTAATTTTTAAGAGGTAATGCTATGTGTACATTAAATGTGCACATAAAAATTTGAGCTATTCATTTTAGTGAGATCCATCCCTGCACACATAAAACCCACCAAAATAAATGACATAAATCTTTAGACCATCTCCAATGCTAAATGCTATTTCGTCATGCCAAAACCATATTTTGGCATTACTGTAGTACTAAAATGTTATATTTTAGCACATATGCTCCAATGGTATATGTCAAATGAAATGCTATTTATTTCTTTGTATTGGACAAATTTAAGGTATTTGCCTTGTTGGTATGCCAAATTATAACATAGTTCTCCAAAAATACATCTCCAATGATGTGCCAAAGGTCATACCAAATTATAACAATACCAAAGGTCATGCCAAATTTGGTACAGAATATACCATTACTATAATTTAATATGAGTTTTGACATGCTATTAGAAGAGTTTTTTTTATAGATCATGGTATAATTTGACAATAGCGTAAGATATAATATGGCAATTGAATATGGTCTTATATGCACATTTATGAACACAAATCATTGCTCATTTTTAATCAACATATCCTCACTCCACATGTTATCTACCCCTATCTTTTAGGAGTTACATGACCGTATATTATTGGGCATCACACCGCCTCAGTGTAATCTCACTGAAGAACTTCTTGTCGTGTAGTGCTGTGTGTGAATGGTCATTTCATGATTTGGTGTTTTGTACTTGCCACGTGCCAAGACGTGACCCTCTCAGAGTACCATGTCTGGGGTGGCCCTTGAAACCAAAGGCCTCAGAATAGAGTCCACTTCGGTAGACACTAAAGTGGTTTTGGTCTATGTACCTACATTATAGGTTTTCGGTAGAGAATATTTATTTCGTGATATGATTAATAATTGATTTTATAGTGGTCTGGGTAATTTGATGAGAACAATTTTTTTGTATAATGGAATAAAATTTTTTTATCCAAAAATAAATTTTTTTTTACTTAAAACTACTTTAATGTATATATACTAAAACCACAAGTGTTCCGAAGACTTTTCCCAATAAACAAGGTGTATATTTTGTAGATACTGTACTTGTATTATGAGTCTATGACCTAGTTTCAACCCAAATAAGATTTTGAGCATTTTTGTCTGAGAACCTTTCTTTTCTGTTCTTTGGCTGAAAAAGTAAATAGGTTTAATATATGCATATCAATGACCCTCTTTAGTGCACATAAACTGGTCATAACTTCTATTAGTGTATTTCTAGCAAAAAAAAACTTCTATTAGTGTATAGTTCCCTAGTTTATTTTTATTTGTTGGGGCCCCTAAGTAAGTACGGCCTATTTTAATTGATTGCACCTCGTACGTACATGAGAGTGTGTTTGTTGAGGAGAAAGTATTCAAATGTATCGATTATTTTGATCACACAAGTCAATAAGGTGTCGTTTTTTAAACACTTGTCTTAGTTGTCTACCCTACATTTTCAAGGAAAACATGCCTAACATCATCACCTAGCCCTTGTATATTAATGTAATTCATTGGCAATTTTTTCATATATGTTTGGAAATGCATAAAACACGTTCAACTCTTATTTATCGTCTTTTTCTTATGAAAATCAACAACTTGTTTGATTAATTTGACAAAAAACTTATTTTAAGTTTGTTTGTACCCAAAAAACCGTTAAAGATTTTTGAGCCTGAGTGAGTTGTTGGAATGGGCATGGAGATGATTGGCCCAACCCATGTTTTGGAATGGCCAGCCCAAGATTGCGAAGAGTAATCGGGCTCAAGAGGGAGACATCACGAGGTTTGGAAAGGCAAGGCATTGACCTGCGCCTGGTTGAGCCCGATAGGTGATGTGGATCGGATGCTTAATAATCGGTCACCATACTTGAAATAAGCGAGCAGTGGCGAGTCTTGGTGCCTGATTGGTTGAGTTAGCATGAATAATGTCCATCGGGCATCCATGAGAGGAATGCCTAGCAAGGGGGAATGGATGAGCCCGATGAATGGAAGTATATGTTTTGCCCTGATCGGGCTTGTGCGCGTCAGAGACGGAACAGCTAGTTGGAAGACAGTCCAATCCCTTTGATAGGGCCGTGCCATGCCGGGCCGATGAATTAGTTAGACGGTTCTATTGGTCATAATGATGTCACCCTAAAATTAATGAAGCAGAGTCCGTCTAGGAAAGGGTTTGGTCGCATATAGTTGGAGATGAGGGGATTCTCCCGAGAATATTGGGATTGAATCAATTAGGATTGAGATAAGGAAGGATTCTGCTAGCTATACTTTGCTTGGAGCATAAGTTAAGGAGTTCTTGCCATATCAGGACTATTGAAGGCCGCTATAAATGCAAAGGCAGGCCAATTGTGCAAAGGACTCCGCGTCATCCTCGAAAATAGCACTCAAACAGCACTCATACAACATTTAACCCTGTGTTTCTTCTTGTGATTCTGCGTTCATAGCAAATAGGTCTGTGCCTGTTGTTTTCGTCTTACTGTTTTCAATATTTTGAGTAATCAGAGTCTGTTCTGATTTTGTTCTTTGATTTTGTTATTATTTTCCAAATATTTAATAAGATGTCTTCGTATTTTATTGATCCTTTATGATGGTTTATCTAGTAAGCTCTTATACTAATTGGCTTGTGCTCTTTAATACTGTCATAGAATCTTTGCTGAGGGTACTTTCCTACTCACCATCAATGTTCTAAAACTCGCTATGCGCTAGTCGGGCGGTGGAGGGGGGGCCTAGCGCCTAGGGGCCTAATTTGGCGCCTAGGCGGAAAAATTATTTTAAAGCAAAATTAATAATATAGAGGCAATTCTAATATTAAAAAAGTCACATTATCAACAATGTAATTTGAATAGGTGCTTACCAACAAACTAAGCTTCCAACTCTTCTGAAGAAAAAAAAATTAACACACATTATACACACAGGGCCACCGATACACATACGTACAATGATATAAACAAGCTCTGAAATAAACAACAGGTAATAAATTAACACACGTTACACACACACATCCACTGATATACACACATACACTGATATAAACAAGTTTTGAAATAAAAAATAATAATTAACACACATTTTTTTTAATATATAATGAAAATTACGCCTAGCCGCCTAGGCCCACCTAGGACCCCGCCTAGGAAATTAGGCGATTTTACAAACGTCTAGGAGAAACTCTGGGGGGTAGGGGGCCGCCTAGCGCCTAGGCGCTGCATAGGTGACTGCCTAGCTTGATTTTTAGAACACTGCTCACCATACACAATCACCTTGTTAGAAGTTAGATTACCAAGCCTTGTGTATCACTCACACAAGTGATATAGGAAATTAGTTTGCAGACACCGAACCCATTTGGCTCTGGCACACCGGCGCAAAACTACATTGCAAACATTTTGGCACGCATGGTGGGACCCATAGTGCTAATATATGCCTCCAAAGAAAGACCACAAGAACGGGAAAAATGAACAGGATGACCCGGCCATTGACCCATCCGCTGAAGAGAGCACTGGTCGCTCTTCACAGGATAGTGGTGTGACTCTAGAAGCACTGTCAGAAGTCATGAGGTTGAACGTTGAACCCATGAGGCAGGATTACAATACCTTATTAGGATCGATGGATAAATTTAAGGGGTTAGTCGGCCAAACGACTGAAGTACATCGTGGTCAGATCGACCTGATTATGTCTACTAAGGCAACGCATGCTAAGATAGACAGCCTGACCTTAGAAATCTCAGGCCTATCAAAAGCCATCTCAGTGCTAATAAATAAATTAACTCCCGAAAGCCCCCAGGAGCAAGTCTGCACTTGTGGTTGGGCCGATAGGAAAAGGAGCATGCTTACGTTTGCCCAAACCTTCGAGAGCAGAACGGGTAGAATAAACAGCTTGATCCACCAATAAGAGGATCAGATAGTGTGGGGGTCACCGATCCTAGCGGATTGGCACCACCAATGTTAATTCAACCTTTGGACCTAAGCATAGAAACAATCGGCCATACCAGTCCCCCTGCCTACACTAGGTGGAGTGGACATTCGCAGTTTGACCTCGCTTTTTAAACTTTTTCAAATTCAAATTCAAATACGAGTCGCCACTTGATTTTTTAAAAGAAAATTAAGAAACCATTTTAAAAACAAACAGACATTTTGGAAACTAGAGATTCTAGGTTCGAGGATTATGGAATGAGAGGGGAAGGAGCCCGGCGGACTAAAACACCCCCTCTCATCCTATCTCGTGAATGACCTCTACTCAACATCCTTTTTAATCGAACTATTAATTTGAGCATGCCCTCAATTAATACATATATATACACATTCTAAAAGCATGTTGAAAATGGTGTAAAATTGCTAATGATAAAAGACATACAAAATCACATAATTCAAATAGCAAGCAAGATGACATGCAAATAGGGAACAAGAAAACTTACCCGGGATCCAGCCGCGAATATTAAACGTGCAATGCATACGAATAAAGAGAAAATCTAGAAAAAGGGTCTCTAACACATACATGCACTTAAGGCAAATCCTAATCTAAGGTGCGCGCATGGAGTCGAAAATCAATAAAAATTAAGAAACAAAATAAATGGGAGAAAAGTCAAGAAATGATACCACAATAACGCTACAAAACAAAGGGTTAGTCCACATGTCTTGAACAAGATATACTTTAGAGTCTTGAATAACATGCTTAAATCCACTAAGCATAGAAAGAGTTGATATAATTACGAATTCCTTCTAATTAGTTGGAGATTCTACATCCCTATAGATATACAAATCTCAACTAGGAGCCAATGTAATGTCCATATAGAGATGGTATTATTCCAACATGATCATAAGGAACCCATAGTTATATTCAACTAAGTTTATGTGAAGTATGCATGGATATAAACCCGAGTAAGCTATAAGTCATTCATCAGTTTAGATCACTTAGTCTCTGGATTTAAGCTTAATTTTTATTGTTCAAAACATGGTTTGGGTCCTAAGGCATTAGGAACTTATTTAGATTAAACTTAACAAAATTTATCAAAGCTGTGACACAATTTCAGAATTTACAGAGAAGAAACCTGAATTTAGAAAATAAAAAAGTCATAATTTCAAAGATTAGATCTTAATGATTTTTTAGTATGTTGTTCCTCTGCGAGTCTAGTTTATAACCCAAAAATAAAATTGAAGATCCAACGGTTCAATCTCCGGGAATTAGGCAAAAACTAGACATCACTTAGAAATTTGCAACTCTTTGTCCAGAGTTTTTGTATGATTTTCTAAAAATAGCAAAGAAATCCAAATGACTTCATTCTTTTTAGGAGATCTTGTTAACATAATTAACTTCCTAGAAAAATTTATTTAAAGTCAATAAAGCTTGATTAAGGCTCTAATTTACTTATTTTAAAACGAAGTCACTGTTAAGAAATTTTGGACAGAGAGTGACTAGTCACAAATCACAAGACCAAACCATCTTAACTAAGAAATTTCATCAAAACAAAAATTGTGTTGATAGATATATGAGTTATGATCACCCTCCAATTAGTCTCACTCAATTCCCATGGACCATGGCTTAATTAAAAATCTTTTGGACAGAGAGTGACTAGTTCACCAATCCTCATAAACCTTCATAGAATATAGAGAGGATTCCATGAGATTCATAGTTGAAGGGTCCAAATTATAAATTACAACTTGGACATCTCCAAACATGGATGGAAATGACTATGATCAATCTTAATCCCCATATAAATCATAAGATCATAGAGGATTAGAGGATTAAACTCAAAGGATCCAATGAGATATTAAGAATCTCATGGATTTCCAAGGAAAACATAAACAAAAGGAAGTAAAATCAAGGTTTGTTTTTTAAAAAAATCAAGTGAAAATAAAAGTTCTACTTTAAATCCAAAGCTCTTATTTAGATTCAAATCAATGAAGAGAATAAAAAAAGGATTCAATCACAAATTCTAGTGGTGTGTGATGAAATGAGGTAAGAAGAGAGGTTTTGAAAATGTGTAAAGGTCCTAAATCTAAGAATTTGTGATTGAATTTAAGCATAATTCTATATAGGATTAGAAGGTTACCTGTATAACCTTAAGGATTTTTTCTTGTTTGGTGAGGATCTTCTAAGTTCTTTAAATTCTTTTTCAATTTCTTCAAATCCTTCTTCAAAAGTTCTTGATTCTACAAAAATTTCTCTTAGTTACTCCTAAATCTCTCTAATTTTCTCTATCTTTTGCAAGATGGGAGAAGATGATCCTTGTAATGGAGGTGAAGGCCTCCTTATATAGACCACTCCCACAGGGTCAATTGGGTAAATTTAGGTGAAAAACCCATGTGCAAGAATATTCCATACGTATTTAAAAAAAAATCTGTTACAGCGGACGACACTCACTGAGTTGTTTGCGGCACTCAGCGAGTGTCGTTCCAGCACTCACTGACTGTCGGTGCGGTACTCAGTGAGTGCCACCGGTATCTCCGTGTGTCACAGCTAACAGTTTTTTCTCAAATATATACTTATACTAGTATATATATTTTATACTAATATACTCAAGATATACTTATACTAATACATATTTAATAGATTGCACATATAGATTATTTTTTATATTTTCTTCTTTTCTTTTCCTTTCCTTTCCCTTTTTTTTTAAACCACTCCTATATTCTTATTTTGAAATCGACTTTCAAACTGTCTTTCTCATACGTACTTCATATTTGGGTTTCCTGAATACCCGGTCTCCCTTACCCTTTTTCTCTTCTGCTTCTTTTTTTTTTGAAAACGTTTATTAAGGCTGAAGAATTCTCCTAAGAACTTGAATCACTTAAAAGAAACCTTTGAGTTTCATTCGGCACTGTCATCATCAGGCTAGAGGTAACCATGCCCTGAATTCGTTGGTCGGTCAAAATTGGGATGTCTACAGTTTGCCCCTCTTCGGCAGAGCTTGTGAAGCAATATGTATCATAAGTGAATGTTGAAGCCTGTGTGAAGACAAGCCTTTGACCGATCATGTCGAATTCAGGTAAAAATGCATTGCAAAAATAGTTACAGAGACGGGTGGTGCAGGTCATGCTCAACGGTGAGCTGCCTACGTATTCCACCGAGAATCAGACCAGAGCGTAGTTCGGGCAAGGGATCACACACAAGCACAAATAGTCATACGGATGGATGCACCTATCCTATTGTGATGCACATGCCCAAGCAGTCTCATGTTCTATGCTCCCAAACGTGATGATTCAGAATCATACTGCTTCCTCTAGTGACAAGAATGCATTCTACGCCATATACCTCTTATCTTGACGTCGTCCTATCTTAAGAAAGTCATGATTCATACAGATGTGTTTCACGCCTTACACTATTTATTCGAGATGTTTGAAAGACTGAGATGCGCTTCGCGCCTTATACTCCAATGTCGAATCAAGAAGCACGTAGTTTGAAAGACTGAGATGCGCTTCGCGCCTTATACTCTGATGTCGAATCAGGAAGCACGCTATTTAAAAGAATGAGATGTGCTTCGCGTCTTATACTCCAATGTCTTCCAAGAATCATCTGATCGACTAAGATGCGCTTCGTGCCTTATACTCTGGTGTCAAATCAGGAAGCACGCTGTTTAAAAGACTGAGATGCATTTTGCGCCTTATATTCCGGTGTCTTCCAAGAATCATCTGATCAACTGAGATATGCTTCGCGCCTTATACTCTGGTGTCAAATCAGGAAGCACGCTGTTTGAAAGACTGAGAACTCCACGCCTATACTTCGGTGTCTTCCAAGAATCATTTGATCGATTGAGATGCACTTCTAGCCTTATACTCCGGTGTCGAATCAGATAGCACGTTGTTTGAAAAATTGAGATGTGCTTCGTACCTTATACTCCGGTGTCTTCCAAGAATTATCTGATCGACTGAGATGTACTTCGCGCCTTATACTCCGGTGTCAAAGTAGGAAGCACGCTATTTGAAAGACTGAGATGCACTTCGTGCCTTATACTCTGGTGTCTTCCAAGAATCATCTAATCGACTGAGATGCACTTTGCGCCTTATACTCTGGTGTCGAATCAGGAAGCACGCTGTTTGAAAGACTGAGATGCACTTTGCGCCTTATACTCTGGTGTCTTCCAAGAATTATCTGATTGACTGAGATGCGCTTTGCGCCTTATACTCTGTTGTCGAATCAGGAAGCACGCTGTTTGAAAGACTGAGATACACTTCGCTCCTTATACTCTGGTGTCTTCCAAGAATCATCTGATCGACTGAGATGCGCTTCGCGCCTTATACTCCCAAAATAAGATTGACGCAAATCCGTTTCGAGAATCGAGAATGCAAACTCGTTACATCCTCAAAGTGAAGTCACTGCTAGCTTATTTCAAATTCAAGACTCCTAGGATTTAGGAGTCTGTTAGATTCATTTTCAAATCATCTTTCCTAAATCAAGAATCACTTATACTTAAATTACTTCAAGAATAGTGAGTCAAATATGCTCGAATCAAATTATTTTCAAAATCAAGAGTCAATCACACTTGAATCAAATTAATTTTCAAAATAAGGGATCAATCAAACTTAAATTCAATTCAATTTCTCAAAATCCGGAGTCAATTAGACTCAGATTGACTCAAAAATCTTTTAATTCAATTAGGCTCGAATTCACTTCAATATCCAAAATCAAAAGTCAATCAGACCCGAATTTATTCAATTTTCAAAATTAGAAGTCAATCAACTCAAATTTATTCAATTTTCAAAATCGGGAATCAATCAGACTCAAATTTATTCAATTTTCAAAATCGGGAGTCAATCAAACTCATAATTATTTCAAAATCGGGAGTTAATCAGACTCAAATTTATTCAATTTTAAAAATCAGGAGTCAATCAGACTCTAATTCATTCAATTTTTCAAAATCGGGAGTCAATCGGACTTCAAATTCAATTCAATTTCAAAACTGGGAGTCAATCAGACTTCAAATTCAATTCAATTTCAACACTCAGCCTTCAAATTCAATTCAATTCAATTTCAAAATTGGGAGCCAATCAGACTTCAAATTCAATTCAATTTCAATACCGGGAGTCAATCAGACTCGAATTGATTCAAATTTTTTTTTCTAAAATTCAGAGTTGATTGGATTCAAATTGATTTAATTTTTAAAATCCAAAGTCGATTGAATTCAAATCGATTTAATTTTTGAAATTCGGAGTCGATCAATACTTCAATCAATATGATTTCTCACAATCAGGAGTCAATTTCAACTTATAGAAGGGCTAAAAAACTTCTTTTTCAAATCTTGGGGGTTTATTTAAAATGAGGAAAAACCCTGAGGGATATCTAAGCAAAGTTCGGTGGTCCCTATTACATATATGAAAAATTTGGGGGAAAAAGGCCACCTGTCATACGCGGCGGCACTCAGTGACTATGCAGTGGTAATCATTGAATGCTACTGCGGCAGTCACTGACTGCTGCGTGGCACTCTTTCAATGCTGCTAACTTTTCACCGTTTGCTACTGGGTATGGCAGTTTGTTTAAAAACATAATTTCTTTTCTTTTCTTTCTCATTCCTCTCAATCTCTCCTACGAACTCCTCTTCAAGATCTTCCTCTCTTTTGATTTTCAACACAAGAGTTACCTCAAGCCAAGGTATGTTCACTCCTTTTATTATCAAGATTGTATCTTTACTTGATTCATTGGTTGAAACCATAGTTCGTTTGTACATTCCCAATTTCTTATATGATCTTGATTTCTCATTTTTGCTTGTAGATTCAACAATGGCTAGTGGTTCAGGCTATCAGGGGCCCTCGAGGAAGAAATATTAGCCTTCTCCCGACCATAGTTCGTCGTTTCTTCTTCCCAATCCCGAGGAGCATCTCTAGGCACGGGCATTCAACAAATTGGTTTAATCTCAAATCCTCTTACTCTTCGTGATGATGTATGCAATGTGATGCATGTATGTGTATGCTCTTGATCTTGCGCAATTTGTTGGTAGTCCCAAGCTATTGCCATGCCCCTTGATTGATTTCGGGTGAAATTTTATATATTAGGTTCAATGTGCAAAACTTGAAATTATGCTCTTGCATGTTTTTTTGTTTAGGTTCCATTGATTTTGTGCCGAAACTATGCTCAAAATTTTCCATTCTTCACTTATTCTCCATGATGAGAGGGGTCGCATCAACCCTATCGAGCACTCAAATTCTACCTAGATTAGGTCAATTTATATTGCATGCGCACACATAAACCCAAAATTCACGATCATGGAGTCCTTAGACTCAAAACTCTATTTTTTTTTACAGTCAAGGAATCGCCATGACTCAAAAGAATTTCATTTTTCGAAATACGGAGTCGCTAAGACTCAAGAATTTCCATTTTACAAAATCACAGAGTCACTAAGACTCAAAAGAATTTATATATATTTTTTATCACGGAGTTGCTACGACTCCAAAGAATTTCATATTCAAAATCATGGAGCCACTAGGGCCCAAGAGTTCATCCTTTACAACCTTCGAAATTGGTAGGACTCAGGAATTATTATTATATAAGTATATATATTTGCAAACATGGAGTTGCTACGACTCAAGGATTCTATTTTACAAAATCATGGAGTCGATACAACTCAAATTTAATTTTTACAGAATCACAGAGTCACTAGAATTCCATATTCCACCCAAACACAGAGTCAATAAGATTCAAAAGAACTTCATTTTTTTTACAGAATCACGAAGTTGCAATGACTCTAAAGAATTTCATTTTTTTCAAAATCATGGAGTTCCTAGGACTCAAGAACCATATTCCATAAAAGGAGTTGCGAAGACTCCAAGAATTTCATTCTTTACTGCCTGACTATATTGACCTTGTTATTCTTTCCTCTTGTCCTCATCCATATTTTATTTTTTATCTTTGTCCCTCTTTTTCTCACAGATGCCTGAGACTGCCCTCAAGGGCCACGGGAGCTTGGCTCATGGCCGCAGATGGTATAACAAGCTTTCTGAAGAAGTTAAGAATGGGATTAATGCTGCGGGTTTCTGGCTCTTTATGCAGCTCCTGGAGAAAAGCTCAAATGATATGGCTCACATCTAAGCTTTGGCAGAGCGGTGGTGGGATACCGCGAACACTTTTCACCTGCCATTCGGGGAAATGACAATGACCCCTTTTGATTTTGCCATGATCACTGGTATCCCATTCGGCGGCCTCCCTGTGGCCTGTTACGATGATCTTCCGTGTCGGCATGAGCATATCATCGACCTCCTCAGGGCCTATCCTGGAGAATTCATCTTCCCGGCAAAATGATTTATGGTCACATTCAGGGGCCTCGACTTCGCCCATGATCAAATGATTAGGGCCTTTATTATGTATGTGTTAGGTTGTTCCCTGATGAGCACTAGAGGGGACCGGATCAATTTGGGGTACTTGGCATCTTTAGAGGACATTGATCGCATTCCCCAGTATAAATGGGGAGGTGCAGGACTGGCCACTCTCTACCGCCACATGAACGAGGTTTTTTAGGGTAATTTCTTCTCTATCGGCTGATACTGGAGAGCCTGGGAGGTAAAACCTTCTCTTTATTTTTTTATTCATTCATCATTATATATATATATATATATATATTATTTTGGGTTTCTCGATATTCTTTCCTGACTTCATTTCGGCCATTGGATTCACCTCTTCACATTTTTTTTGCAGATATGGTCCCACGAGTATCTTCGCATGAGGACTCCTAACACCAAGGAAAATGAGGGTGCCATTATACTTCAGGGCCTGAAGTGGAAAAAAGAGGCGACGGGCTAGAAAGTGGGGGCCCATGACTTCGTTGGATGCAGAAATCTCCTCACCAACCTGCGGGAGGTCCACATGACATGGAATCCATGGCGGTGGTCCTCCTAGAGGCTAGTGTTGAGCTCCAGGTTGCCGTGGGTTTTGCTAGGATGAGGATCCTGATGGTGGGAGAGACATGCCGAGAGTGGTATCTTGGTGAGAGGGTGACTAGGCTATCCCTCGCTGCTCCTGCCTTCTGTGTGCCGAGGGCTCCCCCAGCTACTATGAGGAGCACCGAGACCTTGGACCATGGCAACTTTATCACTGCTCTAGGTGGAGAGAATATTGTGAATCATTTAGATGGCCTCGACGGCTACGCCAACTTTTGACTGAATTCATTGATGCACAATTTCCCTCTCATGGATATCACTCGGGTAACTAGCTTTTTTTCCCTTATTATTTTTCAAAATTTTCTTTTATTTTTGCAATAATGCTTACCATGACTTGAATTATTTATGTTTGTAGCCTGTTCTTGGAGCAGTTGATCCTCCAAGCCTCCCACACTGGAACTGAAAAGTGCCCATGGTATATATGGGTTAGGAGTCCTTATACCAGCTTCTTCCATACACGCAGGATGTACCGACCATTCCTCCGTAGTACGACACCGTTCCTAGAGACTATGCCGAGGAGGGGCTATCCTATGCCCACACAGTCCAGCACTGGATTTATGGTTACGAATAGAGAGTAAGCTTTGAAACTGCTCTGTTCGCAGTTAACATTTTTTATTTCCTCTCTTAACTATTACTAATGCTTGAATCCTGATTCTTTTTCAGGCTGATAGAGCGAGGGCAAATGCGGAGCTTTAAGCCAGAGCTCAGGTACATATCTAATTTTCTCTTTTTCTTTAAGAAATTTGCGCAAGTGAGTTCAAGGATTCAAAAGTATTTCATATTTTACGAAAGTCGAGTCCAAGGATTCGAAAATATTTTCATATTCACAAAGTCCAGTCTGAGGATTCGAAACGAATTTCACATTCACAAAATTGAATCCAATGATTAGAAATAATTTCATATTTACAGAAAATCGAATCCATGGACTCAAAAGAATTTCATATTTACAAAAGTGGAGTCTGAGAACTCAAAAAGAATTTTATGTTTACAAAAGTGGAGTCCGAGGACTCAAAGAATTTCATATTTTTACATAATTGAATCCGAAGACTCAAAAAAATTTTATCCCATTCACATTTTCCTTATTCATTTATTTCATTTGACCTTCTTTTTATAGGAAAAGGAGCTCATTTCCCTAAGGAGGCAAATGCAGGAGCTCCAAATGAGCCAAGGAGGTGGCTACCAAGGGGGTGCCGGAGGCAGTGGCCAGGGTGGTGATGGCGGAGATGGTGGAGGGTGGAGCTGGGGGAAGTCAAACAGCTCTACAGGCACCCAGGAAGAATCCTCGCCACCGACGAGGATGATTTTATTCCTTCCCTTTTATTTTATGATGTCCCTGCGTGGACCAGATATTTAGATCTTTTTGTCTTTTATTCATGGGTTTAAAAAAAAATTGATGCGACATGCGTGCATGACGACTTATAAGCCGACTTTGATACCTTATGCTCATGTATGATTACTTTAACTACTTTATGAGAATGTTAATATTTCTTAATCATGCTCTTATTGATGAATGATGTGGGAGTTGCTGCCTGAATGCTTGATTTTGTAGCTTATACCTATTTTCCTTTTCTCATGCAGGTTTTGGGCTTATTTAGGTTACAAACTGATCCAGGAACTGCCTCGACTCTGACCGGCACTTGGTGGAGCTGACCGGCACTCACTGAATGCCGCGCGACACTCATCAAGTTTCGGTTGGCACTCAGCGAGTGCCGCGCGCTTTTCATCGAGTGCCGGCTAGTGCCATTTTTCCTTATTAAAGATAGTTCATGCTTATATAGAATTTCCAAGCTTTCTCATTCTCCTTTCTATCTAATCCCACATCTTATTCTCATTCTTACTTCACTTCTCATGGCCCCTACCTATCAGCTCTAACATTCTCTTCCCGTGGATGGATACCCTCTGAAGTATCGACAGGCCCAACTTCAAGTCCCATAGATTGATGGATCTCTTTTCTTTCCATCGTATGGCTTTGGATGAGGACTTGCTTCGGGCCACCCTCAGGTGTTGGGATCCTTCATTGCATGTATTTCAGTTTGGCTAGGAGGAGGTCTGCCCACTTTTCGAGGAGTTTAGCACCATTCTCCATACTGACCCTTTTGCTGATCTGATAGTCTCCTAGGTACATGAAGAATACGTCCAGGATCTAGCGGCTCTTCTTTATATTTCTTGTAGCACTGCTAGCTCATTTATTCATGAGTGACACATTGATTTTGACCGCCTCTCTTCTATTTACGCCCCTATCAGAGATCCGAATGATGGAGGATATCAGGCCTGGCAAACAAAGCCCTATTGGGCTAGCCCGCCCAATTGGGCCCGAAACTTCCGTCTTTGGGTTAGCGTATTTCTCTCGCGGGCTGAATCGAGCTTGAAGCTATTGTTTTGACAGGTTACACTCGGGTAATTTGCGGGTTTTGTTCGGGTTAGACGAAAATTAGAAGGGTTTCCTTCCACTTTCTAGTCTTTTATTCACGGCTGCTCTCTCTCTTTCTCTCTCTCAAACGGCGCCCCTTCACAGCAGCAAACGAAGATAAACTGTGGTTGATCTTTCATTTTTCTTCAATTTTTTCTTTGCCAAATGCATAGATTCTGGAGAGAGAAACTATCAGAGGCCTGATTTGCAAAGAGAAAATTTCAGTGATGAAGAAGATGACTCATCATCAACCTTCACAGCCTACATGGAAACAAGTAACTCTCTCTCTCTCTGTTATATTACAATCAAAACCAAATTTGGCAAAAACCCTAATTTCATCGATTCAGTTTCAGCCTTGCAATACCTATCCCCCTTCTCTCTCTCTCTCTCTCTCTCTCTCTCTCTCACACACACACACACACACACACACACACACACCACACACACATATTCAAGAAATGGACTCAAAGTCTCAAACCCACTTCTTATTTCAACAAAATCTCAACCGGGAAACAAGTGCTCTCTCTCTCTCTATATATATATATATAACATATACACTCACATACCTCACAAACACAGTGAGTCAGTGACACAAAGACATATAAACACACAAGCCCACTTAAATCTCAAGTGGGTATGATGCTATGATGCTATTTAACTTAGTATTTAATTAAATGGACACAAACCCACTTCGTATGTTGAGGACTTGGAATCGGCAAACCCCTGTGAATGGGGTTTTTCAGTCATATGGGTTTTCTTACATTGTAAATAAAAATATAAATAAATTAATTAAAAAAAAATTCAAAAAAATTGTAAATAAAAATATAAATAAAAAAAAAAAAAAAAAGGGTCATGTTTCCATAAACCCGGCCGGCCCAACGATAAATTGACCCGGTCCGAATACAAGGAAACCCGATCCAGGCCCCGGCCCGGACCCGGACCCGGACCCGGCCCGGCCCGAACCCGCCAAAGCCCGCCCCATTTGCCAGGCCTAGAGGATATCATATTATCAGGTGTAGTGCCCTTTCCATAGCTATGCTCTCCTACTTTCTATTCCAGTCTTCTGCCGACATCCTTATCCCCATTGTTTGTGGTCTTTGAGAGATGAGGAGCGTAGTTATGTTAGTCCTCAGGTAGACCCTACTGGGCTTAGACCATGCTCGTATTACTGGATCGGCCCTACTTTCTAGGGCTCCTCATGTTCTGTAAGTTTGGCTTCTGGAGTGTTTAGGTCTCTTCGCCCGCCCTCCCCCCGAGTCAGCTTCCTTATGACCGCATGGAGGTCCATCACCCATTTCATTCAGCTGACAGCTGGTTTACCTGGCTTCAGAGTCTTATTTATGAGAACATCCATTAGATTTGCCCTCGATGGATTTATTGTTTCGTCGCAGTACGTCTTCCTGGATGCCCTGAGGTTTGGCTACCAGGTTTACATGCTATGACATTTTATGTTCCGGGTTGGGTAGTCCGTTAATTTGGGCTATATCAGGACGTTCCGAATGCTATCAGTTCAGACTTTTTAAGGAGTTCTGCCCTGCAACCTTCCACCATGAGGATCTTTCTGAGGCTTGGCATGACAGAGTATTTGCTCCCTTTCTCCTGCCTCAGTTACTCCTACTGTCGAGTATTTTCTCAAGATTCAGACTTTAGTTGAGAGACAGTCTCATGGCTAGACAGACATATAGTGGAAAGCAACAAAATTGAACTTTATTTTTTAAAATTTATACAAATCCTATTTACTCTTGCTGCGCTTAATTTTGAATCATGTGATGCATTTTTATTTCCCAAAGACTTTTCCTTGTATTTATAAAATTTTCTAGTCATGTTGAATCAAAGTCGACACTCTTTCAATCTTTTTAGGTTATGAAAATTTTCCTCTTAATGCCTTTTTTTTAAAGCTTTTATTACCTTGCTTTGAGTCTTGCTTTAGAGTTTTAATCATTCTATACCACGAATTTTTATTTGTTCCCACATGATGCTTATTTTGATAGCCAATAGATCTAGAAATGGGTTTAGGGTATTATCTGGGTTCTTCAGATTAGCAAACGAAGTTTGCCCCTGGTTTTGGGGCTTTGATGTGGTTTCGGGTAAATGCAAGTTTGCCCCTAGTTTGGCACGAAGAAGCTCAGGATGTGGGGTTTTACCTTTTTTAGTTCTTTTTGGACCGAGGGCCTTCAAGTCCCGCCTACTTATCCCCAAGTGGGTATCAGGTCCATAGTAGTTTAGCCAAGACTTGAAAGAAAGTACCTTGTAGGCAATTTTTAACGACCGAACCGATTAGGTTGCCTACGTATCCCCTAGCAGGAATCAGGTCAAGCGTAGTTCATCGACTCTGGAAGTTTTTGAAAGATAAGGTTTCAAGCAAAATATTTTTTAAGGAGATCGAGGTTGATTGGTTGCTTAAATTCAACGCCATCTAGGTCCATAAGATAGGCAGCCCCTTCGGAGAGGAGTGTCTTAATGATGTATGGTCCAACCCAATTGGGTTTGAATATTTTTCTGTGGGGTCATAAACAGGCACTTTAAGCTCTTTAAGGACCAAGTCACCCTCAGCAAGCTTCCTTGGGCAAATCTTTTTTGTCGAAAGCACGAGATATCCTTTTCTGATATCCCCGAGTGTGGTTTATTTTTGCCAATCTCTTTTCATCTAGTAGCATCAACTCCTCATACCTCCCTTGTAGCCATTCAAATTCGGTTACTTCACATTTTGCCAAAACTCTAAGAGAGGGTATTTCTACTTCAACTTGAAGGACATCTTCCTTCCCATAGACTTACGAATACGACGTAGCCCCGGTTGAAGTTCTCGCAGAAGTCCGATATCCCTATAATGCAAATGTTGGTTTTTCATGCCAATCCCTATACGTATCCATCATTTTTCCTAGAATCGCCTTTACATTCTTATTAGCTGCTTCTACTACTCCATTCATTTAAAGCTTACATAGGAAAGATTGGTGGCGGGTGATCCTATACTTTTCTAAGAGTGGGATAACTTCTCCTTGGAAATGGCTACCATGATCGGAAATAAATTCACTCGGGACCCCATATCTGTAAATTATGTTCTTCTTAATAAAGCTCACTACATCTTTGGCTTTCAGAGTTACATACGATGCTGCTTCTACCCAATTAGTAAAATAATCTATCACAATAATTATGTATTGGTGTCCGTTGGAAGCCTTCAGAACCACTTCACTAATGATATAATACCCCATACGGAAAACGGCCAGGGGGTGGTCATGCTATAGAGTTGGGAAGGAGGGTTATGCATCAGATTTGCATGGATTTGACACTTATGGCATTTTCTAATATACTCACAACAATCCTTGTCCAAAGTCATCCAATAATACCCCTGTCGAATTATCTTTTTTGCTAACATGTGCCCGTTCATATGGGGTCCACAAACTCCTTCATGCATCTCCTCCATCATCCTTTTAGCCTCTCTCCCATACAGACATTCCAAATTATACCCGGTATATGACTTTTTCCATATTTTATCCGCGTAGATCACAAACTGAGTGAAAAACCTCCAAATTGCCTTTTTATCTTTCTCTGAAGCTCCCTCGGGGTATTCTCCCTTTTTAATAAAAAAACATCCACATACCATGGTATTTCAACCTCTTTTCCTTCTTCAATGGTTGCGATAGTTTCAAATGAAGGTCGGGTTCTTTCTTCAATAGACAAGGGAATCATGGTAACTCCTATAGGAATTTGGATCATTAAGGCCAGGGTTGCTAGGAATTGGCTAGTTGGTTCTCCTCACGGGCAAGATAATAAAATGAGATCTTTTTAAAATGGACTTTTAAGCTCTCTAGGTATTCATGGTAAGGTCTCAACTTTTCATGCTTTATTCTCAAATCACCTCTTACTTGTGATATTATTAAGTTAGAATCTCCAGAGACATCGATCCTCTCAACTTTTAGGGTCAAGGCTGCTTCCATCCCAATTATACATATGTCACACCCGTCCCGGAAAAATGCATCCATTTTAAAATGCATATTTGAATTGTGAGAATTATTAATGTTGATTAATAATTGAGGAATTGGTTGACCATGGTCAACTAGGGGTGTCAAGTGAGGACACGGAGATTCGATATCCATTGAGGCATTCGTAAGATTTATATGACATTTATGTGATTAAATGTTATTTAAAATATCTGGTACTTTATGAATAGTAATTTACCTGTGTAGTATAATTCTGGTAAATTTTGATATGGTTATATCATTTTGAGAACTGTGGTGAGAACGTGAGTGCCACGTTAACTAAAAAGGTAGGTTGTGTAGAGATTTCACTGAATATAGTTTTCGGACGTTATTTTGGACCCAAACGAGACTTAGTCAAAAACTTTTGAAAATTCTAATTTTCACTCGTAAAGGCCTAAAATGGATGTGTGCGACGTTTCAGGATTTAATTAGAAATTTTGAGAAACTTGTGGGGAGGTAAACTTAATTCCCTGAAAGTTGCCTATATATATATAGATGAGGATGAGATTGAAATCTCATCCAAACCCACAAATATCTAGAGAGAGGAGAGAGAAGAGAGATTTGGTTGCCACGGGCTTTGCGATGACAAACGGCGACCGTTCGTCTGTCAGTTTTCCTCCAAATTCTAGATTCAAACTCGTGGAGGTAAGACCTACATTTTGATACTACTTAGGCCACGTTTGGCAAAGTTTTTCTGAAAAGTTAATTTTAAGAATCTGGGAAAAAAACATGTTTATACTTGTAGGAATCGTTTAAGATCGGAGATCTAACGTTTATTTGGTCTTCTTGTACTTCTCCTGAAGTTTGAGAGATATAGCTCGAGGTATGCATTCCGAACCCATGTAATATAGACAATTTGGGATGTTTTAGATATTTTGTATGATTTGTGATCCAGGCAAACTTATGTGTTAAATTAGGCCCGTTAAATTTAGCGAGTACGTATAGAAAAGCACGGTGACATGATTATGTGAGTATGTTAAATGTCTATGTGGGTCAAAGGGGAGTTTGATATAATTTTACGCCGGTGCACGCCTCTCGATGTTTGAGAGTTTACAGTAGTGACGACTACTTTCTTGGTGTGGGAAGTGGCCAACCAGAGCAGATGGATGCAATGGTTGAGTGATTCTTGGCTAACCATTGGCATCGCGGTTTAAGATTTAAGACTTGCCGATATACTGGGTGAATGCGTATCTCTCTCTCCGGAGACTAAATTATGTGAATTAGATATTTAAAACATGAATTGCCCATATGCATTTGTTTAGAATTGTACGCTCAGCACATAGCTGAGCAGTGGAGACTTCCTCCATTGCAGGTGAAAAGAAAAAGGGCAAGAAGAAGCGTGAGGAGTAAGGCCGAGGAACGCCGGGGGGGGGGGGGAAACACTTGTATATGTTTTTGTTTTAAATCCTAAACTCGTGTAAGGATTGGTAATCTTGTAATTGAACGTCTGTAATTATGTTTTATATGTTGGAAATCAGTAGTAGTTGTGATTGTTGTTTGTATTGAGGAGCATGAGTTGTAAATTTTCAACACAGGGCTGCCAGCAGAGGAGCAGTCGACTGGACCCCCTGATCAGTCGACTGGATCTCGTGTATTTGAGACACTGTAAGTGAATATCAGAGAAGCAGTCGACTGGACCCTTTGGACAGTCGACTGAACACTGTTGATTTTAGCCACTGCTTCTTGAAATAGAAAAGCAGTCGACTGGTTTCCCTATAGCAGTCGACTGGACCCCTCTTGATAATGTTAAATTTTGATTCTGTATAACACAGTCGACGAAGCAGTCGACTGGACCCTAGTGCAGTCGACGGGGCAGTCGACTGAGACTCTGTTTTCAAAACTATTTTCTTTTGAATGTGTTTTCAATGGCCAAAACTTTTTATAACTCTGATTTCAATGTATTTTACAACTCAGAGAGGAATGTTTCCTAAGTTTAAACTACCAGGGTTGTTTTATAGAAGTTCTTTCCGCTGCGTATTATTAGATGATGTTTGGATGATCCTTGGTGGCGTGCCACGTGTCCTATTTCCACGCTTAGTGGGATGGGTCGTGACATTTATTGGTATCAGAGCTAGAGGTAACAAAACTTTGAGAACGTTCGACGACGAGTGGAGTGTTGAGTGGATTGCCACATGTTTTCAATTACATTCATGCATCTTAGAGATGTTTGATGCATATGGATGTTGTTTTACATACATACTATTGTTATTGTTGTACATGCATAGTGTTTATGCATTGAGAACTACAGGACTATAATCATGAGTGACGAAGAACGAGAATTATCGCCACATACTCGCCGAATGAATGAAATGGCTGAAATGATGGGGAACATGGGAGAGATGATACGAAATATAGCGGACAGATTACCTCCAACACCTCTATTGGAGCCAGAACCGATAGTTGTAGTACATGCGCCTAAAAATAGGGGTATGAGGTCAATATCAGAACAGTTTGCCCGGAAGAAACCGATGGAATTTCATGGGACACCCGACCCAACGCTCGCAGAACATTGGATCATGGATATGGAGAGAATTTTCCGATCGATTCCGATGACCGATAAGGAGAAAATTGAGAATGCCAGTGATGTACTTAAGGGTGAAGCCCAGAACTGGTGGGTGAACGTCCTAGACCAAAGAGCACTAATAACTTGGGAGGGATTCAAAGCAGAGTTTAATCGCCAATTCTTTCCAAGGGCTGCTCTTAATGCGAAGAAGAGAGAGTTTGATAATCTCCGACAAGGAGATATGACTGTGACGGAATACACTTCAAGGTATAACGCTTTGTTGAGGTTTGGAAAAGGGTCTGTGTTGACAGAAGAAGATAGGGCAAGGAAATATGAAGATGGGTTGAGGGATAATATCCGCTTGAGGGTTGAAACCTACGAACATTCAACTGTAGCAGCAGTACAACAAACGGCACTTGTAGTCGAAAGTGGAATGGAGAGATCGAGGCAAAATCAGCAAAGCCAACAAGGAAAGAGAAACCACGAGGGTAATGACCGGAACTATGGTGGACCTTTCAAGAGGCCGTTTGCAAGAGGCTCTAACTCTAGTTTCAGTGGGTTCAGGAAGCCGGCAAGTAACATACCGTTGTGTCCATTGTGTAATCGGCCACACACCGGTCGATGTTTTATGACAAATTTCCAGAACAAAACCCAAGGGATGAACAGTGCAAGTGCTACACCTGATATGAGGGGCAAGTGCTACGATTGTGGGATATTTGGACATCAATCCAAGGAATGCCCGAGGAAGCGTCCTCAGCAAGGAGCTAGTTCTATGGCTTCTAATGGGTCGAAGCCTAGACAGACTAACGATGGGGGACAAAGGACTGAACAACGTCAAGGAAGAGCTTATCAAATGACCCCAGGAGATATGACTGCTTCAGAGACAGTGGTCTCAGGTATGGTGCTTGTATGTTCACACTTAGCACGCATACTTGTTGACTCAGGATCTACACATTCATTTGTATCACATGTCTTTGTTGAAAATTTGAATGTTAAATCGGCACCGTTAGTATATGAATTGTCTATTGCCGTACCACTTAGTAAATCGATAATGACGTCTACTATATATAAGAACTGTGAAATCAAATTAGGCGAGAAGTTGATGACCGTAGACCTTATACCGATTGTGGTGAATCATTTTGATGTGATATTGGGGATGGATTGGTTAGCTCTTAACCAAGCCACGATAGACTGTGAACGGAAAGAGGTTAATTTTCGATCACCGGTACATGGGAACTTTTGTTTTCAAGGGAGTGGGGTTATATCGCCGCCGTATTTGATTTCAGCTATCCGAGCGGGAAAATTATTGAAAAAGGGATGTCAGGGATTTCTATGTTCAGTGACTGATGTCTCGGCGACCGAATTAAAAGTAGAAGACATTCCGATAGTGCGAGAATATCCAGATGTATTTCCTGATGAGCTACCAGATGTTCTTATTGAGAGAGAGGTCGAGTTCACTATTGAGGTAATGCCAGACTCAAGACCCGTATCAAAAGCACCGTATAGAATGGCACCAGTAAAACTGAAGGAACTGAAAATTCAACTACAAGAGTTACTTGCTAAGGGTTTCATCCGACCAAGTATTTCACCGTGGGGAGCTCCAGTGTTGTTTGTAAAGAAGAAAGATGGTTCAATGAGAATGTGTATTGATTATCGGGAATTGAACAAGTTGACAATCAAGAACAAGTATCCACTACCCAAAATTGATGATTTATTTGATCAACTTCGTGGGGCACAAGTATTCTCCAAGATAGACCTGAGATCGGGTTATCATCAATTGAAAGTGAAGGCCGAAGATGTTGAGAAAACAGCTTTCAGAACGCGTTATGGACACTATGAGTTCTTAGTTATGTCATTTGGAGTTACAAATGCACCAGCCGCGTTCATGTATCGTATGAATCGAGTATTCAAAGATTATTTGGACGACTTTGTGATTGTATTCATTGACGATATCCTTATCTATTCACCTAGTGAGATAGAACACGAGAACCACTTGAGGTTGATACTTCAGAGATTACGAGAGAAGCAGTTATTTGGGAAATTCAAGAAATGTGAATTTTGGTTACCTAGTATTACTTTTCTTGGTCATGTGATCGACAAGAATGGAGTATCAGTTGATCCTCACAAGGTAGAAGCTGTATCTAATTGGCAAAGACCGACTTCCGTATCTGAAATTCGAAGTTTCTTAGGACTAGCGGGATACTACCGCCGTTTTATTGAAAATTTCTCGAAGATTTCATTGCCTATGACAAAGTTAATGAGAAAAGGGATTACGTTTAAATGGAGTCAGGAATGTGAAGACTGTTTTCAAGAATTGAAAGCACGACTGACGAGAGCACCTATTCTGACAATACCATCTGGAACTGAAGGATTTGTGATCTATAGTGATGTGTCACATAAAGGGTTGGGATGCGTATTGATGCAAGGTGGTAAAGTGGTTGCTTATGCTTCTAGACAGTTGAAGACACATGAGGTTAACTATCCGACCCATGATCTTGAATTAGCCGCAGTAATTCATGCTTTGAAAATTTGGAGACACTACTTGTACGGGGAAAAGTGTGAGATATTCACGGACCATAAGAGTTTGAAATATATTTTCACCCAACGGGACTTAAATATGAGACAGCGAAGATGGTTGGAATTGATGAAGGATTACGATCTATTGATTGAGTACCATCCGGGAAAGGCAAATGTAGTAGCCGATGCGTTAAGCCGGAAGACGACAAGGAACTTAGCCGACGAGCTAACACAACAAAAAGAATTGGTCAAGGAGATGGAGCGTTAGGAACTGGATGTAATTTTAGAGACCAACGGTGGCTTAATGATGGCGATCATAGCACACCCAAACATTCTAGATGAGATTAAAACAGAACAGTTCAATGATGTTTATCTGTGTAGAATGAGAGACGAGATACCTTTGGGAAAACGACCAGGGTTTATTATGAAACAAGGAGTATTAGTACTTGGGGATCGTTTGTGTGTACCGAACGTAAAAGACTTGAAAGAGCGACTTTTAGAGGAGGCTCACAGAACTAAATATTCAGTTCATCCGGGAAGTAACAAGATGTACCGAAACTTGCGAGAAAACTTCTGGTGGAGAGGTATGAAGCGGGAGGTTGCTAAGTTTGTGTCCGAATGTTCAGCATGTCAACAGGTGAAGGCAGAAAGACAAGTACCTGCAGGACTACTACAACCATTACCAGTGTCAGAGTGGAAATGGGATGAGATTACGATGGATTTTGTATCCGAATTTCCGCGATCGCATAACAAGAACGACAAAATTTGGGTTATAGTTGACAGATTGACGAAATCAGCTCATTTTCTTCCAATTAAGACGACTAAGCCGTCCAAGTTAGCAGAGTTGTATGTGAAAGAGATTGTAAGACTACACGGGGTTCCAGCAGTGATTATATCGGATCGTGATAGTAGTTTTACATCAAGGTTTTGGGGAAGTTTGCAAGAAGCTATGGGTACGAAGTTGAGTTTCAGTACCGCATTTCATCCTCAGACCGATGGACAGTCAGAACGGACGATTCAGACCTTAGAGGATATGTTGAGATTGTGTGTCCTAGATTTTGGGAGTGATTGGGAGAAACACTTACCATTAATCGAATTTGCTTACAACAACGGTTTTCAGTCAAGTATCGGGATAGCACCGTATGAAGCTTTGTATGGACGTAAGTGTCGTTCACCAGTTTGTTGGACCGAGGTTGGAGAAAGAAGATTGATAGGACCTGAGATAATACAGTTGACTACTGAGAAAGTGAAGTTAATCCAGGAGCGACTTAGAGTGGCTCAGAGTCGTTACAAGAGTTATGCGGACTCTAAGCGACGACCGATGACATTTGAAGTAGGAGACTTTGTGTACTTACGAGTATCGCCTTCGAAAGGCATTGTCCGATTTGGGAAGCGGGGAAAACTTAACCCAAGATTCGTAGGACCATTTGAGATCCTAGAGAAAGTAGGACCAGTGGCTTACCGACTAGCCTTATCATCTGAGTTAACGTTTGTGCACAACGTGTTTCATGTGTCGATGTTGAGACGGTGTATGACGGATACGAGTAAGATCATCGTACCGGAACCATTGCAAATCCAAGAAGACTTGACTTATGTGGAGCATCCGGTAAGGATCTTGGACAGAAAAGAACGAGTGTTGAGAACAAAGACAACTCCAATGGTGAAAGTATTATGGCATAGTCATACGGTCGAGGAAGCTACGTGGGAGAACGAGGAAGAAATGAGGAACGAGTATCCGCACCTTTTCGACTCTTGAGGTATAAGTTTGGGGACAAACTTCCTTTTTGTAGGGGAGAGTCGTCACACCCGTCCCGGAAAAATGCATCCATTTTAAAATGCATATTTGAATTGTGAGAATTATTAATGTTGATTAACAATTGAGGAATTGGTTGACCATGGTCAACGAGGGGTGTCAAGTGAGGACACGGAGATTCGATATCCATTGAGGCATTCGTAAGATTTATATGACATTTATGTGATTAAATGTTATGTGAAATATCTGGTACTTTATGAATAGTAATTTACCTGTGTAGTATAATTCTGGTAAATTTTGATATGGTTATATCATTTTGAGAACTGTGGTGAGAACGTGAGTGCCACGTTAACTAAAAAGGTAGGTTGTGTAGAGATTTCACTGAATATAGTTTTCGGACATTATTTTGGACCCAAACGAGACTTAGTCAAAAACTTTTGAAAATTCTAATTTTCACTCGTAAAGGCCTAAAATGGATGTGTGCGACGTTTCAGGATTTAATTAGAAATTTTGAGAAACTTGTGGGGAGGTAAACTTAATTCCCTGAAAGTTGCCTATATATATATAGATGAGGATGAGATTGAAATCTCATCCAAACCCACAAATATCTAGAGAGAGGAGAGAGAAAGGAGATTTGGTTGCCACGGGCTTTGCGACGACAAATGACGACCGTTCGTCTGTCAGCTTTCCTCCAAATTCTAGATTCAAACTCGTGGAGGTAAGACCTACGTTTTGATACTACTTAGGCCACGTTTGGCAAAGTTTTTCTGAAAAGTTAATTTTAAGAATCTGGGAAAAAAACATGTTTATACTTGTAGGAATCGTTTAAGATCGGAGATCTGACGTTTATTTGGTCTTCTTGTACTTCTCCTGAAGTTTGAGAGATATAGCTCGAGGTATGAATTCCGAACCCATGTAATATAGACAATTTGGGATGTTTTAGATATTTTGTATGATTTGTGATCCGGGCAAACTTATGTGTTAAATTAGGCCCGTTAAATTTAGCGAGTACGTATAGAAAAGCACGGTGACATGATTATGTGAGTATGTTAAATGTCTATGTGGGTCAAAGGGGAGTTTGATATAATTTTACGCCGGTGCACGCCTCTCGATGTTTGAGAGTTTACAGTAGTGACGACTACTTGCTTGGTGTGGGAAGTGGCCAACCAGAGCAGATGGATGCAATGGTTGAGTGATTCTTGGCTAACCATTGGCATCGCGGTTTAAGATTTAAGACTTGCCGATATACTGGGTGAATGCGTATCTCTCTCCCCGGAGACTAAATTATGTGAATTAGATATTTAAAACATGAATTGCCCATATGCATTTGTTTAGAATTGTACGCTCAGCACATAGCTGAGCAGTGGAGACTTCCTCCATTGCAGGTGAAAAGAAAAAGGGCAAGAAGAAGCGTGAGGAGTAAGGCCGAGGAACGCCGGGGGGGAAAACACTTGTAAATGTTTTTGTTTTAAATCCTAAACTCGTGTAAGGATTGGTAATCTTGTAATTGAACGTCTGTAATTATGTTTTATATGTTGGAAATCAGTAGTAGTTGTGATTGTTGTTTGTATTGAGGAGCATGAGTTGTAAATTTTCAACACAGGGCTGCCAGTAGAGGAGCAGTCGACTGGACCCCCTGATCAGTCGACTGGATCTCGTGTATTTGAGACACTGTAAGTGAATATCAGAGAAGCAGTCGACTGGACCCTTTGGACAGTCGACTGAACACTGTTGATTTTAGCCACTGCTTCTTGAAATAGAAAAGCAGTCGACTGGTTTCCCTATAGCAGTCGACTGGACCCCTCTTGATAATGTTAAATTTTGATTCTGTATAACACAGTCGACGAAGCAGTCGACTGGACCCTAGTGCAGTCGACGGGGCAGTCGACTGAGACTCTGTTTTCAAAACTATTTTCTTTTGAATGTGTTTTCAATGGCCAAAACTTTTTATAACTCTGATTTCAATGTATTTTACAACTCAGAGAGGAATGTTTCCTAAGTTTTAAACTACCAGGGTTGTTTTATAGAAGTTCTTTCCGCTGCGTATTATTAGATGATGTTTGGATGAGCCTTGGTGGCGTGCCACGTGTCCTATTTCCACGCGTAGTGGGATGGGTCGTGACATTTATTGGTATCAGAGCTAGAGGTAACAAAACTTTGGGAACGTTCGACGACGAGTGGAGTGTTGAGTGGATTGCCACATGTTTTCAATTGCATTCATGCATCTTAGAGATGTTTGATGCATATGGATGTTGTTTTACATACATACTATTGTTATTGTTGTACATGCATAGTGTTTATGCATTGAGAACTACAGGACTATAATCATGAGTGACGAAGAACGAGAATTATCGCCACATACTCGCCGAATGAATGAAATGGCTGAAATGATGGGGAACATGGGAGAGATGATACGAAATATAGCGGACAGATTACCTCCAACACCTCTATTGGAGCCAGAACCGATAGTTGTAGTACATGCGCCTGAAAATAGGGGTATGAGGTCAATATCAGAACAGTTTGCCCGGAAGAAACCGATGGAATTTCATGGGACACCCGACCCAACGCTCGCAGAACATTGGATCATGGATATGGAGAGAATTTTCCGATCGATTCCGATGACCGATAAGGAGAAAATTGAGAATGCCAGTGATGTACTTAAGGGTGAAACCCAGAACTGGTGGGTGAACGTCCTAGACCAAAGAGCACTAATAACTTGGGAGGGATTCAAAGCAGAGTTTAATCGCCAATTCTTTCCAAGGGCTGCTCTTAATGCGAAGAAGAGAGAGTTTGATAATCTCCGACAAGGAGATATGACTGTGACGGAATACACTTCAAGGTATAACGCTTTGTTGAGGTTTGGAAAAGGGTCTGTGTTGACAGAAGAAGATAGGGCAAGGAAATATGAAGATGGGTTGAGGGATAATATCCGCTTGAGGGTTGAAACCTACGAACATTCAACTGTAGCAGTAGTACAACAAACGGCACTTGTAGCCGAAAGTGGAATGGAGAGATCGAGGCAAAATCAGCAATGTCAACAAGGAAAGAGAAACCACGAGGGTAATGACCGGAACTATGGTGGACCTTTCAAGAGGCCGTTTGCAAGAGGCTCTAACTCTAGTTTCAGTGGGTTCAGGAAGCCGGCAAGTAACATACCGTTGTGTCTATTGTGTAATCGGCCACACACCGGTCGATGTTTTATGACAAATTTCTAGAACAAAACCCAAGGGATGAACAGTGCAAGTGCTACACCTGATATGAGGGGCACGTGCTACGATTGTGGGATATTTGGACATCAATCCAAGGAATGCCCGAGGAAGCGTCCTCAGCAAGGAGCTAGTTCTATGGCTTCTAGTGGGTCGAAGCCTAGACAGACTAACGATGGGGGACAAAGGACTGAACAACGTCAAGGAAGAGCTTATCAAATGACCCCAGGAGATATGACTGCTTCAGAGACAGTGGTCTCAGGTATGGTGCTTGTATGTTCACACTTAGCACGCATACTTGTTGACTCAGGATCTACACATTCATTTGTATCACATGTCTTTGTTGAAAATTTGAATGTTAAATCGGCACCGTTAGGATATGAATTATCTATTGCCGTACCACTTAGTAAATCGATAATGACGTCTACTGTATATAAGAACTGTGAAATCAAATTAGGCGAGAAGTTGATGACCATAGACCTTATACCGATTGTGGTGAATCATTTTGATGTGATATTGGGGATGGATTGGTTAGCTCTTAACCAAGCCACGATAGACTGTGAACGGAAAGAGGTTAATTTTCGATCACCGGTACATGGGAACTTTTGTTTTCAAGGGAGTGGGGTTATATCGCCGCCGTATTTGATTTCAGCTATCCGAGCGGGAAAATTATTGAAAAAGGGATGTCAGGGATTTCTATGTTCAGTGACTGATGTCTCGGCGACCGAATTAAAAGTAGAAGACATTCCGATAGTGCGAGAATATCCAGATGTATTTCCTGATGAGCTACCAGATGTTCTTATTGAGAGAGAGGTCGAGTTCACTATTGAGGTAATGCCAGACTCAAGACCCGTATCAAAAGCACCGTATAGAATGGCACCAGTAAAACTGAAGGAACTGAAAATTCAACTACAAGAGTTACTTGCTAAGGGTTTCATCCGACCAAGTATTTCACCGTGGGGAGCTCCAATGTTGTTTGTAAAGAAGAAAGATGGTTCAATGAGAATGTGTATTGATTATCGGGAATTGAACAAGTTGACAATCAAGAACAAGTATCCACTACTCAGAATTGATGATTTATTTGATCAACTTCGTGGGGCACAAGTATTCTCCAAGATAGACCTGAGATCGGGTTATCATCAATTGAAAGTGAAGGCCGAAGATGTTGAGAAAACAGCTTTCAGAACGCGTTATGGACACTATGAGTTCTTAGTTATGCCATTTGGAGTTACAAATGCACCAGCCGCGTTCATGGATCTTATGAATCGAGTATTCAAAGATTATTTGGACGACTTTGTGATTGTATTCATTGACGATATCCTTATCTATTCACCTAGTGAGATAGAACACGAGAACCACTTGAGGTTGATACTTCAGAGATTACGAGAGAAGCAGTTATTTGGGAAATTCCAGAAATGTGAATTTTGGTTACCTAGTATTACTTTTCTTGGTCATGTGATCGACAAGAATGGAGTATCAGTTGATCCTCACAAGGTAGAAGCTGTATCTAATTGGCAAAGACCGACTTCCGTATCTGAAATTCGAAGTTTCTTAGGACTAGCGGGATACTACCGCCGTTTTATTGAAAATTTCTCGAAGATTTCATTGCCTATGACAAAGTTAGTGAGAAAAGGGATTACGTTTAAATGGAGTCAGGAATGTGAAGACTGTTTTCAAGAATTGAAAGCACGACTGACGAGAGCACCTATTCTGACAATACCATCTGGAACTGAAGGATTTGTGATCTATAGTGATGCGTCGCATAAAGGGTTGGGATGCGTATTGATGCAAGGTGGTAAAGTGGTTTCTTATGCTTCTAGACAGTTGAAGACACACGAGGTTAACTATCCGACCCATGATCTTGAATTAGCCGCAGTAATTCATGCTTTGAAAATTTGGAGACACTACTTGTACGGGGAAAAGTGTGAGATATTCACGGACCATAAGAGTTTGAAATATATTTTCACCCAACGGGACTTGAATATGAGACAGCGAAGATGGTTGGAATTGATGAAGGATTACGATCTATCGATTGAGTACCATCCAGGAAAGGCAAATGTAGTAGCCGATGCGTTAAGCCGGAAGACGACAAGGAACTTAGCGGACGAGCTAACACAACAAAAAGAATTGGTCAAGGAGATGGAGCGTTTGGAACTGGATGTAATTTCAGAGACCAACGGTGGCTTAATGATGGCGATCATAGCACACCCAAACATTCTAGATGAGATTAAAACAGAACAGTTCAATGATGTTTATCTGTGTAGAATGAGAGACGAGATACCTTTGGGAAAACGACCAGGGTTTATTATGAAACAAGGAGTATTAGTACTTGGGGATCGTTTGTGTGTACCGAACGTAAAAGACTTGAAAGAGCGACTTTTAGAGGAGGCTCACAGTACTAAATATTCAGTTCATCCGGGAAGTAACAAGATGTACCGAAACTTGCGAGAAAACTTCTGGTGGAGAGGTATGAAGCGGGAGGTTGCTAAGTTTGTGTCCGAATGTTCAGCATGTCAACAGGTGAAGGCAGAAAGACAAGTACTTGCAGGACTACTACAACCATTACCAGTGTCAGAGTGGAAATGGGATGAGATTACGATGGATTTTGTATCCGGATTTTCGCGATCGCATAACAAGAACGACAAAATTTGGGTTATAGTTGACAGATTGATGAAATCAGCTCATTTTCTTCCAATTAAGACGACTAAGCCGTCCAAGTTAGCAGAGTTGTATGTGAAAGAGATTGTAAGACTACACGGGGTTCCAGCAGTGATTATATCGGATCGTGATAGTAGTTTTACATCAAGGTTTTGGGGAAGTTTGCAAGAAGCTATAGGTACGAAGTTGAGTTTCAGTACCGCATTTCATCCTCAGACCGATGGACAGTCAGAACGGACGATTCAGACCTTAGAGGATATGTTGAGATTGTGTGTCCTAGATTTTGGGAGTGATTGGGAGAAACACTTACCATTAATCGAATTTGCTTACAACAACAGTTTTCAGTCAAGTATCGGGATAGCACCGTATGAAGCTTTGTATGGACGTAAGTGTCGTTCACCAGTTTGTTGGACCGAGGTTGGAGAAAGAAGATTGATAGGACCTGAGATAATACAGTTGACTACTGAGAAAGTGAAGTTAATCCAGGAGTGACTTAGAGTGGCTCAGAGTCGTTATAAGAGTTATGCGGACTCTAAGCGACGACCGATGACATTTGAAGTAGGAGACTTTGTGTACTTACGAGTATCGCCTTCGAAAGGCATTGTCCGATTTGGGAAGCGGGGAAAACTTAACCCAAGATTCGTAGGACCATTTGAGATCCTAGAGAAATTAGGACCAGTGGCTTACCGACTAGCCTTATCATCTGAGTTAACGTTTGTGCACAACGTGTTTCATGTGTCGATGTTGAGACGGTGTATGACGGATACGAGTAAGATCATCGTACCGGAACCATTGCAAATCCAAGAAGACTTGACTTATGTGGAGCATCCGGTAAGGATCTTGGACAGAAAAGAGCGAGTGTTGAGAACAAAGACAACTCCAATGGTGAAAGTATTATGGCATAGTCATACGGTCGAGGAAGCTACGTGGGAGAACGAGGAAGAAATGAGGAACGAGTATCCGCACCTTTTCGACTCTTGAGGTATAAGTTTGGGGACAAACTTCCTTTTTGTAGGGGAGAGTTGTCACACCCGTCCCGTAAAAATGCATCCATTTTAAAATGCATATTTGAATTGTGAGAATTATTAATGTTGATTAATAATTGAGGAATTGGTTGACCATGGTCAACGAGGGGTGTCAAGTGAGGACACGGAGATTCGATATCCATTGAGGCATTCGTAAGATTTATATGACATTTATGTGATTAAATGTTATTTGAAATATCTGGTACTTTATGAATAGTAATTTACCTGTGTAGTATAATTCTGGTAATTTTGATATGGTTATATCATTTTGAGAACTGTGGTGAGAACGTGAGTGCCACGTTAACTAAAAAGGTAGGTTGTGTAGAGATTTCACTGAATATAGTTTTCGGACGTTATTTTGGACCCAAACGAGACTTAGTCAAAAACTTTTGAAAATTCTAATTTTAACTCGTAAAGGCCTAAAATGGATGTGTGCGATGTTTCAGGATTTAATTAGAAATTTTGAGAAACTTGTGGGGAGGTAAACTTAATTCCCTGAAAGTTGCCTATATATATATAGATGAGGATGAGATTGAAATCTCATCCAAACCCACAAATATCTAGAGAGAGGAGAGAGAAGGGAGATTTGGTTGCCACGGGCTTTGCGACGACAAACGGCGACCGTTCGTCTGTCAGTTTTCCTCCAAATTCTAGATTCAAACTCGTGGAGGTAAGACCTACGTTTTGATACTACTTAGGCAACGTTTGGCAAAGTTTTTCTGAAAAGTTAATTTTAAGAATCTGGGAAAAAAACATGTTTATACTTGTAGGAATCGTTTAAGATCGGAGATCTGACGTTTATTTGGTCTTCTTGTACTTCTCCTGAAGTTTGAGAGATATAGCTCGAGGTATGAATTCCGAACCCATGTAATATAGACAATTTGGGATGTTTTAGATATTTTGTATGATTTGTGATCCGGGCAAACTTATGTGTTAAATTAGGCCCGTTAAATTTAGCGAGTACGTATAGAAAAGCACGGTGACATGATTATGTGAGTATATTAAATGTCTATGTGGGTCAAAGGGGAGTTTGATATAATTTTACGCCGGTGCACGCCTCTCGATGTTTGAGAGTTTACAGTAGTGACGACTACTTGCTTGGTGTGGGAAGTGGCCAACCAGAGCAGATGGATGCAATGGTTGAGTGATTCTTGGCTAACCATTGGCATCGCGGTTTAAGATTTAAGACTTGCCGATATACTGGGTGAATGCGTATCTCTCTCCCCGGAGACTAAATTATGTGAATTAGATATTTAAAACATGAATTGCCCATATGCATTTGTTTAGAATTGTACGCTCAGCACATAGCTGAGTAGTGGAGACGTCCTCCATTGCAGGTGAAAAGAAAAAGGGCAAGAAGAAGCGTGAGGAGTAAGGCCGAGGAACGCCGGGGGGGAAAACACTTGTATATGTTTTTGTTTTAAATCCTAAACTCGTGTAAGGATTGGTAATCTTGTAATTGAACGTCTGTAATTATGTTTTATATGTTGGAAATCAGTAGTAGTTGTGATTGTTGTTTGTATTGAGGAGCATGAGTTGTAAATTTTCAACACAGGGCTGCCAGCAGAGGAGTAGTCGACTGGACCCCCTGATCAGTCGACTGGATCTCGTGTATTTGAGACACTGTAAGTGAATATCAGAGAAGCAGTCGACTGGACCCTTTGGACAGTCGACTGAACACTGTTGATTTTAGCCACTGCTTCTTGAAATAGAAAAGCAGTCGACTGGTTTCCCTATAGCAGTCGACTGGACCCCTCTTGATAATGTTAAATTTTGATTCTGTATAACACAGTCGACGAAGCAGTCGACTGGACCCTAGTGCAGTCGACGGGGCAGTCGACTGAGACTCTGTTTTCAAAACTATTTTCTTTTGAATGTGTTTTCAATGGCCAAAACTTTTTATAACTCTGATTTCAATGTATTTTACAACTCAGAGAGGAATGTTTCCTAAGTTTTAAACTACCAGGGTTGTTTTATAGAAGTTCTTTCCGCTGCGTATTATTAGATGATGTTTGGATGAGCCTTGGTGGCGTGCCACGTGTCCTATTTCCACGCGTAGTGGGATGGGTCGTGACAACATACTTCGTATTCCGCGGTATTATTGGTTGAGTTGTACTTAAGCTTGACGGCTAATGGAGTGAGGGCTCCACTAGGTGATATGAGGATGATTCCTTCTTCATATCCTATCTGGTTGGCTACTCCATTAAAATACATTTTCCACAAGTCTTCTCTTACCTCCATTACTCTTTCATCGGGAAACTTAAACTCTCATTTCTCCTCGAATTCTAAATATTTGGCAACGGCTCTCCCTTTGACGAATTTGGAAGTGACATATCTTATATCGAACTTGGCTAACATCATAGTCCACTCGGAGATCCTATTGGTTAGGGTGGGTCTTTCGAACAGGTATTTAAGTGGGTCCATTCGGGATATCAAGGTCATAGGGAAGGCTAGCATATAATGCCTAAGGCGACGGGTACACCATACCAGGGCCCAACAGGCCTTCTTTAATAGTGAATAGTTCAGCTCATATCTGGTCATCCTTTTACTTAAATAATAGATAGCTTTCTCAACACGCCCTTCTTCTTCTTCTTGGGCCAACATACACCCCATTGAATTTTCGGTTACGGACAGGTATAGCAATAAAGGCTTTCCGGGTTTGGGAGGTGATAGGACAAGTGGGTTTTGGAGGTAGGTTTTAATCTTTTCAAAGGCTTTTTGGCACTGGCTATCCCATTCAAATTTCTCCCATTTCCTTAATAATTTGAAAAGTGGGTCACAGGTCATGGTGAGTTTGGATATGAAGCGGCTAATGAATTGTATCCTACCCAAAAATCCTCTTAACTCCTTTTCATTCTTCGGTGATGGCATCTCGGTTATGGCTATAATTTTGTCCGGGTCTACCTCTATTCCTCTTTAGGTGATGAGAAATCCTAACAACTTCCCAGTAGTAACTTCGAATGTACACTTCTGTGGGTTCAGCCTCATTCTAAACTTTCTCAGCCTCTCGAAGAACCTTCTTAATGCCTCTAAGTGTCCCTCCCTTTCTTTGGATTTTACTATCATGTCATCCACATATACCTCCACTTCCTTATGGATCATGTCATGTAGTAACGTAGTGGCGGCCCTTTGCTAATTTGTACCTATATTCTTAACTCCTAATGGCATTACCCTATAGTAATAGGTGCAAAGCGGGGGTATTTGTAAAATACAACCGCGCTAAAAGAAAGAATTGTATTAGTTTTTATCACAACTTCCCGTTTTATCTGCGATTTGCATTGCAAGGCTAATTTTCATACAATATGATTAATCTATGACAAGTTGTATTGTTTTAGTTGTTGTTGGTGCAGATTACTGCTGTGTGGACTAAACAGATGAACATCAGAATACATGGAGTGCTGGAATGAAAACAAAAGAAGTCAAAGTTGAAATGTGGAGTTCGATCGATCTAAGAAGGTTCGATCGATCGAGAGTTCGATCGCTTGAAGAGTGTTGAAGCGCTTGAGACTCAATGGTTCGATCGATCGAGAGCAGTTCGATCGATCGAACGGGGTATTTTTAGTAACATTCGTGTGCGCAGCAGATGCGGGTTTTTAACCCTAGTTTCTTAGGTTTCTTATATAGATGTGTATTGTACACGTCCATAAGGACGCCCACTTTACATTTTTTCACAGTTTAGAGAGAGAGATAGAGAGTTTGTGTTTGGTTTTGTAGGTTTTGCATTGAAGTTTCATTTGTGCAGTGGATTTCTTAAGTTTAATACAAGTGTTTTCTGTTCCAGGTTATTTATATATTGTTTATTTAGATTCTGCACTTGGTAGTCGTAGTTCAATCGCTCATCTTATAGTATTGCAGGCTAAATATTCGTAAAATCATAGTTTTCAGATTTTCCATGAAAAACTCGCAACCAAACAAGGTGTTAATGTTATTTTTACGTTGAATATCAATCTGTGACGTCCCAGACGATGTCTGAGTAGTCCCAGGTTGGGAGAACCCGATGAAACAGTGATCTCCAGCTTCTGTCATGCAGCAGGATAATCGCTGTGTTCGATCGATCGAAGTTAGTTCGATCGATCGAACCAGAGACAGTCAATCGATCGAAGAGAGTTCGATCGATTGAGGGATGAAGGTCTTCGATCGATCGAAAGCGCGTCGATCGATCGAACTCCCTGATTCTTGAGGATGTTCCCTGCAGTATTTCAGGACCTTTTGTTTTAAGAATTGTTATCATTCTGTCCCAAATAAATGCCCAGTCTGTCAAAACAGTTTTAAAACTAAGGCCCTAAGGCATTTTCTTTCAATACATTTTGCAAACCATCTTCAATGCTGACACCATTGAGGATGCGAGTCTTAACTATTGGATTAAACCGCTTTCACGTATCTTAACTTAACTGTGATGATATGGTCCCGGTCATGAAAGGGCCATGGATTCTCCATCTTTAGAGGAATACGGAAAACTGTGGGTAATGTACTCCGTTGTGCTTCAAGGCAACTGCATGGTAGATAGTTAGATTACTGCGGATTCGTGTAATCCCAACACTTTCTTTTAAAGTTAAACATCCTAATTTCAAGTACTGTTTTAATTAGCTAGTTAGGTCGTTAGTTAATCTGAATTAAGTTCATTAGTAATTTTAGTGGTGGAACTTTGTGTTCCGCATTATTGTTGAATCTTATTCATTTTATTTTGCTTTCTTTTGAGGTTAGTCTAATTCAATAGGTCAACACCTTCCCTGTGGGATCGACCTGGTCTTACCAGATATTACTTGCACGTCTACCTACACTTGGGTATTGCACAAGAGCGCACAGAAAAATTCTCGTGTCAAGTTTTTGGCGCCGTTGCCGGGGAAGGCGACGATCAATTCCTTAGATTATCTCAGTCTCTCTTCATCTCTTTCTGTTTTTATTTTCTCTTCTTTCCAGTTCTTTTGGGTAAGTTCTCACCCTAGGGACTCTCCCATTTCATGTTCGAGAATTCTATTGAAGGAATTTTTGGAAATCCTTTCTACCTGTCTGACTCTGATAGTTCCATCAACCCGATAGCCACTCCAACTGCATCAATGGATGATCATCAGAGTGAAAATGGTGACAATGTTGTGGTACCAATTGATGAGGCACTCCGTCCTCTTTGCGATCTCATGCAACCAGAACATGCACCTACGCCCTCTTGCATTCAAATCCCACCGCATAATGGCGAATTTCAGTTTCGCAATGGGATGATCCAATTGCTTCCCACTTTTCATGGGATGGAAAGTGAGAAGGCGTATTTACATGTCACTGACTTCGAGGATGTTTGCAAAACATTCTCGCAAAATTGTCCTAGGGAAGTGACGCATTTAATGCTATTCCCCTTCACTTTGAAAGATAAAGCAAAGGCGTGGCTCCACTCCCTAAAACCTAATTCAATTTTCACCTGGCATGCGATGAGCACCGCGTTTATGAAGAAATTCTATCCTACTCGTATGACCACTGACCTTCAGCGTCAAATCAATTCCTATAAACAAAAGAGCAATGAAACCTTCACACAAGCGTGGGAGCATTTCAAAGATTTGCTTCTCTCGTGCCCACACCATGGGTTTGAGAAATGGCGAACTATCAGCTTCTTTTATCAAGGATTGAATGGTGAAACAAAGAAGTTAGTGGAAACAATGAGCTCTAGACCATTCCTGCGTAAAAACACTGAAGAGGCTGAAGCCCACTTCGAATGGTTAGCTGAATACGCTCATGAATGGTCAAATTCTGACAATGTCTCACGCTCACAGATATCCTGTGTAGAGGAGAAAAGCCTATACCAGCTAACCAGTGAAGATCACCTCATGACTAAGTATACAGAGCTAGCAAAGAAGGTAGAAGAGTTAAGCATGAAAGGAGAGAGCTCTAGGCAAGTCATGCCTGAAGAACCATGTGGCACATGCAACATGTTGGGACATACCACCCAATATTGTCCTAATGTGCCATATTTTCAAGATCAAGCCCCTATAGAGATGAATGCCATGCAAGGTTTTCGAGGGTGCGGGGAATTCCAACAATAATTTTCAAAGTAACAATAGATGGAATCACCCCGGTTTTGATTGGAGAAATAATGCTGGGACCCAAAATCAATATCAACAGCAACCCTACAACAACAATCAATATCAAGGGCAAAATAATAGGCCGTTCCAGCATTACAATCAAAACAGAACCAATAATTACAATCAAGCTCAACCCTCCAATGCACCACAAACCAATACCTATGTGCCACCGCACAAGAAGGTACAAGAAGAAGAGCCACTTGCTAATGCCAATCTAACGCAGCAACTCATACAGATGATGAGTAAAATGTCTGCCACATTAGAGAGGATAGATGCACGACAAGAGGGCTCAGGAGGAACATTCCCGGCCCAACCACTTCCAAATCCAAAGGGACATAACAATGGTCCTAACACTCAAGAACATGCTAAAGCTGTGACTACATTGAGAAGTGGAAAAATCATAGAGAAAAGCATGCCTCTGTCCACTCCCGAAGTGTACAAAGAGGAGGAAGTGGTGGATGAAGAAGTTGAGCTACCATCTACTCAAGAGGAGGAGCCGTCTACTAATGACGAGGCAATAAAGGCAAAAATTGAAGCTCCTAGAGTAGAGGAAGAAGTTGAGCGAAGGCCTGGAAAGGAGTCTGTTAAGGAGGAACCACCAAAATGCCCCTTTCCTGCACCTTATCCTCAACGATTGAAGAAACCCAAGAATGAGACAAAGAATCAGGAGTTTCTGGAATTGTTTAAGCAAGTTAAAATTAACCTTCCACTCCTAGATGCTATCAAGCAAGTGCCGGCCTATGCTAAGTATCTCAAAGATCTATGCACGGTCAAGAGGAGGCAAAGCGTGAAGAAACATGCGTATGTCGCTTGCCAAGCCAGTGCGATCATTCAAAATGAGTTGCCTCCAAAACTCAAAGACCCCGGTACACCTACTGTCTCATGCAGAATTGGGAATCAAAAGATAGATAACGCACTCCTCGATTTAGGAGCAAGCATGAACCTGCTGCCATATTCAGTCTATAAACAGCTAGGGTTGGGTGAACTCAAACCCACCCGAGTCGCTTTGCAATTGGCAGACAGATCTGTGAAGTACCCTAGAGGGGTGTTGGAGGACGTCCTGGTCCAAATAGACTCTTTTGTATTTCCGGTTGATTTCGTGATATTGGACACAGAACCTGTGTCTAATCCTGGTGCACATATCCCGGTTATTTTTGGACGTCCATTCCTCAACACCATTGATGCCACAATCAATATTAGAAGTGGTATCATGACTATCGTATTCGGGAACATGACATTGAATGTCAAGATCTTTTCTAATCCCTGACCTGAAGAATACGATGATGAGGAAGAAATCCATTACATAGACACGGTCATTGAAGATGAAGTTGACTTGGTCGACTATAAAGATCCTTTGGAAGTTGTGATGACTCAATTTGGTGATATCTATCAGCCTGCTGAGTCAACCCCATTGGATGCTGACCTGAACCAGACGTGTCTTATGATGGATACGATAAAGGAGGATAGAGCTGATTGCATGTGGGTAATGCCATATGAACAACTGCCTCCTAAAACCAAGTTGGTAATGCCCTCTAGTTTCTAGTTTCCGGAGTTAGAATTGAAGGAGCTCCCCAAAGAGCTAAAATATGCATTCCTGGGGGCTGGAGAGACTTATCCTGTGATCATTTCATCTGCTTTAACTCATGAACAGGAAAGTAAGCTAGTGGAAGTGTTGACCAAGCATAAGGATGCAATGGGATGGACAATTGCTGACCTCAAAGGCATAAGCCCATCCATATGCACGCACAAGATATATCTGGAGGAAGACGCTAAACCCTCAAGGCAAATGCAAAGGCGTCTGAATCCCAACATGCAAGAAGTAGTTAAAAAGGAAGTGCTGAAACTACTTGATGTTGGAATGATATATCCGATATCTGATAGTCCTTGGGTTAGTCCTACCCAAGTAGTGCCAAAGAAAGCAGGCATAACGGTCATCCCGAACAAAGATGGTGAATTAGTACCAACACGCGTCCCCACTGGATGGAGGATGTGTATTGACTACAGGAAGTTAAATACTGTGACCCGAAAGGACCATTTTCCTTTGCCGTTCATGGATCAAATGCTAGAACGTGTGGCGGGTCACAAGTATTACTGCTTCTTGGATGGATATAGTGGATATAATCAAATTGAAATTGCTCTTGAAGATCAGGAGAAAACCACATTCACTTGTCCATTCGATACTTTTGCCTACCGACGAATGCCGTTTGGCTTATGTAATGCACCGGCTACCTTTCAGCGGTGCATGCTGAGTATCTTTAGTGACATGGTCGAAAACATCCTTGAAGTCTTCATGGATGATTTTTCAGTGTTCGGCCATAGCGTCGAAGATTGCCTCAGCAATCTCGAGCAGGTTTTAATGAGGTGTGAGGACAAACACCTAGTCTTGAATTGGGAGAAGTGTCATTTCATGGTGACCAAGGGAATAGTCCTCGGCCATATAATCTCCGATGAAGGAATCCAAGTGGATAAGGCTAAAATCGACATAATCTCAAATCTACCTGTTCCCCGTACAGTAAGAGACATTCGTTCATTCTTGGGGCATGCAGGATTTTATCGTCGATTTATCCAGAATTTCAGTGCAGTCTCTCGACCCCTTTGTCAACTTCTTGTCAAAGATGCACCATTCGAGTGGTCAGAGAGTTGCCAAAAGTCCTTTGAGGATCTAAAAGAGCTCCTCACCTCTGCACCTATAATACAGGCACCCGACTGGAGTTTGCCTTTTGAATTAATGTGCGATGCTAGTGATTACGCCATTGGCGCAGTCCTAGGCCAGAGAAACGACAGTAAGCCGTATGTGATATACTATGCCAGCCGAACTTTAAATGAAGCTCAAATGAATTACACTACTACTGAAAAGGAGCTGCTGGCAGTAGTATTCGCCCTGGATAAGTTTAGGTCTTACCTGATAGGGTCTCCAATCGTTTGTTTTACAGATCATTCGGCCCTCAAGTATCTGCTGTCAAAGAAAGACGCTAAGCAACGGCTTATTCGCTGGATACTCTGTTGACTTAACAATCAAAGACAAGAAAGGAGTAGAGAATGTGGTTGCGGATCATTTGTCCCGGTTGACTTTTGTCGACAACACTGAATCCCAACCCATTAAGGACGAGTTCCCAGACGAACAGCTACTGGCAGTAAGTAGTCTGCCTTGGTATGCTGATATTGTAAACTACCTTGTCACGGGTGAGACACCGACTCATTGGTCGAACCAAGATAGGAAACGGTTCCTCTCGTTCGCGCGCCATTTCTTCTTTGATGACCCATACCTTTTCAAGTACTGTGCTGATCAGGTCATCAGGCGCTGCGTCCCCAATGAGGATATAACCGTAATATTAGCGTCATGCCATTCTGAGGCATGCAGTGGCCACTTCGCGTCACAGAAGACCGCACAAAAAGTCTTACAAAGCGGTTTTTACTGGCCCACAGTCTTCAAAGATGCTTATTCCTTTTGCAAGACATGCCAACGCTGTCAAAAGCTTGGAACGATTTCTAAAAGGAACTCTATGCCTTTAACCCCTATCATCACAATTGAGATATTTGATTGTTGGGGCATAGATTTTATGGGCCCATTTCCCAAGTCTAACAACTGTGAATACATACTCCTTGCTGTGGAGTATGTATCGAAATGGGTAGAAGCGATACCAACGAGACGAAATGACCACAGAACGGTCATGTCATTTCTGAGAGAGCACATTCTATCTCGTTTTGGTACTCCGAAAGCTTTATTAAGTGACCAAGGCAAGCATTTCTGCAATAGACCCTTGGAGTCACTTCTCAAGAAATACGGGGTCCATCATAAAATCGCTCTTGCCTATCATCCACAGTCAAATGGGCAAGCAGAATTGGCTAACCGAGAAATCAAGCACATTCTCGAAAAGACGGTTAGTTCCAATCGAAAAAACTGGGCATACAAATTGACTGACGCGTTATGGGCATACCGTACTGCTTATAAGACGAATCTTGGTATGTCCCCGTATAGACTGGTTTACGGGAAAGCTTGCCACCTTCCTGTTGAATTTGAACATAAAGCTTACTGGGCAACACGCTCATTGAACTTTGATATTCAAGAGGGAGGTCAGCTACGTAAGCTCCAACTTGCAGAGCTAGAGGAAATCCGCCGAGATGCGTATGACTCTGCAAAGTTGCATAAGGAAAAGTTGAAGGCTCGTCACGATCGTACGATTTTTCGTAAATCATTTGAGCCGGGGCAGAAAGTTTTGCTGTATGACTCTCGCCTCCACCTTTTCCCAGGAAAACTCCGTTCCCGTTGGACAGGCCCGTTCATCGTAAAAACTGTTTTTCCACATGGGGCGGTTGAAATCGTCAATCCAAAGAACGATGATTGTTTCAAGGTCAATGGCCAAAGATTGAAACCGTTCTTGGAGAACTTCCACTCTGAAGTTGAGCACATCCAGCTGGATGAGCCCAGCTATTCTCACGCTTAAAAAAATCCAAAGTGGAGTTCCAAATTGTTGTTGTATTCCTTTTTCTTTCCTTGCATTTTAGTTTCTCTCTTTTGTTTTTTTTTTAGTTAGTTTTGTTCGTTCTTTTGTGTTTGTGATATAGTTCTAATCCATTATACTTTAAACCACTCTATTACAGGTACATAGATGCGAGGGGATGATGTTCATTCTGTCGGGTCTTGGGCTGATTCAGAATGTCGTTGTGGCATCTGGATTGAGGGGGAACTCATACCCTGCCCCTTGCTTCATCAAGATCCTGAAGCTCATTCTCTCATTGATGCTGCTCAAGGGTACATTCCATATCCACCAGCCCTCCTGGACATCAATCCATACGAAAATATGGGATTTCAGGATGACGATGATGTGGAGGAGGATGAAGACCTGTACATGGGACGAATGGTGGATGATGCACTCATGGCCCAGTGGGAAAATGATGATATGTGGGAGCCATGGGAGGATCACGAACTCCAGGATGTCGTCCCACACCGCCACAATGCCGTCTTTGTTTACATGGATGATTTCCTTGTTCCTGAGTTGGTCCCATACTGTTATGTGCACCTGAGCTTCTTGCTATTCAGGCTCCAATGCCCTTTACCAGCCAGTGCATTTTGGGAACCCATGCCAATAGTGAGGTTGGAACTTGTCACATTTCTTTGTATTTTTGTTTATGTTCATTATTTTTCTTTTCGTGTTAATCCGTGTTTCTTTTGTTCTGTTATTTGAATTTCGGTTCGTTGTCTTTTGTCCAGGATTGTCACTATGTTCCTAAATGGCATTCCGGTATTCCTTCCACATCAACTGATTCATGGTCTTGGGCCTTATATAAGGCCCCCACACACTCCGCCGCGAGAAGACAGTCCGTTGCGCAATTATACCCCTTTATCCATGTCTCCAGCCGGATCACCTCTTGCATGGGCTTTCAATTCTTTGGAGACGCCAGACTTGTTTGATGATGTCCTTGCTGCTTTTCGGTTGTTCTGGGAAAGGGAATCATCAAGTTTGGACTTCACTTCTGAAGATTCGGCGAGTTATGAAGAGATTGTGGAAGAGGAAATCTTTATACTCGAAGATTAGTGCTGCATTTCAGTTGTTTTTGTTCATTTCATCTTTTGTTTATCAACTGGAGTGTAATCCTTGACAAAATGTTATTGGTTTTAGTTTTATTTTTAGTTTTCTTTAGTTAAATAAGGTCTTAAACACAGTTGGGGGTAATAATGTTGCAATTTGGATGCAGTTATAAAGTTTTATTTTTATATAAATTGCAATTTTCTATTCTGAGGATGGATTTCTGTCATACATGCCTATACTTAAACTGTTTTTTTTCAGTCTCTCTGTATGTCCAGAATTGTTTCCGATAGTTGGGGGTGATGTGTTTATGCTCCCCATTGAATTCTGAAATTTTTTGTGTTCGATCGATCGAACTCATTTCGATCGATCGAAACCTGGAAGTTCAAGCGCTTGTGTTTTGTGTTCAATCGATTGAGGGATTTGTTTCGATCGATCGACCATAGTTCGATCGATCGAACGAAGCTTTTAAACGAAGCGTCTTCAGAACACTTCTTCAATTCCCTCACTTTCACTCTCGAGCGCTCGAGCACAGAGGAGGGGGCGACTCGGAAATTGTCGATTCCTTGCACTCAATAAGACGCCCAGATCATCCCTCCATTCATCCTCATCGTCATCTCAACATCCCCTCCACCTCCACTGCGTGTTCTACACCGAGGTAGGCCCCACTTGTTTTTGTCCTTTATTTCCTTAGTGATTGTGTTAGAAAATCCCAAGGGGGTGTCCTCTTGGTCTTAGGATCTCCTTTTGTTAGTGCATTTGTTGTTTCCTTAGCGTTTCTGCGATCACTGCACACCGCTGTGTTCGATCGCTCGAACTGGTTTCGAGCGATCGAAGGGGAACTGTTCGAGCGATCGAACAATGTTCAAGCGATCGAAGCCCACTCCAGTTCAATCGATCGAACCTAGTTCAATCGATCGAACTCAAGTAGTGGCAGTTTTGTTTCTTTTTCTCCCTATTCTTATCTGTATCATGTTGTGTCTTATTTTCAGGGCTGCCATATGAATCCAGTGACGGGCTACCATAAGTCTAAGCCCCTCAGCCTTATTATACCAGATCCGGTACCCGCACATGGGTTCCGGAATGACGAGGATAGGCTGTGGTACGAGCGGCACTTTCAGACGAGGATGGTGATGGTCGAGCGCCCTATTGAGTATGTATGGACAGAGAGCCCATGGTTCCTGACGCGGATCCGTTCTATGCCTCACTGGTTCCATCTCCTTTCATTGGCCAAGAGTGTCAATCTGTCCTGGATTCGAGGTGCTTGTGCGACTATGATCCGCGACCCGGTTGCACCATTCACCTACCATGCCTTCTTCCGGAGTCGCTCATTCATTATCAGTCCAGCTACTGTTTCCGCCGCGTTGGGGGTACCAGAGGTACCTGATTATGTTTGCCCCCACCGGCCTGATGCACCCGTGACCCCACCATCCACTATTATCCGTGAGCTCACGGGAGGCGCTGTTCCGTCTTGGGATGGCGATGCTTTGATTGAGGACCATTTTCTCACTGATGGCTACCACATGATCCACCTGGTCCTCAGCAACTGCCTCCTAGTGACAACCTATTGAGAGAAGATCGCGACTTGGTATGCGCGAGTCTTATATGCAGTGGGGACGGGACAGCCAGTTTGCATACCACGCCTCTATATTGACTTTATGGTCCACCCCACCCGTTTTATTTCGTCTAAGAAGCACCTGAAGGGTGCTTGGGCTATTCAGAGGGTGATGGCTGAGGCCGGTTTCCCCGTGCTTGCTGGCGATGATGTTCGTCCTTCTCCCCGCAGATTTAGCGAGGCGGCTGCTCGCCGCTCCGACGCTCAGAAGAGGAAGCGAAAGGGAAAAGGGAAAGCGAAGATGAGGGGGAGGAAGAAGAGGCATGGTGGGTCGGACACGGAGGCGGGAGCTTCAGGGACACCCACCGAGGTGGAGGAGCTTGATTCTGATGATGACGAGGATGATCCAGTTGCTGCAGTTCGGCAGTTTGAGCGGTCGCAGACTCAGGCCCAGGGAGAGTCTTCTTCCTCTGTGCCTCTCCCGACAGTTCATGAGCTATTATTGGAGGAGAGAGAGGCCAGGATTCGACTCGAGGGCCGGATAGACCATCTGCAGACCCTGCTAGAGTCCATATTGGTCCAGATTGGGGTCGATTCAGCTGTTCACTCTACTCCGCATCCATCGATGGCCCCGTCTGCACCACCTACTACTGATCCATCATCTGCTGCTGCCCCAGATTCTTCTACTACAGGTCCATCCACTTCTTCTGCTGCAGCCGATCCACCACTTGCCGATCCATCTGCTGCAGCCCCTGCTACTACCTCGTTGCCGCCTGCTCCTATCGATATCCCTTCTGATGTAGCTGATGATGCACCGTCCGGGGTCGATTAGTTTTAGTTGGGGAGGTGGTGTTTTTGTTAGTTGTTGTACTATTTTTGGGTATGGTTTTGGTTGGACTGTTTGGTTGGTTGTGTATGGACAGTATTTATCCCTGCTTTTATTTTATTTTATTCTGTTCATATTACAGTGGTTTAGATTGCTTGGATCATGGTTTTTAGCGTGTTACTCTTATCTATTGATCCTGTTTGTTTTGGAGATTGTGTTCTGTTTTTTCTATGCTAGGTTGCGTTGCTTGTGATCATCAATTTGCTCCATACAGGTGATACCCATCTATTTTATTTATTGAAAATCAACTTCTGGGGACTTTGTTGTTTTCAGTTGGGGGTAGGAGATAATAGATAGGTATACACCCGACACCCGTAATGATCAGGTTTTGCACTTGGATATGTTTCAAATTTAATGAGAACACAGTCTGTTAAAATTTTGAAAATTTTGAATCGTATTGTTAGAATAACTCTGAATAATCTCTCCTGCCTGTTGATTAGACAAGGACACATTTGTAGTATTCTCATCTTTTTATGGATTAAATCCACGCGTTTTCTGTATCACTAAAATGAATTGCATTTGTAAAGCTATTTATGTACCCAATACTTTTGCACACTAATTGGCAGCTATGTAGAAAACCTGAAAATTGAGTTAATATGAATATTGTGCGAAAAGAACAAGTAGTGGAGGCTAATAACCCTTTGTGAGCTATTGAGCCAATCGTCATTTCTGAGGGGATTCTCATATATTGTCGAATGGTCTTTCTTGCATATACTTGGTGAATTCGTTGTTAAGTCTCATATTTCTTTAAAAAGTTTTGACTGTTTGTTAGAGGAGAACGTTCATGATTTACCAATTACACTCAATGAACACTTAAGTGCTAAAAATTGAAAGTTGAGAAAATGATTCAAGCCATCGTTTACCCATTCTTTTACCTGATATAGCTTGTACCTACATTCATTGAATTGTTTCATTCCTAATCCCACATCAATTAAATATTTTCAATGTAATCACAAGAATCTATACCCTTGATTTATACCTTGACCTCATTGAGCCGTTTGATATATTTGTTGAGAATGAGTCATCAAAGTATGTGAAATGGAAGGAAGTAGTTGGGAGACAGGTTAAAAAAAAAAAAAAAAAAGCATATGAAATGAATGGGAGATTGGGTGGAGAAAAGAATAAAGAATAAAGAATAAAAAGGGAAGTTGAAATTCCATCACATACTAAAAAGCACACTATTCTCTACAACACTTTCCCCCCTACTAAATAAAAGCCGCAAGTCAAAGTCTTGAAGATTCTCAATAATTGATTTGAACATGGAAGTGTGAGTTGAGTTATCCACGGTATTTCGCTCCTCTAGTAAGTAGTGTTCCATTCCTGAGACTATACACTCTTAAATGTCCGTTTTTCATAAAGTCAAGTATGAAAGCCTTAGCACTTATAATATCATCCTTATCAAAGCTTTCATACGATGTGCGATCATTGTAAAGCAAGTCTCTGAGAGACGTTCCTTTTGAGTGTGACCAATGTGAGAATTGAGCTAAAACTGCAAGTTTTCCAAAGTACAATAGTCTAGATAACTCTTAATAGGGTTGGACGCATGGTTGTTAATTTCACACACACACGGGTGCATGATGGTAATACATTTGTTATATTTTACTTGGTGATATAGGGGAGAATGTGGGTCTCTTTCATGGGTTGATAGAGGATAGTATATTATTGTGGAGCTTAATTAACAATTGAATGGAAGGGGGAATTCTACGAGTTATTCTAAATCTTTTTGAGCTTAAAATTGGAGAATTTTGTGGGTATATTCACTGCAAACCCTCACGAGACAACACTCGTCCACTAGGGGGAACCTAGGGGTTTAACGGCTTGTTGCATTTGCTAAATGCAACCGCGATTCCTGTGAAAGTGAGTTAGGATCTTTCTTTCTATCTTAGTTTAGGTTGTTTTTAGTTTTCCTTTGTTTTCTTAGTTGTGGTAGTATTAGTTTAGGAATTTGTATTTTATTTTATTTTATTTTCGCTTTATCGCTAGGGACTAGCAATAAGCTAGTTGGGGGTTGTGCAAAGCGAGGGTATTTGTAAAATACAACCGCGCTAAAAGAAAGAATTGTATTAGTTTTTATCACAACTTCCCGTTTTATCTGCGATTTGCATTGCAAGGCTAATTTTCATACAATATGATTAATCTATGACAAGCTGTATTGTTTTAGTTGTTGTTGGTGCAGATTACTGCTGTGTGGACTAAACAGATGAACATCAGAATACATGGAGTGCTGGAATGAAAACAAAAGAAGTCAAAGCTGAAATGTGGAGTTCGATCGATCTAAGAAGGTTCGATCGATCGAGAGTTCGATCGCTTGAAGAGTGTTGAAGCGCTTGAGACTCAATGGTTCGATCGATCGAGAGCAGTTCGATCGATCGAACGGGGTATTTTCAGTAACATTCGTGTGCGCAGCAGATGCGGGTTTTTAACCCTAGTTTCTTAGGTTTCTTATATATATGTGTATTGTACACGTCCATAAGGACGCCCACTTTACATTTTTTCACAGTTTAGAGAGAGAGATAGAGAGTTTGTGTTTGGTTTTGTAGGTTTTGCATTGAAGTTTCATTTGTGCAGTGGATTTCTTAAGTTTAATACAAGTGTTTTCTGTTCCAGGTTATTTATATATTGTTTATTTAGATTCTGCACTTGGTAGTCGTAGTTCAATCGCTCATCTTATAGTATTGCAGGCTAAATATTCGTAAAATCATAGTTTTCAGATTTTCTATGAAAAACTCGCAACCAAACAAGGTGTTAATGTTTTTTTACGTTGAATATCAATCTGTGACGTCCCAGACGATGTCTGAGTAGTCCCAGGTTGGGAGAACACGATGAAACAGTGATCTCCAGCTTCTGCCATGCAGCAGGATAATCGTTGTGTTCGATCGATCGAAGTTAGTTCGATCGATCGAACCAGAGACAGTCAATCGATCGAAGAGAGTTCGATCGATTGAGGGATGAAGGTCTTCGATCGATCGAAAGCGCGTCGATCGATCGAACTCCCTGATTCTTGAGGATGTTCCCTGCAGTATTCCAGGACCTTTTGTTTTAAGAATTGTTATCATTCTGTCCCAAATAAATGCCCAGTCTGTCAAAACAGTTTTAAAACTAAGGCCCTAAGGCATTTTCTTTCAATACATTTTGCAAACCATCTTCAATGCTGACACCATTGAGGATGCGAGTCTTAACTATTGGATTAAACCGCTTTCACGTATCTTAACTTAACTGTGATGATATGGTCCCGGTCATGAAAGGGCCATGGATTCTCCATCTTTAGAGGAATACGGAAAACTGTGGGTAATGTACTCCGTTGTGCTTCAAGGCAACTGCATGGTAGATAGTTAGATTACTGCGGATTCGTGTAATCCCAACACTTTCTTTTAAAGTTAAACATCCTAATTTCAAGTACTGTTTTAATTAGCTAGTTAGGTCGTTAGTTAATCTGAATTAAGTTCATTAGTAATTTTAGTGGTGGAACTTTGTGTTCCGCATTATTGTTGAATCTTATTCATTTTATTTTGCTTTCTTTTGAGGTTAGTCTAATTCAATAGGTCAACACCTTCCCTGTGGGATCGACCTGGTCTTACCAGATATTACTTGCACGTCTACCTACACTTGGGTATTGCACAAGAGCGCACAGAAAAATTCTCGTGTCAATAGGTCCCCCAAGGTGTGATGAAATAGTCTTCTCCCTATCCTTGGGCGCCATAATAATCTGATTATACCCCGAGAACTCGTCCATAAAAGACAAAAGCTTATGTCCTGCGGTATTATCAACTAGTACATCAATATGGGGTAAAGGGAAATTATCCTTAGGGCTGGCTTTGTTTAAATCTCAAAAATCAACACAAACCCTAACATGGTCCCTTCTTTGGAACTGGCGCAATGTTGGCGACCCATTCTGGGTACTCGATGACAATCAAGAATCTAGCTCTTAATTGTTTTTCAACTTCCTCTTTCACTTTAAGCGTCCATTCAGGCCTCATTTGTCTTAAATTTTGTTTTATGGGTTTTGAATTTGGAAAGAGGGGAATATGATGTTGGACTATCTCTGGATCAATTCCTGGCATATCATCATAAGACTGTGCAATGATATCTTTGAATTCATTTAATAGATTGATTAATTCTTTGCTTTCCTCATTACAAAGTGTGGAGCCAATAGCAACATTTTGCGGATTATCTTTATTTTCCAAATTAATCGTTAAGGTGCTTTTTATGATTTTACATGCAGATTCATTTTCTTTCTCAATTAATTTTTGCAATTCATTCGGTGTTTCATCACATTTATTACATGCATCATAGTTATTAGTATGCATAGTCGAGTAAGAAGAATTAGCCATATTCTCATTGATATTCTTAGGAGTGATTATAACAGACATTGAGATATTAAGACGCCTCATATGGGCCATTACAGACTCCGGGGAGGCAGGATACCTATCGCTAGACTCGAACACCTACTCTTTATTGGCCCCTTGTTTAAGCTCGACAGTGTCACAGCCTGACAAACCCCTTGTTTCCTCTTCATTCTCTGGCTCTTCCCTATTTTCTAGGTTTTCCTCATTTTCTGGTTCTTCCTCATCTTCTGGCTCTTCCCCCTTTGCTTTATTCTCTTCGTTCTCTCCCTCATTCTGGCTTTTCCCATCTTCATTCGCAATCTTCTCTGGATTACCCTCTTCAGTTTTACCCTTTTCCTCCTATACCATTAGCTTTTTCATTGCCTATCCATTTAAAGTACAAACCCAATCTTTAACAGATGTTGGCTTTGCAGGAACCTATAAGTATGGGTCTTCATAATCGGTAAATTCATGCAAAAAGAAGATCTTGGACCCCGGCTTTAAGCATTTATTCTTGCTATCCACCCATGGCTCTGGGAAGCCACAGAAGGGGAAATCTTCTCCCTCCTTGATAAAGTACCCATTGAGTGTCTTTGTATATGGCTGTAGCGGTGCGTCAACTGCCTTTTTCTTGCCTTTAACTCTTGCCTTGATGGTACATAACCTAATTTGCTGGTGTGGGTCTACGTCTTGATATTTGAAAATTCTGACAAGCCTTGGTGCTTCCTCCCTAAACCCATACCTGGAAAAAATGCCATTTTCCTCATAATTCTTGCAACTAATGGACTTGCATATTAGTCAAAATATAACGGTAAAAACTATCGCAGCTTCTCTTCTCCCAACATGTTGACAAATTTGAAACCTCCCAAACTTTTCTCTTCCCTTTGCAACTAAACTTCCAAGATTGGAGCGCTTGATGACGCTTCGTTCACATGGGCCCAACTGCCCCCGAAAATCTCATAAACCTTATTTTCCTAAATGTATTTGACCTTTTGGTGAATCGTTGATGGAATTGCTCCCAAATTATCTAACCAAGGCCTACCCAATAACAGATTAAAGGAGGCGGGAATATCAATGATCTGGAACTCAACTTCCTTTTTCAACGGTCAGACAGCGAGACTGAGAAAAATGATGCCCATAACCTGCCTTTGAGTATTGTCATATGCCCTCACTTTTTGCTCGGAGGGTATGAAGGTTGATTCCTTCTAGCTGTACGGAGTGGGCATACATTCAAGGCCGATCCATTATCGATGAGGCAAGCAGGCAGAGAATTCCCTAAGCATTCAACAGTTACGTGCAAAGGTTTGTTATGAGCTAGTCTTGTGGGAGGTAAATCTTTTGAGGTAAATGTGATAGCTAGAGATGGAGTTTGACTGATCATGTCCACAAGATCCTCTGGCAAAATATCGATGGATATGTTTGACTGGTTTAAAGCATTTAAGACAGCTTGTCTATAATGCTTGGAAGCAATCAACAATCCCCAGATCGTGATATTAGCTTAGGTATTTTTATCTACTTTAACACCCTGTCCTCTTCCTCTTCTTCATCTATTTTTCCTTTCCCCTTTCTTAATTCTTGTCTTGGGTAGTCTTCTTCCAATTCGTGCAGCTTCAAATGTCTTTCTGACCTAGTCAGATGGCTTACTTCTTCCTTCAAACAGATCATCATATACTTTAGTGACTTTTAGACTTTCCTCTTCTTTTTTGCTTTCATACCATAGATCCTTTGTTGGTCAATTGATGCCCTGGCTTTTATTCCCCTTATACCAAATAGAGTTGTCAGTTTCAGGTGCCTACCAGTCTGCAATAGCAGCTTCCTCTATTAATTTTCCCTTATTCTTACCCGATGACTCTCCTAGAGTGCAATCACTATATCTTGGTATTTGATAAAACTTCTTCGGGTATCCCAACTTAGTGATCAACTTGGATGGGTCAAAAGAATTTTCATTACACTCCAAATAGTAAATCCCCAATGGTGGCACGGCGTGATGATTCGGTAATGGGTTCTTGGCGACATTTGGCGGATTGGCTGGAGGCTCGGATATCACTTTCTTATCTATTAAGTCCTGAATCTCATGTCTCAACCTCAAGTATCGGTCAATAGAATGCCCTTACTATTGGTGGAACTTGCAATACAAATCAGCCCTGAAGTTTAGAGGAAGAGGGTTTGGCCTTGGCCGTGGTTCCAACAAATAAAGGTGCCCCTTTGCTAGCAGCCTGTTAAGGGCTGTGGACAATGATACCCTAGATCTGAAAATTTCCTCAGTGGCTTGTCCTTTCCTCTTCCTGGATAAGTTCTTATTATATCAAACTTTCTTTCCGGTTCACTCAGTGCATTTACATCAGTTGCCGCATGATTCCCCGTATTCCCTCCATAAAACAATCTCCTAGATCGGTGCTCCAGGGACTCATTCTTCTTGATTTTTCCGTCTTTGATTACGTCTTCTATTCATGTTCCAATTTTGAACAACTCTACAAAGGTGTGAATGCATTGATACATGAGTTTCTCCTGATAAACACTTTGCAAATTCTTGATTACGATTCGGATATGTTCTTTCTCCGACGGCCGTTGGGTCATTTTTGCGGCCTTTCCCCTTCCAACATGTCAAAAATTCAGCAAACTACTCCTTGTTCTCTTGCGTAGTTGTCTCTAGATCTCTCATAGTCACATCGAGTTCTTGATTATATTTATACTGGGTGGCAAAAGCTTTTACAACTTCTTCCCACACACGGGTTTTGCTTAGCTCCATTGTGAAATACCAGGACAAGGCTGTCCTAGTCAAAATTTATTGAAATAGCATCGCCATCATGGCGGGACTTAGGCCGCTTGGCTGAAAAGCCCCGATGCACATCCTTACGTGGTTTTTGGGGTTCCCAGAACCATCAAACTTATCAATCTCAGGCATCTTGAAACCAACTGGAAGTTTTTCCCGAGTTCCCTCAAACAAGCCTTCTAGCTCTAGCAGGTAACTGTCAAACCCATTGGATTTCCGGACGACTTTTTTTTAACTTTTCCACCTTTTCCTTCATCTCGATATGCTATTTCTCAGCCTTTTCAACTTTCTCTCTTTCTGGCCTATTTGCACCAGCTCTGGGTTGTTTTAGACCCTCATACCAATCATCTTCCCCATCCCGAACAGCAGGTGGAAGATCGATTCTTGGTGGATCAACTGCAGGCCTGTGGCGGGTTAGTGTTTCCAGCATTGTCATCATTTGATCCATTCTCTCTTTTAGATGTGCTATTTCTATGGCGTGTTGTCCTTGATCCATTTCTTTCTCTGGCTCCTTTCTTACTAGTCTCGCACTCGAATCCCTGACCCACACTGTACTTGTAGCTGATTCTATCTTTCACCTAAAACCATATATTTTAATTAATTTTTGATTTATTTTAAGAGAAAAAAAAACTTTTCACTATATTTTATTTTCTCCCTTTTCATTTATCTTTGCTTTATTTTTAGCTTATTTCATCGAATGATTGGTGACAATGTTCACAAATGATTCATATATCACACGGATGCAATGCGAGTGTGTGTGTGTGTGCCTACTCTATATGCTAATAAGAAAGGAAAAAAATTCTAATCCAAACACACAAACACATAAGCACATAAAATCCTCGCCCATGTTAAGTGCGCCAATTTCCCTTTTCATTGTGATCTTTGTTACTCTTTCAAAGGTTGAATATTTAATAATTCATTCGAAAAGCGTGATGGGATCTTTCAAATTCTCAAGAACCTTAGATTTTCCATTGAAGGTGAAAACATTTCTCCACAAAAGATGATTGAGTTGAAATTTTACTTTGAAACTCATTTGAAAAACATTTCTTTAGTTGATGAAGTCTTTCAAAATAATTCTCGCGAATTTTGAATATTTTCTTTGAAAATGAGGATATGAAAACATTTCTCAATAAACAATGATTGGGTTTACTCCATTTTGATAAAAAGAAAGTGAGTTTCAAAAAATTTTCCTTGCAAGAAGGATTTTCCAAAATACTTTGGGATTTACAAAGATGGATTTGAAGACTTTTGAATAGGAAAATTACCGTACTTTTCATAAATTTGGATACATACAAGGTCAATGATGCTTAGCTAACAAGATATAAAAAGTGTAACCTTATAATCAAGATTCGGCGTGTTCCCAAATGTCGTGGGACATAAGAAGGAATTGCTAAAAAGTGATTAAAAGATTATATATTCTACATCAAGCAAGCATCGTCATCATCTCACTTAATCCCTTTCGGGCATATAAAACTCCCAAGCATATAATCCTAATCAAGAATTGATTCCCTAAGATTGTAAGGTTCTATGGAAGCTACTATACAAAGGCAAGGTTTTGGTCAAATAAGGGAGACCCTTGATACACATCCGATAGGATGCTTCATGTACCAACACATAGTACGAGATCAAGGGTGATCACACAGTCCCATGATGGCTTGACCGACCGGGTTGCCTCGAGTCTCCAAGGTCTTAGTTCCGTGCAATCGACTGGCTAGACATGCAAGGGCAATGCAACGGGCACACAAATTAATTAATGCGATTAAAAAGGATGCTTTCAAGTCTAATCCTCGAGTGAACCAAAATAAGAAATTCTGGTTTACAAAACTAGAGATTTTGGGTTCGATCCCTAGCAGAGTCGCCAGATTGTGGACATTCGCAGTTAGACCCCGCTTTTTAAAATTTTCAAATTCAAATTCAAATACGAGTCACCACTAAATTTTTTAAAGGAAAATTAAGAAACCATTTTAAAAGTAAACTAATCTTTTGGAAACCAAAGATTTCTAGGTCCGGGGATTATGAATTGAGAGGGGAAGGAGCCCGTCGGACTAAAACACCCCCTCTCATCCTATCTCGTGATAGGCCTCTACTCAACATCCTTTTTAATCGAACTATTAATCTGAGCATGCCCTCAATTAATACATTTATATATATACATTCCAAAAGCATGTTGAAAACGGTGTAAAATTGCTAACGATAAAAAACATACAAAACCACAAAATTTAAATAGGAAGCAAGATGACATACAAATAAGGAACAAGAAAACTTACCTGGAATCCAACTGCGAATATTAAACGTGCAATGCATACGAATAAAGAGAAAACCTAGAAAAGGGTCTCTAACACATATATACACATAAGGCAAATCCTAATCTAAGATGTCGCGCATGGAGTCAAAAATCAATAAAAATCAAAAAATAAAATAAATGTGAGAAAGTCAAGAAATCATACCTCAACAGCGCTAAAAAACAAACAGGTAGTTCACATGCCTTGAACAAGATAAACTTTATATTTTCCGAAAAAAAAAAGATATACTTTAGAGTCCTAAATAACACTAAGCATGGAAATAGTTGATATAATTATGAATTCCTTCTAATTAGTTGCAGATTCAACATCTCTATAGATATGTAAGTCTCAACTAGGAGCCAATGTAATGTCCATATAAAGATGTTATATTCCCAACATGATCATAAGGAACCCATAGTTGTATTCAACTAAGTTTAAGGTTAAACACAATGCAAACATGACATCCTAATTACAAAAATCAATGTATGTGAAGTATGCATGGATATAACATGGTTTGGGTCCTAAGGCATTAGGAACTTATTTAGATTAGACTTAACAAAATTAATCAAAGTTGTGACAGAATTTTAGAATTTACAGAGAAGAAAACTGAATTTAGAAAATAGAAAAGTCATACTTACAACGGTTAGATCTTAATTATTTTTGAGTATATTGTGTCTCTATGAGTCTAGTTTATAACTCAAAAAGAGAATTGAAGATCCAACGGTTCAATCTCCGGAAAGTAGGCAAAAACTAGACATCACTCAGAAATTTACAACTCTCTATCTAGAGTTTTTGTATGATTTTCTAAAAATAGTAAATAATTCCGAATGAATTCATTCTTTTTAGGAGATCTTGTTAACACATTTAAATTGCTATAAAAAATATTTAAAGCCAAGAAAGCTTGATTAAAGCTCTGATTCACTTATTTTAAAACGAACTCACTATTCTAAAATTTTGGACAGAGAGTGGCTAGTTCACAAATCACAAGACCAAACCATCTTAACTAAGGAATTTCATCAAAACAAAAATTGTTTTGATAGATATATGAGTTATGATCACCCTCCAATTGGTCTCACTCAATTCCCATGGACTATGACTTAATTAAAAATCTTTGGTCTCAGTGAGTTCATGAGTTCACTGTACCAATATTGAGTTGGTATTCATAGAATTTATTAAGTCAATCCCTCTCTCATAGTTGATGGTCCTTGAGGGATACAAGCTTATTATATTCTATTCTCCTCTCATATTAATGGTCCTTGGAGACTAGACACAACCAATCCTCATAAACCTCCATAGAATATAGAGAGGATTCCATGAGAATCATAGTTGAAGGGTTCAATTTATAAACTAAAACTTGGACCTTTCCAAACATGGATGGAAATGACTATGATCAATCTTAATCCCTATATAAATCATAAGATCACAGAGAATTAGAGGATTAAACTCAAAGGATCCAATGAAATATTAAGAATCTCATGGATTTACAAGGAAAACATAAACAAAAGGAAGTCAAATCAAAGTTTGTTTTTTTTTTAAAATCAAGTGAAAATAATAGTTCTACTTTAAATCCAAAGCTCTTATTTAGATCCAAATTAATGAAGGGAATAAAAAAGGGATTCAATCACAAATTCTAGTGGTGTGTGATGAAATGAGGTTAAGAAGATAGGTTTTGAAAATGTGTAAAGGTCCTAAATATAAGAATTTGTGATTGAATTTAAGCATAATTCTATATAGGATTAGAAGGTTACCTCTATAACCTCAAGGATTTCTTCTTGTTTGGTGAGGATCTTCTAAGTTCTTCAACTTTTTCTTCAATTTCTTCAAATCCTTCTTCAAAAGTTCTTGATTCTCCAAAAATTTCTCTTAGTTACTCTTAAATCTCTCTAGTTTTCTCTATATTTTGCAAGATGGGAGAAGAGGATCCTTGTAATGGAGGTGAAGGCGTCCTTATATTGACCACTCCCACAGGGTCAATTGGGTAAATTCAGGTGGAAAACCCATCTGCAAGATTATTCTATACGTATTTAAAAAAAAAACAGTTTGTTACAGCGGACGACACTCACTGAGTTGTCTGCGGCACTCAGCGAATGCCGTTCCGGCACTCGCTGACTGTTGGCGCTTGAGTGCCGCCGGCATCTCCGCATGCCGCAGCTTATAGAATTCCCACATTTTCTTCTTCTTCTTTTTTTCTCAAATATATACTTGATATATACTTATACTAGTATGTATTTTATTCTAATATACTCAAGATATACTTATACTAATACATATTTAATAGATTACACATATAGACTACTTTTTTTTTTCTTTCTTTTTTAAAACCACTCCTATATTCTTATTTTGAAATCAACTTTCAAACCGTTTTTCTCATACGTACTTGTACTTCATATTTGGGTTTCCTGAATACCCGGTCTCCCTTACCCTTTTTCTCTTCCGCTTCTTTTATTTTCTTTTCTTTTTTTGAAAACTTTTATTAAGGCTGAAGAACTCTCTGAAGAACTTGAATTACTTAAAAGAAACTTTCGAGTTTCATCGGGCGCTGTCATCATCGGTCTAGAGGTAACTATTCCATGAATTCGATGGTCGGTCAAAATTGGGGTGTCTACAGGTGGCAAAGAGCTAATCATGTTTTTTGGCATCAGGTTAATTATAACCACTATCAAATACCACCACCTATAATACCCTCAGTGGCAGCGCTGCCCATTGTTCCGTAGGCCATCGATAGGGAGTAATTGGTGGCGGCCATACACAAAAAGTATGGACCGTTCATTAGGAGAATGGAGAGGCCGACTTATAGACGGCCATATCTTCCAGAAATTAACCAAGTCAATTTTTCTCAGGAATATAAGGTACCAAATTTTACCTTGTTTTCTGGGGAAAATGACCAGTCCTCTGTAGAGCACATAGGCCGTTTCATGGTACAATGCGGTCATGTGGGTAGTAGTGACCCATTAAAACTGACGTGTTACCAAACTCTCTCACAGGGATAGCTCTCTTGTGGTATGTCAACCTTTCTGCCAATTCTGTGTGAGATTGGCAAGCGATGGAGGAATTCTTTCATGGCCAGTTCTATAGGACTGAGCCCGAAACGTCATTGGCAGGTCTATCTAGAATGCTCCAACTAGTAGGGGAGACAGTGGAGACTTACATAGCTCATTTCAGAAAGGCTAAGTATAGGTATAAAACTGTCTTGTCCGAGGAAGAATACATCAAGATGGCCATGAGAGGGATGTCATTTGAGTTACGTAAGAGGTTCGAAGGAACTGACTTCCGTGACCTATTCGAGCTGGCTACGAGGGCCACTCGATATGAGCGTATCATTCTGAATGAACAAGAAAAGAAAAATTCAGCCAAGGTAACATACTATAAAGATCCCAATTATGAGGTCCACCTAGCAGATTGTGACCTCGAAGTTGAAATTGATTTGGCCGAAAGAAATTTGCAAACAGCCAATCGTATGCAATGCCATAAGTAAGCCCATCAATAATAATGCTGCTACAAAAAAGATGGCATTTGAGGCAGCAAAGAATTATACGTTTGATATCACTATGGCCGATTAAATTTTCGATGCCCTACTGGTCGAAAAAGTGATTAAGCTAAGTGATGGTCATCGAATTCAAAAGGCCGATGACATTAAAAATAAGGATTACTGTGAATGGCATAATTCTTGGAAATACTCAACTAGCAATTGTGTTGTATTTCGTAATGTGATACAGAAAAACATAGAGAATAGAATGTTCAAGTTCTCGGACAAAGCCATGGGAATTGATACAAATTCGTTTTCTCAGATCAGTAGCGCCAACATGGTTATGCTCGATCTGACTAAGTTGACTAGGCCTAGACCGAAAGGTGACCTATCAGAAACAAAGGAAGAAAGGTTGAGACAAAGGGAGGGAAAGTAAGTTGCTATTTCAGCCACGGGGAGGGGGGGGGGGGGGGGGGGGGCAAAGGTAACAATCCATGAGCTTCAGAGGACTCATTAAGAAAGAAAGTAAGTAGAACACAAGACTGAAATTGCAACAGCCCGATCAAATATAGACAATTTGATCACTGATTTGTGGCGACAACTAGACCTAATAGAATAAGGCCTCTTCCTAAGATGCAAGGCCGATATCAAGAAGGAAACCTCTAGCCCAAGTAAGAAGCCAAGGGTGAATGAGCTCCACGAGCATAGTCTGAGAAGGTCTATGCACAAAAGGCTTTCATTTCCTAGGCAAAGTCAGTCTAAGCCTGAGTGGCAACCAAAATCATCGCCGACATTGTAAACCGGCCAAAGAGATTTATGCCGATTGGGGGTAAGGCATCATCGGATGTTTTCTAAACCAAAAATAATAGAAAAGGGCCTAGCCCTGGACACATGTCCAAGGATGGTAATACTACCAAGGGTAAATGAATAAAATGGTATTGGGCTAAGCATCCCAAGTTCCCAATGCAGCCCAGGTATAGCAAGTCCCAAAAAAGGAGATACCAACGGGCAAGGCAGGCTGAAAGGGAGTGACAATATTGGAAAGATCGGGTTAACAATCCACCAAGGATTCTACAGTCCTTCATACCAGACTCCCTGATACATCAGACGACGGAGCAAAGAGAGGCCGACGAAAATAAAAGAGGCGGACAACCCCCAGAGCATTGTAAGTTTGAGAAGGTTGAGGAGGCCGATAATCTTTTAGATTCGGACGACTCAATGATTCAATTCGGGACCATTCTAAAGGAACTGTCTACAAATATGGTGTTCTCTTTTCCCATGTCTTTCATGGCCAAGCCAGATCAACCAGCGGCCATGGAAGGTGATGTGGTAGAAGATCAGGTTACAGAGGCAGCAGCCATAGAGGAGTTGTTCTGGAATGGTGGTGAAACCGTTAGACCTTATATAGTGGAAGCCATAAGTAAAATTGTGGACGTCACTGATCAATAATCTGATCGACCAAAGATCACCATCTTGAGACCGAAAGGGCATAAAGATGAAGAGGGACAAGAATCAGCAGGGTCTGTTAAGGTGGTTTTTAAAAAACCCACCTATCAGATGTCTCAGCACTTGAAGCCTCTGTATATCAAGGGGTATATTAAAGGGGTCCCAATAAATAGAATTCTCTTCGATGGAGGATCTACTATCAACATCATGCCCCATATCATGCTGAGAGTTCTTCAAAAATCTAAGTTAGAGTTGATTCTGACAGAAATGAATGTCCAGAGTTTTACAGGAACACCATCAAGGACCAAGGGTATCCTACCTTTGGAGCTAACCGTTGGGAGCAAGACGGTCATGACAGTCTTCTTCATTGTGGAGACATCAACTGCATACAATGCACTACTAGGCCAAGACTAGATTCATTCCAACTATTGTATCCCTTCAACCCTCCATTAGTTGTTGATTTTCTAGAGAGGTGATGAAGTTAAAGTAGTGGGGGCCGATACGAGGCCATTCGTAGCACGGTTGCAAATGGTTGATGCAATTCTGTACGAAGATGACATTGGGCCAGTCAAACTATTAGGATGTGGCAAGTTAGGAAAACTAAATGTAGCCACATTCCGTAAAGGAGATCCACTGGAATTGAAGTCATATTACCATAACCCCATTCAGACGGAAGAATTAAGGCTGATGGAGATTAATAAACAAGATGTTATTGATGAATCAACAACGGACTGAAGTTCAGAGACAGCTAGCCTTAAAGGCTAGTATAACCAGATGGTGTGCATATTTGGCCGATAGAAGACTAAAGATTGGCCCAACTGATGGTATGGTTAACTTGGCCGATTGTATCTACGAGGAAGAATTGCCAAAAGAGGAGGAGATCCAAATGGAAGAATTGGAAATGGCCACAACAAAGATGGATGATTTAAAGACTGACGTTCAAGATCCCCTTCTAAAAGTCAACTTGGGAAATGAAGGAGAGCATAAACCAACTTATGTGAGTCAGATGTTGGAACCACAGTTCCAGGCCAATGTAATAGCACTCTTACATAAGTATAAGGACTACTTTGCATGGGATTATGATGAGATGCTAGGGCTATCTAGAGAACTGGTAGAACACCAATTACTAATCAAAGTGGGGTTTAGGCCGTTCAAATAGCTACCTAGGTGCATGTCACCAGAGGTTACGCTAAAGGTGAAGAAAAAAATTGAGAGATTCCTCAAGTCTGGCTTCCTTCAGACTATAAGGTATGTAGAATGGGTCTCGAATATGGTCCCAGTGGTAAAGAAGAATGAGAAGCTTAGAGTGTGCATTGACTTCAGAAATCTAAACCTGGCTACCCCAAAGGATGAGTACCCAATGTCCATAGCCGATCAGCTGATTGATTCGACCACTAAACACAAAATCTTGTCCTTTATAGATGGGCATTCAAGGTATAACCAAATTTACATCACCGAAGATGATGTCCCAAAAATAGTTTTTGGTGCCCTGAGGCAATTGGAACCTTTGAGTGGATTGTGATGCCCTTCGGGCTAAAAAATGCAGGAGTTACCTATCAACGAGCAATAAATTCAATCTTCTATGTCATGATTGGATGTTTCATGGAGGTATACATTGATAATGTGGTGGTTAATTCTGGGAGCAACACCTAACATTTGGTTGACCTTGAAAAAGCATTTGAAAGAATGCATGCTCACAAGCTAAAGATGAATCCACTCAAATGTGCATTATGTGTTTTAGCAAGGAACTTCTTGGGTTTCTTGGTGCATCAGAGAGGTATAGATATAGACAAGAACAAGGCTCGGGCTATCCAAGCAGCAAAGCCCCCAACTAACAAGAAAGAGTTGCAAAGGCTGCTTGGGCAGATCAATTTCCTTAGAAGGTTTATCTCCAACTGTGCAAGGAAGACCCAGATATGGACCCCACTACTCAAGAGCAAGACCAATGAAGAGTTCAAGTGGGAAGACAGCCACTAGCACCTTTGAAGGAATAAAGCAGTACTTGTCTACCCCTCTAGTGCTGATGCCACCCAAGAAGGGTAGGTGTGTCAAATTGTATATATCGGCCTCTGATTGCTCCATAAGAAGTATGTCAGCCCAGGATAATGAGAAAGGCAGTGAGCAGGGCATTTATTACTTAAGTAGGGTTTTAACTCCAATCAAGCAACGTTATGCGCCGATTAAGAAGTTGTGCTTAGCATTGTACTTTTCATCACAAAAATTAAGAACATATATGCTTCCTGTTTCTACTTATATTATATGTCAAACTCATCTGATTAAGTACATGCTATCAAGACCCATTATGCGTGTCCAAATTGGAAAATGGACTTTTGCCCTAATGGAGTTTGCCATTCAATATCGATCATAGCAATCGGTCAAGGGCCAAGCCATAGCCAATTTTCTGGCTGATCACCCAGATCCTACTGATCTGGAAGATATGTCACTAGCACCTAAAATTTTAAACATGTCCTTAGTCCCATGGACATTAATATTTGATGGTTCTAAAAATTCAAAAGGTGCTGGGGCTGGGGTGGTTATCATATCCCCCAAATACAGAAAAATGAAAATGTCATTTTGGCTTGATTTCAAATGCACTAACAACTAGGCCGAATATGAAGCATTGATAATAGGATTGGAGAAACTCCTTAAGATGGGGACAGCATCTATTCACATGAAGGGAAATTCAGGACTAGTAATCGGATATATATCAGGAGAATTCCAAATAAAAAGTTAGGAGTTATGCCCATTTCACTCAGTTGCCACTCAACTTATGGATTCATTTGATGATATAAGCATGGGTTATATACCCCGGTCTACGAACATCGAGGCCGATAAGTTGGCCAAAGCAGGATCAGCCTTACCTCCGCTGAAAGAAGTGGAAAATCAAATTATCATGATGTAAGTCCGATCATTACCATCAGTGGCAAAGAGAGGCTGGTATACTACCACCAATTCGGTCTTAATGGATGATGATGATTGGAGAATCCCTGGCATCGAACATTTAAAGCACCCTAATATTAGGGTGGACTGAAAGGTAAGATTGTTCACAGTCCAATTTATGGTGCTTGATGGGGAGTTATTCAAGAAGCATATCGGTGATGACGTAATTCTCAAATGCTTAGGGAAAAAAATAGGCTATCTAGGTGATAGCCGAAGTCCACGAGGGAGTTTTTGGAGCTCATCAGGACAGAACGAAGATGAAGTGCCTCTTGAGAAGGTACAACTACTATTGGCCAGGTATGTTAAAGGATTGTATTGGTTATGCCAGGGGTTGTCAAGATTGCCAGAAGTATGGGCCCATCTAGAGTGTGCCAGCCCAAGAAGTTCAACCAGTTATAAAGCCTTGGCCATTCAGAGGATGGGCAATGGACCTGATAGGTAAAGTTTTTCCTCCTTCCTCAGGTTAACACTATTTTATAATAGTGGCTACGGACTATTTCACGAAGTGGGCCGAAGCCATTCCCTGTAGAGCGGTAACCCAATCTACTGTGATCGAATTCATTGAGGAACATATGATATACCGGTTTGGCCTACCAAAAACCATAACGGCCGATCAATGGTCAGTGTTCACAGGGGCAGAAACTACAGCCTTTGCTAAAAGCAGAGGAATTACAATTCTTAATTCCACTCTGTATTACGCTCAGGGTAACGGGTAGGCCGAGTCGACTAACAAGATTCTAATTGGGATTGTTGAAAAGATGATAAATGAAAATCCTAAGGAGTGGGATAAGTTACTGTCTGAAGCCCTCTGGGCTTATCGGACCTCTAAGAGGTCTAGTACTAGATTTACACCGTTTATGCTGACCTATGGGCATGATGTCATGTTATCAATGGCGGTTAGCATCAGATCAACTAGGAGGGCCTTACAAAATCAGCTTGAGCCCTCTAAATACACAGAGGCTATGATAGCTAAGTTGGAAGGGCTTAATAAAACAAGGTTGGTAGCCTTGGATTCATTAAAAGTGCAGAAACAATGGGTCACTTGAGCATACAACAAAAGGGTACAGAGAAGTCCTTCTGCACAGAGGACTTAGTTTGGGAGGCCGTTTTGCCTGTTGGGGACAAAGACAACCGTTATGGTAAATGGTCGGTCAATTAGGAAGGTCCTTTTATTGTCCACCAGGTCAAGAAAGGGGGGGGCATATAGGTTGCGTGATCTAAATGGAGAAGTTCATGCGAGATTGACAAATGGTCATTATTTAAAGTCCTATTATTGTACTTTATGGGAAACTATTGATTTAGAATAGAAATTGAATCCTGGATTAAAATATGAGCTTCTTATCAACAGTGAACCTGAGTAATCAAAAGGGATCATTGTATTAAATAAAAATTGGGAATAACTTACCTATAAAATTAATAAAGAAAAATATACAAGTACAAAAGTTAGAAATCGACTTCTAGGTCGATTCAAAATTCCTAAGTTTCGCTTGCAAATCCTCCCAAGTCCGTGCAGCTCCAGCCCGGTCTTGTTTAGCTTTATCAAGTCATTGAGACCAAAGATGGGCAGTTGGGGTGTTGACTTTTAGCTGGTCACTACACTTCTGCGCATCTCCGCCTAATTGACCCAAGGCTTCATCAACCTTTGCTAAGGCCGCATCATTCCTAACAACATCCGCTTCGCACTTTTCCAGCTGTGCTTTGAGCAATATAATACGGGCCTGGAATCAGGCATCTCGGGCGATCACCTGAGCCTGAGTTATCTTCCCAGGCTCATACTTCATCTTGGCAGACTTCAAAAACTGCACAGCCTTCTGTCGGGCATTAAGATGAGCTTCGGCCTCAGTTTGAACAATTGAGGCCGATTGATCCAGTACACGCTAGCCTGGTAACCATTCTTAGATCTCCTTGACCAAAGCAAGTTACCCGGCAGAGAGCAAAGGGTCAGTCATGAGGTTACCTAAGGCAGCATCAATCTCAACAGTAAATGGAAAAGAGCGCAGCCCGCGAGGTCCTTGGATCGTTGCAAATCTAAGGAAGAGGCTACCTCTGACTCAAATGAACTCAAGTCAAATGCTCCGAGGTCTAGGCCTGCGAAGAAATTGTCAAAGGAAATAAATGGCTCTGGACCCAAAGGAGTAGCCTGTCCATGAAGTCTGAAACTAAGCATTAGTACATGCAACAGACGAGCAATAACAAACCATAAATCACAGTAAATTACTTGGGCAGCTGAGGACGAGGAAGCTGATACATCTGGTGGTGTAACGGCTTTAGACTTGACTGTGGGAATGGAACTTGGTTGGTTGGATTTGGCTCAGGCATAGGAGCTAGTGCAGTATCCCTTACCAAGACTCCATCGCCCATGCCCCTAGTGGGTTGAACATTTTCGGTAGTGGCCGGAATAGCTGCTAGAGCCTGGTCCCTAGTACTTAGAGTTTGATCTTCAGAAAGACTAGAAGTGACGGTGTCGACCTCTATCATCCCTTCTATACTCTCTATGGCCGTTCCTATTGCAACAGTAGGACCAACCCGATCCGTCGTAACATCTTTAGCCCATTTTACTACTTCCTGGACCATTTATTCTACTTCTCCTCCAACAGTATCGCGAGCGATATTGTCTACGGGTAAGTCCTCACTGCTGGAAGAAAGCACCACTTGGTCTAGTGCGAACCCACCGGTGAGGTCAACACTGTCACCCGAATCAGAAGGTGTTAGGGGTGGTACGATCTGGAGTGGCATTAGGCCTCTCTCTGCAACTTGTTCTAAGACAGCTGCAGCCCGTTCAACAGGAGTTGGAATAGGAATGGGAGGTGACATGACCCGTTGATGGGCAGCTGAAGGTTGAGCTAATTCTGTCTGTTTCCAAGCAGGTAGTACATCCTCTTCAGAGCCCTCGTCCATAAACTGGAGAGAAACAAAAAGGGGTCAGGAAGGAAAAAAGGGTGAATCGAACAGCACAAAGTAAAAGGAAGATAATAATAATACCTGAGTGGAAGGAGCTAGAGGCTTCTTCTTCTTGGTCGGTCCTTAGCCCGGTGCCTTCTTAGGAGCCAGTCTCTTTGCTACTTGCTTTCTACGGGCTACCGCAGGTGCAGTAGCAGGTTCATTAGCCATGATGGCCGATGAGACGGTGAATTGGAGCAATACCTCAAGAGCAGTAGTCTTGAATATCTAAGTAGTTTGATCGGCCCACCACTTGTTAAATTCGTCTGAAGCAATTGGACGATGCTGAAACGATTGGAAGGTAAGGAATTTCTTTAACTTATCAGACCAGTCACTGATTTTCTTCACCTGCTCATCGGTCATGAGCACGCCCCGTTCTACCCAATCTTGATTGGTGGTGATAGCAGGAGGGACAAACACCATTTGAAAAAGCCCAAATTGACGGGCGAAAAGTGGGGCAAAGTAGAATTCCACCCCGCACTTCTTGTTGCTACGAGGTATGGTAGGGCTATAGATAATGTCTCGGGCTACCAAGTAGCTAGAGAATAATTCGTTATAAGTAGATTGGGTGATCGGACCCCAGTTAGAAGGGTTATTAGAGAGTCGAAGAAATGGGCAGAAATGAAGAGAAAAGAAAGGCAAAATGTCAGAAGGAGACCGATTGGAGCATCCCTCAAAGAAGTAGGTGAAACATTCCTCAAAAGTATGAGGAGAGGAAGCAACGTTCATAAAGTGGACAGTAAAATGGGAACATCGACCAAATCCTAGGATGGAAGCCGATGTGCAACAAAGTAAGAATGCAGCCAAAGTTGCAGAATCTAGATCGGGTTGCCTCCGAAGTGAAAGCCCGAGTCAATAAAGTATGTCATACCTCGGACAAGGTGTGCCTAAACCAGAGTGGCTGGCCAGCAGCCAAGGCCATGACCAGGGTGGTGTATTCTTTGGTAATGGCTTGGCTGCTGAGAAAAAAAGGTACATATTTAGCTAGTAGATTAGGAGAGCAGTATATTCAGTACCGGACACTTCTGTCCCTTCTATACCCATACAGGCAGTAGTGGGTTTGAGGGAAATGGCCCCATCCTTGATTGATTCACTCTGAGGATAGGCGAAGCTGGCCATTCCTATGTCTTGTCAAGGTCTAATCTCTTGCCCATGAGGGTATAGTCTGATGAGGTAGCTGATGTCTTTAATAGTAGGCTCCATTGGCCTACAATGGAAAAGGAATCCATTATAGGATTGAGACCAAAATATAAGAGAAGAAAACATGAGAGGCTGATCAATATCGAGCCTTGACCAACTCAGAATAATGGCATCATGGATGCCCGTTCTCTTCCAGAGGTCGGCCTTGGAGGCCGAGACTCTAAGGAGCTATTTGTCCCAGTCCGATGAAGGCTGAGACCAACCTCTGATTGTGTCACAGCTCGATCCCAAAATAGCGGAACCAAAGCTCGTGGCATGCCACCGAGGCTAAATCCATTCATTAACGTTCCCATAAGAATTAATTTTAAGAACACGCAGCGGAAAAGAACCATAACTCTCGTTCTAGTACGTACCAGAGTTAATCGAAACTAAACGTGTCGTTCGGAGGCTTCAAAATTAAATCTAATTAATTTTCCTTTAAAAGGATCCCAAAAGAAGCTTAAGTTTATAATTAGAACTTTTGAAAAGATTTGGAAGTAGGAGAACCAACTAGGTTGGCAAGGGGTATCTCGATCGGTCAAACGTCCCTCTCGACCGATCGAAAGTCCCATCGACCAGGTGCCTTTGCTGAAGTTTCAAGCAGAGGGTATTCGACCGGTCGAATCGAATGGGTCCCTTCGACCGGTCGAAAGTCCCTTGACAGCAAAACCACTTGTTTCTGTCGACCTTTCAATGCGACAAGAAGTGCCCTATCTAATTCCGTTTCTTTCGAAACTTTATGAAAGTTATTTAAACATATATATATATATATATATCAACATGCCACACTACAAGAAAAAAGGCCTTTTATGTCACTTTAAAACTTGTATTTATGTCACTTTTATTTTGAGTGACATAATTATTTCTTGTTGGGTCTTTTTATGTCACTTATTTAGTATTTATGTCGGTTTTTAAAAAAGTGACATAAATACTTGATTATTTATGTCATTTGTTTAAAAAAGTGACATAAATAATAACGTATTTATGTCACTTTTTTAAAAAGTGACATAAATATTAATACATTTATGTCACTTTTTAAAAAGTGACATAAATAAAAATGCAGTGGTATTTTTGTAAATAAAATATTACGTTTTTATGTCATTTTTATAAAAAAGTGACATAAATAATAAAAAATAGTATAAGCTTTTTGTAAGCATTTAAAAAAAGTGACATAAAAGAGTTCGCGCTTAAAAATTCGCCAAACCTTTTAAGCGCGACCCTTTCCTACAAAACATATCATTCGTTCCCAAACCTGCATAACCCTTTCCTCCAAGTTCTCTACGTCGCACCTCTCCCTCCACCACCACGCCGTCGCCGCCTCCTCGTTCTATTAACCGCCGTCACCGTTGCCTCCTCTCCAGGTTTCTCTCTCTCTCTCCATCGATATCAGATACACATATATATATATATAAATACAACTTTTTAGGTTAATTTGTTTTTCACATGGTTAGTGTTAAGGAATTCTGAATTTTGAGGCTAATTTGTTGATGAATGATGGAATTCTTGAATTTCATTTAAACCCTAAGAGCACCAACCATTTTATCCAGTTTCATTTTGAAGACCAAGTCGAAGACGAAGATGGCTGTACTGATACTGAGGAAGAAGACGTCGAAGAAGATGTAATTGTAGATAGAGATTATGGGAGTGCTTCTGATTTGCCTGATAGATAGGATGTCTTGGGTCTTGGGTCTTGGCCAAGCTATGGTCTCTCATTCACCTTTTCTTTTTCTTTTAAATCCTCAGTAGTATTATATTACCCCCTTCCCTTCTGATTTGCCTTATGTTTTGTTGAAATACTACCAACCAGGGCCTCTGCGTAGTTGGGCCTCTGATCCTATTCATTACTTTTGGTAATATTGTGATGGTTTTATGGCTGTAGCGAATTCAGACAGCTCTTGTTCTAAATCTTGTCTATGTTGAAATTTATTTGACAATGTTTGGAATCTCCATAAATTCCCCTCAGTTTGACTTTAGGGAGGTTTCGGAGTGCTGATTCCTTTACAACTAGTAAACCTAGCTCGGATGTGGCCAACATGTTGTGGCTTCTCAAATTGATGAATATGTATTGGACTGATCGTAATTCATATTACTTAGTTTATTTGGATATTGAGTAGTGTGGATTGTGAAATTGATTGAGTCATTCTATGCTTCATTTCTTTAAAAGTTCCCGGTTTGGATGTTTTCCCCTTTTACTACCTGTTTTCTTCCTCTAAATCAAGATGACTTTTATAGCCACTGTGACTTCTAATTGATGTCCATTGATTATAATGTGTAGGAACCAATTCCCGTCACACAACTTGTGAGAGAAACTACTACTGTTGTGTAGGAATTCAATCAGTCCGGGTAACTATTACTTACTGTTACTGGCTTTCCCTCTTACAGTTTTTTAAGTTGAGGTATCTTATTGTTGGTTTTTTCCAGACATTCATCAATATGCGCACACACAAACACATACACACACACATATATATATATATATACATATAGGATTAATTACAATTTTCACCCTCTGACTTTGGGGTAGATTTCACTTTTGTACCTATAATTTAAATTTTCTCAATTAAGAGTTTACACTTAACTACTTAAGCAGATAATTCAAATTTACTTTGGTATTTTCTTGTCTATCCTTGATGTTTCTAGGCAACCAAACGGAGCAAATGTCTCTCTCTCTCTCTCTCTCTCTCTCTCTCTCTTCTTTTTAAATTCTGTCGTGGGCGCAGCTCCAGTGGATAATATTGTATATGCAATTGAAGTGATCATGTCTGGATTTCTCAATTATTGTAAATTTGTTCTTTAGGAAACTAAAATTCACAGAGTAAATTTGCTTGGAATCTTTGGGATTGAGTTTCCTGTTCATATTTAGCAGTGGTACTGGTTGGATTACATATAGTGCAGTAATTATGAGTTTGGACCACCACGGTTTTTGGTTTCTGACATCTGGGACATTACATTTCTAGTGATTTTTTTTATTTTTATTTTGGGAGGTATGAGACTATGAGTTCTGTGAAATTCTATATAACTGAATTTTGGTTGGGTGAGAACATAACTTGTACAGTGAACTTCTCTGTGTGGACCACCATGTGGGCATTTTGTCTGATTCAACTGGGTTTTTCACTGGACAGTTGGGGGTAGTAATGGTGTTTATTTGTCTTTTTAGAAAGTCTTTGGCAACTACGATTTAGATATAATACTTGGATTATAATTTTTTAATAACTTATAATTCTTTCTTACTTTATTTTATTTTTATTTTCCTCTCCATTATGTGTGTTTTTCGCCTACAAGCACTTATTTATTTGAGTGTCTGACAAAGTTTCACTCGAGAAAATATGTTGGACTTCTATTTGGTAAATAATTTGTTTCTTTCATTAATTTATTTCCCTCTCGGCAAGGTGCATCTTATAAATTACTAATTCAAACTTTTCATTTAAGTGTAAGACAAGATTGGCGGTTATAATAAATCCACTTGATTTGATACTGTAGTTCTAACTCATACTTGTTAAATCAAATCTTTGATGGGGTGGAGGCAAATAAAAATAATTTGAAGGATGTTTGGTCAAGAAGTATGCATTATTTAGACAGCTCAAGTTCAAAACTTATCTGGTTTAGCGTCCTCTTTTCCGCCATGTTACTATGCACTTAAATATTCAGATCAACATGACCTTTTCAATGCTGACATGGCAAGGTCTAGTAGCATGGATTTCTAGTTAATATCATCAAATGTTTAACAAGCTTATGGGATTCAAACCCCATGACCTCGCCATTCGAAAAACGAAAAACGAAGATTGCTTAATAAGCTCATGTACTATTGTAACGGGTTAGTGTGAAAAGTTGCTGCATACAGAAGAACACTATTATTTAATATCTACAAAGTGTGGGTAAATAATTCTCCATTATTTATTTGCCTGAGTAGTTTTTTCCTCAACAAGTTTACCTCGGAATGGTTCACTAATGACCATATGCTATTTCTTAGTTTTGCTTATATGTCCCTCTTTCTATAATTTAATTTTAATTACGGGGCAAGGAGGATGGGGTTAGTTAAAAAAATTTAGATCCACCAACCTACTAGTACTTGCTAATTTTATGTTGTTGACCATCATTGTGTAACTTATTTGCTTGGTAACGCAGGTACACCTTGATTACCTTGAAGCTGGTGCAGATATAATAATCACATCATCTTATCAGGTAACTGCTGCCCCTTAACTAACGTCTCTCTCTCTCTCTCTCTCTCTCTCTCTCTCTCTCTCTCTCTCTTTCTCTCTCTCTTGTGAAATTGAAAACTAGGTTTACTTGTTTATGGACAGGCAACCATTCAGGGATTTGAGGCTAAAGGCTTTTCCCAAGAAAAAAGTGAGGCCTTGCTCAAAAGAAGTGTGGAAATAGCCTGTGAGGCTCGGGATATTTATTATGAAAGTTGTTGCGAACGTTCTTGTGATAGTATAGATGATGGCAGAGTTCTTAAACTCCGACCCATCTTAATTGCAGCATCTTTGGGGAGTTATGGGGCTTATTTAGCTGATGGGTCCGAATACAGGTCTGTTGACTTTTACCTCATTTGTAAACAATCTATGTAATCCTATTACCCTCTTGTTATACTCAGATAGAACAATATTTTGTAGCTTTAAGTAGTTTGTGAGTCGACCTACTTGAAAGCATGACCTAACTTTTGGCCTTGAAAAATATCATGTGGGAGTTTAGAATGTTATGCTTGATATACACGTATGGAATAAACTTGTGGGAACTAAGGGAATGCATAACGAAATAACAATCAACAAATAATGCGAAAAAACGACTTTTACATCACTTAGACTTGAAAAAACTTAGTTTTTAAGGTTTTGAGTAGTGAAGCGGTAAACCGCTTAACTAAATGCCACGAAACCTTATTCACAACTAAAACAGGCCTAAAGAAACTTGTGGGAACTAACCGAATGCATAATGGAATTACGGTTAACAAAAAATGCGAAAAAAAAATACTTTTTCATCACTTAGACTTGAAAATGCATAGTTTTTGAGGTTTTGAGTAGTGAAACGGTAAACCGCTTAACCAAACGCCACGAAACCTTACTCGTACCTCAAACATGCCAAAATAAACTTACAGGCACTAACGGAATGTATAACGGATTCACGGTTCACAAATAATGGGAAAAAATGACGTTTTCATTACTTAAGACTTGAAAATTCTTAGTTTTGGGGGTTTTGAGTAGTGAAACGGTAAACCGTTTAATCAAATGCCACAAAATCTTACTCGTACCTCAAACATGCCAAAATAAACTTGCGAGAACTAACGGAATGTATAACAGATTCACGCTTTACAAAAAATGCGAAAAAATGACTCTTTAGTCACTTAGGCTTGAAAAAAAGTTAGTTTTTGGGGTTTTGAGTAGTGAATCAGTAAACCGCTTAACCAAATGCCACGAAACCTTACACGCACCTCAAACATGCCTAAATAAACTTGCAGGAACTAACGGAATGCATAACGGATTCACGGTTCACAAATAATGCAAAAAAAAAATGACTTTTTCATCACTTAGACTTGAAAATTCTTAGTTTTTGAGGTTTTGAGTAGTGAAACGGTAAACCGCTAAACCAAATGCCACAAAATCTTACTCGCACCTTAAACATGCCTAAATAAACTTGAGGGAGCTATCGGAATGCATAACGGATTCACGGTTCACAAATAATACGAAAATATGACTTTTTCATCACTTAGAGTTGAAAATTCTTAGTTTTTGAGGTTTTGAGTAGTGAAACGGTAAACCGCTTAATCAAACGCCACGAAACCTTACTTGCACCTCAAACATGCCTAAATAAACTTGTAGGAACTAACAAAATGCATAACGGATTAACGGTTCACAAATAATGTGAAAAAAAATGACTTTTTCATCACTTAGACTTGAAAAAGCATAGTTATTGAGGTTTTGAGTAGTGAATCGGTAAACCGCTTAACCAAATGCCACAAAACCTTACACGCACCTCAAAAATACCTAAATAAACTTGCGGGAACTAATGGAATGCTTTACGGATCCACGGTTCACAAAAAATGCAAAAAAAAAAAAGACTCTTTAGACACTTATGCTTGAAAAAGCTTAGTTATTGAGGTTTTGAGTAGTGAATCGGTAAACCGCTTAACCAAACACCATGAAACCTTTCTCGCACCTCAAACATACCTAAATAAACTTGCGTGAACTAACGGAATGCTTTACGGATTCACGGTTCGCAAAAAATGCGAAAAAGTGAATCTTTAGACACTTATGCATGAAAAAGCTTAGTTATTGAGGTTTTGAGTAGTGAATCGGTAAACCGCTTGACCAAACGACACGAAACCTTACATGCACCTCAAACATACCTAAATAAACTTGTGGGAACTAACGGAATGCATAACGGATTCACGGTTCACAAAAAATGCGAAAAATGACTCTTTAGTCACTTATGCTTGAAAAAACGTAGTTTTGGGGGTTTGAAGTAGTGAATCGGTAAACCGTTTAGCCAAACACCACAAAACTGTTCTCTTACCTTAAACATACCTAAATAAACTTACGTGAACTAACGGAATGCTTTACGGATTCACGGTTCACAAAAAATGCGAAAAAATGACTCTTTAGACACTTATGTTTGAAAAAGCTTAGTTATTGAGTTTTTGAGTAGTGAATCGGTAAACTGCTTAACCAAACTCCACCAAACTTTCTCGCACCTCAAACATACCTAAATAAACTTCCAGGAACTAACAGAATTCTTTACGGATTCACGGTTCAATAAAAATGCAAAAAAGTGAATCTTTAGACACTTATGCTTGAAAAAGCTTAGTTATTGAGGTTTTGAGTAGTGAATCGGTAAACCGCTTAACCAAATGCCACGAAACCTTACACATATCTCAAACATACCTAAATAAACTTACGAGAACTAATGGAATGCTTTACGGATTCACGGTTAAAAAAAAAACGCAAAAAAGTGACTCTTTAGACACTTATGCTTGAAAAAGCTTAGTTATTGAGGTTTTGAGTAGTGAATCGGTAAACCGCTTAACCAAACGCCACAAAACCTTACACGTACCTCAAAAATACCTAAATAAACTTGCGGGAACTAATGGAATGCTTTACGGATTCACAGTTCACAAAAAATGCGAAAAAAATGACTCTTTAGACACTTATGCTTGAAAAAGCTTAGTTATTGAGGTTTTGAGTAGTGAATCGGTAAACCGCTTAACCAAACACCACGAAACCTTTCTCGCACCTCAAACATACCTAAATAAACTTGTGTGAACTAACGGAATGTTTTACGGATTCACGGATCACAAAAAATGCGAAAAAGTGACTCTTTAGACACTTATGCTTGAAAAAGCTTAGTTATTGAGGTTTTGAGTAGTGAATCGGTAAACCACTTAACCAAACACCACGAAACCTTTCTCTCACTTCAAACATACCTAAATAAACTTTCGAGAACTAACGGAATGCTTTACGGATTCACGGTTAAAAAAAATGCGAAAAAGTGACTCTTTAGACACTTATGCTTGAAAAAGTTTAGTTATTGAGGTTTTGAGTAGTGAATCGGTAAACCGATTAGCCAAATGCCACGAAACCTTTCTCGCACTTCAAACATACCTAAATAAACTTGTGGGAACTAACAGAATGTTTTACGGATTCACGGTTCAAGAAAAATGCGAAAAAGTGACTCTTTAGACACTTATGTTTGAAAAAGCTTAGTTATTGAGGTTTTGAGTAGTGAATCGGTAAACCGCTTAACCAAATGCCACGAAACCTTACATGCACCTCAAACATACCTAAATAAAATTTCAGGAACTAACGGAATGCTTTACGGATTCACGGTTCACAAAAATGCGAAAAAGTGACTCTTTAGACACTTATGCTTGAAAAAGCTTAGTTATTGAGGTTTTGAGTAGTAAAACGGTAAACTGCTTAACTAAACGCCACGAAACCTTTCTCGCACTTCAAACATACCTAAATAAACTTGCGGGAATTAACAGAATGCTTTACGGATTCACGGTTCAAAAAAAATGCGAAAAAGTGACTCTTTAGACACTTATGCTTGAAAAAGCTTAGTTATTGAGGTTTTGAGTATTGAATCGGTAAATCGCTTAACTAAACGCCACGAAACCTTACACGCACCTCAAATATACCTAAATAAACTTGTGGGAACTGACGGAATGCTTTACGGATTCATGGTTCACAAAAAATGCGAAAAAAATGACTCTTTCATCATTCCGAGTCCCCGATCGAACACATTGTGGTATCTCAAAACCCCCAAACATAGTTTTACTGTTTTATTATTTTATATACAACTAATTATTAAAAACTTTATCTTTTTTGTAGGTACAAAGTTTCTCAATTTGATAGAAGGTTCTAACAAACAAACCACTTTTTTGGTTGGGCTAATTCTCTTTTGTTGCTTTCATGGTTTTGTTAGTACTTTTTGATGAATATGTAATTAATATGTATATGTTATTAGTTTTGCACTTGACTCGGATCGATTGTATACTTTTTGTTCATCCCAATTAATTGGTTGATATTGAGATAAATCGATGAAATTTAATAGTTGAAATAGATTATATATTGAGTTGGATTTAATTTTATACAGGGTGCATGGCATTCTATATATGTACAGGGTGGTATATATTGTTTGTACAGGGTGGTATTTTTGTCACTTTTACTGTATTTAAGTCACCTTAAGGCTTTTATGTAATAATTTTGTTTGGTATTTATGTCACTTTTTTACTTTTATGTCACTTTATGTTAAAAGTGACATAAATAAAATTGTATTTGTCACTTTTAAGTATTTATGTCACTTTTAAGACTTTGATGTTATAATTTTGTTTGTTATTTATGTCACTTTTCTACTTTTATGTCACTTTATGTTAAAAGTGACATAAATAAAATGGTATTTATGTCACTTTTAAGTATTTATGTCACTTTTAAGACTTTGATGTAATAATTTTGTTTGGTATTTATGTCACTTTTCTACTTTTATGTCACTTTAGGTTAAAAGTGACATAAATAAAATGGTATTTATGTCACTTTTAAGTATTTATGTCACTTTTTATTAACAAATGTGTTGGTTTTATGAAACATTTATGTCACTTTTTCGAAAACATTTATATCACTTTTAAAACATTTATGTCGCCTCTATTTATGTCACTTTCTACTGGAAAAAAAAAGTGACATAAATACCTATTTATGTCACTTTTTAAGTGACATAAATAGCCTTTTTCCTTGTAGTGCCACTTGAAGGAAAACGTTTACTGAACACATTAAGGATACGTTTGGCACAAATCTCATTAATGCTACAAGTCTTGGATAAACATGAACTATCGACTCCTTTATGTACTTAAACCCAAGCTCATGAGTTCTTTCACAACTCCAACATATGGAAAGACATACGTAATATATTATACTGCTTGAAAACATACCCAGAGCTTCTATTCTCTAAAGTCTATTATAGGATTATAATCTAATTCTATCATAAGTTCCTTAATCAAAACAAATAAAATAAACGATTCAATTACAAAACTACGATATAAACATCTATATGCACCTTCTAAGTGAACTCCTGACATCTAGCGATCACTTCCCTGATTCCTCTCCGGCATTAACACTTGAAATGGTATTTGAATAACCACACATATTCAATTTGTTTAAGCTAACGCTTAGTGAATGAAACAACAATGCACATGAATGATAAACATGCTCACATTCACATCTCTACATTTAATACTAGTCTTCGGAGACTCACATATATGTTCTATACTCCTAATCCGCGACTCCTCGCTAATAAGTCGATGTAAAAAGGTAAGACCCACGATTCTTTTCTTCAATCGTGTAACCTTAATGCCTATATCGGCTCCACAAGATGGCTTGGTACTACGTGCTCCTTTGACCCAAATAAGAACTCAACATGCTCAATTTACATATCACCATGCTCTCGGTAATTAAAACATTTCACCATGCTATTGGGCCTACTTATCAATATAATCACCCAATATGAACTACACAATATATCTATAAACTAACATATGCTTTTCATATCAAACATGAATACATGTCAAGAAATCATTCCAAAAACATAGTTGGATTACTCACCTTCGATTTACGTTCCTAAGATACGATCCACAGAAAACCCAAGCACAATGAACGTGCAGAAGTCCTGCTAGTATAATCTTATCGATCAAAAATCCATTTATCAACTTTAATAAAAAAATTCTAGAAAATAACTTTTCAGAAAACTAACCCAAACAGGCCCTAGTGGGTATCAAAACGAATCTCTTACCTCGAGGAGTTGGAATATGAAATCTAGGAGAAAACAGACGGACGAAAGATCATCGTTTGGCGTCGGAAAGCTCTAAGCAACTAAATCTCCCTTTTTAGCCTCCTCTTGAATTTTAGGTTAGAAGTTATAAAATTATGAAAGTCATCTCTATCTATATATAGGCAACACTTTTGAAAATTGTGTTTACCTCCCCACGCATTCCCAAAACTCCTAATTAGTCTCTGCAACCTTCTACACAGTTAATTCATAGCTTCACAAGTGAAACCTCAAAATTATAAATTTTTTCGAATAAGTTCCATTTGGTTGCTAAAACACAAGTTTTTACATAACTTTTACGAAGTTGCTAATTAGCCGACCAAATTAGTATGTGTTAATTCGTCCTCACCAGGATGCTAAAATTAACAACAAAAATAAATTCTAAACCAAAAAATAATACAGCTAATGAAATACACAGGTAAACATTTATTTTTTGATAACATTTAAGGTATTCCGCAATGACCATCTCATACTCGGAGAGACATAACAACATCACAACACTCAATCTACACAGTCTCAAAGGGTTCTCTAACACAGACACCCAAATCAACTCGTGAGTCAAAACTCACCCTCACATGTGTCATAAGACACAACATATCACATTATCATACATGACAATGTAAATGAAATACAATAACACTAAGGAGTAATGGGAAGGGAGTTAGAGGAATGGTTCGTTGGCTACTGGTGGGAAGTTGGGACTGAAGATAGCCGGAGGATCACTGTAAAACACTGTGCCAAGGCCAGGTACTGCCAGGTACTGCCAGTGTACCGTCAGAGGAGCAATGGTTGATGAAGTAGTCTATGGAAATCTCTGACGAGTGAGTCTTGGCCAATTGTCTCACCTCTTTGCACCGAATTTGTGGAGGAAGAGCCTCCAAGAAAGACTTCTTAGCTTTGAATGATGTTGCCAGAGTAGTTTTAGGGGCCATTGAAGTGGGTGGTTACGATGGCGGTTTGTTCACCAGAAAAGATGGAGTTCCTATAGAGAGAGACTCTGAGTTGTTGGTTTTAGAGAGAGAAAGGAAGACGAAGAAGATTTGGGAAAGTGAAGAGATTTTTGAAAATCCCTTCATTTTATACGTTTAGCATTAAATGGTGAGTGACAGGTGAGATTCTGACAACCTCTGCATGCTGGGCACGTGCCAGTTTTAAATTCAAAATGTCACATCAATCAAGGGCAGGATGATTGACATGACCTTTTAGGGGGTAATTGTTTGCACCCAAAATACCGTCAAAGGTTTTTGAGCCCGAGTGAGTTATTGGAATGGGCCTGGAGATGATTGGCCCTGCCGTTGTCCTGGAATGACCGACCCAAGACTGCGAAGAGTAATCGGGGCTCAAGAGGGAGACATCACGAGGTTTGGAAAGGCAAGGCATTGGCCTTTGCCTAGTTGAGCCCGGTAGGTGATGTGGGTTGGATGCTTAATAATTGGGCACCATACTTGAAATAAGCGAGCAGTGGCGAGTGTTGGAGTCCGATTGGTTGAGTTAGCATGAATAACGTCCATCGGGCATCCATGAGAGGAATGCTTGGCAAGGGGGATGGATGAGCCCGATGGATAGAAGTATATGTTTTGCCCTGATCGGGATCGTGCGCGTCAGAGATGGAACAACTAGTTGGGAGACAGTCCGATCCCTTTGATAGGGCGGTGCCATGTTGGCCTGATGAATTAGTTAGGCGATTCTATTAGTCATAATGATGTCACCTTAAAATTTAGGAAGCAGAGTCCGTCTAGGAAAGGTTTGGTCGCATACTGCTGGAGATGAGGGGATTATCCCAAGAATATTGGGATTGAATCAATCAAGATTGAGATAAGGAAAGAGTTAGAAGTAAGGAAGGATTCTGCAAGCTATACCTTGCTTGGAGCATAAGTCAAGGAGTTCGTGCCGTATCAGGACTAGTGAAGGTCGCTATAAATGCAAAGACAGGCCAACCATGCAACGGACTCCGCGCCATCCTCGAAAACAACACTCAAATAGCACTCTTATAGCATTCAACCCTGCGTTTCTTCCTGTGATTCTACGTTCATAGCAAATAGGTCTATGCCTATTGCTTTCTTCTTATTGTTTTCAATCTTTTGAGCAATTAGAGCCTGTTCTGATTCTGTTATTTTGTTTTATTATTATTTTCCAAACATTTAATAAGATATCTTCGTATGTTATTGATTGTTTGTGATTGTTTATATAGTAAACTCTTACACTAATTGGCTTGTGCGCTTTAGTACTGCCATAGAATCTTTGGTGAGGGTACTTTTCTACTCACCATACACAATCACCCTGTTAGAAGTCAGATCACCAAGCCCTGTGTATCACTCACACAAGCGATATAGGAAATTAGTTTGCACACACCGAGCCCGTTTGGCTCTGGCATGCCCGCGCAAAACTACATAGCAAACAAAGTTTAATTTAAGAACAGAGAGATTCTCGCATAATAAAAAGACATCTATCAAACACTTGCATATATAAAAACAAGTCTCTTATAGACCACATAACAAAAATTCTTTCTAAATAGCACCTCAATTTTAGCACAAAGACCTCCACTTCAATTCTAAAAGTAGTTATTTGGAAAGTCAAAGAATTAGTTATATAGTTCGTAAGTGAACTAGTTCTAAAAATTGAAGTGTTTGATAAATGTCTAAATCTTTTGTATAGGAGCATGTATCTAGTCTAATCTCTTTCTTAAAGCTAGTTAGTTGTCAATCTAACATAACATTGATTCTCGTTAAAAGATAAAATGAGACTAGAAGTAAAGCAAATATTATTTTAAGGTCCTAGTTGGAGATGCTAAAAAATAGTATTAAGTTTAGACTTAGGTTGACTTTTATCTGATTTTGCAAAGTAGCGGAGGACCTAGCTAGAAACAATAAAAAACATTGGATTTTTGCTTGTACCTCCTTAATTTGAGGGATTTCTTGCTAAAAATCCCTTATTCTATTGCTAGTATTCAAAATGTTATTCTACACATGCCAAACAAGGGAGAATCTACACATGCCAAACATGGGGAAAAAATGGGAAACGTATATTATATAGATGAGAGTAATAATATATTTTCCAACATTGTATTTGTATCCCAAATTTGGTTCGCATCACATGTGTCACGCCCTGATGATGTATAAATAGGGAAAACATTTAATTTCATTTATGGACCCGCAGGTCGCGACAGTTTGAAGGATCAATTTCGTCCCAAACGTCAAACAATATAAGAGTAAGAGCAATCAAGACTTATAAAAATTTTCAAAGATAATGCTTATTACATCACGTAGGAATCTTAAGGCACAAACTGCGCGCCTTGCAAAACATATTAATATCTATTCCATCAACCCATATTACAAAAGTTCAGTTAATGATTAAAAACAGAATTAAATCAGTTATCTCTACGAGTTGTTGTTCTCAATTCGTATAGTCGTATTGTTCATATTGATCATAACATGAAAAGCCTAGACATAAATGTCCAAGATACATCAACACTGTCAGCTTTAAGAAGCTGGTGAGTATAAAAAAATATATGCTTGTCATGTAAAACATACTTTTTACGTTTCACAGGTTTATTATTCAACATGTTAGAAATACATGAGTGAATTCATATTTAAAAAGAAACAAAAAGACAATATAATAATATTCAATTAATATAACATGTGACCGTGCATCAAATAATGCAGCCCACTCATCTCACTGACCCTTTCACCTTGACTACAAAACCCAATGCAAATGGTTCCCCTGAACCACCGGCCCACGGCCGCTAGGTTTAGAATGTCTGTCGATATGTCTACTGTATCTGAATCGTCTTGGATGTACCTAGACATTCAAAGTTATAAGAACCTGATCGGTCTACCGTATTCAAGTAGGCCTGGACACGATCTGACTGGTTTGTCGTAGCCGAGTCGACCTGGGCTCAATACCTCTTAATTAACTTGACACATCCGAGTCAACCTGGGATAATTAAGGCTATAACACAACACTGATTGGCCTGCCGTATTCGAGTCGACCAAGGCTCAATCACTCTGAATTAACCTGTCGTATCTGAGCCGGCCTGGGATAATTAGGGTCACAATTCATATAACACATTCTCTTAACTCTTCTCAACTCACCAACACATACTATGCATGTCGACTCGACTCTAACATGTATGTCCCATGTCATATGCGGGCAATACATAATTACTGGGAAGTAACAACAAACGAGCGTATGAGAAATCAAGTTTTTTTTAACTTCATCTTAACATATTTCCCAAATAGTGCCTTAAAAACCTTTAAAATTTCTTCCAAACAGTTCCTTATACAAAATAGACAGAAACTAGAAAAAATGCACAGTCGCTCGCGCGGGCCGCGCACGATACACGTATTTTTCAAATTCTCTTTAAAAATTCCTAAATAGTGAAATTTTACATAGGCCACTCGCGCGAGTCGCGCTCACGCAGGTCGTGCGCGCGAAACATTACAGAGTCGTCTTCTTCCTTAGTTTTCTCCCCTATATTAGTTTTTGGACTGGTCTGTGACCCATTTTAAATTCGAATGCAAACAAGACATATAATATATGGTTCTCTTCATTTTTCCACAAGGATTGTGAATACTCGATCAGATTTTACTAATTTAAAACGTAGCTCTTAGATTTCACGTAAAACCGAGAGGTGACGAAATTTCATTTGTAATATACTTTCTAGTACGAATGAATTAAGCTCTAATACTTTAAAAGTGGCATCTATGGACTATAATCTTTCATTATTATCTATCAAAACTCATTTTGGTTAAGTTTTGAATGTCATCATTTTTTAAGCTTCAAGCTTCAATAAAAATCAACAATGGCAATTCCAAATTAAACTAATACAAACAGCAACTAAAGCATAATTTACATTCTAAGTGAGTTAATAATACTCACTGTGATTAGAGATTGAAGGTTTGCTAAGAAAGAATTCTAAAATAAGAAAACTCAAATAAAGCTTTAGCTATGGTGATGAAGCTCTCTCTATCTCTCTCTCTCTCTCTCTCTCTGTATTTTGTTTGCAAAATGCAGATTGTGTGAGTGTTGAGAGTATACTGTAAAAATTCTACTTGGAGCCTAAGTTCCTCCTTGTATACTCAACAAATAGATTTTAATTATCAAATATACATATATACATATCATACACAGCACCCATATATGTATATAGTCTAATGTAAATAGATATAGGACTAGCTTAGGGGTTGCTAGCAATTTATAGGGGTTACATTAGAGGTGTTTGGCAAATTCAACTTATGGCACAAAGTTAACTCACACACTTATAGGCATTGCCAAACAAGGCACAAGCAAGTTGTGCGGGAATCTTTAATGGTGTTTGAAAAAATAGCTTATGTCACAAAATGAACACATAGACTAGTAGCACACCCAAACAAGCCTAACAAATGATTGCTTACATTTAATGTTTTAAAAGCAAATGTCAATTTGGATTTGATGGAGAATCTCAATATCTGTGAAAGTCCATACACGATGCGGATAGTTTTTGTTCAGAAATTGGTATTTTTGCGGCGCAGTGATCACCAAAAAAATATAGAAAATTTGTATTAACGTCAGGAATAATATTTCGGTTGTATAAAAATACAGTTTGAATTAAAAGTAAATATTTTCATCGTCTGGAAAATACAGATTATCTCAGTAGCAAGTATCCTTGGAATGCGGTTAGAAACCACAACAGGTATTCCTAAATTATAAAAATTACAGTTTGACTCCACACAAAATATTTCTATTAAATAAAACAAGTAATAGGAACAAAATATTTAAGTTATATTTAACAATTAAATGAAAAATGCAGGTTGTTACAACATGTGCCAGTGTACCTATTTGAAATTTTTTTTTTTGTTGGAGGATGTTGAAGTGATCCTACCATTAGCGAAGGTGGCACCACTACCACATGTTTTGGGAATAACATTTGGAATCAAAATTTAGAAAACATAATATTACAAAGACGTGGGTACTTTTTTGGGTACTTCTACTTGTTAATTGGTTCACATGTATAAATATGTCCACCTGTCCTCCCGACTCACCCGTAACCTTATTTTTATTTTTAAACAATATGTGTGGAGTCATGGGTCTTGGGGGTGAAAATCCGATGGTTTCGGGTGGAGTCACGGGTCTAGGGGGGTGGAAACCCGATTCACGCGACCCGACCCAAAACACACTCAAATTTAAAAAAAAAAAAAAAACATTTATGTAATATGCTTATATCAGTATATGCATTTTGTATTATATAGTCTTTAATATAAATATATATAATATGCTTATATCAGTATATGTATTTTGTATGATATAGTCCTTAAAAATATATATAAATGTATATGTTATATATATATATATATATGTTACATTCTTATATCAATAAAATATATATGTTACTGTTGGAGATATAAAAATAGCCTAGTGCTAATGCCAAAGCAGAAAGTGTTGCTAAATTGTCGCTAAAACTTTTAGCGATAAAAGTTTTAGCAACACTTAGTAACTGGCGCTAAAATTTTTTGTGACACTTTCTGCTTTGGCATTAGCAACTTTTTTGCTTTGGTATTAGCATCACCCTAAAAATGTTAAAAACATCAAACTCGCACATGACTATTTTTTTATTTTTTATTTGGTCAGAACATTGGTTAGCACATGACTATGTAGACAAAGCCATTCAAAGCAAAAATAACCAAATAAAATGTTGACAAATAAATTGTATAAAGTAAATGTTTGATTGAAACAAATGAGATAGTCGGGTTTCACCCGAATCACCCGACCACTCGATGAGACAGGTGCACCCGATAAAACGAGTGGACGACGGGTGGCAGGAGGGCAAACCCGACTATGTTCGGATGGATGAGCGGATGAGGGCCAAATCCGACTCACCCGACTCGTGAGCACCCCTAGAGGCGGATCCCAAAGAGCGTCAAAGACCCCCCCTAATTTTTGAAATTCTTTTTTTGCACCAAATCAAAATAAAAATGTACATTTAAGGCCCCCAACAATTTAAGAAAAGCCCCCTATTTTTTCAATATTTGAATTTTTGTGCTAGTTTTTGTGAAGTTTGTAATTTCAAGCCCACCCTCTTAAAAAAAAAATGCATACTAGAATTAGATTATAATTTAAATATTGCTATACTAATTGCAATTCAACCCCTTCAAAACAATGAGCCAAATTATAAATTCCAAATAAATAGCAACTGAACTAATATTAATATTAATGCAATTGTAATTCAACTCACCCTATGGTCAAATATATTTTCTTCTCACTTCTTAATTTATCCTAATTCAAATTGATGTAATATCACTACGAGCTTCACCGAATTTTTTACACAAAAAATGATTATAAATAGAACAAAAGATCGCCTCGAGAGCCAAACCCCCATAAACTTTCTCCCACGAGCCACTTCTAGGTTCTGTCCCTGCCCCAAATAGAGAAACTTAATTAAATAATATGTAATATGATTATTTGATCATCTAACATATATCTCAAATAGAGGATAAAAAAATAAATTAGTTATAAGTACTTTTTTTTTTCCTCTCAACTTATTTATTCAAATATGATGGAGCAAATATGATGGAGCAAACTTAATTTTCTTTTCTTTTCTCTCCTTCTAGTTCAAAGAAAGTGTAAAACAAAGTTGGTGAAAATATTTTCCGCAAGAATCCCGTGTGGATAGAATGCATAAGGCAACCTCGACACACACTCTCTGTCCCCCTCCATAATCTGAGCCACCAACAATTGTGTTCTTGAATAGTTGTGTGTGTGTGTGCGGTGGTGGTGGTGGTGGTGGACCTGGTGGTGGTGGGGTTGTTTGGTTTGGAGGTTGTTTTTCTTTGTACTCGAAGCGCGTCGTGTCGCTGGGTGCATTGGGAAAGCGCGGAGAAAGCTGGATGAAATGAAATGAAAGGGGGGCATTGGTCCATGTGTACGTTGAATCCCTAAGATCACCGCGTTATCTGAACCACTCTCTACATACAGATACAAAAGTACACTCTGCTCTCATTATATACATACATATAAACTGGCCGAGTGAGAGTGAGATTTGACAGATTGTTAGAGTATATATATAGGACGAGAGATTATTATTTATTACAGTTGTCTCTGCCACGAAAGGCATGCCGCCGTAAAGAAATACATCCTCACCCTCTCTCTCTCTCTCTCTCTACCCATACTTAGATTCGGTGCCCTCTCTCTCTCTCTCATACACACACAACACAGAGTTTAGGTTCTGTTTGTCAGAGTCAGGCTATATTTGGTTCGTGAATTTTTGTAAAGAAAAGGAAAATTAGTTCGTCATATTTGGTTCGCTGGATGCAAAATGGCTTTCAAAATGTCATTTCCCTCCCAAAGGCTCAAACAACGCCATTTTCCACCAAAATGTTTTATGTGTATCGTTTACCCCTCAAAACGGTTTTATAATAACCCGTTTACTTATCTACATCACTGCACGTACCACAAAACCTATATATCATCTTAGCAGAAGTTTATTTCAGAAAAAAAAAAAAAAATTCTTAGCAGAAGTTTAAAAGATCAGTTTTGCTCACACCATGACTCCAATTTTGACACATGTCTCACTAACATACCCAAGCTTAAATTGTGGGATCCATGACTTTACTCCATTACCCACTCCCAATTTTACCTTTTTTACCACTAACTTAGCATAAGTCAGTAGCTCCCCAATTCCCACTTTGTCTCCGTCACGAGCCCATTAACCTCTAAATCTAATTTAGTAACGGGTAAATTACCTTTTTACCCCTTGTTGTTTGCCTTTGTGGTACTTTATCTTCCTGTATTTTAAAATATAATACATAACTTCCTGTGGTTTGCCTCTGTGGCACTTTACTCCCTGTAGTTTAGAATGTAACACAATAATCCCCTTGTAGTTTTCCTTTATAGCACTTTACCCCCCTATAGCCAAAACAAATTGTTTAAATGACCAAAATGACTTCTTTTTCTTCATCACTTAAATATAAATGATACACATACAGATGATTGAAAAATCCAGAGTAGTGAGGTCAATTGAAAAAACTAGAGTAGTGATTGTACTAAAAATTTTAGTCTATTGAATTTGCAGTTATAAAAACAATATTTCAAAGAATACAGTAATTTTTCCTTTTTAATTTGAATTTTGAATAAATTTTTGGCTACTATTCCAACAAAGTAATACTACCTCCGTCCCATTTTATGTGTCCATCTTGGGGAATCCAACTATTTAAAGGGACAAAAGAATCTACACCTACTTTCCACAATTGCCCATAATCATTGCACTTTCTATTTTTATTTTGTTTTGGTGTTGATTGCAAAGAAGGGTAGTTGGGGAAACTAAGTAAAATTTATATACTAATTTAGGAAAGTGCACAACAATTTTGGGATATCCCAAAAAGGAAAGATGGACACATAGAATGGGACGGAGGGAGTATATTATACATGGGCGAGACTCTTATTTTCTCTCTCTAGAACTATCTTGGTTTTCATTGACCTCACTGATCTGGTTTTTTCAATCATCTGTGTGTATAACATGTATATTATAATGATAAAGAAGAAGATGTCATTTTGGTCATTTAAGCAATTTATTTTGGCTATAGGAGGATAAAGTGCCACAAAGGAAAACCACAAGGGGGTTATGTGTTACATTCCAAACTACAGGGGAGTAAAGTGCCACAGAGGCAAACCACATGGAGGTTATATGTTATATTTTAAACTACAAGGGGTAAAGTGTCACAGGGGCAATCCACAATGGGGTAAAAGGTAATTTACCCTTTACTAAATTATAATATATATTTTTTTGGTGAGATCCTTCTAAATCGGGTAATACAAGCAAAAAACCAAAGTTTTTGGCTTTTTTTTTTTTTTTTTCAGTTAAAGCTCTTTTCTACTTTTTATTTTTAGGGTTAATTGCAAAAACACCCCCTCAACTATGACCCGTTTTTGAGTACATCCCCTGATTTAAAAAAGTGAACAACTTCACCCCCTCAACTATCAAAAATTATTTAGTCTCAAACGCCGTTAACAGAAGTAATGAAATGACGCATATACCCTTGGTCTGAATTGCAAAAACACCCCCTCAACTATGACCCATTTTCGAGTACACCCCCTGATCTAAAAAAAGTGAATAACTTCACCCCATTCCCCTCTCTCTCTCTCTCTCTCTCTCTCTCTCTCTCTCTCTCTGCAACTTCTCTCTCTAAATTATAAGGTCCCAATTTAAAAAAAAAACTGTGTAATATGTTGGTCCAAAAAATCAACCCCACAATTTAGAGAAAATAACTACATATAAAACATTGGTCCAACTGTAATCCAACACACCCTTAACATTTGTCCCAACTCATTTACATCTCATCTCTTAGTTTAGTCTACACAAATTGTTTTACCATCATGCCAAACTTAACAAATTTCAATCAACTATCAACCCTTATTACTGTTAGGCTTTATTTGGTTCATGGATTTAGTGAGGGAGAGAAAAGAAGAAATGAAATCGAAAAAGAAAATTAATTCTCAGGTATTTTCCCTTCTATTTCATCCATGATTAATAATATCGAAAACTAATAATATTTAAAATATGAGTAATGCTGTGCTTATCAAATTTTGTATCCTAGGTGGTTCTCAAACACGTGGTAGTAGGCCCACCTGATTTTGATTGGAGGATGCTGAAGTCGTTCCACCATTATTGAAGTTGGTCCTGCCGTCATATGTATTTGGAAACTATTTGAGATACAAAATTCGGGAAGCATAGCATTACTCTTTCCTTGTAATTAAGCCAATGTATTACATATAATAAGGTTTTTTGGGTCTATTTGTAATTAAGCCAATATATTACATATAAGAAGTTTTTTTTTTTTTTTTTTTTCTTCAAATTTTGGGAGAACGAAGTATAATTGGACCAACATCTTACATATAAAATCATTTGCTTTTAGCCTAACTGATATTTTTTGGAGGGCTATATAACAAGTTTACTTATTTTGGGGGGGGGGGGGGGGGGGGCAAAGCTTAATAAAATTTAAAAATTTCCTAAAATACACATGTAAAAGTGTAATTTTTCAAAAGCCAAGGGTCCCCCCCCCCCCCCCCCCCCCCCTACATCAGCCACTAGTCGTGGTGGTGTGGGGCAAGGGAATGAGAGAGAGAGGGAGAGGGGAGAGTGAGAAATCAGGGTAGACTGGGGGGGGGGGGGGCGCAAAGCTTAATAAAATTTAAAAATTTCTTAAAATACACATGTAAAAGTGTAATTTTTCAAAAGCCAAGGGTCCCCCCCCCCCCCCCCCCCCCCCCCCCCTAGTCGTGGTGGTGTGGGGCAAGGGAATGAGAGAGAGAGGGAGAGGGGAGAGTGAGAAATCAGGGTAGACTGTAAAGAGAGATCAAACTCATTTTGGACACAAAGGGTAGAAGTGTCCATTTTTGCTCTCACATGATGGGCACATGCCTATTTTCATTTGCAAACAAACGGAGGGGGTCAATTTGTCGGAAAAAAAAGTTAAGGTTGAAAACGGGTCATAGTTGAGGGGGTGTTTTCGAAATTAACCCTTATTTTTATTTTTTATTTTTTATTACTAATCAGAGTCCTTCGCCACTTTGTTCCTTGTTTTCAATCATTTTTAACATTTGAGAGTTAGAAATGTCGTGTCATCATTAGTGTTTTTTAAACTTTAAAGTCACATACATAACTTCGCTATCAAAGATAAATTATTCCATAACTTCCAATTTGTAAACTCGTTTTTCATAAAATTAATATTTTTGTAATCTAAAATCAAGATTTTTAAAACAAAATTTATATGTGACGAAATAATAAAGGAAACAAAAAAAAAATTATATTTTTTCAGGTGGTTGTTCAGCATAAAATAGATAGTTATATCATATATGTTTATAAACATCTTAAGTGGGAGGTGGAGGGTCCAATTCCCCTCGTGGGGAATTGTTTGGGGATTATTTTCCTTTCAGCCATCTATGAGAGGAAGTCCCTTTGAAGTGCGCTCGTGGCCCCCGTGACAGTTTGAAGAATGTGTGTGTGGCACCTACGGGTGTTTTGACCATCAGCAAATAAAAAAAAAAAGATAACTATTTGTTTAAATCTCAACTTTAGATGACCATAACTTTTTCATTTTTTTAAAAGTATTTTTGAGTGTTTTTTTTTATTCCATTTGGCAGCAACATGCTTAACTGCGGAGTTCTTTTTGCGTTTAGCTCCCTCATGTTTTTAAAAGGTCTTGTTGCGTATAGAGGGTCGATGTGGGACAAGTACCCATACATCACCTCACCTCACCTCACCTCATTCATCTTGGCCTACCTGTATAAGGAATCTTGACTCTTGGTTATCACAATCCACCATCCTTAAGGGCTACATGTCCTTATTGGGAACTGCCCCACACTTATGGCTATGTTTCAGCTCTGATACCATTTGTAACTACCCATCCTCCCATTTAGCAACAAAATTGTTCGCTTTGAGCCTAAACACAAAGGACTTCCCAAGGGCAAGGGGTCACCCATCCTAGAACTGTTGTGACATTAGCACGCTTAACAGCGGTGTTTCTTTTGTGTTTAACTACTTCACAATTTTTTAAAAGGCCTAGTGGCAACAGCACACTTAGCTGCGACGTTTCTTTTGTTTTTAACTACTTCACGATTTTTAAAAGGCTTGTAGCATATAGAGGAACGATTAAGCCTTATAATCTAGTTCAGGTTCATCGACCTAAATGATGTGAGACAAGTACTCTCACCTCACCTTACCTCAGCTATCTTGGTAAGCTTAAATTAATTCTCCACTTCTACTAAATATATGAGATATATATAGAGGATATCTTTAGTTATTAAGCTAAAATACTAGAAAGACATTTTAATAGAACTGTTTAGACAAGAATCTCCCATCAAACAAGTTCCCAACATTGGAGTTATAACTAAAACACCCTTTGTTTTTATAACAAATTTATATTTATATAATATAATAATAAAATCCTTTGTACTTACAATCCTTCCCTTCTTTCTGTAACGATCCATCCGTTTACCAACAATATTGTCCACTTTGGGCCTAAACACAAAGGACTTCCCAAGGGGTCACCTATCCTAGTACTATTGTGGCACACAATGAATATGTCAAAATCAAGTATTTTTATCAACTCTATTAAAAATATAGTATTGTAAAGTAGGGTGTCGAGTCCACAGGGATTGATACAAGAACAACGTTTGGGAAGTTTAAAAACAAATTATACTGCTAAAAGGAAGAAATAAGAAAGGGTGATAAAAAGGAAAAAAATGACTTTACCTCTTTTGAGGTTTTTAGAGGATAAAAGGAAAACTAATCTAAAAAGCAATAGGCTGGAATCATTCTTCCCCATCCTGAGTCACAAAGATGAAATGGACTAATGTTTCAAGCACACTCTAAGGTAACATCTCATTGTGGCATTTTATCAAACACAGGGAGTATATCTATGTGTTAGATGAAAGGAGCTTTGAGATTTCTATAGAAACGGATTTGAAGCTAACGTTTGACTATCAATGATGCATGACATATAAGATGAAGCCTCCATAGCTTTTAATCTGAATGATTTGTTCACCCTACACTAACTAATCTGCTTAATGGACAAATCACCTATGAAGCCTTCCAATGGTAGTATTTAAAACCCAGAGTTTGAACAATCAAAGATGCTTGACATTAAAGATGAAGACTCCAAGTTTTAAATCCCACACACAACAATTATCAAACACATGGAGTGCAAAACACAAGATTACATAATATTCCTTATGTAGTACATAAGGTAGGATTCAAAGTCTAAGTTTTGACAATCAAAGATGCAAGGAAAATAAGATGAAGCCCCTAGTTTTGTATCTTACACAAATGAACCCTTAGAAATGCTACAACATTAAATCCCCGAGTTCATGATCCACAACCAAAGTACATCTAACTAATAATAGAAAAAAAATAACAATATCATCAAAGAAAAAAAGATAAAAAAAAATATACTAAGCTATTAAAACTTCAATGAAATCTTCAAGTTTACAATAATGAAGAGAAAATGGAAGGGAACCCAAGGGGGCTTCCCAAATTGAGAAAAAAATAATAGATCGCCTAAAATAAAACTATCGCCAACTATATATACAACCCATACAAATGGAAAACTTGTAAATAAAAGAGGAAAAATCAACAGCAGGGGCGGATCGATCCGCGACTTAGAGCCAGATCAATCCGTCGCTTAGAGCTGGATCGATTTGTCATTCATCTGGGCAGTTGGAATACATGTTTAGGTTTGAGAATCGATTCTCCCTTTTAGGCCGGATCGATCCGATATTGATGTTTTGGGCAGTAGCTTCATCCAAATGCGCGGATCGATCCGTGTTGAAGAGGCGAATCTATCCACCTTTGCTGAATTTATTTTCTTCCCTTTTCATGAGGTAAAAAACTAAACGGTATTGGTTCTCACTTTAAACAAGTTCCCAAATCCTACAAGAAAGAGATTTTTATTAGCAACAAGTGAACAATAAATAAGATTAATAAAAGTACAAGGGTAATGCTATGTGCACATATAATGTGCACATAAAGTTCTGGGCCATTCATTTCGATGGAACGCGTGCCTGCATACATGGGACCAACTGAAGTGAATGGCCCAGATCTTTATGTGCACACTTTATGTGCGCATTTTATGTGCATCAATCATTACTCAAAGTACAATTTATCCATTAAATCTCCCAATTTAGGTGATAATTTGTATCCAATAAGAGTAAAATCATAAAGTCAAGAGTGTAAAATTGAACATGAATCACCCCCCAACTAGCATGTTGCTAGTTTCATAGCAACAAAGCGGAAGACTAAGAGATTCAAGAATAACCTTGCGCACCAAATTTATTTAAAATGAAAGATATACTATTTTCGTGGGGAACATGATTGTATTGAGCATATGCAACAAGCCGTTAAACCTCTAGGTAACCCGTAGAGGTGGAGTGTTATCTCCAGAGGGTTCTCAGATTGATGCCCACAAACATTTTGTTTCCTCATAATAGACGCCTACTATTCAAGTGCACAGCACTCAACATAGACAATGATTGTTAATGGATTTTAACAACGTGACAATATCCAAAAAGTTCTCAAACTATCAAGGTTATTAGATAAACTTCATTAAGCTCAATCTTGGATGTGTGTGTGGTGTGAAGTGCATAACTACAAACTATAAAGAAGATGGCAATGCTTCCATAATTCGATTCAAAACACGTTTCAACTCAATCCTCACCGGTATTACACTCTAAAAATGAGCACTCCGAATTGGGTAATACATTTGTGACATGTAGGCATAGAGAATAAAGGAAATGGATACCAAAGCTATATGCACATGTCAATGATGAAAAATGTAAGCATGAAAAATGAGTAAAAATTAATCTCATAAAAGATACCATTCACTAGAGGATGTGAAATAACTCAAACTACTTATCATGATCGTCTCAAATTCTGAATCACAAAACTTGAGGATCAATTAGGACCTTGAGGTGGTTGTAAAGTGGGAAAGGGTTATGAGGTGAAGGACAAGGGGAAAGTAAGTGAAGTGTTTGGGCACAAACTTGGGATTCATTGGAATGCATGGATACAAATGACTATAAGAGATGAATCATCCACAAATATTTCTTTGAAGCTCAAAAAGAGAAGTACAATTGACGATAAAGTTCATTTTCTGTCTTTTCTTTTTCTTTTTATGTTTTGATTTATTCTTATTCATCATTTTTTAAATATTTTTTTAGAACTTCTTTTTCTTTTCTTTTTTGTTTGTACTCTAACAACAACACGATTCAATCTCTTTTACAACCTTATAAGCACGATCTCATGCAAAGACATCTCAAAAATGTAATTCAAATGCGGATATGAAAGGTGTATGGTTAAGTGAAGGAAGGGTATGCGTGGTTGGGGCTAGAAATGGTGAAAAGAAGGATCTAAAATCATTTCCTCGGTCAGTGTGATTGTTTGTTTGTCATTATTGTTTGCTCTCCACTACAATGACAAACAAACAAGAGTTTTGCATTCCACAAAAGGATTCCTCTAATGAACAATCAAAGCAAGAAGATCAGATCTACAACTTTAAAATATTTTTCAAAAAGGGAGAATTGAAGTATGTAACACTCAATAATGGAGAAAATGATCTAAAGCTCATAAGGGTAAAGTCTCCACAAATGTTTTAAACGATTTCTGTGTAACAATTGCATTAAACATCATCTTAACACAAGTAGCCTGCAACGTGCTCGATAATCCAAGACTTGAAATTCATGAGGTTCACTATAATCAAGATAGTTCTAGAACTAGTGAGATTCAATGTGTGTTACATGCTAAAATCACAAGACATCACAAGACAAGTGTCATTGCTCGGCACTTGAAAATGGGAAACTATACATCAATCATTGGAAACTTTTTTTTTTTTCATCTTTTCTTTTTATTTAAATTCATGCTTGGAGAATTAATGACAAGAAGAAAATGAAACATCAACATGATGGGTGAATATCCCACACCCCCCAACTAGAACATTGCATTGTCTCTAATACAAATGGTTTGAAATAAAGACAAAAATGAGTAGGGATAGAGTGATATCACCAACAAAAGGAGCGATCCCCAATGAGTACAAAGATGATGTTCTTGCACATGAATCACTACCAAGCACATCAAGCAAATAAAAGAAGAAAAAAGAAACACCAAACACAAAAGGAATGAAGATGGAATGATTAGGAAATGATGTAGATGAATTTGAATGTTAGAATATTAATCTACCAATAGCTAAACATGCAAAAGAGAAATAATAGTCCTTTAAAAGAGATGTTCTAGAAAGCTTGGCAAAATAATTAAGCTTTGCATTACTATACTATGGCTCTACTTTGATTAACATGATTTGTCGGGTTACAACTAAATTACATTAACTAAAGTAAGTTAACTAAACTACATGGAAGAACACATCACATTCTCTTGGTACGAGTCAAGCATCTTAACACAAAGTATAATTATCATAATAACAAATAATTGGTAAATTACTGCACTATGGAACACCTTTGATTAGAATGACACATCCACTCTACATTAACTAAGCTACATGGTAGATAAATCAACTTCTCTTAGAATGACTCATGTGCAATAATACACAACTTCTATGAAGCATAACTATGTAATAAATCACGAAAATCAATTATATATGCCAAAATTTTAAAGAACAACAACAAAAATAGATACTATTACTTTTCCCATGCCAGACTAATGTGTCAGAGACATCCTAAATGGAGGTTTAGCGCTTCAAGAGTAGCTAATCCTTCAAAACAAAGATAAAATAAAAAGATTAAATGCAAAAGTGCATAATTAGAAACTAAACAACTTAACATTGTTGCCAATCCTCGGAAATGGCGTCATTTTGATTATGTCACAATCATGTATTTTTATTAACCCTATTAAAAATATAGTATTAGAAAGTAGGGTGTCGAGTCCACAGGGATTGTTACAAGAACAACGTTTGGGAAGTTTAGAACTAATTACAATGATAAAAGGAAGAAATAAGAAAGGATTATAAAAAGGGAAAAATGACTTTGTGTCTTTTGAGGTTTTTAGAGGATAAAAAAGGAAAACTAATCTAAAAAGCAATAGGTTATGATCATTCGCCCCATCTTGGGTCACAATAAGATGAAATGGACTAATGTTTCAAGCACACTCTAAGGTAACATCTCATTGTGGCATATTATCAAACACAAGGAGTGCATCTATGTGTTATATGAAAGGAGCTTTGAGATTTCCATAGAAACGAATTTGAAGCAAACGTTTGACTATCAATGATGCATGACATACAAGAAGAAGCCTCTATGGCTTCTAATTCGAATGATTTGTCCACCCTACACTAACTAATCTACTTGGTGGATAAATCACCTATGAAGCCTTCCACATGTAGTATTTAAAACCCAAGAGTTTGAACAATCAAAGATGCTTGACATTAAAGATGAAGACTCCAAATTTTAAACCCCACACACAACAATTAGCAAACACATGGAGTGAAAAACACAAGGTTACATAATATTCCATATGAAGTACATAAGGTAGGATAAGTCTAAGTTTTGACAATCAAAGATGCAAGGAAAATAAGATGAAGCCCCTAGTTTTGAATCCTACACAAATGAACCCTAGAAATCCTACAACATTAAATCCAAGAGTTCATGATCCACAACCTAAGTAAATCTAACTAATAATAGAAAGTGATGATGCCAAAATTTGGTTAAAGTAAATTAGAGCATATTAAGGAGAGAGAGAGTGAGAGACTGGTTTTTTGCATGTGGTTCGACCCTGTTAATGAAGGAACCTACATCCACGTGTGTGTCTGAGCATTTCCACTATGTGAAATAAAATGGCTACAGGGACCTTGGTGATGCAACAATGGCGACTGGAGCTACCAAGGGCTGACCATCCAGGGTGGTGTTTAAGATTTCTTGGGAGAGGCTAGACGATGTAGTGTATTTCTCTCGTTGAGATATAGATTGGGGATATCCTCTAATGGGGGTGAGTGGTCTCTTTTATAGATACAAGAGACCTACTCATACAAGGAAATATACAGATTAAGAACCAAAGAACTTGGCTCGGCCTCAATTAGCATCCAAATAATCATCGTATACTATGTATGGTTTGACAATTAATATTATGATAGTATATTACATCACATAAGAAATTTTGAAATGGAAGATCTAAAGATAAGATATCATTCATAAGATCTAAGCCAAATATCACACAATGCAAAGTGAAAGATCATACAAACAAACCTAGGAAAAATCGCCTAATCACATATCAAGTAATCAAGTTTTCCTAGTCTAAGGGGACATGAATTGTTCTTGAAACAAATAAATCAAAGAAAACAAGGATGCTTAGCAAGCTAGAATGAAGAATGTTAATCTTTGAGAAGAGAAGATGTCTCAATCCCCGTGACGGATGAGAAAAGAAGACTAGATCGAGGGGGAGTATGAACGTGTGGTCAAATTCATTCCTTATAATCTTCTTAGATTGGGAGTTACAAAAACCCCAAATCTTTGCATGGATGCAATGTATGTATCTAGAATGTGCCGAGGTCGTAGTGTTCTTTGTGTTCATGGATTACTAGAATGACTTAAAAGTCTAGAATGTGTATGAATGAATGAAATCATCATGGCATATGTACAAATGTATTATGAACTACTTCTTAAGACATGAACTAATTTGGAGTGCATGTAAGTATCAAATCAAAGGGAGAAATTAAAAGTGTGCTTGCTGTGAATAGTAGACAGAACAGTAACATGATCTTCTAAAAATTGAAAAGAGGGGTTAGAAATGTTTTCAATGCATGATTTTTTATGGAGATCTCACTTATTGTGTCTAGAACACAAATCAAAAATCCAATCTTTAATAACTATCACAGATTGAGAGAAATCATATAAACAATAGAGATCACTCAGAAACAGAGTCCGTACTGTCGACTGAAATGTTGAAATATCTTAGAAAATGAAAACAAATGATCTAGAGGCCCATTCTATACAGAAATTTCCCTAAGACATTGAAGTTTAAGTGAAAAATAAGTTAGGACTACCCCTTGTGGAAAATTGTTCTGAAAAATAAGTTGAAAGTAAACCAAGCTGCTGTGACAGCAGAGGCAGAATGTCTGGAAGGAATGTTTGGGTCCAAATGGACCATTTTCAAGTATTTTCAAGTCAAACCAAAAATCATGGGTGTTCTCTAATGAGTTAGGAAGACTTTCCAAGTGGCCTTACATCCATACATTGAGTATTGAGTTCTAGAGAAATCTTTGAACTCTGATCACTCACTATTTTGATTCACTGTTTTGAAGATTTTTGGAAAACAAGGTTTATCTCTTGAAATCAAAGTGAGGGTTTTAAGAAGGGGCTTTTGAAATAGAAGTTTTGAAAGCATATTTTCAATACTCAATGAAGGTTATATACACTTAAAATTTCAACATCAAACTCACTTTCTATAGAAAAATAGTAGGAAGAAGCTCCTTTCTCACTTCTAAATCTATCTCTATCTCTCTTTCTCTCTACAACTTTGTCAAGCTTTGCACTTGGCCCCCTCAAAATGAAGGGCAATTGGGGGGGGGGGAGTTATATAGGCTAATTTGGGGTGGTTTTGGAATTTTAGAAGTGTTCCCATTATGGCTCCAAACATCTGAAAACATGGAACTACGTCGTTTTGATTTTTAATTAATCAAAATAGAACCCCAAAAGTAATTGCAAAAACATACTGTTCTGGAGGAGAGTGCCATGGTGGCAGTGGGCCTGTGCCGCGGCGGCAGTGCTCCTCAATCGTTTGGATGATCCTGTTTAGGCCCCCAGAGGTTCTAGTATTCGCGAAAAGGCCTTATTTCGTCCGAAATTCACAGAAAATGCATACGAACTCCAAATTGAGATTGTGATATACCGTTGGATAGGTAATGGAGTCTTTTTTTCATAAAAAATAATTCAGGGTTAGGTCACTTTGAAAAATTTTACGATATTTGTGATAAAAGCCGATTTGATCGCCTTTTTTCGCCTCCAGAAATTCACAATAAGCTCGTTTTAAATCCAAAAATTATGTGCGATATACCGTTGGAAAGCTATTGACCTCTAGTATTCATGAAAAATATTTGACAATTATTATGGTGCTCTGGTTCTAAAGTCAAATTTTGGTCAAACTGGTTAAACTTGGGATTCCCGGAAAGTTCTGGAAACCTCTGGGAGCTCCCAGGAGCTGACGTTTTCGCTCGATTTTATTTTAAAACCCATTTTAATTCTTTCCACGTGATCTAGAATGATCCTGGAAAATTTGGACGATTTTGGTCAAACTTAGTCAAACCTTGGTCAAACCTGGTCAAACCTGGTCAAACTTTGGTCAAATTGGTCAACCGGGACTTTTCGGGAACTTTCGGGTCTTCCGGGGGTCCCTGGGAGCTGACGATTTCATCTGATTTTACTTAAAAACTCATTTTATCACTTTTCTTACAACGTAGCATGTTTCTAGAACTTTTGGTCTGAATCTAGGAGTTTTTTTTGGCTTTTAGGGGTATTTTGGTCATTCTGAGCATTTTTTAGAGATAGAACCAACTTCCAAGGATCCTTTTGAGTCTTTTTTGATCATTGTGAATCACCAAGCTATGGGTCTTCTAAATCTGATAGCCGAAAAAATGGGGTGTCTACAGTTTGCCCCTCTTTGGCATGAACTTGCGAGGCAATGCATGTCGCAAGCGAGTGCCAAAGCTTTGAAGAGACAGGTTTTTTGGAGACTATAGATTTAGGATAAAAAGCGTTGCAAAAGATGCAATGATGCTGAGGCCAGTGCTGGTCGTGCTCTGCGTGAGTTGCCTATGTATCCCAAGGGGAATCAGACCAGGACGTAGTTGGCACAAAGGAGCAAATCACACATGCACAACGAGACAGACAGATGCTATACTACGAGGATGATATGCAATGCATGGATGTGATATGAATTGTGTCACGAGTACTATCATACCTAGTGTTCTAATCCTAGTATGAACTGGTGCTGTGGGGTGTTCCACTTGTGTCGTGCCTGTATTGTGTTCTATAGCGCTTGTGGTCCTAGTACATGTGTTCTGTGTATTTGCCACTCTCACTGGGCTTGGTGATCTACTCTTCGCTACGACTAATAGACTTGTGAGGGATCCCGACCAGGAGGTCTTACCCAAGGAAGAGCGTGGTGCTCAAAGTGATACTGCAGTGCTCAAAAGAACGCTTATGGTGTGTTTGCCACTCCTAGTGGGCTTTGTGATTTGTGTGTGCCACGACCGATGGAGTATGTGTCATGTTACGGCCAATACGTTGTGTTGGGTGAAGTGACTCTCTAGACTTGACTCGTGCTCCCCTTAATCGTGATACTATGGACTTGGTGACTCTCAGAGTCTCAACGGTGCTTCTCAAATTTCAATGATGATCCTCAATTCTCAATGGCGCTTATGTTGTTCCTCAAATCTTTAATGGTGGTTCTTAATGCTTCTTGATTCTCAACGGTGTTCTTTAAATCTTAACGATGCTCCTTGACTTTTCAATGATGCTTTTCAACTCTTCTGATACTCCTCAACAAATCTGATGCTCCTCAACACATCCGATGTTCCTAAACTCTTCAACGATGCTTCTCAACAAATCTGATGCTCCTCAACACATCCGATGTTCCTCAACTCTTCAACGATGCTTCTCAACAAATCTGATGCTCCTAAACACATCTGATGTTCTTCAATTCTTCAATAATGCTCCTTAACACACCCGATGCTCCTCTTCAATAATACTCTCTTCTGATGTTCCTCGATGCTCCAATAATGCTTCTCAACTCTCCTGGTGTTCCTTGATGCATCTGATGCTCCTCCTCGACAATGATCCTCAACACATCTGAAGCTCCTTCACTCTTCAAAGATGCTCCTAAACAAACCTGATGCCCCTCGATACATTTGATGCTCTTCAACAACACACTTGGACTTTGAACCCTAAACACCTTAACAACACATCTTATCAAAACATCTAGACTCTGAGCCCTAAAACACACCTTATCAACACTCCTTATCAACACATCTGGACTCTGAGCCCTAAAACAACACGTCTCATCAACACACCTTATCAACACATCAGCAATAGTTTCTTGGTGTTGGCGATATTTCCTCCGATCATCCACCTTGAGAAACAACTATCGATTTGTAGTTTACAACCACTTACGAGTTTATGCCAATCGTACCTGGGACACTTCTAATGTTGCAACCTTGACTGGTGTAGTAATAATGTTTGGTACTTCTGCTTATATCCAAAGGTGTTTTTTTTATTTTTATTTTATAATTGGGAATCACCTTTAACCCACACATTTGAGACCATCAGGACAAATGGACTTAACAGGAACAACAAGGAAAGTTGGGTTAGTTTGTATGAAACCTCGATCTCTGACACACTTGTGATCAGATTACTACTGACTCAAACAAAGAAGGATTGACTTGGACATGAAATTCTCAAATTGCCACGATCTAATGTGCCTTCATCATGAATGATGTGCCGCTCATCTTTTATGTTCACTCCTCATCTTAATATGACAGCACTTTGCTGATAAATCTGGTTTTTTTTTTAAATTCCTCCCTATTGATCTAATCAATTTTCTACTTCTCCCAGAAAGTGCTTTGAATTAGTGCCTTAGCTTTTAAAATAAAAGATGATCCATTTCAAAAAATTTCAAAACAACTTGGTGACTTGAGAACTCGCCCATGGTGTGAAGGGATTGTGTTAAGCAAACGGAGTTTGCCCCTAGTTTGAGGTGTACGAAGTGGAATTTATAGGCAAATGAGGTAGGTGACCGAAGTTTGCCCCTAATTTGGAATGATGGTTTATTGGAGGTTTTGGGCAAATGAGGTAGGTGACCTAAGTTTGCCCCTTGTAGGAAGGGTAGATAGTAGAATTCAGGCAAACGAGGCGAGTAGCCGAAGTTTTCCCCTAGTGTAGAAGGTGATTTTCTGGCTTGAGGCAAGAACCGTGACTTTAATCTCTCAAATGCTCATAACTTTTTCCTAGGCACTAGTGAGGTGACCTAGCGAGCTCTTTTATCTCTTTTATTATTGCTCACCTTGGATTTAGCTCTAATTTTTGTCTAGGCGTCCTTTCGAATTTGTGACCTAGCGAGCCATCCTTCTTTTCTTTTTGAAAGTCTGCCTACGTACCCCTGAGCGGAGATCAGGTCCAACGTAGTTCGGGCTAGGACCTTTAAAGAAGGGGGGTTAATATTGATGGTGTCGACCGAACCGATGTTGTTTCCTACGTATCCCCGAGTGGGAATCAGGTCGAGCGTAGTTCAAGGCAAGGCTTGAAAGAAGGGGTTTGAGGTATGAGGGTTTTTCAAACCAATCGTCTGAGAAGTTCAAACTTGGGTTACTTATGCTAGCCTTGAAGAGGAGGATTCAGTTTCCATCTCCCTTTTTTTTTTTTTTTTTTTTCTTTTTCTTTTTTTTTTCTTTTTCTTTTTCTTTTTTTCTTTTTCTTTTGTTTTGAGGATTGATCCTTTTCACTTTTGCCTAGCCAGTCAATTTTCCTTTTCACATAGTTGATTCATGTGAGATCTTCTGATCATAGTCTTGAAATTCCAGAATGTGCACGTCAGTTCTCGGGATTTATGTGTGGTTGTTCCGAGCCTTTGAAATGTGATCTAGGCACGTTTTTATGATGTACCTTGAATTGTACAATTCTCTCATTTGTAAAATCATTTTGGCTGGCTAGGGTCAGATCTTGAAAATCAATACCTTTTCAGCTCTAACTTTTCCCTAGGCGCCCTTTCGGGTTTTCAACCTAGCGAGCTTTTTCTTTTTTTTTTTTTTTTTTTTTTTTGGTTTTTGCTGTTATTTTTTTTGAAAGTGGAGATGAAACTCACTGAAATGTTTGGCTACCATCAAGGACCAAGTTCGCACAGGTTCGCATGGCTATCAATTGGGTTGGGTCCAAGGCTTTGAAATGGTAGAAATGGTGGAAAGGGTGTTGGGCAAGCCCCAAATCAGTCTCAAGTATGTCTTTTCAAGATTTGAGCAAAAGCATCTTTAAAATCTTAAAGTAAGACTATTCAATTCCCAGCTCTTCTTTGGGGTCAGCGTGAAATTGACTTTGGCCTGTTTGGGATTCTCCTTTTTTTTTGTTTGATGCAAAAATTTATTAGCAGAGTAATGTCCATGGTAATTTGAAAAGTGATATTTTTCAGTTTAGCGATTCATGCACTTATGAATATACACATCAGATTAGGCAAAATGAGACTTCATTCCATCAGAAGAGAAGGATTACATTACTCGATACAAACTCACAACAACTCGATGACGAACAGACTTGACTAGGGCTGCACAAAAACCTGTTACCTGAAGACCCGAACGAACCCGAACTGATTGGGTCGGGTTGGGTCATGTCTGAAATGAAATGGGTTGGGTCTGGTTCGGGTCTAGCCAGAAGATAAATATTTTGGGCCGAGTCGGGTCGGGTCTGGGTCGGTTCGGGTCTGGTCTAGTCCGGTTAATAGACAAACTATTTTTGCTAATTAATTGTTTATTTTGGTGACAAAGTACTCATTTTTCTTTTCATTATATCCATGAGTATATAAATCATAACCACCTTATTAATTTGAACTTTTATAGGTTGCACATCATTATATCCATGAATATATAAAACATTATATCCACTTTCTAATGGTGGGAATTAATTTTTGGATTAATTTCAAAAACACCCCCTCAACTATGACCCATTTTTGAGTACACCTCCTGATTTAAAAAAGTGAACAACTTCACCCCCTCAACTATCAAAATTGATTTAGTCTCAAACGCCGTTAACGGAAGTAATAAAATGTCGCATATACCCTTGGTCTGAATTGCAAAAACACCCCCTCAACTATGACCCATTTTTGAGTACACCCCCTGATCTAAAAAAAGTGAACAACTTCATCTCATTACATATAAAATATTGGTCCATCTGTAGTCCAACACACCCTAAACATTTGTCCCAACTCATTTTCATCTCATCTCTTAGTTTAGTCCACCCAAATTGTTTTACCATCATACCAAACTTTACAAATTTCAATCAACTATCAACCCTTATTACTGTTAGGCTTTATTTGGTTCATGGATTTAGTGAGGGAGAGAAAAGAAGAAAGGAAATCGCAAAAGAAAATTAATTCTTAGGTATTTTCCCTTGTATTTCATCCATGATTAATAATATCAAAAACTAATAATATTTAAAATATGAGTAATGCTATGCTTATCAAATTTTGTATCCTAAGTGGTTCTTAAACATGCGGTAGTAGGCCCACCTGATTTTGATTGGAGGATGTTAAAGTCGTCCCACCATTATTGAAGGTGGTCCTGCAGTCACATGTATTTGGGAACCATTTGAGATACAAAATTTGGGAAGCATAGCATTACTCTTTCCTTGTAATTAAGCCAATATATTACATATAATAAGGTTTTTTTTTTTTTCAAATTTTGGGAGAATGAAGTATAATTGGGGGGGCAAAGCTTAATAAAATTTAAAAATTTTCTAAAATACACATGTAAAAGTGTAATTTTCCAAAAGCCAGGGGTGACCACTGCCCCCCCCCCCCACTGGTCATGGTGGTGTGGGGCAAGGGAATGAGAGAGAGAGGGAGAGGGAGAGGGAGAGGGAGAGGGGAGAGTGATAAATCAGGGTAGAAAGAGAGAGAGAGAGAGAGATTAAACCCATTTTGGGTATGGGTGGTAGTGATTGGATGGTGTAGTGGTGATTTGGTGATGATTTTGGGTGTGGGTGGTCATTGGGTGATCATTAGATGGTGCAGTGGTGATTGGTGGTGTCCAGTGGTGATTTGGTGATGATTTTGGGTATGGGTGGTAGTGATTGGATGGTGTAGTGGTGATTTGGTGATGATTTTGGGTGTGGATGGTGGTGATTGGGGGTTCAATGGGTGGGACAATGGTAGTGACTGGATGGTGTGGTGGTCATTGGGTGATCATTGGATGTTGTAGTGGTGATTGGTGGTGTTCGGTAGTGGCTGGTGGTTGTTGTGGTAGTGTGGGGCAGGGGAATAAGAGAGAGAGGGAGAGAGTGGAGAGTAAGAAATTAGGGTAGAGAGAGAGAAAGAGAGATCATACCCATTTTGGGCACAAAGGGTAAATGTGTCCACTTTTATTCTCACGAGATGGGCACATGCCCATTTTCTATTGCAGACAAACGGAGGCGGTCAATTTGTCATGTAAAACAAATTGAGGGGGTCAATTTGTCAGAAAAAAATAGTTGAGGGGGTGTTTTTGGAGGGGTATTATCATCACAATGAACCAAAATTTTTGAAATCTGTTAGTGTTTTAGACGGCAGGCTAACGGGAAGGGGCAATGTGTCAAGTACAAATACTTAAGGGGGTCTACCCGTTGGGTAAAATAGTTTAGGGGGGCGAGTCAAAAACGGGTCATAGTTGAGGGGGTGTTTTTGAAATTAACCCTTAATTTTTATGACTCTCCACCCTTATCAATCTTTTTAATGGATATATTATACATAGAAGAATAGGTATCCACTACTGAATATAAATATAAATAAAATAAAATATAAGAAAAAAAAAATTTTTAAAAAGGAAAAAAAAAGCTGGGTTGTGGCCCAGACCAGACCAGACCCGACCCGACCCGAACCAAAGTTACTGGGTTGGGTCGGGTCGGTCCAGGTCCAAACCTCATCGGTTCGGGTCTGGGTCTCAAAACATGCAACCATTCATAAATCGGGTCGGTTCCGGTTCTGTAGAGACCCGACCCAACTCGACCCATGTGCATCCCTAGACTTGACCACAAGACTAAACTTGAAATATAATCAAAACATAGAATAGACTCGACCCGGTCTCAAATGGAGTGTCGCGGTGACTCGCTTATTCTTCTTTTTTATTGGCAGAAGTTCCAAACACTATCAACTCACCGCGTAGTTTCAACAATCCTTAGCGAAGGGGATCATTTGAAAGGACCGGCCAGGGGCTTAAGTGACATGGGGTTGAATGGGTGGTGGCTCAATGATTTTTCGGTCAATGAGGTCTTGGATATCATGACGGAGGCGTATGCACCTGTCGGTGTCATGGCCTGGGCCTTGGTGGTAGGCACTTCGTTTGGACAGGTCACAGTTAGGTGGTGGGGGATCGGCACGAGGCTGGAGGAGTTGGAGGTGTCCCTTTTTTAGCAGGCGACCTAAGGCTACGGAGGGGAAGATATCTAGCTTGGAAAATTCACGGGGTACCCTATTTTGGTAAGGGAGGCTAGGCGAGCTAGTTTAGTTTGTGAGCTGGTATGATTAGGGAGAATAGGCCATAGGTTGGTTACTAAGGGGCCATGGGTTGGTTACTAAGGGCGTTGACATCCGAAGGGTTTCGGGAGTAGTCGGGCCTCTTGGACTGGCTTTGTGATTCTTCATTCTTGATTTTTCCTTCCCTGATTTCATCCTCAATTCTAGTCCCAATCTCAAACAGTTCTTCAAATGTTGAGATGGACTGGTAGAAGAGTTTCTCATGGTACAGCGACAGTATATTCTTGATCAACATCCAGACTTGTTCTTTTTCGACCGGTCGGTGGGTCATTTGGGCCACTTTGTTCCTCCATCTGCTCAAGAACGCAGCGAAGGACTCATTGAAGTTCTGCCGGGTAGTCTCCAGATCCTGGATGGTGACATCGAGCTCTTGGTTATAGGAGTAATGATCAATGAAGACCTGGACTATATCTTCCCAAGTCTGAGTCTTAGAAACTTCCAAGGTCAGAAACCAGGATAGAGTGGCCTTGGCGAGGGTTTGAGGGAACAACATTGCGATGTGCTCATGGGTGCAGCCCATTGATTGGAAAACACTCATGCAGAACTTTACGTGACTCTTCGGATTCCCAGTCCCATCAAAATGGTCAATTTCAGGCATTTTGAAGTTCTTAGGCAGCTTTAATTTGTTGGGCTCAAACAATCCTTCCAGATCTAACATGTAATCGTCGACCCCCTTACTCTTTCTCAGTATGTTCTCAAGCTTGTCGACCTTATCCAGTTTTTCTTGAATTTTCTTATTAAGTGCAGGTGGTGGGGCCCCATTGAACCAATCATCATCTACATTGTTCTCGAGAGGTGGTACAAACCCAGGCGGTGGTGGCTATATAAACCCCGGTGGTGGTAGGAACCCAGGCGGATATTGTGGTTGTTGCTGTTTCATTTCTTCCATAAAGGTTAAAACTTGGGCCAACCGGTCAGACTGTTGGTTGATCATTTCTGTCATTCTTGCTTCCGAACCTTCTGGATCCATAAAGCTGACTTTTGGCTGAGTGATTCTGACAAGGTGACTCCCTAATCCTCTGACTCACAAATGCAGATCCTGGTGCTCAAAACTTGTACTGACATATAGGTATGAAAAGATTGTGTTAAACTTTTAACAGTGATGATTGAGATGACAATTATAGTGACAAGTGAGGACTGATTCTTGTATAGACTAACTGAAACAGTGCGTGCAGACCGATAGGAATGGTGTATGCAAATGGGACAAGCATGTGGATGTAAGCCCTAATCTATATGATGCTCCTACTTCTAACAGATAACAGTTAAGCAAGTGAGGTCCTAGCTATACAGAGTATGCTAACTTTTCTTTCCACTATGATCACCAGGGGATAATAGGGGTTTCCAGGATATTTCGAGAAGTTTGGATAGAGTTTGTGGGGGAAACTGGTGTTCTGGGAAATCTAGGATATTTGAACGGAGTTTCTGGTAGAAACTGGTTATATCTGGGTATTTCTGGGATATCTGGACAGAGTTTCTGGTTATGTCTGGGAGTTGGACAGAGTTTCTAGGATATCTAGACAGAGTTTTTGGAAGAAACTGATGTATTTTGGGAAATCGGAGTTTCTAGAAGAAACTGGTATTTTGGGTATTTCTGAGAAATTTGGACAGAGTTTTTGGGAGAAACTATTATTTTGGGTATTTCTGAGAAATTTGGACAGAGTTTTTGGGAGAAACTATTATTTTGGGTATTTCTGAGAACTTTGGACAGAATTTCTATGAGAAATTGGTATTTTGGGAACTTCTGAGAAATTTAGACAGGGTTTCTAGGAGAAATTAGAATTTCTGGAAAATCTGGATAAATTGGACAGAGTTTTCGGAAGAAACCGGTATATATGAGGTGATGGTGATCATACTGTCTAGTAGGTTTTCATACTCCTATGTCTTAGGACGGACAAACAAGGTTTGCGGTGTATATCTTTGTGAGCATGGAGCAGACATCCATGTCATGGTGCCTAGGCAGGTCAACTCAATGTGATCACATGTGAGTGATTGCCTTGGGGATCATAAGAAAGAAGTTCTGCCTCATGCCACATAAGCGTCTACATCGCGCAGGTAATCCCGTCAGGGCATACAGTAGTTATATCACATTGTCCTATCTGAAAAGTTAAATGAACAGTCCTATGAAAGGTTCTACAGGAATCTATATGCAAAGGCTGGGTTTAGTCAAAGAGGGTCCGTTGAAAGTTCCAATATACCGTCAGAGAGACAGTACGGAAGTGTTTACTCTTTTTGATATACCTTGGAAGGTACAGTATCAACGGTGACTTGTGCCCTGGCACAGCAAGACCTGAACAATGTCAGCGCCGCGTTTCAGACACAGTCGGAGGGGAAAATGCAGTAGTGCAATGCGGTGAACCAGACATAGTAAAAAGATGATTTTAAGGATGCTTCTTATGAGTCAAACCTCTGTATTATTTTGTTTTGAAAATAAATATCCCCAGCAGAGTCGCGAGATTGTGGACACGCGAGATTCCACCTCTTGCTTGTTTTTGTTTGAAACTTGATTTTGAAAAGAGAGAGAAAAGGTCTGTTGAAAACAGATATAGAGTCGCCACTTGGTCTTTAAGGAACCAAGAAACCTAATTTTGACTCACCCAAACGGATAAAGGGCACCGGCCCTTCATAACCAAAGAACTTGGTTCGGGGTTTTGGTACGAGAGAGGAAGGAGCCTTTGTCGCGACTAAAACACCCTCAACTCGCCCCGTCTTTCGACGGGCCTCAATTAGCATCCAAATAATCATCTTATACTATGTATGGTTCGACAATTAATATTATGATAGTATATTACATCACATAAGAAAATTTGAAATGGAAGATCTAAAGATAAGATATCATTCATAAGATCTAAGCCAAATATCACACAATGCAAAGTGAAAGATCACACAAACTAACCTAGGAAAAATTGCCTAATCATATATCAAGTAATCAAGTTTTCCTAGTCTAAGGGGACATGAATTGTTCTTGAAACAAACAAATCAAAGAAAACAAGGATGCTTAGCAAGAGAAGAGAAGATTTCTCAATCCCCAAGACGCATGAAAAAGAAAGACTAGATCGAGGGGGAGCATGAACATGTGATCAAATTCATTCCTTATAATCTCCTTAGATTGGGAGTTACAAAAACCCCAAATCTTTGCATGGATGCAATGTATGTATCTAGATTGTGCCAAGGTTGTAGTGTGCTTTGTGTTCATGGATTCCTAGAATGACTTAGAAGTCCAGAATGTGTATGAATGAATGAATGAAATCATCATGGGATATGTACAAATATAGTATGAACTACTTCCTAAGACATGAACTAATTTGGAGTGCATGTAAGTATCAAATCAAAGGGAGAAATTAAAAGTGTGCTTGCTGTGAATAGTGGACAGAACAGTAACATGATTTTCTAAAAATTGAAAAGAGGGGTTAGAAATGTTTTTAATGCATGATGTTTTATGGAGATCTCAATTATTGTGTCTAGAACACAACCCAAAAATCCAATCTTTAATAACTATCACAGATTGAGAGAAATCATATAAACAATAGAGGTCATTCAGAAACAGAGTCCGTACTGTCGACTGAAATGTTGGAAAATCTTAGAAAATTAAAACAAATGATCTAGAGGCGTATTTTATACAGAAATTTCCCTAAGACATTGAAGTTTAAGTGAAAACTAAGTTAGGACCACTCCTTTTGAAAAATATTTCTAAAAAATAAGTTGAAAGTAAACCAAGCTGCTGTGACAGCAGAGGCAGAATGTCTGGAAGGAATGTTTGGGTCCAAATGGACCATTTTCAAGTATTTCCAAGTCAAACCAAAAATCATGGGTTTTCTCTAATGAGTTAGGAAGACTTTCCAAGTGGCCTTGCATCCATACATTGAGTATTGAGTTCTAGAGAAATCTTTGAACTCTGATCACTCACTATTTTGATTCACTGTTTTGAAGATTTTTGGAAAACAAGGTTTATCTCTTGAAATCAAAGTGAGGGTTTTAAGAAGGGGCTTTTGAAATAGAAGTTTTGAAAGCATATTTTCAATACTCAATGAAGGTTATATACACTTAAAATTTCAACATCAAACTCATCATCAAGAACCTCCAAGATTGTTGGAGAGATTTATTTTCATTTGAACATAACTTCAAGGATACCTTGGAGATATTGAAGTTATAATCATCATCTATCAAACATGTTTTTGAGGTCAAAAGCTACTATCCATAAGGATTCACTCACCTCAAACTTCATGTTATCATCTAGATGATGATGAACTAGTAAGTAAATAAAGAAAATAAAAAAGAAACGAGGTAAGAAGAGATGAACATTGTATAAACAAGCAAGTAAATAACAATCAATAGATGATAATCAATGTGATATTGGACTTGTAGCTTGGTGTTTCACTCATAGATATAGACATTTGGACATGGAAGTAGCTTCCTAACTCAAAAATGCTTAGAGAAATGGTGATTGGGTGTATTGATGATGAAGTATATAGAAGAATGGTGGAGGAAAACAAGATTGGAACTCACTTTCTATAGAAAAATAGTAGGAGGAAGCTCCTTTTTCATTTCTAAATCTATCTCTATCTCTCTTTCTCTCTACAACTTTGTCAAGCTTTGCACTTGCCCCCCCCCAAAATGAAGGGCAATGGGGGTGGGGGGTGGGGGGTGGGTTTATATAGGCTAATTTGGGGTGGTTTTGAAATTTTAGAAGTGTTCCCATTGTGGCTCCAAACATCTGAAAACATGGAACTACGTCGTTTTGATTTTTAATTAATCAAAATGGAACCCCAAAAGTAATTGCAAAAATATATTGTTCTAGAGGAGAGTGCCGCGACGGCACTGGGCCTGTGCCACGGTGGCAGTGGGCCAATGCTGCGGCGGCACTGCTTCTCAATCGTCTGGATAATCCTGTTTAGGCCCCCAGAGGTTCCGGTATTCCCGAAAAGGCCCTATTTCGTCCGAAATTCACAGAAAATGCATACAAACTCCAAATTGAGGTTGTGATATACCGTTGGAAAGGTAATGGAGTTTATTTTTCATAAAAAATAATTCAGGGATAGGTCACTTTGAAAGTTTTGCGGTATTTGTGATAAAAGCCAATTTGATCGCCTTTTTCGCCTCTGGAAATTCACAATAAACTCGTTTTAAATCCTAAAATTATGTACGATATACGGTTCGAAAGCTATTGACCTCTAGTATTTATGAAAAATATTTGACAACTGTTACGGTGCTCTGGTTCTGAAGTCAAATTTTGGTCAAACTGGTCAAACTTGGGATTCTCGGAAAGTTCTGGAAACTTTTGGGAGCTCCCAAGAGCTGACGTTTTTGCTCGATTTTATTTTAAAACCTATTTTAATACTTTCCACATGATCTAGAATCATCCTGGTGAATTTGGACGATTTCGGTCAAACTTGGTCAAACCTGGTCAAACCTTGGTCAAACTGGTCAACGGGGACTTTTCGGGAACTTCCGGGTCTTCCGGTGGTCTCTAGGAGCTGACGATTTCATCTGATTTTACTAAAAAACTCATTTTATCACTTTTCTTACAACGTAACATGTTTCCAGAACTTTCGGTCCTTTTGAGAGATAGAACCAACTTCTAGGGGTCCTTTTGAGTCTTTTTCGATCAATGTGAACCACCAAGCTATGGGTCTCCTATATTTGATAGCTGACAAAATGGGGTGTCTACAGCTCCCAGGATGGTTATCTTCTACCCGTGAACCTTCGTCAAGATTATGGGAAAAAGAATTTGACCATGTTGGAAAAATTGCCTAAAGCGTGTTGCTTTAGGGTCCTTTTTGTTAACTACCCAAGATGGTTAACTTCCGCCCGGTCTGCCTTCGTCAAGACTATTGGGAAAAGAATTTGACCATGTTGGTGGAGCCAGCCTAAAGCGTATTCCTTTAGGGTCCATATCGTGGGCCAACCTAAGAGGTTTTAGTCATCTCTATTCTTGGTTTGGACCTAAGTAGAGTTATTGCCTCTGAGTACTGTTGGTACCCGGGTTGTCTAAGAGTTTGACTTAGTTAACCCCAAGGCCTGTAAATACCCGATGTGATTGCCTGTTTAGTTCATTGCACCTTTCTGCCCCCCAAGCTTTTGCTAAGACAGGGGTCTGTAAAGGCTATGACTGTAGGTAACTGACCTGGAACGTGGATGGTTGCAAGGTCTTTTGAAGCTTTCCATCATCAACCACCTAGGGGGATTCGCCCCCATTGTAGGTTACAGATCTAAGCGAAGCCGGTGCCTCGGGTGTGACCCCGAGGTCTTTTATGCCTGGGGTGTGGCCCCGAGGTCTTTTTCCAGCTGTGTAACAGTGGTCTTTGGTTGCCTCGGGGAGGTCTTTTTAGTGTGCCTTGGGTGTGGCCCGAGGTCTTGCAAGAGCTCTCTGACAGTCTGTGGAGCCTCATGTGATGATCGGGCAAGTACCACTGTAGTCGAATTCATCTAGACTGATGAAGACAGGAAGTCGGGTCAGGATCACTGGGCTCCTGATTATTCTGAGCTAGAGGCAAGGTCCGGATCGCTGGATCCTGACTGCTACAAACTGGAGGTCGGTTAGGGTTGCCAGACTCAGACCTATGCAAACTAGAGGTCGGGTCGGGGCTGCCAGACTTAGACCATTGTGAACTGGAGGTCGGGTCGGGACTGTCGGACTTAGACTGTTATGAACTGAAAGAACTTCCAGAACCATCGGGCTTCTTTGCGTTGCTCCTCTCAGGCTGATCTCGCTTTCGCTTATTTCTTGAAGGCTCATCGCTTACGTGCCCGAGGTCTTTGGTTTTTAGAAATTCTTCAGTGTCAACATACTTTCCAACTCTCTCTGTGAGTTCAACCAAGGTTTCCGGTTGGTTTCTATGAAGTGACATGGCGCACTTGGTGTGTTAAAATCCCGAGCAGAAGGCTGTAATAGCGATGGTTTCTTCAAGATCATAGATTCCGAGCTTCTCTTGATTAAACCAGTTGGTGAATTCCTTAAGGATCGAATTATCCCTTTGTCTGACTGTCAGTAGCTGCATGTCATGCTTTGGCCGTTCATGCATACCAATGAACTGGTTGATGAACTGCTTTCTTAGCTGCTTGAAATTTTTGACCGATCGGGGTTTCAGAGAGTGAAAACATTGGACGGTCGGGCCTTTCAAAGTGCTGGGAAAGGCTAGGCAGTATAGTTCATCAGCATTGGTGGCGAGAGCCATCTGGGCCTTGTAGGTCCGGACGTGGTCGACTGGGCTCCCCGAGCCATCGTACAATTCTAGGCGAGACTGCTTGAATTTTCATGGGATGGCCAACCTTATGATTAGGCAAGAGAACGGTGACTCTATCTCGGTGTTGATATGGTCCTGACTAGCTTTCTGGCCTAGCTCTTTAGCCATTCTGTCAATCTGTTTCTTCAAACTCTAGAGACGGGCCATTACACCTTCTCGACCGGTATCTGTGGGGTTGGTTGGGTTAGTGGAAGAGGCTTCTTCTTTATGACGATGCGCTGTCCTCTGGGATTGGGCTCGGCTATGACTCCGGCTGATCGTGTGCCCAAGGCCACCTCGGCTTTTGACTGAGTGACCTTGGACTGATTTTTCGGGCCATATGCTCCTGCCTCTCCTCTCGGGCAGCACGCCTACCGCTGATGTCATTGGCACCCTCAACATGGGACAGGTTATCTCGAGCTCGTTGTCTGGTCAAGATCGATTCCTGACCGTACACAACGTTCCCGGGCCATTTCCCGGCCATTAGAGGATTGCTTTGTTGGGCTAGAAGGACTTTAATCTGCTGCTAGGTTTGAGGCTGGATCTTTAAGAGCCGTGTGATGGTTGCAGTGATCTGCTTTGGTGTCAGGAACTCCGGGGCCGACGGGATAGCCCGGCCAGCCTGCTGTGCGGCCTTTTTACCCTTCTTCGAAGGCATGTTTGTTAGTCAAAGATTTGTCTTCGGAGAAAGCAATCATTTCCCATAGACAGCGCCAAGCTTATGATGCCAAAATTTGGTTAAAGTAAATTAGAGAAGATTAAGGAGAGAGAGTGTGAGAGACTGGTTTTTTGCATGTGGTTCGGCCCTATTAATGAAGGAAACTACGTCCACGTGTGTGTCTGAGCACTTCCACTATGTGATATAAAACAACTGCAGGGACCTTGATGATCCAACAACGGCGACTGGAACTACCAAGGGCCGACCATGTAGGGTGGTGTTTAAGATTTCTTGGGGAGAGGCTAGACGATGTAGTGTATTTCTCTCGGTGAGATATAGATTGGGGATCCCCTCTAATGGGGGTGAGTGGTTGATGATGTCAAAATCAAGTTCTTATTTAACCTTATTAAAATGTAGTACAATGGAAATAGGGTGTCGAGTCCACAAGGACTGGAATGCAACAATGCTTGGTGGGCACTTAATGACCAATTATAATGCGAGGAGTAATTAATAAACTAAGAAATAAAATTGAGTCTTTTCAACTTTGGGTTTGATTCAATTTGTGTTAAATTATACTACAACGACTATTTAGAAAATGGGAAGTAACTTTGAACAATGCTAAGTTTAATGAAAAATTAGAGATTTTGCAAATAGAGAAATTGAGGTTGGGGAGCATTCCCCCACCTTGGACCAAACAACACATGGATTCCATGCTTGTAGCATCTTCTAAAGTAGAAAATTCCATTGAGACAAACCATCAAACATGTGGTAGTCAACCTATATGCTAAATAGAGGTTTCAATGAAATACATGAAGCTAGGTTTGAAATCCAAGGATTTGACAACTTATAATGCTTGACATTGTAAGTGGGTCTTAGAAAATCAAACCTTGCACACATGAACTCTATAAATGCTACAACACATGAGAATCCTACATTAAAGCATACATGGGTCCAATGGTGGGTTTATGATCCCCAACCTACATGATTTAGCTACTCATAACTATAATGACATTAATATTAAAGAGAGGGAAAGAGAGATTATACCTACTAGAGAAATCCACAATAAATGCCATAGACAATCCAAGAAAATCTTCAATAAATACTTCAACCAAAAGCTTCCAAGTATTCAATACATACACACCCTTCTCTCTCTAACACTAAATGGAAGTAAATGAGGGTAGATGAGGAGTAAGGGGGAGAGAGATGAGGGGATACGAGAGAGAGTTGACAACCTAAAAATACAAGTAAAATAAAAGCTAACCCTAACAAAAACTAATCTCTAACTATTTATACTCTATACATAAAATGGCAGAATTGTAATTAAAAGAAAACTCTATCAGAAGCTGCGGATCGATCCAAGGCCAAAAAGCTGATCGATCCGATTCTTTAAGTGGGAAGCAGAATCTTTCAGGAAACTTGTGGATTGATCCGCGGTGTAATGCCGGATCGATCCGCCTTATTGATTCTGGGCAGTGAATCCTTTAAGGACGAGTGGATCGATATGCATAATGAGCATGGATCGATCCGCCTGGTCAGATTTTGACTTTTGTTTCCTTTGAAGTATCATCTCACATTTTCGGCTCCAGTCTTCCAACCACGTTTCAATTATCTCTAAGAAAGAAGTCTTTATTTGTAAAGAGTGGACAACAACAAGAACTACAAAAGCACAATTTATCCATTAAATCTCCCGGTTTGAGTTATAATTCGTGTCCAATAAGAGTATAATCATGAAGTTAAGAATGCAATATTGGGTACGAATCAGTGCTCTCTTTTATAGATACAAGAGACCTATTCACACAAGGAAATATACAGATTAAGTAATACAATCTGATTTAGGATTGAATGTCATCAATCATGGGGATTTCCTATTTGGATTAGGAAACAATGTGCACTCTCCATTAGTCTTCTAATTTGAGTAGGAAACTGCCTGGAATATTCTGGATCATGCCTCGGGGCCTGGGTGAGCTATCCCTGCGACGAACTATGCCTGCGTGGCCTTCCTGACCTGTTGGCCGGGTTGTGGATGAGTCGCTCGGGATGCCTCGGGTAGACCAAACCGCTCAGGTTGATGCTTATACGAGGAATTGTGCAGATTTGGTTAAGATAGGGGTCGACCACTGAATGGAACCGCTCGGTCATAAGATAGAGCTAATTTTGGATGTATTAGAAAGCATAACAATATCATCAAAGAAAACAAGATAGAAAATATACCAAGCCATTAAAACTTCAATGAAATCTTCAAGTTTACAATAATGAAGAGAAAATGGAAGGGAATCCAAGGGAGTTTCCCAAATTGAGAGAAAAATGATAAATCCCCTAAAAAAAAACTATCAATAACTATATATACAACCCATACAAATGGCAAACTTGTAAATAAAAGAGGAAAAATCAACTACAGGGGTGGATCGATCCCCAGCTTACAGCCAGATCGATCCGTCATTCATCTGGGTAGTTGGAATATGTGTTCAGGTTCGCGGATCAATTCACCCTTTGAGGCCGATCGATCCGATATTGATGTTTTGGGTAGTAGCTTCCTCCAAATGCACGGATCGACCGCGTTGAAGGGCCAGATTGATATGCCTTTGCTAAACTTGTTTCATTCCTCTTTTCATGAGATAAAAACCAAACGGGATTGGTCTCACTTTGAACAAGTTCTTAAATTCTACAAGAAAGAGATTCCTATTAGCAACAAGTGAACAATAAACAAGATTAACAAAAGCACAATTTATCCATTAAATCTCCTGATTTAGGTGATAATTTGTGTCCAATAAGAGTAAAATCAAGAAGTCAAGAGTGCAATATTGAACACGAATCACACAGCAACACGCTTAACTACAGAGTTCCTTTTGTGTTTAGCTCACTCACAGTTTTAGAAGGCCTTGTTGCATATAGAGGAGCAATTAAGCCCTATAAACTAGTCGATAATCATCACCCTAGGCGATGTGGGACAAATATGCACACCTCACATAACCTCATCCATCTTGGCCTTTCTACGCCTAGAATCTTGGCACTAAGTCATCACACTTTCATTTACTATTTGATTGATTTTTTGGTTAATGTTATTGTTAATACAAATGGTAAGCTTAAATTAATTCTCCACTTCTACTAAATACATGAGATATATTTAGAGGATATCCTCAATTATTAAGCCAAAGTGCAGGATTTTTCTTTTCGGACAACACACTATTTTAGAATTCAATCAACCACAATAAAACCCGTGCATATTGGGGCTGACCTATGTTAAGACCAAGAGCAGCCATGTCCCCTCCAAAATTTTTCAAAAATGTGATTCTGTTTATATAGTGTAGACACCCCATTTTTGCTCAATAAAAAAAGAAAAAAAATTAATCACAAAAACTAGTTAGGAAAATTAGTTATGAATATTCGTTTTTGAAATTTAGTTAGGAAGATTAGTTGTGAAAATTAGGTTTTGATTAATTGTTGGCAACATTTCTCTATAAATAGAGGCGTTGATAACAAGCAAAGGGGAGACCTTCTTGAGCATATCTGGCAGGCAACAAAAGAAAGAAAAAAAAAGAAGAGAAAAAAACTCTCTCTATACCTCCCCCCATATCTCCCTCATATCCCTCTTCACCTCCCTCACTTCATCATTAAATACAAAAAAAAAAAATCACAAGAAAAAAAAAAGAGTTTCCATTTTCTCCATTTCTCCATTTAAGGACTTTTATTGCCTTAAATGTAAATATTAGTGCATAAACCAAAGCCAGCCGCAATTATTGACAAGCAAATTGATAAAATCCAAAATTAGAATGGTAAATTACAGAAAAATCAAAACAAAGAGGCAGTTAGTGGAAATGACTAATTCATAAGACTTTTTAAAAGTAAAGACAACTTAAATCTATCATTAAAGGATAAGTCATCCTCCTATTTCTTAGAATAAAATGCATTCATCTTTATCATCTAACTCTAACCACCATTACCACCACCCCTACCACCTCCAACCACCACCCCTACCATCTTCGACGACCATCCCATCACTCCGGCGACTTAAAAAACAAGTGAAAGTTCACTTGTTATAGGACAAGTTAAGTGAAATTTAGAGAGAGAGAGAGAGAGAGAGAGAGAGAGAGAGAGAGAGAGAGAGAGAGAGAGTATTTAGCCTGGGGATGATTACCAAATAGAAGTTTCAACTAGAGGGACCTTTTAACAAAATAAGAAATCTTTTGGACCCTAAACTCTTAAGAGTCACTTTGAGGGATTTTTCACTAATTTTCCCTTGTTAATAGAATACGGCCTTAAAATGTTTTAACTTCTTGTTTTGAAAATCACCTCGCTTTTGAAAAGAACATCTTGTTTTTTTAAAATTACTATTTTCCAAATGGTACAACAATTTAACACTAGGTTACTCCTCCATCGCCCAGATTGAGGGTCGGTTTTTTAAAATTAACTATTTAAGGAGTTTATATTATGAAATTTGGTAAAATAAAATCTCTCATATTATATTACTTGAGTTAAAAGGATAATATGTTTGTAATTTTGGTGAAAAATTCCTAATTAGTCTAACTACCATATCATTACAATTCTTATCAACATACCTCACGGTCACATCACCACTATCGTCATCTATTGCCGCCTAACCATTATCGTACCGCCTCAAATCATCATCCAACATCCTAGTCACTTACGATCAATGTTCAAACCGATTTCTCAAGTTTCTCTAATAACTCAGGTTTTTTATTTTTATTTCTATTTTTATTATTGTTCAAACTTTTCTTTATCTCTGTATATGTCATCTATATTCTTGCTTAATAATAGTAAAAAAAAAATAGAGGAATCTATGTTTGACTCAAAATTACCCAATTTTTAATACAAAAGTCCACATCATACTCGGGATTACTTGGTTTCCAATATAGATATCTACGACATAATCAGAATTACATGGTTCCCAATACAGCAATCCTACGTGGTTTCTAATGCGGAGAGTCATGTTCTACTGGGGACTATGTAGTTTTTAATACGGAGACCTATGTTCTGCTGGGGACTATGCAATTTTTTAACACGAAAATTGTAACACCCGTACTTGGAAAAGGTTTGGTCATTATCTTAATATGCATTAATTTGTATAATTAGTGTATATTATAAAAATAAGGGGAGGCTTTGGACTCGCCCGTATGAAAAAGTGTTCAGAGAAGAACACCATTTGGAAAAGTCCCCAATGAGGTGGGACAAGTATTGGAATGGGACCCAATGAAGGGCTATTTAGTAATTTGTATTTTAAATTAGTAAATGCATTTTATATGATTACATGGATATTTATTAAGTTGCTTTCATATTATATTGTTATAAGTTAGCATTAGTTTGGACACCCAAATAAGGGTATAACTTAAAAAGATTTATAATTAGTAGGTACGATAGCAACTTCACAAAATATTTGTGACCCACATTGGGACCCATGCGGAACTTAGACAAACACTCATTAGATAATTGGATAGTTAATGGAATGTTTGGGGGATTTTATAATAGGAACTTAAGAAAATCCGGGGGTACAAATGAAAAGAGGAAGAATTGAGGAGATGACACCTCAACACATATTGCATGTTTATGTGTCAAGAGAATGAGCTATATCTCAATAATCTACAGAAATTCAAGGAAAAACAAAGAGAGCTCAGAGAGAGAAACAAGAATACGAGACGCCGACGCCGTTAAATCGTCATTCTGTCGCCGTTCGACGTCTAATTCGCGAATCGAAGCCGTATTCGGACTCGTGGATGTGAGACGATCGTTCCTATACCTTTAATTTATGTTTTAATCATCGGATTTTGGTAGGTCATACTAATCAGTAAGACGCCGTCTACCGAATTCATGTAGGAATTTCTTTGGAGTAAACTTTAGGTTGGGAATTGGCAAAATTCTACACTTCTTGGTGTAATTTTGGGTAAAACTTGTTAGAGGTGAGTTTTCTAGCCTAAGAATGATTGTGATTTAAGGTGTTCAATGTTTCTTATTTATATTGGGTTGTTGAAATCATGCATAGAAGATATAGAATTGTTGGATTTATGGTTTTATGTCAATTATATGAAAAGTTGCCATATTTATGTAGTTATATGCTTATATGCTTATGTGGTAATGAATGAGAACTAGGAAATGATTCATCATTGGGAATAATAAGGGTGGTGAAGAGGAAGAATCTGATAAATACGGAAGTCCAAGTAATGGAAGTGACCACGGGACCAATGGAGGTCTTCGGGTTTGAATGAATCAATGAACTGGTGTCACCACAAAATTCTTTTATGAGGTTTAACACACGTATTTCTTAGTAGTTTGCGTGTTTCTTGGCTAATTCATATAGTTTAGCACTTATAGCATTGTTACATGTGTCCTAATCCAGATGAGACAGGTTGGGGTGTGATAATTTTTGGTATCAGAGCAGTAGGTTAGATCCTTTTGGGAAGAGAGACGTATACGACACATAGTGTGCACACAACAACATGTATTTGCATAAACACGCATGCATGTTTACTTAGCATGCTTTTATTATTGTTTAGCATGCCATATGTTTATTTAAAGTAATGTTTGTGTATGTAATAATGTGGGTGCAAGGCATTATGTCTGGAGGTGACAACTTAAATCTAATGGAATGGTTTGAAAGAGTAATCGAAGGGTTGGTACGAGTAGCTAAAACTCATGTGGTTGAGGAAAGACTGGTACAACCAAATCCAAATCTGAGGGAATAAGTTGTTACCATTTCAAAATTTCACAAACAAAAGCCAACCATATTCCGTGGGGAAGTTGATCCAATGAAAGCAAACTTTTGGATTTCTGATATAGAAAAAATCTTTAGAGTGTTACCATGTACAGAGTAACAGAAAGTGCTATTTGCCGTTGACACGTTAAAAGATGAGGCGTAATATTGGTGGCGTACTAAGCTGGGCCCGGGGCAACTGACTACTTGGGATCAATTCCTTGAGATATTTAATGAACAATATTTTCCAGAATCATTTGGAGACCAAAAAGCTCAGAAATTTATAGAGTTGGTACAAGGGAGAAAGACAATCCGAGAGTACTCGACACAATTTACCAGTTTGGCAAGGTTTGCCGGGGACATTGTAATGACTGAGAAAGTGAAAGCGAGAAAACTTGTGATTGGGCTTCAAAGTGACATTCGGGAACGAGTAACCGTGTTCCGACCGGAGACTTTTGCTAAGGCACTGGATAGTGGATATTGTCTCCATAGCTGAGAGGGATCTCGGATACACTTCAAACTTACTACCACCACCAAGATAACAAAACAAAAGGGTTGGGTTAAGTCAGTACAGTGGTCAAGGGAGTGCAAAAAGTCAGAGTTCAGGAGGATCATCGGCTAGTATTGGTAGTGGTTCTGGTGGGAACAAACCAAGATGTCAAACTTGTCAAAAATTTCACTGGGGCCGATGCAATCAACTTCTAAATTCGATCATTTGTAACATTTGCCGACAACTGGGACACATCGCTGGAAATTGTCCAAATCAAAATGTGGATATGAGGGGTCGATGCTTCACTTGTAAGGAATTGGGACATCAAGCTAAAGATCATCCAATCAAGCGTCAAGGAGCTTCCGGTTCCGGGTCTTTCGCGGCTAGTGCCATTACACCGAGGTACTCAACCTCTAAGAAGGGAGCAGCGAGAGATAAGGTCATATCAGCTCAGGCCAGGGGAAACCGCTTCAGCTGACATTGTAGTTTCAGGTATGGTTCCGATTTGGTCACACTTAGCGAATGTACTTTTAGATTCGGGATCCACACACTCATTCGTGTCGCACTACTTTGCTAAGCACCTAGATAAACCATGAGAGTTTCTAGACTATGATCTATCTATTGCAATACCATTGGGGGTTCCGATGATTAGTTCAGGGGTGTTTAGAAAATGTTATATAAATATAGGTGGTAAAAGTTTAATAGTCAATTTGGTACTGTCAATCGTTTAGCATTTTTATGTTATATTGGGTATGGATTGGTTAGCGGCTAATCATGCGAACATCGATTGTAAGGGAAAAGGGGTGGTATTCCTTATTCTGAATCAAGATGTGTTTTATTTTCAAGGCAAGGGTGTCATATCACCGCCGTATATAGTGTCAGTTATTGAAACATGTCGTTTATTGAAGAAAGGTTGCCGAGGGTTCTTGTGTAGTATTCTAGATACTAGGGGTAATGATTTAAAACATGAGGATATTCCGGTAGTTAGAGAATTTCTAGATGTTTTTCTAGAGAAGTTGCCTAGTGTGTTGATCGAATGAGAGATCGAGTTTGGTATTGATGTTATGCCAGGGACTCAACCAATTTTGCGGCACCATATCGAATGGCACCAATTGAGTTGAAAAAGTTAAAGATTCAGTTGCAAGAGTTTTTAGACAAGGGTTTTATTTGGCCTAGTGTATCTCCGTGGGATGCACCAGTGTTGTTTGTAAAAAAGAAGGATGGTACAATGTGGATGTGTATTAATTATTCGAAAATCAACAAGGTAACAATCAAGAACAAATATTCATTGCCCGCGTATCGACGACCTATTCGATCAACTTCAAGGAGCTCAGGTATTTTCAAAGATAGATTTGAGATCTAGGTACCATCAGCTGAAAGTTAAAGCAAAGGACGTAGAAAATACCGCCTTTAGGACTGGTTATGGGCACTATGAATTTTTAGTGATGCCATTTGGGGTTACTAATGCGCCTGTCACCTTCATGGATTTGATGAACCGTGTGTTCAAATAGTACTTGGACAAGTTCGTGATAGTATTCATTGATGATATTCTCATTTATTCTAAGAATCTGAAGAAGCATGAACAACACTTGAGACTAGGTTTACAGCGACTTCGAGAAAAATAGTTATTTGGAAAATTGAAGAAGAGCGAGTTTTGGTTGACAAGTGTCACTTTTCTAGGGCACGTGATTTCTAAAGAAGGTATTTCTGTGGACCCACAGAAGATTAAAGCCATTATGAATTGGTCAAGGCTGACTAATGTGGCTAAGATTCAAAGTTTCTTGGGCTTATCCAGATATTACAGAAGATTTGTTAAAGACTTTTCTAGAATCGCGACTCTGATGACAAGGTTGATGAGAAAAGACATACCGTTTGAGTGGAATAAGGAGTGTGAGGATTGCTTCCTAGTGTTGAAGGGAAAAGTAACATTGACACCTATACTTACAATTCTAATAAGTACCGGGAATTTTAGAATTTATAGTGATGCCTCTCATCGAGGCCTGGATGTGTGTTAACTCAAGGTGACAAGGTAATAGCCTATGCGTTAAGACAACTAAGACCACACAAGAAAAACTACCCAACACATGATCTGGAGTTAGCGGAAGTAATCTTCGCCTTCAAGATTTGGAGACTTTACTTATACGGAGAAACATGTGAGATCTTCACTAACTACAAGAGTCTAAAATACTTATTCACTCAGAGGGATCTCAATATGAGACAAAGAAGATGGTTGGAACTTATGAAAGATTATGATTTGAAGATTCAGTATTATCCAAGAAAAGCAAATATAGTTGCCGATGCTTTGAGCCAAAAGTCAACGGAGAGTTTGACTTATGTTTTGACAAGACAAGAAGAGTTAGTAAAAAAATTTGAACAATTACAACTTGAAGTGGTTCCCAGAATTAAAGGTGGGTTAATGGCTGCGATTATGGCACAGCTAAGTCTTATTGATGGGATAAAATCTAATCAACTTCTAGATCCAGAGTACAAGAAGATTGTAGATGAACTACTTGAAGGTAAAAGGCCGAAATTTAGTTTTGAGGGTGGTGTTCTAAGATATATTAACCGATTATGTGTACCAAAAGTTGGAGATTTAAGAAATAAAGTTATGGAGGAAGCTCACAATACCGGGAATTCAGTACATCCGGGTAGTACCAAAATGTACTGAGACTTATGAGAAATTTATTGGTGGAGTGGTATGAAGCGAGAAGTTGCAGAATTCATTGCTAAGTGCATGACTTGTCAAAAATTGAAGATGGAACATCAGCGACCCAGGGGAGAGCTACACCCTCTAGATACCAGAGTAGAAGTGGGAACATTTCACGATGGATTTCTTATTGAGATTTCCAAAATTGATAAAGTCAAATGATAATATTTGGGTTATTGTAGACCGGTTGACTAAGTCAACCCATTTCCTAACTATCAAGACCAAAGATCCATCAAAACTTCCTGATTTATTTTTAAAGAAATTATTAGACTTCATGGGGCACCCATTTCAATAGTGTCAGATCATGATACTTGATTTGTGTCTAGATTTTGGGAGAGCTTGCAAAGAGCTATGGGAACATCTTTACATTTCAGTATTGCATTTCATCCCTTGTCTAATGGTCAATCTGAGAGGGTGATTCAGATTTTGGAGGATATGTTAAGAGTATGTGTTATGGATTTTAAAGCTGATTGGAAAACTCATTTGCTGTTGATTGAATTTTCTTACAACAACAACTTTCAAACTAGTATTGGAATGGCACCTTATGAGGCACTATATGGTAGAAAGTGTAGATCGCCAGTTTGTTGGACGAAAGTTGGTGAAAAATAACTTTTGGGATCGGAGATAGTTCAAATTACTACCGACAAGATTAAATTAATCAAGCAACAGTTACAAACGGCTCAAAGTCGTTATAAAAGTTACGCGGATACGGGTAGAAGACCGTTAGAGTTTGAGGTAGGTGAGTATGTCATTTTGAAGGTGTTGCCTTCAAAAGGTATAACACGGTTTGGTAAGCGAGGTAAGCTCAATCCAAGATATGTTGGACCTTATTTGATTCTTAACCGGGTGGGACCGTTAGCTTATCGATTGGAATTGCCACAAGCATTGGCGAACGTTCATAACGTGTTCCACGTGTCAATGCTTCGACGTTATGTGCCGGATTCGAAACATGTTATCGTTCCAGAACCGTTAGAGATTCGGGAAGATTTGACTTATATGGAGCATCCAATGTAAATTCTTGATAGAAAAGATCAAGTGTTAAGAACCAAGGTGCTTCCACTTGTTATGGTTCAATGGCGGAGCCATTCAGTCGAGTAGGCTACTTGGGAGCGGGAGGATGAAATCCGAGCCAAGTACCCGCATCTCTTTGATTCTTAAGGTAAGAGTAAGTTTGGGGACTAAACTTCTTTTTAGGGGGGGGGGAATGTAACACCTGTACCTGAAAAAGGTTTGGTTATTATCATAACATGCATTAATTTGTATAATTAATGTATATTATGGAATAAGGGGAGGCTTTGGACTCGCCTGTATGAAAAAGTGTTAAGAGAAGGGCACCATTTGGAAAAGTCCCCAGTGAGGTGGGACAAGTATTAAAATGGGACCCAATGAAGGGCTAATTAGTAATTTACATTTTAAATGACTAAATGCATTTTATATGATTACATGGATATTTGTTAAGTTGCTTTCATATTATATTGTTATGAGTTAGCATTAGTTTGGACACCCAAATAAGGGTATAACTGTGGACACGCGGAATTCCGCTTTCCTTTCTGTTTGTTTTGAAATTGTTTTGAAAGGAAAAAGGTTGATTTGAAGAAAAGAAGGTCTGTTGAAAACAGATACAGAGTCGCCACTTGGTCTTTAGGGAACCAAAAAACCCAATTTGACTCACCCAAATGGATAAAGGGCACCGGCCTTTCATAACCAAGGAACTTGGCTCGGAGATTTGGTACGAGAGAGGAATGAGTCTTTGTCATGACTAAAACACCCTCAACTCGCGCCGTCTCTCGACAGGCCTCAATTAGCATCCAAATAATCATCTTTTACTATGTTTGGTTCGACAATTAATACTATGATAGTATATTACATCACATAAGAAACTTGAAATGGAAGATCAAAAGATAAGATATCATTCATAAGATCTAAGCCAAATATCATACAATGTAAAGTGGAAGATCACACAAATAAACCTAGTCAAAATCGTCTAATCATATATCAAATAATCAAGCTTTCCTAATCTAGGAGGGGACGTGAATTTTTCTTGAAAAAAAGAAAACAAAGATGCTTAGCAAGCTAGTATGATGCATGTTAATCTTTAAGAAAAGAAGATCTCTCATTCCCTGGGACGGAGAAATGGGAAGCATGGACGTATGATCCAACTCGTTCCTTATAATTTTCTTAGATTAGGAGTCACAAAAGCCCCAAATCTTGCATGGATGCAATGTATGATCCTAGAATGTGCAAATGTTGTAGTGTGTTTGTGTACATGGACTTTCTAAAGTGACTTAGAAGTCTAAAATATGCATGAATGCATGAAGAAAATCATCATAGAATATGTACAAATATGTTATGGACCACTTCCTAAGACATGAACAAATTTGGAGTGCATGTAAGCATCAAATCAAAGAATGAAAGTAAAAGAGCTTGCTGTGAATAGTGGACAGAATAGTGACTTGATCTTGTGGAAAATGAAAAGTAGGGTTAGGAATGTTTTGAATGCATGATTTTTTATGGTGATCATCCTTATTGTGTCTAGAACACATATCAAAAAACCAATCCTCAATTACTATTACAGATTGAGAGAAATCATATAAACAATAGAGGTTACTCAGAAATAGAGTTTGTATTGTTGACTGAAATGTTAAAACATCTTAGAAATTGAAAACAAAAGATCTAGAGGCCCATATTATATAGAAAGTTTCCTAAGACATTTAAGTATAAGGAAAAAATAAGTTGGGACCACTCTTTTTGGAAACATTTTCTGGAAAACAAGTTGAAAGTCAACCAAGCTGCTGTGATAGTAAAGACAGAATGTTTGGAAGGAATGTTTAGACAAAAATGGACCCCTTTCAAGTGCTTTCAAGTCAAGCCAAAAATCATAAGTGTTCTATAATGAGTTAAGAAGACTTTTCAAGTGGTCTGATGTTAATGTTTTGAGTATTGAGTCCTAGAGAAATCTTTGAACTCAGATTGTTCACTGTTTTGAAGGTTTTGGGAAGAAGTATGGTTTTATTCTTTGAAATCAAAATGAGGGGTTTAAGGGGGGGGGGGGGGGATTTGAAATAGAGGTTTTAAAAGTATTTTTTCAGCACTTAAATGGAGATTATGACCACTTGAAATATCAACATTTGAACTCATATCAAGAACCTCCAAGATTGTTAGAGACATGTTTTATTTTGGAAATATCCTCAAGAATACATGGGGATGTATTAAGGTTGTAATCATCATCTATCAAACATGTTTTGAGGTCAAGAGCTACTATCCATAAAGATTCACTCACCTCAAACTTCATATGCTCATCTAGATGATGATGAACTAGTAGTAAACAAGAAAAAAAGAAAAAGAAATAAGATAAGAGGAGATGAACATCAAAGTAAACAAACAAGTATATAGCAATCAATAGATGATATTTATGATGATTTTGGACTTGTAGCTTGGTGTTTCACTCATATATGGTGACTTTGGACATGAAAGAAGCTTCCTCTCTCTTCAATGCTCACTAAAATGGTAGTTGGGTGTATTAAAAGTGAAGTAAATAGAAGTAATGAAGTAAAAACAAAGTTTAGAACTCACTCTCTTGTTTGAAAATCAAAGAAGGAAGCTTCTTTTCTCTCTAATCTAACCTTATCTCTACAACTTTCTCTCTAAAATTTTTCAAAGCTTGCATTTGACACCCCCAAAATGAGAAGTCAAGGTGGGTTTATATAGGTCAATTTGGGGTGGTTTGGGGTTTTAGAAGTACTCCTATTGGTCCCAAACAACTGAAAACATAGAGCTACGTTGTTTTGGTTTTTAATTAATCAAAATGGACCCCCAAACGAAATTGCAAAAATGGACTGTTCTGGAGGAGAGTGTCGTGGCGGCATTGGGCCTATGCTGCGGTGGCAGTGGGCCAATGTCCCGGCTGCACTGCACCTCATTTGTCCAGATAATTCTTTTTAGGCCCCCAGAGGTTCTGGTATTCGCGAAAAGGCCCTATTTTGTCCAAAATTCACAGAAAATGCATATGAACTCCAAACTGAGGTTGTGTTATAATGTTGAAAAGGTAATGGAGTCTAATTTACATAAAAAGTAGTTCACTTTGAAAAGTTTTGCGGTATTTGTGATAAAAGCCGATTTGATCACCTTTTTCACATTCAGAAATTCATAATAAATTTGTTTTAAATCCAGGAATTATGTGCAATATACTGTTGGAAAGCTATTAACCTCTAGTATCCATGAAAAATGTTTAAAAAATGATACGGTGCTCCGATTTTAAAGTCAACTTTTGGTCAAACTGGTCAAACCAAGTATCTCCAGGAAGTTCTGGAAACCTCTGGGAGCTCCCAGGAGCTGACGTTTTCTTCTGATTTTGGTTGAAAACATATTTTTAGTACTTTTTTATGACGTAGCATGTTTCCAGAACTTTCAGTCCAAATATGGGAGTGTTCGAGCTTCAAGGGGCATCTTGGTCATGTGTACCACTTTCTGAGCATTTTGAGAGATATAATTAACTTCCATGAGTCCTTTTTGAGTCTTTTTCGATAATTGTGAACCACCAAGCTATGGGTCTCCTAAATCTGATAGCCAACAAAATGTGGTGTCTACAATAACTGAAAAAGATTTATAATTAGTAGGTACGATAGCAACTTCACAAAATATTTGGGACCCACGTTGGGATCCATTCGAAAGTTAGATAAACACTCATTAGATAATTGGGTAGTTAATGGAATGTTTGGGGGATTTCATAATAGGAACTTAAAAAATTCGGGGGTGCAAATGAAAAGAGGAAGAATTGAGGAGATGACACCTCAACACATATTGCATGTGTATGTGTCAAGAGAATGATCTTTGTCTCAATAATCTACAGAAATTCAAGGAAAAACAAAGAGAGCTCGGAGTGAGAAACAAGAATACGAGACGCCGACGCCGTTAAATCGTCGTTCTGTCACCGTCCGACATCCAATTCGATAACCAAAGCCGTATTTGGATTCGTAGAGGTGAGACAATCGTTCCTATACCTTTAATTTATGTTTTAATCGTCAGATTTTGGTAGCTCATACTAATCGGTGAGACATCGTCTACCAAATTCATGTAAGAATTTCTTCGGAATAAACTTTAGGTTGGGAATTGGTGAAACTCTACACTTCTTGGTGTAATTTTGGGTAAAACTTGTTAGAGGTGAGTTTTCTATCCTAATAATGATTGTGATTTAAGGTGTTCAATGTTTCTTATTTATATTGGGTTGTTGAAATCATGCTTAGAAGATATGGAATTGTTGGATTTATGGTTTCATATCAATTATGTGAAAAGTTGCCATATTCATGTGCTTATATGCTTATATGCTTATATGGTAATCAATGAGCATCGGAAAATGATTCATTGTTGGGAGTAATAAGGGTGGTGAAGAGGAAGAATCCGATAACAACAGAAGTCCAAGGAATAGTAGTGACCACGGGACCAAGGGAGGTCTTCGGGTCTAAATGAATCATTGAATCGATGACTCGGTGATTACGGATATGCTTTATGCATTAATTATAGCATTGCACATGTTAAACGTTCAATCATGTTTAGAATATTCACTATGCTTAAGAAAACCTTTTTCCTTTTCTGTTATGGTAAATAACAACTACCGTAGGTAAGGAACAATATCCAGAGAGGAAGTAACGTGCTCAGAATCGGGGAAGAGATTTGGGACATATAGTTATGTCTATAACTTGTAATATGGTGTAACTTGTGACTTGGAATCCTTGGCTTGTGACTTGAAGCCTTGACTTGTGGTTGTAGAGTTGGAGAGATTTGGAGTTAGTTTGGGAATCTATGAACCATGTGGTTAATGTAAATTTGAAGAAAGTTATGTAAATTTCTATGTGATCGCTCGGTTTATGCATGAGTTATATGTTTGGATCATTCCGGCAAGTCCGGATACATGGGTTGTAGATTTTAGTCAAGTTCCTTTTTGTAAACAAACATTTTGCGAAGTTTGATCCTCTTGTTGGAAGGTTTTATGTAAATGCTTTGCTTGGTTAAATGAAAACTTGGGTTCAAATGCTTAACTTGATTCAAAAGAGTTGGAGTTTATGATTTAGATGCTTGGAAATGGTTTTGATATGGTTTCCTAATGTTCTATGTTGTTGGTTATAGCTTTAGATTCATTTCCAACAAGATTTGATGAGATATTAACTTTTGTCCAGAGTTAAACTTCAAAACTTGATTTGATTCAAAAGGATGTGTCTATTGGTTGGTTTGATCCAAATGAGGTTATGTTCATGTTTTGAATGTTTGAAAGAACTTGAATTTTGTGTTTAGAATTGTTTGAGTGTGTTTTTAAATGGTCTTGGAGTTGTTATTCAAGGTTCCATAAGGTTTGATTTGATTTTGGATGTGTTTGGACGTGTTAAACAGTGTTTTTCTGCTAAAAGTCAAGTTTTGCAGAAATCGAATCGATCTGGATCATGAGCGGATTGATCTGGAGCTTCTGGAGAAACTAGAAATGACAATCTGCTAAAATCGATTCGATCCGGTTTTGGGGCGGATCAATCCGCAGGTCTGGTTTCAGCCAGACGGCTTTTACGGAAATGAACATAACCCTCTCTAGAAAATTCATATTCGCGCGCCATTTTTTGCGTTGAAACCGGGACTCAAAGACCTATCTTTTTGTATAAAATTTTCTATACTTTATTTATGACCATTTTTTCCTTGAGGCTATTTTTGTCACCATAAAGTTCTTTTATGACACTTAACACATGTGTTTCTTAGTAGCTCGTGTGTTTCTTGGCTAATTCGTATAGTTGAGCACTTGTAGCATTGTTACACGTGTCCTAATACACACAAGGCGGGTTGGGGTGTGACAGAAATCCATGTCTAAATAAGAATGATTACTTAAATAAAATAATAAAAAGAAAGAAATGATTAATCAAACTCAACAACAGCCTTTGCATTCGAAGATCTTCACAGGTAAGTCTTCTTATCCTACACACACTTCACATTTTTTTTTCTTTCTTTTGGGCACGGACCCTTACTTCCGGCATAAAATAAAAATGCATAAAAATCTCTTCTCTTTCTTTTGGGCATCGACCCTTACTTCTGGCATAAAATGAAAATACAAAAAAACATTTTTCAGTCATATTTCTGGCATAAAAATAAAAAAATACAAAAAGAATCTCTTTTCTTTAACCCTTACTTCCGGCATAACAATAAAAAGTACAAAAAATCTTTTTCTTTCTTTTGGGCACTGATCCTTACTTCTGGCATAAAAATAATAAAAAATAATGTAAAAAAATTTCTTTTCTTTCTTTTGAGTACCGACCCTTACTTTCGATATAAAATAAAAAATGCAAAAAAAAATTTATTTTATTTTTTTTTTCTTTTGGGCACCGACCTTTTCTTCCGCCATAAAATAAAAATACAAAAAAATTCCTTTCCTTTCTTTTGGGCACTGATCCTTACTTACGCCATAAAATAAAAAAAAAATACAAAAAAATATTCTCTATTCTTTCTTTTGGGCACCGACCCTTACTCCCGATACAATTTTTTTGTCATTTGGGCATCGATCCTTACTTCCGGCATAGGAAGAAAAGCACAGAAAAAAAAAGGAAAAAAAAAGAAAAGTACAAATAAAAAAAACTTCATTCTCCAGTCACTAGCATAATCTCATTTCAATCTCAATCTCAATCACTCTCTAAAGGTTAAAATCTAGGACTATACCAAGTGGGTTAAAGTTCCTAGTTACACTGACTCTTTTTCAAATCACTACATCACATGTGCTCAGTGAAACATGATCGCTTTTCTTTTTCTTAAAACAAATCATGCATACAATCGCACACACGAAAATCAGAATTACATTTGACCTGATTCCCGTCTCGGGATATATAAGCAACTCTTAAAGAGTGCGGCCATACCCATCACCATTTTTCGTCCTATTCACTTTGTAAAAAAACTTTTTTATTTCAATCAAAATGCCCATATTTTAATGAAAATTACTAAAACCGACAATCGTGTTTGGACAGTTGTTCGAGGGTGCCTAATACCTTCTCTCGACATAATCGAGTCCCCAAACCCATTTCAAAATCTCTGGTTTTCGCATGGCTATTTAGAGTCACAGTATTAAAGGGCCCACTTTTTCTCAAAATTATTTTTCAAAAGTCAAGATGATTACTATAACTATCTTTGTAAGGATCCCAACACCCGTATAATGTTAGGTGGCCACTCTGAACATTTCAAATATGCCTTACCATACTCTTTTCACCCTTCCCAATTAAAAATCCGTCATATTTTACCCACTTTCAGAAAGCCGGGCAATACTGATAGTCGGTTCTTCCGAGGGCGTGGGCGTGACATATAGTTCGTAAAATTCTGAAATTAACTTACATGTTGTTCCCTCCAAATCTATAGGTTTTACAAAATGGTTCATGCCTTTATACAATTGCAACACTCATTGTCATAATCTAGAAGCTACCCAAATGATTACAATACTTAGTGACCATGTTTGTTTTGCATGATTAAGGAGGACCGGGGGGGGGGGGGGGGGGGGGCGGGGGGGTTGGTGTGGGTGGTGGGGTAGGGGGTTTGATTGAACTATTACTCCATTTTCATTGACGTAGTGCGCACGACGCTAGGCCCATCCATCTCGCGGGACCATTAATCCATTTTAATGAAATAGTCGGGACTATGGGCCATTATTTTTATTCTGGTGGGGCTTTTAATAATCCAAAAAATAGTCCATTAAAGTGGACTAATTGTCCGATCTCACACATAGCGTTCAAACGTGGCCAATAGGATTATTAGTACAAAACCTCTCAACTCTTACAATGAACAAAAGACCTCACATAGTAAAATTGTACTCTTTTTTTATCCAAAAACTCGTCCCCAAAATATATATAAATAGATCCATGTAGCCTTGTTGGGTGGCCTATACAATAACCCAGTCCCCCTAAATACAAAGCCTTGGATCCACCATTGCGTACATAGTACGGGTTATCGACTAGTTATTTAACTTTTGGAGTTCTATAAAGAGAGTATTTTTAGTCACTCATTTTTGGTCTACCATTGCTCACTCAAGCCTTCACTGGGTGACACGTGTCATATTCTAATAATTATGTTAATAGTACAATGGTAAAATGGGACACATGTCACCTAGTGAAGCCTGAGTGAGTAATGGTCAACCAAAAATAAGGGAACGAAAATGCTCCCTTCAATAAATCACATAAGATCGACACATGTTAACTTACAAGTACCTAAAAAAATCTTCTATTTTAAAATACTACAGTACTATCCTACAATGCACATGTACGTAATAGGAATGCATGACCAATATATACACCTAGCACATGTTATGCCCCACCGTATAAAATGCTCCCTCAGTCCTTTGAAAATAGTCCACTCTTGGGAACTCAACTTTTTAAGGGGACAAAAGGAATCTATACCTACTTTTCACAATTACCCCTAATCATTACAACAATTTTTTTAGTTTTGTCCTAAAGTAGATTTCAAGGAAGGGTAGCTTTGAAAAGTAAGCAAAAATTGTATACCAATTTAAGAAAGTGGCCAATAATTTTGGGACATCCCAAAAAATAAATGTGGACTATTTTTAAGGGATGGATCTGGACATACGCATGGAGTAATGAAAGGAGAGAAAAATGGGTAATTCTATCCGTACCCACCTTGTTTAATCACTACACCTATATTTTAATGAATATTTTATCTTTCAAACATACCCCCTTCCACAATGACAAAAAAGACAAGTTATTAAAATGGACTTTAAAATAAATATTCTTTACACCCACCTCTAATCAATATCAAAAGAATTATTAAAAAAAGTTTTATACACACCCACCAATATCAACAAACCCTAGATAGTATTTTAGTTAGTTTGATTCATATATATTCATCATGGAGTATCATTTGAATACCTTGGAGGAAAATATAGAGCAATATATATGATTTGTAACCCTTTTCATCCTTTTTTTTAACACATTTTTTTTCGAACCTTGAGCATTTTGTGTTCAGATCTTCAGAACAGAACAAATTCTCAATGTTCTACAAAATGCCACCGAACAAATTCTCAATGTTCTACCAAGTACCACCGAACAAATCTACATTGTTCCATCTAATCCCACATAACATTTGAAAATTGTGCCACCAATACCAACCGAATAAGTCTGAATGTTCCTCCAAACCAACCTTGTTCTTATTGTTCAATTTTTTGGGAAAAAAATAACAAGACATCACCAAAATCAAAGCTCTCAAATAACTATATTACATATATATATATAATATGCATAAAAAGCATGGTTAAATCTATGGAAATGTCAGTGTACCTTGAGAATCACAAATATGGAGGAGTCTTCTTCAAGTGAGAATCACACCACAATAGCTTCTTCAAAGTCGTAAGTCACTGTAGTAATTTTTTGGTATAATTAGTTAGGGTTCGATTGCAAATTACAAATGAAAGATGATGATGTATATGGTGGGTGTATAAAGTAGTTAGGGTTATTTTGGGAATAGGAAGTGGGTGTAGAGAGTAGATTGTTTTAATTTTAATTAGAATGGTGGGTGTGAAGAATAAGTGGGTGTGAAGAGCAAATGAGGTGAGTGCGGATAAAATTACTCAAGAAAAATGTTTGTTTTTTTTTTTGGGTAATGATATTGAGCCTGTTTGTCTCTACTTATGCGATTTTGATCGTGATTGGTAGATCTGCATAAAAGTAGAACTGCTTATTATGGTTTGGGTATTTGGTTGATATGTTGTACAATTGATTATATTGTCAGAAAGACTTATAAATGTGTTTGGTTCTAAAGAGTATAACGTTGTCTTGAATGTATAAAAGTCAATTGTGCCCTTAAATTATAATATTTGTATGTTAGTGGTTGTCAATATGTATTAGCATTACTAACTCTTAATTGACTATTAATTTTTTAAATATTTTAATTAATAATTTAAATACACCACTTTTTTATATTTAAATATTGAGAAAATATATGGAATGTCACATGAAGAGGAATGCAAGTGTTGGAAAATTAGGACATGAAAGTAATAAAGAGAAAAGATTAGAGGCATCCATGGAATTTCATAGCGATGTGTAATGGTTAGGATATCTCAAATCTTGGTAAGCAGTCATGACCCTGCTTAATAAGATATGAGTTTTGCACATCCACGAACTGCGTTTTTCCATCTTAGTTTGGGAAACCAAACACTCAATCAATGATTTCAAGCTCCATAAACTAAGTTCTAAAGACAAAAATGCAATGACAAACAACAACATTGTAAGAAGCTTCTCACATGAGAAAACACCTTATAGCCATTGGATGAGAAAGTAGTTATAAATACATGTTGAGATCATCAGGAATCCTGTGGTTGTTTTCTCATCCAAGGGCTGTAAGGTGCATTCTCATATGAGAAGCTTCTTACAATATCATTACCCTTTTTTTTTCCTTACTGTTTTGGCTACTTATCATTTCAAGGATATTTATATAATTTGTGTGCGAGTGTGTCAAACAAAGTGGAATTGCCAATGTGATTATTAAAGCCAAATGCATCTAATCAGGCCAATTTTGACCGTTCGAATGCCTTGGAAGCAAGAACTTTCATGGTGTGAAATGGAATTGAATGTGAAGTGGGATTGCACTTGGGATTGCACTAGTTTAAAAGAAACTAAATGGGTAAAGTAGGATTTAGTCCCTAATCCTTGCTTTTTCTAGAAATAGGTCATTCCTATATCTGAATCTAGAAATTAGTCCTTTTGTGTTTGCAAAGACATAAATACCCCTATACTATCCCCCCCCCCCCCTTTCTCTCTCTCTCTCTCTCTCTATATATATATATATATAGTATACTGCACTACATTGTAGCAGTTCTGAAATTGGAGTTCAAACTCCCAACAATCATGTAGTTACTAGAATCACGAATTTCAAAATGTAGTCTACTTCGTGAAATAAGTCTCCAAAGACACTAATCTTCAAGCGATAGAAGGTGATTTCAATCCATTTGTTGCGATTTGAGGGAATCGAAGGCAACAGTTTATTTTGGTAAAAATCTCTCACAGAATTGTAGGAGAAATCACTTTCTTTGTTCGATTTTTATGACAAATTAGGGTTTTTGATCAACAAATTGATCTTTTTGGGACGGCGCATCAATACTATGAAGGTGATGGCGAGAAAAGGTCAAAACATATGACTCAGATTTCATTTCTAACTGAGAAATTTTTGAAGATGGCAAGAAAAGGTACTATGACACAAAAAATTATTTACTGTTCCATTATTTTAGGGTTTTGAAACATGCATTTTTGGTTTGATTATTGTTATTTTATGATCTAGGAAGCACTCTATGTTTATGAGAAATTTCGCAAAATATTGATCATATTTGAAATTTCTTATAATTTCTCAGTGTTTTATATCTTATTTTTGATTGAAGAATTGATCATCGTTGTTCAGTCAACTGAGAAAGTTCATGTCAATAAAAATCCATTATTCAAAATTACCAAGAAAAAATTAGCAAAAAAAAAATGATAACATTGATATTTCACAATTGTTTTGCAATTTTACTTCGTAAAGTATCTGTTTTTCACATCTTGTTGGATAGCTATCCATCTGTGTGATTCCTTACTAGAACTAATAATATTGTTTATGCGTAGTTTCTCAATTTATTGGATCAGAAATTTCACAAAGGAGTGGGAATTTCTCAATATTTTAATCAGGGACTTTACAAACGAGTGGGAATTTCTCAGTTTTTAATGAAAAAATCCCCAAAATAGTGGGAATTTCTCAGTCTTTTAATGATACGCACAGTGATATTCTCTTGCTTTCCGTGTTCAACGAGCCTTTTTGTGATAGCAACTTCAAAAAGGTGCCACCTAAAACCTATCACAAAGAGGCTCGTTGAACACCGAAAGCACGAGAATATCACTGTGCGTATCATTAAACAATACAAGAGCAAGCATCAAGTTTTCAGGATTGGTGGTGTCAATGTCAAGCTTAGTCCATCCGATATGCTTGGGGTTGTAATGGAGCATAAGCTCCCTAAATTGCTTTTGGATGCCATAGTTTGGCTTGTATACTTAGTAGTTTAATGGCTTGTATACTTATAGTTGTAATGGAGCATAAGTTCTCAAAAATATCACAAAAGAGGGTAAATTTCTCAGTAGCTTAATGAGAAATTTCGCAAAATATTGATCATATTTGAAATTTCTTTTAATTTTTCCAGTGTTTTATATCTTATTGTTGATTGAGGAATTGTTCATTGTTGTTCAGTTAACTGAGAAAGTTCATGTCAATAGAAAATTCATTATTGGAAATTACTCAGAAAAAATTAGCAAAAAAACATGATAGCATTGATATTTCACAATTGTTTTGCAATTTTCCTTGGTAAAATATCTATTTCTGACATCTTGTTGGATAAACCCGTTATCCATTTGTGTGGTTCCTTGCTAGAACTAATGATATTGTTTATGCATAATTTCTTAGCTTATTGGATCAAAAATTTCACAAAGGAGTGGGAATTTCTCAATATTTTAATCAAGGATTTCACAAAAGAGGAATTTCTCAGTATTTTAATGAGAAATTTTTCAGTAAAGGTTTAATCATCACCTTTTTAAAGAAGAACAAATTTTTTCCCAAAAGCTCCAACAATACAATCACGAATACACGCAGACGCATATATGATTTAGATTTGTATTATAATGACAACCAAAGTGGATGAATCAAGGCAAAACATATGATTTAATTTGAATTTCAACCAAAAGATCATGGGGAGTAGATTAAGGAGATCCCTTAAATTAAGGGAACATAATCCTATTATCAGTTAATGACATTAACTTCAAATCTATATCTATAAATATATGTCTATATATAGATACATGAATATATAAATATATATGTACATCACTGACCATGTGAGTAAAGGTAGTTTAGATATTAAAAAGTTATTAAATTGGGAATTTTTCAGTATTTTAATTAAGGATTTCACAATAGAGTGGGAATTTCTCAGTTTTTTTTTTAATGAGAAATAGGGAATATCTCAGTATTTTAATGAGAATTTCTCAGTAAACGTTTAATCATCACCTTTTCAAAGAAAAGCAAATTTTTTCCCCCAAAGCTCCAACAATACAATCACGAATACACGCAGACGCATATATGATTTAGATCTGTATTATAATTACAGCCAAACTGGATGAATCAAGGTAAAACGTATGATTAGTTTGAATTTCAACTAAAAGATCACGGTGAGCAAATTAAGGAGATCTCTTGAATTAAGGGAACATAATCCCATTATCAGTTAATGACATTAACTTCTAATCTATATCTATATGTCTATATATATAGATACACGAATATATATATATATATATATGTATATCACTAACCATGTGAGTAAGGGTAGTTTAGACATTAAATGGTTATTAAATTGGGGAAAAGGACATATTTCTTATTAATATGCTTAATCAAGGATCTATTTCTAATCTAGTCTTTAAGATGGATTAGCTTCTAATAAAACGGCTGAGGAGGGACTAATTCTTATATTTCTAGTTACTAAGCTAAACTAATAAGTATGTTAAACTAGACTAGACTAATTAAAACAAGAAAAGAAAATTGAACAAGGAAAGAACTACTTTATTGAATACAAAGTAAAGAACACATTCTAACATCGTACTTTGAAGTGGTTCCTACTCTTATTGCAAGAGAAAGTAAGAATACAGAAGTGTGTTGTAAGGCATGTTTGTATGGATTGTCATGTGTCCTTCCTTCTTCATTTCATCTATTATTTATAGGCCTTCGAGGTAACCACTCCATTTGAATTGGAGTGTCTTCTAACTTTCTAGTACTCCCTTTGTTTTCCACATGTCCTGGTGGTTATTCTTCAAATTTAAACATCACATCTTGTTGTAACTGCTTGCGCCTTCTATCTTGTACCGAACTCCTCCACGTGTCGAACCCTTGTTATTTCATTGCCATGTAAGCTAAGCCTTGTATTCCTTCCACGTGTCTACTTGCTATTAACCAGATATATTAGGCACAAACAGTTACCAAGAGAAAAATATCTATGTACTACTTTGAAACAAGCAATTGACATCAGTCCAAAAGCATCTGTATCTTTTCTTTTTAAAAAATTCCACAGAAAAAACAAAATTTCATTATAGCTAGGAAAAAAACAAGGAACTGAAAGATGTTTCTACTGCCTAAACGAATTGCTATTGACAACACACATATCCCAAAAATAACACATAATCTTGTGCTCATTTGAAAAAAAAAATACTATTTTTTTTCTTTGACTTTGTTTGCATAAGCCCTTTTTCCTTTTTTTTTTCTTTTTCTTTTTTGTAATTAATCAGTATTAAGAGCAAGAAATAACACTTCAGTGAATTTTGTTATGTACATTTGGTGTGTTGCTTGACAAAATGATTGGCTCATATGTTTGCTACTTATATACAAGCTTGTACAAATAAATTTGGGAATAACAACACTGATCTCCACTGAGGAAAGGTCAAAATATAAAGCCTCTTTTGTGGAATGAAAAAAATACACAAATCACAAAATAAATGGTATTAGTAAGAGTATTTATATATCCTCAAAGGAATAGTAAACATTTTGACAAAGGACAAATTTATCATTAGAAGATAAGTGTAAATTGCATATTATACGAAAGACTAACGAAGATTTTAATGGCCAACTGATAGTTGACTAATGGAGAGGGAAAAATGTTACTTAACTCCAAATCTCAAGAGAGCTGGTTGTAATTTTTTATACCACAATTTAAAGAGTCATTTTAAAAAATTAAGATATGTCAGTCAACTACTGTGGATATGGGACCCTGAATGTTCTTTTTACTTTTTCCTTTTTTTAAAACAAATAGAGTCGCCACTTAATTTTGAGGAAAATTAAGAAACCTTTTTAAAAGCAAATTGATCTTTTGGAAACCAGAGATTTCTAGATTCGGGGATTATGGAATGAGAGGGAAAGGAGCCCTGTGGACCAAAACACCCCTCTCATCCTATCTTGTGATAGGCCTCTACTCAACATCCTTTTTAATCGAATTATTAATCTAAGCATGCCCTTAATTAATGCATATATATGTGTACATTCCATAAGCACGTTGAAAGGGGTGCAAGATTGTTAACGATAAAATGCATACAAAATCATGTAATTCATATAGCAAGCAAAATGACATACAAATAGAGAACAAGGAAACTTACCCGAGATCCAGCTGCGATATAGAAACGTGTAATGCATATGAAAAATAGAAAGCCTAGAAAAAAAAAAGAGTCTCTAATCAGATATTACACATAAGGCAAAACCCTAATCTAAGGTGTCGCTCATGGAGTCGAAAATTGATAAAATCAAGAAATAAAATAAACGAGAGCAAAGTCAAGAAATTGTACCTCAATAGCTCTACAAAACAAAAGTTAGTCCACATACTCCAAATACAATATTATACCAAATTTTTACCTCAATCTAACAAAAATGGGGGATGTTGACAAAGTTATGTATTCCTTCCAATTTGTTGAAATCACAATATTCCTATAGATAGAAAAGTCTCAACTAGGAGCCAATGTAATATCCATACAGAAATGATATGACCTCAACGTGATTGAAAGGAATCCATGACTAAGTTCAATCAATAACAAATTATTCCAATGATTTACAAGTTAAAGACCTAAGATGCAAGTATCATGATCACCTATGAGGATTGTGAATGCATGGGCCTGAAGAATATATGTTTCATTGGTTTGGATCTTTTCAACCTCTGAATTTAAACTTAATTAAATTTATTATAATCATGTTTAAGTCTTAATGCATAGAACAATTATTTGGATCATCATTGGTAAGATTCATCAAATCAGTCACAGAATTCAGGAATTACAGAGAAGAAATCATATATCTAAAAATGAAAAAGTCATAGTTCACATAGTTTGATATTAGTGATTTTTGGATATGATGTGTTATGTAAGTCTAGTTTCTAACTCAAAAAGAAAATCAAAGATCAAATGGTCCAATCTCCGGTAATTGGACCAAGACCAGACATCACTCAGGTTTTATCAACTCTCTGTCCAGAGATTTTATATGATTTAATAAAAAATAGTAAATAAATCTGAATCCTCCCAAACTTTTTGGAGGATCTTATCAACTCATTATACTTCATGGAAAAATTTATTTGAAGCTTAAAATACTTGATTAAGGCTCTGATCCTAACAATTTAAAATAGGCTTACTGTTCTGGAATTCCAGACAGAGAATGACATGTTTACAAATCCTATGATCAAACCATCTTAACCACATAATGTAGATAAAATAGAAATTGCAGTGGTAAATCTATCCCTTATGAACACATTCCAAGTGGTCTCACCCAAATTGAATGGTTAACAAATTCGTAAGAATTCTATGATCAAAATCCGTCGAAGGATTCACTAAACCATGGAACCACTTCATATCAATGATCTAAGATCAAGTCAAATCTATGATTCTATGGAGAACCTAGATTAAATGTGATCAAGTTGAATCATACTAACACACTTTCCATTATTTAAGTAAGAGTTCCATGGGTTTTGCCTTGGATGAACTCCATTACAAGTCTCTTGAAAGAGCTTAAACATGAGTTTCAAGGTCTTACTCAACCACTCTTTGAATGACTCAAATCAAATCCAAAATTCTATGAAGAATCTATATTAGATGAGTGTATAATAAATTAGATCAACATATTTTATCTTGATTAATCAAAGGATTCTATGGATTTTACCTTGAAGAGATTTCATAAGAGATCTCATTAGAGAAACTAAACATGGATTTTAAGGACTTGCTCAATCACTTTGAATGTTCATGATAATTGAAACTCTAGATTCCAACCATAGAATCGATTAGATCTACGTATAAACCCTCTCTCAAGTTCATGATCCTTGAGGGCTAAATTGAATCCAACAATAAAAAAGAAGGTCTGAGATATGATAAATCTCATAAATCCTTCATGGGATGAACCAAAACTATATAGATATACAAGTTTAGATTCACTCAATTAATCTTACAACTAGAGTTGAAACTCACTCTTATCATTGTATAACCGTGAGATTATCAACAATTAGAGGATCTAACTCTAAGAAATTCAAATGGAACATAGAGAATTCCATCAACTTCAAGAGTGCAAAGAAAATGAAATACATACATAGATCTAATTAAATTCATGAAAATAATAGATGAAATCTATTCCAATCCTCATATAAATGGTGAATTATAGAGAATCAAAGCATCAAAATCAATGAAACCCAAATTGACATTAAATGGTCACTTGAATATCATGAAGAATGGCAGTGAGTGAGAAAATGATGAATCCATGTGAATTATGATGATCCTATTTGTTATTTCATTTATAAACACAATTTACAAAGATTATAAGACCACTCAATCATAAAACAAACATGACTAAAAGAGATTCAATGTTACACCCTAACCCGTCTCGGGCGGATTAGGACACATGTAACAATGCCACTAAGGCACGTCCCAATGGATATAGCATAAATAAAACTTGAACTCTTAATAAAATGCATTTACATGTAACTAACCTCAAGGGTAAAATGGTCTTTTTAAATTTTTGTCAGGGTTCCATCTCAAAAGGTAGATTATTAAATAAGGAACCCAACATTGAAAATGACTCGTGAATACGAATTTCTTAGACCAAGTTATGCTCATTTTTTTTATCTTGAATTTGACTATACTTAAGCACAAGAACATTCTGCCAAAAGTTGGATTGATCCAATTCTCTACAGAACATTCTGCCAAAGCGTACGCTTGATCCAACTTACAACAGAATACACATAAGAACATTCTGCCAAGAGTTGGATTACTCCAACTTTAGTTTGCTTGATCCAACTTACAGCATAATGCATTTTACTACTGCTAAAAAAAACACTTGCTGCTAAATCTCTGCATTTTTACAAGTTCAAAATCACTCCAAACTTAACCAAACTTCATAGGACCTGAAGAAAACACCTCAAACACATTTATAAGTTTTTCCAACATTAACACATGATATCTAAGCATATTACAACCATCAAACTCATAATTTTATCTCTAGGATTGTGAATTTGCTTTCAAAATACACATTTTTTCCAATAACTCATAAACATTCCAACATAAGAGAAAACAATATAGTTTGATTCCAACTTCAAATTAAACTTTATGGAAACTTTCAAAACCATTTCAAAACATGTCCAAGAGTGATACAATAATCAAACACCCCAACACATGCTCAAACCCCCAACTTTTATTATTCCAACCCAAACATCATATGAACTCTTAAAATCATTTCAAAATATTCCCATGAGTCTCCAAACCTTAACTAATCAGCAAAAGGGTTTCCAATATCATTTTCAAACACTTGGTTAGCTACTCACATATCCAAAACTCATAATGCTCCAGCTAGGAGCTCAAGCATACGTCAAATCCATAATTTTATCCCAACATGAGCATAAACACTCAAAAACAAGAGAAACTAAGTTTAAATTTACAGCAAGTTACTAATTTTTCCTAAGTTTCTTCCCAACCACATACAACTAGAGACTTGCAAGTATAACTCATATTACAAGACTCATCCAACACCAAACTTACACTTTACATATTACAAGGATTCCCAACATGAGTTGTTTCAGCACTACAGAAACAAGAGTTACATTTAGAAACTCAAACATCTAAACATAATTCATTTGTTACAAGGCGGGTTGTGGCTCTAGATGATCACGTGCTGTAATAATTATTAACTTGGAAAATTTTGTAAGCCTTGATTGTTTATATTCTAATTTAAAATATTATTTTGTTCGATGTTTGGGATGAAATCGATCCTTCAAACTATCGCAACCTACGGGTCCATAAAGGAAATTAAATGTTTTCCCTATTTATTCTACGTCGGGGCATGACAACTTATTATATCTCTCTTTTGCGGCACAAAATAAAAGAACACGGATCCTTTTTAAGTCAACCTCTTACAATCTGACGCAATAATGTTGTTGAACCAAAACTATCACCGTCTTTTCTTCCCTAGTTTCAGGAGTAACTTCAGCTTCTAACAAGTATCAAGAATCCATTACCACTCTTTATCGGAATATAACCTAATCCATAGCATAAGCTTTCACTTCTAACAAAATTTCTCAATTCCATTAGAATAGCTGATATATAATTCCATCACAAGTTTATTTCAATACATCCAAATATTCAGTTTATAACATCAACAGTCATGAAAGGTACTCGGGTTACTTTAAAGGTCATTACAATCATCATCTTCTCTAGTCTCCTTCCAAAATCCTCGTAATATTCCATTCTCAGATTTTGGTCAAAAGTACTGACACATCTAAGATTAGTCAACAATTTATTCATTCGCTATTTTCATTCAATCCCGATTCCCAATACCCCATCTAATTATTCCGTTTGTCTTCTCATAGTAATGCCAATATCCCCTTCAATACACTACCCCAAGTGTTAATTATAGTTCAAGTTCAAGACTTCTGTAGTTCAATTATCCTCCACTAAGCAAATCATTCAATAAGTCTTCTCATAATTCATTCGAGATTTCATTCACTATCAAGGTATTTCCAAATTCAATTTAGTGTTTATGCATGCTCGAATAAATACAAACTTTTGGCATTTCTTCCTCACTGTACCATAATTTAATGATGACACAATACGAAATAATTACATTATATCAATTTCTCAAAAAATAGAAGCTTGTTCGGTTCAACACTTACCTCTTACACATTATACTATATTCACCTGATTGGCAATCATGTTATACCTAGTGCTTCCTCAAACATAGAGTAGTTATCAACACATGCCCACGGTTGTCAATATTACATCACCCTTACATTGTATTTTCTTGATGCACACGAATCACTAGTAGAAACTTCTAACAATGTTTCCTCGGTTAGCCAACAAATTCTAACGGTTTTCACGATATTGAATGACAACAATTTCGTATTGATAATCTTGAAAATAAAACTCCATTTGACTCAGTACCTAATCATTAACAATCAACTCTACAATTCTTGATTTGCGACCTATTCATACCCTGTTATGCATTCAAGAAAAACACTATAAGCACTGATAATGGTCTCGTATCACCCTCGCATCATTTACCTTTGGTATGCCTAAACTAATCATGGATATCCCAAATTAAAAATATCACTAACTAAACAAACCTCCCGAGATCCCTTATAGTATACTTCTTTCAGAATCAGAAATACTTACATTGATTATAGACAAATAAATAAATAACCTTACAAATTACATGATATTCATGGTGACTCAAACATAAGTTAAGAGTTTCTATCTTCTTGTGGTTCTCTCCCCATTGGCGGTTGAACGATTTCTGAGGTAGTCTTAAATATTGAAAAACTTGGACCTTCTTGTCATTTATTAAAACAGTCCAATACCCAGTGGTCCCCTTGACCACATCCATAATAATTACCCATGAACCATGCACCTCCTATTTGGACAATTCTTCGTAAGGTGCCCATGTTGCCTATGGCTATAAGCATAGTAGAACATGTAACATACACCCCAATGTTGCTTCTCACACATTGTACAACACATAGTGTTTACCTTTGGAACACTACTTACTGATGAGCTTCCCATACTTGTTTGCTTCCACTTACCTCAGCTTTCACTTTGACTTTTTCCCGATCTCTTACCCTCATATCATTATTAAGACTCTTTTAGAAACACTTCTATGACTGGTGGTTCCATTTTTATCTCTGAATTCGAAGTTTCTCATGATTTTCTACTACTCTTAGTATTATCTTCATAACTCTTTTACCCATTCCACTCTTGATTGTGATATCTGTCTTTTCTCGGATTCTATTTCTACCAGATAACTAAGTATGATATTCCCATAATCATTTATATCATGTTACTATAAATAACATGTTATGCATGCTAAACGATTTAAGCATGCTAAATAAACTTGTATGCATGATCTTTATGGCTATACCTCCTTTTTTATGCTTTTTACACATCGTATTCGCCACTCGTTTCCAAGGCTCTAGCCTATTACTTTGATACCAAAAATTGTCACACCCCAACCCGCCTCGGGCGGATTAGGACATGTGTAACAATGCCACTAAGGCACGTTCCCAATGGATATAACATAAACCAAGCTTAAACTTTTACTAAAACTCATTTACATGTAACTAACCTCAAGGATAAAATGGTATTTTTAAAATTTTTGTCAGGTTTCCATCTAAAAAAGAAGATTATTAAATAAGGAACCCAACATTGAAAACGGCTCGTGAATACGAATTTCCTAGACCAAGTTATGTTCAATTTTTTTTTTCTTCTTGAATTTGACTATACTCATGCACAAGAGCATTCTGCCAAGAGTTGGATTGCAGAACATTCTGCTAAGAGTTTGCTTGATCCACCTTACAATAGAATACACACGAGAACATTCTACCAAGAGTTGGATTGATCCAACTTAAGTTCGCTTAATCCAACTTACAGCTAAATACATTTTGCTGCTAAAAAAAATAGTTGCTACTAAAACTCTGCATTTTTACAAGTTCAAAACCACTGCAAACTTAACCAAACTTCATAGAACCTAAAGAAAACACCTCAAACACATTTCTATGTTTTTCCAACATTAACACATGATATCTAAGCATGGTACAACCATCAAACATAATTTTATCCCTAGGATCGTGAATTTGCTTCCAAAATACACATTTTTTCCAATCACTCATAAACATTCCAACATAAGGGAAAACAATATGGTTTGATTCCAACTTCAAATTAAACTTCATGGAAACTTTCAAAACCATTCCAAAACATGTCCAAGAGTGATACAACAATCAAACTCCCCAAAACATTTTCAAACCCCCAACTTTCATTATTCCAACCCAAACATCATATGAACTCTTAAAATCATTTCAAAACATTCCCATGTGTCTCCAAACCTTAACTAATCAACAAAAGGATTTCCAAAATCATTTTCAAACACTTGGTTAGCTACTTACATACCCAAAACTCATAATGCTCCAGCTAGGAGCTCAAGCATACATCAAATCCACATTTTTATCCTAATATGAGCATAAACACTCAAAAACAAGAGAAACTAAGTTTAAATTTACAGCAAGTTACTCATTTTTCCTAAGTCTCTTCCCAACCATATGCGACTAGAGACTTGCAAGTACAACTCATACTACAAGACTAATACAACACCAAATTTGGACTTGACACATTATAAGGATTCCCAACATGAGTTATTTCAGAACTACAGAAACAAGAGTTACATTTGGAAACTGACACATCTAAACATCTAAACATACTAAAACAAGAGTTACATTTGGAAACTCAAAAATTTAAACATATGGACATATTCACAACTCCCAAACCAACCCAATGTGTGAATCATCTTCTCTCCTCTTCTCGTTACGTACCTGCGGTGGTTATTCAATAACCACAATAGAAAAATATATTTTTTGTTTAAGCTTTTGCTTAGTGAGAGAACTAATCATGTTATTGGAATGTTCAACATGTAAATGCAACAATCATCATAAACATCAACAAAATGATCTCCAGAAAGTCAAGTAACTCCAACCACCACCCCCAGGTCCTTGTCACCCCAGATCTTTCTCACTTTTAGACGCATATAGCGCAACACACACTCTTGTGACCCCAAAGACGTCACCGTTATTTCATTGTGGTCGTCATCGCGCCGCACTCTTGAGGGCCTTTTTATCCCTTACATATGGGACCTATAAATGGTGACCACTACTTGACTTCCCTTTGATCCACATAAGCATATAAGAAACTTAGCATATAAGCATAGCAATTTCACATTATTGACATGCTTTTACCCAAATTCATCATAATCAAAGCTACATAAACATGAATTAAGCATTCTAATGTAACAATTATCATATCTACACATCTAAACACCTAATTTTGGATTAGAACTCTCACTTCTTCGATTTACTAATGAATTAAGCCTAAAAATCCAAACCTCTTGCAGATTCCACCTCAAATCCTAACCGGTGTTAATCTTACATAGTTTTGGTACACCGAAAGCTAACAACCAAGAACGGTCTCCAGAAAAACGTTGTCAAAAATAAATTAAAGAACATGCATGTGTTCCTCTTACCTCCATGAGTCCAAAAATGGTCTCGGATCGCAAATCCGTCGCCGAACGGCCAAGGAACGGCAAGAAATCATCGCATGGAACTCCGTCGCCGACTCGGGAGCTCTCGGTTCTCTTTTCTCTCAATTTCTAGCTGTGATTTCAATTAAGAGACAGATATGCTAACATGCATATGTGTTGACACCTCTTTCCCCTATTTTGTTTACATCCCCCAACTTTCTTTAAGCTTTATTATAAAGTCCCCATGTTAATTACATTAACTATCAACATTTTCTAAATAGATTTAATCTAAGTCCTACTTGGGTCCCAAATGCGGCCCCACATATATATTGAGGTTGCTATTAAACCTACCAATTATGAATTATTTTCAAATACGTTCTCACATGGGTAGCCCAACTGGTCCCCTCAACCTATTATAAGATATAATAATATCTTTAAGCATTTAAACAAGTGCTCATATAGACATATAATGACATCAAGAATGCAAATTATTTTAATTGGACCCTCGTTGGGCAGATTTTCTGAAATGGGTCCCTTGTGGTAGCTTTTGAATAGGATGATGAAAACATGAACTACTTCTTTTTGTTCTTTTCTTTTTCTTTTTTTTTTTTGTTTGTGGTGGTTGATTTTTTTACCTTTTCACTAGCCAGTCAACTTTTACAACTGTCATGACTCAAAATTTTAATTAAGGGTAATTATATTTTAATTACTTATGTGCGAACCGTTAATTAAATTGGTGTAGTATTTAAATTTACCTTAATTTGTGTCACTATATTTATTTAATTATTTTCTTTTCTTATTTGGTTTTATTTTATTTTATTATAATATATATTTTTTAATATTTATTATCTTGGTATTAAAGTGGGTACATGTTTTAAATTGAGGTGTAGAAGTAGACCACACATACACACACACATGCATTACACCTATACACATTAAATACAAACAAAAACTAAACAAAAAAACGTGTGGGCCCCACCCCACTCTTAAAGAGCCGGCCATCCCTTCTCTCTCTCCTCATTTCTATTTTTTTTTTCTTTTCTTCCTTTCTCTCTCTCCTCTTCTTCTTCTTTTTCATCTATATCAAAATGGGTATATAGCAACCTCCATAGCCACTTCCTTCAACCTTCCAATAAACCACCAAAAAGTCATTTTCGTGAGATTTTCCATTTCACAAAATAGTCTTAGAATTCCATAAGCTTTCTATTGGTACCAACGAAATTCGTTTTGGTGACCTCTACCATAGTTTTCCCAAATTACATAGAGCTTTCAAATCTCTCATCTTCAACTATGGAGTCCCATTGAAGGATTAGCACATGTAGTGGATTCTTGGGTCTCCTAGGACCTCTCTTTCCACTTTCTTGAAGTCATTTGGAGCTCCTTGGATTTTCTTAGGAATTTTGGGCATTTCCATTTATTTTGGAAAATCTCCACTAAGGTATATATACATTGTTTCAATTTCATATGTTGTACTTGTCTAAATTGCTTTGAGTTCATTTATACATGTTAGGAAAGAACTTAGACACATGTGCTAGGTTTTTCCCCAAATTTGAGAAATTAGGGCTTTATGCTTCTTTATTAGTTATATGTATAAATTAAATTACTTACATGTTAGTGTGGATATCGCAATTTTTTTTACTCACAGCTTTCTCTTTTATAATTCCTTCAAATTCAAAACAAATGAGTCGCCACTTAATTTTTAAAAGGAAAAAAATTAAGAAACCATTTTTAAAGCAAACTGATCTTTTTAGAAACCAGAGATTAACTAGGTCCGGGGATTATGGAATGAGAGAGGAAGGTGCCCGTCGGACTAAAACACCCTCTCTCATCCTATCTTGCGATAGGCCTCTACTCAACATCCTTTTAATCAAATTGTTAATTTAAATGTGCCCTCAACTAATACATATGTATATGTATACATTACACAAACATGTCAAAATGGTGTAAAATTACCAATTTATAAAATATCATTCAAAAGCCACGTAATCCAAGTAGCAAGCAATATGATATGCAATAAAGAACAAGAGAACGTACCCGGGATCTAGCCGTAGATATTAAATGTCACGCCCCGGAGCAGCATAAATAGAGAAAAATAAATTTCCTTTATGGGTCCATAGGGAATAACGGGTGAATAACCGCGTTGTCATCTACTCAAACCAATAAACACCACGATAGGGAGGATGCTATTCATAGAACATATCTTATTAACATAATCAGAGGCTACAGCGGAAACTATAAAAGGTATGAAAGCAACAGATGCTCAAGTACCAATTATAAAAGTCTACTAAAACTATTACAACAGCTGGCTTATAGTCTCAAGCCTATAACAATAACAACAACAGATATACAAACTAACTATATAAAGCAGCACATCTTCGTCTTCCAGCCTTCAGCTCCAAGTCTGGCAGAACTATCAGTCTTCAGTCCTCAAGACCTACAAATCCCTAGACATTGGAATGTCCAGGGCATAAACGCCATCAGCTTTGAATACAAAGCTGAGTGAGTACATTAAACAACACTCCTCACCGCTATTGTTCAGCATCTTAAAATGCGGTTAATCTCTTAACAATGGCGTCACTCACGGACATAGCAGAGGTCTCATTAAACTATGCATTAATCAATAATAACAGAAATTATATTAAGAAATGACAAGGATAAACATCATGGTATAACATATCTCATCACGTATTCACCAAATCCATGCATGTAACCATGCAACCACCCATGCATCTACCTTTACGTCGGGACGCTGAATCCACGACTGAACCTTTATCTCATCATATGCGTACTCATATTCATATCTCTATCCATCTCTGTATCCATACGTCAATCCCATTATTACAAATCTGTGTTCATTCGTCGATACCAAAATCTCATATCCGTATCCATACGTCGATACAATAATGCCAATCGGAATCACCCGACTAGGCAACAGGTCCCACAATCCCTTGATAGGGTTACCGGTCGTCTACACGGTACCACCTATCTGTAAACGATAGAACGGCACATCGGACGTCTTCAACGATGCGTATACCCTCACTGGTCGTCTACACAGCTGAGAATACATTAGAGCACTAGCCGGATGTCTTCAACGGTACACTGGACGTCTTCAACAGTGCATACGCATCACTGGACGTCTTCAACAGTGAGAGGCGCACTAGGAACTCTAACCATCCCACGTCCACCCGACTCGTCAGTCGTTGATCCCACGGATCCAAGTACACAAATCTCATTATTCCATATAAATCACATATCCCATTTCTCATCATATCTTCTCATCTCTTCATATCAATATCCCATTTCTCATCAGCTTCTCTTGCCTCTTCACATCACTATCCCATGCATGCTGACACATGTTGTGAAATGCTCATATACTAAGTACAGGAAATACCACATGCTCTGTATTCAACATATCTACTCATTTCTGATTATTAACATGCTGTCGTGTTCCGTTCTACTATTCAGTTTGACAATAACATATGGCAGTTAAACAATTCATCTCATAACAGGGTTGCACTATCTCTTCAATTAACAATATTGCATATTGAAAACATGGATAACTATTTAAACAGCTAAACAGTCCATAATACTCAACATGAAATAAACATGTTCTGCAAGGTTCGATCGATTGAGGTCCTCTCGATCGATTGAAGTCAAACGAAGTTCGATCGATCGAAGTCAGTTCGATCGCTCGAGGAAAGTCGTTTCGATCGATCGAAGTTCCTTCGATCGATTGAGGAAGCGGTAAGTTCGATCGATCGAGAATAGTTCGATCGCTCGAACATCATCTTCTACCCAGAAACTGGGCAGCGACGAACAAAGATCTTGGGGTCACAATATACACGTTCTAAACTGCATATAAACATACTAAAGTCATCTCTTGAGTGAGTTAATGAACTCACCTCTCTCCGGCGTTCCGTTGACGGCGTCCCGAGCTCCGCGGCGGCGGTTATGGTGAGTTCTCTTTCCCTCTCTCTGTCTGTCTTTTCTTTCTGGTCTCCTCTCCTCTTCCTTCTTCTTCTTCTTCTCTTCTTCTTCTTCTTCTCTTCTTCAACCCGAGAGTGTGTGTGTGTGGTATATATATACAATATATATATATATATGTGTATATATATAAGAGAGTATGAAGCTCTCTCTCCCAAGGCTGCCAAAACTTGGCCCAAGGCCACAAATGAACAAGTATATATAAGGGTTAAGTGTGCCACACGTTTAAAGCTGAAGGAAAGAAGAAAATGTTTCTCAGCTTATGTCAATCGATTGAACTCTATGTCAATCGATTGAAGACAGATATTTGATGTCAATCGATTGAAGAAGATGGCAATCGATTGGGATGTTGACACGTCATAACTTTTAGTCGGTAGAATGTCAATCGATTGGGAACATGTCAATCGATTGGTATCTGAAAAGTGTCAATCGATTGGGAAAACTTATCAATCGATTGGTATCAAAATTCACCAAAAGGAAGAGAAAGTTTATACGAGTATAGAAATGAAATACCAGGTCTTATTAATATACCAAAAATACAGGGTATTACATCATCCACCACTCATCAAAAGATTTCGTCCTCGAAATCTGAAGCAACGGTTCCTATAACCAAAAAGAAATCCATCTCAGAAGAAAATGCTCAAGTTCTCGTTTTACGTAAACGATTACCTCAGCGGCCAACGGATTAAGTTCTAAACACACGATACAAAAATATCACTGATCTATAAGTGCTAGGGTAACAACTATCAATCCTTCAGGATTAAGGGATATGAAATTTGTATGTCAAACTTCAGGAAAAAGGTTCTAGGTAGCACAATCTAATCATCTTACAACATCTGAAACGGCTAGTCTCTAAACACATGAGGTTCCTCCCTCAGGTCAAACTCTACAGTGTGAGGGTTCTATCGATCAAGTGTTCTAATCTCGTCTAAGTCTTAGCAAAGCGTTGCCGTCTACTCTGGTCTCTGAAGATGCTTCATACTGTGCTGACGATGTCTCTACTGCGTCATTAGTTGACTGTCTTCTTATCTCTGGACTTCTCGTTACGATCGTCAACGTTATTAGTCAGCCTCGTGTTGCACACGACATCCTTGTTAACTCCCGTGTTGTTGTCGTCCTTCATCCTCCAATATGTTGACTTGAAAGTATTGTGACTCTAGCATCGTCATTTGATAACTCAAATTTCCTCATGGCTCTCCAAATTCCCACGTACTATTGATATAATCATCTCTTTGAGGTCGTTCAATCCATTGAATACTCGTTCTGCTTCTACGTACTAATCAAATAGGTTAGGCAGGACTACGTACTGATATCGTGAGTCGATCTATTGTATAACTTCTTGACTGGATGAAAGCAACAGGCGATCGGTGTCGAAAACATTCTTTAGCGATACTCTTTTGAAGTTCTGGTGTTGTCTCTGCGTTACTCGTATCTCTTCTCGTATACTCGCAATCTTCTAGTTCATCCTCTCTTGTTAAGCTACATCTAACGAAAATTGAGATTCTTCATCTCTAATCTTTGTCCAACATACCAATGGTTGGCGTAGTCTTTCGATAGGGAGGCAATTGACGTCATATAAGGATGCATTTGAAGTCTTATAGGGATGTAAAAGAAGTCATATGGGATGCAATTGATGTTATATCTATACTTGGATAACTACTGTTGATCAATGTCAAATGAATTGTTCCAGTAACTACAATTTACGGTGTAGGCTAATCCTCTTACAATCAAATCAAACAAATACCCAACTTCCTGCAATATCGGGATCATATATAATACATGATGTAGGTGATGAGTATTGTACCTTCTGTCTATCGTCCTTGTCTAAGTTGAGACCAATTATTTGTATGGTGAGTCTGCCCTCGTGATACTTGTTGCAACGGAACATTGTGTTGCATCTCTAGTGCTGGACAAAACTTACGGACATGACCAAATTTACCACAGTTGAAACATCATATCCCTCGTCCATTAGATTTCCTTGATGTTTTGCATTCTTGGGAATGGTGTCCTTGTACTCCACAATTGTAGCAGATATCTCGTTCTCTGTGCTGTGTTGGAGTCGTCACTGGTTTTGATTCGTTCTTGTCATTCTCAATCTCTTGCGCTTCTGGCAGTTGCCTATGTAACTTCTCTCTGTGTTTCCTTGTTGAACTTGGTTAGCTGCCAACACAACCTGACTGTCCCTTCCTCTCTGATCCGTTAGGAGAAACTGATCGTACTCTGGAAATGTTTTATCAAAGTGTTGTCCTTCACTAATCTGAGTATCGTCTTCTAGCTTCGTTGCCATTTCTACCAGAGCTTCGAAAGATTGATCTAAATGTCCTATAGTCATATGACGGATATGTGGAACTAGTCCCTGATGATATCTTTTGATCTTTCTTCTTGGCGTATCGATCATATGCGGTGCAAATCGTGATAGCCTCTCGAATTGAGTTGTATATTCTGGCACTGTAAAACTACCTTGGATTAATTGTATGAATTCCATTTCCCTTTTGTTCTTCTCAGATTCTGGAAAGTACTTTTCTAGAAATCGAGTCTTGAATGATTCCCAAGTCATCCTTCCTACAGCTTCTTCACCTATCGTAGCTTTCACTGCGTCCCACCAATCTGCTGCTGAGAACGTCAGTTGAAATACTGCCAAATGTCTTTTCTCAATGTCAGTACATTCAAGTACTTCAAAAATTAATTCTATCTGGCGAATCCATTGCTCAGCTTGCCATGCTCCTGTTAATCCGGTAAAGGTCTCTGGTTGAAGAGCACGAAATTCCTTTAGCAGCTTGACTCTTGTCTGACGTACTGGTGCTTCATTGCCGATGACGTGATCCGCACGATTGATAACTTGTTCCATGCGACGAATGAAAACTCCGACCATTCCGGTTGGATCTATCTCAGGAGGTACTAATTCAGGTACTCCATTCAGCTGGCCCGGGTTTCCTCGAGTCGTCCTAACCATAACGAGTGCTGGTAGGGTTCAGTGTCGCTACCTACAAATGAAAACTATTCGGTCAGACACATTCTATCTTACAGCTCAAGCAAGAACAAAACATGTGGTAACCAATATATAGTACCACTATATAATACGATCACATTAAGCAATACAGATACCTCACATAAATAATAATAACCACAAGGTCAGTCTACCTACCAGGTACGCTTAAATGTATCTATGCTCAAGACGAAACTACAACTTCTACGCTCAACGTCAAATCTTAAACATTCTATTTCTATTCTCAGGTTCCGGACTACGAGTACTGCTTAACTAATATGTGGCTCAAGGTAACAGGATAATCTTATCCTAAACCTCTTTCTATTTCTAGATCATACTGACTGATCCGAGATCGCTCAGGAATTCGTCAGCGTCTAAAATCCAAGGGCTCTATATTTAGGTTCTCCACCACCACAACTAACTCTCGATGCCCGTTCTCCGCTAACTCAGCTATCCACATCCTTATTGGTTCCAACAATTACTATCTTCCAAAGAAACATCCTCAGACAGATTCTTCCAACCTCTTATCTGTGTGACAAGATAACAGTTCTATCTCATCTCAGCTAATCCTCATGCTACTGATATTAACTTAGAATTCAGGTTTGAACACCAAAGACAAGCGGTTAACAACTAAAACCTAGGCTCTGATACCAAAAATCCTGTCACGCCCCGGAGCAGCATAAATAGAGAAAAATAAATTTCCTTTATGGGTCCATAGGGAATGACGGGTGAATAACCGCGTTGTCATCTACTCAAACCAATAAACACCACGATAGGGAGGATGCTATTCATAGAACATATCTTATTAACATAATCAGAGGCTACAGCGGAAACTATAAAAGGTATGAAAGCAACAGATGCCCAAGTACCAATTATAAAAGTCTACTAAAACTATTACAACAGCTGGCTTATAGTCTCAAGCCTATAACAATAACAACAACAGATATACAAACTAACTATATAAAGCAGCACATCTTCGTCTTCCAGCCTTCAGCTCCAAGTCTGGCAGAACTATCAGTCTTCAGTCCTCAAGACCTACAAATCCCTAGACATTGGAATGTCCAGGGCATAAACGCCATCAGCTTTGAATACAAAGCTGAGTGAGCACATTAAACAACACTCCTCACCGCTATTGTTCAGCATCTTAAAATGCGGTTAATCTCTTAACAATGGCGTCACTCACGGACATAGCAGAGGTCTCATTAAACTATGCATTAATCAATAATAACAGAAATCATATTAAGAAATGACAAGGATAAACATCATGGTATAACATATCTCATCACGTATTCACCAAATCCATGCATGTAACCATGCAACCACCCATGCATCTACCTTTACGTCGGGACGCTGAATCCACGACTGAACCTTTATCTCATCATATGCGTACTCATATTCATATCTCTATCCATCTCTGTATCCATACGTCAATCCCATTATTACAAATCTGTGTTCATTCGTCGATACCAAAATCTCATATCCGTATCCATACGTCGATACAATAATGCCAATCGGAATCACCCGACTAGGCAACAGGTCCCACAATCCCTTGATAGGGTTACCGGTCGTCTACACGGTACCACCTATCTGTAAACGATAGAACGGCACATCGGACGTCTTCAACGATGCGTATACCCTCACTGGTCGTCTACACAGCTGAGAATACATTAGAGCACTAGCCGGACGTCTTCAATGGTACACTGGACGTCTTCAACAGTGCATACGCATCACTGGACGTCTTCAACAGTGAGAGGCGCACTAGGAACTCTAACCATCCCACGTCCACCCAACTCGTCAGTCGTTGATCCCACGGATCCAAGTACACAAATCTCATTATTCCATATAAATCACATATCCCATTTCTCATCATATCTTCTCATCTCTTCATATCAATATCCCATTTCTCATCAGCTTCTCTTGCCTCTTCACATCACTATCCCATGCATGCTGACACGTGTTGTGAAATGCTCATATACTAAGTACAGGAAATACCACATGCTCTGTATTCAACATATCTACTCATTTCTGATTATTAACATGCTATCGTGTTCCGTTCTACTATTCAGTTTGACAATAACATATGGCAGTTAAACAATTCATCTCATAACAGGGTTGCACTATCTCTTCAATTAACAATATTGCATATTGAAAACATGGATAACTATTTAAACAGCTAAACAGTCCATAATACTCAACAGGAAATAAACATGTTCTGCAAGGTTCGATCGATTGAGGTCCTCTCGATCGATTGAAGTCAAACGAAGTTCGATCGATCGAAGTCAGTTCGATCGCTTGAGGAAAGTCGTTTCGATCGATCGAAGTTCGATCGATCGAGGAAGCGGTAAGTTCGATCGATCGAGAATAGTTCGATCGCTCGAACATCATCTTCTACCCAGAAACTGGGCAGCGACGAACAAAGATCTTGGGGTCACAATATACACGTTCTAAACTGCATATAAACATACTAAAGTCATCCCTTGAGTGAGTTAATGAACTCACCTCTCTCCGGCGTTCCGTTGACGGCGTCCCGAGCTCCGCGGCGGCGGTTATGGTGAGTTCTCTTTCCCTCTCTCTGTCTGTCTTTTATTTCTGGTCTCCTCTCCTCTTCCTTCTTCTTCTTCTTCTCTTCTTCTTCTTCTTCTCTTCTTCAACCCGAGAGTGTGTGTGTGTGGTATATATATACAATATATATATATATATATATATGTGTGTGTGTATATATATAAGAGAGTATGAAGCTCTTTCTCCCAAGGCTGCCAAAACTTGGCCCAAGGCCACAAATGAACAAGTATATATAAGGGTTAAGTGTGCCACACGTTTAAAGCTGAAGGAAAGAAGAAAATGTTTCTCAGCTTATGTCAATCGATTGAACTCTATGTCAATCGATTGAAGACAGATATTTGATGTCAATCGATTGAAGAAGATGGCAATCGATTGGGATGTTGACACGTCATAACTTTTAGTCGGTAGAATGTCAATCGATTGGGAACATGTCAATCGATTGGTATCTGAAACGTGTCAATCGATTGGGAAAACTTATCAATCGATTGGTATCAAAATTCACCAAAAGGAAGAGAAAGTTTATACGAGTATAGAAATGAAATACCAGGTCTTATTAATATACCAAAAATACAGGGTATTACATTAAACGTGCAATGCATGCGATTAAATAAAACCTAGGAAAAGAGTCTCTAATCCACATATATACATTTAAGGCAAAATCTTAATTCTAATGTGTCGCGCATAAAGGTCAAGAAAATCGATAAAATCAAGAAATTAAAATAGATCAAGAGGAGTTTGAGAAATCATACCTTAATAGTGCTACAAAACAAAGGGTTAGTCCACATGATATACAAGATGTAAAGTTGGATCTTAAATAACAATCCTAGACTTCTAGCTTAAATCTATCAAATTAAATCTAAAGCAAACAAATCTTAAGTACAAGCATCGAGCCATATGAATATATACATGAAGAGAATAAATTATTGGAGTACCCAATGATTTAGATCACTTAAACTTTGAATTCAAGCTTAACTAATCATTATTGAAACATGGTTTGACCCTTAACTCATGAAAATATCATCTAAGCCATTATTCATAAGATTGGTTAACATTATTGCAGAATTCTGAAAATTGTAGAGAGCAGACCAGATCTTTAAGAAAATAAAAAGCATACTTCCCGGGGTTTGATCTTGATGATTTTTGGACACAAGATGCCTCTGTGTGTCTAGTTTCTAACCCAAAAAAGAAATCAAAGTTCCAATAGTTGGATCTCCGGGAATTGGACAAAAACCAGATATCACTCAGTATTCTACAACCTTCTGTCCAGAGTTCTTGCACGATTTTATAAAAATAGCAAAAAAATCAGAAATGCTTTGTTCTTTTTAGGGTGACTTCCTAACATATTAATCTACTTGAAAAAAATTATTTTGGATCACAAATACTTGATTAAGGTTCTGATTTGCTTATTTCAAAAGGGTGTTGCTGTTCTGAAACTCTTGGCAGATTGTAGTGTCTTCACAAAACTCATGACCAAACCACTTGAAACATGAAATCTTCTTAAAACAAAAATTACAGTGGTAGAACTTTGAGTTATTGACACTTTCGCGTTGGTTTCACTTGATTCCAACGGTTAGATTTCCAACTAAAAATCCTTGATCAAAAATAGTTTATGAATCCACTGTTTCATTGTCAAGTTCCACTTTTATTTATTAACCCCAACTATTGAACCATGAAGTTGGACCTAAACTAAACCATTTTCTCCTACCATTTGATGGTCATTGGAGGCTAAAGACCTTTATATTTGTAGATTTCAAATGAAGTATGAATGGACTTCATGAAATCTCAAGATGATGAACCTAAACCATGGGGATGGACTTAGACTCAAAACTACTTTCTCCCTACCATTTGATGGTCATTGGAGATGGAGATGTGACTAATACTCATGAGCTTCTAAGGAATGTAGAAAGGATTCCATGAAACACCAAGCTAGAGGACCCAAACCATAAATATGGACTTGGATCCATCTATTTGCTTATAAAATGAAGTGATGATCAAACTTTGAATCCCATGTGGAGCATAAGCTTACATGAGATTCAAGACATCAAGCTCAAGAGTTTTCAAGAGAGATATTGAAGATCTCTAAGAGCCTCAAGAGTGAAGTAAAAAAACACACACACACACAAAGAAAAGAATGAAACTAAGAAAAAACTAAGTAGTTTGAAGATTAAAGACTTAAAAGAAAGAAAGAAAGAAAAGAAATAACTCATGGTTAGAGGATCACCTCCAAGCTATCCTCCAAGCTATCCTCAAAGCTTCTCTAGTTTTAAAATCTTCCAAACTCTTCTCCAAGCTCTCCAAACTCTCTTTGTCTTTTTTTTTTCTCTCCAAAATGTATTAGTTTAATGGTATATTCTCCTTGTATATTGTTGATGATGTTGTTGTATGTCCTCCCAAGGAGTATCCTCCTTCTTTTATAAACAAAATTACCAAGTTTTTTCAGTGAATTCGGAGTAAAAGACAGGTGTAAATGTCTCATTTGGTGGTACAATACGTACTTCCTGAAAATAGACAGATTGTTGCACAGGGCAGCAGTCAAAAATCACTTGCGGCAGTCAGTGGATGCCGCAGTGGCACTCCGTGACTGCCGCGGCGGCTTTCCGTGACTACAGCGCGGCTCTTAGTAAGTGCCGCAGAAAATTATTAATGGCCGTGTTTTAGTCAGCCTTACTTTATCAATTTTTTTATTTTTATCCGCATACATATACGTATTGTACCACACAATACGGACTATTAAAGTAAACGACAGTCAGAAATTGTCGGCGTCACTTGGTAAATGCCAGGCCGGCACTCAGTGACTGCCGTTCGGCACTCACCGAGTGCCGCCAAATACTGCCGTGTGCCATTTTTTTGTTGAGCTTCCCTTTTTAGGTCTTTTCTTTCTTAAAAATAATTATTTTCGAAGATCGTTTCCAAAAATGATATTTTATATCTGAATTCTCCCAAATACCTGGTATTTTCTCTTTCTGTGAAATTTTATCGCGTTTGGAGAACTTTCTGAAGAGCTTGGAATGCTTCGAATCTTTCGGTCCTTATCATCATTGGACGTGGAGGTGACGCTCTCCTAAATTCGATGTTTGGTCAAAATTGGGGTGTCTACAGTTTGCCCCTCTTCGATAGAGCTTGTGGAGCAACGCGTTTCACAAGTGAATGTCCAAGCCTGTGTGAAGACAAGCCTTTGACCAAACTGTCGGATTTAGGTAAAAACAAAAATGCGTAACAAAAAGAGAACATGCGCGCGACGATGGTTCACATTGGTCGTGCTCGATGATGAGCTGCCTACGTATCCATTCAGGAATCAGACCAGGACGTTGTTCGGGCAGGAGCCAAGCATACACAAGCACAAGTAACCATACGGATGAATACACCTTGTCTTATCGTGATGCAAGTGCTATGCAAAGGTATTTTCTGAATCGGCTCGGTCATACAAGCGCCGTGTTTATCATGTCTTCCCCACGTACGACGCATTTTACGTGGCGTGTTAGTTAGGGAAGATCACCTAATTCTTGACCTATGCTCAATCTGTTATGGGGGGCATGAAGATGCATTCGTTTTGACTTCGAGGGTTGACGCAAATCTATTGCGAGAACCGAGAATGTAAATCCATTACACTCTCAAAACAAGGATTGACGCAAATCTGTTGTGAGAACTGAGAATGTAAATCCTTTACACTCGTAAAACAAGGATCAACGTAAGTCTGTTATGCGGATCGAGAATATAAATCTGTTATATTCCCAAAATGAGGGTTAACGCAAATCTATTGCGAGAACCAAGAATGCAAATCCGTTACACTCTCAAAACGAGGATTAACGCAAATCTATTACATCGATCGATAATATAAATCTGCTATATTCCCAAAACGAGGGTTAACGTAAATCTATTACAAGAACCGAGAATGTAAATCCGTTACACTCTCAAAATGAGGATCAAATCAAATCTGTTACGTGGATCGAGAATATAAATCTGTTATATTCTCAAAACGAGGGTTAACGCGAATCTGTTACGAGAACCGAGAATATAAATCCGTTACACTCTCAAAATAAGGATCAACATAAGTCTGTTACGTGGATCGAGAATATAAATCTGTTATATTCCCAAAATGATGATTGACGCAAATCTGTTGCGAGAATCGAGAATGTAAATTCGTTACACTCTCAAAACAAGGATCAACGCAAGTCTGTTACGTGGATCGAGAATATAAATATGTTATATTCCCAAAACGAGGGTTAATACAAATCTATTGTGAGAATCGAGAATATAAATCTGTTACACTCTCAAAACGAGGATCAACGTAGATTTGTTATGTGGATCGAGAATATAAATCTGTTATATTCCCAAAATGAGGGTTAACACAAATCTATTGCGAGAACCGAGAATGTAAATCCGTTACACTCTCAAAACAAGGATCAACGTAAGTCTGTTACGTGGATGGAGAATATAAATCTGTTATATTCCCAAAACGAGGGTTAACGCAAATCTATTGCGAGAACTGAGAATGTAAATCCGTTACACTCTCAAAACGAGGATTAACACAAATCTATTACGTGGATCGAGAATATAAATCTTTTACATTCCCAAAATGAGGGTTAATGCAAATCTGTTGCAAGAACCGAGAATGTAAATCCGTTACACTCTTAAAACGAGGATCAACGCAAATCTATTTCGTGAATCGAGAATAAAAATCTGTTATATTCTCAAAATGAGGGTTAACGTGAATCTGTTGCGAGAACCGAGAATGTAAATTCGTTACACTCTCAAAACAAGGATCAACGTAGCTCTGTTACGTTGATCGAGAATATAAATCTGTTATATTCCCAAAACGAGGGTTAATGCAAATCTGTTGCGAGAACCGAGAATGTAAATTCGTTACACTCTCAAAACAAGGATCAACGTAAGTCTGTTACGTGGATCAAGAATATAAATCTGTTATATTCCCAAAACGAGGGTTAATGCAAATCTGTTGCGAGAATCGAAAATGTAAATCCGTTACACTCTCAAAACGAGGATCAACGCAAATCCGTTACGTGGATCGAGAATATAAATCTGTTATATTCCCAAAACGAGGGTTAATGCAAATCTGTTGCGAGAACCAAGAATGTAAATCCGTTACACTCTCAAAACAAGGATCAACGTAAGTCTGTTATGTGGATCGAGAATATAAATCTGTTATATTCCCAAAACGATGATTGATGCAAATCTATTACGAGAATCGAGAATGTAAATCCGTTACACTCTCAAAACAAGGATCAACAAAAATCTGTTATGTGGATCGAGAATATAAATCTGTTATATTCCCAAAATGAGGGTTAACACAAATCTGTTGTGAGAACCGAGAATGTAAATCTGTTATATTCCCAAAATGAGGATTGACGCAAATCTGTTGCGAGAACTGAGAATGTAAATCCGTTACACTCTCAAAACAAGGATCAACGTAAATCTGTTACGTGGATCGAGAATATAAATCTGTTATATACCCAAAATGAGGGTTAACACAAATCTGTTGTGAGAACCGAGAACGTAAATCTGTTACACTCTCAAAATGAGGATCAACACAAATCCGTTATGTGTTTCGAGAAAATAAATCTATTATATTCCCAAAATGAGGGTAAACGCAAATCTGTTGCGAGAACCAAGAATGTAAATCCGTTACACTCTCAAAACAAGGATCAACGTAAGTCTATTACGCGGGTCGGGAATATAAATCTGTTATATTTCCCAAAATGAGGGGAATCATATTTAGTTGAATTTGGAGTCCGCAGACTCAAATTCAAATCAATTCAAAGCTTCGGAGCCCGTAGGCTCGAATTTATTTCATTTCATTTTTTTGAAATTTTGGAGCCCACAAGCTCAAGTGTATTTCTACGTTTGAAATCTGGAGCCCACGGGCCTGAATTTATTTCAAGTTTTCAAAATCGGGAGCCCTCGGGCCAAAATTTATTTCAAATTTCAGAATTTGGAACCTGCGGGCTCAAATTCAATCTAATTTTTGAAATTTGTAGTCAATTTAAACCTAAAAATGACCCCGGGGGCCAAAAGTGCAAGGAGGGCAAATTTTGAGGGCTCAAGTTCAATTTTCGGGACTTGATTTGAATTTTTGGGGAGAAATGAAGGTCCTTTGAACCAACATAACCGCGGCACACGTGACTTTTTGCGGCAGTCCTTGACTGCCGTGCGGCACTCATGGAGTGCCGTTGCGGCACTTGGTGAGTGCCGCACGACAGTCCATTAACTGCTGTGCACAGAAAACTGAGTGCCGCATTTGAGCGGCAGTGACTAAAACCCGCGGTTTCGATTCACTTTTCTCATTCTCTCAATCTTCTCTCGCTCGGAATCTCTTTGGAAAAATTTTCTCCCATCCTCTCTTTTCTTCTGTATTGATCTACGGCACTCACAGGTTAGTTCTACTTTGATCAAAACTTGATTGATCTCTTTTCTTTCCTCATTTTCTAAAATTTCCATGAATCTAACGCGCGAATTCGCTCTTTTCCTTGGCAGATCATGGCGAGCGGTTCAGGGCGCAAAAGGAAGGCCAAGTATACGGCCATTCATCATCCTGACGCCACTCTCTTGCTCCGGGACTCGGATGAGCATTTATCTGCCCGCGCGTTCAAGAGCGAGGTAAATGCTCCCCTTTTATTTCTTTTTCTTTTCTTCTGTTAGAAATTTTATGAATGAAATGTATAGTGAATCATAACTTTGAATGTCTTTATTTCAAATGCAAATGCCATGCTTGTAGCATTTTCATGCGTACTTTATCCAAGAGCTTGCATTTCATCTTACTTCTCACGAACTTTATGAATATCATGCTCGATGAATCATAATTTATTATTCTCACTCGTGTTTACTGAACTCATGAATTTTCTTGAGTGTTCCAAACGCCTTTTATTATTCAAAACTGATTCTTGACCGCTTGTGACTCAAATTACGCCTTTTATTATTCTCACGAACTTCTCTTTAAAACTACGCTTCTTTTGGACTCAAATTTCTTTTGCACCTTCGTATGTTTATATATGCATGTATTTCAAAAATGCGAGCAAACTACTCTTTTCTTTCCCCTTTCTTCGGAACCTTGCTAGAACATTGAGTGTTTTCTCTTATTTTTTCTTATTATTTTGTGAACATCTGTTGAACTGAATGCAAACGAGTGTCGTGCTTGTGAAATTTTGGCGAGTATTTCCAGATTTTTCTATTTCTTTCCTTTCCTCTTTTTTTTATGACGCTTTTCCTTGTTTCTTTACTTACCATCTGTTTCATTCATTTATAATTATATATATCTATTTTTACTTTTCTTTTTATCTCATTACTAATATCAAAAACTTGTGATTCTTTCTTGCAGCTGCAGCCCAAGGTACTGAAGGGGCATGGCAGCCTCGCTCATGGGTATGAGTGGTACACAGAGTTGAGCGAGACGGTGACAGCTTTGGTTGATGCTGCTGGGTTTGGGGACTTCGTTAAACTCTTGACGAAGAGCTCCAATGACTTGCGACAGATTCATGCATTGTCGGAGCGGTGGTGGGACACCACCAACACTTTTCATTTCGACTTTGGAGAGATGACGATGACACCTCTGGACTTCTCGATGATCACGGGGATTGCCTTCGGCGGAGAGCGCTTACGGTATCTGACGGATCAGGATTGGGACCAGGTGGAGCCATTGTTGGGGGTGGTTCCAGATGAGCCTTTGGTCACAGCCCGATGGTTCATGGATACATTCAGGGGTCAGCAGGGTTTCACCGATGAGCAGATGACTCGTGGTTTTCTCATGTATATGCTGGGGTGCTATCTGTTGAGCACTAGGGGTGATCGGGTCTCTGTTTCCCTAGTAGCGTCTCTAGAGCACCTGGACCGGGTTGATGAGTATGACTGGGCTGGTGCAGGGTTAGTCGTCTTGTACAGGCATATGGGTGACATCTCCTGGGACAGGTCGGCCTCCACTGGTGGCTATTGGAGAGCATGGGAGGTATACCATTTTCTATATTTCACTGCTTATTACACTTTCAGAAGTTTATTTAAATTGTGAGACTAACCTCTCCCCCTTTTTATTACAGATTTGGTCCCACGAGTACCTCCGCATGATGTCCCCTGAGACACGTGAGGCAGACGCCCTTATCATGCCCCAGGGGCTGAAATGGGCGAAGGATAGGGTTGAGCGGAAGACCGGGGCCCACGATTTCATTTCGTTCAGGAATATCCTGACGAACCTGAGGGAGCAGCACGTTCACTGGCAGCCCTGGCTTAGGGTGCTTCATGAGGCTCGTGCGGAGATCCGGGAGTCGGCTGGGTACGATCTGACGAGACGACTCCTTGATGGGCCAGAGGGTCAAGCGTGGTACTTGGGAGAAAGGGTGACTAGGCAGTCACTGGCAGCCTTGGGATTCTTTGTGTCGTTCCCTCCTCCCGACTCTATGAGAGCCACAGACACACTCCAGGGCAACGAGCTAATGGCTGCTCTGATGGGCTTGGGCATTCATGACTTTGTGGATCCCCCTATTGGATACCCAGCGTTCCGCGCCGCTAAGCTGATGCCGAACTTCCCTCTGATGGAAGTGACTCGGGTGAGTAAATGATTCCTTCATTCTTTTATGATTTTCTTTCATTCTTTATTTACCTTTGGTTTTTTATTTATTTTTTTAATTTTTTTTTTGTTTGTTGCCTGTTCCTGCCGCGGCTCGTCCTCCTCCCTTACCTGAGTGGGATTAGACCATATCGACCGTCTCATTTGGCGAGCCCTTCTTGGCGACGATCCCCCGGCTCTCACAGGGTGCCCCTACTATTCCTCTTCACTATGACGTCGTCCCACGTGCCTATGCGGAGGAGGGCTTGACATATGCCCATAGCGTGCGGCAGTGGGTTCTCGGGCGAGAGTGGATGGTAATAAACTTATCCCCGTCTCTCTCTTCGACTTTGATTAGCTGTTCTTTTACTAATCTTTATTATTGGTTCTTGTTTTTAGGCTGAGGGAGCTCGGACGACTGCTGCGGCTCAGTTGAGGACTCAGGTATTATTCTCACCCTTTATTCTTAGTATTTCATTCGTTCTTTCAACACTTTTTGGGCTTATCCCTTCTCACTGCAGGCGGAGGAGATCAGAGTCTTGTCCCAGCAGGTGGGGCAGCTTCAGCAGCGGCTCCAGCAGTTCGGCATCCCCCTCAGCGATACTCCCGGAGATGGCGATGCTGGACGAGGTGGAGGCAGCGGGAGTCGAGGCAGAGGCGGCGGTAGTGGCGGAGGCAGCAGCGGGGGTCGAGGCAGGGGCGGCGGTAGCGGTGGACATGGAGGGAGCGATGGAGGCAGCGGGACAAAGTCGGAGGAGGAGCCCCTCAGGCGTATAACCCGTCAGACTCGCGGCCGGGGTCGAGGCTGATCCTGCTTTTTTATTTTTTATTTCTTTTGAGTGTTTTTTGGGAGGATGCATACTTTATTTGATGTACTGTATATATATATATATATATATATGTTTACTATCATCCTGGTGATGGCTCCATGATAGCCGGTAGGATAGTCACTTTTAATACCTTTATTATTATATTTTGCTTTTTCATTGATATTCACCGTATGTGCGACCATAGCTTGGTCCTTCTCTTGCCGTATGTGGGACCATAGCTTGGTCCCCCCTTTTATTTGATATTTGAATGCTTTTATCTCTTTTATTCATGAATGAAATAAACAAATGTATGCGATCATGGGTTAGTCTTTGTTGCACGTGCTGTATGAAGCGCACGTTTTATTGTCCTTTATTTAGTTTTCTGTTTGCAGGTGGGCTAAAAGTGTTACAAACAGATCCTGGCCAATAGAAAACCCGGAACGGCACTCAGTTAGGTCTCAGCGGCACTCGGTGAGTGCCGCAGTGACAGTCAGTGAACGCCGCGATGGCACTCACGGACTGCCGCGCGGTACTTCATCGAGTGCCATTCTACTTTACCAAATGCCGCCCTGACTCCAGGCAGATCTACCTCTATTTATACCCTCTTTTTCTTCAAAACTCCGCAAAACACCACCCTCTTTCATTCTCCCCTATCTCAAATGGCCCCCGTTAGCTCTCAAATCCTTTTCCCATGGATGGATACCCTCTCTGGTATTGATAAGCTCAACTTTGAGTGTTTCAGGCTAAACGGCCTCTTTTCCTTCCGACGAATGATTCTAAACTAAAGTTTGCTTCAAGCCGCTGCCCGATGTTGGGATCCTTCGCTCCACGTCTTCCGTTTCAGTCATCAAGAGATTTGTCCTTTGTTTGAAGAGTTCAGTGCTATCCTGCATACTGACCCTTCCGCGGATCTAACTGTTCCTCCGGTGCAAGCTGGGTATGTTCGGGACTTGGCGGCCCTTCTCCATATATCCCGCGGTGCTGCGGGCTCTTTCAGTCATGATAGACAGGTCAACTTTGAGTGTCTTTCCTCGGTTTATGCTCTTGTTGGGGATCCTTACGACATCGGGCATCAAGTTATATGGCGTAGCGCTCTATTGATTACTGTGCTTTCTTACTTCCTCTTTCAGTCGTCCTCCGACATTCTCATACCTATTGCCTGTGGTTTGAGAGAGATGAAGAGCGCAGTCATGCTGGTTCTTGGCGAGACTCTGATAGGTCTGGATCATGCCCATGCTACCGGGGCCATGTTATCTGTCAGGGCACCTTTTGTTCTGTAGATTTGGCTCATGGAGCGTTTGGACCTCTTTATACATCCTTCCCATCTTCGCGGGCCACTTCCTTACGATCATATAGAGATTTACAGCTTATTTCAATCTGCCGATGCATGGCTTGGTTGGCTTCAAGGCCTTTCTTCTAGTGATATCTGCTGGGTTTGTCCGCAGTGGATTTATCGCTCTATTGCTATGCGTCTTCCTGGGCGGCCTGGCATCTGGCTGTCGGGCTTACGTGCTACTACCTTCTACATTCCTGATCGGGTGGTACGTCAGTTCGGACTTTTGCAGGATACTACTGAATCTGTGACTGCTGTTTCACCAGGGGGTCCACTTTGCGCCCTCCTATTGTGAAGGCTTTCATCGAGGCTTGGCACAGTAGAATGGCTGCTCCGTTCCTAAGGATTCCTGCTCCGACTGTGCCTACTGCCAAGTATCTTCTGGAGATTCAGGATTTGGTTGCGAGACGAGTTTGACAGACACATGCATAATAAAGTAGACGAAAATCGGGAAAAGCTTGCCATTTTACAAAACTTTCTGACAGACCCTGCCTACTCTTTTATGCTTTCGAATGTGTTTTTTTTTTTTTTTTTCAAGAAGTGTTGTCATCTTTAAGAAAGTTCTAACATGCTTAATCAAAGTGTTCACTCCCTTGATTAATCTTTTATGAAAATTTCTCCTTTCAATGTTTTTACTCGGCTTTTTACTTTGCTTTAAAGCTTTACCATGAATCTTTATTTGTTTCTTTATGGTACTTATTTTGATAGCCAGGTGATCAAAAGGAGGGTTTTGTATCTGGGTTCTTCGGCTAGCAAACGAAGTTTGCCCCTAGTTTTAGGGCTTCGAAGGGTTTCTGGGAAAACTCCAGTTTGCCCCTAGTTTAGTGTAGGGCTCTTTCTATTTAGGTTTTCATGGGACGAAGGCTTCTGAGAGCCCGCCTACTTATCCCGGAATGGGTATCAGGCTTGCAGTAGTTCGGTTTAAGGCTTGAAGGAAGACGCCGCTCGGGCGGTTTTATTTTCAATGACCGAACCAAGTAGGTTGCCTACGTATCCCCTAGCGGGAATCAGGTCAAGCGTAGTTCATCAAGGTAGGAGGTTTTGAAAGAAACGGTTTCAAGCAAAATATTTCTTGAGGCGATCGAGGTTAATTGGTTGCTTAAATTCAACTCCGTCCAGGTCCATGAGGTAGGCCGCCGCCCCTCCTGAAAGGAGAGTCTTTATGATGTATGGCCCGACCCAGTTGGGTTTGAACTTTCCTCTGGGGTCATGAACGGGCACTTTCAGTTCTTTGAGGACTAGGTCACCCTCAGCAAGCTTCCTTGGGTGGACTTTTTTGTTGAAAGCACGAGCTATTCTCTTCTGGTACCCCCGAGTATGGTTTATCGTGGCCAGCCTCTTCTCATTGAGCAACATCAGCTCTTCATACCTTCCTCGTATCCATTCTAATTCGATGATCTCACACTCTTCCAAAACCCTAAGAGAGGGTATCTCTACCTCGACTGGGAGAACGGCCTCTATGCCGTAAACCAGTAAATAAGGTGTAGCTCCTGTAGAAGTCCTTACAGAGGTCCGGTACCCCCACAGTGCGAATGACAGATTCTTATGCCAATCTTTGTATGTATCTGTCGTTTTCCCCAAGATTGCTTTAACATTCTTATTTGCTGCTTCTACTACTCCATTCTTCTGAGGCCTATACGGGGATGACTGATGGCGAGTGATCTTATACTTCTCTAAGAGCGGGATAACCTCTCCTTGGAAATGACTGCCATGATCAGAGATGAACTCATTCGGGACCCCATACCTGCAGATTATGTTTTCCTCGATGAAACTCACCACGTCTTTGGCTTTCAAAGTTGCATATGAGGCCGCTTCTACCCACTTTGTAAAATAATCGATTGCCACAACTATGTATCGGTGCCCATTAGAAGCCCTCGGGACTATCTCACCAATGATATTAATCCCCCATACGGAAAATGGCCAAGGGGTGGTCATGCTATAGAGCTGTGACGGCGGGGTATGCATCAGATTTGCATGAATCTGGCCCTTGTGACACCTTCTAACATACTCGCAACAGTCTTTGTCCAAGGTCGTCCAATAGTATCCCTGTCGGATGATCTTCTTTGCCAGCATGTGCCCATTCATGTGGGGCCCACACACTCCCTCATGTATTTCCTCCATCATTCTATTAGCTTCCTTCCCATATAGGCACTCCAGATTGTACCCGGTGTAGGACTTCTTCCATAGCTTATCTGCATAAATCACAAATTGAGCGGCGAATCATCGAATCACCTTTCTGTCCTTCTCTGAGGCTCCTTCGGGGTAGTCTCCTTCTTTGATGAACTTCCACACATCTTCATACCAAGGCATTTTGTCCTCTCTTTCTATGGCCGCGATCATTTCAAATGATGGTTGATTTCTCACTTCTATGGACAGCGGGATCATGGCAGTTTTGGAGGGGATTCGGATCATCGATGCCAAAGTGGCTAAGGAGTCGGCTAGTTGGTTTTCTTCAAGGGGAAGGTGGTAAAAAGAAATCTTCTTGAATCGCGCTTTCAGACTTTCCAGGTAATCGTGGTAAGGTCTCAATTTCTCATGCTTTGCCCTCCAATCTCCTCGGACTTGGGATATGGTCAAATTAGAATCTCCGAAGACATCAATCTGTTTGACTTTCAAAGCCAAGGCTGATTCCATCCCAATTATGCAAGCTTCGTACTCCGCAGTGTTGTTGGTTGAGTTATACTTGAGTTTGACGGCTAATGCGTAGGGGCCCCATCAGGCGCTATGAGAATGATTCCAACTCCATAACCTAGTTGGTTGGCTGCTCCGTCGAAGTACATTTTCCATAAGTCATCCTTTACCTCCATTATTCTTTTCATCCGGGAACTTAAATTCTCCCTCGTCCTCGGATTCTATAGCGAGATCGGCTAAAAACTCAGCGACAGCCCTTCCTTTCACAGACTTGGCAGTGATATACTTGATGTCGAACTCAGCCAGCATCATGGTCCAATGGGAAATGCTACTGGTCAAGACGGGTTTTTTGAATAGGTATTTTAATGGGTCCATTCGGGATATCATGATTACAGGGAAGGCTAGCATGTAGTGGCGAAGGCGACGGGTGTACCAAACCAAGGCTTAACAGGCCTTTTCCAAGGGCGAATACTTTAACTCATATCCGACCATTCTTTTGCTCAAGTAGTAAATGGCCTTCTCCACGTGTCCCTCTTCTCCTTCCTGGGCCAACATACACCCCATCGAATCTTCGGATACGGAGAGATAAAGCAGCAAGGGTTTCTCGGGTGATGGTGGTGACAGGACAGGTGGGTTTTGGAGGTAAGTTTTGATCTTATCGAAGGCTTCCTGACACAAGGCATCCCACTCGAACCTCTCTCCTTTTCTGAGTAACTTAAATAGCGGGTCGCAGGTCAAGGTGAGTTTGGAAATAAAGCGGCTGATGAACTGTATTCTCCCCAAGAGTCCTCTCAATTCTTTCTCATTTTTTGGTGGGTTCGTTTCGGTTATGGCTTTTATTTTGGTCGGATCTACTTCGATCCCCCTTTGGGTAATAAGGAACCCTAACAACTTTCCTGTGGTAACTCCGAAGGTACATTTTTATGGGTTTAGCCTCATTTTGAACTCCCTCAATCTCCCAAAGAACTTTCTCAAAGCCTCTAGGTGCCTTCCCCTCTCTCTGGATTTCACAATCATATCATCCACATATACCTCCACCTCTTTGTGGATCATGTCATGTAATAAAGTGGTGGCGGCCCTCTGATAGGTTGCACCCGCATTCTTGAGTCCAAATGGCATGACCCTATAGCAATATGTCCCCCATGGAGTGATGAACGTGGTTTTCTCCCTATTCTCGGGTGCCATAAGGATTTGGTTATACCCAGAGAATCCATCCATGAAAGATAAAAGCTCGTGCCCCGCAGTGTTATCAACCAACACGTTGATGTGTGGTAATGGGAATCGTCTTTAGGGCTAGCTCTGTTTAAATCTCTAAAATCAACGCAAACCCTAACACGACCATCCTTCTTTGGGACATGCACGATGTTGGCAATCCACTCAGGATACTCGGTGACCATCAAGAATCTAGCCTTTAATTGCTTTTCAACCTCCTCTTTTACTTTAAGTGCCCATTCTGGCCTCATTCACCTCAATTTTTGTTTTATGGGTTTTGAATTGGGAAAGAGAGGAATGTGGTGCTGGACTATTTTTGGATCAATACCTGGCATATCATTATAAGACCATGCAAAGACATCTTTGAACTCATTTAATAGATTGATTAGTTCTTTGCTTTCTTTATTACTAAGCGTTGAGCCAATAAAAACATTTTGAGGTTTGTCTTCATTTCCCATATTAATTGTTAGGGTGTTCTCTATGATTTTGCATGCAGATTCATTTTCTTTTTCAACTAATTTTTGTAATTCATTAGGTATTTCGTATTCATCACATTCATTAAGCGCATTCGAGTAGGCGGAATCAGTCATACTTCCATTGATTTTGTTAGGAGTGATTACAACAAACATAGCAATAGTGAGACGCCTCATTTGGGCCATTACAGACTCTGGGGGAGGGGGATACTTATCACTAGACTCAAAGACCCACTCCTTATTGACTCCCTGCTTGAGCTCCATAGTGTTGCAACCCGGTAACCCTCCGGTTTCCGTCTTTTCTTCCTTTTCTGGCTTTGGCTCTTCTTCCAGCGCATCCTCATCACTCCCCTCCTCAACCTCGACTTCCAGACCTTTGTCTTTTCCTTAGGCTTTTACCCCTCCTTCGCTCAACAGGTTCTGCATGATCGGTCCATCCAGTACACCAATCCAATCGTTGACGGTAGCAGACTTTTCAGGCATTTGCAACAACGGGTCTCTGTACTCGGAGAATTTATGGGAGAAAAAGATCTCGAACCCCGGCTTTAAACACTTGTCCTTCTGGTCCATCCATGGCTCTGGGAAGCCACAGAAGGGGAAATCTTCTCCTTCCTTTACGAAGTAACCGTTGAGTGTTTTTTGATAAGGGTTCATTGGTGCGTCTGCTGTCTTCTTCTTTGCCCTCAGCTCTTTCTTTGTCGGCTGATAACCCAAACCATGAGTGTGAGTCTGAGTAGGGACTCTTGGAAGCTCAGGCAGGCCCTAAAGGTTCTTCCCCAACCCTAATCCTGGAAAGAAACCCATTCTCTTCATGATCCCCGCGACCACTGGACTGGCATACTGATCAAAATGGAGTGGTAGAAACTCTCTCGGCTTTCCCTCTTCTAAAATGCTGATGAACTCGAACCCTCCTATTTTTGCTTCTTCTACTTGCAATTGAAGTTCTAAGACCAGCGCGCTTGATGATGCTTCGGACGAACTAACCCAGCTATCTCCGAGGATATCACAAACTATATTCTCCCAGACATACTTAACCTTTTGATGGATTGTTGACGTATAGCACCCAAACTGTCCAACCAAGGCCTGCCTAGCAATAGGTTAAAGGAAGCGGGGATATCGATGACCTGGAATTCAGCTTCTTTTTCGAAAGGGCCGATGACGAGTCGAAGGAGGACTATCCCTATGACCGTTCTCTGGGTGTTGTCGTAGGCTCTTACCCTTTGGTCAGATGGTGTAAATGTTGACTCATCCAGGCCTATTCGCTTAGCCGTTCGAAAAAGACACACGTTGAGGGCCGACCCATTGTCAACCAGGCAAGCAGGCACGACGTTTCCCAAGCATTCGACAGTGACATATAATGGTTTGTTACGAACGGGTCCTCCCGGAGGCAAGTCATTTGATGAGAAGGTAATAGCCAAAGTTGGGATTTTGCCGATCAGTCCGATGAGGTCCTCCGGGGTGGTATCGATGGATACGTCAGATTGGTTCAGAGCGTCTAGGACCGCTTGCCTATGGCGTTTGGAGGCAATCAGCAACCCCCAAATGGTGATATTGGCCTGAGTCTTCTTCATCTGCCTTAGAACCCTGTCTTCTTCCTCTTCTTCATTCATCTTCCCTTTTCCTTTATCTAGATCTCTCCCCGGATGATCCTCCTCTAGCTCATGCGGTTTAAAGTGTCTGCTAGACCGAGTTAAATGACTGACTTCTTCCCTTGCCCACAGATTGTCAACTCTTGAATCAACTTTCAAAGTACCCTCCACTACCTCTGTTTCTTTGTCGCTCTCGTACCAAAGATTATCTTCTACCTGGTTCTCGTCTCGACTGTCACTCCCTTGAATCCACTAATCTGACTGTCCCATTTCATTCACCTTCGGCTGATCCTCCAAAGCACAAATTGTCGAATCCTCAGGTAGCTGGTATGGCTTTCTTGGTGTCTCGACCTTAGTGATTAGCCTAGACGGATCGAAGGTCGTTTCTTCTATCCCCAAGAGATAAAGGCTTTGCGGTGGTGGCATGGCTCGATGATTCGGAAGCGGATTTCTAGTAACATTCGGAGCTTTTGTGAGGGGTTCCGAAATTACCTTGTTATCAATGAGGTCCTGAATCTCGTGCCTTAATCTCATACACCTATCCGTTGAGTGACCCTTCTGTTGATGAAATTTGCGAAAGAGGTCCCCTTGAAAATTTGGCGGAAGCGAACTTAGTAGGGGTTGGGGTTCCAACTGATGGAGATGCCCCTTGGCTAATAGCCTATCGAGGGCGGTTGACAGTGACACTCCTAATTCTGAGAACTTCCTTGGTGCTTTATCCCCTCCTCTCCTTGGTGCTATGTCGAATTTCCTTTCTGGCCCATTAGGTGCATTGACATCGGTAGGGCCAGAGTGACCTCCTGCTTGTCCTCCGTTGGATCCATAGTTTGGCCTCCTGTACCGGTTTGGTTGCTCCTCTTTCTTGATTACCCCTTCTTGGATTGCATCCTCTATCCTTGTCCCTACATCGAAAACCTCAGCAAAGGTGTTGATCGACTAGAATCTCATCTTTTCTTGATACACTGGCTGTAGATTCTTCATTAGCATTCGGATCTGGTCCTTCTCAGATGGCCTTTGTACCATTTTAGCTGCCTTTCCCCTCCATCTGCTCAGGTATTCGGCGAATGATTCTTTGCTCCCTTGCCTAGTGGTCTCCAGATCTCGGACAGTGACGTCCAAATCTTGATTGTACTCGTACTGTGCTATAAATGCTTTAATCACTTCCTCCCACACCCTGGTTTTGCTTGGTTCGAGAGTAAGATACCAGGATAGAGCAGCTCCAGTCAAAGTTTTTTGGAATAGGACCGCCATCATGGTTGTGCTGAAGTCGCTTGGTTGGAAAGCCCCAATACACATTCTTATATGGCTGCGAGGATTGCCGGTCCCATCAAATTTGTCAAAAACCGGCATCTTAAACCCGGCAGGTAGTGTCTCACGTACTCCGTCATACAACCCTTCCAGTTCCATCAGATAGGTATCAACTCCCTGAGCCTTGCACATCACCCTTTCCAACTTCTCTATTTTCTCAGTCAGTAACTTCTCCTTTTCAGCTTTCTCTCTGTCTCTGTTGGCTCATAGTGCATCAGTCCATTGTGCCTCTTGATCATCAAACCAATCTCCCTCCCCTCCTCTTAAAGGTGGGTCTATAACGGGCGGAACTACATGTGGTGTTCGACGATTCAGTTCTTCTATCATCCCCATCATACAGTTCATATTTTCGGCCTGTCACCTCATTTGCTCTGCTTGTTGTTCTACCAGTATTCTTAACCCGGCCATTTCTTCGTTGTTTCTTTCTTCAACCATGTTAGCGTATTCTCTTCTTACCAGCCTTGTCGTGGGATCCCTAAACCACGCTTGATTTGACGTTGATACTATTTTCGCTCCTACAACAAATTTTGAAATTTTTCCTTTTAAAATCTTTTTATCTTCCTTTTATCATGCAAAGACACTTTAAAAAAATTTTCCTTTTATATGGGACACGGATGCAATGCATGTGTGCGTGTGTGCCTATTCTATATGCCAAAAAGAGAAAATCCTAATCCTAACACATAAGCACATAAGCACATAAAATCCTCATCCATGTCAAGTGCGCTGATTTATCCTCTCATTGTGATCCTTACTACCCTTTCAAAGGGCGGGTGTTAAAATTTTTTTTTCAAAAGACATGATGAGATCTTTCAAAAACAATTCTCAAGGATTTTGAATGAGAATGTAAAAATATTTCTCAATAAAGATGATTGGATCGAAATTTTGCTCTTAAAAAGCATTTCTTCCCAAAAACAATTCCCAAAATTTTCGATTTTTCCTTAGAAGACGATCATGTGAAAATATACCTTAACAAAGGTTAGTTTGGAGTTTTAAAAAAAAAAGGATTGAAAAATTTTGAAATAAAGATGGCATGAACTGTTTGCCTTCAAAGATGGACTCAAAACTCTTTGGGTATTATCACCGTACTTTCCATGAATTCGGATGCACACAAGGTCAATGATGCTTAGCTAACATGATATAAGAAGTATAATCTTATAATCAGGGTTCGGCATGTTCTCCAAATGTCGTGGAACATGAGGAGAAATTGCTAAAAGGTGATTAAAAGATTATACATCTTTCATCAAGCAAGTATCGTCATCATCTCAAGTAATCCCTTCTGGGCATACAAAACTCCCTAGCATATAATCCTAATCAAGAGTTGATTTCCTAAAATTGAAAGGTTCTATGGAAACTACTGTGCAAAAAATGGGTTTTGGTCAAATGAGGGACCCTTGACACACTTCTAATAAGATGCTTAATATACCAAATAATGGTACGAGATCAAGGGTGATCATACAGTCCTATGATGACTTGACCGACTGGGTTGCCCCGAGCCTCCAAGGTCATAGTTCCGTGCAATCGACTGGCTGGACATGCAAGTGAAATGCAACAGGCACACAAAGATTAATTAATTCGATTAAAAGGATGCTTTCAAGTCTAATCCTCAAGTGAACCCAAAATCAGAATTCTGGTCTGCGAAACAGAGATTCTGGATTCAATCCCCAGCAGAGTCGCCTGATTGTGCATATTGCAATTTTTCTTACCCATAGCTTTCTCTTTTAAAATTCCTTCAAATTCAAAACAAATGAGTTGCCACTTAATTTTTAAAAGAAAAAATTAAGAAACCATTTTTAAAGCAAACTGATCTTTTTAGAAACCAGAGATTAACTAGGTCCGGGGATTATGGGATGAGAGAGGAAGGAGCCCGTCGGACTAAAACACCCTCTCTCATCCTATCTTGCGATAGGTCTCTACTCAACATCCTTTTAATCAAATTATTAATTTGAATGTGCCCTCAACTAATACATATGTATATGTATACATTACACAAACATGTCAAAATGGTGTAAAATTACCAATTTACAAAATATCATTCAAAAGCCACGTAATCCAAGTAGCAAGCAATATGATATGCAATAAAGAACAAGAGAACTTACCCGGGATCCAGCCACAGATATTAAACGTACAATGCATGCGATTAAATAAAACCTAGAAAAAGAGTCTCTAATCCACATATATACATTTAAGGCAATATCTTAATTCTAATGTGTCGCGAATAAAGGTCAAAAAAATCGATAAAATCAAGAAATTAAAATAGATCAAGAGGAGCTTGAGAAATCATACCTTAATAGTGCTGCAAAACAAAGGGTTAGTCCACATGAAATAGAAGATGTAAAGTTGGATCTTAACTAACAATCCTAGACTTCTAGCTTAAATCTATCAAATTAAATCTAAAGCAAACAAGTCCTAATTACAAGCATCGAGCCATATGAATATATACATGAAGAGAATAAATTATTGGAGTACTCAATGATTTAGATCACTTAAACTTTGAATTCAAGCTTAACTAATCATTATTGAAACATGGTTTGACCCTTAACTCATGAAAATATCATCTAAGCCATTATTCATAAGATTGATAAACATTATTGCAGAATTCTAAAAATTACAGAGAGCAGACCAGATCTTTAAGAAAATAAAAAGTATACTTCCCGTGTTTCATCTTGATGATTTTTGGACACAAGATGCCTCTGTGTGTCTAGTTTCTAATCCAAAAAAGAAATCAAAGTTCCAACGGTTGGATCTCCAGGAATTGGACAAAAATCAGACATCACTCAGTATTCTACAACCTTCTGTCCAGAGTTCTTGCACGATTTTCTAAAAATAGCAAAAAAATCAGATGGACTTGGAACACCAAGCTAGAGGACCCAAACCATAAATATGGACTTGGATCCATCTATTTGCTTATAAAATGAAGTGATGATCAAACTTTGAATCCCATGTGGAGCATAAGCTTACATGAGATTCAAGACATCAAACTCAAGAGATTTCAAGAGAGATATTGAAGATCTCTAAGAGCCTCAAGAGTGAAGTAAAAAAAAACACACACACACAAAGTAAAGAATGAAACTAAGAAAAAACTAAGTAGTTTGAAGATTAAAGACTTAAAAGAAAGAAAGAAAAGAAATAACTCATGGTTAGAGGATCACCTCTAAGCTATCCTCAAAGCTTCTCTACTTTTAAAATCTTCCAAACTCTTCTCCAAGCTCTCCAAACTCTCTTTTTCTTTTTTCTCTCCAAAATGTATTAGTGTAATGGTATATTCTCCTTGTATATTATTGATGATGTTGTTGTGCGTCCTCCCAAGGAGGATCCTTCTTCTTTTATAGACAAAATTACCAAGTATTTTCAGTGAATTCGGAGTAAAAGACAGGTGTAAATGTCTCATTTGGTGGTACAATACGTACTTTTTGAAAATAGACAGACTGCTGCACAGGGCGGCAGTCAAAAATCACTTGCGGCAGTCAGTGGATGCCGCAGCGGCACTCCGTGACTGTCGCGACAGCATTCCGTGACTACCGCGGCGGCATTCCGTGACTGCCGCGACGGCATTCCGTGACTGCCGCGCGGCTCTTAGTAAGTATCGCAGAAAATTATTAATGGCCGTGTTTTAGTCAGCCTTACTTTATCAGTTTTTTGTTTTTATCACCATACATATACGTATTGTACCACAGAATACGGACTGTTAAAGTAAACGGCAGTCAGAAATTATCGACGGCACTTGGTAAATGCCAGGCCGGCACTTAGTGACTGCCGTTCGACACTCACTGAATGCCGTTCGGCACTCACTGAGTGCCGCCAAATACTGCCGTGTGCCTTTTTTTGTTGAACTTTCCTTTTTAGGTCTTTTCTTTCTTAAAAATAATTATTTTTGAAGATCTTTTCCAAAAATGATGTTTTATATCTGAATTCTTCTAAATACCTAGTATTTTCTTCTTTCTGTGAAATTTATCGCGTTTGGAGAACTTTCTGAAGAGCTTGGAATGCTTCGAATCTTTCGGTCCTGATCATCATTGGACGTGGAGGTAACGCTCTCCTAAATTCGACGTTTGGTCAAAATTGGGGTGTCTACAGTTAGGTGGTGTTAAAAGTAATTAAAATGATGTTAATAGAATAATTTAAACACATCCATGAGGTTTTCCCCAAGGTTGTAATGTTGGAATTATTATGCCTAAATGTAATTTATATGCTTTTGTTGTGATTTTGGGGTGCTAAATATAATTAGAGGAATGTTAGAATAAAAATTTTGACACATGCATTAGAATTACTCAAAGTTGTAAATTTAGAGTTGTATGCTAAATTTTGAATTTTGTGCTCTTGTTGTACTAAATTTAATTATGTGGTGCTAGATATGCTTAGGATGCTCCCTTTATGTGTAAACACATGTTAGGACGTTAGTTTAGAAAATCTCGTTAGGAATGTTAAATTATGAATTTAAATTACATTCTTTGAAGTTCTTGATATCATGTCTAATGGACTAGAATTATTGCTTATATATTGTAGTGGATCATTCTTAAAATCATTATCAACATCATATGCATTGAGGCCAAATCGGCAAGCATTACATGAACACGACATAAATGTTTTGTTTTGAAAAGAGAAAAACCCCATGCGAGGGAATTTTATTTAAGAAATCCGGACGTGGGTTGTGATGTGAGACAGGGAGAATGACCCTTAGAAACATTCAAACTCCAGCTATATTCAGCTGGCTTCCGGAAGTTGGTATGCTACATTCCATACGTGGGTGGCTCATAGTCCGGTAATGAGAGAGGTGTGCGCATATCATGCATAGCCTTGCGGCTTTAATCATTTCATTGTAGCCGTGGTGGCGACCCGTTGCATCTCATTTCATTTTATTCATGGATAGCATATAGATTTGTTACAATGTTTTCTACGAGCCGTCGTTCTCATAAAAACGACAAAACATTTTTCAGGTGAGCTTGATAAAGGCAAAGGGCATATGTGACCCGATGCGTAGACGTAGACATCTTTTGTTCTATTTTGAAGACTTGTGCTTAGTTATGTAAATTTTAGCTAGTTGGAGAAGTTTGTAATAGTTAAGTGCTCTAAAAGAAATTGTTGTAATACTTTTATTACAAAACTTCTTGAGTTTGGACTTCATTATTTTGTCACTTGGGAAGCCTTGGTGTAAATTTGATGGACAAGTGTTAGTCCTTACTTTTCCATACTTGTTCAACTTATCTATGTTATGTAATTATAATTCCGAGATCGTAGGATCTCTTTTAAGTTTTATGTTTGTATGTTAATTTGAATCCTTGCCGGATTTGGTTGTGTTTGGTTGTCCTTGCCGGACTCATTGATCTTTTATTTTGAACCCTTGTCGGATTCGGTTTTGTTTATTTTGTCCTTACCGGACTCATTGTATTTGTATGAAATCCTTGCCGGATTTGTCCATTTTGTTTTTAAAGGGAATGTTTTAAAATCTCTCTCTCTCTCCCAATCTCTCCCTCTCCCATTCTTCCTCTCTTCATCTCTTTTACTCCTCGTTGTTATTAAATTTTGAATACATGAAGTTCCGTTTGGTCTAGACACGTGTCGCATGTTGTTTAGGACTTGTTTAGTCTTGTACCAAGGTTTAAATTTGAGGATTTGGTATAATTGGGAACATGTTGAAATGCTATCAAAATTTACTGTCAAGGAAAAACTGCTACTGTTATTCCAGTTTTCAGCCCAAACGGTGAGGAATTGGAAAAAATGTCATTAGACGGAAGTTGTGCAGAATTAAATTTTACATGGATTTATTTGGACAGAATGTGAAAATTTTAAAGATATAACCACAGAGAGGTGTTTTAAAATTCTGCAACTATAAAAAAAAAATTCCCTTTTTCAAAGTTATTGTATTTTTCTTTCTCTCCTTGAAACTAGTACTTGTCCGGATAGTCTCTTAATTAAATTTTCTAGTGCTTCCATCTTTGTTGGACTCATTAGCATGTAAGTCCATTTAGGATTTACGTATTAGTGAGTCATCCTTGTAGGAATCCCCGTGGGTTTCCAAAGTCGCTTCCACATTTTGTGTAAGGATTTTAATTCTCTTCTCCCTATTTCTCTATCTTTTCTCTTTCCTCGCGTTTCGATTTTTGGGGCGTGACAACAACTCTCACAACACATCGTGTTTTAATCATACTCTATCCTACTCACAAAGTAACATCATCGCTCCAAATTTCTCTTTGTTTTTTTTTCCTCGAAGATATCTCTGCATTATTTTAGGCGCACTTAGCCATTGAGCCTCTCACAAAATTTTGAGACTAATTGATACTTTCAAATCTCTCTTTTCATTTTCAATTTCTTTTCTTTGTTTAGAACAACCCAAAGCCTCGAGATAATTCATATGCCAATGATGTACTTTGAAGTGTTCAAGAATTCTCAATCTTATTTATTCTCTGCCTTTTCTTTTCTCTACCTTGCTATCTCTTATTCTCTTCATGATTTTGACTGGCTAGGATTCGTGTTTTGAAATCAACACACATTTTATTTTTGCTCTAACTTTAGCTTGGTTGCCCTTTCAGATTTTCATCCTAGTGAGCTCTTTCTTTTTCTTTTTTTTTTCTTTCTCTTCTCTCTTTTTCATTTTTTCTCCTTTTTTTTCCTTTCGTTTGTGCTCTAACTTTTGCCCGCCCTTCGGGTTTTCATCCTAGCGAGATCCTTTTTCTTGTTCTCTCTCTTTTTTTTTTGGAAGAAAAGCTTCATTTAAAATATTTGGATACCAGTAAGGACTAAGTTTTATGGCTTTGGATTGGTTGGGCTCATTTTTTAGGCTTGGTATTTGAGAAAAAAAAAGGATGGTGAGTAAGTTTCAAGAAGTTCCAAGTTTATCTTTTCAAGATTGAGCAAGAGCATCTTTTAACTCTTAATGCAAGCCTAATCGATTCTCTATTCCTCTTTGAATTTGGCATAGAATTTGCTTTAATCACTTGTGGATCCTTTTCAATGCAAAGATTTATTAACAAAGAATTTTCCATGATCTTTTGAAAAAATGACTTTTCTTTTTTTATTTTTTTTTTTTGTTTTTTTTGTTTTTTTTGCTTAATGATCCATTCGTTCATGACTTAGCACATTGAATACAGAAAAATGAGATTTTATTCAACTAGGATAGGAGGAGGATTACATCAATTGACTTTATAAACTCGAAAAAAGACTTGAAAATAAACTCGATAATAGACTGACTAGAAGACTCGACTAGACTTAACATTTAACTCCTACTTGACATGACTCGATCATAGACCATACTAGCCTATATTCGATCTCAACTGAAGTGTCACAGATGATTTTCAATTTATTGAGTCCCCAAGAGCATCTATATTTGCTTCAATAGTAGTATTTCCAAACACTATCACCTCACTAGCATCATTTGAACCTTCGGGTTCACCATTCCCCAACAGGATGTGTCATAACCCCTTTCTCAATCAAGATTCGAATTTTGTACTTCAATCTCATATAATGGTCAGTATCATGACTCAACATCTGGTGATAAGCACAATATTGATCAATGTTATCCTTTTGGGATGGGGTCAGGCACAGGTTGTGGATCCAACTTTTTCAAGTATCCTTTCTCTATTACCTGTGCTAATGCCACACTCAACGGAGTTCTGACTCTCTATGTCGACTCTGATTAGACCATGGCCGATTACCATTTTGATAATAGTCCTTCCATTGAGGTGGTAGTGCCAAAGTGTTAACATCAGATTCTGGCTCATATATTTGTATGCCTGATTCTCTCTTTTGATCCTGCCATCTTGAACAGCATCTTCGATCCTTATCCCAATGTTAAATAATTGCTCAAAGGTCCCAATTGATTAAAGTTCCAACTTTTCTAGATACTTAGGTTGTAGGTTCTTTACCAGCATCCTGATTTGTTCTCTTTGTGATGGCCTTTGGACCATTTTGGCTGCTTTTCTCCTCTATTTGCTCAAAAATTCAGCGACTGACTCTTTGTACTCTTGCCTGGTAGTCTCCAAATCCCGGATAGTTACATCTAACTCTTGGATATATTGATATTGTGCAACGAATGACTTCACCACTTCTTCCCAAATTCGGGTTTTGCTCAGCTCAAGCGTAAGATACCATGACTAGGCGGCCCCGGTTAAGGTTGTTTGAAATAAAATAGCCATCATTGCAGTACTCAACCCGCTAGGCTGGAACGCCCCAATATATTATCGCATGGCTATGAGGGTTTCCCATCCCGCCAAACTTGTTGAAGATTGGCATTTTAAAACCTGCAGGCACTGTTTCGCGCACCCCTTCATACAACCCCTCTAACTTTAATAGGTAAGTATCGACTCCGTTAGCTTTACGGACCACCCTCTCGAGTTTCTCTACCTTTTCAGCCATTACCCTTTCTTTCTCGGCTTTCTCTTTCTCCATTTTCTCTCTTTCAGCTCGCGGTATTTTAGGCCTTTGCATTTTGGGATCTTTATACTAGTCTTCTTCTCGTACAACCAGAGGAGGATTAATAACGTGTGGATTAGCTGCGGGTGCTTGTCGTGCCATTGCTTCCATCATATAGCCATTATGCGGTTTATGTTATCGGCCTGTCGTTCTACCATTACCCTTAACTCCGCCACTTCCCCGATATTTCCTTCGTGTGCCATATCGGTGTGGATTTCTCTTCTTACTAGTCTTGCTGTAGAATCTATAAACCAAATTGTGCCTGAACAGGTTCTATTTTCACCTACAATCACATTTTATCTTAAATCAATTTTTTTTTTATTTTCAAAAGAATTTCTTTTGTTTGTTTTTGTTTTTTTTTTTATTTATTGTTTTTTATATATTTTTTCTTTATTTCTTTTTTTTTTTCATTATATTTTTACTTTTTTTATTTCATTTTGTTGCAAATGCTTGGTGAAATGTTCATGAATGATTCATATGTCACATGAATGCAATGCATGTATGTGTGTGCCTATTCTATATGCCAAAACAAAAGAAAATCATAATCCTAACACATAAAACACATAAGCACATAAAATCCTCTTCCAAGTCGAGTGCACTTAATTTCTCCCTTCATTGTGATCCTTGTTACCCTCTTGAAGGTCGGGTATTTTGAAACAATTTATTTTCTGAAATTCATTTGAATAGTATTCCTTGGGTGATGAGATCTTTTCCAACCCTCAAATTTCTAATTTTTCTTTGAAAATAACGATAAAATTTTTTCAACAAAAGATGATAGGGTTGAAGTTTTGCTTTTAAATTCATTTGACAAGGTAATTCTCCTAAAACAATCTCCAAGAATTTTGGATTTTTTTCCCTTAAATGACAAGCATGTGAAAATATATCTTAACTAAGGCCATTTGTGGCCTTGCTTGATCAAAAGGAAATGAGTTTTGAAGATTTTTTGAAAATATTTTGGGATGACAAATGATGATTTATTAAAATCTTGTTTGCTCCCCAATGCAAATTTAAAACTCTTGAGTAGAAGGTTAAATGATTGGATTATTTATCGTACTTTCATGAATTCGGCTACATACAAGGTCAATGATGGTTAGCTAATAGGATACAAGAAATGTTATCTTATAATCAAGATCCCATATATTCTCAAATGTCATGGGACATAAAGAGGAAATGTTCGAAAAATGATTAAAAGGCTACAAGTCTTACATCAAACGAGCATCATCATTATCTCAAATAATTCCTTTCGGGCATACAAGACTTTCTAACACTTAATCCTAATCAAGAATTGAGTTCCAAAGATCAAAAGGTTCTATAGAAGCTACCATGAAAAGGCCGGGTTTTGGTGAAATAAGAGACCCTTGACGCACATCCGATATACCCCTTATTACAAGGTTAGATGATACGTGGATGCTTTTATATACCAACACATGTTACGAGATCAAGGATGATCACACGGTTCTATGGTGACTTAGTCGACCAGGTTGTCCTGAGCCTCCAAGGTCATAGTTCCGTGCAATCAACAGGCAAAACATGTAAGTGAAATGCAATAGGCACACAAAAATTAATTAATTAGATTAAAAGGATGCTTTCAAGAGTAATCCTTGAGTGAACCCAAAATCAAAATTCTGGTCTGCGAAACCAGAGAATCTGGGTTCGATCCCCAGTGGAGTCGCCAGATTGTGGATATGGGAACTTGAATGTTCTTTTTACTTTTCCCTTTTTTTAAAACAAATAGAGTCGCCACTTAATTTTGAGGAAAATTAAGAAATCATTTTAAAAGCAAACTGATCTTTTGAAAACCAGAGATTTCTAGGTCTGGGGATTATGGAATGAGAGAAGAAGGAGCCCTGAGGACTAAAACACCCCCTCTCATCTTATCTCGTGATAGGCCTCTACTCAACATCCTTTTTATTCGAATTATTAATCTAAGTTGCCCTTAACTAATACATATATATACACACATTCCATAAGCATGTCGAAAGGGGTGCAAGGTTGCAAACGATAAAAGGCATACAAAACGACGTAATTCATATAGCAAACAAAATGACATGCAAATAGAGAATAAGAAAACTTAATCGGGATCCAGCTGCGATATAGAAACATGCAATGCATACGAAAAAATAGAAAGCCTAGAAAAAAAGAAAGTTTCTAATTCACATATTACATGTAAGGCAAAACCCTAATCTATGGTGTCGCGTATGGAGTCGAAAATTGATAAAATCAAGAAATAAAATAGATGAGAGCAAAGTCAAGAAATCGTATCCCAATAGCGTTACAAAACAAAAGTTAGTCCACATGCTCCAAATACAATATTATACCAAATTTTATCCTAAATCTAACAAAAATGGCGGAGGTTGACAAAGTTATGAATTCCTTCCAATCTGTTGAAATAACAACATTCCTATAGATATATAAGTCTCAACTAGGAGTCAATGTAATGTCCATATAGAAATGATATGACCTCAACTTGATTAAAAAGAATCTATGACTAAGTTCAACTAATCACAAATTATTCAAATGATTTACAACTTAAAGTCCTAAGATGCAAGCAGGGCTGTTCATCTTAACCCGAGACCCGACTAACCAGATTTATCCCGAGTACATTTTTTCAATTTTTAAAGTTGCTAGTTGGGTCACGGGTCCAAGCATTGTTTTTTTTTCTGGGTTTCAATTCGGTTGTCGGTTTTAGTTTCTGAGAACCCGAATAAACCGACCCGAACTGATTGTTATTAAAAACACGCTGATATATACATTATAAACATTGTATACATCAGTTAGTGCCGCCAGAGCTTGGAGATATGCTTGCCTTGCAGTTGTCATTGCCGTTGCCGACTGAAGCCTAGAAGTCTAACTTTTACCTCATCGCTGTCAGAAACACTGACCCGTTCATCATCCATTTCAACCAACCTTCGATCAAGGCTTCAACCACGAGAAGTTCATCCTCCACTAACAATGGTAGCCTATTATTTTTTTATTTATAATTTTTTCTAGTGGCATTGTAGATCTGTATGATCTGATCCTATATTTGGTATTGTAATTTATTTTTTCAATGATTTTTTTTTATTTCGTAACATGATATGTCCAAAATGATCCAACCATGAAGTGGGTCTGTCAAGTCAGCAAGAGGTGCCGGTTATTCCGGTAAGGGCGCCCATAGCCAAGCATTCCCAAGGTGTTCATTCAGACCGTGCGGTCCGTATTAACATGCCGGGAATGGAAGACCGCGGCATCCCGCAGACTCGGCTCATCCAGCAGTTTTCTAAACCAACTACAAGTCTGCAAGATGGAATGTGGCAGTTTCCTAAACTACTTAGCAAACTTTTCCCAAATTATGCCAATCAAGTGTAATTAGATTAGGTTTCCTAATCCTATTAGCTTACCATGTAAGAGTGGACTCTTGCATCTATAAAAGAGCCCACCTACGCATATACCTGTTTACAGGGACCCAAAAATAAGTCTCTAGCTAGCAAGCATTCAACAGAGAACTCACCATCGTACACATATACCCAGCCGGTATTACTGGTAGTGCCACCCATCTTTGTTGGCTCACCAGGCCCGCCGGTGATCTGCTAGTGAGAGCGCACAGACGCAACCATGGACGTAGGTCACCTCGTTAACGGGACCAAATCACATACAAATTGTTCTTGTCTTATTCTCTCTCCAAACCCTTCTTACCAATTTTAGGCATTATCAGTTTGGCGCCGTCTGTGGGAAGCGACAAGTCTTCTCATCAACAAATTCTTGACTGATCAACATGCCGTCGAAGACAGGTAAGAGAGCCGCTGTTCCAACCGGTCAGGAGAACCTGTTGTTTCAGCAGCAGGCTGCCTCCATGACCACCGAACAGATAACTGCAGCGCTGGCACAACTCTTAGAGGGCCAGCGGCGAACACAGGAACAGATCGAAGCACTTTTGGCCCGGCAGAAGAAGCGTCCTGCATCAGAGAATCAGCCTGAGAAAAATGCCCCTATTCAAAGGCCCGCTCGGGTACGAAGGCAAGCCCGTTCTGCCCCGGTGTCCCCACCGGACTGGGAATGCCTCGGTGATGGAGAGCGCAGCCAGGCAACCAGGCGCTCGCAAAGACGAGCTCGGCTCAATCCTCATCCGGTGGAGGACGCTAGGACTATTATCAATCAGCGGCGTGCAGCCAGAGGGGAAGAGTCAGGACGGAAGGCCCGGGAATCGGCCAAGGACCCTTTGGCCCTGAGCTAAGGGGATCTTAGGCACACGATTTCCTAGACCAGGAGCCGGGCCCTATCCCCGAGGTCAACGTGCTTTGAGGAAGAGGCCTCGTCATCCGATCCAACCTACCGCTCGGATATAGAGAGGAGAACCAGGCGGGATAACGTAAAGGCCCAGGTCGAGAAATTGCAGCAGCAAATTGAGAGGTTGAACCGCAAGTCCGGCCACGACCTCACCAACACGGAGACTAAATCACTCTATACCGCTCGGGTGACACGGTTTCCTATTCCACGGAAGTTCAAACCCCCTCACCTCAGCTCCTATCATGGCACAGGGAGTCCGATGGAACACATCCGCACTTATAAGATTCAGATGGCACTGGTCACCACGGTGGACGAGCTATTGTGCCTGGCCTTTCCCAGTACCCTCAAGGGGCCAGACGCACAGTGGTTCCATGCTTTAAAGCCCCGGATGGTCGATGATTTCAAAGCCCTCAGCAAGCTGTTCATCAGCTAGTTTGTCGGGATGCTCGACCAGTCGCAATCGGACACTCAGCTGCTGACCGTCAAGCAGTGCAAAGGGGAGTCCCTGAGGGAGTATGTGGACCATTTCAACCTGCAAAGGCTCCAAATTCGCAATCTTAATGAAACGGCTGCAATCATTGCCTTCTGTTCGGGAGTTCAACACACCAAGTTCGCTACGTCGTTCCATCGCGACTGACCAGTAACCTTGGTGGAGCTCTCGGAGAGGGTTAGAAAGTACATAGATACTGAAGAGTACCTGAAGGCGAATCGTGCCAGCCAGGCGAGAGACGAATATCCAAAGGCCAAGCACAAGCGTGAAGGATTGAGAAGGGCTTGGGAAAGAAGCCGAAGCAAGATCAGAAGGATGTCCGGGGCTAGCCCCAGATCGCGCTCACACCCCTTTCCCAGCCCATACAGGAAGTCATCGCCACCGCAGAGACGCACAGGTTACTTCAGCAGCTAGCTAAACTCAGAGCTCCACCCAGTAAGAGGAACCGGGACAAGTTCTGCCGCTACCACAGGGATCACAGCCATGAAACGGAGGATTGCTTTAAATTAAAAATAGCAATAGAGAAGTTAATCGAGTAGGGACACCTTGCGGAGTTCGTCATAGCAGACAGACGACCCCGACAGGACACCCGAGCTCCCGATTAGCCACCGCCACTTGGCCACATCCACGTGATCTCCAGAGGAACGTCATAGTTGGCACGGAAGTGGCATGCTCGGGCATCCCGGGTGGATGTCAGGCAGGTCCAATCCACCGGCACCTCCCTAACCAATGTTCTAACATTCACATATGACGACTTGCATGGCGTCCACTGGCCCCATGATGACCCGCTAGTAGTGACGCTTTCTATAGCCTATGTGGTCAAGAGGGTGCTAGTGAACACAGGCAGCTTGTCCGACATTATGTTCACATCAGCATACGATCAGCTCGGGATCTCCAGGGATCGGCTCTGGCCGGTTGCTACACCCCTTGTTGGATTCAACGGCTCCAGCACACAACCGTTCAGGATAATCGAGCTTCCAGTTCTCATGGGGACCTACCCTCAGTAGGCCTCTGCGCTGACCAATTTCGTGATCGTAGAAGCCCCGTCGGCCTACAATGTCAGTCTTGGCAGGCCGACCCTCAACAAGGCCAGAGCAGTCGTTTCCACCTACAGCTTAACACTGAAGTTCCCGACTCTTCAGGGACCCGGATGCTTGTGTGGGGATCAGACTATCGCCCGGAGTTGCTATGTCAGCTCATTACGCCGGGGGGCAATCACTGAAACATTAAACGTTCAAGAGATGGACCCCCGGGACCAGAGCGGCGTGGTAGGTCCGATGGAAGAATTGGAAAGTGTGGCGCTGAATCCCGAGTACCCAACCGCTCGGTCAGCATTGGCACCCTACTAGAGCCCGGCCTGAAGGAAAAACTGACCCAGTTCTTGAGGCAAAACCAGGACGTTTTTGCTTAGAATCACGAGAATATGCCCTGGATTGACCCCCGGGTAATATCCCATCGGCTCAATGTCAATCCAGATTACAGGCCGGTGAAGTAGAAAAGAAGGGGCATGGCCCCCGAGAGATAGAAGGCAGTGGGTGAAGAGGTCGAGAAGCTCCTCAAAGCCCATTCTATACGAGAAGTCCACTACCCCGACTGGCTAGCCAATGTGGTTCTTGTCAAGAAAAGCAGCAGGAAGTGGAGGATATGCGTGGACTTTACCGACCTCAACAAAGCTTGCCCCAAGGATTGCTATCCGCTGCCCAGGATAAACCTCCTTGTGGACTCCACGGTCGGTCACTCACTCCTCTCATTCTCATTCATGGACGCTTACTCGTGGTACAACCAGATCAGCATGTACCCCGGGGACGAAGAAAAGACTGCGTTCATCACTAACCAGGGCACGTATTGTTACAAGGTTATGCCATTTGGTCTCAAGAATGCCGGGGCCACCTAACAACGCCTGGTCAACTACATATTCAAGGACTTGATTGGGAAGTCTATGAAAGTATATGTGGATGATTTGCTGGTTAAGAGCTGGGACGAGTCTGACCACCTCGAGCATCTGTCCGGGGCCTTCAGCATTTTGAGAAAATTCAGGATGAGGTTGAACTCGGCCAAATGCACCTTCGGCGTCTCGTCTGGGAAATTTATGGGCCACTTAGTCAGCAGACGGGGGATTGAGGCAAACCTCGAAAAGATCAAAACCATCATCAACATGCAATCGCCGAAATCAACGAAGGAGGTTCAGAGCTTAGCCGGGCGGGTGGCCGCATTGAACAGATTTATCTCTCGAGCTACCGACCGGTGCCTGGAATTCTTCAAAATCCTCCGCAAAGCATTCCAGTGGTCAAAAAAGTACGAAAAGGCGTTCCAAGAACTCAAGAAGTACTTGGCGTCCCCTCCTCTGCTCTCAACACCTGTGCCGGGGGAAGAATTGTTTTTATACTTGGCAATGTCACCATCAGCGGTTAGCTTAGCACTTATTCGAGAAGAGCACAGGATACAGTTCCCAGTGTACTACACCAGCCGAGCGTTACAGGGCGCAGAGAGCAAATACTCCTGCATTGAGAAACTGGCGTTCGCCCTTATCACCTCGGCCCGAAGGCTCCGCCCGTACTTTCAGGCCCATGCCATTGTGGTCCTCATAGATCAACCTCTCTGCAAAATCCTCAGCCATCTAGACACTTCCGGGAGGCTCGTCAAGTGGGCCTTGGAGTTGGAAGAGTTTGAAGTGATCTACCGACCCCGGACAGCCATCAAGGGACAAGTCGTGAGACTTTCTGGTTGAGTTCACATATCCAGAGGACCGATTGAAGAGTTCGAGCTACTGACCTTACCGCCCGGGTTACACTCTGATATCCCCACCTAGGTACTGCACGTGGATGGCTCATCCAATCAGCAAGGCAGTGGGGCAGGAATCATCCTAACTACCCCTAATGGTATCCAGCTCGAATATGCACTGAGGTTTGGGTTTTGTTCCTCCAACAATGAGGCCGAATATGAAGCCCTCTTGGTCGGATTACAATTGGCCATCTCTATGAGTGCACAACAGGTCCAGACATACAGTGATTCCCAGCTCGTGGTCAACCAGGTTAACCAAGAGTACGAAGCATGGAAAGACAATATGGTAGCCTACTTGGCCCTTGTCCGACCGGTTTCCAAGAAGCTCCGAGGATTTTCCATCACACAGATACCCAGAGAAGAAAACATCAGGGCCGACCGGTTGGCTCGCCTTGCCTCGTCTTCCGAGTTAGACTTGCCCAGGATAAGGATAGAATATCTACCCGAGCCAAGTGTGATCAACTCAGAAAGCATGGAGGTAGATCCGATCACCCTGGGATCCAGCTGGATGGACCCGCTAGTGACATTCTTGATAACAGGGGCGCTACCACACAACAAAGAAGAAGCCCACCGGGTCAAGTGCCGGGCAGACCGATACCATCTTCTTGACGGCATTCTCTACAAGAGGGGATTCACTATCCCGTATCTCCGCTGTGTTCATCCTATGCAAGTCGAAGCGATACTGTTTGAAATCCACGAAGGAGTGTGCGGGAATCACATCGGAGGCCGAGCACTCTCCAGGAAGGCCCTACTACAAGGTTACTACTGGCCAACTATGGCCTAGGATTCCTAGGAATACATCAGAAGTTGTGAAAAGTGTCCGAGATACTCTCCCATGATCAACCGACCGGGAGAGCTCCAGACACCAATCCACAACCCCTGGCCGTTCGGCCAGTGGGGCATCGACATTGTCAGTCCCCTGCCGATCGGAAAAGGATAGGTCAAGTTCGCCGTCATCGCTGTTAACTACTTCACCAAATGAGCAGAGGCTGAGCCCTTGGCGACAATAATCGAACGAAAAAATGGAGAGCTTCGTGGAAAGGAATATTCTTAGTAGGTTCGGCATTCCCCGGGTCCTGGTCAGCGATAACGGTAGGCAGTTTGACATCCCTATGTTCAGGCAGTTCTACTCGGGCTACGGGATACTGAATCATTACTCCTCCCCCGAGCACCCACAAGCCAACGGTCAAGCCGAGGTAACCAACCGGACAATCTTGCAGTCAATCAAGACAAGACTTGAAGGCGCCAAAGGGTTGTGGGCTGAAGAACTACTGATCCTCCTGTGGGCCTACCACACAACACCCCGAGCAGCAACAGGCAAAACATAATTCTCTTTAACCTACAGTTTTGAGGCAGTGGTCCCCACAAAGCTCGGGTTGCCTACATGTCGGGTGGCCAACTTCAGTGCGTCGGATAACGAAAAAGCCCTCAGGTCAGAATTGGACCTAGTGGAGGAAAAAAGAGACCAAGCCTATCTGAAGGTGGCAGCTACAAACAATGGGTTTCTCGATACTACAACAGCAAGGTGAAGCACCACAGTTTTCAAGTCGGAGACCTCGTCCTTAAGGTCATGAACCAGTCTACTTGGATCCCAAGCCATGGGAAATTAGGGGCAAACTGGGAAGGCCTGTATAAAGTAACCCGAGTCAACTGACCGAGAACTTACTGGCTACAGAGTATGGACAGGCATGATCTCTCTCACCCGTGGAATGTGCAACACCTCCGCAAGTATTATCAGTAATGCTTAGCCACGGGAATTTAGTACTGATGGAGGAATTCGTTTTGTAGCTCTGATTAAGCAATAGCAATAAATTCTTGTTTTAATAAAATTGGAAAATTTATTTTACAAAATTACTCCTCAATACACCGTGCAATGCAGAAAAGTCCTCGGGCCTAACCCCGAGGCACAAAAAGACCTTGGCTAACAACCAAGGCATAAAAAGACCTTGGCTAACAACCAAGGCATAAAAAGACCTCAGGCTCTGAACCCAGGCACTAAAAAGACCTCGGGCTCCGAACCCAAGCACTAAAAAGACCTCGGCTCCGAACCCAGGCACAAAAGGACCCTACAACCACCCATATTCCAGGTCAGTTTCCTATGGTCGCCCCTCAACACGCCCTCGCCTTCATAGGACGCTCGGGGGACAAGGGGGTACTAGACCTAAATAGGAAATTACATAATGCTTCGCTTAGGTCCAGCCGACGACGGGGGCAAACCCCTAAGTGGTCGACGACGGTGAGCTTCAAAGGACCCTGCAACCACCCATGTTCCAGGTCGGTTTCCTACGGCTACTCACTCCTGCACTCCTGCCTTAGCAAAATGCTTGGGGTGCAGGGGAATATTAGGCCAAAACTGGAAATCACACCGGTCACTAAAAGAACTTGGAAGATATTCCTAAGTACTTACAGTAACCAGAGATAATATCCCGGACGGTAAAACAGGATACACCTATGATACACCAGGACATCCCGGACGGTAATACAGGGTATTCCTATAATACACTGGGCGATCCGGACGCTAAACAGGGGAAGTTCCTATGGCATACTGGGCTATTACCTTTTAAACAGGTCAGGAAGACTAGGTATTCTACTGGTTACGGTCCTAAAACATTTTCTAAGGCATGGGTTAGGTCGGCCAAAAATCGAGTGGATACTAGCAATTACAAAGAGGCAAAGTACAAAAAAAAAGACACAGTTAATGGAAAGGAAGTTTGACCTCAGGGGCCTTTTCATTAATTAAAACAGAAACTGTACAAAGCCTGGGGGGCAGTTGTAGTAGCCTCCCCAAAAAGAAAAAAAAACTACAACACAAAAAAAAAAAAAAAAAAAAAAAAACTAGTCTACAACCACCATCTCTCCATCCTCCGCAGCCTGCTCATCAACAGAGGGGTCCCCGGCCGGTGCAACTTCAGCGGCGACCTTGGAATCAGCATGGCCTTCCTTCTAATAGTTGGACTCTGCCCAGGAATAACCGAACAAGTCCCAGTCAGGGTGGTCAGCAGCAGCCCGCTTTGTCAGGTTAGCGTAGCCCGTGAGGAACCCAGCCTCGAATTCCTCCTCAGCCTCCCGAGCAGCAGTAAGCTCCGAGAGCGTGGCTGTCATGGCTGCTAGGTCCTTCTCGGCAGAGATTCTCCCGGCCTCTGCGGCTACAACCTTAGTCTCTATAACCTTCTGTGGACACGCGGAATCGGACCACTTCTCTTGTTTGAGATTGTTTTGAAATTGATTTGAATCAAGGAAAGAAAATGAAAGGTCTGTTGAAAACAGATACAGAGTCGCCACTTGGTCTTTAAGGAACCAAGAAACCTAATTTTGACTCACCCAAGCGGATAAGGGCACCGGCCCTTCATAACCAAAGAACTTGGTTTGGGGTTTTGGTACGAGAGAGGAAGGAGCCTTTGTCGCGACTAAAACACCCTCAACTTGCCCCGTCTTTCGACGGGCCTCAATTAGCATCCAAATAATCATCTTATACTAGGTATGGTTCGACAAATAATACTACGATAGTATATTACATCACATAAGAAACTTGAAATGAAAGATCTAAAGATAAGATATCATTCATAAGATCTAAGTCAAATATCACACAATGCGAAGTGAAAGATCACACAAATAAACCTAGGAAAAATCGTCTAATCATATATCAATTAATCAAGTTTTCCTAATCTAAAGGGGGACATGAATTGTTCTTTAAACAAATAAACAAAGAAATCAAAATATGTTTAACAAGCTAGTATGATGCATGTTATTCTTTGGGAAAAGAAGATCTCTCAATCCCCGGGACGGATGAGAAAGGATGATTAGATCGAAGGGGAAGCATGAATGTGTGATCAAGTTCATTCCTTATAATCTCCTTGGATTAAGAGTTACAAAAACCCCAAATCTTGCATGAATGCAATGTATGTATCTAAAATGTGCAAAGGTTGTAGTGTGTTTTGTGTACATGGATTTCTAGAATGACTTAGAAGTCTAAAATGTGTATGAATGAATGAATGAAATTAACATGGGATGTGTACAAATGTAGTATGAACTACTTCCTAAGATATGAACTAATTTGGAATGCATATAAGCATCAAATCAAAGAATGAAAGTTAAAATGTGCTTGCTGTGAATAGTGGACAGAACAGTAGCATCATCTTTTGGAAATTGAAAAGAGGGGTTAGGAATGTTTTCAATGCATGATTTTTTATGGAGATGTTCCTTATTGTGTCTAGAACACAACCAAAAAGGCCAATCTTGAATATCTATCACATATTGAGAGAAATGATATAAACAATAGAGGTCACTCAGAAACAGAGTTCGTACTGTCGACTGAAATGTTAGAAAATCTTAGAAAATGAAAAAGAATGATCTAGAGGCCCATTTTATACAGAAAGTTCTCTAAGACATTGAATTTTAAAGGAAAAATAAGTTAGGACCACCCCTTGTGGAAAAGTTTTCTGGAAAAGAGGTCGTAAGTTGACCTAGCTGCTGTGACAGCAAAAATAGAATGTTTGGAAGGAATGTTGGGACCCAAATGGACCATTTCCAAGTACTTCCAAGTCAAACCAAAAATCATGGGTGTTCTCCAATGAGTTAGGAAGACTTTCTAAGTGGCCTTGTATCCATATGTTGAGTATTGAGTTCTAGAAAAATCTTTGAACTCAACTCACTCACTGTTTTGACTCATTGTTTTGAAGATTTTGGAGAAAACAAAGTTTTGTTTCTTGAAACCAAATGAGAGGGATTGAGAGGGGTTTTGAAATAGATGTTTTGAAAGCACATTTTCAATACTCAATAAGGATTATAGCCACTTAAAATGTCAACATTAAACTCATCATCAAGAACCTCCAAGATTGTTGGAGAGATTTATTTTTATTTTTGAACATAGCTTCAATACATTTCAAGAATACCTTGGAAGTATTGAGGTTATGATCATCATCTATCAAACATGTTTTTGAGGTCAAGAGCTACTATCCATAAGGATTCACTCACCCCAAACTTCATGTCATCACTTAGATGATGATGAACTAGTAAGTAAATAAAGAAAAGAAAAAGAAATGAGATAAGGAGAGATGAACATATATATAATCAAAGCAAGTAAATAGCAATCAATAGATGATAATCAATGTGATTTTGGACTTGTAGCTTGGTGTTTCACTCATAGATTTTGACATTTGGACATGGAAGTAGCTTCCTATCTCATGAATGCTCAAGAATGAGGGTTGGAGTGGACTTTGAATGTGAAGTATATAGGAGGATGATGGAAGAAAACAAGAATAAAACTCACTTTCTTATGGAAAATCAATGGGAGAAGCTCCCTTTCTCTCTTCTAAACCTATCTCTATCTCTCTTCTTCTCTACAACTTTTCAAGCTTTGCACTTGGCCCCCATAAAATGAGGAGTAATGGGGTGTTTATATAGGCCAACTTGGGGTGTTTTTGGGATTTAGAAAGTACTCCCATTGGTCCCAAACATCTGAAATCATGAAACCACGTCGTTTTGGATTTTAATTAATCAAAATGGGACCACCAAAATATTTACAAAAACTTACTGTTCTGGAGGTGAGTGCCGCGGCGGCACTGGGCCACTGCCGCGGCGGCAGTGGGCCAGTGCCGCGGCGGCACTGCTCCTTCCTTCGTCTGGATAATGCTGTTTAGGCCCCCCGAAGTTTCGGTATTCGCGAAAAGGCCCTATTTCGTCCGAAATTCACAGAAAATGCATACGAACTCCAAATTGAGGTTGTGATATACCGTTGGAAAGGTAATGGAGTCTACTTTACATAAAAAAATAGTTCGGGGATAGGTCACTTTGAAAAGTTTCGCGGTATTCGCGATAAAAGCTGATTTGATCGCCTTTTCCACCTTCGGAAATTCAAAATAAATTCGTTTTAAATCCAGGAATTATGTGCGATATACCGTTGGAAAGCTATTGACCTCTAGTATCCATGAAAAATATTTGAAAATTGTTTCGGTGCCCCGATTCCGAAGTCAAATCTTGGTCAAACTGGTCAAACTTGGGATTCCCGGGAAGTTCTGGGAACCTCTGGGAGCTCCCAGGAGCTGATGTTTTCGCTCGATTTTCTTTTGGAACTTGTTTTAATACTTTTCTCATGATTTAAAATGATTCTGGTGAATTCGGACGATTTCGGTCAAACTTGGTCAAACCTGGTCAAACCTTGGTCAAACCTTGGTCAAACCGGTCAACGGGGACTTTCCGGGAACTTCCGGGACTTCCGGGGGTCTCTGGGAGCTGACGATTTCTTCCGGTTTTACTTAAAAACTTATTTTATCACTTTTCTTACGACGTAGTATGTTTTCAGAACTTTGGGACCAAATCTGGGAGTTTTCGGGCTTTCAGGGGCATTTTGGTCATTCTGAGCATTCTGAGAGATAGAGCTGACTTCCGAGAGTCCTTTTGAGTCTTTTACGATCATTGTGAACCACCAAGCTATGGGTCTCCTAAATCTGATAGCCGACAAAATGGGGTGTCTACAGTTTGCCCCTCTTTGGCATGAACTTGCGAGGCAACGCATGTCGCAAGCGAGTGCCAAAGTTTTGAAGAGACAGGACTTTTGGAGGCTATAGATTTAGGATAAAAGCGTTGCAAAAGATGCAATGATGCTGAGGCTAGTGCTGGTCGTGCTCTGCGTGAGCTGCCTACGTATCCCGGGAGGAATCAGACCAGGACGTAGTTCGGAGCTCAAAGGAATAAATCACACATGCACATACACAACAATCAGGCGGATGCTATGCAATAAGAGTGATATGCAATGCATGGATGTGATATGAATTGTGTCATGAGTCCTATCATGTCTAGTGTTATGACCCTAGTATGAGCAAGTGCTGTGGGGTGTGCCACCCCGAGTGGGCTGGTGTTATGCTAGTGTTTGTGACTGTGATGACTCGGATAAGGACATCAAGGTTTAGAAGACTCTGGGTCTAGGGGCAAACTTCTGGACTTTAGGAAGTGTGCTTTGTAAGCAAAACGGATCAGACGCGGAGTCCTGACAGTTTGAGGAAACCAGAGTGAGAAAGCTCAAGAGCGACAAGTGAGAAAGCTCATAATAAGTGAAGAAGCTCATGATCTTGGATAAAGGAGTGAGGAAGCTCACGATAAGTGAGAAAGCTCACGATAAGTGACAGGCAAGGAAGCTCACAATAATCAATAGGTAGGTGAGGGGGACTCATGATTTTGGACAAATGAGTGATGAAGCTCACAATAAGTAAGGAGCTCACGATGTGAGAAAGCTCACGATGAGTGAGGAAGCTCACAAGAATTGAGCGGTGAGGAAGCTCATGATTTTGGACAGAGGAGTTAGGAAGCTCACGACAAGTGAGGAAGCTTATAATTTTAGACGAAGGAGTGAGGAAGCTCACGATAATTGAGTTGGTGAGGAAGTTCATGATATTTGTTTGGACACGGGTCCTTGAATTGCGAATAGACAGTGCTTGCCCTGGGAATCGGGGTGATTTGACTGCGAGTGATTTTTTTAATCGCTGGCCGATCCATATGATTACAAAGTTCGAAGAATTGGTTCGGACTTCTGTTATCTTCTGCTGAAGATGGTAGGGGACTCTCTGAGAATCTCTCTAAAATGATTGATAGATGTGGAAGTTCTACCCGAACCTAAAGGGTTTATAATGAAAGATTTGCCTCAATCTTGAGGGCTGGTGATGAAGGATTTGCCTCAATCTAGAGGGCTGGTGATGGAGGATTTGCCTCAATCTAGAGGGCGGATGATGAAGGGTTTGCCTCAATCTAAAGGGCTGGTGATGAAGAATTTGCCTCAATCTAGAGGGCTGATGATGAAGAATTTGCCTCAATCTAGAGGGCTGATGACGAAGGGTTTGCCTCAATCTAGAGGGCTGGTGATGAAGGATTTGCCTCAATTTAGAGGGCTGGTGATGGAGGATTTGCCTCAATCTAGAGGGCTGGTGATGAAGGGTTTGCCTCAATCTAGAGGGCGGATGTGAAGGGTTTGCCTCAATCTAGAGGGCTGATGAAGAAGGATTTGCCTCAATCTAGAGGGCTGGTGATGAAGGATTTGCCTCAATCTAGAGGGCTGATGATGAAGGATTTGCCTCAATCTAGAGGGCTGGTGATGAAGGATTTGCCTCAATCTAGAGGGCAGGTGATGAAGGGTTTGCCTCAATCTAGAGGGCGGATGGTGAAGGGTTTGCCTCAATCTAGAGGGCTGATGAAGAAGGATTTGCCTCAATCTAGAGGGCGGGTGAATGAACAAATCGTGATGACGAGTCGATATTATGACTGTCATGGATTGCACTGACGATGTACGAATCGATATGACGAGTCGACAGTGAACTACTGTGACTATCCTAGATTGAACTGACGATGTACTAATCGAGAAGGCGAGTCGACAGTGAACTACTGTGACTATCCTAGATTGAACTGACGATGTACGAATCGATATGACGAGTCGACAGTGAACTACTGTGACTGTCGTGGATTGAATCAATGGTTGGACTAACCTTGATTAGAAGAACTGTTGAATTGATATGCTTGCTGGGGATTGCATCTACTTGAGGGGGTGAAGTGACTCTGCTAGGGATGAATGTGGTTTCTTTTGTGGTCTTGGCTGAGATGGGCCACTGGAATGGATAATGCACTCTATTAGGAAGAAGGAAATACGCCCGTTGAATGGGAATCAAGGTATCATTCTATTTGTGATGAGGGATACGGAGATGGTCTGCGGCAGTTAAGGTTTTGATTTTGAAGGAGGAGGGTGATCAACTACCACTCATGGACTTATGTTGGATAAATGAAAGAAGATCATCAACAGCCACTCATGGACTTATGTTGCATGAGCGAAGGAAGACAGTCAACAGCCACTTTATGTTGCTAGGAGAAAGGAAGATCATCAACAGCCAGTTATGGACTTATGTTGCATGAAGAAAGACAAAAGATCAACCGCCACTCATCGACTTATGTTGCATGAAGAAAGACGAAAGATCAACAGCCACTCATGGACTTATGTTGCTAGGAGAAAGGAAGATCATCAACAGCCGCTCATGGACTTATGTTGCATGAAAGATGAAAGATCAACAGCCACTCATGGACTTATGTTGCTCGGATGAAAGAAGATCATCAACAGCCACTCATGGACTTATGTTGCATGAAAGATGAAAGATCAACAGCCACTCATGGACTTATGTTGCTAGGAGAAAGGAAGATCATCAACAGCCGCTCATGGACTTATGTTGCATGAAAGATGAAAGATCAACAGCCACTCATGGACTTATGTTGCTCGGATGAAAGAAGATCATCAACAGCCACTCATGGACTTATGTTGCATGAAAAAATATGAAAGATCAACAGCCACTCATGGACTTATGTTGTTAGAAGATAATGGTTAACTTTTGGCAGTTTGGAAAGGGATGAAATCTTCCCCAAGTTTTGACGCTTCTTACGCTGACGCCTTGACCAGTGCAGTAATGGTGTTTGGTACTCCTGCTTGTATTGGCATGCTCTTTATAACTTGATTTGAAAATTTTATTAGTCACTTTTGATTTACACATTTGAGACTACAACAGACTCAAAAACTTGACAGACATTGACGCACGAGGACGACACATTTGACACCAAAATGAAACAAGGTCGACTTGCCAAAACTTAATGTGCTTTTGTCATAAATGATGTACCATTTCTCTTTTGTGTTTACTTCTCTCCTTAACGTGGCATCACTTTTATGGTGAATCTTATTTTTGAAAATTCCTCCCTACTGATCTAATCAATTTCTTTGCTTCTCTCAAGATGTGCTTTGAATTAGTGCCTTAGCTTATGGAATGAAAGACGCTCCATTTCCATCTGTTCAAGACAATGTTCTTGAAGGCTTACCATTGGTGTATAGGGATCAGGTGGCAAACGAAGTTTGCCCCTAGTTTGAAGGGCATGAAGTGGGATCGGTAGGCAAACGAGGCAAATGACCGAAGTTTGCCCCTAGTTTGGAGGAAGGTTCACTGGAGGTTTTGGGCAAACGAGGTAGGTGACCGAAGTTTGCCCCTTGTGTGAAGGGTAGATAGTAAAAGTCAGGCAAACGAGGCGGGTAGCCGAAGTTTGCCCCTAGTGTGGAAGGTGATTTTCTGGTTTGAGGCATGGACCGTGACTTTAATCTCTCAAATGCTCATAACTTTTGCCTAGGCACCAGTGAGGTGACCTAGCAAGCTCTTTTCTCTCTTTTGTTATTGCTCACCTTGGATTTAACTCTAATTTTTGCCTAGGCGTCCTTTCGGATTTTCGACCTAGCGAGCCATCCTTCTTTCTTTTTCGAAAGTCTGCCTACGTACCCCCAAGTGGGGATCAGGTCCAACGTCGTTTGGGCATGGTTGGGAAGAAGCGGGTTGATTTTTGGGTAGGTGGGGTGACCGAACCGATGCGGTTGCCTACGTATCCCCGAGTGGGAATCAGGTCGAGCGTAGTTCAAGGCAAGGCTTGAAAGCAAAGGTTATTTTGTTGGTGGAGCGACCGAACCGATGTGGTTGCCTACGTATCCCCGAGCGGGAATCAGGTCGAGCGTAGTTCAAGGCAAGGCTTGAAAGCAAAGGTTATTTTGTTGGTGGAGCGACCGAACCGATGTGGTTGCCTACGTATCCCCGAGCGGGAATCAGGTCGAGCGTAGTTCAAGGCAAGGCTTGAAGGAAATTGGTTGAGGGTTTTTCAAACCAATCATCAAAGAAGTTCAAACTTGAGCCACTTGTGGTAGCTTTGAATAAAGGATTTAGTTTCAATCTCCCTTTCTTTTCTTTTTCTTTTTCTTTTTGTTTTGTTTTGAAGATTGATCCTTTTCACTTTCGCCTAGCCAGTCAATTTTGCTTTTTAATGTAGTCGATTCTTGTGAGATCTTTCAATTGCAATCTCAGAATTCCAGAATGTGCATGTCAGCTCTCGGAATTTATTTGTGGTCATTCCGTGCCTTTTGAATTGTGATCTTGGCACGTTCTTAAGATGTATCTTGAAGCGTATGATTCTCTCATTTGTTTCATCAAAATTTTCTCCAACATTTCAACTGGCTAGGGTCAGATTTTGGAAATCAACACCTTTTTCAGCTCTAACTTTTGCCTAGGTGCCCTTTCGGGTTTTCAACCTAGCGAGCTTTTTCTTTTCTTTTCTTTTCTTTTTTTTCTTTTTTTTTGAAAGTGGAGATGAAACTCACTGAAATGTTTGGCTATCATCAAGGGCTAAGTTTGCATTGCTTTCAATCAGACAGATTGCGTGGCTCCCAATTGGATTGGGCTTAAGGCTTCGAAATGGCGGGAAAAGGGTGTTGGGCAAGCCCCAAGTCAGTTCCAAGCATGTCTTTTTGAGATTTGAGCAAAAGCATCTTTAAATTCTTAAAGTAAGACTATTCAATTCTCAGCTCTTCTTCAGTGTCAGCGCAAAATTGACTTTAACCTTTCAGGATTTTTTTTTTATTTTGTCGTAGAAAAATTATTAGCAGAGTAATATCCATGGTAATTTGAAAAGTGACACTTTAGTTTAGTGATTCATGCATTTATGACTAGGCACATCAAATTAAGCAAAACGAGATTTCATTCCATCAATAGGAAGGTTTACAGACTTATTAACAACTCGATGACAGACAAACTCGATCACAAGACTAGAATTGAAATGGACTCGAAACATAGAACAGACTCAACTTGACTCGACCTGGTCTCAAATGGAGTGTCTTTGCGACCCATTTATTAAATTTTTTTAGCAGAAGTTCCAAACACCATCACTTTACTGCGTAGCTTCAACATTCATTAGCATCGACGGAAGGGATCATTCGATCGGTTGGTCCAAGCCAAGATAGTGGATTGGATTAGGATGGGATACATCCTCTATGAGGTTCTGAATGTCATGGCGGAGGTGGATGCATTGATCGGTGGCATGGCCTAGATTTTGATGGTAAGCACATCGTAGGCTCATGTTGTAGTGGGAGGGTATGGGATCCGGTAGCGGTTTGTGAGGGAGGAGCTGTAGGTGGCCCTTTCTGAGTAAGTGGTCCAAGGCTGTGGAAAGAGGAACATCAAGTTTGGAGAATTCGCGAGGGCCTTTTGGGCGATTTGGCGGAATGGACTGGTATGGACGAAGGGCGCAGGCCATTGATTGGTTGCTAAGTGCATTGATATCCGGGGAGTCCAGGGAGTAGTTAGGTCTCTTGGACTGGTGTTGGGGTTCATCCTTTTTGAACTTTCCTTCTCTGATGGCATCCTCTATTCTGGTGCCTATTTCAAATAGCTCTTCGAATGTGGAGATGGATTGGTAGATTAGCTTGTCATGATATACTGGTTGCATGTTCTTGACCAGCATACGTACTTGCTCTTTCTCAACAGGTCTGTGGATCATTTGAGCTACTTTATTCCTCCATCTGCTCAAGAACGCAGTGAAGGACTCATTACAGTTCTGCCTGGTAGTCTCTAGATCCCGGATGGTGATATCAAACTCTTGGTTGTAAGAGTAGTGATCAATAAAAGTTCTAGCAACGTCTTCCCAGACTTGGGTCTTGGAGGCTTCAAGGTTTAGGAACCAGGATAGTGCAGCATTCTTAAGGGTTTGCGGGAACAGCATCGCAATATGTTCATGAGTGCAGCCCATCGATTGGAAGATGCTCATGCACAACTTGATGTGACTTTTTGGATTCCCTGTTCCGTCAAAACGGTCGATGGCAGGCATCTTGAAATTCTCTGGCAGTTTCAGCTTGATAGGCTCAAAGAGGCCTTCCAGGTCTAACATGTAATCATCAACCCCTTTGCTCTTCCTCAACACACTTTCAAGCTTGTCAACTTTGTCCATTTTCTCCTGGAGCTTCTTCTCATATGCAAGCGGCGGGACTCCTTGAAACCAGTCTTCTTCCCCATTATTCTCGGGAGGCGGTCCAAACCCAGGCGGTGGTGCTGGGAACCCATGTGGGTACTGTGGCTGCTGCTGTTTCAGTTCTTCCATGAAACTCAAAACTTGGGCCATGCGATCAGATTGCTGGTTTATGGTTGCTCCCAACTCAGTGACCTTGTTTTCTAATTCTTCCTGATTCATGACTTAGCGGGCTAATTTTGACCAAATGACTGTTCGAACTTCTGACTTAGGACGAGGATCCCAGTTGCTGACTTCGGGAATCTATACTGACTTGACAGATTTCAAGAGAAAAGGGTGTATCAGGTCCTGATAGTGACGACTTTAGACAGACAAAGACAGTGATGTGGACTGACTCGAGGCAGTGCGTGCAGATAGATGGTGCATGTATGTGGGACAAGCAGGCGGATGTAAGGCCTAATCTATATGATGCTTCTATTTCTAACATATAGCAGTTAAACAAATAAGGCCCTAACCATATGAAGTGTGCCAACCTTACTTTCCAGTATGATCACCAAGGGATAACAGGGGTTTCCAGATTTTTATGAAAGCTTCTAGGAGGGATTGGGCATTTCGGGGAAATTTGGGCAGAGTTTCTGGGAGAAACTGGTTAATACAGTTATATCTGGGATATCTGGGCAGAGTTTCTGGGAGAAACGGGTTAATACAGTTATATCTGGGATATCTGGGCAGAGTTTCTGGTATTTCTGGGAAATTTGAGCAGGGTTCTTGGGAGAAGCTGATTAATATGGTTATAGTGATCGTACTTTCCAGCAGGTTTTCATACTCCTATGCCTTAGGACCGACAAACAAGGTTTGCGGTGTATATCTTTGCGAGCATGGAGCAGACATCCTTGTCATGATGCTTAGGCAGGTCACTCAATGTGGTCACATGTAAGTGATTGCCTTGGGGATCATAAGAAAGAAGTTCTGCCTCATGCCACATAAGCGTCTACACCGCGCAGGTAATCCCGTCAGGGCATACAACAGTTATATCACATTGTCCTATCTGAAAAGATAAATGAACAGTCCTATGAAAGGTTCTACAGGAATCTATATGCAAAGGCTGGGTTTAGTCAAAGAGGGTCCGTTGACGAGAGTTCCAATATACCGTCAGGGAGACAGTACGGAGGTTTTTACTCTTTTTGATATGCCTTGGAAGGTACAGTATCAACGGTGACTTGTGCCCTGGCACAGCAAGACCTGAACAATGTCAGCGCCGCGTTTCAGACACAGTCGGGAGGGTAAAATGCAGAGTGCAATGCGGTGAACCAGACACAATAAAAAGATGATTTTAAGGATGCTTCTTATGAGTCAAACCTCTGTATTATTTTGTTTTAAAATAAAATTCCCCAGCAGAGTCGCCAGATTGTGGATCCCGGAATCGGACCACTTCTCTTGTTTGAGATTGTTTTGAAATTGATTTGAATCAAGGAAAGAAAATGAAAGGTCTGTTGAAAACAGATACAGAGTCGCCACTTGGTGTTTAAGGAACCAAGAAACCTAATTTTGACTCACCCAAGCGGATAAGGGCACCGGCCCTTCATAACCAAAGAACTTGGTTCGGGGTTTTGGTACGAGAGAGGAAGGATCCTTTGTCGCGACTAAAACACCCTCAACTTGCCCCGTCTTTCGACGGGCCTCAATTAGCATCCAAATAATCATCTTATACTAGGTATGGTTCGACAAATAATACTACGATAGTATATTACATCACATAAGAAACTTGAAATGAAAGATCTAAAGATAAGATATCATTCATAAGATCTAAGTCAAATATCACACAATGCGAAGTGAAAGATCACACAAATAAACCTAGGAAAAATCGTCTAATCATATATCAATTAATCAAGTTTTCCTAATCTAAAGGGGGACATGAATTGTTCTTTAAACAAATAAACAAAGAAATCAAAATATGTTTAACAAGCTAGTATAATGCATGTTATTCTTTGGGAAAAGAAGATCTCTCAATCCCCGGGACGGATGAGAAAGGATGATTAGATCGAAGGGGAAGCATGAATGTGTGATCAAGTTCATTCCTTATAATCTCCTTGGATTAAGAGTTACAAAAACCCCAAATCTTGCATGAATGCAATGTATGTATCTAAAATGTGCAAAGGTTGTAGTGTGTTTTGTGTACATGGATTTCTAGAATGACTTAGAAGTCTAAAATGTGTATGAATGAATGAATGAAATTAACATGGGATGTGTACAAATGTAGTATGAACTACTTCCTAAGATATGAACTAATTTGGAATGCATATAAGCATCAAATCAAAGAATGAAAGTTAAAATGTGCTTGCTGTGAATAGTGGACAGAACAGTAGCATCATCTTTTGGAAATTGAAAAGAGGGGTTAACAATGTTTTCAATGCATGATTTTTTATGGAGATGTTCCTTATTGTGTCTAGAACACAACCCAAAAGGCCAATCTTGAATAGCTATCACAGATTGAGAGAAATGATATAAACAATAGAGGTCACTCAGAAACAGAGTTCGTACTGTTGACTGAAATGTTAGAAAATCTTAGAAAATGAAAAAGAATGATCTAGAGGCCCATTTTATACAGAAAGTTCTCTAAGACATTTAATTTTAAAGGAAAAATAAGTTAGGACCACCCCTTTTGGAAAAATTTTCTGGAAAAGAGGTCGTAAGTTGACCTAGCTGCTGTGACAGCAAAAACAGAATGTTTGGAAGGAATGTTGGGACCCAAATGGACCATTTCCAAGTACTTCCAAGTCAAACCAAAAATCATGGGTGTTCTCCAATGAGTTAGGAAGACTTTCTAAGGGGCCTTGTATCCATATGTTGAGTATTGAGTTCTAGAAAAATCTTTGAACTCAACTCACTCACTGTTTTGACTCATTGTTTTGAAGATTTTGGAGAAAACAAAGTTTTGTTTCTTGAAACCAAATGAGAGGGATTGAGAGGGGTTTTGAAATAGATGTTTTGAAAGCACATTTTCAATACTCAATAAGGATTATAGCCACTTAAAATGTCAACATTAAACTCATCATCAAGAACCTCCAAGATTGTTGGAGAGATTTATTTTTATTTTTGAACATAACTTCAATACATTTCAAGAATACCTTGGAAGTATTGAGGTTATGATCATCATCTATCAAACATGTTTTTGAGGTCAAGAGCTACTATCCATAAGGATTCACTCACCCCAAACTTCATGTCATCACTTAGATGATGATGAACTAGTAAGTAAATAAAGAAAAGAAAAAGAAATGAGATAAGGAGAGATGAACATATATATAATCAAAGCAAGTAAATAGCAATCAATAGATGATAATCAATGTGATTTTGGACTTGTAGCTTGGTGTTTCACTCATAGATTTTGACATTTGGACATGGAAGTAGCTTCCTATCTCATGAATGCTCAAGAATGAGGGTTGGAGTGGACTTTGAATGTGAAGTACATAGGAGGATGATGGAAGAAAACAAGAATAAAACTCACTTTCTTATGGAAAATCAATGGGAGAAGCTCCCTTTCTCTCTTCTAAACCTATCTCTATCTCTCTTCTTCTCTACAACTTTTCAAGCTTTGCACTTGGCCCCCATAAAATGAGGAGTAATGGGGTGTTTATATAGGCCAACTTGGGGTGTTTTTGGGATTTAGAAAGTACTCCCATTGGTCCCAAACATCTGAAATCATGAAACCACGTCGTTTTGGATTTTAATTAATCAAAATGGGACCACCAAAATATTTACAAAAACTTACTGTTCTGGAGGTGAGTGCCGCGGCGGCACTGCTCCTCCCTTCGTCTGGATAATGCTGTTTAGGCCCCCCGAAGTTTCGGTATTCGCGAAAAGGCCCTATTTCGTCCGAAATTCACAGAAAATGCATACGAACTCCAAATTGAGGTTGTGATATACCGTTGGAAAGGTAATGGAGTCTACTTTACATAAAAAAAATAGTTCGGGGATAGGTCACTTTGAAAAGTTTCGCGGTATTCGCGATAAAAGCTGATTTGATCGCCTTTTCCACCTTCGGAAATTCAAAATAAATTCGTTTTAAATCCAGGAATTATGTGCGATATACCGTTGGAAAGCTATTGACCTCTAGTATCCATGAAAAATATTTGAAAATTGTTTCGGTGCCCCGATTCCGAAGTCAAATCTTGGTCAAACTGGTCAAACTTGGGATTCCCGGGAAGTTCTGGGAACCTCTGGGAGCTCCCAGGAGCTGATGTTTTCGCTCGATTTTCTTTTGGAACTTGTTTTAATACTTTTCTCATGATTTAAAATGATTCTGGTGAATTCGGACGATTTCGGTCAAACTTGGTCAAACTTGGTCAAACCTGGTCAAACCTTGGTCAAACCTAGTCAAACCTTGGTCAAACCGGTCAACGGGGACTTTCCGGGAACTTCCGGGGGTCTCTGGGAGCTGACGATTTCTTCCAGTTTTACTTAAAAACTTATTTTATCACTTTTCTTACGACGTAGTATGTTTTCAGAACTTTGGGACCAAATCTGGGAGTTTTCGGGCTTTCAGGGGCATTTTGGTCATTCTGAGCATTCTGAGAGATAGAGCTGACTTCCGAGAGTCCTTTTGAGTCTTTTACGATCATTGTGAACCACCAAGCTATGGGTCTCCTAAATCTGATAGCCGACAAAATGGGGTGTCTACACCTTCTCGGCAGGGATCCTCCCGGCCTCCGCAGTTGCAGCCTTAGCCTCCGCAACCTTCCGGGCGGCCCGCTCGGTTGACAGAGAGTCACGGATCTCCCTAAGCTCCAGGGTAATTACCCGGGATTTTTCTTCTTCCACGGTAAGAGCAAACTCTGCGGACTCCTGGGAAGCCCTCTCCACGGAAAGGTTAGCCTCTGCAGTGGCCAACCTCTCAGCAACGCCGGGAAGGGTGGTCTCAGCCCTGGCCGTAATACAGCCTATCTGCAAGAACAAGACAACGTTAGTACAAGCAAGGAAAAAAAGCTAAGGTTCATGTTGTAAAGAGACTTACCATGTGGCTGATACTGTATAGCCAACCGATGATGGCCTCGGGGCTTAACAAGGTGCACTTGTCAATCTGACTCTGCAACAGCCCTGGCCGTACCCTTCTGCGGACGTCGTCTGTCGTCTCGACCTCCGGCTTGGAAGAGGGGCCCGTATGAGCTTCCTCCATGCTTGGAAAGTAGACCCCGGACGATTTGGCAGCAAGAGGAGGTGGTGGTGGTGCAGAAATTGTTACGACTGGCGACGAGGCAGCAGCTACCTCCTTTTCAGCCCGGATGGAAATCCCCCGGGAAATCCTCTTGAGGGGTTGGTCCTCGGCGGGGTCTGGCTTCTTCCTCTTCTGGCTAGCCTGGGTCATCAGGGCTGCCGCTTTCTTGGGAGCCATTTCTGCAAAACCAGAGAGCATGTCAGTTCAGCAAAGTACCAAATGAGAAGAAAGCCGAAAGGTCAAGTGATGGAACTTACCAGGGATGATCGACGGGAAGACGGGAGCTACAAAGTGGTGCTGAGGCTCGTAAGAGATCTTCGGGCTCCCCGACCGGGTCAACACCTTATTAATATCAGTCAGTTCTTCTACCAAAGACAGAATCCTCGCTTGTAGCTCGTCCAGAAGGCTGGGCGAGTCAACTGCTCCCACTGCAAAGCAAACATACAAATGGGTTAGTCAAGGCAAAATAGAAAGACTAATCAAGAAAAAAAAGTGGTCGGGCTTACTCCTCAACTCCCCCGCTCAGGAGGTTCTCAACTGAATACCCGACGCCTTCTTACATAGCCCCATGGTGGACACTTGGAAGAATTTGTTCTTCTATCCTTTATTGTTGCTCGGGCAATGTAAAATTATCTTCCACCCCTGCCTGGCCCCGAGCGAGAAGAAACCGGACTCTCCATGGACTTTGAAGGGCCGGTGAGTCCAGAAGAACTCCTGTAAGGTAAGCTCATACCCGAGGACTTGGGGCCACAAGGATATGCACCCCATCAGATATCGCCGACCGTTTGGGGCGAGCTGCCCGGGAGAGATCCCGAGGTAGATGAGCGCGTCCCGGGAAACTGGGTGGAGAGGCAAGTGAAGGCGCGCCGTGAAAGCATCCTCATACAAAGTGACGAAGCCCAACTCGTGGAAGTGAGCTCCGCCATCATGGACGGCAAGAGAAAAGGGGCCGGAAAGGTCATATCTGTCCCTGATCCGATCCAAATCAGGGCCGCCCGTAGGATATTGACTATGGACTCGCATGAGAAGACGATCCCGGGGCTGTTCGGTACAGACCCCTCGTCGCCCGAACCCCGAGATGCCAAGGCCACAGGAGAATCCCGATGCGTTTCCTCGGGAGACGCCCATCCAGGGATCATCCCCTTACTTTGCTGATCAGAGGGGGCCAAAGAGGGAGGGTCTAAGCTTGCGCTTGAGGACCCTAACTGCAACTGCTCGTCTTCCGACGGGGACGACGAGTTGAAATCCGAATGGCACATGATTACGTCTGTAGAAGACCTAGGGGGCAGACGACCTAAGAATGGGTCAAGAACTCCTAGCCTGATGTACAGAGGAGGTAGATCTAACAACCTAAAGGGCAGGTCGTACAACACTCTAGAAGAAAGACACCACTCTCTCAAGATTCTCCCGAGAATTCTCGTTCGGTTAAACTGCTCTTGTGTACCCTCGGACTGGAAGAAATGACAGAACCTAAAAAAGAAAAAATCCCACGCTCGTTCTAACCTAAGTGGGTTCGCTCCCTCCAGCTTTGTTCAGAAAAGAAGAAGAGAATGAAGAACTGAAGACAGAAAGGAAGGACTTATAAGGTTTCGCGCAAAAAAGAGGTCGGGAATCTTGTATGGTCTCAAACCGCTCGGTAACTCTCTTAGTTGATGGCAGGGATTGAAGAAATGAGCAAGTGTTTCTTATATAGAAGTAATGGGCGGTCCAGATCAACTAGATCCAACGGCTCAGGATCTTTCGCGCCAAGAGTCGCCAGACAGCTGTCGCCTCGGGATCACAAAAGATTGCCTCGAAATGCACGCGCATTAAATGTGTGACGTGACGGTCCAGTTACCACGCACTTATTTGGTTATGACCGAACCAACTCCGCTAGATCTTGACCAGGCCAATTATTCCATTACACGTGGCAATACCACCGCCCGGGCCTCTTCCTGCACCAATCGGTTATTTTACCGGGGCGATCTAGAAGGTGGGCCCTCATCCCGAGCAGCATTCCCGGAGGAGATCCAGACGGTTTCCAAGGCAATTCTGATTTTCGATCCTTACCCGATGAAGCATCCAGTCAGTTCCCAAAATGGGGGGCAGCTGATATGTCCAAAATGATCCAACCATGAAGTGGGTCTGTCAAGTCAGCAAGAGGTGCCGATTATTCCGGTAAGGGCGCCCATAGCTAAGCATTACCGAGGTATTCATTCAAACCGTGCAGTCCGTATTTACAGGCCGGGAATGGAAGACCACGGTATCCCGCGGACTCGGCTCATCCAGCAGTTTCCTAAACCAACTACAAGTTTGCAAGACGGAATGTGGCAGTTTCCTAAACCACGTAGGAAACTTTCCCCAAAATATGCCAATTAAGTGTAATCAGATTAGGTTTCCTAATCCTATTAGCTTACCATGTAAGGGTGGACTCTTGCATCTATAAAAGAGCCCACCTACCTTGTTTACAGGGACCCGAAGATAATTCTCTAGCTAGCAAGCATTCAACAGAGAACTCACCATCATACACATATACCCGTCCGGTATTACTAGTAGTGCCGCCCATCTTTGTTAGCTCACCAGGCCCATCGGTGATCTGCTAGTGAGAGCGCACAGACGCAACCGTGGACGTAGGTCACCTCGTTAATGGGGCCGAACCACGTACAAATTGTTCTTGTCTTATTCTCTCTCCAAACCCTTCTTACCAATTTTAGGCATTATCATAACATAACAAGAGGATTGGAACCAAAACTGATATTTGGTATTATAGATTTGATTTATTTTAATTTTTGTTTCAATGATTTACTGATTCCACAAGATTTGATTGCATTTTGATTCTCCTCTTCTAATAAACCCTAAGAATGTCAATTTCACCTGAACCCGACCGTACTCAACCTAAAACCAATGAGTCGGTTTCACCCGATATCTCGGATAGATGACAGGTGGTAGGTGCCACACCCGATGGGATTTGGGTTGATGACTGGGTGGGGGTCAAACTCGATTCACCCGACCTGTGAACACCCCTAGATGCAAGTATCATGACCAACTATGAGGATTGTGAATGCATAGGCCTGAACAAGATATGGATTATTCATTGGTTTGGATCTTTCAACCTTTGAATTTAAACTTAATTAACTTTATTCAAAGCATGTTTTAAGTCTTAAGACATAGAACAATTATTTGGATTTTCATTGGTGAGATTCATCAAATCAGTCATAGAATTCAGGAATTACAGAGAAGAAATTAGATATCAAAAAATGAAAAAGTCATAGTTCCCATGGTTCATTTTAGTGATTTTTGGGTATGAACGACAATGTGACCTTCAATGAAGGACCGGTGAAGATTGCGTAACAAGGAGTTAAGAAGCTGAGGACGAAGGAGATCCCTCTAGTAAAAGTCCAGTGGAAGCATCATGATGAGCGTGAAGCCTTTTGGGAACTAGAATCAGAGATGCTCGAAAAATTTCCTTTCCTGTTCAATGTATAGCTAGCTCTGAATTCGGGGACAGAAGCTCTAATAAGAGGTAGATGATGTAATACCTATAAAATTTTTTGAGTTTACTAAAAAAGTCACCGTATTTTGACCTGTATTTTACAAATCTTATATGAACTGTACGGGTTTTAATCAGTTAACTTATAGTGTAAGTTACAGACCCGAACTGACATTGTTACGCAAACTCATAAAATGTGTAACCACCCAGACTTCACGACACGTGAATTTAAACTAGCATAAGATCCTACAAACTTAATGGGATTAGTACACAAGTACTTTTCTCTTCCAACCACTAAACAAACACCCACCCTCTACCCGTCGGATCACTCACCACCACCCCTCAAACCGTCAGTCACTCACCACCACCTCCAACCGTCGGTTTCTCTCCCCTTCCCAAGTACACCCTCTCAAATCAATTTTCCTCAATCACTCTCAATCCCTCACCAAGATTTTATAATAGATATGAAATCTGTATACACATATGTGTATGCATATGTTGTTTTGTATATATATGAGGACCATAGGAGAGAGAGAGAGAGAGAGAGAGAGAGAGAGAGAGCGCATCATAAAACTCATACACCCTCTGCCTTCCAAAAAACTCATACACCCTCTGCCTTCCAAATCTCTATATCCCTCTATATTTCACCCACACACAAACCTCACACACTCACAGAAGGACCAAAAAAGAAGAAGAAGGAGTGGATGAGGAAGGAGATCCTAGAGAGAGAAAGAGAAACAAAACTAACTGGTAAGACCCCCTATACCTCCTTGTTTATTTCTATATCTTTAACACACCACACACGTACCCTCTGAGACCCCATGTATGAACCAAACAAAGCCATAGGCTCTGAGACCTGTCCGGCACCATTGAAGCTCTTGAGAACTCAAAATCTCAAACTCAACCATAGCTCCTAAAAATGGTACCAAACGGACCCTTATGACCCCTGTATACCCCTACAGTAGCAGTTTGTGCTTTGGTCTTACCAACCTCAACATGCAAGCCATTATTCTTCCAAAACCCTAAAAGAATAACCCACTAGTTCGAGCACCAAACGGAATAACATAGGAGCCAGCTTGGACTATGTTATAGATGGCCCCATCCCGATCACATTGGCATTCGAATCACGCATTTCTATGGAGAAATGCGTGAGATATAGGCCCCTAGAAAACTCCTCGGCCACCTGCGACCCACTGTGGACACGCAGAATTCCATTACTTTTTGTTTTTGTTTGAAATTGATTTGGATCAAAGAAAGAAAATGAAGGTCTATTAAAAACAGATATAGAGTCGCTACTTGGTCTTTAAGGAACCAAGAAACCTAATTTTGACTCACCCAAACGGATAAAGGGCACCGACCCTTCATAGCCAAAGAACTTGGCTTGGGGTTTTGGTATGAGAGATGAAGGAGCCTTTGTCACGACTAAAACACCCTCAACTCACCCCGTCTTTTGACGGGCCTTAATTAGCATCTGAATAATCATCTTATACTATGTATGGTTCGATAATTAATACTATGATAGTATATTACATCACACAAGAATTTTAAAATAGAAGATCAAAAGATAAGATATCTTTCATAAGATCTAAGTCAAATATCACACAATGCAAAGGTGAAAGATCACATAAACAAACCTAAGAAAAATCGTCTAATCATATATCAAGTAATCAAGTTTTCCTAATCTAGGAGGGGAAATGGATTGTTCTTGAAACAAATAATCAAAGATATCAAAATATGCTTAGCAAGCTAGAGAGTGATGCATGTTAATCTTTGGGAAAAGAAGACCTCTTAATCCCCAGGACAGATGAGAAAGGATGATTAGATCGAGGTGAAGCATGGACATGTGATCAAGTTCAATCCTTATAATCGTCTTAAATTGGGAGTCACAAAAATCCCAAACTTTCATGGATGCAATGTATGATCCTAAAATGTGCAAAGGTTGTGGTGGTTTGTGTACATGGGCTTTCTAAAGTGACTTAGAAATCTACAATATGAATGAATTCATGGGGGAAATAATCATGGGATATGTAAAAATATAGTATGGACCACTTCCTAAGGTATCAACAAATTTGAAGTGCATATAAGCATCAAATCAAAGAATGAAAGTAAAAGTGTGCTTGCTGTGAATAGTCGATAGAATAGTGACTTGATCTTGTGGAAATTGAAAAGTAGTGTTAAAAACATTTTCAATGAATGATTTTTTATGGATATCATCCTTATTGTCTCTAGAACACAAATCAAAAAGCCAATCCTCAATAACTATTACAGATTTAGAGAAATCATATAAATAATAGAGGTTACTCAGAAATAGAGTCCGTACTGTTGACTGAAATGTTGAAAAATCTTAAAACATGAAAACAAAAGATCTAGAAGCCCATATTACACAGAACCTTTTATAAGACACTTAGGTTCAAGGAAAAAATGAGTTGGGACCACTCCTCTGGGAAAGGTTTTCTGTATAATAAGTTGAAAGTCAACCACATTGCTGTGACAGCAAAAATAGAATATCTGGAGAGAATGTTTGGGTCCAAATGGACCACTTCCAAGTATTTTCAAGTCAAACCAAAAAATCATGGGAGTTCTCTAATGAGTTAAGGAGACTTTCCAAGTAGTCTCATGTTAATACTTTGAGTATTGAGTCTTAGAGAAATCTTTGAACTCAGATTGTTCACTATTTTGAAGATTTTGGGAGGAACTAGGGTTTTATTCTTTGAAATCAAAATGAGGAGGTTTAAGAGGGGTTTTGAAATAGAGGTTTTAAAAGTATATTTTTAGCACTTAGATGGAGATTATGACCACTTGAAATATCAACATTTGAACCCATATCAAGAACCTCCAAGATTGTTGGAGACATTGTTTTCATTTTTGAAGACAACTTCAGGAATACATAGGAATGTATTGAAGTTGAAATAATCATCTATCAAACATGTTTTTGAGGTCAAGAGCTACTATCCATAAGGAATCACTCACCTCAAACTTCATGTCATCATCTAGATGATGATAGACTAGTAAGTAAATAAAGAAAATAAAAAAGAAATTGGATTAAGGAGGAATAAGCATAATATGTAAACAGGCAAGTAATCAATAGATGATATTCATGATGCTTTTGGACTTGTAGCATGGTGTTTCACTCATATATGGTGACTTTAGACATGGAAGAAGCTTTCTATCTCACAAATGCTCACTAAAATGGTGGTTGGGTGTATTGAATGTGAAGTAAATGGGAGTAATGAAGTAGAAAACAAAGTTTAGAACTCACTTTTTAGTTGAAAAACAAAGGAAGAATTTGACTTTCACTCTCCTATCCTTATCTTCTACAACTTTTCTCTCTATTACTTCTCTAAGCTTTGTATTTTCCCCCCTAAATGAGAAGTCAAGGGGGGTTTATATAGGCCAATTTGGGGTGGTTTTGGGATTTAAAGAGTGCTCCCATTGACTCTAAATATCTGTGAACCACGAACTACATCGTTTTGGTTTCTAATTAATCAAAATGGACCCCCAAAACAATTTACAAAAATAGACTATTCTGGGGGAGAGTGCCGCGGTGGCACTGGGCCTGTGCCGCGATGGCAGTGGGCCAGTGCCACAGCGGCACTGCTCCTCTTTTATCCAGATAATGTTGTTTAGGGCCCTAGAGGTTTTGGTATTCGCGAAAAGGCCCTATTTCGTCCGAAATTCATAGAAAATGCGTATGAACTCCAAACTGAGTTTGTGATATACCGTTGGAAACCTAATGGAGTCTACTTTGCATAAAAAATAGTTTGGAGATAGGTCACTTTAAAAAGTTTTGCGATATTCGCGATAAAAGTCGATTTGATCGCCTTTTTCACCTTCAGGAATTCATAATAAATTCGTTTTAAATCTAGGAATTATGTGCAATATACTATTGGAAAGCTATTGACCTCTAGCATTCATGAAAAATGTTTGAAAAATTATACGGTGGTCCAGTTTCAAAGTCAACTGTTAGGTCAAATCGATCAAACTTGGGATTCCCGGGAAGTTTCGGGAACCTCTAGGAGCCCCCAGGAGCTGAAGTTATCATCCGATTTTCTTTTAAAACTCATTTTAGTACTTTCCACATGATCTAGAATGATCTCGGAACCTTTCGACGAATTTGGATGATTTTGGTCAAACTTTGGTCAAACCTGGTCAAATTTCGGTCAAACCAGTCAACGGGGACTTTTTGGGGACTTTCGGAGGTCTCTGGGAGCTGACGAATTTATCCAATTTTGCTTGAAAACTCATTTTATGACTTTCCTTTACGACATAGCATCTTTCTAGAACTTTCGGTCCAAATCTGGGAGTGTTTGGGCTTTCAAGGGCATTTTGGTCATTCGTACCACTTTATGAGCATTTCGAGAGATAGAACTAACTTCCAAGAGTCTTTTTTGAGTCGTTTCGATCATTGTGAACCACCAAGCTATAGGTCTCCTAAATCTGATAGCCGACAAAATGGGGTGTCTTCACCCACCGGAGGGGACGAGTCTCGCCGGGGAATGAAAACCCAAATGGGTTTCGGGTTCTAACATTTAAGTATGGGTTGGGTTAAGTTGTGTGTACAAGTGGGTAAGGGTTTGGGTTTGGGCTTGGGCTTGGGCCGGGGTTAGATAACCCATGGACCTTTTAATTGAAATGGCGTCGTTTTATTTCGGTCCATACCAGATTTGTTTGGGTGGGCCAGATCAGGGTATGAATCCAAATCTGGGTAAACGAATCTGTCATTTCTCTTAGTGCATATGGTAAATCCTTTTACGCTTGGTTCGAGTTAGTTCGGCTTGTGAGTTCTTGACTCTGGACCCTCTTGAGGCTATAAACGGATAATTCGTTTGGATCAGGTCGCTTCGGGCTGACCTGCGAATCTTCAATAATGGTTTATTAGTTTATTTAATATTATTAATTATTCTATTAATCCTGATTAGAAATTTAATATACTATTTTGGTAATAATTAGTTTTTAATTTATTCTGTTAAGTAAGATTAACATTTTCATATATTATTAAACTATTTATTTGTATTAATAAATAGTTATAAGTAATTATAAATGGTTTTAAACTATTTTAAAATAGTTTTAAATCCCAAAGCTAATTTTTAAATAATTTAAAATATTTTTTTAATAATATTCTAATATTCTACTATTATGTTATATTAATTATATATTATACTTATTACTTATTTAGTTTAAATAAATAATAAGAGTTAGTTTTAAAATAAAAATAATTAGGTAATAAATACCTAATGACTATTTTAAAATATAGAAAAAAATTACATAAACTTTCCATAAGGCCTAATTCCTTTGTTTTATAAATTATTATTTATAAACTTCAAACTTTAGCATTTTTAATATTATTTAATTATTTATAAAGGACCCGTATGGTTGTCTTTTAATCACTTTAAATACCAAACCAATTCTGAAAATTACAAGAAAAATACCACTGTATAAAGGTCAAATGCTCCTCCAAAACATATTTTATAATTATTGGACTCCTAAGTCTATTATTCCGTAATTAGAAGTTCAATAATTCATAATAAATAAACAGTAGCTCCGAAAAATACGCGGTCAGTTCCTAAATTTATAGAAAAACGTGTAGATCTATTTTCTCAAGTTTATTAACTTTCTGACTCAATCAAAAATACAGCTTTACTATTAGGACCCACACTGGTATAGGAAATCTAGCCTTTTATATGATGGACTCCGATTTGAATCTAGTCAATGGCGTTAGACTCAGAATGATGTTGAGGTTTCGGAACCCATTCGACACAATTACCATTATACCCTAATAAATAGAATGAATGTTAATCACCATTCTAGTATTGATATGAATTGTAGGGACAGAAGCAACACTTGTATCTTATAGAAATACTCCATGTGTATTATAGAATATCTCGTGTGTCTTGTGTGGACATATTTGATGAGTATTGGTTGTGCGTAAGTTAAGATTAACTGCTTATATGAAACGCATGTCTAGATAACTATACCCCATGCTTAATTGATAATTGTTGTTATGATTCATGATTTTTACTATATATGTCATACAAACACTCATATAAACGTAGTCGAGTCATGATGTCAAAGTTGACATCTGCATGGTTAGTCACGGAGACTATCCCGATTATATTGTTACATATGTTTGAGTGGACCGTGGAGGTCCGAGTAGTATAGTCAAATCAATGGGAACAACAATTAATGCTATTGGGCCCTGTTAGGCGACAACAGCAAAGTACCCTTTCGAATTAATGGAGTTAATCATGAGTTGGAGGTTTATACGCTATTGGGCCCTATTAGGCAACGATAGCAAAATATCCATCTAGGTCTTGAATACAATAGTTACCAATTATAATGTTGTTGGGCCCTGTTAGGCAACGATAGCGCTGCAACTATTCTATTCTTCAAGCAAGGTCACGAGGACCTAAGAGTAAAGTGATTACAACCCTTTTAACCAAAACTGCTATTGGGCCCTGCTAGACGACGATAGCAACGTGATCATTCCACTCTAAGCTAACGGCGTTACACTAGTAATGTAACAAGTCACATGAGTCAGTGATGGTGTTTTGGGTAAAGTTGAATATATCGATACCGCATTGTGTTGTCACTATCTCACTTTTACTATCATATTATATGCTTATTAAATGCTTAGTTTGAGATATTCATTGGACTTGTATATTATTGCTTGTAGTAAGAGTGATCGGTTAGACCAACTCACTTAGCCTCAAAAGTTAACGACTCTATTGCCCTGGATATATTACAGCTAGGTTATAATGAAGAAGCTTAATCCAAGCCACTATAGACACCCCATTTTGTCGACTATCAGATTTAGGAGACCCACAGCTTGGTGGTTCACAATGATCGAAAAAGACTCAAAAAAGGACTCCTGGAAGTTAGTTCTATCTCTCAAAATGCTCAGAATGACCCAAATAGCCCTGAAAGCCCAAAAACTCCTAGATTTAGACCGAAAGCTCTGAAAACATACTACATCATAAGAAAAGTGGTAAAATGAGTTTTGAACTAAAATTAGGTGAAATCGTCAGCTCCCAAAGACCCACGAAAGTCTCAGAAGTTTCCAGAAAGTCCCCGTTGACTGGTTTGACCAAGGTTTGAAAGGTTGACCAAGGTTTGACCGAAATTATCCGAATTCACCCAAAAATTCCGAGACCAGTCCAGATCATGAGAAAAGTATTAAAATGAGTTTAAAAAGAAAATCAGATGAAAACGTCAGCTCCTGGGAGCTCCCAGAGTTTCCCAAAACTTCTTGGAAATCCCGGATTGACCGATTTGACCTAAAATTTGACTTTGAAACCAGAGCGCTATGTCATTTTTTAAACATTTTTCATGCATACTACCAGTCAATAGCTTTCTAACGGTATATTGCACATAATTTTTGAATTCAAAATGAATTTATTATGAATTTCTGAATGTGAAAAAGGTAATCAAATCGGCTTTATTACGAATACCGCAAAACTTTTCAAAGTGATCTATCTCCGAACTATTTTTTTTTATGTAAAGTAGACTCCAATACCTTTCCAATGGTATATCACAACCTCAGTTCAGAGTTCGTATGCATTTTCTATGAATTTTGAACGAAATAGGGTCTTTTCACGAATACCAGAACCTCTGGGGACCTAAATAGCATTATCTGGACGACGGAGGAGCAGTGCCGCCGCGTCACTGGCCCACTGCCGCCGCAACATAGGCCCAGTGCCGCCGCGGCACTCTCTCCCCAGAACTGTCCATTTTTGTAAATTATTTTGGGGGTTCATTTTGATTAATTAGAAACCAATTAAAGCGACGTAGTTCCTTGTCCACAGACATTTGGAGCCAATAGGAGCACTCTTTAAATCCCAAAACTACCCCAAATTGGCCTATAAAAACTCCCCTTGACTTCTCATTTAGGGGGTGGCAAAATGAAAGCTTAGAAAAGTTTTGGAGAGAAAAGTTATAGAGATAAGGTTAGAATAGAGAGAAAAGAAGCTTCCTTCTTTGATTTTCAACTACAAAGTGAGTTCCAAACATTGTTTTTTACTTCATTACTTCAATTTACTTCACATTCAATACATCAACCCACCATTTTTGTGAGCATTTATGAGATATGAATCTTCTTCCATGTCCAAAGTCATCACATATGAGTGAAATATCAAGCTACAAGTCCAAAATCATCATGAATATCATCTATTGATTGCTATCTACTTGCTTATTCATATATCTGTTTATCTCCTCTTACCCCATTTCTTTTTATCTTTCTTATTTAATTACGAGTTCATCATCATCTAGATGATGACATGAAGTTTGAGGTGAGTGAATCCTAATGGATAGTAGCTCTTGACCTCAAAAACATGTTTGATAAGTGATGATTATAACTCCAATGATTCCTATGCATTCTTGAGGTTATTTCCAAAATAAAACAAACCTTTCCAATAATCTTGGAGGTTCTCTAAATGAATTAGATGTTGATATTACAAGTAGTTCTAATCCTCTTTGAGTATTGAAAATATACTTTCAAAACCCCTATTTCAAAGCCCTTCTAAAACCCCCAATATTTGGATTCCTAGGAATAAACTTTGTTTTTTTTCTAAAAAATCTTCAAAACAGTGAGTTACTTAACTTCAAAGAATTATTCTGAGTTCAATACTTAAAATATGAATACAAGACCACTAGTAAAGTCTTCTTAACTTGTTGGAGAACACCCATGATTTTTTGTTTGATTTGGAAACACTTGAAAGGGGTCCATTTGGACCCAAACATTCCTTTCAAACATTCTACTTTTGATGTCAAGCAGCTAGGTAGACTTTTAACTTGTTTTCCAAAAACCCTTTTCACAAGGAGTGGTCCCAACTTATTTTTCCCTTGAAACTTAGTGTCTTAGGGAATGTTCTGTATAATATGGGCCTCTAGATGTTTTGTTTTCATTTTCTAAGATTTTTTGACATTTCAGTCGACAGTACGGATTCTATTTCTGAGTGACCTCTATTGTTTATATGTTTTCTCTCAATCTGTGATAGTTATTGAAGTTTGGATTTTTGATATGTGTTTTAGACACAATAAGGATGATCTCCATAAAAAATCATGCATTAAAAACATGTCTAACCTCATTTTTTCAATTTCACAAGGTCACTCACTGTTCCATTCACTATTCACACCAAGTATACTTTTACTTCCATCCTTTGATTTGATGCTTCTATGTACTTTAAATTAGTTTATACCTTAGGAAGTGGTCCATACTATATTTGTGCATATCCCATGATGATTTCCTCCATACATTTATTCATGTCTTAGAATTCTAAGTCACTTTAGAAAGTCCATGTACACAAACACACTACAACCTTTGCACATTCTAAGACCATGCATTGCATCCATGCAAGATTTGGAGTTTTTGTGATTCCTAATCTAAGGAGATTATAAGGAATGAACTTAATCATACGTTCATGCTCCCCCCCCCCCCCACCCCCCTCGATCTATTCTTCCTTTTCATCTGTCCCAGGGATTGAGAGATCTCCTTGTCTCAAAGATTAACATGCATCATACTAGCTTGCTAAGCATTTTTCATTTTCTTTGATTATTTGTTTCAAAAATAATTCATGTCCCCCTTAGATTAGGAAAACTTGATTACTTGATATGTGATTAGACGATTTTTTCTAGGTTTGTTTATGTGATCCTTCACCTTTGCATTGTGTGATACTTTGCTAGATCTTATGAATGATATCTTATCTTTTGATTTTCCATTCCAAAATTCTTATGAGATATAATATACTATCATAGTTTTAATTGTCGAACCAAACATAGTATAAGATGATTATTTGGATGCTAACTGAGGCCCGTCAAAAGACGGGGCAAGTTGAGGGTGTTTTAGTCGTGACAAAGGCTCGTTCCTCTCTCATACCAAAACCCCGAGCCAAGTTCTTTGGTTATGAAAGGCCGGTACCCTTTATCCATTTGGGTGAGTCAAATTAGGTTTCTTGGTTCCTTAAAACCAAGTGGCAACTCTGTATCTGTTTTCAACAGACCTTCCTTTTCTTTTCTTTGATCCAAATCAATTTCAAACCAACTGAAAGAGTGGACGACCGATTCCGCATGTCCACAGTCTGGCGACTTTGCTGGGGATTTTTATTTTCAAAATAAAATAATACAGAGGTTTGACTCATAAGAAGTATCCATAAAATCATCTTTTTACTAAGTCTGGTTCATCGCATTGCACTCCTGCATTTCCCCTCCGACTGTGCTGAAACGTGGCGCTAACGTTGTTCGGGTGTTGCTGTGCCAGGGTAGAAGTCACCGTTGATACTATACCTTCCAAGGTATATCAAAAAGATTACAACTTCCGTACTGTCTCTCTGACAGTACATTGGAACTCTCGTCAATAGACCCTCTTTGACTAAACCCAGCCTTTGCATATAGATTCCTGTAGAATCTTTCGTAGGACTGTTCATTTATCTTTTCAAGATAGGACAATGTGATATAACTGATGTATGCCCTGGTGGGATTACCTGCGCGGTGTAGATGCTTATGTGGCATAGAATAGAACCTCTTATGATTCCCAAGGCAATCACTCATATATGACCACATTGAGTTGACCTGCCTAGGCACTATGGTAAGGATGTCTACTCCGTGTTCAGAAAGATCGATATACACTACAAACCTTGTTTGTTGGTCCTAAGACATAGGAGTATGAAAACTTGCTAGACAGTATGATCACCATCATATTTTACCAGTTTCTCCTAGAAAACTTTATCCATATATTATCCAGATATAACATGTTTCTCGTAGAAACTCTGTCCAGATACCCAGATATAACCTGTTTCTTCCAGAAACTCTATCCAGATACCCAGAGATAACTTGTTTCTCCCAGAAAATCTATCCAGACATCCCAGATATAACCTGTTTCTCCTAGAAACTTTGTCCAAATAGCCCAGATATAACCTGTTTTTCCCAGAAACTCCATCCAAATATCCCAGATATAACCTATTTTTCCCAGAAACTCCATCCAAATATCCCAGATATAACCTTTTTCTCCCAGAAACTCTCTCCACATATCCTAGATTTACCACAGATACCAGTTTTTCCCAGAAACTCTATCAAAATTTCTCGAAATATTATGGAAGTCCCAGTTTTCCCTTTGGTGATCATACTGGAAAGTAAGGTTAGCACACTCTATATGGCTAGGACCTTACTTGTTTAACTGCTATCCGTTGGAAATAGGGGCATCATGTAGATTAGGGCTTGCATCCGCATGCTTGACTCATATGCATGCACCTTCCCTATTAGCCCTCACGCACTGCTTCAGTCATTCTGTACACAAGTCAGTCCACATCGGTTAACATCACTATCATTGTCTGTCTAGAGTCATCACTGTCAGAATCTGATACAATCCTCTCAAATCTGTAGGCCACTATAGATTCCCAAAGTCAGCAGCTAGGGTCCTCGTCTTGGGTCAGAAATTTAGATAATCGTTTGGTCAGGATCAGCCCAGCAGGCTATTTCAGCATGAACCAGGAAGAGTTAGAAAACAAGGTTGCCGAGTTAGGAGCAACCATAAGCCAACAGTCCGATAGCCTGGCCCAAGTTTTGAAGTTCATAGAAGAATTGAAACAGTAGCAGCCATAGTATCCACCCGGGTTCCCACCACTGCCAGGTTTTATGCCGCCATCGTAGGGATTTGTGCCACCTCCCGTCGACATACTTGAGAATAATGGGGAAGAAGATTGGTTTCAAAGGGTCCCACCGCCTGCATATGAGAAAAAGCTCTAAGATAAAATGGATAAAGTCGACAAGCTAGAAAGTGTATTGAGAAAGAGCAAGGGGGTTGATGACTACATGCTAGACTTGGAGGGGCTTTTTGAGCCTGTTAAGCTGAAACTACCAGAAAACTTCAAGATGCCTGTCACTGATTGTTTTAATGGAATCGGGAATCCGAAAAGCCATGTGAAGTTGTGTATGAGCATCTTCCAGTCAATGGACTGCACTCATGAGGACATTGAAATGTTGTTCCCACAAACCCTCGCAAAGTCTGCCCTGCCATGGTTCCTTACCTTGGAAGCTTCCAAAACTCAGGCATAAGAAGACAATGTTTGGGTATTCGTCGATCACTATTCTTATAATCAAGTGCTAGATGTCACAATCAGGGATTTGGAAACTACCCGGCAGAACAATAATGAGTCATTTGCTGCTTTCTTGAGCAGATGGAGGAACAAAGTGGCCCAAATGACACACTAACCAGTTGACAAGAAACAAGTGAGAATGCTAATCCGAAATCTGCAACTGCTTTACCATGAAAAACTGTTCTATCAATCCATCTCCACCTTTGAGGACTTGTTTGAAGTTGGGACTCGAATTGAAGATGCTATCAGGGAAGGAAAGATTAAGAAGGGAGAGCCTCCAAGTCAGTTAAAAAGTCCCAATTACTCTCACAACACTCCGGATGTCAATGCCCTTAGCAGTCAACCCATGGCGTACCCTCCTAGGCCGTACCAACCCGCTAACCAAGAAAACTCACCTATTCGCCCTTTTCAAAAAAGCCTCCTCGCAATTTTGCCAAGCTAGAGATCTCCCTGTCCTTAGCCCTAGACCGTCTCCTTAAAAAGGGCCACCTCCAATTGCTCCAACCTCGAAATACCCCGCCACCACCAAGTTGTGACATGTCCAAACATTGTACCTACTACCAAGCCCCTGGCCACAATACCGATGATTACATGCGCCTTTGCCATGACATCTAAGACCACATTGACTAGAATATCATTGGGCCACCCCCAAAATAGCCCCATGTTACCCAAAACCCCCTGTCAAATCACCAAAATATCAGTCTCATCGAATTCGACCTCTATCCTTCAACCCCATCGCCTATATCACCCCCTTAGGACACCCCTTACCCCTCATTGACATCTTGGAGTTTGAGGAAATTCATCTGATCAAAGGGGAGGATGATGAATGGCAGCAGCAGCTAGATGATGAACAATATTTGTTCTTTCTGGAGGAACATGACCTACGGGCGGTAGATCTCAAATGATATGATCCCAACAAAAAAAGTGATGCCTCCATTTGGAACGAGCCAGAGAAACCATTTGTGCGAATGGATTGCGATTGGTTCAAAGAAGAAGGGACTATAGAAGGACCTACTCCTGCCGAGATTGATCATCTGACTAGGTCAAGCCATCATTATCAGCCTCTACAACCTGTCACCATCGAGAAAGGACCAGTCAAAGACAAGGGAAAAGGAAAATGGATAAGGTCATCGAAGAGGACAATGAGTTGATAAAGCAATTGAAGAAAACTCAAGCACACCTCTCAATTTGGGACATCATGGTGACATCCTACAAGCATAGACAGGTCGTGTTAAACGCCTTGGCTGGAATTGAGGTCCCTATTGAAGCCGCACCCAAAGATATGGTGGCTTTCTTGGGTACACTCACCCTTGACGCAGTCATTACCTTTTTCGATAAGGATTTGCCGAAGGATCTACACATAACAAAGCTTTGTACATCACTGTTGGGTGCAAGGGGCAGCAAGTGCCATTCTGTCTAGTCGATACGGTCTCTACCTTGAATATTTGTGCTCTAAAAATTGCCACTGCCTTGGGGGTTAACATCCTAGACATCATTACATCTGTGCAATCTGTGAGGGCCTATGATAACACCAAGAGAACTGTGATGGGGACAATTTCTCTCCAAATTCGAGTAGGTTCTTTGGTTTGCACTCAACTCTTCCAAGTCATGGATATACCTTCCTCATTCAATTTATTGATTGGGAGGCCCTAGCTGCATGTCAACAAAGCGGTATCATCCATTGTGCACCAAATGATCAAGTACATTCATGAGAAAGAGGTAAAAATCATCTTCGGCAACAGTTGGGGAAATAAAGCCTTCCTAAGCTACGCTCCTGTCTTTGAAATCCAAACACCCATACTAGAAGAAGGGAAATCGGAGGATTCTTCATGGAAGAGGTCCACATGATCGAGGATGAAGATAGGTTCCTTGAGATCCACTTCGCGGTCGTCAATATCGTCCGTAAAATGAACTACTTCCCTGGAATGGGATTAGGCTGACGTCAACAAGGGATCTGCAAGTTCACTCAAATCAAAGGACAAAAAGGCACTTTTGGATTAGGGTACAAGCCCACTGAGAAAGATCTCGAGCTGTAAAAGCCCTAGAAGAAGAGGGTTAAGAGTCTCCCACCATACTGCAAGACCTTGAATGGGCAGTTCATCCAGGAAGGGGATGACTTCGCCTATTTTGGGTTCCCCGAACCTTGGATTCATTAGAGTACCGAAAAAAGGCACCCCTGACTTGAAATCTCTGCTGAGTGTGAAAGGCCTCTCTATCAAGATCCGTTCTATCCGAAAGAAATTGTGAAAGCCCCAGAGGAAGACTAGTTGAAGTACCTGGACACTGAAGCTATCAAGGAAATATGGGAAGAATGTGCTGAAGAGAAGGAAGGAAAGAGGGCCAAGAGCCAAGATGATCAGATCATGCCGACTCAGGAGGGTCGTAGCAACCAGGCTGTAGAGTCATCTGTCTGTGTCTCCCTAACTCCTATTCCCCTAAAGTTTGTACTTCTAATTATCAAGTCTATACCAAAGTCGGCTGCTGTGTGCCCACCACTGTCTGATGAAATCACTCCACCTGTTATGAATAAAATGAAAGATAGTTCTGCTTATTCCTATGTCTAATACTTGTGAATGCACAGATCCCTCCGAGGATCTCCCAATCAAACCTAAGTAACTAATTGAAAAACCACCTGCTTGTCAAATAATTGAAGATACTTTATCAATAACCTAGGTGCAAAAGATAATCCACAAATTATGCAAATTTGTTCAACACTTAATAAAGAAGAAAAAGAATAATTGACTCTATTACTAAAAGAATTCAAAGATGCTTTTGCTTGGTCTTAAGAGGACATGCCTAGGGTCGATCCCGACATTGTCCAACATCATATTCCTCTCCTCCCTAATTCTAAACCTGTCAAGCAGAAACTGAGGCGCATGAGACCGGAATGGGCACTGAAGGTCAAAGAAGAAGTAGAAAAATAATTCAAGACAGGGTTCATCATTGTTACTGAGTATCCAGAATGGGTTGCCAACATAGTGTCGGTCCCCAAGAAGGATGGAAAAGTTTGCGTGTGCATCGACTTCTGTGATCTAAACAAAGCCAGTCCAAAGGATAACTTCCCACTTTCCCACATTGATGTTTTGGTAGATAACACAGCAGGACATGAGCTACTGTCATTCATGGATTGTTTATCAGGGCACAATTAGATTCTAATGGCATTGGAAGATCGAGAGAAGACGACATTCACCACGCCATGGGGGACCTACTGATGCCTTTTGGACTCAAGAAAGCTGAAGCAACCTACCAAAGGGCTGCCACCACTCTGTTGCATGACATGATTCACAAGGAAGTTGAGGTATACGTAGATGACATGATCGTGAAATCCAAGGATAGAAAGAGACACTTGGTGGCATTGGAGAAGGTTTTCGAAAGATTAAGCAAGTACAAGATGAGGCTGAATCTGAAGAAATGCACTTTCGGTGTGACTTCTGGGAAGCTCTTAGGTTTTATCATCACACAGAGGGGGATAGAGATCGACCCTTCTAAAATCAGGGCAATTCTAGAAATGGCACCACCGCAGAATGAAAAAGAAGTGAGAGGATTCAATTCATTAGCCGCTTTATCTTAAAGCTCACGACCACATGTGATCCTTTGTTCCAATTGCTGAGAAAAGGAGAGAAGTTCCAATGGGATGACCAATGTCAAGCCACATTCGACAAAATAAAAGCCTACCTTCAAAATCCGCCTGTTCTTTCACCACCTACTCCTCACAAGCCCTTATTCTTTTACCTATCTGTCTCCAAAAATGCCATGGGTTGCATGCTAGCCCAAGAAGAAGAAGAAAACCACTCTAAACAAGCCATAAACTACCTTAGCAAAAGGATGACTGGGTATGAGCTCAATTACTCTGCCCTCGAAAAGACATGTTGGGCCTTAGTCTGGTGCACCCTCCAATTAAAGCACTACATGCTAGCCTTTTTAATTGTGCTCATATCCCTCATGGATCCTCTAAAATACCTCCTCGAAAAACCTGCCCTGACCGGTCGTGTATCCCGTTGGCAACTTCTACTCTCTGAATTCGATATCAAATATGTAACAAGCAAATCGGTAAAAGGGAGAACTATAGCTGAGCATCTTGCGGAACACGCTGTTGATTTCGAAAAGAATGGAGATTTCCCGTTCTCAGACGAGAATATCATGGAAATCAAAGAAGAGCAGTGGAAGTTGTACTTTGATGGGTAGCCAACATGAATGGCTACGGAGTAGGAATGGTGTGCACACGCGGGATTCCACCACTATCCACTTGTTTTTGTTTGAAATTGATTTGAAAAGAGAGAGAAAAGGTTTGTTGAAAACAGATACAGAGTCGCCACTTGGTCTTTAAGGAACCAAGAAACCTAATTTGACTCACCCAAATGGATAAAGGGCACCGTCCCTTCATAACCAAAGAACTTGGTTCGGGGTTTTGGTACGAGAGAGGAATGAGCCTTTGTCGCGACTAAAACACCCTCAACTCGCCCCGTCTCTCGACGGGCCTCAATTAACATCCAAATAATCATCTTTTACTATGTTTGGTTCGACAATTAATACTATGATAAGTATATTACATCACAAAAGAATCTTGAAATGAAATATCAAAAGATAAGATATCATTCATAAGATCTAAGCCAAATATCACAAAATGCAAAAGTGAAAGATCACACAAATAAATCTAGGAAAAATCATCTAATCATATATCAAATAGTCAAGACTTCCTAATCTAAAGGGGGACATGAATTGTTATTAAAACAAATAATCAAAGAAATCAAAACATGCTTAGCAAACTAGAATGATGCATGCTAATCTTTGAGAAAAGAAGATTTCTCAATCCCCGGGATGGATGAGAAAGGATGATTAGATCGAGGGGAAATATGAACATATGATCAAGTTCATTCCTTATAATCTTCTTAGATTAGGAGTCACAAAAGCCCCAAATCTTTGCATGGAAGCAATGTATGTACCTAGAATGTGCCAAGGTTGTAGTGTGCTTTGTGTTCATGGATTCCTAGAATGGCTTAGAAGTCTAGAATGTGTATGAATAAATGAATGAAATCATCATGGGATATCTACAAATGTATTATGAACTACTTCCTAAGACATGAGCTAATTTGGAGTGCATGTAAGCATCAAATCAAAGGGGGGAAGTAAAAGTGGTCTTGCATCCATACATTGAGTATTGAGTTCTAGAGAAATCTTTGAACTCAGATCACTCACTGTTTTGACTCACTGTTTTAAAGATTTTTGGAAAAAACTAGAGTTTTCTTTCTTGAGATCAAAATGTTGGGGTTTTAGAGGAATTTTGAAATAGGGGTTTTGAAAGTATACTTTCAAAACTTGGATGAATATTCTAACCACTTGGAATATCAATTTCCAACTCACTTCAAGAACTTCCCAAGTATTTACAAAACATGGTTTTATTTGGAAACCAAACTCAAGAATCTATGGGAGTATGATACATCAGAGGATGGATGATACATGATATGATATAGTATGCTAAAAGTGGTAAAGAACATATTCATGGGATATGGGTTCATCTAGATACAAGAGAGTGTTGCATAAAAGTGTGAAAGTCAAAAAGTGACATGCTGTGAATAGTGGACAGACTGTATGCATTACGTTATAACATCATAATGGAAGGTCAAACATGCCTAGAAAAATGTGGGAAGAATCAGAGATCATCCTTATTGTGTCTAGAAAATAATCCAAAAAGCCAAACCTCAATAGCCATCACAGATTAAAAGAAATAAATCAGAATGTACACATGACTCAGAAACAAAAGCTGCACTGTTGACTGATTGTGTACGATTTTTCATAAATCAAAGAAAGGATTTATGATGCCCCATTATATACCAAACGTTTCCTAAGACACCCAAGTTTCATAAACAAAATAGAAAAGATATATGTACAGTGACAAAAATATCCATAATAAGTGCAAGAAGTCGGGTGAACATTCTGTGAGAATAGAGACAGATTATTAATATGAACTTCTCACATCCAAAAATAATGCTTTCACATCTCTATAATTGATGGGAAAAATTGGAGACAAACTATGATGTCTTAGGAAGATTTTTTAAGTTGTTTAATCATCATAACTCAAGTATTTAATTCAAAACAAATCTTTGAATCTGAACAGCTCACTGTTTTGGATCATTCTTGAAGAAAATGGGTTTGGGTTTTGAAATAGATGTTCAAAGCATGAACTTAATCTCTTGAGATGAACATGTGACCACTTAGAACCTTATCCAACCTTGAATCATCAAAGAACTCCCAATATGATTTGCACAAACATAGTTTTATTTGAGAATATGACCTCAAGAATACATATGAATGTATTGAAAGTAGAATAATCATCCATCAAACATGTCTTTGAGGTCAAGAGCTACTATCCATAAGGATTCACTCTCCTTAAACAACATGTCATCTAGATGATGATGAACAACTAAATAATCAAAGAAAAGTCAAAAGAAACGAGGTTAAGAGAGAGATGAACATCAAAGTAAACAAACATTTAAATAGAAATCAATAGTTGATATTCATTGAGATATTGGACTTGTAGCTTTGGTGTTTCAGTCATATGTGGTGACATTTGGACATGGAAGTAGCTTTCTATCTCATAGATACTCAAGAATGGTGGTTGGAGATGATTTGAATGTGAAGTATATGAGAGGTAATGGAAGAAAATAAGATTAAAACTCACTTTGATTGGAAAAAAATGGAAGAAGAAGTCTACTTCTTTTCTTTCTCTCTCTATATTTCTCTAGAGTTTCTTCCTAAGCTCTCTCTAAGCTTCCATGTCCCTCATCTAAATGGAAGTAAATGGCTTCTTTTATATGCAAAGAGGGGTGGTAAATGGAGTTTTAAAAAGTTTAAAATGGTCTCCCATTGATCCAAAATAAGTTGGGAACCAAAACTACGTTGTTTTGGTTTTTAATTAATCAAAATGGAACCCCAAAAATATTTGCAAAAATATACTATTCTGGAGGAGAGTACCGCGATGGCATTGGGCCTGTGCCGCGGCCGCAGTGGGCCAGTGCCGCGGCGGTACTGCTCCTCAATCATCTGGATAATCCCTTTTAGGCCCCCAGAAGTTCCAGTATTCGCGAAAAGGCCCTATTTCGTCCGAAATTCACAGAAAATGCATACGAACTCCAAATTGAGGTTGTGATATACCGTTGGAAAGGTAATGGAGTCTATTTTTCATAAAAAATAATTCAAGGATAGTTTACTTTGAAAAGTTTTGCGGTATTTGTGACAAAAGCTTATTTGATCGCCTTTTTTGCCTTCGGAAATTCGCAATAAACTCGTTTTAAATCCAAAAATTATGTGTGATATACCGTTGGAAAGCTATTGACCTCTAGTATTCATGAAAAATGTTTGAAAAATGATACGATGCTCCGGTTTTAAAGTCAACTTTTGGTCAAATTGGTCAAACCTGGGATTCCCAGGAAGTTCTGGAAACCTCTAGGAGCTTCCAAGAGCTGACGTTTTCGTTCGATTTTCTTTTAAAACTCATTTTTATACTTTCCACATGATCTAGAATGATTCTGAAGAATTTGGACGATTTCGGTCAAACTTGGTCAAACCTTGGTCAAACCGGTCAACGAGGACTTTCCGGGACTTCCGGGGGTCTTTGACGATTTCAACTAATTTTACTTAAAAACTCATTTTCATACTTTTCTTACGACATAGCATGTTTTCAGAACTTTTGGTCCAAATTTGGGAGTTTTCGGGCTTTTAGGGGCATTTTGGTCATTCTAGGCATTTTTTTAGAGATAGAACCAACTTCCAGGGGTCCTTTTGAGTCTTTTTCGATCATTGTGAACCACTAAGCTATGGGTCTCCTAAATCTGATAGCCGACAAAATGGGGTGTCTACAGTTTGCCCCTCTTTGGCATAAACTTGCGAGGCAACGCATGTCGTAAGCGAGTGACAAAGCTTTTGAAGAGACATGACTTTTTGGAGGCTATAGATTTAGGATAAAAAGCGTTGCAAAAGATGCAATGATGTTGAGGCTAGTGCTGGTCGTGCTCTGCGTGAGCTACCTACGTATCCCAAAGGGAATCAGACCAGGACGTAGTTCGGGGCATAAAAGAGCAAATCACACATGCACAACGAGACAGGAAGATGCTATGCTATGAGGATGATATGCAATGCATGGATGTGATATAAATTGTGTCATGAGTCCTATCATGTCTAGTATTTGTAACTGTGATATGGGGTGTGCCACTCCGAGTGGGCTGGTGTTGTGCTAGTGTTTGCAACTGTGATGTGGTGGATGACTCGGATAAGGACGTCAAGGTTTAGAAGACTCTGGGTATAGGGGCAAACTTCTGGAATTTGGGAAGTGTGCTTTGTAAGCAAAACAGATCGGACGCGGGGTCCTCGAGGATGATAACTAAAGATAACCGACAAGTGAGGGAGCTCACGATAACTGACAGTTTGAGAAAACCAGAGTGAGGAAGCTCAGGAGCGATAAGTGAGAAAGCTCATAATAAGTGAAGAAGCTCATGATCTTGGACAAAGGAGTGAGGAAGCTCCCGATAAGTGAGAATGCTCACGATAAGCGACAGGCAAAGAAGCTCGCAATAATCAATAGGTAGGTGAGGGGGACTCATGATTTTGGACAAATGAGTGAGGAAGGTCACAATAAGTGAGGAGCTCACGATAATTGACATGTGAGAAAGCTTATGATGAGTGAGGAATCTCACAAAAATTGAGCGGGGAAGAAGCTCATGATTTTGGACAAAGGAGTGATGAAGCTCACGATAAGTGAGAAAGTTCACGGTTTTGGGGGAAGGAGTGAGGAAGCTCAGGATAAATGAGTGGTGAAAAAGCTCATGATTTTGGACACAGGAGTGAGGAAGCTCACAACAAGTGAGGAAGCTTATAATTTTAGACGAAGGAGTGAGGAAGCTCACAATAAGTGAGAAAGCTCATGATTTTAGATGAATGAGTGAGGAAGCTCACGATAACCGAGTGGTGAGGAAGCTCACGATAGCTGAGTTGGTGAGGAATCTCATGATAATTGTTTGGTGAAAAAGTTCGATAGCTGAGTTGGTGAGGAAGCTCATGATAATTGGATAAAGGACTGAGGAGGCTCACAAAAGGTGAGGAAGCTCATGATAATCAATGAACACGGGGCCTTGAATTGTGAATTGACAGTGCTTGCCCTGGGAATCGGGGTGATTTGACGGTGGGCGGTGCTTCCAATTGTTGGCTGATCCCGAGAGTTGGTTCTGATTGTCGTTATCTTCTGCTGAGCATAGTAGGGAATTCTTCGGGAATCTCTCTTAACTTTGGCACTAGAGCCAGGATTCGTCTCTAAACCTCTCACGGTTGATCGGAATGACCGAAAAATAGGATCCATCTCTGAATCTCTCGTGGTTGATCAAATTTTATAATGCTCAATCCAAAAGAACCGATTAGGGCCTTCGGGAGCTAATGGACTATCTGAGAATCTCTTTAAAATGATTGTTAGATGTGGAAGTTCTACCCTAACCTAAAGGGTTTACAATGAAAGATTTGCCTCAATCTGGAGGGCTGGTAATGAAGGATTTGGCGACGAAGGATTTGCCTTAATCTGGAGGGCTGACAATGAAGGATTTGCCTCAATATAGAGGGCTGATGATGAAGGATTTGCCTCAATCTAGAGGGTTAATGATGAAGGATTTGCCTCAATCTAGAGGGCTGGTGATGAAGGATTTGCCTCAATCTAGAGGGTTGGTGATGAATGACTTGCCTTAATCTAGAGGACTGACAATGAAGGATTTGCCTCAATCTAGAGGGCTGATGATGAAGGATTTGCCTCAATCTATAGGGCTGGCGATGAAGGATTTGCCTCAATCTAGAGGGCTAATGATGAAGGATTTGCCTCAATCTAGAGGGCTGACAATGAAGGATTTGCCTCAATCTAGAGGGCTAATGATAGAGGGCTGATGATGAAGGATTTGCCTCAATCTAGAGGGCTGGTGATGAAGAATTTGCCTCAATCTAGAGGGCTAACAATGAAGGATTTACCTCAATCTAGAGGGCTGATGGTGAAGGATTTGCCTCAATCTAGAGGGCTGATGATGAAGGATTTGCCTCAATCTAGAGGGCTGGTTATGAAGGATTTGCCTCAATCTAGAGGGCTAACAATGATGGATTTGCCTCAATCTTGAGGGCTGATGGTGAAGGATTTGCCTCAATCTAGAGGGCTGATGATGAAGGATTTGCCTCAATCTAGAGGGCTGGCGATGAAGGATTTGCCTCAATCTAGGGGGCTGGCGATGAAAGATTTGTCTCAATCTAGAGGGCTGGTGATGAAGGCTTTGCCTCAATCTAGAGGGCTGGTGATGAAGGATTTGTCTCAATCTAGAGGGCTGGTGATGAAGGATTTGCCTCAATCTAGAGGGTTGGTGATGAAGGATTTGCCTCAATCTAGAGGGCTAACAATGAAGGATTTGCCTCAATCTAGACGGCTGATGATGAAGGATTTGGCGATGAAGGATTTGCCTCAATCTAGAGGGTTGGTGATGTACGAATCGAGATGATGAGTTGACAGTGAACTACTGTGACTGTCATGGATTAGACCAACGAATGGACTAACCGTGATAAAAAAAAATGATGATGTACGAATGAGATGACGAGTCGACAGTGAACTACTGTGACTGTCAGGATTGAACTGATGATGTACGAATCGAGATGACGAGTCGACAGTGAACTACTGTGACTGTCAAGATTGAACTGCCGATGTATGAATCGAGATGACGAGTCGACAGTGAACTACTATGATTGTCAAGATTGAACTGACGATGTACGAATCGAGATGACGAGTCGACAGTGAACTACTGTGACTGTCAGGATTAGACCAACGGTTGGACTAACAAATTGATATGCCTGCTGGGGATGAAACCTTGTCAATCTTGACTGAAATGGGCCACTGGAATGGATAATGCACTCTGCTAGGAAGAAGGAAATACGCCCATTGAATGGGAGTCAAGGTATCATTTTATTTGTGATGAGGGATACGGAGATGGTCTGCTGTAGTTAAGGTTTTGATATTGAAAGAGAAGGGTGATCAACAATCACTCATGGACTTATGTTGCTTTAGGATGAAAGAAGGTCATCAACGGCCACTCATGGACTTATGTTGCATAAAGAAAGATGATCAACAACCACTTATGGACTTATGTTGCACAGATGAAAGAAGATCATCAACAGTCACTCATGGACTTATGTTGCATGAAGAAAGACGAAAGATCAACAGCCACTCATGGACTTATGTTGCTAGGAAAAAGGAAGATCATCAACAGCCACTCATGGACTTATGTTGCATGAACGAAGATGAGCAACAGCCACTTATGGACTTATGTTGCTAGGAGAAAGGAAGATCATTAATAGCCACTCATGGACTTATGTTGCATGAACGAAGATAAGCAACAGCCACTCATGGACTTATGTTGTTAAAAGAAAGGAAGATCATCAACAGCCACTCATGGACTTATGTTGCTAGGAGAAAGGAAGATCATCAATAGCCACTCATGGACTTATGTTTCATGAAGGAAGAAAGATCAATAACAGCCACTCATGGACATTTGTGGCATGAAGGAAGAAAGATGGTCAACTTTCGACGGCTTGGAAAGGGATGAAATTTTCCCCAAGTTTGGACCTTCTCATGCTGACACCTTTGACTGGTGCAGTAATAGTGTTTGGTACTCCTGCTTGTATTATCATTGGAATGCTCTTCATAACTTGATTTTAAAAAAATCATTATTCGTCACTGTTGACTTACACATTTGAGACTACGACAAACTCTTTTTCTGAAAAAGACTATGACAGACTCAAAAACTGACAGACACCGTCATGCGAGGGCGACACATTTGACACCATAACAAGCTCGACTTGCTAAAACTTGATGTGCTTTCATCATAAATGATGTACCATTTCTCTTATGAGTTCACTCCGCATAATGATAAATCTTATTTTGAAAGTTCTTCCCTATTGATTTAATCAATTCTTTGCTTCTCCCAAAATGTGCTTTGGATTAGTGCCTTAGCTTTTAGAATAAAATATGCTCTATTTCAAAATTTTCAAAGCAACTTGGTGACTTGAAAACTCACCCTTTGGTGTGAAGGGATCGCGTTCGGCAAACAGAGTTTGCCCCTAGTTTGAGATATAGGAAGTGGAATTCATAGGCAAACGAGGTGGGTGACCGAAGTTTGCCCCCAGTTTGGACAATGGTTTATTAGAGGTTTTGGGCAAACGAGGTAGGTGACCGAAGTTTGCCCCTTGTATGAAGGGTAGATAGTAAAATTCAGGCAAATGAGGCGAGTAGCCGAAGTTTGCCCCTAGTATGGAAGGTGATCGCTGGCTTAAGGTGAGGACCACGACTTTTAATCTCTCAAATGCTCATAACTTTTTCATAGGCACTTGTGAAGTGACCTAGCGAGCTATTTTCTCTTTTTTGTTATTGCTCACTTTGGATTTAGCTCTAATTTTTGCCTAGGCGTCCTTTCGGATTTTCATCCTAGCGAGTCATCCTTCTTTTCTTTCTCTTTTTTTTTTTTTGTGAAAGTCTGACCACGTATCCCGAGTGGGGATCAGGTCCAACGTAGTTCGGGCCAAAGTCTTGAAGAAAAGGGGGTTAATTATGATAGAGTCGGCCGAACCGATACGGTTGCCTACGTATCTCCGAGTGGGAATCAGGTCGAGCGTAGTTCAAGGCAAGGTCTTGAAAGAAATTGGTTTAATTATGACGGTGTCGACCGAACCAATGCGGTTGCCTACGTATCCCCGAGTGGGAATCAAGTCGAGCGTAGTTCAAGGCAAGGTCTTGAAAGAAATTGGTTTGATTATGATGGTATCGACCGAACCGATACGGTTGCCTACGTATCCCCGAGTAAGAATCAGGTCGAGCGTAGTTCAAGGCAAGGTCTTTTTGGAAAGGTTGAGGTATGAGGGTTTTTAAAACCAATCGTCAAAAAACTTAGCTCACTTGTGGTAGCCTTGAATAAAAGGATTCAGTTTCGATCTCCCTTTCTTTTCTTTTCTTTTCTTTCTGAGGATTGATCCTTTTCACTTTCGCCTAGCCAGTCAATTTTACTTTTCATGTAGTTGATTCATGTGAGATCTTTCAATCATAATCTCAAAATTCCAGAATGTGCACGTCAGCTCTCGGGATTTATTTGTGGTCGTTTTGAGCCTTTTGCAATGTGATCTAGGCACGTTCTTATGATGTACCTTGAAGCATACGATTCTCTCATTTGTTTCATCAAAAATTTCTTTCATTTTCTCCATCATTTTGACTGGTTAAGGTCAGATCTTGGAAATCAATACCTTTTTAGCTCTAACTTTTGCCTAGGTGCCCTTTTGGGTTTTTAACCTAGCGAGCTTTTCTTTTCTTTCTTTTTTTTTTTTAAAGGGGGAAGAAACTCATTGAAATGTTTGGCTACCAACAATGACTAAGTCTGCATTGGACAGGTTTGTATGGCTTTTGATTGGACTGGGCTCAAGGCTTTAAAATGGTGGAAAAGGGTATTGGGCAAGCCCCAAATCAGTTCCAAGTATGTCTTTTCAAGATTTGAGCAAAAGCATCTTTGAATTCTTGAAGTAAGACTACTCAATTCTCGGCTCCTCTTCGGGGTCAGCGTGAAATCATCTTTGACCTTTTCAGGATTCCTCTTTTTTTTGTTTGTTTGATGCAAAAATTTATTATCTGTGATAGTTTGAAAAGTGACCTTACAGTTCAATGATTCATGCACTTACGACTATACACATCGGGTTAAGCAAAATGAGATTTCATTCTATCCAAAAGAGAAAGATTATAGACTCATAACAACTTGATGACAAACAAACTCGATCACAAGACTAAACTTGAAATAGACTCCAAACATAGAATAGACACGACTAGACTCGACCTGGTCTCAAATGGAATGTCACAGTGACTCGCTTATTCTTTTTATTTCTTTTTCTAATGGGCATTTTCATTTGGTCTTCTAGCAAGAGTCCCAATCACCATCACTTCACTTGTACAGGTTCAACATTCATGGTCCTCAGCGAAGGGGATCATTTGAACAGGTAAGCCAGGGGCTTTAGGTTCGATGAAGCTGACACTTTGGTTGACATAGGGTTGGATGGGCGATGGCTCGATGATTTTCTGATCGAGGAGGTCCTGGATATCATGGCGAAGGCGCATGCAGCTGTCGGTGTCATGGCTTGGGCCTTAGTGGTAGGCACAAATTTTGGACATGTCACAACTAGGCGGAGGGGTGTCAGCACGAGGCTGAAGGAGTCGGAGGTGCCCCTTTTTGATAAGGTTATCAAGGATTACGGACAATGGCATATCCAGGTTGGCAAAGGTTCTTGGTTTACGGGCTTTTTTAAACTTTGAGTTCAAGTGGGTCCTTAGAGTGGCTCTTGGGTTTGGATATGGACTAGGATTACCAAGGTTAGTGTATGGGCTTGGATACAAGTAGGGATTTAGATGTGGAAATGGGCTTAGATAGACGGCATCGGACAAGCCATACATCCCTGTATCGATGCTCTGCACCATCTTCTCGAATCGGCTTATCCTTAAACTTAGTTGTTCAACAGTGGTTTGTAGTTTGTTTACTTTCTCCTCCAGAGCTTGGTAGGCCTTTGGCGGGTTTATGATAGCCTGGGCTAGTCCACGACTGAGATAATGAATTTGGGAAGGTACAAAGGTGTCCTTACCCGGGGCTAAAATAGAAGTAAAAGTCCAAATTAACAGAGGCACGAAATACTTCTTATGGACTCCTAGTGGGGAAAGCTGATCAGAGTCTCAAAGAATTTATCGATGTGAACTGATGATGGTTGCAGTATGTATACGACTTTTATACAATGATTGAGATGGGTGAGGATGATGACATGTACGCGCTTGATGTGTAGAGACTGACATATGTGAGACTGACAAAATGTGCGTGCATGTAGACTGACATGAATCGTGCACGATGAGACAAGCATGAGAATGCAAGCCCTAATCGATATGATGCCCCTACTTCTAACAGATAGCAGTTAAACAAATAAGGTCCTAGCTATACAGAGTGTGCTAACCTTACTTTCCAGTATGATCACCAAGGGATAACAGGGATTTCTGGGATACTTCAGGAATTTTGGACAGAGTTTCTGGGAGAAACAGGGATTTGGAAGATTCGGAGAAATTTCTAGAAGTCATTTGAGTTTCTAGGAGAAATAGGGATTTCTGGTTGATTTGGACTGAGCTTTTAGGAGAAACTGGTATTTTGGGTATTTCTGAGAAATATGGATAGAGTTTCTAGGATAAACAAGTATATATCTGGGCATTTCTGGGTGATTTAGGTAGAGTTTTTGGGAGAAACAAGTACTATGGGTATTTCTGGAAAATTTGGATAGAGTTTCTAGGAGAAACAAGTATATCTGGGCATTTCTAGGTGATTTGGGTAGAGATGTTGGGATTTTTGAAAAATCTGGGAGATTTGGGCAGAGCTTCTGGGAAAACAGGTACTTTGGGTATTTCTAAAAAATTTGGATAGAGTTTCTGGGAGAAACTAGTGTATCTGGGAAGATAGGACAGAGTTTCTGGGAGAAACTGGTATATCTGGGAAATCTGGGAGATATAGACATAGTTTCTGGGAAAAACTGGTATATCTGGAAAATATGGGAGATTTAGACAGAGTTTCTGGGAAAAACTGGTTAATATGGTTATATCTGGGATATCTGGACAGAGTTTCGGGGAAAAATTGATTAATATGGTTATATCTGGGATATCTGGACAGAGTTTCTGGGAGAAACTGGTTAATATGGTTATATCTGGGATATCTGGACAGGGTTTCTGGGAGAAACAGGTTATGATGGTGATCATACTGTCTAACTAGTTTTCATACTCCTATACCCTAGGACCAATAAACAAGGTTTGCTATGTATATCTTTGTGAACATGGAGCAGACTTCCTTACCATGGTGCTTAGGCAGGTCATTCAATGTGGTCACATATAAGTGATTGCCTTGGGGATCATAAGAAAGAGGTTCTACCTCATGCCACATAAGCATCTACACCGCGCAGGTAATCTCACCAGGGCATACAGCAGTTGTATCATATTGTCCTATCTGAAAAGATAAATCAACAACCCTATGAAAGGTTCTACAGGAATCTATATGCAAAGGCTGGGTTTAGTCAAAGAGGATCCGTTGACGAGAGTTCCAATATACCGTCAGAGAGACAGTACGGAAGTGTTTACTCTTTTTGATATACCTTGGAAGGTACAGTATCAACGGTGACTTGTGCCCTGGCACAGCAAGACCTGAACAATGTCAGCGCCGCGTTTCAGACACAGTCGAAGGGGGAAAATGCAAAGTGCAATGCGATGAACCAGACACAGTAAAAAGATGATTTTAAGGATCCTACTTATGAGTCAAACCTCTGTATTATTTTGTTTTGAAAATAAAAAAAATCCCTAGCAGAGTCGCCAGATTGGGGACACGCGGGATTCCACCACTATCCACTTGTTTTGTTTGAAATTGATTTGAAAAGAGAGAGAAAAGGTGTAGACACCCCATTTTGTCGGCTATCAGATTTAGGAGATCCATAGCTTGGTGGTTCACAATGATCGTAAAAGACTCAAAAGGACTCCTGGAAGTCAGCTCTATCTCTCAGAATGCTCAGATTGACCAAAATGCCCCTGAAAGCCCGAAGACTCCTAAATTTGGTCCCGAAGTTCTGAAAACATGCTATGTCGTAAGAAAAAAATGATAAAATGAGTTTTTAAGTAAAACCGGAAGAAATCGTCAGCTCCCAGAGACCCCCGGAAGTCCCGGAAGTTCCCCGAAAGTTCCCGTTGACCGATTTGACCAGGTTTGACCAGGTTTGACCAGAGTTTGACCAAATTTGACCGAAATCGTCCGAATTCACCAGAATCATTAGAAAAGTATTAAAATAAGTTTTAAAAGATAATCGAACGAAAACGTCGGCTCCTGGGAGCTCCCGGAGGTTCCCAGAACTTACCGGGAATCCCGGGTTTGACCAGTTTGACCAAGATTTGACTTTGAAATCGGGGCACCGAAACAAATTTCAAATATTTTTCATGGATACTAGAGGTCAATAGCTTTCCAACGGTATGTCGCACATAATTCCTGGATTTAAAACGAATTTATTTTGAATTTCCGAAGGCGAAAAAGGCGATCAAATCGGCTTTTATCACGAATACCGCAAAACTTTTCAAAATGACCTATCCCCGAACCATTTTTTGTGTAAAGTAGACTCCATTACCTTTCCAACAGTATATCACAACCTCAGTTTGGAATTCGTACGCATTTTCTGTGAATTTTGGACAAAATAGGGCCTTTTCGCGAATACCGGAACCTCAGGGGGCCTAAACAGCATTATCTGGACGAGGGAGGAGCACTGCCGCCGCGGCACTGGCCCACTGCCGCCGCGGCATTCCCCACCAGAACAGTGTATTTTTGTAATTTGTTTTGTGGTCCCATTTTGATTAATTAAAAACCAAAACGACGTAGCTTCATGATTACAGATGTTTGGAACCAATGCGAATACTTCTAAAACCCCAAAACCACCCCAAGTTGGCCTATATAAACCCCCCATTGCTCTTCATTTTGGGGGAGTCAAATGCAAGTTTAGAGAAAGTTTGGGAGAGAAAGTTGTAGAGATAAGGTTAGAATAGAGAAGAAGAAGCTTACTTCTTTGATTTTTCAAAACAAAAGTGAGTTCTAAACTTTGTTTTTACTACATTACTCCCATTTACTTCAACATTCAATACACCCAACCACCATTTTAGTGAGCATTTAAGAGAGTGGAAGCTTCTTCCATGTCCAATGTCATTACATATGAGTGAAACACCAATCTACAAGTTCAATACTTCATGAACATCATCTATTGATCATTATCTACTTGCTTGTTTATTCAATGTTCATCTCTTCTCACCTCATTTCTTTTTGATTTTTTTTATTTACTTACTAGTTCATCATCATCTAAATGATGACATGAAGTTTGGGGTGAGTGAATCCTTATGGATAGTAGCTCTTGACCTCAAAAACATGTTTGATAGATGATGATCATAACTTCAATACCTCCAAAGCATTCTTGAAGTGTATTGAAGTTATGTTCAAATAAAAATAAGTCTCTCCAACAATCTTGGAGGTTCTTGATGATGAGTTGAATGTTGGCATTTTAAGTGGTCATAATCTTTATTGAGTATTGAAAATGCACTTTCAAAACCTCTACTTCAAAACCCCCCTCAATCCCTCTCATTTTGATTTCAAGAAAGAAAACCTTATTTTTCCTAAAATCTTCAAAACAGTGAGTCAAAACAGTGAGTGAGCTGAGTTCAAAGATTTCTCTAGAACTCAATACTCAACATATAGATGCAAGGCCACTTGGAAAATCTTCCCAACTCATTGGACAACACCCATGATTTTTGGTTTGACTTGGAAGTACTTGAAAATGGTCCATTTGGGCCCAAACATTCAACCTCTACTGTCACAGCAGCTTGACTAACTTCCAACTCCTTTTTCAGAAATATTTTCCAAAAGGGGTGGTCCCAACTTATTTTTCCCTTAAACTTCAATGCCTTAGGGAACGTTCTGTATAAAATGGGCCTCTAGATCACTCGTTTTCATTTTCTAAGATTTTTCAACATTTCAGTAGACAGTACGGACTCTGTTTCTGAGTGACCTCTGTTGTTCATATGATTTCTCTCAATATGTGATAGTTATTAAAGATTGGATTTTTGGGTTGTGTTCTAGACACAATAAGGAACATCTACATAAAATATCATGCATTGAAAACATTCCTAACCCCTCTTTTCCATTTTTGCAAGATCATGTTACTGTTCTATCCACTATTCACAGCAAGCACCTTTTAACTTTCATTCTTTGATTTGATGCTTATATTCATTCCAAATTAGTTCATATCTTAGGAAGTATTTCATACTACATTTGTACATATCCCATGATGATTTCATTCATCCATTCATACACATTATAGACTTCTAAGTCATTCTAGGAATTCATGAACACAAAGCACACTACAACCTTGGCACATTCTAGATACATACATTGCATCCATGCAAGATGTGGGGCCTTCATGGCTCCTAATCTAAGAAGATTATAAGGAATGAATTTGATCACACATTCATGCTTCTCCCGATCTAATCATCCTTTCTCGTCCATCTCGGGGATTGAGAGGTCTTCTTTTCTTAAAGATTAACATGCATCATACTAGCTTGCTAAGCATATTTTGATTTCTTATCACACAATGCAAAAGTGATAAGAAAAGTGAAATATCACACAATGCAAAAGTGAAAGATCACACAAATAAACCAAATATCACACAATGCAAAAGTGAAAGATCACACAAATAAACCTAGGAAAAATCGTCTAATCATATATCAAATAGTCAAGACTTCCTAATCTAAAGGGGGACATGAATTATTATTAAAATAAATAATCAAAGAAATCAAAACATGCATAGCAAACTAGAATGATGCATGCTAATCTTTGAGAAAAGAAGATTTCTCAATCCCCGGGATGGATGAGAAAGGATGATTAGATCGAGGAGAAATATGAACGTATGATCAAGTTCATTCCTTATAATCTTCTTAGATTAGGAGCCATGAAGGCCCCACATCTTGCATGGATGCAATGTATGTATCTAGAATGTGCCAAGGTTGTAGTGTGCTTTGTGTTCATGAATTCCTAGAATGACTTAGAAGTCTATAATGTGTATGAATGGATGAATGAAATCATCATGGGATATGTACAAATGTAGTATGAACTACTTCCTAAGATATGAACTAATTTGGAATGAATATAAGCATCAAATCAAAGAATGAAAGTTAAAAGGTGCTTGCTGTGAATAGTGGATAGAACAGTAACATGATCTTTTCAAAATTTGAAAAGAGGGGTTAGGAATGTTTAGAATGCATGATATTTTATGACGATCTTCCTTATTGTGTCTAGAACACAACCCCAAAAGCCAATCTTTAATAACTATTACAGATTGAGAGAAATCATATGAACAATGGAGGTTACTCAGAAATAGAGTTCGTACTCTCGACCGAAATGTCAAAACATCTTCGAAAATGAAAACAAAGCATCTAGAGGCCCATATTATACAGAACGTTCCCTAAGACACTGAAGTTCAAAGGAAAAATAAGTTAGGACCAACCCTTTTGGAAAAGTTTTATGTAAAACTAGTTGAAAGTAGACCAAGCTGCTGTGACAGCAAAAACAGAATATCTGGAGAGAATGTTTGGGTCCAATTAGACCATTTTCAAGTATTTCTAAGTCAAACCAAAAATCATGGGTGTTCTCTAATAAGTTAGGAAGATTTTACAAGTGGTCTTGCATCCATACATTGAGTATTGAGTTCTAGAGAAATCTTTGAACTCAGATCACTCACTGTTTTGACTTACTGTTTTAAAGATTTTGGGAAAAACTAGAGTTTTCTTTCTTAAGATCAAAATGTTGGGGTTTTAGAGGGATTTTGAAATAGGGATTTTGAAAGTATACTTTCAAAACTTTGATGAATATTCTAACCACTTGGAAAATCAATTTCCAACTCACTTCAAGAACTTCCCAAGTATTTACAAAATATGGTTTTATTTGGAAACCAAACTCAAGAATCTATGGGAGTATGATACATGAGAGGATGGATGACACATGATATGATATAGTATGATAAAAGTGGTAAAGAACATATTCATGGGATATGGGTTCATCTAGATACAAGAGAGTGTTGCATTAAAGTGTGAAAGTCAAAAAGTGACATGCTGTGAATAGTGGACAGACTGTATGCATTACTTTATAACATCATAATTGGAGGTCAAACATACCTAGAAAAATGTGGGAAAAATCAGAGATCATCCTTATTGTGTCTAGAAAATAACCCAAAAAGCCAAACCTTAATAGCCATCATAGATTAAAAGAAATAAATCAGAATGTACACATGACTTATAAACAAAAGCTGCACTGTTGACTGATTTTGTATGATTTTTCATAAATAAAAGAAAGGGTTTATGATGACCCATTATATACCAAAGGTTTCCTAAGACACCTAAGTTTCATAAAAACAATAGAAAAGGTCTATGTACAGTGACGAAACATCCATAATAAGTGCAAGAGGTCGGGTGAACATTCTGTGAGAATAGAGGCAGATTATGAATATGAACTTCTCACATCCAAATATAATACTTTCACATCTCTATAATTGATGGACAAAATTGGAAACAAACTATGATGTCTTAGGAAGATTTTACAAGTGGTTTCATCATCATAACTCAAGTTTTTAATTCAAAACAAATCTTTGAATCTGAACAGCTCACTATTTTGGATCATTCTTGAAGAAAATGGATTTGGGTTGAAATAGAGTTTGAGTTCTTGATTGGGGGTTTTGAAATAGATGTTCAAAGCATGAACTTAAACTCTTGAGATGACCATGTGACCACTTAGAACCTTATCCAACCTTGAATCATCAAAGAACTCCCAATATTATTTGCACAAACATAGTTTTGTTTGAGAATATGACCTCAAAAATACATATGAATGTATTGAAGGTAGAATTATCATCCATCAAATATGTCTTTGAGGTCAAGAGCTACTATCCATAAGGATTCACTCTCCTCAAACAACATGTCATCTAGATGATGATGAACAACTAAATAATCAAAGAAAAGTCAAAAGAAATGAGGTTAAGAGAGAGATGAACATCAAAGTAAACAAACATTCAAATAGCAATCAATAGTTGATATTCATTGAGATATTGGACTTGTAGCTTGGTGTTTCACTCATATGTGGTGACATTTGGACATAGAAGTAGCTTATTATCTCATAGATACTCAAGAATGGTGGTTGCAGATGATTTGAATGTGGAGTATTTGAGAGGTAATGGAAGAAAATAAGATTAAAACTCACTTTGATTGGAAAAAAATGGAAGAAGAAGACTACTTCTTTTCTTTCTCTCTATATTTCTCTAGAGTTTCTTCCTAAGCTCTCTCTAAGCTTCCATGTCCCTCATCTAAATGGAAGTAAATGGCTTCTTTTATAGGCAAAGGGGCTGGTAAATGGAGTTTTAAAAAGTTTAAAATGGTCTCCCATTGGTCCAAAATAAGTTGGGAACCAAAACTACGTCGTTTTGGTTTTTAATTAACCAAAATGGAACCCCAAAAATATTTGCAAAAACATACTGTTATGGAGGAGAGTGCCACGGCAGCACTGGGCCTGTGCCGCGGCCGCAGTGGGCTAGTGCTGCCGCGGCATTGCTCCTCAATCGTCTGGATAATCCCGTTTAGGCCCCCAGAGGTTCCGGTATTTGCGAAAAGGCCCAATTTTGTCCGAAATTCACAGAAAATGCATACGGACTCCAAATTGAGGTTGTGATATACCGTTGGAAAGGTAATGGAGTCTATTTTTCATAAAAAAAATAATTTGGGGATAGGTCACTTTGAAAAGTTTTGCGGTATTTGTGATAAAAGCTGATTTGATCGCCTTTTTCGCCTTCAAAAATTCGCAATGAACTCGTTTTAAATCCAAAAATTATGTGTGATATACCGTTGGAAAGCTATTGACCTCTAGTATTCATAAAAAATGTTTGAAAAATAATACGGCGCTCCGGTTTCAAAGTCAACTTTTGATCAAACTAGTCAAACTTGGGATTCCCAAGAAGTTATGGAAACCTTTAGGAGCTTCCAAGAGCTGACGTTTTCGTTCGATTTCTTTTAAAACTCATTTTAATACTTTTCATATGATCTAGAATGATTCTGGAGAATTTGGACGATTTCGGTCAAACTTGGTCAAACCTTGGTCAAACTGGGTCAAATCGGTCAACGGGGACTTTCCGGGAACTTCCGGGGGTCTCTGACGATTCCATCTAATTTTACTTATAAACTCATTTTCTTACTTTTCTTACGACATAGCATGTTTCCAGAACTTTTGGTCTAAATTTGGGAGTTTTCGGGCTTTCAGGGGTATTTTGGTCATTCTAAGCATTTTTTAGAGATAGAACCAACTTCCAGGGGTCTTTTTGAGTCTTTTTCGTTCATTGTGAACCACCAAGCTATGGGTCTCCTAAATCTGATAGCCGACAAAATGGGGTGTCTACAAATAGTTCTGGTATTACTAAATGGGGACCACACCCCACTGGCAGTCAAGCTCAATTATAACTCCACCAACAATACTGCTGAATACGAGGCGTGCATTTTGGGGATGGAAGCGGCCATAGAATTAAAAGTTCAGAAATTGGATGTCTTCCGAGATTCAAACCTTATTGTATCACAAGCCGGAGGAGAATGGAGGTGAAAGAAGAAAGGTTGAAGCCCTATCATGACCATCTCGATGGACTCAAGAAACAGTTCAAGAATATGACATTCTTCTACCTGCCCAGGGAAGAGAACCAGTTAGCAGATTCATTGGCTACCCTAGCCTATATGATCGAAATCCCCGTGGGAGTCAAGATGATGCCTTTGGTAATCGAGCAAAGATACGAACTATCATTTAGCATGATCGTTGCAATCGAAGAAGAAGAGAATGAAACACAATGCTATCAAGATGTCTGGAACTTTATAGAAAAAGGAGTGTATCCCCAAGAATCTTCTGAGAAGGACAAAAGAGCGATTCGAAGGTTCGCCGCACACTTCATCATCTACGGAGGAATATTGTTAAAGAAAGGGTACAATGGTCACAACCTGACTTGCTTGTTCGGGAAGAACGCCAGAAGGATGATGGAAGAAATACACGAAGGAGTATGCGGTCCACACATGAACGGTCACATGCTGGCCAAGAAGATTGTAAGACAAGGGTACTATTAGACAACGTTGGAAAAAGACTGTTGTGAATACGTGAGAAGGTGCCACAAAATACAAAATCCATGCGAACATGATGCATGTACCGCCATCCCAACTCTACAGTATGACCTCCCTATGGTCTTTCTCAACTTGCGGAATCGATATCATTGGCGAAATTATTCCAAAAGCCTTGAATGGGAATAGATACATTTTGATGGCCATCGATTATTTCACAAAGTGGGTAGAGGCTGAATCCTACACCAAGTTGGGGGCCAAGGAAGTGGCCAAGTTCATCAAGAGAAATCTTATCTGCCATTATGGAGCCCCCCATGAGATTATTTCGGACAATGGAAGTCATTTCAAAGCAAAGGTCAGGGATCTATTTGAGGAATACAAAATCACTTACCATAAGTCGTCACCATACAGACCACAAACCAATTGGGCAGTCGAAGCGCAAACAAGAATGTCATGGCCATACTGCAGAATTCGGCCGATACTTACAAAGACTGGCATGAGAAACTACCATTTGCGCTTTGAGGATATAGAACATCGATACAGACGTCTACAGGAGCGACTCCTTATTCACTAGTATATGGCATGGAAGTAGTACTTCCAGTCGAGATAGAAATACCGTCACTGCATGTGATGGTGGAATGTGAAATTTCAAAATCCGACTGGTTAAGGGAAAGGTACGAAGAATTACCTCTCATCGATGAAAAGCGCCTAGCGGCAGTCGACCACGTCCGAATCTATCAAAAGAGTTAAGCTCGTGCTTTTAACAAGAAAGTTCATCCGAGGAAAATTGTCAAGGGTGACCTTGTCCTAAAGGAACTACGAGCTCCGATCTTTGATCCGCGTGGGAAGTTCAAACCTAAATGGATCGGCCCTTACATCGTCAAAACTATCCTTTCCAGAGGAGCGACCTATCTCATGGACCTCGACGGTGTCAAATTCAAAGAACCAATCAACATGGATCGCCTCAAAAAGTACTATGCTTGACCTTTTTACCAATTTCCTTCATGCCTTTCCCTGAACTACGCTCAACCTGATTCCCACTCGGGATACGTAGGCAACCACATCGGTTCAGTCATCCCACCAACCTAAAAATCAACCCACTTCTTTCTGACCATGGCCCGAACTACGTTGGACTTGATCTCCACTCGGGAGTACGTAGGTAGACTTTCAAACGAAAAGAAGGATGGCTCGCTAGGTAGAAAATCTGAAAAGACACCTAAGCAAAAAATTAGAGCTACATCCAAAGTGAGTAATAACAAAAGAGAGAACATAGCTTGCTAGGTCACTCCACCGGTGCCTAGGCAAAAGATTATATGAGCATATGAGAGAATAAAGTTATGGTCCCTACCATAACCTAGAAACCACACTTCACACTAGGGGCAAATTTCGGCCACCCACCTCATTTGCCTAAATCTCTTCTAAACTAGGGGCAAACTTCGGCCACTCGCCTCGTTTTCCTAAATCTCTTCTAAACTAGGGGCAAACTTCAGCCACCTGTCTCGTTTACCTAAATCTCTTCTAAACTAGGGGCAAAAATTGGTCACCTACCTCGTTTGCCTTACCACCACCCATGCCCCAAACTAGGGGCAAACTTCGAATACCCACCTCGTTTGCCTCTAATCGCCCCAGCATGCCCAAGCAAGTACCAAAAGCAAACATATGACCAAAATCATACTATAAATATTTTTAGAAAGCCAAATGTATCAAATAAGGTTCTTAAAAGTAACCAAGGTGACACGACTAAAAAGTTGTGCGCTCTTGTGCAACACCCAAATGTAGGTGATCATGCAAGTAATACTGGATAAGTCCAGGTCGATCCCACAGGGAAGAAAAAGGAAGAATATATACTAAGTTATAACCTAAAGCAAAAGAATAGAAAATAAGAATGTAGAAGTGGAGGTTCTACGAATCCTAATTAATTAACTTAAACTAAATCATAAAGAAACATAACTAATTAAACATATAAATTAAAAGTGTTGGAATTACATGAATCCACATTGATCCTAACCATCTACCATGCATACTCATTAATGTTCTATGGAGTTCATTCATCTTCAGTATTTCGTATTTTTTTGAAGATAAAGAATCAATAGCCCTTTCATGACTGGGATTACATCATCACAGTTGATTTAAAATACTTGGAAGACGGTTTAAAACAATGGTTATTACTTGCACTCTAAATGGTGTTAGCATTCAAAGTGGTTTTCAAAAGTCATTGAAGAAAAGGCCTTAAGGCATTAAGTTCTAAAAACTGTTGTGACAAACTGAGCTTATTGGGACAATTTGATGACATATTTCTAAAACAAAAGGTCATGGAATTCTTAAAAAAATCATCTCAAGATTTAACATGTTCGATAGATCGAAGAGCTCTCGATCGATCGGACAACGTCATCCTTCAATAGATCGAAATGCCTTCGATCGCTTGACTATGGCCTTGGTTCGATCGATAGAAATACCTTCGATCGAACGAGCCTAGGTTTTCTAAAGATTGTGTGGAAAAGGTTGGTAATCAATGTTTCATCACATATTCCCTAAGTCTAAACTACATAAACATAATAAAACTAGTGCAGAAATAACAAAACATAGTAATCATTAACATCTAAAGCAATAAACAATCAAATAAAGAAAAAGGAGAAGAAAAACCTAAAGATAATATGAATATAACTTGTAATCAACATCAATCTTGAGTTTAATAATGGAAAAGGAGCAAGAAAACTTGAATCTAACCTAATCTACACCTAATCTAACCCTAAAACTACCCTAAAACTGCTGTTTTCTGCGTTCTGGAGCGTCCTCCTTCGTCTGGCGTCAAAACGACTTATATATAGGGTTCCTGCAGAGTTTACGCAACTTTTGGATGAAAATAAAGTTCGATCAATCGAGCTTAGTTCGATTGATCAAACTCTCAATCGATTGAACTCTGCTCAAGGGCTTGAACTCCTCTGATTTTGACAACTCTGCGCACCTAAGGGAGAATGGCCATAACTTTTCACTCGGGCCTCAGATTGACCTCCCGTTTGCGGCCACGCGACCGTAACTCAAAGATCTACATTTTGTATTTCTAGGAAAATATTCCAAATCTGAAGTCTTCATTCTAAAAAATGGCATTTTCCCAGATGCTTCCTTTGTTTTATCCACCACAATCACTTTTCTTTAGCTCCACTTCATTGATTTATATCCTAATACCTATAAAACAATGCAAAAACATATATTTTAGCATTAACACAATAAAAAGAACATTGTTATTAGAATGTACCTAAATGTAGGGACTTTAGGGATAAAAGTATGCATAAATGACCATGTAATACGCTATGAATATGCACTTTTCACCTCGAATCACACCCCCCAACTAGCTCGTTTCGAGTCCCTAGCAATGAAGTAAACTATAGCAATGTTTATTTAAACTCTAAGAATTGAAAACAAAATAAAGTAAAAATTCTATATCACTTTCGCAGAAATTGCGATTGCATTTAGCCTATGCAACAAGCCTTTAAACCCCTAGGTTCCCCCTAGTGGACGAGTGTTGTCTCGTGAGGGTTTGCAGTGAATCTACCCACAAAATTTATGTTTATGGTAATGGTTCTCATTTAAATGTTTTAAAAAAAAAATTTCCTCTCAGTTAGCAATATAGTTAAGCTCAACAATCTCATAAAACTCTCTAGTAAGCCATAGCAATGCAACACACATATTACAGTTAATCTACTATCAAAGTCATTAAGATGTTCCATACCTATTAATCTTCAAGTGTGTGTGTGAATGGACAACCAAAATACAAAACTTTAATTTCAAAGCTTGCATAACCTAAGACACTATCAAGACGTTCATTTTGACTCAACTCTTACCGGGATCACACTCTCGAGATGAAATCACTCCGAATTGGGTGTAATAATTATCACTTATGATATGGAAGCTATAAAGAGTAAATGGAATGGAATCTAATGCTTCTCATATCCAAATTGAAAAACGGAAATTTTATAGTGCACAATGTCTCGTGAATGGATACTTTTCACTAGAAGAGCGAGATATCGTGGAGAACTCTCTCATTACCTTAACTTCAAATCCAATTTAATTAAAATCATCAGGACTTTGAAAAAGAGGTGTTCGATTAAGAAGAAAGAGGCTCGTAATACTCAATTAGGCCAAAGGATGTGATTGGAATGTCTACTACAAATTTTCAAACTTTCCCCACATCTCCAATCTCTCTCTTCTTCTCTTGTAATATATTTTTTTTTTCTTTTTCACACTCTTCTTTTTATTATTATTATTATTTTTTCTTTTTTTTTTGTAACCACCATTGGCATATATATATATATATTCTTTTTCTTTTCATGCTTTTCTTCCTTTTTCTTTCTTTCTTTTTTTTTTCATCATTTTTTTTTGCCAACTTTCCCTTATTCACACTACCAAACTTCTTGTCAAGATAACGCAACCCATTCACTCCTAGAGAAAAGAAGCTCAAACTTGTATTTTGGAGTTAGGCTTAGATTTAAGGAATTATAATGACAATACAATTATAATAAGGCTCAAGAGGTGAAGTAGAGGAATAGCACAGAGGTAGACCAAGGCTGTATTATGCGTGTATGGTCAAAAGATGGCCTAAATCATCTTCTAAGTTCATTAAGATTATTCATTTCAGTAAATTCAAGAGCTCTAGATTTGGTAAATCCTGAACGTTCTCTTCTAGTGATCAGTCAAAATGAAGAAGAAAAATGAGACTTTCAACGAATTAATACGCTTTTCAAAAAGTAAGATTAATTTATAAAACCCTCAAAAACAAAGAATGGCACAAAAGCTCACTCGGGTTATTAGTCTCCACTACAGTCTCTCAAGATACCTAATTAGTTATGCTTACTAATCCATTTTAGCTATGTACAAGGTTGTCACAATGTGCTCAAAGTTGTTTGAAGATTAAAAAGCATAAAATATACTATAACTAAGATAGTAAACAAACTACCATTGTGTATCACATACTAATAACATATAGAAAATAACACTAATGCATCATAATTAACTACATTAACTAAGAGAGAAATACAAGAACCATTTTATTATATTTAAAAATATATATATCAAAAATTTTAAAAATTTTGCAAATTTTTAATTTACTGAGTCTTATGTTGCTAAGCAGGTATCTGACACTAAAGCATAAAAAGAAAGAACCGAGGCATGCAATGACTCACTCCCGCCCCCTCCCCAACTAAAACTAAACATTGTCCTTAATGTTCTAAACTAAGCATATGGACATGTAAAGTAAATCAAGAGAAAGTAGGATGTTACCTCGAGGCGTTAATATCCAAATACAATTTTTTTTCAAGTTACCTGCAAAATCATTAGTAGCAACAAGGAAAAAATAGAAAATACAATACAACTACTCAGTAAATAAATTTGGTTAATCATGATTTTTATCATACAGTAATAACCGAAATTTTTGAAGATCTTTCCAATGAAATAATTTAATGGTGAAAGGAATGTAAGGATCCTCATAAACTTGCAACTCCCCCCAACTAATATCAGGCTCAAGGTCAGAGGAGATAATGCAAAACCTATGGCTTCCAAATTTGTTGGAGACAATTATAAGAGGTATACCACACTTTTTAGGAATTATACGCAAGAAACAATCTTTGGTGTTGGTATTTCCTATAACGGCCTCTACTTTAATACTAAAAACAGGGGAAGGCCATGGTTCGTTAAAAGGGGTAGTGTCTAAGTAATGTTCTAATAAAGTTTCATTACCCTCCTCTTGTCCTAGAACAGAATCTATAGAAATATGATCATAAGAATTTAATTTCTGTTCTATGCACATAGTTTTGGACTGGACTTGGATAAAGCTATCTATTTGGGCCTCAATGTCAGTATTACTCAAGAAGGTCAAGCAGTCTAGCAGATTACTACCTTCTTGTTAAAGTTTAAGATCATCTAATGTGGGCCAAATAGTTTCTAAGTCCTCTCTCAAAGAATTTTGAAAGTTAAAATTTTGCGAAATACATGTGCTAGAATCCTTACCATCCTCTTCCACAACACATTCTACTTGTTCAATAGTGGGGTACACATGACTTTCAAGCTCGGGATGAGAGCATTGATTGATAGAGAGGATGGCTGATGGGCAACTTGGTGACACCACCTCTTCGGCCAAAAGAGGTAAGGGTTCGTGAATATTGCATAATCTAAATCAAATTTAGAATTTTTAATAACGTCCTCCCTAGGGTCACTATCAAAGGTAGGGGTAGAGTCAACATGGGACTCATCCTTTCCTAATTGCGTGCAGTCACCTAAACTCTCATTATCTGTAAAAACCTCATTCTCATCTGTGTAACTCTTCTCACTATATATGTCATCTATTGAAGTACTCTGGACCAAGAGACTGTGCAAATTTATCCAGGCAGTGAAGGAGTTGATATCTGGGGTTGTGTATTGAGGAGAATATGATTCTACAACTTCATGCTCAATGGTTTGATTTTGGAGTTCTTGTTGGGTTATCACTTTCTCGAGTGAGTTGTTAACCTCATTCAGTATAAACCCGTCATTGTCCTCTAATTCCATTCCATTTTTAGTGTCTTGAAATTTAGGTCGTAATGTTAAAGGAATGGTATAGTCATCTAAAGGTTGTTAGCATATGCTTGTTGATATCTAGTTTCTAATTTATCTATTGCACTATCTAGCCTTTTCATTTCACTAAGCATCAATTTTAACATACCATTATCCTCAACTTGGTTATTCTCCTCATTATTACTATATGAAGTTTCGTCCCATTGTTGTTGATAATAGTCCCCTTCCCATTGTGCTTGTGAACAAGACTCCCCAGAAGGAAAGTCTTGGTGCATTTGGTAATCGTGAGAACTATTACTATATCCTACATTATTATTTTGGTTATATCCCCATTGCGGTTGATAGAACTCTCCATGTGGAGGTTCTTGATATGTTTGATGATATGGGGGACTACAACTATTATTTTTCCATTGTGGTGATTGGTAGCACTCAGATTGATAATCTGCGTTATATGTGGGTGCTTGCCAACTTGGGGGATAGTTTTCATTACCTAAAGTGTACCTCTTCATGATGTTTGTGTTGTATAGAGGGTAATATGGATAAGACATTTTCACTCAAAATTTTTAAACAATAGAAATTTTATTTTTTTATTTTTTTATCTTGTGAGAGAAAAAGTCCAAAGTAATTTTTTTTATATGTATATAAGAAAAAGAAGAAAAATGGAAATAACTTAGTAAAATCCTAACCTAATTGCCTTCCCTGGAAATGGTGCCAAAAACTTGACACGACTAAAAAGTTTTGCGCTCTTGTGCAACACCCAAGTGTAGGTGATCGTGCAAGTAATACTGGATAAGTCCAGGTCGATCCCACAGGGAAGAAAAAGGAAGAATATATACTAAGTTATAACCTAAAGCAAAAGAATAGAAAATAAGAATGTAGAAGTGGAGGTTCTACGAATCCTAATTAATTAACTTAAACTAAATAGCAAACTAAATCATAAAGAAACATAACTAATTAAACATATAAATTAAAAGTGTTGGAAATACGTGAATCCACATTGATTCTAACCATCTACTATGCATACTCATAAATGTTCTATGGAGTTTATTCCTCTTCAGTATTCCGTATTTTTCTAAAGATAAAGAATCAATAGCCCTTTCATGACCGGGACTACATCATCATAGTTGATTTAAAATACTTGGAAGACGGTTTAAAACAATGGTTATTACTTGCACTCTAACTGGTGTTAGCATTCAAAGTGGTTTTCAAAAGTCATTGAAGAAAAGGCCTTAAGGCTTTAAGTTCTAAAAGCTGTTGTGACAAACTGAGCTTATTGGGACAATTTGATGACAAATTTCTAAAATAGAAAGTCATGGAATACTTAAAATAGTCATCTCAAGATTTAACATGTTCGATCGATCGAAGCGCTCTCGATCAAACGGACAACGTCATCCTCAATCGATCGAAATGCCTTCGATCGCTTGACTATGGCCCTGGTTTGATCGATCGAAATACCTTCGATCGATCGAGCCTAGGTTTTCTAAATATTGCATGGCAGAGGTTGGGAATCAATGTTTCATCACATATTCTCAAAGTCTAAACTACGGAAACATAATAAAACTAGTGCAGAAATAACAAAACATAGCAATCATTAACATCTAAAGCAATAAACAATCAAATAAAGAAAAAGGAGAAGAAAAACCCAAAGATAATATGAATATAACTTGTAATCAACATCAATCTTGAGTTTAATAATGGAAAAGGAGGAAGAAAACTTGAATCCAACCTAATCTAACCCTAAAACTGCTGTTTTCTGCGTTCTGGAGCATCCTCCCTTCGTCTGGCGTCAAAACGACTTATATATAGGGTTCTTGCAGAGTTTATGCAACTTTTGGATGAAAATAAAGTTTGATCGATCGAGCTTAGTTCGATCGATCGAACTCTCAATCGATTGAACTCTGCTCAAGGGCTTGAACTCCTCTGATTTTGACAGCTTTACGCACCGATGGGAGAATGACCATAACTTTTCACTCGGACCTCGGATTGACCTCCCGTTTGCGGCCACGCGACCGTAACTCAAAGATCTACATTTTGTATTTCTAGAAAAATATTCCAAATCTGAAATCTTCATTGTAAAAAATAGTGTTTTCCCAGCTGCTTCCGTTGTTCTATCCACCATAATCACTTTTCTTTAGCTCCACTTCATTGATTTACATCCTAATACCTATAAAACAATGCAAAAATAAATATTTTAGCATTAACACAATAAAAAGAGAATTGTTATTAGAATGCACCTAAATGTAGGGACTTTGGGGATAATAGTATGCATAAAGGACCATGTAAGACGCTATGAATATGCACTTTTCACCTCGAATCACAAGGTTCACCAATAAACAAACTTCGAATATTACATAAGCAGGAATAAATGAAAATATAAAAATTCCTTCAAAAAGCAATCACAAATATCAAAGACACTTAGAGGAAGAAGCAGAATCAGTCGAGTCTAGTTTTATTTTGAGTCTTTTATTTCTTCAAAGGTCTTTAGAAATAGGCTTTTACTCGGCAGGCCCAACCATTGATAAAAGGAGCAATAGTGACAGCCCTGACTTTGGAAGCAAAGACCTTCTCAGTAAATCCCCGGGGGACCTCTTGAACTCGCTTGTACTGCCTGGCCAATCGGCGAGGATGATAAAAAGTAGTCTCTCTCAGACCCATCAACCACACTCTCGTGTGATCCCCAAGGCTAGTGGTCACAGCGTGAAGGCCCCAATGCCCCACAATCCAGCGAATGTCTGCCTCAGAAAGAGCACCCATCAGGCTAACCCAATCAGCAAAAGTATAGTAGGGATAAAGCACGACACTGTGGAAGTAAACTGAAAGGCACACTACCTGTCCATAACTGAAGGCGCTCATAGAGCCAAGCCTGTAACACCAAAGGCTCCCCAGAAAGCAGAAGAGTTCCTTGATTTAAAGCGTTATCCAAACCATTAAGGGTTTCAGCTAGAACCATGGCTATGGGGTTCTTACTCAATTTTAGCCCAAGGCATACATGTACTAAGTCACTAGAAGTACTCGAGAATAGGAAGTGCAAAGTCATGCATAATATCAGAGCAGCCTTATAGCATCATTTGTGCTAGGATTTCTAGGACTATCTTATAAGGCAATGATGGAAGTAATGTCGAGAACCTCACCATGAATTAGTCGGCGGGAGATAACAGCGGAACAGTTCAGGTATTCAGCCAAGCCTCGCGTGGGACTGGGGGTATCAGCAGAAGGGAGGATCAAGTCTGAATCCGGATCGAAACTAAGGATAGCACAGAACTCCTCAAACAGGGGGCATATCTCCAGGCCATTGAAATTGAAGACATGATTTATCGGGTCCTAGTGGGCAATAGCAGCACGCATGAACTCAACATTCAAGGCCATCTGGCGAAGGGAGAATAGTTTGGTTAAGCCATAACTGAAAGGTTGATCCATTCCATGCCATCTGTGATGTTTAGCCAAGCTGTGAGTTAAGCAGGATCATACAATGCCATATTTTCTGCCGCGACTCTAGCAAAATTCAAAATTTCGGCAGCACCTCCCCGTTTCACGGACTATCCCACCTACAAGGCAAACACACTCACTATCACAAGACTGCTCATCACAGTAGCATCAATAATCACAAAATCACAGTGCACACGATCACCAACTAAAACAAGCACACAATCCTGCCTTCAAACCGGAAGAGATGCGGCCTAAAAGGCAAAACATCATAATACTCTGTCAATGGTGACAAATCATCCTACACATCATCCTACACATTGCCATCATTCACTAGTACAACCCAATCGAAAAAACATAAAACGGAGACAAAACAAAAGTCCCCACTTAGGGGGCCTCAGTTCTCCTCTTCTTCTCCCTCTGTCCGGCCACCCAGATTGTACTTCGGCGATGGCCTCCTCCCGCCACCCCTACACCTTGGCCTGGTCCTCAACGAGCCAGCACCACCTCCACGACATTGCACACACAGAATAAAGTCAATCAGTTTGGAAGCAACAAAAGTACAAAAAAAAGAGTAGAGTCTGAGATTTACCAAGGACGCCATCTGACTGGTGGAGAACTGCTGCATACCGTCCATCTATCAAGGGTAAAATATAGGGTTAGAGCTTCATAACCTTAAGGAGCATAAAAATTAGAGACGTACCTGGTGGTCTCACGTCAGAACCAAAGACCGTAGGCTAGCTGCCAAGGCATGACCCTCCTCAACATAACTCCATGGGACGTTGAGGACGTCTGCTGGCTGGGTGGGGTACCTGCACATAACTCGTGGCACCTCCATGATCCGCGGAGAGCCATCGGTACCCAAAACATTGACGGTCCAATCCCAAGGAGGAATAGGATCAGAAGCTAGGGGAGCCTGCCTCCTATACATCTCGTGAAGCTGTAGGCATAAGGCAAGTTATGAAAAGATGAGTCCAAAAACATAAGTGACAAATAGAGACAAAAATGTAAAAGAAACTTACATCTTGAAGTGGGAAGTTGGGCATCAGGAATCAGCCATGGTAGGTCTCATAGCCAGTCTCAGGACAGAAATGGTCCCAAGCGTCAGTACCGGCCAAAGCCGCCAGCAAAGTAGCACCAGAAAGGTCTTCAACATCCATCACAGGAGGAGTATGAGGATTGCGGTACCTAGGACCTCCAATTACCTGTCGAGACACCTACTCGCCAAGATACCACTGCCTATATTCGGTACTCTCCATTAGAAGTTGGCAAAAAGCAAGAGGCTTGACCGCCTGTATCTCCTCCGGGGCAGCATAGGAAACATGCTCCCAATATGTCCAATCAACACTGGCGACCATCATCTCGGATAAGAAATTCTCAAGAGGACGATTCGATGGGCCCCACTTTTTACCCCAACATCCCTCCTCCATCTCAAGCCCCGAGGGAATAGAGGCACATGAGCCATTCCGTCCTCATCCTCACCTGACTCGTCGGCAAGGGTTGGAGCCAATATTTTCATGTACTCAAAGCTCCAGAGCAATATAGAAAAGGGAAAGTCAGAAAACAGAAACGAGAAAGGGCCAAAAAAAAAAAAGGAAAAGTCACAGAACATACCACCCAAGCTAGCTAAAACCCTCCAGTGGATTTGATACCACCGCGAGAAACCTCACCCATGTGCTTATAATGGTGAGCCAGGGTAGCACCGCCTTAGTCATAAGAAGGAATCTCGTCAATAGTCGCCAAGCAGGCCTCAGGCTCACCCGATCGTTTCGTGTCACAAAGATTGAGCTGCCAAGAACATACAGAAGGAAGACCCATAGCAACTGCTGGTCATTGCGAGTGTGTCTCCCTCTGCCATAAGCCTAATAAAGCCAGCCGCAAGGAAACCGATGCCCCTCCGAATTAGGAGGAACAACCCCAATCAGCATCTCAACAGCTTCAGGATGATCTCATAAAAATAATCCAGGATCAGGAACCTCCCGCCAACTCTCAAACCGATAATCATGGAAAAGTCAAAGGGCATCATCGTCATTTCACCGAATGGCAGATGGAAAGTATTTTTCGTGTCCTACCATCTCTCTGCTAGAGCATAGAAGTGGGCCAAGTCATTGGTACTTTTTAAAACCAGGCAGACAAAACCGCCAAACCCGGCATCATCTACTATCTGTTGTACGGTAGGCGAAAGCTGGGTATACCATAGGAAAGCATAGGCAAGACTACCGTTGCCCTTCAAAGTCACCTCAGGCACCTGTACACATCAAAAATAGCAAAATCGGGCACAAAGTCACTATTGAGGACCCAAAGTCTAACTTCACAAAATCAACAAATAAGCACAAAACAAACTTCCAATGACCTCTAAGCGCACACTACAGTTCACAAAACTAGCATAATGCACACATATTATGTCTAGGTTATAAAGAAGAAGCTTATCCAGGTGTGGACACCCTAGTTTGGTTTGTCCAATCGACAGAAAGACTCTGCCTCATTAACAACCCAATAACTGGAATCAGGATTTGTCGGTTATGAACCAGAACTCTATGAAGTGTCATGGTCTTCGAGATATGTTAGAATAACCTCTAGGAAGACTCACGTACATTAGAGACAAAAACCCAAGTTAGGTTAGCTTTTTCACTTGAAATGATAAAAAATTGCCTTTTACCGAGAAAAATCCAAACCTCGGTGTGGGATCCTGTGAACTCCCTTAACAAAATAGTCCAAAAATAAGCTAAATTAGTGACCTAAGCCTTTACATTGGCCAAAAATCACTTACAAAAATTTTCACCCCTTTTTGCACCTCACAGGTTTGCTCCTTCTTGGAGTCAGTCTCAATCTTTTAATCATAACTCAAAATTTGCAAATGTTTTTTGGATGAGACCAAAAAAAATCTTAAAACTAGACTCCCATACCTTTCCAATGGTATATCATAAGCCCAAAAAGGATAATCGAGGTGAGAGAATGAAGTCCGGGAAGAATAGAAAGAAAACACAATGTTCTGGGCTGAGTGCCATAGTGGCTCATGTGACTGCTACATGGCACTCAAGGCTACTGCGTGGCACTTAGTCAGGTGCAACTATGGCTCTCAATGTCCCAAATTTGTTCTAGACCCTTGATTTGACCCCAATCTGCATGAAAACGCCAAAAAGGTTAAAATTTATGGTTTTTTTTTGTCCCACATCGCTTAGCTATAAGATTTTTCACCCAAAACTCAAACTGTAGAAAGGGTTCCTCCCCTCCCCATCAAACACACCAGAAAATCCTAAGAACTAGAGAGCCCAAGGAAACCCCTTTGGAGGATTCTGAAGCACTCCTAGAAAGTCCTTAGGAAAAGTATAATTTTTTTAGAGTTAGGATTGAGTCTTGCAGTCCGTGGTGCCAGCAAAGCCCTATCAGAGTAACATTCTGAGGGGAGTTCTTGGGGTAAGTTGTTCATTTTCTGCTGTTATTTCTTGCTTTAATTCCTATTTAGATCTTTAAAGTTCTAGAATAGTTTTAATTTAGTATTTATAGTATCCATTAAAGTAGAGTTATCCCAGGTGAAGCTATCCCTCTGTGTAGCGGTAGCCAGAGCTGTGGGGTCGGTATCCAATCCATGTATATCTGACCCCCGAGGATAACAAAGCCTTAATTGGATCTACGAGTTTAGATCTGAGGCACTCATATAGGAATCATGTAGTAATTCATATTAATTAGGATAGTAGATTATCCATGCTATCCATGTTTATATTCATGCATCATAGTTATTATCCATGTATCCATACATACATACACCTGCACACTATCCTCACTTAGAATTAGAATAATAGGTTATCCATACTAGGGATGACACCCTAATTAGGCTTACACATGCACACTACCCCACATAGTAGTCATATTTAGACATACATACATGCTATCCATGCTTAGAATAGTAGGGTAGTCTTAGATTATCCTATATATTATGTTGTTATTGTCCTAACCATGGTCAATTAGGGATGATTGGGAATGCTATGCTATCCCGGGTAAGTTTTCTAGCTTCCCTTTTATTTACTGCTTTCTTAGGATCATCTAGGAGCATCCATAGCTGGATAAATACAGATTTAAATTCCCTACATAATTATTGTGCATAGATATCATGGTTTTTCTAGGGTTTTGAGTGCAATTTTCACATTTAATTTGATTTTATTTCTTTTCGCATGCATAGGGGAGCGTAGTAATACATTTAGTCCCCAAATTATCGCTTTAGCATGTGCATTGTATGTAATTGTTTAGTTTATTGCATGATTTTCTTTTTATTAGTTGTTTATAACTTGAGATAGGATTGTATTAGTGTAATTAAAATGGTCCACATAATGTCTAGTCAAATACCTTGAAAGCTAAGTAGAGGCCTGTCTTCGGATGGGGTGAGAAGGGGTGTTTTAGCACAATTTAGCTCCTTCCTCTCTCGTACCTTAACCCCTAAACCGAGTTCTTTGGAGATGATGGGGCAATGCTCTCTATCCATTGAACTTGATAGATTTAGTTTTCTTGGTTTCCATTGTCAAACCAAGTGGCGACACTATTAGTGAGGATCTCTCCGGATTTAGCCTTGGGGATATACATTGATTACTCACTCGTGTAGCCTCGAATATGGATCATGGGCATCGATAGTTGCCTCAAGTTGAATAAAAAATCCCATGGAATCCAAAATATGAGTAATCCAAATCGGTCAGATCGGATAAAGGCTAATGAAGGGTGGTGAACCTCACTCGTGGCTATTGGCATGAGATTTGAAATGGGATAATCAAGCAGGCTTAATCCTTCTAGGCCCTGTGGACACGCAGAATCGGTCGTCCACTCTTTCAGTTGGTTTAAAATTGATTTGTATCAAAGAAAAGAAAAGGAAGGTCTGTTGAAAATAGAAACAAAGTCGCCACTTGGTTTTTAAGGAACCAAGAAACCTAATTTAACTCACCCAAATGGATAAAGGGCACCGGCCTTTCATAACTAAAGAACTTGGCTCGAGGTTTTGGTACGAGAAAGAAAAGAGCCTTTGTCATGACTAAAACACCCTCAACTCGCCCCGTCTTTCGACGGGCCTCAATTATCATCCAAATAATCATCTTATACTATGTTTGATTTGACAATTAATACTATGATAGTATATTACATCTCATAAGAATTTTGAAATGGAAAATCAAAAGTTAAGATATCATTCATAAGATATAGCCAAGTATCACACAATGCAAAGGTGAAGGATCGCACAAATAAACCTACAAAAAATCGTCTAATCACATATCAAGTAATCAAGTTTTCCTAATCTAAAGGGGACATGAATTTTTTTTGAAACAAATAATCAAAGAAAACAAAAAATGCTTAGCAAGCTAGTATGATGCATGTTAATCTTTGAGACAAGGAGATCTTTCAATCCCCAGGACGGATGAGAAGGAAGATTAGATTGAGGGGGGGAGCATGAACGTGTGATCAAGTTCATTCCTTATAATCTTCTTAGATTTGGAATCACAAAAACTCCAAATCTTGCATGGATGCAATGCATGGTCTTAGAATATGCAAAGGTTGTAGTGTATTTGTGTACATGGACTTTCTAAAGTGACTTACAAGTCTAAGACATGAATAAATGTATTTAGGAAATCATCATGGGATATTCACAAAAATATTATGGACCACTTCCTAAGGTATAAACTACTTTTAAGTACATATAAGCATCAAATCAAAGGATGGAAGTAAAAGTATACTTGTTGTGAATAGTGGACAGAACAGTGAGTTCATCTTGTAAAATTAGAAAAGTGAGGTTAGACATGTCTTTAATGCATGATTTTTTATGGAGATCATCACTATTGTGTCGAGAACACATATCAAAAAGCCAAACTTCAATAACTATCACAAATTGAGAGACATCATATAAGCAATAGAGGTCACTCAGAAACAGAATCCGTACTGTCGACTGAAATGTCAAAAAATCTTAGAAACTGAAAACAACATATATTGAGGCCCATATTATACAAAATGTTGCCTACGACACCGACTTTCAAGGAAAAAATGAGTTGGGATCACTCCTTTTGGAAAAGTTTTCTGAAACACCAGTTGAAAGTCAACCTAGCTGCAGTGACAGCAAAACCAAAATGTTTGAAAGGAATGTTTGGGTCCAAATGGATCCCTTTCAAGTGTTTTCAAATCAAACCAAAAATCATGGGTGTTCTCCAACAAGTTAGGAAGACATTTCAAGTGGTCTTATATTCATATATTGAGTATTGAACTCAGAATAATTCTTTGAAGTTAAGTAACTCACTGTTTTGAAGATTTTTTAGAAAAAAAAAACAAAGTTTATTCCTAGGAATCCAAATATTGGGGGTTTTAGAAGGGCTTTGAAACAGTGCTTTTGAAAGTATATTTTCAACACTCAAAGAGGATTAAAACCACTTGTAATATCAACCTCTAATTCATTTAGAGAACCTCAAAGATTATTGGAAAGGTTTGTTTTATTTTAGAAATAACCTCAAGAATACATAGGAATGCATTGGGGTTATAATCATCATGTATAAAACATGTTTTTGAGGTCAAGAGCTACTATCCATTAGGATTCACTCACCTCAAACTTCATGTCATTATCTAGATGATGATGAAGTAGTAAGTAAGTAAGAAAGATCAAAAGAAATGGGGTAAGAGGAGATGAACAAATATATGAATAAGCAAGTAGATAGCAATCAATAGATGATATTCATGATGATTTTGGACTTGTAGCTTGATGTTTCACTCATATGTGGTGACTTTGGACATGGAAGAAGCTTCCTATCTCATAAATGCTCATGAAAATGGTGGGTGGATGTATTGAATGTGAAGTAAATGGAAGTAATAAAGTAAAAAACAAAGTTCGGAACTCACTTTCTAGTTGAAAATCAAAGAAGGAAGCTTCTTTTCTCTTTATTCTAACCTTATCTGTACAACTTTTCTCTCCAAACCTTTTCTAAGCTTTGATTTTTCCACCCCTAAATGAAAAGTCAGGGGGGGTTTATATAGGCCAATTTGGGGTGGTTTTGAGATTAAAGAGTGCTCCCATTGGCTCCAAATGTCTGTGGACAAGGAACTACGTCGTTTCGGTTTCAAATTAATCAAAATAGACCCCCAAAATAATTTACAAAAAATGGACTGTTCTAGGGTAGAGTGTCGCGGTGGCACTGGGCCAGTTTTGCGGTAGCAGTGGGCCAGTACCGCGGAGGCACTGCTTCTCCTTAGTCCAGATAATGCTATTTAGGTCCCCAGAGGTTCTGATATTTATAAAAAGACCCTATTTCGTCCGAAATTCACAGAAAATGCATACAAACTCCAAACTGAGTTTGTGATATACGGTTGGAAAGGTAATGGAGTGTAATTTTTATAAAAAATAGTTTGGAGATAGATCACTTTGAAAAGTTTTACGGTATTCGTGATAAAAGCTGATTTGATCGTCTTTTTCACCTTAAAAAATTCATAATAAATTCATTTTGAATTCAGAAATTATGTGCGATAGACCATTAGAAAGCTATTGACTGCTAGTATCCATGAAAGATGTTTGAAAAATGACATGGTGCTCCGGTTTTAAAGCCAATTTTAGGTCAAATCGGTCAATCTGGGATTTCCAAAAAGTTCTGGGAACCTTTGGGAGCTCCCAGGAGCTGACGTTTTCATCTGATTTTCTTTTTTAAACTCATTTTAATAATTTTCTCATGATTTGGAGTGATCTCAAACCTTTTGGGTAAATTCGAATGATTTTGGTCAAACTTTGGTCAAACCTTGCTCAAACCGATCAACGGGGACTTTCCGAGAACCTCCGAGACTTTCGAGGGTCTCTGGGATCTGACAATTTCACCTGATTTCACTTCAAAACTCATTTTACCATTTTTCTTATGATTTAGTATTTTTCAGAGCTTACGGTCCATATTTGGGAGTTTTTGGACTTTTAGGTGTATTTTGGTCATTCTGAGCATTTTGAGAGATAGAACTAACTTCCAAGAGTCCTTTTTTGAGTCTTTTTCGATTATTATAAACCACCAAGCTATGGGTCTCCTAAATCTGATAGCCGACAAAATAGGGTGTCTACAGTTTGCCCCTCTTTGGCATGAACTTGCGAGGCAATGCATGCATAAGCGAGTGCCAAAGCTTCGAAGAGACAGGTCTTTTGGAGGCTATAGATTTATGATAAAAGTGTTGAAAAAGATGCAATGATGTAAACAAGAATGCTGAGGATGGTGCTAGTCATGCTCCGAGTGAGCTGCCTACGTATCCCTAGGGGAATCAGACCAAGACGTAGTTCGAGGCACAAAGGAACAAATCACACATGCGCAATAAGATAGGCGGATGCTATACTATGAGGATGATAAGTAGTGTGATATGAATTGTGTCACGAATTCGATCATGTCTAGTATTCTGATCCTAGTATGAGCTTGTGTTATGTTAGTGTTCACTCTAATGTAGTGGTTGATCCTAACAAAGAAACCAGGGTGTTGAAGACTCTGGGTCTCGAGGGCCAACTTCTTGAATTTCGGGAAGTGCGTTTTGTAGATAGAATCGGATGTGAGGTCCTTGAGGATGACAATTAAAGGTAAGATGGACACTGAAGTCCTAGATACCAAGCGATGGATAAGAAAGTTTAAGATAACCGACAAGAGAAGGTATTCGCGATAACTGAAAGGCGAGAAAGGTCATAATAGCCGATAAGTGAGGAAGCTTACGATGACCGATTTGGTGAGAAAGTTTATGATAAGTGAGGAAACTCATGATGACCGATTTGGTGAGAAAGTTTATGATAAGTGAGGAGGCTCACGTAAGTGAGGTAGCTCACGATAACTGACAGGTGAGATAACTAGAGTGAGGAAGCTCACGATAAGTAAGGAAGCTCACGATAACCGACGGGCGAGGAAGCTCATGGTTGCTGATAAGTAAGGAAGCTCATGGCAACTGATAGATGAAGAAGCTTATTAACGGACGTAGGGCCATAAAAGTTGGTTCTGATTTTCCGTTATCTTTTGCTAGGGATATTGGGAGATATTGGGGGATTCTTTCTGAGAGCCCCTCTCAACTTCTGACCAAGAACCAGGATCCACCATTGAATCTCTCACGGTTGATCAAATCTTGCAATGCTTAATCCGAGAGAGCCAGTTAGGGCTTCCGGGAGCTTATATGTTTCAAATCTGTCCTCGGGGGATGGTATGGAACTCTTTTTGAGAATCTCTCTTACTTTCTGATCGAGAACTAGGATCCATCTTTGAATCTCTCATGGTAGATCGAATCTCGCTGACCAAGAATCGGGACCCATCTCTGACTCTCTCACGGTTGATCGAATCTTACGACGGTCAATCCAAAAGAGCCAGTTATGGCCTTTGGGAGCTGCTTTTTTCTTCGGGATTCTCTAAGAATCTCTCCTAACTATTTTTCTTTGTATTCTGACCGAGAATTAGGATCAGTTAGTAAAACTTTCATCTTTGATCAAATTTTGCGACGGTTGATCCGAAGAGACTGATCTGGACTCACGGGAGCTGATTTCTTCCTATTTTTGCTAGCTGGGGGTAGCCTTAACAACTTTCAGATTGCTAGGGGTAGAACCTTGTAAATTTTGACTGAAATTGGCCACTCAGGCTAATCAGGGTCAGAAATGGGCTAAAAAAGGCCAAATTGGGCTGAAATGGAGCGAAGCAGGGTCTGTGGGGAGCAGTACCATGGCGACACTGGGCTACTACTGTGGCAGCAGTTGGCTAGTGCCACGGCAGAACTGGTGGCTAGACTCCATGTTTATATATCTTGGGTTTTTGAGCTCTAAATGCTCATTTTTTGCCATTTTGAGGTATTTTTGGTGCCAAAATCCGTCAAAATGCTGTTTGTGCATGCTCATTTGAGTAATCTCAATTGGTATTTTAGCTTCCTCTTATTTTCAAGAAGAAAGTTTAGCTTTAACTTCCATTTTATTTGTAGATCCATGGCTTCAAGCTCAGGGAGGCTCTCTAAGAAAACCGAGGAAAGGGTAAGGGTCGAGAGCTAACCCCCGGAGTTGATTTCACGTGACCCTCAATGTCACCTTTCGACTGCAGCTCTAGCGAGTCAAGTATAAAAAACTTTCGATAGTTCAGGACTATTTGTGTGCATTGTGCTAGTTTTGTGAACTGTAGTTTGCGCCTAGAGGTCGTTGGAAGTTTATTTTGTGCTTATTCGTTGATTTTTGTGAAGTTAGACTTCGGGTTGTGAATAGTGACTTTATGCTCAATTTTGCTATTTTTGATGTGTGCAGGTGCTTGAGGTGACCTTGAAGGGCCACAATAGTCTCACCTATGCTTTCCTATGGTATACCCATCTTTCGCCTGTCGTATAGTAGATGGTAGATGATGCCGGGTTTGGCAGCTTTGTCCGCCTGGTTTAGAAAAGTACCAATGACTTGGCCCACTTCTATGCTTTAGTAGAGAGATGGTGGGACACGACAAATACTTTCCATCTGTCGTTCATTGAAATGACGATGACGCCCTTCGACTTTTCTATGATTACAGGTTTAAGAGTTGGCGAGAGGCGCCTGATCTTGGATTATTTTTATGAGATTAATCCTGAAGCTATTGAGATACTGATTGGGGTTGTTCCTCCTAATCTAGAGGGGCATCGGTTCCCTTGTGGTTGGCTTTATCGGGCTTATTGTAGAGAGGGACACACTTTCAATAACCGGCAGCTGTTACGGGCCTTCCTTCTATATGTTCTCGGTTGCTCGATCTTTGCGACACAAAATGACCGGGTGAGCCTGAAGCTCCTCACCTGCTTGGCAACTATTGACGAGATTCCTTCTTATTACTGGGGCGGTGCTACAATGGCTCATTTTATAAGCACATGGGTGAGGTTTCTCGTGGCGGTATCGAATCCACTGGAGGGTTTTGGCAAGCTTGGGAGGTATGTTCTATGATTTTCCCTTTTTTTTTGGCCCTTTCTCGTTTCTGTTTTCTGACTTTCCTTTTTTTGCGCAGCTTTGGAGCTTTGAGTACTTGAAAATGTTGGCTCCTACCCCCGTCGACGAGTCAGGTGAGGATAAGGACGGCATGGCTCATATGCCTCTGTTCCCTTGGGGCTTGAGATGGAGGAGGGATGTTGCTGGGGTAAAAAGCAGGGCCCATCAGATTGTCCTCTTGAGAAATTTCTTATCCGGGCTGACGGTCACCAGTATTGATTGGACACCTTGGGAGCATGTTTCCTATGCTACCCTGGAGGAGATACAAGTGGTCAAGCCTCTTGCTTCTTGCCGACTTCTGATGGAGAGTACCGAATATAGACAGTGGTATCTTGGCAAGCGGGTGTCTCGACAGGTAATTGGCGGTATGAGGTACTGCGTTCCTCATACTCCTCCCATGATGGATGCTAAAGACCTTTCTGGTACTACTTTGCTGACGACTTTGGCCGGTACTAAATCTTGGGACCATTTTCGTTCTAAGACTGGCAATGAGACCTACTGTGGTCGATTCCTGATGCCCAACTTTCTGCTTCTGGATGTGAGTTTCTTTTATGTTTTTGTCTCTATTCGTCACTTATGTTTCCTAACGTGTCTTGTGCCTATAGCTTCATGAGATGTATAGGAGATAGGCTCCCCCAACTTCTGATCCTATTCCTCCTTGGGATTGGACTGTCAATGTTTTGGGTACCGATGGCTCGCTGCAGGTCATTGAGGTGCCACGATTCATGTGCGGGTACCTCACCCAGCCAGCAGGCATCCTCAACGTCCCTTGGAGTTATGCTGAGAAGGGTTACTCCTTGGTAGCTAGCCTATGGTCTTTGGTTCTCACGCAAGACCACCGGGTATGTCTCTAATTTTTGTGCTCCTTAAGGTTATAAATCTCTAACCCTATATTTTACCCTTGACAGATGGACGGTATGCAGTAGTTTGCCACCAGTCAGATGATGTCCTTGGTAAGTCTCTGACTTGACTCTTTTTTTTTTGTACTTTTGTTGCTTCCAGATTGATTGACTTTATTCTGTGTGTGCAGTGTTGTAGAGGTGGTGTTGGCTCGTCGAGGACCAGGCCAAGGTGCAAGGGAGGCGGGAGGAGGCCATCATCGACGTACACTCTGGGTGGCCTGACAAAGGATAAAGAAGAGGAGGACTGAGGCCCCCTAAGTGGGGACTTTTGTTTTGTCTCCATTTCATGTTTTTCGATTGGGTTGTACTCGTGAATGATGGACAATGTGTAGGATGATGTGTAGGATGATTTGTCACCTTTGACAGAGTATTATGATGGTTTGCCTTTTAGGCCGGATATCTTTCGGTTTGAAGGCACGATTGTGTGCTTGTTTTAGTTGGTGATCATGTGCTCTATGATTCTGTGTTTATTGATGCTACTGCGATGAGCAGTCTTGTGATAGTGAGTGTGTTTGCCTTGCAGGTGGGATAGTCCATGAAACGGGGAGGTGCTGCTGAAATTTTGAAGTTTTGCTAGAGCCACATCAGAAAATGTAGCATTGTATGATCCTGCTCAACTCACAGCTTGGCTGAACATCACAGATGGCATGGAACAGATCAACCTTTTCAGTTATGGCTTAACCGAACTATTCTCCCTTCGCTAGATGGCCTTGAATGTTGAGTTCATGCGTGCTGCTATTGCCCACTGGGACCCGGTAAATTATTCTTCAATTTCAATGGTCTGGAGATATGCCCCCTGTTTGAGGAGTTCTGTGCTATCCTTGGTTTCGATCCGGATTCAAACTTGATTCTCCCTGCTGTTGATACCCCCAGTCCCATGCGAGGCTGGCTGAATACCTAAACTGTTCCGCTATTATCTCCTGCTGACTAATTCATGGTGAGGTTTTCGACATTGTTTCCATCATTTCTCGGTATGCTAGTCCTGGAAATCTCAGCATATATGATGCTACCCGTGGGGTCACTCTGATATTGTGCATGACTTTGCACTTCCTGTTCTTGAGTACTTCTAGTGACTTGGTACATGTGTGCCTTGGGCTGAAATTGAGTAAGAACCCCATGGTCATGGTTCTAGCTGAAATCCTTAATGGTTTAGATAACGCTTTCAATCAAGGAACTCTTCTGCTTTCTGGGGTGCCTTTGGTGTTACAGGCTTGGCTCTATGAGTGCCTTCAGTTATAGACAAGTATTGTGCCTCCAGTTTACTTCCGTAGGGCCATGCTTTATCCCTACTATACTTTTGTCGATTGGGTTAGCCTGATGGGTGCTCTTTTTGAGGCAGACATTCGCTGGATTGTGGGATGTTGGGGCCTTCACGTTGTGACCACAAGCCTTGGGGATCACCCGAGAGTGTGGTTAATGGGTCTGAGAGAGACTTCTTTTTATCATCCTCGCTGATTGGCCAGGCAGTACGGGCGAGTTCAGGAGGTCCCCCGGGGATTTACTGAGAGGGTCTTTTGCTTCCAGAGTCAGGGCTGTCACTATTGTTGCTTTTATCAATGGTTGGGCCTGCCGAGTAAAAGCCTATTTCTAAAGACCTTTGAAGAAATAAAAGACCCAAAATAAGACTGATTCTGCTTCTTCCTCCAAGTGTCTTTGATATTTGTGATATGTTTCTGAAGGAATTTTTATGTTTTCATTTATTCCTGCTTATGTAATATTCGAAGTTTGTTTACTGGTGAACCTTGGTTATTTTTGAGAATCTTATTTGATGCATTCGGCTTTTTGAAAACTTTTGTATTATGACTTTGGTCATATGTTTGCTTTTGGTACTTGGTTGGGCATGTTGGGGCGATTAGAGGCAAACGAGGCGGGTAGCCAAAGTTTGCCCCTAGTTTGGGGCATGGGTGGTGATAAGGTAAACGAGGTAGGAGACCGAAGTTTGCCCCTAATTTAGAAGAGATTTAGGCAAATGAGGCGGGTGGCCAAAGTTTGCCCCTAGTTTAGAAGAGATTTAGGCAAACGAAGTGGGTGGCCGAAGTTTGCCCCTAATGTGAAGTGTGGTTTCTGGGTTATGGTAGGGATTGCAACTTTATTCTATCATATGCTCATAATTTTGCTTAGGCATCGGTGGAGTGACCTAGCGAGCTATTTTCTCTCTTTTGTTATTGCTCACTTTGGATTTAGCTCTAATTTTTGCCTAGGCGTCCTTTCAGATTTTCAGCCTAGCGAGCCATCCTTCTTTTCTTTTAAAAGTCTGCCTACGTACCCCCAAGTGGGGATTAGGTCCAACGTAGTTCGGGCCATGGTCGAAAAGAAGTGGGTTAATTTTTAGGTATGTGGAACGACCGAACCGATGCAGTTGCCTACGTATCCCCGAGTGGGAAGCAGGTCGAGCGTAGTTCAGGGCAAGGCTTGAAGAAAATTGGTAAAAAGGTCAAGCATAGTACTTTTTGAGGTGATCCATGTTGATTGGTTCTTTGAATTCGACACCGTCGAAGTCCGTGAGATTGGTCGCTCCTCTGGAAAGGATAGTTTTGACAATGTAAGGGCCGACCCATTTAGGTTTGAACTTCCCACGCGGATCAAAGATCGGAGTTCATAGTTCTTTCAGGACAAGGTCACCCTTCACAATTTTCCTCGGACGAACTTTCTTGTTAAAAGTACGGGTTAGCCTCTTTTGATTGATTCGGATGTGGTCGACTCCCGCTAGGCGCTTTTCATCTATGAGAGCCAACTCTTCGTACCCTTCCCTTAACCAGTCGGATTCTGAAATTTCACATTCCGCCATCACACGCAGGGACGGTAGTTCTATCTCGATTGGAAGTATTGCTTCTATGCCATATACTAGTAAATAAGGAGTCGCTCCTATAGACGTCCTTATCGATGTTCTATATCCCCAAAGCGCAAATGGTAGTTTCTCGTGCCAGTCTTTGTAAGTATCGGCCAATTTCTGTAGTATGGCCTTGACATTCTTGTTTGCAGCTTCAACTGCCCCATTGGTTTGTGACCTATATAGTGATGACTTATGGTAAGTTATTTTGTATTCCTCAAACAAATCCCTGACCTCTACTTTAAAATGACTTCCGCTGTCCAAAATAATCTCATGGGGAACTTCCGCGGCAAATGAAATTTCTCTTGATGAACTTGGCCACTTCCTTGGCCCCCAACTTGGTGTAGGATTCAACCTCTACCCACTTTGTGAAATAATCGATGGCCACCAAAATGTATCTATTCCAATTCAAGGCTTTTGGAACAATTTTGCCAATGATATCGATTCCCTAAGTTGAGAATGGCCATGGGGGGGTTATACTGTAGAGTAGAGATGGCGGTACATGCATCATGTTTGCATGGATCTGGCATTTGTGGCACCTTCTCATGTATTCACAACAATCTTTTTCCAACGTTGTCCAATAGTACCCTTGTCGTACGATCTTCTTGGCCAGCATGTGACCGTTCATGTGTGGACCACATACTCTTTCGTGTATTTCTTCCATCATCCTTCTGGCGCTCTTCCCGAACAAGCAAGTTAGGTTGTGACCATTATACCCTTTCTTTAACAATTTTCCTCCGCAGATGATGAACTGTGTGGTGGAACTTCGAATCGCTCTTTTGTCCTTCTCAGAAGATTCTTGGGGATACACTCCTTTTTCTATAAAGTTCCAGACATCTTGATACCATGCTATTTCATTCTCTTCTTCTTCGATTGCAACGATCATGCTAAATGACGGTTCATATCTTTGCTCGATTACCAGAGGCATCATCTTGACTCCCACGGAGATTTTGATCATGGAGGCTAGAGTAGCCAATGAATCTGCTAACTTGTTCTCTTCCTTGGCCAGGTAGAAGAATGTCACATTCTTGAACTATTTCTTGAGTCCATCGAGATGGTCATGATAGGGCTTCAACCTTTCTTCTTTCAACTTACATTCTCCTCTGGCTTGTGATACAATGAGGTGAATCTCTGAAGACATCCAATTTCAGAACTTTTAATTCTATGGCCACTTCCATCCCCAAAATGCACGCCTCGTATTCAGCAGTATTGTTAGTGGAGTTATAATTGAGCTTGACTGCCAGTGGGGTGTGGTCCCCGTTTAGTGATATGATAATCATTCCTACTCCGTAGCCTTTCATGTTAGATGCCCTATCAAAGTAGAACTTCCACTGCTCTTCTTTGATTTCCATGATATTCTTGTTTGGGAATGGAAAATCTCCATTCTCTTCAGAATCAACAGCGTGTTCCACAAGATGCTCAGCTATAGTTCTCCCTTTTACCGATTTGCTTGTTACATATTTGATATCGAATTCAGAAAGTAGAAGTAGCCAACGGGATATACAACCTGTCAGGGTAAGTTTTTCGAGGAGGTATTTTAGAGGATCCATGCGGGATATGAGCACAATTGGAAAGGCTAGCATATAGTGCCTTAATCGGCGAGTGCACCAGACTAAGGCCCAATACGTTTTTTCGAGGGTAGAGTAATTGAGCTAATACCCAGTCATCCTCTTGCTAAGGTAGTATATGGCTTTTTAGAGTGGCTCTCTTCTCCTTCTTGGTCTAGCATGCAACCCATGGCATTTTTGGAGACAGATAGGAAAAGGAATAAGGGCTTGTGAGGAGTGGGTGGTGAAAGAACGGGCAGATTTTGAAAGTAGGCTTTCATTTTGTCGAATGCTGCTTGACATTGGTCATCCAACTGGAACGTCTCTCCTTTCCTCATCAATCGGAACAAAGGATCACATGTGGTCGTGAACTTCGAGATAAAGCGGCTAATGAATTGAATCCTCCCGAGGAATCCTCTCACTTCTTTTTCATTCTGTGGTAGTACCATTTCTAGAATTACCCTGATTTTAGAGGGGTCGACCTCTATCCCCCTCTATGTGATGAGAAAACCTAAGAGCTTCCCAGAAGTCACACCAAAAGTGCATTTCTTCGAATTCAGCCTCATCTTGTACTTGCGCAATCTTTCGAAAAACTTCTCCAATGCCACCAAGTGTCCCTCTCTATCCTTGGATTTCACGATCATGTCATCTACGTATACCCCTACTTCCTTGTGAATCATGTCATGCAATAGAGTGGTGGCAGTCTTTTGGTAGGTTGCTACAGCATTCTTGAGTCCGAAAGGCATTACTCTATATTAGTAGGTCCCCCATGGCGTGGTGAATGTCGTCTTCTCTCAATCTTCCAATGCCATTAGAATCTGATTGTACCCTGAGAAACCATCCATTAATGACAGTAGCTCATGTCCTGCAGTGTTATCTACCAAACCATCAATGTGGGGAAGCGGGAAGTCATCCTTTGGACTGGCTTTGTTTAGATCACGGAAGTTGACGCACACGCGAACTTTTCCATCCTTCTTGGGGACCGGCACTATGTTGGCAACCCATTCTGGATACTCTGTAACAATGATTGCCCCTGCCTTGATTTGTTTTTCTACTTCTTCTTTAACCTTCAGTGCCCATTCCGGTCTCAATCGCCTTAGTTTTTTCTTGACATGTTTAGCATTGGGGAGGAGAGGAATATGATGTTGGACAATGTCGGGATCGACCCCAAGCATTGTAGACACCCTATTTTTGCCCAACCCAATCATTTCCAAATAAAGTGCTTATTAAACACGAATGGAAAAATATTACAAATCAAAGCTATGGGGTGAAAAGGTCAACAATTTCGCAGGCACCCTACCGCACATGGTTATCCCTCCACAAACTGAATGGAGACATCTCAATGGAAAGGAAAAGGCAAAAAAAAAAGTAGCAAGCAAAATAACAACCAAAAAAAAAAAAAAAGGAAGTGATCTCTCCCTTTTTCTAAGTGGAGAGTGATTTCAACCCAAAAAAAAGAGAGAGAGAGAGAGAGAGAGAGAGAGAGAGAGAGAGAGAGGAGAAGACCTTTTGTTCGCCGATATAATTGGCCATTACAGATTCATTTAGAGGAGGGAGCAGCCCCACTCCCTCATCTCTTCCTCATCTCTCTTCTCCAACCTCAATCACCATTGAAGCACCAAACAGTCCATGTTGCTAAAGTCCACTGCTGTGATAATGATCAAAATATCACCACGAATTCATTTTTGATTCAAATCAAATGAAACCAATTGGAGAGTGTTCTTAATTCAATAATGTTGGTCTGTGATTTTTCTTGAAATTTTAAAAAATCATATGACCCATTTGCAAAACACAAACACAGAAGGCATATACTCTGCTAGAAACATCACAGCAATGACACCAGATCACGTTCACTGTTTGGACTACTTCAAGATTTTTTCTTCACTCCATCTTTTTTGTCCATTAACTTTAGCCACCTACCCCTGTGAATGTTTTTGATTTTTTTCGGATCAGTTTAATTTTTGTAAAAAAAAATGTACAATTTCAGTCGACAGTGCAGTCCCTTTTTCTGAGTAAGGGTGCTTCTAAACTCAATTTCTCCTAATCTACAAAATAAATTGCAAAATGGTTTTCTCTCATCTCTTCCTCATCTCTCTTCTCCAACCTCAATCATCATTGAACCACCAAACAGTCCATGTTGCTAAAATCCACTGCTGTGTTAATGATCAAATATCACCACGAATTGATTTTTGATTCAAATCAAATGAAACCAATTGCAGAGTGTCACCAGAATACAAAAAATAAAAATACAAAAAAAAAATTCTCTTTTCTTTTCTTTCTTTTGGTCACCAACCCTTACTTCCAGTACATTTTTCAGTCATTTGAGCACAGATTCTTATTTCTGGCATGGGAATAAATGCACAAGAAGAAAAATAAAATAAAATAAAATAAAATAAAAAAAGAAAAGTACAAAAAAAAAATACATCATTCTCCATGCACTTGCATAGTCTCATTTCAATCTCAATCATTTTCCAAAGGTTAAAATCTAGGACTATACCACGTGGGTTAAAGTTCCTAACTACACCAAACTCTTTCTCAAATCACTATATCACACGTGCACGGTAAAACAGGACCACTTTTCTTTTTCTTGAAAAATTCATACATATACTCTCACACACACAAGTCAGAACTATGGTTGGCCTGATTCCCGTCTTGGGATACGTAAGCAACTCTCAAAGAGTGCGGCCATACCCATCACCATTTTATGTTCTCTTCACTTTCTAAAAAAAGATTTTTTTTTTCTTTTTCAAAAGAAATGCCCCATTTTAATTAAAATCACTAAAATTGACAACCGTGTTTGCACAGATGTTCGAGGGTGCCTAATACCTTCCCTCGACATAATCGAGTCCCCAAACCCATCTCAAAGAACTCTAGTTTTTGCATGGCTATTAAGAGTCATACTTTTAAAGGGCCCACTTTTTTCAACAAAAAAAAAATTAATAGTCAAAGATGAATTACTTTAATTATCTTTGCAGGGGTCCTAACACCCCAAATGTTAGGTGGCGACTCTAAACTTTTTCAAACAGGCCCTACCATACTCTTTTCACCTTCTCAATAAAAATCAAGTCACAATTCACCCACTCTCAGAAAGCCAGGCCCACACCGACAGCCTGGCGCCCAAAAAAGGTGGGCGCGACAAGCATATCCTCGTAAGATCACGCAAAAACATCTTTGAATTCTTTTAGCAAGAGAGTCAATTGTTCTTTTTCTTCTTTATTAAGTGTTGAACCAATTTGCACAATTTGTGGATTATCTTTTTCACCTAGGTTAATCGATAAAGTATCTTTGATTATTTTACAAGCAGGTGGTTTTTCAATTAGTTGCTTAAGTTCTATTGGGAAATCCTCGGAGGGATATGTTCATTCACAAGTATTAGACACAGAGGAATAAGAAGAACTGTCTTTCATTTCATTCATAATAGGTGGAGTGAATACATCAGATAGTGGTGGGCTCACAGCAACCGACTTTGGTACAGACTCAATAATTGGAAGTACAGACTCTGGGGGAATAGGGGATAGGGAGACACAGATAGATGACTCTATAGCCTGGTTACTTAGACCCTCCTCAGTCAGCGTGATCTGATCATCTTGGCTTTTGGTCCTCTTTCCTTCCTTCTCTTCAGCAGATTCTTCCCATATTTCCTTGATAGCTTCAATGTCCAGGTACTTCAACCAGTCTTCCTCTGGGGCTTTCCTAATTTCTTCCAAATAGAACGGATCTTGATAGGGAGGCCTTTCACAGTCAGTAAAGATTTCAAGTCTGGGGTGCCTTTTTCCAGTACTCTGATGAATCCAAGGTTCAGGGAACCCAAAATAGGGGAAGTCATCCCCTTCCTTGATGAACTGCCCATTCAAGATCTTGCAGTACGGTGGGAGACTCATAACCCTCTTCTTCTAAGGCTTTTGTAGCTCAAGATCTTCCTCAGTGGGCTTGTACCCTAATCTAAAAGTTCCTTTTTGTCCTTTGATTTGAGGGAACTTGTAGATCCCTTGTTGACGTCGGCCTAATCCTATTCTAGTGAAGTAGTTCATTTTGCAGATTATATTGACGACCGCATAGTGGATCTCAGGGAACCTATCTTCATCCTCGATCATGTGAACCTCTTCCATGAAGAATCCTCCGATTTCTCCTTCTTCTAGTTTAGGTGTTTGGATTTCAAAGACGGGAGCGTAGCTTGGGAAGGCTTCATTTCCCCAACTGTTGCCGAAGATGATTTTTACCTCTTTCTCGTCAATGAACTTGATCATTTGGTGCACAGTGGATGATACCGCTTTGTTGACATACAGCCAGGGACTCTTAATCAATAAATTGAATGAGGCAGGTACATCCATGACTTAGAAGAGTTGAGTACAAACCAAAGACCCTACTCAGATTTAGAGAGAAATAGTCCCTATCACAGTTCTCTTGGTGTTATCATAGGCCCTCATAGATTGCACAGATGGAGTGATGTCTAGGATGTTGACCCCCAAGGCAGTGGTGGTTCTTAGAGCATAAACATTCAAGGCGGAGCCCGTATCGACTAGACAGAATGGCACTTGCTGCCCTTTGCACCCAATAATGATGTACAAAGCTTTGTTATGTACATGTCCTTCCGATAGCAAATCCTTATCAAAAAAGGTAATAACTGGGTTAGGGGTGAGTGTGCCCAAGAAAGCCACCATATCTTCCGATGTGACATCAATAGGGACCTCAATTCCAGTCAAGGTGTTTAACATGGCATATCTATGCTTGTAGGATGTCACCATGATGTCCCACATTGAGAGGTGTGCTTGAGTTTTCTTTAATTGCTTTATCAACTCATTGTCCTCTTCGATGTCCTCATCCATTTTTCTCTTTCCCTTGTCTTTGACTGGTCCTTTCTCTATGGTGATAGGCTGTGGAGGCTGATAATGACGGGCCAACCTAGTCAGATGATCAATCTTGGCAGGAGTAGGTCCTTCTATAGTCCCATCTTCTTTAAACCAATTGCAATCTGTTCCCACAAATGGTTTCTCCGGCTCATTCTAGATAGAGGCATCACTTTCTTTATTGGGATCATTCCATTTGAGGTCTACCGCCCCTAGGTCATGTTCCTCCAGAAAGAACAAATCTTGTTCATCATCTAGATGTTGCTGCCATTCATCATCCTCCTCTTTGATCAGGTGAATTCCCTTAAACTCCAAGATGTCAATGAGGCATAAGGGGGTGATATAGGCAATGGGGTTGAAGGATACAGGGTCGGATTTTATGAGACTGATATTTTGGTGATTTGGCAGGGGGTTTTGGGTAACATGGGGTTGTTTTGGTGGTGGCTCAATGATATTCTGGTCAATAAGGTCTTGGATGTCATGGCGGGGTCGCATGCAATCATTGGTATTGTGGCCAGGGGCTTGGTGGTAGGTGCAATGTTTGGACATGTCGTAGCTTAGTGGTGGCAGGGTATTTCAAGGTTGGAACAATTGGAGGTGGCCCTTTTGGAGGAGACGATCTAAGGCTGAGGACAGAGAGATCTCTAGCTTGGCAAAATTGCGAGAAGGCTTTTACTGGAAAGGGCGATTAGGTGAGTTTGCTTCGTTAGAGTGTTGGTACGGCCTAGGAGGGTACGCCATGGGTTGACTGCTAAGGGAATTGACATCCGGAGTATTGCAGGAGTAATTGGGCCTTTTCAACTGACTTGGAGGCTCTTCCTTCTTAATCTTACGGTATACAGTGCGTGGTGTTGCGGAGTATAGTGCGTGGTGTTATAACTTTACGGTATACAGTCTTGGGAACATATTTCTCAAGGGAGAAACATTTCATCAACCATCCTATCTTCTTACGGGCACTATGCCTGATGGTGATACCAATACAGGCTGGACTTCAGCAAGTGACCATCCTATACATAGTGGTCCTATGCTCTCCACCTTTAGCGTCATGTTTTCTTTGGTACTCCATACTACCTGCTTGAAATGAAATTGTTTTAGCATCGGTCGCTATCCCTAGAGTATCTTAAGGTTCTTTAACTTAAGGGTGACGGACAGTTAGCAAGTATAACTAAACTTAATGCTCTGATACCAAAAATCCTGGCATGCCCCAGATTAGCGAAAATTAGAGGGAAATAAAATTTTCCTTTCTGGATCCGTGATCCATGACTAGTTACATGAGACTAACCTGTCCTTGCAAGTATTCTAACATGGTGATAACATAAGAAAGAATTATAAACGTCTAATGGTATTCATGGGAAAAATTTAAGTGTTTGCTACTAGGCTATTACAATGCTTCCAAATGCAAATCACAAAAATATAAGTGTGAGCAATCGACACTACCTAAGTTATTAGAACAAACAAAAGATAGTGCTAAAGCGTAAAGGAAACCCTAATATGACAATAGACTAGATTATTCTTTCCAGCTGGCATATCATGCCTTTCATCAGCGTACTCTTCTGAATAGACTTCTGCAGGGTAACCTTTTGAATACTCCCCTTCTTAAGGATCGGGATACTCTTCTTGGTTTTTAAGGAACCAAGAAACCTAATTTGACTCACCCAAACGGATAAAGGGCACCGGCCTTTCATAAGCGCAGAACTTGGCTCGGGGTTTTGGTACGAAAGAGGAAGGAGCCTTTGTCATGACTAAAACACCCTCAACTCGCCCCCGTCTTTCGATGGCCTCAATTAGCATCCAAATAATCATCTTATACTATGTTTGGTTCGAAAATTAATACTATGATAGTATATTACATCTCATAAGAATTTTAAAATGGAAAATCAAAAGATAAGATATCATTCATAAGATCTAGCCACATATCACACAATGCAAAGGTAAAGGATCACACAAACAAACCTAGGAAAAATTTTCTAATCACATATCAAGTAATCAAGTTTTCCTAATCTAAAGGGGACATGAATTGTTTTTTAAACAAATAATCAAAGAAAACGAAAATACTTAGCAAGCTAGTATGATGCATGTTAATCTTTGAGACAAGGAGATCACTTAATTCCCGAGACGTATGAGAAGGAAGATTAGATCGAGGGGGGAGCATGAACGTGTGATCAAGTTCATTCCTTATAATCTCCTTAGATTAGTAATCACAAAAACTCTAAATCTTGCATGGATGGAATGCTTGGTCTTAGAATGTGCAAAGGTTGTAGTGTATTTGTGTACATGGACTTTCTAAAGTGACTAAGAAGTCTAAGACATGAATAAATGTATGGAGTAAATCATCATGGGATATGCACAAATATAGTATGGACCACTTCCTAAGGTATAAACTAATTTGAAGTACATATAAGCATCAAGTCAAAGGATGGGAGTAAAAGTATACTTGCTATGAATAGTGGACAGAACAGTGAGTTGATCTTATAAAATTGGAAAAGTGAGGTTAGACATGTTTTTAATGCATGACTTTTTTGTAGAGATCATACTTATTGTGTCTAGAACACATATCAAAAAGCTAAACTTCAATAACTATCACAGATTGAGAGAAATCATATAAACAATAGAGGTCACTCAGAAACAGAATCAGTACTGTCGACTGAAATGTCAAAATATCTTAGAAAATGAAAACAAAACATCTAGAGACCCATATTATACAAAAAGTCTCCTGAGACACTAAAGTTCAAGGAAAAAATGAGTTGGGACCACTCCTTTTGGAAATGTTTTCTGGAAAACAAGTTGAAAGTTAACCTAGCTTCTGTGACAGCAAAAGCAGAATATTTGAAAGGAATGTTTGGGTCCAAATGGACCCCTTTCAAGTGTTTCCAAATCAAACCAAAAATCATGGGTGTTCTCCAACAAGTTAGGAAGACTTTCCAAGTGGTCTTGTATTCATATATTGAGTATTGAACTCAGAATAATTCTTTGAAGTTAAGTAACTCATTGTTTTGAAGATTTTTTAGAGGAAAAAAAAAAACAAAGTTTATACCTAGTAATCCAAATATTGGGGGTTTTAGAAGGGCTTTGGAATAGGGGTTTTGAAAGTATATTTTCAACACTCAAAGAGGATTAAAACCACTTGTAATATCAACCTCTAATCATTTAGAAAATCTCCAAGATTATTGGAAAGGCTTGTTTTATTTTGGAAATAACCTCAAGAATACATAGGAATGCATTGGGGTTATAATCATCATCTATCAAACATGTTTTTGAGGACAAGAGCTACTATCCATTAGGATTCACTCACCACAAACTTCATGTCATCGTCTAGATGATGATGAACTAGTAAGTAAGTAAGTAAGATCAAATGAAATGGGGTAAGAGGAGATGAAGAAATATATGAATAAGCAAGTAGATAGTAATCAATAGATGATATTCATGATGATTTTGGAATTGTAGCTTGATGTTTCACTCATATGTGGTGACTTTGGACATGGAAGAAGCTTCATATCTCATAAATGCTCACAAAAATGGTGGGTGGATGTATTGAATGTGAAGTAAATGGAAGTAATGAAGTAAAAAACAAAGTTTGGAACACACTTTCTTGTTGAAAATCAAATAATGAAGCTTTTTTTCTCTCTATTCTAACCTTATCTCTACAACTTTTCTCTCCAAAACTTTTTTAAGCTTTCATTTTGCCACCCCCTAAATGAGAAGTCAATGGGGGGTTTATATAGGCCAATTTGGGGTGGTTTTGGGATTTAAAGAGTGCTCCTATTGGCTCCAAATGTCTGTGGACAAGGAACTACGTCGTTTTGGTTTCTAATTAATCAAAATGGACCCCCAAAATAATTTAGAAAAATGGATTGTTATGGGGGAGAGTGTCGCGGCAGCAGTGGGCCAGTGCCACGGCAGCACTGCTCTTCCTTCGCCCAGATAATGCTGTTTAGGTCCCCAGAGGTTCCGGTATTCTCAAAAGGCCCTATTTCGTTCAAAATTCAAAGAAAATGCATACGAACTCCACACTGAGGTTGTGATATACTATTGGAAAGGTAATGGAGTCTACTTTACATAAAATAAATAGTTCAGAGATAAATCACTTTGAAAAGTTTTGCAGTATTTGCGAGAAAAGCCGATTTGATCGCCTTTTTCACCTTCAAAAATTCATAATAAATTCATTTTGAATTCAGAAATTATGTGCGATATACCATTGGAAAGCTATTGACTGCTAGTATCCATGAAAAGTTTTTGAAAAATGACACGGTGCTTCGGTTTCAAAGTCAACTTTTATGTCAAATCGGTAAATCCGGGATTTCCAAGAAGTTCTGGGAACCTCTGCGAGCTCCCAGGAGCTAACGTTTTCGTTTGATTTTCTTTTTAAGCTCATTTTAATACTTTTCTCATGATCTGAAATGATCTCAAAACTTTTGGGTGTATTCGGATGATTTCGGTCAAATCTTGGTCAAACCTAGTCAAACCTTGGTCAAACTAGTCAACGGGGACTTTTCGGGAACTTTCGAGACTTTCGGGGGTCTCTGGGAGCTGATGATTTCATCTAATTTTACTTTAAAACTCATTTTACCACTTTTCTTATGACGTAGTATGTTTCCAAAGCTTTCGGTCTAAATCTGAGAGTTTTTGGGCTTTCAGGGGTATTGTGGTCATTTTGAGCATTTTGAGAGAGAGAACTAACTTTCAAGAGTCTTTTTTTTAGTCTTTTTCGATCATTGTGAACCACCAAACTATGGATCTCCTAAATCAGATAGCCAAGAAAATGGGGTGTCTACAGGCGCCAAGGTTGGCTCGGGTACCCACACCACCTTGAAGAAGAGTATCCCGATCCTCAAGAAAGGGACTATCAGGAAGGTTACTCTGAGGACGACAATTCAGAAGAGTACGCTGATGAAAGGCATGGATATGCTAGCTAAAAAGAAGAATCTAGTCTATTGTCATATTAGGGTATCCTATACGCTTTAGCACTATCTTTTGTCTGTTGTAATAACATAAGTAGCATCTGAAATTGTCAAAATCAAGATATAAAGCATGCTTTACTTTTCAAGGATTTGCAGTGTGAAAGGTCGAACCCACAGGGATTGATTATTTTTATCCTTTAATTAAGAAAACCTAAATCTAGTAAGTTATTGAAAATATTAGTTTAACTGATTGTTGATTTGCTTTCTACTATTACTTAAAATATGAATTTAAACTATGGAATTATGGAAGTACTATTCTAAAATTAAACTAAGTAAACTAATGAAAAATTTGAGATTGTTTTAATATATGGATGAGATCTAGGATTGCAAATCTACCACTAACTATGCATTAGGGGTCTAGAGTTTTTACTCGAAGTTTTACGATTGGATAGTTACGATTTATTGTAGCTACAAGCCCAATAGTATCAACAAGAGGATATCGCTAGTTTAACCTAAGCATGACTCATCTTCAGTTCACTTGAATTATCTACCTATAACTAGGGTGTAGCATAACTCATCTTTCCTAAGCATGAATCATAAAAGATGCAAACATCGCAATCACATAAGCACTATTGTATGTAAATATTCCTATCAATCACAGAAATAAAGAAATATTGAGTTCAATAAGCATAATGAAAAATCTAAGACAAGAATAGATCCAAAATACTCTTGATTATTATCATTAAAAACCGATTATATATAATAATCCTCAAACATACAACTACTATCCAATACATAAAATCCTAAAGTAAGAAAGCGTAGAATTCCCCCTTTACATAGCTAGGGTTTCATTGAAACCCTAGGATGGGTGTTTAGTTGCACATAGTTGATGAAAACATGAAGATGGAGATGATGGTTGCCATTAGAGACCTAGAAGCTAGATCTTCTCTTCCTCTTGCCTTCAAAATTGATGATTGCAAGGATGCGTATCCTTCTAATAGCTTTTGATTCACCTGTAAAGGGTTTAGGAAGGCTTTTGTAAACCTAATCTAACTAAAATTGCTTTGTTTTCCTCTCTGAACGTAATTAGGCAATTTCGTTCGGTGGGGTCTTCAGTACATTGAAATATGCAACTTTGATTTTTACATAGGTCGCGCGAGCGCGTTTTTGGGAGGTCGCGCGAGCAGGCCATGCGAGCAAGGTGCGGATATGTCGCACGAGCGGGGGCGCTCGTGCGAGGTGGCTTTTTCTGGTTCTTTCTTTTTTGTTTTTTCTCCTTATTTAGCCTGGAACTCTTGATTTCTTCTAAATCTTGACAGAAAATGAAAAACAAGGTAAAAGTACACAAAAATGGGTTAAAAAGTTCTAACAAATGTGAATTAAAGCGTGTAATTAGAATTTGTTCTCTCCTGATCACACCACCAAACCTACATTTTGTTAGTCCTCCAGCAAAAAGAATAGAAAAATAAAACTACTAATAAAAATAAAATTTCTACTCCATTTTCGCATGGATTGTGATTGCACTTAGCATGTGCAACAAGCCTTTTAAACCTTTAGGTGTCCTTAGTCGGACGAGTGAAGTCTCGTAAGGGTTCTCGTCAACAAGTCACCCATAACCATCTTTATTAACTTTTTTTAAAAGAAAAACTTTATTTAAAACTTCAATATTTCAGCATTGACATTTGTCCTTGATAAAACCAAATTTAAAGTAAAAGATTTAAATTATCGAGAGTAACATAATCGTACGTCCACCCAAATCATGACAATATTCTGAAAACATATATCGAAAGATTTAATAGAATATATTGAGACCCGCATGTGTGTGAATGGTAATCAAGTGGATACATGATGATTATGAATTTGGAATATAACTCAGATAACTTCTAGCGATGCTTTGACTACAAATCTCACATTGTTAATCACACTCTAAAATAAAATCTCTCGAAAACCTGTGTAATCACTCGAATATATATGCGAAGAAGATAAGTATTCGTAAAGCAAAAGATCTCGCATATGACTCAAAACAACGTATGACACGATAGGAAAATAGTCTCACGAATAGATATCGATCATCAAGTAACTAGCATTACTACCATGCTTTTATTCCCTTTCGTATCGGTTACATATTCAAATCACATTTTTCTAGGATCAAATAGGACTTTACAAAGGTCGTAATGTCGGTCAAGGGTTATGGCTAAGAAAGGAAGGGTAAAAGGAATTCAAAAGTCCGTAAGTAGATGAGAACGATCGTACATGTAACACAAGGGCTTTACTACAATGACTATTTACTTCTTCTACTAATACTCATCATCTTTCTTCAATCTCTTTTTATTTCTTCTTTTTTTTTACGACATCCATGTTTTTCTTTGTATAACCCTTTTTTCCTCTTTTTTTAACTTCTTTTTTTTATACTACTCAATACCCTACTTTCTATTAGTCGTTTATTAGCCCATTTTCTTTATGAAAAACTATTCTTCAGCTACTCTTGGACATAGGTTAGGTAATTCGTATATCGGCGAACTCCGTATCGGAGTGGGTAGGATAATAGGTGAACAAAGAAAAAGGCTAATCCAACGGTTTCAAAGGGCGAACAAAGGATATCAAAATACTATTTTATTGGGTAGGTCAAGGCCAAAAAGGGTTTATATAGACAGATGGCCTAATATCCTTTTCTAAAGTCACATGATTTTTCAATGTAACGATATCAAGGGAAATAGATTTATTTTTTAATAAACATGGTAATTACAATACTAACTCGACTTTCAACCAAATAAAGAAATATTGAGACTAATCACCAAAATAGTGCGCTTTGTCAAAGAAATTCGATAAAGTAATTTTAAAACCCTCAAACAAAGATGAAAGGCTCTAAAGCTCACCGGGTTTAGTCTCCACACTATTGCTATCTAGAAATCCAAGCTATATTCTAATTAACTACAAACGTGCATCCACATGACTACGTGTCATGCAAAAATAGATATGTAAGTATAAGATATTAAACAGTGATTCCAACGATATACAATTTCAAAACATACCTTCATAACTCTAGTAGACAATGGATCACATACTCTTTTAACGTCAAGTTTCAAAGAAATCTAGTTAAAACAAAAGATAATGCAACATTGAACAATATTAAGAACAACATAAAAAAATGTACTTTATTTCTTATTACTACTACTAGAATTAAGTTTCTTTTTCTTTTCTCTTTTTATTTTATTTTTTTAAACTAATGAAAGAAATAACGAGAAACAATTAAAACGAAATGAAACTAAAGAGTACTAAAACTACTAACAATTAAAACAAAACAAAACAAAACAAAACAAAATACTACTCCTAAAAACAAACAAAAATCCATATACTCCCCCAAACCTAGTCACTGCATGTCACTATGCAGGTGGGAACATGACAATGACATGGATATAAGCCACTGTGAAGATGACCAAAATGTCCACTCTGTGAAAAGCGTCTGGAGGGGGTGGCACGTCAACTCTGGTATACCAATCAATCAACTTCCACTCTAGATGCTCAACGGGATCGAATGGTGGCACTATTTTATCAGAGTCATCCTCCGCAAGAATCTGTGGAACTAAATCCACTACATCCTCGTCAGCGACACCTGGTCCCAAATCGACCTCATCATCCTCAGGATCGGCATAAGGTGCAAAGATCGAGGCTATGTCCTTATGAGACTAGTCAGGGTGACCCGAATGTTGTCGAACAACGTCCAGCACGTAATCAGGTAGGTCCCTATAGGGATAGGTAACCTCAGGTGAAGGGATAATGGTCGATATAGGTAAAACATAATGAATATCATCGAGACTCAAGAGAATCCCCTCATCATCATCGGTCGAATAATCGGCCGACTCTGATGAAGAAGAAGACACAGAGGACGTAGGTGGGGTGCCATAAGGGCCATCGATAACTGTCGTGTCATCGCAAAAGAGATCGTCCTCGTCTGAAGAATCAGAATAGACATGAATAAGAACACGAGAACGACGACGGCACCAACCAGGATGACCGACTGGACCGTAATGTTTGGCTACCCTAGGACTCGACAGAGTGTCATCAATGGATGAACCAGAGTCGATATGATGACTCGATGGACTCAACGACCTATCTGGTGAAGAAGGTGGGATAAATGGTGGTCCATGGTACGAGGATGAAAATAAGATCTGAGGATCGAGGTACGCTATATGGATATATGTAAACTATAAACCTGAAATCAAAAATAAATCACAGCTGAAGTCTTATTAATTTTAGATATTATAATAAGAAACAAAATTATTGTTATTGGATTACCGAGAATGTTTAATAGGAATGATTGAAATTATAACCTATGCAACTAATTTTAATTCCAAACCAATGATTAGACATTATTTCCCCCAAGCCTGAATATTATTGATTCCTGTATAGTGCAATGGGGCAAGATTGGCTTGCGATGAATTAATTCAATGAAGTTTCATAAGTGAATCATTCAAAACATTCAATAGAGTACGATGTAAGTAGAAGCATAACCAGTAAATAGTAATTTAACTGTGCGACTAATATAAGGTTCAGGAATATAGCAAACCACAAAAGAAAAGAAAAAGTGCAAAAATAAATAAATTAATACATGCCCAAAAATATAAAGGATGAAATAAAAGACAGGGAATGATTCAACCGGTCGCAGCCGAGTACATCAGTATCCTTCTAATAAAAAGAAAAAGAAAATGAAAAATGAAAAGCATAAAGATAAAATAATATACAGGCTAATGTATCAGGATGTCCAAAACCAAACCCATCAAAAACAATGAAAAAGATGTGAATGTCTATCACTCAACCAAACCACCACCAACCCTAGTTGTCATCTCCCTCGACCAGCACCAGCTCCAACCCTGTACTCCTCTGGCCAGTATCACCATCACCATCGCCATCACCATCACTCCCATCACCCCCTTCATCGTCCTCATCACCAGCCTCCTCCTCCTCCTCACCAGCCACCTCAACACCCTGGTGCGTAGGTCTTGGAAATGCAGACTGGTATTCAGCCTCCCCTTGAGCCAGGATGTCCTCCAGCTGATCTGGATGTGCTAGCTAGAAATAGGAATGCATGTAGGACTGTAGCCGGAGGGTCTCACCGTAGAAAGCACACACGTCGTCGTAGGTCCAAGGACATGGTGTATCCTCTGGTGGAGGTGGACGTGGACGATGTGCCTCCCGCTCTCGCCTCGCCTGAGCCTGGTCTTAGGTCCTCCTAACCTCCATGTCTAAATGATCCAGGCTCAACTTCCAATCTGTGGAAGCGAACTCTGGGATCTGTCAATCTACAGGCTCGTCAATAGGTATAAGAAAGGCCTTGGACCGAAGAATGGCTGTGATAGTTCGAGGGTAAGGCAAGAAAAGTTTGGACTCGGTGGCATGGTCAATGGTGTGACTGGCGATACGCATGCCCTCCATAATAACGAGGCCTGGGTGAAACCAGTCTCCACGATAGATAGTGTAGAGGGCATGGTGGATCTCCTTGGTCCTTTCTTGTTTATGACAAAGGGATAAAGTTTGCGTTTGAAGACATAGTCAACAAACCACATCTGGCGGGGCATGTGAGATCGACGAATAGTTTGCCCCAAACCAGAGCGGCCACTGCACATGTCTTGGGTGATATGAGTGAAAGGGTGTAGGTGAGAGAGGACAATTAATTTAGGTACTTGGTATGAATGGGAGGGGAACTGAAGGGCGTCGGCGATGTTGTCAGGGTCTATGGTGATGTCGTGGCCATCTAGGGTGGTACTCAAGTAAGCGTGTTGGCTCAGGGATTTTTTATGGTATCGTAAGTTTTGGTAGAACAGGCGAACTAGGCGTGGGTAACTTATTAGGTCTGGGTTATAAAAAAAGAGAGGTGAGGCTAGTTTTCGGGCAACTAAGGTGTTATAGCCTCACCTCACATCGTCTTTAGACGTGAAGAAATCAACGTCGATGGCGGTATCATAGTTTAAACCCCGGTTTGCGTACTTGGGTCCTAGTTTGTTAGGGTTAGGGTCTGGGTCTGGGTCAGGTGGGGGACCAGTCTATTTCTCTTTTTCTTTAGATTTCTTTTAGGGTGGCTGAGAACTAGACATCGATTTAACTGTTCTTTTGGTTATATTTAAGAGATGGTACAGGTGAAAAGAAAAAAAAATTGAAAATGTCGGCATTATTTATTGGATATGCCCAGAAAATGAAAAAGAAAAGAGGGAAGGGGTATGGTCACCTGCAAAGACAGAAATCCCAAAAAGGGCACAATCAATATAATTCAATAGTTTAAATAAGAATGGGGTCCATGGCGGAACACCCAGCAACTGTGAGAAGAGACAGCCCCTTCCCATTAATCGTCCCAAGATGGTCACACACATTCCAGCAAGTCACGGGGTACTTGCCGTGTGTTTAAGGAATAATAACAATAAATTCAATAGTAGATGAGTTGTCGTAATAACAATTGAGATGCCTATATGAGATTCATTAGTTAGTTTATGAAGTTTGCATGAGGCTCAATGCGGTTTTGTTGTTCTTTATTTCAAAATGTTAAGGATGTATTAAAGAATTTGAAAATTTAGCTTCATCTATATGTATGGTGAGTAAGCTACAGAAATTAGAATTGTAATGCGTGTAGGGACTGGAATCTGAAATTCTAAAGTTCACAACTATAAAGTATTGTTTATCCAAACTGTGTATAGAATTTCGAAGTTATGGTTGTATAGTCCTAGTGATTAAGGTTTGTGCAGTATGTCCTAAGTTTACTAATTTTGGTTTTAGTAATACGAAGTTAGAGTTTAAAGAGATTCATGAGTGAAGGTCTGTGATGAACATCTTTGCGTGTGTGGATTTGCATGTATATATATATACTTACCGCTCTCCATGTAAAGAACGAGAAAAAAAGAATTAATAGTTGAGTCCTACATATGTATATATATATATATTAACACAGATGTATGGAAAGATATGACGCCCCAAATTACAATAAAAAATTACAACTGTGTTAAGCAAAGTAGAAGTTAGGGTTCCCAATTTTTAGAACCCAGGGGTGTATATTTATGATTTAAACCATGGGTGCATAGGTGAAACATATTGTGGTTAATAAATCAAATTAGGGTTAGGGTTGGGGACACTCAAAATAACTCAATTGTGGCTTCAACACAAACATGAATCAACTTAAATCACAAACCCTAAACAATATGTCAGAGGTTAGGGTTCTAAGAAATTTTGTGTTTATGTCTACGATTGAGTGTGTGTGTGTATATGTATGTTCAGAGAAAAGACAGATACCAATGTGTGTGTGTGTGTGTGTGTGTGTGTGTGTGTGTATAAATCCATATCAGTATTTATGTATACCTTCAGAGGCACAAACTTATAAAGATAGACAAAATATACCAAAACCCCCAAATCTCAAATCCTGACTAGAACTAGGATACGGATGTATGTACAGATCAAAGGCTAGGGTTTCAAAAACCCCAAATCTCCAACCCTAAGGGTGAACATATATGAATATGTATATGAAAATATATATGAATATATATATATATATCTTGAAATTGAGGGTTTATGAATGTGCATGTGAATCTCAATATCTATATGTATCTCTCACTCACCGAAATATGTATCTATATATATACCAGTATATAGAGAGAGAAACCAGTGAGAACATTAAATTTTGGCCATAATCTGTGATGGCGACCGCGGCGTGTGGTGGTCACGGCGGCGGCTACTGGCAATGGCTGGCCGACAGTGGTCGACGGTGATGTGGTAGTGTGGTTATGTGGTGGGGAAGGGTGAGAGAGAGAGAGAGAGAGAGAGAGAGAGAGAGAGAGAGTGTGTGTGTGTGTGTGTGTGTGTGTTATCATGAGAGAGAGAGAGAGAGACGAAGAAGACAGATGAAGAGGATCTAAAAAATTTCAGGGCTCAGCCAGATTTATAGACGGATGGAAACCTCGCGTGAGCGGACCGCACAAGCGAAATTTGCGCGCGCGAGTCCCTCCGTGAGGAAAAGCTGAGGCCTTATTTTTTTTGTTTAGAAAAAATATTTCTAAGTTAGAAAGCGCGAGCGATCTCAGGCGTGAGCAGAAGCTGAGACACCTCTAATAAGATTTTAAAATTTTTCTTAAGGCACAAAATTGCGAGAGCGAGCTACGCGACCGAACCCCTCGCGCGCGCGATTCCTTGGTGCGAGTTAATACTGAGGGTTGTTATAAAACTTGTGAAAAATTTTGTCTAAGGGGCAATTTCGCACGTGCGGATCGCGCGAGCGACCCATCGCGCGAGCGAGCCGCTCACGCGATAGGTCAATTTTTCACCTTTTTCACTTGTTTTGATGTATTTCTTCTGTTAGGTCATCGAAAATTCAGGCATTGGCCCTAAAACTATTAAAAGTGTACAAAACTTGAAGAAAAACTCTATAAATACTTGGGTTGCCTCCCAAGAAGCGCTAAGTTTTATGTCATTAGCTCGACCGATGCACTTGCTTAATCGAAATAGATCGGATCTACCAGATCCATGGATTCAATTTCTCTTTCATCTGTCTCTTCTGATCGGTATAGCTTAAGCCATTGCCCGTTTACCTTGAAAGGTGTTCCTCCATTTGTATCTTGTATTTCGATTGCTCCATGCGAGAACACCTCCGTTGTTATGAACGGACCGTCCCATCAAGAACGTAGCTTACCAGGGAATAACCTCAATTTTGAATTAAATAACCATACGCGTTGTCCAACTTTGAAATTTTTTCTTATGATCATTTTATCATGGAAAGCTTTTGATCATTCTTTATAGATTCTAGCATTCTCGTAGGCCTCTTTCGTAGTTCCTCCAGTTCTTGTATTTGAAGTTTACGGTGGCACGCTACTGCTCTTATATCTTGTTTAAGTGATTTTATGGCCCAGTAGGATCTATGTTCAAGTTCCACTAGTAGGTGGCACACTTTTCCAAACACTAGTCGGTAAGCAGACATTCCAATAGGAGTTTTATAAGCTGTTCGATATGCCCAAAGGACGTCGGTCAGTCATTGCGACCAATCTTTGCTATCCGGACGTACCATTTTTTCTAGTATACTTTACTTCTCTATTTGAAACTTCAACTTGGCCATGGGTTTACGGATGGTACGTGATTCCTACCTTATGAGTGACGGAATATTTTTAGGCTAGGGCTTCAAAATGACGATTACAAAAATGTTTTCTCCCGTCGCTTATAATCGCTCGTGGTGTACCAAAACGACAGAATATATTATCTTTAATAAAAGAAACCACAACTTTATGGTCATTGATTCTCATCACCACTGCCTCCACCCACTTAAAAACATAGTCGATCGCGACTAGAATGTATTCAAGGCCACAAGACGAAGGAAACGGACCCATAAAGTCGATGCCCCATACATTAAATATTTTAATAATAAGTATCAGAGTAAGAGGCATCGCATCACGATGGGACATGTTACCTGTTTGTTGACAACGTGTACACTTTAGACAATATTCATATGCGTCTTGAAACAAGGTTGGCCAATATAACCCACTTTGGAGGACTTTAGCAGCCGTACGACGGCCACCAAAGTGTCCTCCACATTCTAAAGAGTGGAAAAAGTTTAGAATTGAATTGAACTCACTCTCCGGAACACAACGTCGTATAATCTGATCAGCACAATGCTTAAATAAAAGTGGGTCATCCCAATAATAATGTTTAATTTGGGAAAAGAAACGATCTTTATCTTGACTTGACCAAGTACGAGGGATATATCTTTCAGCTAGAAAATTAACGATGTCGCTGAACCACGAACGTTTCATAGTGGCTAGAGTAAATAATTGTTCATCCGGAAATGAATCTTGGAGAGGGGTAATATCGTTCTACTCGACAAAGATACGTGATAGGTGATCAGCGATAACATTTTCAAAACCCTTTTTATCTCCTATCTCGTAATCAAACTCCTGAAGGAGTAAGATCCAATGAATTAAACGAGGTTATGTTTATTTCTTATTCAACAAATGATGTAATGCGGCGTGATCAGTATAAATTATAACCTTCGACCCTAATAAATATGAACGGAGTTTGTCAAGAGCAAACACGACAGCGAGCAATTATTTTTCCATAGTCGTGTAATTCAATTGCGCATCATTTAGGGTTTTACTCGTATAATATATCACATGAGGCACTTTATTTACTTTCTGGCCTAAGACGGCTCCAAATAATCTAAAGCGTCGCATATTAATTCAAACGGAAGTGACCAATCAGGGGATTAGATTATCGGAGGCATGGAAAGTAGGGATCTTAACGTTTCAAATGCCTTCAGACATTCATTATCAAAGACAAAAAAGACGTCCTTGGCGAGCAGATTCCACAAGGGTCTTGAAATTTTACTAAACTCTTTGATAAACCTTCGGTTAAAATTAGCATGACCGAGAAATGAACGGATTTAACGGATGGAAGACGGTGGTGGAAGTTTTTCTATTAATTCAATTTTTGCCTTGTCAACCTTTATACCTCATTTCGAAATAACATGACCCAAGACTATTCCTTCTTGAACCATAAAGTGGCTCTTCTCCCAACTCAAAACCAAATTCGCTTCCTCACAATGGGCAAGGACTTTCGTAAGGTTTTGAAGACACTCTTCAAACATAGGACCAAAAGCAAAAGTGGCAGCAAGGTTTCGAAGACACTCTTCTAAAAATTCTCAACCATGTCCAAAAAAATTGCCATCATACACCGTTGAAAGGTGGCCGGTGCTTGCACAAACCAAACGGCATCCGACGATAAGCAAAAGTTCTAAACGAACATGTAAACGTTGTTTTCTCTTAATAATCAGGATAGATAGGTACCTGGTTATAACCAGGATACCCATCTAGAAAATAATAAAAGCTTTGACCAGATAGACGTTCTAATATTTGATCGATGAATGGGAGAGGAAAATGATCCTTACGAGTCATTGTATTAAGTTTACGATAGTCTATGGATACCCGCCAACCGGTAGTTTGGCGGGTGGGTATGAGAACTCCTTTTTCATTTGGCACGACTGTGATGCCCCGATTTCTTTGGGACAACCTGCGTGGGGCTAAACCAATTACTATTAGAGATCGAATAAATTATACCAGCATCTAAGAGTTTAATGACCTCTTTCATGACCACTTCTTTCATATAAGGATTAAGACATCGTTGCATTTCTCTCGATGATTTAGCATTTTCTTCTAAGTTAATTTGATGCATGCAAATAGGCAGGTCAATTCCTTTTACATCAGCTACCATCCATCCTATCACTTTCTTATGATTCCCTAATACCTTTAAGAGTTGCACTTCTTGACTTATAGTTAAATTTGAAGCAATTATAACCGGGAGTGTCGTATTAGGTCCTAAAAATGCATATTTCAACGAGTTCGGTAACGGTTTAAGTTCAAGTGTCGGGGGACACTCGATGGATGGTAATACAGGGTCATGCGCGAGAGGTGGTAGGGCCTCTATCTTGGGCATCCATAGAAGGACACTAGTCGTGTTTACTGATTCTAATAAATTATTTAATTCTTCAATATTCGTATCAATGTTGAAATCATTAAAATTAGAATGAGATAAAGATGCTTCCAAGGCTTCTTTAGTTAATATAAAAGGTGCCGCCTCTTCGACTAATTCATCAATTAAATCAATTGCATAACAATCTGCCTCCTCGTCATCTGTATAAGGTTGATTTGATGCATTAAAGATGTTATGATGAACGGTCATGTTTCCAAATGTTATATCCATGACTCCAGTCCAACAGTTGATAATTGAATTAGCTGTAGCTAGGAAAGGACATCCTATAATAATTGGGACCTGTTTACTCGTATTAAGGACTGGTTCAGTGTCTAGCGCAATGAAATTGACAGGGTAGTAGCATCTATCCACCTTTACCAACATATCCTCTATGGGGACATGGTACTTTAATTGAACGATCCGCTAGCTATAAGGTAGCAGTGATCGATTTTAATTCTCCTAAGCCCAAGTGTTCATTCGTATACCGAATAAGGTAATAGATTCACACTCGTTCCAAGGTCAAGAAGGGCCCGGTGGATATACTTGTCACCTATGAGACACGCAATTGTAGGTGTAACCGGGACCTTGTACTTGAGTGTGTTGTGTTGAAACATAGAGCTAACTTTTTTCGTTACAAGGACTTTTTTAGATAAATGATTTCTAGATTTCCTCTTTTGAGTACATAAGTCTTTTAGAAATTTCGCATATGGAGGTATTTGCTTAATGGCATCGAGCAGTGGAATATTTATTTTTACCACTTTAAATGTCTCTAGAATATCCTGTGGTCGTGTTCCCTTCTTTGAAAAGTGAGATGGGACGTCTGTACTTGGGGGAAACGGCATCTTAGGTACATAATTTGACAGGTTTGTTGCTTTAGATGCATTAGGTACTGAAGGAGTCGGGCCCTTCATAACTGTATTATCCTTCTCATCGTTTTCTTTACTGATTTCTCTTTCCTTATCTTTTTAAGGCTCGGGAGGAGGTATGACCTCTTCCGAACACTCAGTTGATCTAGTCGACACTGCATTTACTTGGTCACTTGTTGTTCCTACCTCTTACTGCCCTTTAGGGTTTTGAACCGGTTGACTCGGTAACTTCCCTTTGTTGCGACGATTCAATGTATTAGCTAGTTGTCCCATTTACGATTTTAGCTTAGCGATAGATTGCGTGTGGGAGTCAACGAGTTAAGACTGTAATTATGATTGGGCCTCTAAGTTCTTCAGTGCCAACACACTCTCTTCAAAAGTTTTATCCTTAGGAGGATTAGCATGAAAGGGGAGGTTGTTGGTATTGATTAGGTTGAGGCCTGTATGCATTTGGAAAGTTCATTGTCTCAGGTTTTGAATGCGATCCTTCACTATAGATTTCCATGAGAGGCTTGGGTGAGGTCTCCATGTCGTGTCCGGTTCATAACCAACGGGGTTATAACTAGGTCTTTGGAACTATTGAACAACATTAGTATGTTGTTCCACATATTCCGGAAACTATGAAGCAGACGGACATGCCAGTGTAGAATGAGACGGATTAGAGCATAACTGACATATTTCGGTAGGAGTGGGTGGGCCTGCATGTGGCCCATCATCATGAGTTGGTCCGTTGAATTTCAAATGAATGGCCTAACTCAACTTTAGCCTCACTTTTTGGTTGTGGTGGAAGATAGCCCTCGGGGCATACAGACACAACTTGGTACATTGAGTTTTCACCTAAGGTTTCGAATATCTTCCATGCTTCGTTGGCACTTTTGTGGAGGAACGTCCCGGCACAAATAGCATCAATTGTGTTGCAAACGACAAGAACGAGTCCCTCGTAGAAGACCTGTACTAATTTCCATTTAGGAATCTGATGTTGAGGGCAGGAACGTAGAAGCTCCTTAAATTGTTCCCATGTATCATAAAGGGTTTCACCATCTTGCATCATGAAATTTGTTATAGATTTTCTAATTTGATTTGTATGAGTGATGGGAAAAAACTTTTGTAGGAAAGTCGTATGCAAACCATCCTATGTTCTAATTGAGTTTGGTTCTAAAGACTGGAGCCAATACTTCACTTTATCTTTAAGGAAAAAGGGGAAAGTCGAAATTTCAGCTCATCATCTGTCAAATTTTGAATTTTTAAAGTAGCACAGATACCCTGAAATTCACCTAAATGATTATAGGGGTCTTCCTTAGCGTGAAAAGATGGCAGAAGTGCAATAGTCAAGGACTTGATCTCAAAGTGAGCTGCAGTCACCTCTGGTAGTTCTATACACGATGGAGGCATATAAGCAGTGGGGGTAAAATAATCTTTTAACGGTGGAGACGGAGGTATGTTAGGATTGCCTCCATTATTTGAATTATTTCCGTTATTCCCGTTATTCTCGTTATTTCCAAAATCAGCCATTGGAATAGGTTCGATTTTAATAGTTCTAGTTTTCTTAGACATTTAATAGTACTTCGAATTTCATACTCAAACAATGATGACAGTTCTGGTGTGGATTCATCGTCTAGCATCAACCGAGCTTTAGAAGCTTGTGTTGACGACCTAAGGATTCCGAAGGTACGTTTAAGTTTAAGATTAAGCAGATTTAACTTAGGTTTACTCGAACGAGTACCAAACATAAACTAAAGAACTGACACTATAATAAGGACTAACTCAATAAAATAAGAAAATAAACTACGCAATTGACCAAGCACACAATTCTACTATGATGCATGTAGTTATCCTGTTATGCAGTGATTCACGTCAAAGCCCAGCACCTCGGATTCCCTAGCTAATGTAGTGCTTACTCCACACCTATCCTAATGCAAGTAATTGTGTCTCAGCGCCATGACTTATAGTGGTTTGATGCAAAATTTAAAACAACGAGTTTACTTGATATTTTTATTTTATTGCAAAATTTTATTTCAGGTTCGCGTAAGCTCCGTTGACGTGCACTGCTACTCCACTCGAACTTGCTAGAATTTGACGACTTGTATTCCGCAAAAACAAGGATAATTTTAGCGACTTGAAAATTAAACTAGAAATAAAGAAAATAAAATCTAAACTAATATTTACTATCTAAATTAAGATTATAAAAATTAATGGCAATGGCGCCAAAAATTGATCTTGTCAAAATCAAGATATAAAGTATGCTTTACTTTTCAAGGATTTGCAGTGTGAAAGTAAAGGTCGAACCCACAGGGATTGGTTATTTTTATCCTTTAATTAAGAAACCGTAAATCTAGTTAGTTATTGAAAATAGAAGTTTAATTGATTGTTGATTTGCTTTCTACTATTACTTAAAATATGAATTTAAACTATGGAATTATGGAAGTACTATTCTAAAATTAAACTAACTAATGCAAAATTTGAGATTGTTTTAATATATGGATGAGATCTAGGATTACAAATCCACCACTAACTATGCATCGGGGGTCTAGACTTTCTACTCGAAGTTTTACGATTGGATAGTTACGATCTATTGTAGCTACAAGCCCAATAGTATCAACAAGAGGATATCGCTAGTTTAACCAAAGCATAACTCATCTTCGGTTCACATGAATTATCTACCTATAACTAGGGTGTAGCATAACTCATCTTTCCTAAGCATGAATCATAAAAGATGTAAACATTGCAATCACATAAGCACTATTGTATGTAAATATTCCTATCGATCATAGAAATCAAGGAATATTGAGTTCAGTAAGTATAAGGAAAAATCTAAGACAAGAATAGATCTAAAATAGTCTTGATTATTATCATTAAAAATTGATTATATATGAATAATCATCAAACGTACAACTACTATCCAATACATAAAATCCTAAAGTAAGAAAGCGTAGAATTCCCCCTTTACATAGCTAGGGTTTCATTAAAACCTTAGGATGGGTGTTTAGTTGCACAGAGTTGATGAAAACATAAAGATGGAGATAATGGTTGCCATTAGACACCTTCAAGCTAGATCTTCTCTTCTTTTTGCCTTCAAAATTAATGATTGCAAGGATGCGTAACCTTCCAATAGCTTTTGATTCATCTATATATAGTTGTAAAGGGTTTAGGAAGGTTTTTGTAAACCTAATCTGACTAAAAACTGCTTTATTTTCCTTTCTGGACGTAATTAGGCAATTTCGTTCGCGCAGGGGTCTTCAGTACATTGAAACATGCAACTTTGATTTTTACATAGGTCGCGCGAGCGCGTTTTTGGGAGGTCGCACGAGCGGGCCATGCGAGCAAGGTGGGATATGTCGCGCGAGCGGGCCGCTCGCGCGAGGTGGCTTTTTCTGGTTCTTTCTTTCTGCTTTTTTTTTTTATTATTATTTTGCCTGGAACTCTTGCTTTCTTCTAAATCCTGACAAAAAATGAAAAACAAGGTAAAAGTACACAAAAACGGGCTAAAAAGTTCTAACAAACATGAATTAGGGTGTGTAATTAGGATTTGTTTTCTTCCGATCAGCGTCGATCGCTCAAACTTATATTTTTGTGGTTTTCATTTGGAACTGTTGTAATAGCCTAGTAGCTGACACTTAAAGTTCCCCCATAAATATAATTAGACGTTTTATAATTCCTTCTTATGTTATCACCATGTTAGAATACTTGCAAAGACATGTCATTTTCATGTAACTAGTCATGGCTCACGGATTCGGAAAGGAAAATTTTATTTTCCTCTAATTTTCGTTACTCTGGGGCGTGACAAGGTCAAACTCGACTCACCCGACCTGTGAACACCCCTAGATGTAAGTATCATGACCATCTATGAGGATTGTGAATGCATGGGCCTAAATAAGATATGGATTATTCATTAGTTTAATTGGATCTTTCAACCTCTGGATTTAAACTTAATTAACTTTATTCAAAGCATGCTTTAAGTCTTAAGACATAGAACAATTATTTGGATCATCATTGGTGAGATCCATCAAATCAGTCACAAAAATCAAGAATTGCAGAGAAGAAATCAGATATCAAAAAATGAAAAAGTCATAGTTCCGATTTGATGTTAGTGATTTTTGGGTATAATGTGCCTATCTAAGTCTAGTTTCTAACCCAAAAAGAAAATCAAAGATTAAATGGTTCAATCTCTAGGAATTGGACTAAGACCAAACATCACTCAACTTTTATCAACTCTCTGTCCAGAGATTTTATATGATTTATTAAAAATAGTAACCAAATATGAATCCTCCCAAACTTTTTAGAGGATCTTTTTAACTAATTATACTTCATGGAAAAAATTATTTAAAGGTTAAAATACTTAATTAAGGCTCTGATCCAAAAAATTTAAAATAGGCTTACTGCTCTGGAATTCCGAACAGAGAATGACATGTTTACAAATCCTATGATCAAACCATCTTAACCACATAATGTAGACAGAACAGAAATTACATGTGATGACCAAGAGCCAATACTCCTGAGGCAGGATGGCCAAGACGGATAAGGTGAGGTCGGGTGTGGGGACTTGTCCCACATCGCCTGGGGTGAAGTTCCTGAACTAGTTTATAAGGATTAATTGCCCCTCTATATGCAACAAGGTCTTTTAAAACCGTGAGGGAGCTAAATACAAAAGAACTTCACAGTTAAGCGTGCTGCTGCCAGAGCAGTACCAGGGATGGGTGACCCCCTGGGAAGTTCTTTGTGTTTAGACCCAAAGCGGACAATATTGATGCTAGACGGGGAGGTGGGTCGTTACATTACAATGGTAGATCTATCCCTTATGAACACATTCTAACTGGTCTCATCCAAATCGAGCGGTTAACAAATTCGTAAGAATTCTATGGTCAAAATCCATCGAAGGATTCACTAAACCATGGAACCACTTCATATCAATGATCTAACATCAAGTCAAATTTATGATTCTATGGAGAACCTAGATTAAATGTGATCAAGTTGAATCATAATAACACACTTTCCATTATTTAAGCAAGAGTTCCATGGGTTTTGCCTTGGATGAACTCTATTATAAGTCTCTTGAATGAGCTTAAAGATGAGTTTCAAGGTTTTACTCAACCACTCTTAGAATGACTCAAACTAAATCCATAATTCTATGAAGAATCTAGATTAGATGAGAGTATAATAAATTAGGTCAACATATTTTATCTTAATTAATCAAAGGATTCTATGGATTTTACCTTGAAGAGATTCCATTTTAGATCTCATTAGAGAAACTAAACATGAATTTTAAGGACTTGCTCAATCACTTTGAATATTCATGACAATTGAAACTCCAGATTCCAACAATAGAACAGGTTTGATCTAGGTATAAACCCTCTCTCAAGTTCATGATCCTTGAGGGCTAAATTGAATCTAACAACAACAAAAAAAAAAAGGGTTTGATGAGATATGATAATATCATAAATCCTTCATGGGATGAACCAAAACTATATATATATATATATAAAAGTTTAGATTCATTCAATTGATCTTACAACTAAAGTTGAAACTCACTCTTATCATTGTATAACCATGAGATTATCAAGAATTAGAGGATCTAACTCTAAGAAATTCAAATGGAACATAGAGAATTCCATCAACTTCAAGAGAGCAAAGAAAATGAATTACAAACATAGATATAATTAAATTCATGAAAATAATAGATGAAATCTACTTCAATCCTCGTATAAATGGTGAATTATAAAGAATCAAAGCATCAAAATCAATTAAACCCAAAGTGACATTAAATGGTCACTTGAATTTCATAAAGAATGGTAGAGAGAGAAAATGATAAATCCATGTGAATTATGATGATCCAACTTGTTACTTCATTTATAAACACAATTTACAAGGATTATAAGATCACTCAATCATAAAAACAAACATAATTAAAAGAGATTCAATCACAATACAAGTGGTGTGTGAAGAAGGGGAGTGAGAAGAGACTTTTTACAAATGTGTAAAAATCCTAGTTCAATCTATGAATTGTGATTGAATTATGTATAATAAGTAAAGAAATAAGGATTTAACCTCTAGATTTTCTCAGGATTTGATTGATTTAGGGAGATTCAACCCATAAGCCTTCATCTTCTTCTTCTTCCTTGAAGCTTCAAGGTCCTTCAATGGTGACTTGAAGACTTGGGTCAATTGGGTAAGGTTTCTTTGGGGTTTTGGAGTTTCTCTCTCTGTATTTCTCTAAGAATAAACACAATTTCAAAATTCAGCCTCTCTCTCTAAGATTCAAGTATCATCCTCAAGATTCAAGTTTCTAACCCCCAAAAAATTATAGAAAAATGGGTTTTTATAGACTTTGATTTTCTTAGGGGCTAAAATAAGAGTAGATAGATCAATTTGAGGTGGTGGGAGCATGGTTTACATAATCTAAGAGCAGTAAACGCGTATACAAAAAATGGCATCGTTTGGTGCTTTTGTTTGATCACGAATTGAAAAATAATTTTGACTTAAAAATACAAATTAGCACAGGGCGGCACTCAGTGAAGATGAGGAGACCCAATGAACAATTACCGGGACTTTTTATCTTGAAATTCGAAAATTTTATGATTGACCCTCTTTTAACCATTTGACTTTTTACTGGATCAACTGTTGACTTGTGTTGACTTTTTCAGGGTTTGTGCTAAATTTCTTTCCTTTTGAAAATGGTTTTAAGACTCTCCAAAAACAATGCCGTGTTTATATACGTGTTCAAAACTCATAGTCTACAAGGTGGTGGGTAGATGAGAATTTTGATTTTTTTTTTTTTTTGTTTAAAAGGATAATTTTGGACCGAGATTTTTCTTAGAAGTGAATCAGATTGCTTATAAGCGTCTTGATTCCGACGAGATATATTCATCATTGATTTTCAGAAGTAAAACCCCTTAAGTTTAATAGTTAGGTCAAAATTGGGGTGTCTACAACTACACACTTACCAAGTTTAGCCTTTGGTGTATAAAACTCGGGAGCAGATTGTTTGGTCGCAAGAGTGGTGTTGCCCACTCGGCAGCACCAATCAGGCCTTGACAGCTTACCATTTGGCAATTTTTTTCCCTTTTTGATGACAATTAAAAAATGGTGAAGAGTTAGTGTTGTCAGTGATTAATTGGTGCTATTGAGTGGGCAGCGCCAACAATTACGCCTAACGATCCTCAACAATAAATTTCTCACTCTTATTTGATTTGACACTAAATTTTTGAGTAAATCAAAGAGAAATAGTAATTAAAAAGGATTAATTATATGGACCTCCTCTGAGGTTTGGCAAAATTATAAAGACCTCCCATCTATATTGTAAAATTACACAGATCCCCCTTGAGGTTTGTATTTGCATTACACACACTTCTCCTCTAGATTGAAAAATTTACAAAGGCTTCTCTTCTTAATTTACTAATGTCGAAAATACCCCTGGTTATGAATAAAATAAAATAAATTAAAAAACCTCTCTCTCCTCTCTCTCTATTGTATATACATATATACATACATACATACATACATACCATATACACGAATCATACATACATACATACATACATACATACCCATCATAAATACATATAGCCATGGAATACATGTATATATAGATACTTGTGTACATTTTCAAAGTGGGTTTGGTATTTTGTATTTAGATCTTAGGTTTTTGGAACAAATTGATTTTGAGTTTAAAACTTAGGAACAAATTAGTTTTTGGAATAAATTGATTTTATGTTTAAACCTTAGGAACTAATTAATTTTTGGAATAAATTGATTCTAGGTTTAAATTTTTTATTTTTTTAACAAGTTCACATATATGTACATATATATCAAAGATTGTCCTAAGGGAGTGCCCTCTCTTTATTAAAGAGAAGATCTCTGTTTTGGTCGTTGAATCGAGTTTAGAAACTGTGAAATGACAAAACTGTCCTTAATGAAAACACGATCGACGGCCAAAACAGAGGCTCTCTTTTTAATAAAAAGAGGGCACCCTCTTTAGAACTTGACTAATATATATATATATATATATATATATACGTGTGTGTGTGTGTATGGAGTCTGGTTCCAGTGCGCAATGGATGAGCGCACTGAGTTTTTAGGCCTAAAAAATTCGTGGGCTGCCCCGTTGACCCACGCCCCGTCATGCCGCCCCGTTTACCTGCGGATTTTTAGGTTTTAAAACCCAGTGTGCGTTGAAGCCGAACTCTATATGTATGTCCTTATGTTATGAACTTGTATATCTATATTCATATCTATCTATATATATACACACACACAATAGAGAGAGGAAAGAGAAAGGTGTGTACAGTTTAGTAAAATGGTAAATAAAGTAAAAGTAAATAATAAATTCATGCTAGAGAGGAAGTCTGTGTAATTTTATAATATAAAAGAAAAATCTGTGTAATTTTATCAAATCTCTGAGAATGTTTGTGTAATTAACCCAACAAATAGTTTGAACTCCAAAAAATTGGAATGGAAAGAGTAATGGAAGCTTGAGAGATTGTATCAAAAAAAAAAAGAGGGGTGCTAGAGACACACCACAAAGCACACCCTAAAGCACACCTCATGTTTTGTGTGCATGTATCTTGGGCTTCCCTAGCGGTTCCCAAAAAAATGTGGGCCCTGTGTAAAAAAGTTCCACAGCCCAAGGTACATGCATTTAAAGCATGATGTGCTTTGGGGTGTGCTTTGTGGAGTGTCCCTAGCATTATTGAAAAAAAAAAGCCTGAGAACGAGTCAAGAGGCAGAGAGTTCATAGGGGTCTAGTCTTCATGAGCTTGACAGCTGTCAGCTCTGGCTAGTCTGTCTCAATACTCATCATCTCCACAGTCCACACCTTCCTTTTACAGTGCTGCACAACCAATAAATCCCACATAACCCCGGGGCCCAGAAATGGGTAATATTGGGGCACAATCAAAGTCACAACCTTTTTTACACAATCTTTATTTTGTGTCTATCTCTCTCCTAGTGGGCACTGTGGGGTCACTGGCACTATAGGATCCATCAAGAGAGAGATAGACACAAAATGGAGGTTGTGTAAAAAAGGTTGTGGTTTTGGTTGTGCCCCAAGTATTACCCTCCTAGTGAGCACTGTGGAGTTACTAGCACTGTAAGACCCATCAAAAGAGAGATAGACACAACCTTTTTTACATTGTTGTATAGTTTGGCCACACTGTACATCAACATATACAAGTACCTGTGCGCTCTTGGCCTATTAACAAGTGGGTTTTGGATCTCAGCAACAGTATCACAAATTTTTGTTAACATTTTCTTATTTAAAAAAAAAAAAAATAATAATAATAATAATAATGAGTCCAATCAATATTACATAGGCGGGCGCTGCCGGGTGGGCAGCGTTTGCCGACGATCCAGACTCCAACATGTGTCTGCATCACGAAATTTTTTTTGTGTGCCCTGACACCATTAACACCAGATTGGCCGGCTAATGTGGTGGTATGTACACTAAATTAAAGATAAGTAGAGACAAAAATAACTGATCAGAGCCATGTGAACAAAAGTCAAGAAATAGTGCACATATAATCATACGCAAAACTGACCTGATCAATAATTTTGTTCATTTGATATTTTTGTGTAATTTGTACAACCATATTAATTATCAATTGACTGAGCTGATAATTTCACATGCAAAACTCACTTCTTTTCTTTCCATACTTACATGAATAATGCTATGATTCCGAATTTCAATCCCCATTTAATTCTCAAATAATTTATTAATTGTGACACTCAAAATAGTATCTAATAAAAAATTAGTGGTCTCACTTCCATTAAGTTTCGTATAATTATTGAAGCATTTAAAAGCCAAATTGTAGATTCAGATGCTGGAACCATAGAATAATGATATGGTCAAAAATTTGAATCCCCGCCTTAGTTTTGTGATTCCAATTCTATATACCTATCTATGTTTAGGACAAATATTTTCACTACTTTCAATTTCATTCCTACCTAAATAACTCTTGCAATGAGTTCTTTATGAAAGAGTAATGCTAAAGTTGTCACATGGTATGTCACCTCTTTTTGTGAGCATTTTTTTATGATTCTTTTGTGACTCTAACATTATTATATGAAGCCTAACATGATACCGTTTCTCATAAGTGTCATGTAACAAATGACAGTAAGATTGAACTTAATTCTAGCTAGTTCATACATTTCTAAAAAGATCCTTAAGATTTGTTTAAAAATGCATAAAATAAGAATTTATTGTAGTTCTTCTCACATTTTAAAGTGGAGTGCGGACTCTTATGTACAGGGCAGACCTTGTAAGGGACATAGGGGGTATAAACACTCCTTGATTTTGAAATGAGTGGAGGGGGTGAGTGTGTATGTAGGGTGTGTGTAGGGGGTGTGTGCGTATCCAGTTTGGATCTAGGTAATTAGTATTAAAAAAAATGCATTTTTGGTGTCAATTAGTATTAATTTTTCTAAAGTGTGATTTAAAATTAACTTTTAGATGTCATTTGTTAGTTACAATTTATAATAGGTAATAAAAAAGTTCGAAAAATGGTTCATATAATGGAGAAAATTTCTTAAGTTTTTATATCAATTTTTTCGTTTAGACAAAAAAAAACGAAAAAATCATCTCGGGGCTTGTAAACCTTGGCTACCTTCATAATTAATTTCTTAGTTTCACTTCTACCAAACTCCTCTAGTTCAAATTTCTACGTCCGCCCCTGCCTATGCTGTCAAAAAACAACTACAACAAACATGAAACCGTTCGAAAACGATTCTTTAACCGGATTATACAACCGATTCTCTATCTTACCCAAACAATCTCTTTCTCCCTTGCACATGCGAGAAGGTGCACACAAACTTCACTTACCATGAGAAAAAAAAAACTTGTACAAAGTGCATTTTTTTTAAAAAAAAATTACCAATTGGGCTTAGTTGTTGCTCACCCTTAAAGTTATCTAGTGAAGTTTAATTGTTTATCATCACATGACCACTTTTATGCATATAGATGCAAGAGTAATGCTGAAATTTGTATCCTAGATGCTTTCTAAATATATGTTGTAGTGTGTCCACTGGATTTTGATTGAAGGATTTTAAAGTAATCTCACCATTATTGAAGATGGTCCTACTGTCACGTGTATTTTGAAAGCATTGGAGATATAAAATTTGGAAAGTATCACAGAATTATTATTATTATTTAAAAATAAATAAAAAATAAGAAGAGGACACATAATGGGTAAAAGAAAGAGAGTACTATGCTTCTCAAATTTTGCATCTCAAATACATGTGTCAGTGAACCTATTGGATTATAATTGAAGGATGTTGAAATAATCCCACCATTATTAAAGGTTGTCTCATTGCTACATATTTTTGAGAACATTTGGGAAAAGGATAGAGCCAGAATTTTTAGTTGTTGTTGTTCTTTGTGTGTGTGTGTGTGTGTGTGTTGGGGGGGGGGGGTGTAGAGGTGTCAATCGGGTCGGGTTGGCCCGACCCGATTTTTTCGGGCTAAAAGCCCGGTCCGGTATAGGCCCGACTGGCTAGGCCCGAGCACTTTTGTCCGGTCCGGGGTGGACACCCTTTGTCCCGTTTACGGCTCGGCCCGGCCCGGCCCGCTCCTTAGCCCGAAACCCGGCCCGACCCGCTAATCCTCTAGCTCGGCCTAAAAGTCCAGATTAACTAGCCGTTGTGGTCCGGTCCGGCCCGAAGCCTGGCCCGGTAGGCCCGCCCGAGCCCATAACGGCTAGTTAGGCCATTTTTCAAATATTTTTCCACTTTTTACCCCTCTAACGGCTATAAAACGGCTAGTTTGGGGGGTAAAAATGTAAATGTGCTTTTTTGACTTCCCAAAAATGCCCCTTAGCCCATTTTCTATAAATACCAAACCTCCCACAACATATTTTCTCATACAAAAATCATTATCTCTCTCTATTCTCTACTTTCTCTATACTACTCCATAAACTACAAGTCTACAAGCACTTCTACTCTACAAGTTGGTGATTCAATTATCAAAGCTCTAATTTGTAAAGGCACTTCTAGTCTTCTACAATTTGAACTTAAAAGCTCTCAAGTCTCAAGTCTTATTATAATTTATAGTTGTTCAATTCTTCTTCTACTACTATAAGTTGAGGTAAATTTATTTATTGTTTCACTTCTTGCTTTATTAGTTGCTTATTTAATTGTTAGTATATTTAATCTTTTATATTTCTTTCCCCTCTTTTTTGTATTTAAAAAAAAATAGCATCTCACTCAAGATCTTCAAAAACTAGGGAAGGCCCAACTTATGACTTTGAAAATTTAGATTATGGGGAAAGAAATGAGATTAATGATTTGGAATTGGAGGATGATGACGACGTTGAAATTATGGGGTCTAATTCATCTGAACCATCTCCTTCAAATCCTAATGATCTCAGTCCCACCACTGAAAGAAAATTAAAATCACATGTTTGGTTATTTTTTAAATTAAATGACGAAAAAAATGGAGCTATTTGCAAAATATGCGGACTTAAATTTTCTTACAAAGGTGGAGGAAATAATACACTTAAAAGGCACATCATAAACAAACATAAAGGTGCATGGGAAGCAGGTACCGCTCAAGCGGGCGGCCTAGTACAATCCCAAATTTCTGCTTCTACTGGCATAAGTGTTGGAACTTTTCTTTATAATAAAAAAAAAATGAGGGAAGGCTTGGCAAAATTTGTTTGTGCATCCGATATGCCTTTTACTTTAGTTGAAGAAGAGTGCTTTACACGTTTTATTCAAACTTTTTTACAACCCGCCTACCAACCTATTACTAGAAATACTCTTAGAAGTGATATATAATCTGTTTTTCAAAAAACCAAAAAAAAAAAATTTAATTGAGGATTTTTCTACTTTTAATTGTACAATTGCATGCACTACTGATTTGTGGACTGGTTGTAATAAAATGGGATATATATGTATAACGGCGCATTTTGTAGATGAAAATTGGAATATGAATAAAAATATCATTGCTTTTCGTGCATTAGACTATCCTCATACTAGTGAAAATATATATAACTATATAATCAGTGTTTTTAATGAGTATGATATTATGAAAAAAATTATAAGCATTACTTTTGACAATGCTAGTGCTAATACAAATGCTATTAATATGTTTAAAGATCTTATGCACCCAATGTTGAATGAAAAATTATTTCATGGTCGTTTTGTATGCCATATCATTAATTTGATTATCCAAGATGGATTAACAAAAATTAATGATCACATACTTAAAATTAGAGAGGCAGTGGTTTTTTGTTGTTCAACGCCTAGCCGTCTACAAGCATTTTATGGTGTTTGTAAACAAAATCGTCTTAATCCAAAAAAATTGCAAACTGATATTAAAACTCGTTGGAATTCTACTTATCTTATGATAGATTCTTGTAAAAAGTATAGTAATATTATTACTCAATTTGTTAATGTTAATTATCCATTACTAAACTTGACTTCAAACGATTGGGAGATGGCATTTGACTTTAATGGATTTTTAGAAGTATTTTACAATTCTACAAATAAACTTTCCGGTGTTTACTATTCTACTTCTTGTTTAGTTCTTATGGAATTATATAATATGGCTCATACATTTCATAGTTATAAACAAAAAAAATGACATTTTTATTGATATTTGCGAGAAAATGGAAAAAAAGTTCAAAAAATATTGGTCTAACATTCCACCTGTATTTTACTTATCTGCAATCTTGGATCCTAGAATCAATTTTGATGGTGTTTGTGAAATGGTTAAACAAATATCTGAATTGATGCAAGGACCAGATGGTGAGCCTGGTCTAGAAATAACTACTTTTGAAATGGAAAATACTTTGGAATCTTTATTTCGTATTTACTACGAAAAATATACAAATAAAGAAAGTGTTACTTCTTCTTCTACTTCTAATATTGAGTTAAGTTCGGGAGCGTCAGGTAGTTCTTGGGCGAGCCAGTTTCTCAGTCGAAAGAAACAAAAGGGTGTTATTCAATCATTTGTAAGTAGCTCTAACATTCTTGGTGAATTAAATAAGTATCGAGAAACCGAGTGGGAAAGCCGATTAACCAACGAGGAAATGGTCGATTTAAATCTTTTGACATGGTGGAAAGAACATGTAAGAGCTTTCCCTGTTCTTTCCATCATGGCTCGTGATCTACTAACTCCTCCGGCTTCCACAGTTGCATCGGAGTTTGCTTTTAGTATAGGTGGAAGGGTACTGCTAGAGGAAAGGAGGAGCAGATTATCTCCTGATATGCTTGACTGCTTGATGTACTTGAAGGATTGGGACCGTGCACAATATCGAACTCAAAACCGCCAAGATCTTATTCTTGAAGACTTCGCAAATTTGGAAGTTACGGAAGAAAATTGAAAAATGAAGAATTGAAGAATGAATATGAGAGTTGAAGATCATTTAGTTCCAAGCAAATCAATTGTAATACTCCTGGCCCGCATGAGTATAAACTGTGAACGGCTTTTAAAAAAAAAAAATTCCAATTCTGTAAAATGTAATCTTTACTTTTTATTATACAAGTTAATGATAAGTAATCTTTATTTTTTATTAGACTATAATTTTAAATATCAAATACTAGTAATCTCTTTAATTTTTATTGAATAATAAAAATTCTTTACTATTTTTTTAATGAACTTTTTTTAGACTTTTAGTAATCACTAATCATTAATGAATAAATCTTTACTTTTTATTATACAAATTATTAAAATTAATGATAATAATCTTTACTTTTTATTAGACTACAATTTTTAAATATCAAATACTAGTAATCTCTTTAATTTTTATTGAATAATCAATATTCTTTACTTTTTTTTAATGAACTTTTTTTACTAATCACTAATCATTAATGAATAAATCTTTACTTTTTATTGTACAATTTATGATAAATAATCTTTATTTTTTATTAGACTATAATTTTTAAATATCAAATAATAGTAATCTCATTAATTTTTATTGAATAATAAATGTTATTTTTTTTTTTTTTTTGTTAAACAAACTTTTTTTTAGTAATCACTAATCATTAATGCATAAACAAAACATATAAAAAAAAAAGTAAAAGTAAAAACTTCCCCGAGCCCGTCCATGAGCCCGTCCACTAGCTCGACCCAGCCCGGCCCTAAGCCCGGGCCACCGGTCCGGTCCCCCCTCCCTTCCCAAGCCCGGCCCGGCCCTCTAGCCCGGTTAGGCTCGCTTTGACCGAGCCTGGCCCGGCCCATTTGACACCACTAAGGGGGGGGGGGGGGGGCAGTTTTTGGAAATATTTGTTCTTACATTTGAACTAAATTAAAAAAATGATAAGAAAGTGTGATGAGACAAATTTTTAAGATACAATTGAGCCAAAATATCATATGAGTATATGAATTATTTTACAAAATTTGAGAGGGACTAATTACACATCTTGTATATAAAATTAAAATTTTACCATATAAAACAAAATTGGACGAAATGTTTCTTCTCATTTAGCTCCTCACAAATAAAAGGATTAAAATAAATAATTAATTAATTAAATTGAATGAAGATATCCATGAAAATATTTAATAAATTTGGAGCTATAGTCCCCCGTTTACCTTAGGAGAAGTAGAACATTACTAGTAAAAAGAGCGAATTGTTATGTACATTTGTGTATTTATTATGTATATCTAAATTCTTTTATTTTATTATTTTTCTTCTTAAAATTTTTATTTATAAAATTGAGCGATGTACATAATAAAATCTGCTATGTATATAACAATTCCCAAAAAAAAAAAAAAAAAAAAAAGAAAAGGGCCTGGCTAAGAGGATAATGAGGAGAAAATGGTGGTACCTTCTGTTTGTATGAGTTAAGGATCACAAAAACAATCTTCCCTGTAATGGGTTTTCTTTGATTTGATTGGGTAGTCATCGATCCATCATATCTTATTATAGTTCCCACTTTCTAAAGATAGACACAGAGAGAGATAAAGAGCTTATGTGATAGGTTTGTCAGGGTTAGTGTATTCAGCACATGGTGCAATTATGTAACTATTGGATAGTTTGTCGCTCTGAAGTCTGAAGCCAAACACAGCTCTACTTCCAATGACATGGTGGGTCCTAGAAAGTGGCCACAAAACTCGAACTATTCCAAATAGGAACCAACAACATTGAACTTTGTTTTTCTACAAGGAGTTAATTAGAATTCTGTCACTTTTTTGTATTATAATTACAAGTTAGTTTATGTTTTTTTATAAATTAAAAAAGTAAAAAGAGATTTTAAAAATATAAACTTTTTTAATTTTTTGAAAGAAGGGAGTTGCGCCTAGTAATGTTTTAGTGTTGGGTCAACTGTAACTAACATTTATGTTGAGTTACTTCACACATTGTGGTAAATCGTACATGATTCAAGTGTACAGGTGCAACTTGTAAAAAATTGAGAGCTAATGTGCAAAACGTTAGAGCAATTCAACACAAAATCTTATGTAAATTCAATTTACACAATATTAATTTCATTATTAGATGCAACTCTCAATTTCCAAAATATAAAAAATAAAAAATAAAAATTTATGTTTTAAAAAATATATTTTTTTTTAAATTGATATTTTTAATTTACAAAAGTATAGATTGACTAGTAAATAAAATACAGAAAATTGACTGAATCTTAATTAACCTTTTTTATGAGACACATTGAACAAATGTCTTTGTTTTTAGCCCTTTAGGTCTAGAATCACTTTACACGTGTCTACGCCTTAGACCTTAAACTTGTGCTACTACGAGTATATTTATGCTAACAGTTTCACACTAGTATAGTCTATCGTTTCACTTTTGTCAATAGGTCATAGCGCACTCAAGTGGGAGTGGGAGTTAACAAAAGGGATATTTTCTGTGGGAGTGGTTTGGGGCATATCGAGAGTAACTAGGGTGATAATTTTTTATTCGACACGGTAATTTGATACGAAAATAAATAAGTTTGGGTGATTTGTATAAGGGTACAAATTATAAATGAATTGATCAGTTTAACACGATTAATAAATTGATTGAGTCACACTTTACACGAGTCAATCCATTTAACCTGTTTGACCCAATTAGGTGTGGTTAGGGCATTTTTTAGTTATAAAAATAATTTTTAATAATATGAAAGTCTAAAATACAAATAAAATAAAGGGTTAATTACACTTACACCCCCTGTGGTTTGCCCGATTTGCACTTACCCCCCTATGGTTAACATTTTTGCACTAATACCCCCTGTGGTTCAAACCTAAGTGCAAAAGTTAAATTTTCCATCCAAACTAACGGAATGGACTCTCATTTTTGCATTTACACCCCCAAAATTTCTTAAGTTCCTATTATGAAATCCCCCAAACATTTTATTAACTATCCAATTATCTAATGAGTGTTTGTCTAAGTCTCGTATGAGTCCCAACGTGGTCCCAAATATTTTGTGAAGTTGCTATCGCACTTGCTAATTATAAATCTTTTTAGTTATACCCGTATTTGGGTGTCCAAACTAATACCACTTGTTAACACATATATCATCAAATAATATGAAAGCATTTAAACAAATAATCATTTAAGCATATTAATGCATTAATGTAGATATTATTATTCGGCCCTTCACCGGATCCCACTCCAGTATCTGTCCCACCTCACTGGGGGCTTTTTCCAGCTAGTGTCCTTTTCTGAACACTTTTCATGGACAATTCGAGGGGTAGTATGGCAACAGCCATAAGATTGGGCTCATTTCTTCCAAGTTCCAACAGAATGTGTAACACCCGTACCCGGAAAAAGGGTTAATTATTATTTTTATATGTATATTAATTATCATTTTTATATTAATTATCATTTTTATATGTATAATAATTAATATATAATTAATTATTATACATATAAAAATGATAATTAACCCTTTTTCCCAGGTACGGGTGTTACACATTCTGTTGGAATTTGGAAGAAATGAGCACAATCTTATGGCTGTTGCCATACTACCCCTCCAATTGTCCATACTACCCCTCGAATTGTCCGTGAAAAATGTTCAGAAAAGGACACTAGCTGGAAAAAGCCCCCAGTGAGGTGGGACAGATACTGGAGTGGGATCCAGTGAAGGGCCGAATAATAATATCTACATTAATGCATTTATATGCTTAAATGATTATTTGTTTAAATACTTTCATATTATATGATGATATATGTGTTAGCAAGTGGTATTAGTTTGGACACCCAAATACGGGTATAACTGAAAAGATTTATAATTAGTAGGTGAAATAGCAACTTCAAAAAATATTTGGGACCACGTTGGGACCCATACGAGACTTAGACAAACACTCATTAGATAATTGGGTAGTTAATGGAATGCTTGAGAGATTTCATAATAGGAATTTAAGAAATTTTGGGGGTGTAAATGAAAAATGAGAGTCCATTCCGTTAGTTTGGATGAAAAATTTAACTTTTGCACTTAGATTTGAACCACAGGGGGTATTAGTGCAAAAATTTAAACCATAGGGGGGTAAGTGCAAATCGGGCAAACCACAGGGGGTATAAGTGTAATTAACCCTAAAATAAATAAGAATAAAAATAAATAATTATTTAGAAAAAAAGAATAAAAAAAATGTAAACTAAAGTTTTTTTTTTTTGTTAAAAAAACAGAGTAGTTAGTAGTTACCAACTTACCAAACAAATAACATTAGTAAATAGACATTACACCATACATATATACATAGAGGTGTCAAACGGGCCGGGTTGGCCCGGCCCGACCCGAGTCCGGCTCATTTTTTCCGGCTAAAAGCCTTGCCCGGCCCGGCCCGCTAGGCCCGGTTCACATACCCCGGGCCGGGGTGGACACATATTCTTCCGTTCATGGCCCGGCCCGGCCCGAAATGAAGAAAAAGCCCGGCCCGGCCCGAAGTCCACCACGGTCAAGGCCAAAAGTCGAAGGAAGCCCGCTAGCCCGGGCCACCGGTCCGGAGCGGACACACCCCATCCTTTCCCAAGCCCGGCCCGGCCCGGCCCGATGTTTGGTGAAGCCCGGCCTGGCCCAAAGCCCGATCGGGGCCCGCTTTGGCCCGGCCCGTTTGACACCTCTATATATACAATGTAAAAATATATACTATTATATAAGAATATATGTCACGCCCCGGAGCAGCATAAATAGAGAAAAATAAATTTCCTTTATGGGTCCATAAGGAATGACAGGTGAAAGTCACTAATAATCCACACCACACAGTACTAGTTCAAAAAGACAATAGTAAACAACTGAGAATAACACACAGTGCTAACTATTACAAAATATCAGAGTATGGTCCACAGGATCACAACAGGTCTGAAGACAACAAATGCCCAAGTACCCGCTTACAAAAGGTTTAACAGAACAACCGAAAAGAAATCTAATTATAACATCTTCAGTCTTCAACTGGCATAAGGATAATTCTCCCTGGCGTAACCGTCATCGGTGGGGCCCTCCTCTGGATAATAGTCATCAGTGTACTGGTCCTTACCTGCAGAATAAGGGGCAGGATATTCTGGACGGGGAATGTCCAGGCAATAAAAGGCCATCAGCTTACTGAGAGCTGAGTGAGCAAAAACTAACGAAGTACCAGATATCTGAAATAAACACAAGCTTATGAAAACACGAGTTAACATCTTATTATAACCATATCTTGTTTCTCTATTCATTCTTGTAAACCGACCCTTAACGTCTTGTTACTCGAATACTGAACTCAACATATTCTGATCTTTCATGAACAGACTCAATCGTTTAACTCTAGGGATACACCCTTATTCTGTCCATCGCTTTTAAGAGCAATGGTCCTGCTCACCGCATGTCATGGACTCCACGTCAGTCTGTCCCCAGCTTTTAAGAACAATGGTCCTGTTCACTGCATTTCAGGGATATAACGTTTTGAACAAGGCATATCAATCTATTGCCACGACTTAACGTCATCTACTAATGATCCCAGCTCACCGCTTTTAAGAACAATGGTCCTGTTCACCGCTTTTAAGAGCATATCATAGATCATCCAGTCTATCTTAAGACTTCTTGGTCCAACTCACCGCTTTTAAGAACCATGGTCCGGTTCACCGCTTTTAAGAGCATATCATGACCAATCGTCCATCCACGTACCATTCCCGGAACTTACCAAACCTACTTACGTTCCATTCTACATCGACACATGACAATTCCCAATGTGGCCTGACTACTCGGATTAAAAGAAAACGAACATCGAACTCATATCAGAAACAACACGTCACCCATGTCTTCATATTCTTTTTATTCATTATCCATTAATCTTTGGTGTCATATTACTCCTGTCTAACCCATAGTCGCATCATGAAATTCCAATTCAGGAATCGAACAACTAAACCTCTTATATAATAAATAGGCAAAGGAAACCATGTTCTGATCATGTCAATCGATTGGAACTAAGTTCAATCGATTGGTATCAAAATCATGTCAATCGATTGAGATCATGTCAATCGATTGGTATCTAAAAAGTGTCAATCGATTGGGATACAACTGATGTCAATCGATTGAGATCATGTCAATCGATTGGTACTACGTCTTCTCCAGCAGATTGTAAAAACAGCATATATAAACGTACACAACATGCATGTAACCCATCTAAACATCATAATAGCTTATATAAACTTCATATAAAGGGACCAAGTGAGTTAGAAACTCACCTAGGGTGCGTTTGGGTGTGTTAAGCTTGAAACCTTCAAGCTTTCTCTCTTTCTCTTCCTTCTCTTTCTCTGTCCAGCCTTCTCTCTCTCTGTCTCTTCCTTTCTTCTTCTTTCTGATTCTCCTTCTCTTTCTCTCCCAGCTGCTAAGGCTGTGAGTGTGTGTATAGAGTGTGTATATATGTATAGATATAGATATATGTATATATAACTCAAGAGGTATGCCTCTCTCTCTCTCAATGATTTGAAAATAGCCCCAAGGCCATGAATGAACAAGTATATATAGGGATATGAGATTGCCACGCGTTTAAAGCTGAAGGAAAGAAGAAAACATTTCTCAGCTTATGTCAATCGATTGAGACACCAGTCAATCGATTGGCAACAGATATTTGTAGTCAATCGATTGGAAACAATGTCAATCGATTGGGATGAATGGCAATCGATTGGAAATATTGACACGTAATCACTTTTAGTCGGTTGAATGTAAATCGATTGGGAACATGTCAATCGATTGGTATCTAAAAAGTGTCAATCGATTGAGAAACTTATCAATCGATTGGTATCAAAATTTACCAAAAGGAAAAAGGAAGTTTATACGAGTATAGAAATGAAATACCAGGTCTTATTAATATACCGAAATACAGGGTATTACATCATCCACCACTCAACAAAAGATTTCGTCCTCGAAATCAAAAGCAACAAGGTTTAAAACAAAAATGAAAACTTCTCGCGCATCGCTGACTCTAGTTCCCACGAAGCTTCTCCTTCATCATGATGTTTCCACTGAATCTTGACTAACGGAATCTCCTTGTTCCTGAGTTTCTTGATTCCTCGATCTAGAATACGAACAGGTCCTTCATTGAACGTAACGTCGCTGTTGACTTCGATATCCTCAAAGTTGATCTCATGCGCTGGGTTGTGAACATACTTCCTCAGCATACTGATGTGAAAAACGTTGTGCACTCCTGACATCTTTGGTGGCAACGCAAGGCGATAAGCAACTTTTCCAACACGCTCCAGAATCTCGAATGGTCCGATAAAACGTGGTGATAACTTGCCCCTATTCTGACCAAATCTAACGATTCCTCGAACAGGTGAAACCTTGAGTAATACGTGATCTCCAACGGCAAACTCCAAGTCTTTGCGTCGCTTGTCAGCATAACTCTTGTATCTGGTCTGGGCTGTCTTCATCTTCTCACGTACGACTCGAATCTTCTCACTGGTTTCTCGTATCATCTCTGGCCCAAGAAGTTGACTATCTCCGACTTCGGTCCAACATAACGGCGATCGGCAAGGTCTTCCGTACAAAGCTTCAAATGGCGCCATATCTATGCTCGAATGATAACTATTATTATAGGCAAACTCAATCAGAGGTAAGTGTATCTCCCAAGTACTCTCAAAATCAATGACACAAGCTCGTAACATATCTTCCATCACTTGATTAATTCTTTCAGTCTGTCCATCGGTCTGCGGATGAAAAGCTGAACTCAAGTTCAATGTCGTTCCCATCGCTGTCTGGAGACTCTTCCAAAATTCTGTAGTAAAGCGCGAATCTCGGTCTGACACAATAGATACAGGCACTCCATGTAATCGTACAATGTGTTGTAGATACATTCGGCTCAAACGTTCTACTGAGTACGTCATGCTATAGGCAATAAAATGTGCCGTCTTAGTAAGTCGATCCACGATTACCCATATAGCATCGTGATTCTGCTGTGACTTCGGCAATCCTACCACGAAATCCATGGTTATGTGTTCCCATTTCCATTGAGGAATAGGTAACGGCTGTAGAACTCCAGGTGGTCTTTGATGTTCTGCCTTTACTTGTTTACAAGTAAGACACTGAGCTACATACTCTGCCACATCTCTCTTCATTCCTTCCCACCAAAAATTTCTCTTCAGATCCTTGTACATCTTCGTACTTCCGGGATGAATAGTCATTCGTGACTTATGTGCTTCATCCAATATGTCTTTCCGGAGACTTTCTTCATTAGGTACACAGAGTCTACCCTTACATCGTAAAGCTCCGTCTGTACTAATACTCCAGACTTCTGGTTCTTTGGCTGACATCTTGGCGAACCATAACTTCAAATCCTCTACTGTCTGTTGAGCCTCTTTGATACGACTGATCAAAGTCGGTTGTACCATAAGACATCCAAAATGTTGTCCTTTCATTGGTCTCACTGGCTGAAGATCAAATTCAGCGATTTCTTCCAATGCTCTCCATTCTCTAATTAGTAATGCAGTGATCACTAACCGAGGTTTACGGCTCAAAGCATCTGCTACTACGTTTGCTCTGCCGGGATGGTATTGCAAAGAAAAGTCATAGTCTTTGAGTAACTCCATCCATCTCCGCTGTCGCATGTTCAACTCCTTTTGAGAGAACAAAAACTTCAAGCTCTTATGATCGGAAAATAGATCAAACTTTTCTCCGTAGAGATAGTGTCTCCAAATTTTCAATGCAAACACTATTGCTGCTAATTCCAGATCATGCGTAGGATAATTCTTCTCATGTACCTTCAATTGTCTTGATCCATATGCGATAACATTTCCATCTTGCATAAGCACACACCCGAGTCCTTGGTACGATGCATCACTGTAGATCACATACTTTTCTCCACTCTTAGGTAATGCGAGTACTGGTGCAGAAGTCAATCTTTCTTTTAACTCCTGAAATGCACCCTCATGCTTGTCTGTCCATTCATACTTTGTCTCCTTCCTTGTTAAATTCGTCAATGGTCCTGCTAACTTGGAGAACCCTTCTACGAATCTTCTGTAATATCCTGCTAAACCCAGAAAACTTCTGACTTCGGTCGCATTCGTCGGTCTGTTCCAGCTTAAGACTGCATCAATCTTAGATGAGTCTACCGAAATACCGTCCTGAGATATAACATGTCCCAAGAATTTGACTTCCTGTAGCCAAAACTCACACTTGCTAAACTTTGCATACAACTTGCTATCTCGAAGTGTCTGCAAGACAACCTGTAAATGCTCCTTGTGATCCTCTTCTGTCTTTGAGTAGATCAGTATATCATCAATGAACACTATAATGAATTTATCCAGATATAGTCTGAATACTCTATTCATCAAGTCCATAAATACTGCTGGTGCATTCGTCAATCCAAAAGGCATAACTAGAAACTCGTAATGCCCGTATCTTGTCCTGAATGCAGTCTTCGATACATCCTCTGGTCGAACTAACAGCTGGTGATATCCAGAACGCAGATCGATCTTGGAAAAGATCCTAGATCCTTGTAACTGGTCGAATAGATCATCTATCCGAGGTAGTGGATATCTATTCTTAATCGTTACCTTGTTCAACTCCCTGTAGTCTATACAGAGTCAAAGTGTTCCGTCCTTCTTCTTTACAAACAGAACTGGTGCTCCCCAAGGTGACGTACTTGGACGAACAAATCCTAGATCTTCAAGCTCTTGAACTTGCTTCTTCAGTTCTAACATCTCGGTTGGTGCCATCCTATATGGAGTCTTAGAAATAGGCAATGTACCAGGTACTAATTCCACGCAGAAGTCTATTTCTCTTTTCGGTGGAAGTCCTTTAATATCCTGAAATACATCCTGAAAGTCTCGTGCAATAGGAATTTGATCCATCGTAAGCTCCGTACTCGTATCCCCAATTGTAGCCAAACAATTGGTAAGAAACATATCGCTCGTCGGCTGGCACTGGAATCTGATCGTCGGCTTCCCTTGTATTGGAAATACAATCGTCCTAGTAGGGCAATCCAGATTGGCACTGTACTTAGTTAACCAATCCATCCCTAGGATAACATCAAATTCTGACATCGAAAAAACGACTAAGTCTGCTGGCAGATTCCTATCTCCCAAAGTCAAAGGGCAATCTTTACACACTTTACTTAACTTAACTGTCACTCCCAATGGTGACACAGCATTCAGTGTTGACTCAAGTGTCTGGGGTTCTAAACCCAACTGACGCACAATCTTAACAGCAATAAAAGAACGTGCGGCTCCAGTATCAAATAAAGCTTTAATTGGACTATGAAAGAGTACAAGTGTACCTTCCAAATGTTGCTGCTCATCAGCATTAAAGTCTACTTCTCCTGGAATGATAGCATTCATTCTCGTCTGATCAGGAGGTCCTTGAATTCCTTGCACTGGTGCTCCGTAGTATCCTCCTTGTGGCGCACGACAATCCTTGCTCAAGTGTCCTGGTTTGTTGCAGTTGCGGCAGACAATATCCGGCCTGCGACTAGATCTATGGGCAGTGCAGTTCCTTGCAATATGTCCTGGCTTTCCACAGTTAAAACATCCTCCACTATTGCTGGGTGGGGCTGTTAGTAATGCCTGTGGCTGTGACCCCTGCTGGCGATATTGTTGAGGTCGATTATAACTCTGCTGCGGTTTCCTGGTTCCTTCCCAGGTTCTCTTGTTTCCTTGAAAGTTTTCCTGAGGTCTCCATCCTTGGGTATTTCTAGGTGGTCGATTATGAAAATTCCTCTGTTGAAACCCTCGTGACGACTGAGGTCGATTTATCTGTGGTTGCTGTACTGGATTAGCATCATTTTCTAATCCTGTAGCAAATCTAACAATTTCCTCATACGACTGGTTCAGATGACCAACCATCATATGTCTGAGGTGGGGGTTCAGTCCTTGGTGAAATCTCTTCACCTTCTTCTGCGGCGTGTCTATCATATGCTGAGCGAATCTGGATAAACGCTCGAACTGTGTTGTATATTCCCGTATATTCCATCCTCCTTGGATCAAATTGAGAAAGTTCCTTTCCTGTTGATCTCTCTCATCTTCTGGAAAATACTTCTCCAAAAATCTGCCTTTGAATGTCTCCCACGACATAGCTCTAGCGGCGTTGATCCCAATAGTGGCTTGTTCAGCTTCCCACCAATCTGCGGCGGCATAAGTAAGCCGAAACGTAGCAAGGCGACGTTTCTCTTATTCGCTGCATTCCAATGCTTCAAATATTAACTCCATCTCTCTTATCCATTGTTCTGCTTTCCATGGTTCTGTTAGTCCATCGAACTTTTCGGGACGTAACCCACGAAAATTTGCTAACAGCTTATCTCCAGTCTGTCTAGGTGGCGGGGGTGCAAAAGGTCTCTGATGGGTGGAGTGATTATATGTATCCCCCACATGCTCCATTTTCTGCATAAATGCTTCGAAAATTCCGGTTGGGTCCATTCCCTCTGGAATAGGTGCTCCATTACGCGCTTGGTGATTTCTCAAGGGTCCTACCATGATGATAACGAGTATCGCCTACAAGAGACATATTGATCAGCTGAAAGTCTTCTCGTAGAAACGAACCCGAGATAGAATAAGAAACAGCAAAACTAACAATTCTACTAAATAACACAGCACAACGCAACAATCAAGCAATAACAGAAGTACTGCTCGTATATATATATCAAAAGATGTACCGTATAGTACACACTAGTCAAACTGTGTACCATATGGGACAAGAGTTACAACAACTAAAGTCAGCTAATACTATATAAAGCTATGGTCAATAGCTATCTCTCAAGCTCTCAAAAATCTAGTGGACAACATGTCCTAATATATACTAACAAAATCTACACCCTGCCGATCCTGACTCAAAAGTCGTCAGCATCTGATCCTGCTGGTGGTGCCTCGTCCTCTGGGTCAATATCCATCTCCTCGAGTGGATCATCCTCGACTGGTGCGACAAGATCTCCAACTACTACCCCTATATCCCAATCCTCTATCATCTCTGCATCATCGTCCTCCATCACGTCTGCTATCGCCTGGTTAGCGACATCAACAGCTACTGCAGCAAAACCGTCAGCTATGTCAAGAGCTCCTGCTATCGCGGCCTCTCCTATAACAAAACCTGCTGGCTGAGCGATCATCTGAGCTATCCATCCTACTGCCATATCGGCCATGGCTGCCATATGCATAATCGGTCCGGCTGGTATCTGAAGCACAACAGGTACCTCTGGCACAACTACCTCCTCGTCGGGCGCAGCCTCATCTACTACAATGTCTGCCTCAATAGCCTCTGGGTCTGGTACTGGATCCTCTGGCTCGAACTCTGGCTCCTCGAGGTCATCCTCAGGTTCATCATCATCTGCATCGTCTGCATGCTCATCCTCCACTGGGTCCTCGTCATCTATCGGCTCCTCCTCTCCATCTCCATCCATATCCTCATCGGGATGCTCATCCTCAGGCTCTGGGACTGGTACGTCGGGTACTGGTGATGGTGGGGCTGCTGGAGCTGCTGCTGGTGCAACTATGGGCTCTGGTGGACCGGCTACAATAGCTCTCAACTCAATCTCATCCATCTCTGGCTTACTCAAAACTAGTCGCAACATCTCCTGGCAAATGTCTCTACCGACTCTCGCAGTATGGTAAGCATCCATGCGCATCTGTGTCGGGTGAGTACTCCCGGTCACATAAAGCGCTCTCCACATGTCCTCCTCCAAATGTCGACTAGCTATCTGGCACACACGCTCACGATAAAACTCTGGGTCAACTGGCTCCACGGTATCTCCATGGATAATATGTCCTCCATAAGCATCAGTCACAAACTGGTGAAACTCCGGATCCATGCTATCCTGCAAAGGAAACTATCTATCGTCAGGAAGACAAACTTATCTTATACTCATATCTCATCTCAAAGAATCTTAACAACACTAGGACCAGATGGTGTGGAATGATCGGTGAACGACAGTATCACCCCCTAGAGTACCAAACTCAGGCTCTGATACCAAAAACCCTGTCACGCCCCGGAGCAGCATAAATAGAGAAAAAAAAAATAAATTTCCTTTATGGGTCCATAAGGAATGACAGGTGAAAGTCACTAATAATCCACACCACACAGTACTAGTTCAAAAAAACAATAGTAAACAACTGAGAATAACACACAGTGCTAACTATTACAAAATATCAGAGTATGGTCCACAGGATCACAACAGGTCTGAAGACAACAAATGCCCAAGTACCCGCTTACAAAAGGTTTAACAGAACAACCGAAAAGAAATCTAATTATAACATCTTCAGTCTTCAACTGGCATAAGGATAATTCTCCCTGGCGTAACCGTCATCGGTGGGGCCCTCCTCTGGATAATAGTCATCAGTGTACTGGTCCTTACCTGCAGAATAAGGGGCAGGATATTCTGGACGGAGAATGTCCAGGCAATAAAAGGCCGTCAGCTTACTGAGAGCTGAGTGAGCAAAAACTAACGAAGTACCAGATATCTGAAATAAACACAAGCTTATGAAAACACGAGTTAACATCTTATTATAACCATATCTTGTTTCTCTATTCATTCTTGTAAACCGACCCTTAACGTCTTGTTACTCGAATACTGAACTCAACATATTCTGATCTTTCATGAACAGACTCAATCGTTTAACTCTAGGGATACACCCTTATTCTGTCCATCGCTTTTAAGAGCAATGGTCCTGCTCACCGCATGTCATGGACTCCACGTCAGTCTGTCCCCAGCTTTTAAGAACAATGGTCCTGTTCATCGCATTTCAGGGATATAACGTTTTGAACAAGGCATATCAATCTATTGCCACGACTTAACGTCATCTACTAATGATCCCAGCTCACCGCTTTTAAGAACAATGGTCCTATTCACCGCTTTTAAGAGCATATCATAGATCATCCAGTCTATCTTAAGACTTCTTGGTCCAGCTCACCGCTTTTAAGAACCATGGTCCGGTTCACCGCTTTTAAGAGCATATCATGACCAATCGTCCATCCACGTACCATTCCCGGAACTTACCAAACCTACTTACGTTCCATTCTACATCGACACATGACAATTCCCAATGTGGCCTGACTACTCGGATTAAAAGAAAACGGACATCGAACTCATATCAGAAACAACACGTCACCCATGTCTTCATATTCTTTTTATTCATTATCCATTAATCTTTGGTGTCACATTACTCCTGTCTAACCCATAGTCGCATCATGAAATTCCAATTCAGGAATCGAACAACTAAACCTCTTATATAATAAATAGGCAAAGAAAACCATGTTCTGATCATGTCAATCGATTGGAACTAAGTTCAATCGATTGGTATCAAAATCATGTCAATCGATTGAGATCATGTCAATCGATTGGTATCTAAAAAGTGTCAATCGATTGAAATTCTATTCAATCGATTGGGATACAACTGATGTCAATCGATTGAGATCATGTCAATCGATTGGTACTACGTCTTCTCCAACAGATTGTAAAAACAGCATATATAAACGTACACAACATGCATGTAACCCATCTAAACATCATAATAGCTTATATAAACTTCATATAAAGGGACCAAGTGAGTTAGAAACTCACCTAGGGTGCGTTTGGGTGTGTTAAGCTTGAAACCTCCAAGCTTTCTCTCTTTCTCTTCCTTCTCTTTCTCTGTCCAGCCTTCTCTCTCTCTGTCTCTTCCTTTCTTCTTCTTTCTGATTCTCCTTCTCTTTCTCTCCCAGCTGCTAAGGCTGTGAGTGTGTGTATAGAGTGTGTATATATGTATAGATATAGATATATGTATATATAACTCAAGAGGTATGCCTCTCTCTCTCTCAATGATCTGAAAACAGCCCCAAGGCCATGAATGAACAAGTATATATAGGGATATGGGATTGCCACGCGTTTAAAGCTGAAGGAAAGAAGAAAACATTTCTCAGCTTATGTCAATCGATTGAGACACCAGTCAATCGATTGGCAACAGATATTTGTAGTCAATCGATTGGAAACAATGTCAATCGATTGGGATGAATGGCAATCGATTGGAAATGTTGACACGTAATCACTTTTAGTCGGTTGAATGTAAATCGATTGGGAACATGTCAATCGATTGGTATCTAAAAAGTGTCAATCGATTGAGAAACTTATCAATCGATTGGTATCAAAATTTACCAAAAGGAAAAAGGAAGTTTATACGAGTATAGAAATGAAATACCAGGTCTTATTAATATACCGAAATACAGGGTATTACAATATAAGAGTGACTTATCAAAAAAAATATATATATATATAAGAGTCAAATTTTAGAGTATAAAAAATTTTAAGTGAAACCGATCCGAATGGGCAAAATTGACAAAAGTCGAAAAAAAAAAAAAAAAAGCAACTGAATTGATCACTTTGGTTGGTTTTCAAAATATGAAAAAATCAAAAAAATTAAAAATAAAAATTCGAATCGAATCGAATCGAACCAAACAGATGATACCCGTACACGGGTTAAATGGGTAACCCGTGTATGACCAGACACAATTATAACCTAACACGATTATGACACGTTAAGAATGACACGATTATGACCCAACACGATTACAACCCGACACGACCCGATTGCCACCCCTAGGAGTAATCCCCATTTGGTCTCAGGTTCAAAATCTCACTTCTCCGTTATTATTTTTGCAGTTAGTTTTTAGTCAACCTACAAGTGGATGTTACACGATCTTAGGGTTGCCTATGGAGGTTGGATTAATCGAAGTGTGTGCAAGCTGGCCCAGACATCCTTCCTAGCTTGCCAAAAAAATTAGGTCATGGCGATATACATATTCATTACAACTGTTAAATAATCCTACATTGTATTACAAGCCAATAAAGGACTTGTATGAATCCATCTAGTCGCTTATTTCCATGAAAATTCTTCTCTAACTCAGCAAATAATTCCTCCAACTCAGCAAAAATTTAAAATCTATGAGAGGGAAAAATTCTACATAGTATAACAGTTATATCCAATATTTGATCGACATGACACTTTCGGCAACGAGAGCTTTTTTTTTATACCCAATTTTGCTCATATATTGCGCATAAGGGCCTTCATTGGATGACATATGTCTCATTCCAGTAATTGTGTTAATAATGCAGGGGTAAATTGGGAATGGAATGAGAATCATTAACCCAGTTATTCTGCGATTACAAATGTGATATGTGCTTAATTGATGCATTATACATGTTCACGACATTTCGAGCATGTTAGTCTATTCACGAAGCGTAATGCTTAAGAAAACCGTTTTCGTTTTCTGTTGTGATACATAACTACTACCGTAGGTACGGAACATGATTTGGTGTGGAGATGACGAAAGCACGGGGAAGGGGCTGGGAGTTACTAATGTGTTCCCTTGTAATTAGTCTTATTGGTTGTAATCGCTAGCACTTATGAAACTCATATAATATGTTAGGTTGGTAACTTTTAATCTTGTGGGATTATGTAAATCGTGACCCGAGACCCGTGTTGTAACTATGGCTATGTTGATTATGCTTATGATGTATGTGGTAAGTTCTGGAAAGGGTTTTAGTTTGTGTTTTGGTGCCTTGAGGTTTTTGGTAAGGCATGGATTCTAGTTTGCTGCATAATGCTCTACTGGTGTAAACCAGTCGATTGATCGGGTGTACAGTCGACTAGATTGGCCTATATTTCATAATAGTTTTCACCAATTTCAAATATTGTGTCAGCTTTTCAAAAATCAGGGCTCTCTAAATATCATTCTTATCAAAGCTTTCATACATGTGCGATCATTATTAAGTAAGTTTCTGAGAGACGTCCTTTTATGAGTGTAAACCAATGTGAGATTTGAGTGGAAACTACAAGTTCTGGAAGTACGATAGTCTAAATAACTCCAAATAAGGTTCAACGCATAGCTATTAACTTCACACACACACAGATACATGACTATGATACATATGTTATATCTATCTTAGTGACATGAGGAGCATGTGAATTTCTTTCATGGTTTGATTGAGTTAATATGTCTTTGTAGAGCTGAATTTGCAACTAAAGGAGATGAAGTGTTTAAAGTTGTTCTTATTCTTTTTGAGCTTAAAATGGAGAATTTTGTGGATATATACACTGTAAACCCTCACGAGACAACACTCGTTCACTAGGGGGAACCTAGGGATTTAACGGCTTGTTGCAATTGCTAAATGCAACCACGATTCCTGCGAAAGTGAGTTAGGAGTTATCTCTTTCTACGTAGGTTAGTTTATTTTAGTTTATTTTATTTTCTTTTCTTTTAGTCATTGTAGTAGTAGTTTAGCTTGTTTTTATTATTGCCTTATAGCTAGAGACTAGCAATAAGCTAGTTGGGGGTTGTGACAAGCGGGGGTATTTGTAAAATACATCCGCACTAAAATAAGGAATATATTGATTTAGTTTACGATTCCCTGTGATATCTGCAATTCATATTACAATGCCAGTTTATATACAATGTGATGAATCTATGATAAGTTATGTTGTGTTAGTTGTTATTTGTGCAGAATGTTGGTTGTTGTGTGCAGGAATGAGTAACAGGATAAGGGCAAAGCTAAATTACAAGCAAGGCAATCCAAAGATGAAAACTGAAGTTCGAGCAATCAAATTACCCTCACGCGATCGAGGTTTCGATAGATCGAACCCTGTTCAAGTACTCAAGTAATTCACAGCTCAAGCGATTGAGTGACTTTTGATCGATCGAACATGCTTTTATCGAAAACTTACGCGCACATAGCAGAAATATTATAATCAACCCTAGCTGTAGGTTTGAGTATAAATAGTGGTTATAAGCACGTCCATATAGATGCCCACTTTTAGTTTTAAAGTTTTAAAGAGAGATAGAGAGCTTTGTTGTGATTTTTGTAGGTTTTAATCATGGGATATTGCTTTGGTTCAAAGTATTCAACGTTTAATACAAGTTGCTTTCGTTTCAGGTTTTGTATTATTTTTATACAATTTGCTAGTTGAATCTCGTAGTATAATCTGTCATTGTTATAGTTTTGCACGTTAGTTCCTTATCAAACCATAGTTTTCATAACTTTTATGTTAAAATCACAACCAAACTTAATGAATATTCACGTTAAAAACCAATCTGTGATACTCCAGACCATGTCGGAGTAGTCCTAGAGTTGGGAGATCACGATGAAACAGTGATCTCCAGCCTCTGCCATGCAGTAGTATAAAATATGCGTTCGATCGAAATAGAGATACAGTCAAGCGATCGAATACAGTTCGATCGATTGAGAAATGATGATGTTCGATCGATCGAAAGCGCGTCGATCAATCGAACCTTCAGATTCTTAGGTTGATCCTTTGCAATATTCCTAGACTTTCTATTTTTGAGATTTGTTATAAACTGTCCCCATATGCTCGGTTTGTCAAAACAGTTTCTTAACTTTAAACCTTAAGGCATTTTTCTTCAATAACTTTTGCAAAACACTTTGAATGCTAACACCATTCAGAGTGCGAGTCCTAATTATTGTTTTAAACTGCCTTCATGTGTTTTGAAATCAATTGTGATGATGTAGTCCCTGTCATTAAAGGATTACTGAATCTTTGTCTTTAGAAAATACGGAATACTGTAGAGAGACGTTCTCCATAGAGCTTAAATCTAACTGCATGGTAGATGGCAAGGTCACTATGGATTCGTGTAATCCCAACGTTCCCCTTTCATAAAGAAAAAAACCCATTTTAAATTATCATTTTAGTTAATTAGTTAATCATTAGCTTAATTTAGTTGCTTTAATTTTAGTAGTTGTTAATTGTGGAACTTCGTGTTCTACACCTTTCTTTAAACATCGAATTTTTTATTTTCTTTTTGAGTTTAATCTAAGTAGCTAGTTTAAAACCTTCTCTGTGGGTTCGACTTGGTCTTACTAGAACACTACTTGCACGTCTACCTAGACTTGGGTAAAGCACACAAGCGCACACAAAAAGTTTTTTGTGTCAACAATTCTCCTAAGTGATTTTTTGGCCAATGTGAAAGCTTGAGTCACCAATTTAGCCTACATTAGAAATATTTTGTAAAGGGAGTTCTCAGGATCCCACCTCGAGGTCTGAATTTTGCTCGATAAAAGGCAATATTTGTTAGTTCATGTGAAAAAGCTCCTCTAAATTGGGTTTTTGTCTCTGAATTGAGTTTCTAACGTACCTAAGTCTTTCTAAAGGTTATTCTAACGTATCTCGGAGACCACAGTGCTTCACAGAGTTCTTCTTCATAACCGACATTCCATAAATCCTAATTCTGATCATCGCGGTGTTCTTGAGGCGGGCTTACTTTAGTCGGATGGACGAACCAAAATAGGGTGTCTACACATATAGCTTATATATTGTAGTGGTTATTGAATAACCATCGTAGGTGATCGCGGCGAGGAATCGGGGAAGTGAACCAATTGGTGGTTTGGGCTAACTTGTGGAACTTTGGGAGTGGTTGCAACCTTGTTTATAGTTTCTTGCTACTAGTTTGAAGCTTGTAATATATTTGTAATCGGTTCAAATTCGGGAATAGTGTATGCTGTAATTTAGTCAGCATGACTTATGTAATATTCCTAGCCTAACTTCATGTTGTAGATGGATCCTTAGATTGTGAAACAAGAACATAGTAGCTTTGGTACTTGTAATATATGGGTTTGATGGTTAATATTTATGTATTGAGGTTGGGTTAGGTTGGGAAGTTAACCTCGAAGTTTTACTCTTTGAGTTTGGTTTATTAATGGCTACAATTAATACTTTTCTGAAAGTGATTTTAAAACTCATGCTTGAACTTGTAAGCTCATGTTTTTGTATTCGGATTGGTTTAAAATGGTTTGAAGTTTGATGTTGATTCCAACTTTTGTTTTGGTAATGTTTACAAGGTTTACTAAACTTTTGAAAATGTTCATTGTTGGTTGAGCTTCTTTGGTTTAAGATAAATTTAACTTTATTTTTGGAACTTTAATGACTTATGAGGAGCTTTGATGGCATGCCACGTGTCTTGGGATCATTTGGGTGATTCTGGGGCGTGATAGTGTGAGTGTATGGGTGTGTGTATATATATGTGTGTATGAGTATGTATATATAATCTCAAAGGTACCAATCTCTCTCTCTCTCTCTCTGAAGTACCAGTGTAACACCCTGTATTTTATTTTCATTAATAAATAAATACTGCATTTCATTTCCATGAGCATTTGATTTAATTTCTCTTTGTAATATATATCTGGGGTCAAACTGTAATTTCCATAAATACAGAAAAATATTTTCTATGGTTTCAAAATCAATATCTATATTTTTGTAAACTGGGAATTTAATTCCTACACTATCATAATTTCTGTATTTTTATTTCAATCGTATAATACCAGTTTTGGTTTAAATCTGCGTCTATACTGCGGCTTGGGTGTAGGAGCACGTGAGCTCAACCACACCGTGCGTTTTCCACCTCTTTCTTGGAGCCCAGTTTTGGGCAGTTTATATACGTTGGTGTCTCTCTCTCTCTCAATCTCACAGTCTCTTATCTCTCACTCTCAAACTCTCCCAACTCTCTCAATCACTCTCTTGATCACTCTCTCAAGAACACACACACACACTGGTTATATATGATACATACATACACAAACACATACATAGTCATATTTATATATCACAATCAAGAGAACGGAGGAGTAATTTCTAACGGCGGATTATTCGGCGAAAATTCTCGATCTCAAATTGTAGTCCTTCATCACCTCTGTGAGTAATTTAAACTCACTCACAATGTTTATATATGTATAATTCAGTGTATATGTGAGTGTATATGTGTATATATATGTGATACACCATGGAAGCTTAAAATTGGAGTTTTGTAAAACTCAACCAAATTCAATTCCGTGAATTGATTATGAAAGATCTTAGTCCCAATAAGCTGTGGTTCGAATCCTACGCAGTAATTCATCCATATCGCGACGAACGGTTGATTTAAAGTTTTGACACCCTTACTTTAATCGCGAATATCTAGAGATACAATCCGTATTAGTTAAAATTGATAGCGTATTTGTAATCTACACGGAAAATCGAAGAGATTCATATATTACATGTCTCGGTTGAAACAGAATCTGAAAATGGGTCTGTAACAGCTTTTAAAATTGAAAAACAGGGGAAAACGAAGAAGATGACATTCTGCAACAACTCGCGTGCGCGACCCGCTCGCGCGAGGCTCGCTCGCACGAACCCTTCCCCCCCTTCGCTCGCGCGACCCGTCCTCCCCCTTCGCTCGCTCGACCCGCTCACGCGACACCCCCTCTCCCTCGCTCGCGCGATCCGCTCGCGCGAGGTGGCAGTTCTGGCAGTTTGTATAATTTTTGGTAAGGGACTGTTTGGAAAAGGTTTTGGGAAATTTCCAGGAACTGTTTGGCAAATATACTGTTTTAAAGGCTCACTGTTAGAAATTGGACTTGTAAGAATGTTTAAGACCGATATTTATGTGGAAAAGAATATTCAGCTTGAGATTAATAATTGTTGCTACAAACTGTGAACATTGACATACATATTAGGGTCGAGGTTGTGTCAACATGCATGTGTGTGAGAAAGCGTAAAAAGAGTAAAGGGTGGCGGTCTGGTGTGCGACCTCAATATCGATCGGATATTATTCCTGGTATTGGAGGCGACAGTGTTGTATACGACTTAGATATCGATCGGATAGTACTCCTGGTACCTAAGGCGCGCGTTTCGGATATTGATCGAATAGTATTCCTGATATCCGAAGCGATGGTGACAGTGTTGTGTACGACTTAGATATCGATCGGATAGTATTCCTGGTATCTATGGCGCGCGTTTTGGATATTGATCGGATAGTATTCCTGATATCCGGAGCGATGGTTGGTTGTGATCGGCCTAGATATCGATCGGATAGTATTCCTGGTATCTGAGGCAGTAGTGTGGTGTGTGACTTCAATACCGGTCGGATAGTATTCCTGGTATTGGAGGCGATAATGTAGCGTGTGAATTGGATGACTGAGTAGTTATTACTCCTGGTATCTGAGATGATGTGTTGGTTTAATTGGGTTGTTTTAAAGAAAAGAATTGGCAAGATAAGATATTACACAATTCATGTACAATTACGTATTTATTTCTTACTATTTTCCCCCGTGATTTTTTTGTTGAAATTGGAACCTTGAATATATTACTGTTAATGTTAAATTGTACCTTTGTTTTATATGCTTATATATATATATATATATATATTGCGAGCACATGTTTATTTTGCTCACCAGCTTGCATAAGCTGACGGCGTTGATGCGTCCTGGACTGTATGTCCAGATTTTCCAGGTCAGGAGCAGCCAGAGTTCGTTGACTATGCTAGTTAGATGACCGGAGGTGTTCCAGAAGAGCTGTTTTATATTCCTTATGTCTTTCCTTTCAGAGTTGTAATAAACCTTGTTAGAATTTGAATAAGGGCGTTTTGTGCCTAAAACCTCGACCTATGTAATAGTTTAGTAAGTTTTAATTCTAGAGCTTATGTTTATTAGTATCCTTTCTTTTAGAAATGTTGTTAAGTTATTTGTTGCAGGGACAATTGGTCATACTCACTTGTCACGACCTACGAGTCCATAAAGGAAATTAAATGCTTTCCTGTATTATGCTACGTCGGGGCGTGACAACCAGCAAGCTCAAAATGGCCAGAATACGTCTATAACAACCTATAATTTCATTTAATTTTTAATTGCTTTTCCATGTTATAAATTGTATTACTTGTTTTATTTCAATAGAATTCTTTAATTGTGGTCAAACTGTAATTTTTATAAATTCAGGAATACATGTGTTGATTTTGGAAATTATATTTTCAAAATGGTGAAAATATTTACTTTTAATTCCAACTGTATTTTTATACATCCAGAAAATAATTTCTTAAATCCATATTAATTTGCTTGTATTTTTATGGTGATCACCGCACCGCACCGCACCGCAAAAATGCCAATTTTTGTATGAATACTGCCCGCGTTGCGATGAACTCCCACAGATTGGGAATCTACGTCTAATCCAATGTGACATATGCTTTAATAAAATCATTTAAGCTATGGGTTGGGACTTGTTTGGGAATGCTTATAGTGCTTGTGTTAATGTATTGCCATAAGTTGACTTTACCAACACTTCAATTTGACCCCTACCTATCTATACCAATCCCTATTATCTATTTGACAGATACAATCTGCTCATATATAGATTTTATACATGTATGCATGTTATGTATAATTAGAAATTTGTAAAAGAAAAGAGTTTGTAGAGTGAAAGAGGAAGAACTTGGGCTCCAAGTTGGAATTTTGTTTATATACTCAAATACACTCTCACACAACTCATATTCAGCTTATTGCAAACTAAAGTTCTAAAAGAAAAGCGAGTTATATAGAGGAGAGTTTACAGAATTTCTAGAGAGAGAGCTTGATCACCATAGCCAAAGCTTCATTGAGTTTGCTTATTTTGATTTCTTTCTCAACTATACCTCAATCACAATCACAGTGAGTATTATTAACTCACTTGAAATGTAATTTCATGCTTAATTACAGTTTATGTTGCTTGAATTAGTATTTGTTTATATGAATCTCGTTTAAGCTTTTTCATGGTGTAAAAATTGTGATTTCATCAAACTTAACCAAAATGAGTTTTGTAAGATGATTATGAAAGGTTTCAGTTCATAGAAGCTCTGGTTAAATTCTTAGAGCCTAATCATCTCGTATTGCGACATGTATTACAATCAAAGTTTTGCCACCTCTCGATTTTCGTAAAATTCTAGAGCTACGGTTCAAATTAGTTTAATCCGATTACATACTCGTAATCCTTGATGAAAAACTAAGAGATTCATATATTAAATGTTATGTTTAAATTTGAAATTTAAAATGGGTCAAAAATGAGTTTTGAAGCTAAAACAGGGGAGAAATCTTGGTGAAGACGAAGTTACCAGGACAGGTCCCGACCATGACCGGTCCCGCATAAGTATCAGGACCGGTCCCGTTAACATACCAGGTCCATCCTGCCCTTCTGTGACAGAATGATCTATCTCTTTAATACAATAACTGTAAGAAAACTTTTGGGTGCTGCGTAAGTTGTACTTACTGATATAAGCGGTTGTGCCTTATTGTTGCATTAGAAAATCAGTTTCTATAAATTAGATTAAAGTAAGATGGATTTATTGACCTGTATGAATTGTTTGATACTGTAAGAGACAAGTTTAAAATCGCTCTGATGACGCATTATGATATATCACGAGAGTTGATAAACAACTCTGATATCATAAAAGAATATGTAAGAAGGGAAGATTAAAGATTCGTTCTCTCATGTACGTTGTTGTTGATTTTCAGTAATTTGCATCTTTCGGTATTCAGTCATATGACAAACATGTGGAGTTAAGTTTACATGCATTGTGAGTGATGGTCAGTGTAAAAGAGTAAATGGGCAATATTGTGTTTTGGACACTCCCTGGTACTTGTGTACTATAGTGTGATGCTATGAGGATATGGTATAGAGTATCTGTGAAATGCGATGGTGATAAATTGGGCACTCCCTGGCGCCCGTGATAGTGCTAAAGTATGTGACGCCAACTTGGACACTCCCTAGCACCATGGTAGAGCTAAAGTGTGTGGCCTACTGGACAATCCCTGGCATTTATGGTATGGCAAAAGTGTGTGGCAAATTGGACACTCCCTGGTACTTGTGTACTAAAGTGTGAGACAAACTAGACATTTCCTGGTACCCTGTACTATAGTGTGGTCACCTTAGTATTTCAAGATACTGGAACAAGAGAGTTGGATGATGTGTTGACGAGAGAAAAGAGTCAGTGATGAGAGTGGTTGCATTGTTCCATGCACGGTCACATGTTTTATTGATTTAAGATTATGACATTATCTTTACTATTTTTTAATTTGAATTCATTACTATATCTCGAACATGTGGAATAAAGAACCTGAAAAATAAAAATGGTAAGTGAGTATGTTTTACATTTCGAGTACGTGTTTTTAATACTCACCAGTTTCATGAAGCTGGCAGCATTGATGTGCCCTAGACATTCGTGTCTAGGCTTTTCAGGTTATGACCAGGCAGGACAGTACGACTATGTGAATTGAATACAACTACCTAAGAAGAGGAAATTAGTTATTGCTGCTTTATATTATGAACTGAATCTGTAATAAGGATTAATGTAATAGATAATATTTTGTTACAAGGCGGGCTGTGCCTTTAGATGATCACGTGCTGTAATAATTATTAACTTTGAAAAATTTTATAAGCCTTGATTGCTCTTACTCTGATTTAATTATATTATTGTTTGACGTTTGGAACGGAATCGATCCTTCAAACTGTCGCGACCTACGGGTTCATAAAGGAAATTAAATGCTTTCCCTATTTATGCTACATCGGGGCGTGATAACGTCTTATATATATATATATATATATATTGGAAAATAAGTGTTCAAGTGGCCAACTCCCAGCCAAAGCAAGAGGATCTTCACAGCTGCTGCCAATCGATTGGCAAAGGTTCCAATCGACTGGGGTAGGTAGTAAATGCACCAATCGATTGAGACTTGGGTCGAATCGATTGGGGTTTGGTATTAATGACACCAAATGATCGATACAAAGGCTAATGGATTGGGTCCAGGTGGTAGGTACAAGTGTGCTAATTGATTGACAAAAATTCCAATCGATTGGGATGCAAGTTAAGGCGATCGATTGAAAAATCATTCCAATCGATTGGGTCACAGAATCTAGCAAATGTAAAACTAGAAGTCATACAAGTATCAAGAATAATACTAGGTCTTATTTATTAGTATATATTAAACAAAAAATACATGGTATTACAGTAATGGTGGATGGCTACCCCTCTCTCTTATCTCACTCTCTCTCTCTCTCTCTCTCTGTACATATATCATCAGATTTTCCCAGATCTCTCTCTCCGAAAATTTTCCTAAATCTAATTTTTCCCAAAATCCCTAGTCTTTCTCCTTGGTTTGATTCATGTAAGATTTTAATTTGCACTCTCAAATTGTTTGAAGTTTAAAATGACAAAAATGGCCTTTTAAGTGGGTCATGTGAGACATTTTCGTCCATTTAAACAGAAAAGTCTAACGGAGGGGCTACACAGCAAAAAAAAATACGTTAGGGACTAAATTGTGAAAATTAAAAATATCAGGGTACAAAGTGTCAAACAGTGTATACATTAGGGGTGCAAAGTACTTTTTACCCTTTATTAATTATATACTATCTTCATTCTTACGCAGAACCCAAGAGCATCAAAATAGTATTAGATTCATTTGGTATATCATATTGGTTTGATATGCCAAATGCCACATAAACATTTGAAGCATTTGTTGGAGAAAATATGTCAAATTCATCAATTGAAGTTGCCACATAGAATTTGAAGTATTCAGTAGAGTTGCTTACTTATGGCCCATTTAACAATGTTATTGGAGTGCACAAGTGTTCACTGGGAGCCCATTTATCTATTGTTATGCTTACGCAATTTTGATTGTGATAGGTAAATGTCTCTTGCTCAGATACTTTGCTCAAAGATTTGTTTAAAAGTAGAATTGCTTAATATAGTTTGGATGTTTGATTGATATGTTGTGTAACTGATCAAGCATAGAAAAAATCGTGAAAAACACCCCTTGCTTATGCAAACACAAAATTCCCCCCTCCAAAATCGTAGACCTTTCATCACAATTTGGGAAAACAAAATACCTGCCAACTGCGTTTGGTGCCCAACTCTGCGATTTTGACCCATAAGTCGCAAAGGCAAATAGTCTCTATGAAATTTCAAAAGCTAAAATGGAATTGTTTGGCTAACTGATTATTGCAATTTAATTGCAAAAAATGTAATGGGCCTACGACCACCCCCATAAAATTTGGGGGCACTAAGCAACATATAAAAAGGGGACCCTTGACCAAGGTTGGCTCCTAACCCCTCAGGGTTCGAGGGCAGCCCCTTGACGCGGATTTTTATTCTTATTTTATGGTCTATTTTTTTTTTACATACTTGCAGTTAAATTTTGTGTATCATAACGATTAAAAATTTTCATGTGAGTTTTTTGGGCCATTTTGAGAGTTGAGAGGTTTAGCACTTGTAATCTTTATTACATATAGTGAATTGTGATGTGATCTTCTTCTCCTCCAACCCTTTTGTAACTCTGCATGAGTTCATATTGTCTCTATTTTTTCAATAACAAGGGTCTATCGCTTATTGTAAATTGTAAAGCTTGAATTGGTGTAACATAATTTGGGTTGGGCTAAATTGAGAAGTGAGAATATAATTGCTGGGCTGGTTACAACGGAGTCAATGCATCTTATTTATATATATTTTCCAATAATAGGATAGGTTCGATTACAATTGAACCAATATAGTATAGGGTAACTTAATTTAGAGTCCTAATATATACATCTAACTAGAAATATGTATCTTTTTCAAATGAATCTAAAAATAGGTCTTTCTAGTAATTTAAGGACAAAACTGCCCCCGCATGTATATGTCCGCATAAAATCAGGATTTCAAATTCAAACGCATATATATATATATATATAGAGAGAGAGAGAGAGAGAGAGAGAAAATCTGCTAGAGAGATAAAGATGAAGACAGAGAGGGAGAAAGAAGACAGAGAGGGTCGCAGCCCCTCCACCGCGACGGTCAACCACCCACCACCTTCCTCTTCCTCCCCTCTCTACCTCCCTTCACCTATATCAACCATGCACCACCACCTTCGGCCACCCATTTCTTCCGGCGACCACTCTGTAGACAAATTATTCACCAATATGTGAGAAAAAAAATCAAAATTTCTCACATAAATCGAATCGTTGGAGGCGCAAAAATTTGAATTCATCTTTGTTCTTGGAAATGCGAGTAAAAAGCACGGTTTCAAATTTGCAACCCATCATCAACAAAATCAACTGATTGCGATGACGATACAGAAGTCGATCACTCTTTGGACAAAATATCTCACCCATTTGTGTTCAATAATTGAAACTTCTCACAGAAATCAAAGTATTTGAAGTATCGCGACAACGTAACTAGTACAATGTGAAAGTTATCTTGGATGGTCTAATCTAAGAATTTCTTATATGAAATTATTCATTGATTTGATGCGTTCATCGACAGTTGTGCCATAGATTTACTCACTTCCATGAATTTGTGTACATACATATAGTGTTGATGAAGATCTCCTTATTGTATAGGCTGTAGGAAATTCCTCACTTGTTATGTAGATTATGTTAGTGAGAAATTTCTCACTTGTATAGACGGTAATAAATAGCTCATTTGTTATGTAGATGAAGTTAGTGAGAAATTTTTCACTTTTATAGGATGTAATAAATTACTCATTTGTCATGTAGTGAAATTAGTGAGAAATTTCTCACTTGTATAGGTTGTAAGAAATTACTTTTCACATTGTATGTAGATTAAGTTATTGAGAATTTTTTCACTTGTATAGACTGTAATCAATAGATAATTTGTTATGTAAATGAAGTGGCAAATAGACTGTAATTAAATTAGTGAAAAAAAAATTCACATTCGCAAAGAGAAAACATACTCTCAACAAAACTAGATTAATTTATCACACTTGTAAATATCAGTGACAAATTTATCACATAGTACTTATGCAATGTATAAGTTTGATATACTATAAAGTATAAACAACCACAAAATTATCAAAGGTTAACATGTGCGTGAGAAATTTATCTCCTTCGCAATGAGAAAGCATACTCCCAACAAAACTAGATTAATTTATCACATTTATAAATATCAGTGATAAATTTATCACGTAGTACTTATGTAATGTATAAGTTTGGTATACTTTACAGTTAGTACCTTTGGAATCCAATAATTTTGAATTATGATTATCCTATCTCCAGATACATTTGAATTTAATATCACATTTAAAACATCACAATCTACTATCGTGATTTTATGGAGCAATAAGCCCCATAACGCCTCCACTTCTCCATTAAAAGATAATGACTAAAAATAAAACATATTCAAAATTAACTTCTATTTAAAAACTAGCATATAATCCGCGCAATGCGTGGGTACGTAGTTTTTTATCCAAATTTTCTCTGCAAATTGTTAAATTAAACTATGTTTGACATGTAGTATCACCCATTTAACCATAAACTAAACTTATATATCAACACCATGATTACATATCGCCATTACAATCACCATAGTCGTCACACTAATTTAAACATTTCTGTATCAATGGTTTTCCATATCAGTGGAACAAAGAGTATGCAAGTTGCAAATAATTCTTATTCTTCTATTCCACATGTTTGCTTTGTCACATACCCTATTACTGCATAATACAAAATTCTTCTCGCCTGCTCCTGCAGCCTTCTCTAAGAGAGCCTCCCATCATGAACGTCTTTGTTTCGGACGTAGACTGATGTCCCTTCGATGTAACTGAGGCTGTAAGTCTTTTGCTACTAAGGATGCATTAAATAAGCTTCTTTTCCACGACTCACATGTCTTCTGTCGGGTTCGTAAGTCCATTATATTGATGTTTTGTATCGCAATTCTACTTTAGAATCAAAACCGATTGTTTGCAACTTCAAACAAAGAGAAGAAAGAAAGTTTTAGTACCCATTCAGAAAGGACAATAAATGTTTCTTGACAGTTTGTACATTAAACATATAATTCACAACTAAAAATTTAACCTTCTGTAGTTCATATCAAATTAACTTAGTCCGAGTACAGCACAACAAATGTTTTGGTGCTCTTAAATGTGCACTAAAAGTCCCCTCTTCACCCACCCATATGGTAGGTCTCTTGTGGTAGTCCACCCAAGAGCCCTTTCTTTTAAGTGCAATGAAACACTCAATCAATTCTTTAGTACATTTTTTTTTTTTAAGGAATTCTTCAGTACATTTATTCAAGTCTTAAACCTCAACTTGCAAGAAAACAAATTAGTCAAAAGGGGAGATTTACCAAACACACTAACATGATGATGGAAAATTTTGAGATGAGCACATCTATCCATTACAAAATAATTCTATAGAGAAAAGAAGCATCCAATACATACATATGCAAAGGAATTTTTTCAGTACTTTTGAAATGAAAAGGAAGCATTGACTGTGTCCGATGGGCCTCATAGAAATACCTTAATCACTAACAAAGAAATTTAAGGCCCCTTTTTATTTTCTCTTACACTTGGTTCACTTTGACACCAAAAGGCATCTTGAAAATGGAGATGAATTGTTTAAACATGGCCTCTGCATAGATGCAGAATTGTGAACTGTAATTGGTTGAACCAAACTCAAACCAAATGTCAAATATCAAATAGAAGTAGAATTGCATCCTGTTGTTTTTTAATCTTTGTTTTATTTTCATTCATGTGCTAGCAAGAATTTGGACCTAAGCCCTATCCTACCCCACCATTCCTTAATAACACCACTATTGAGACATGTTAGAATACCAAATTAACTAATTCACGTTGAAGAAATCATGATCAGTAATATAATCAAGTAAAATTGAAAGGAAAATTTTATGAGACAGCTATTAGGCCAGCTATGCTCTACGGGACAGAGTGTTGGGCAACTAAGAAACAACACATTAACAAAGTGAGTGTAGCAGAGATGAGGATTCTAAGATGGATGTGTGGTAAGACTAGGAAAGATAGAATTAAAAATGAGTACATTTGAGAGACTGTAGGAGTGACACATATTGAGGATAAGTTGAGGGAGAATAGACTTAGATAGTTCGGCCATGTGCAACGAAGACCTGTAGATGCACCTGTGCGAAAGAGTGATAAGATCGTAGTGTCTGGAATAGTTAGAGGGAGAGGCAGACCTAGACTGACTTGGGAATATGTAGTGCAATAATATATGAATATATATATAATTTAAATGAGCATATAGCTCTTGATCGTGCAGAATAGAAAAAAATGATTCATACAGCCGACCCCAATTGATAGGGACACAAAGCTTGGTTTGGTTTGGTTTAGTTATACATGAACACCTAAAAAAAAAACAATTGACTGAAAACATAAATGCCCCAAAATTCCAATCATCAAGAATTAGTCTTGTGATAAGTAGGCACCAAATCTTTTTAAGGATGTCAAGAATTAGTTTTATAAGAAAAAACAGCAAAGTAATTTCAATTTTCAAATGGATAAGCAAATATCTGACAAACTGATGATAGGAAAACGAAAAAGATAATAGTAATACACATACAATCACTCCCATAACATGAACATGTAAAAAAATATTCTAAATTGAAAAAATGAACTAATCATAGCTTTAAATATTAAGCTTTTATTTGTTTATTTGGAATGGCTTCGAATGGTCCCAAACACTACGAATAAGATCTTACCAATTGTGTTCCTGAATATGCATACTAGGGCTTCAATGAGTCCTAGATGTATAGGGGGGTTCTTGAACCCTTTCAAGCAATTAAAAAAAAAAGAAAAAAAGAAAAAGAAAATGACTTCCTAGAGAAGGATAACATTATACAAAACATGAACCAAAAGTAGCCCATGTGAATTCAAATTAAAGGTGTACGCACATCCAACATAGACAACCAAACTTGACAAAGACAATGGAGAAGAGACCTGCATTTTTGGAAGATCGATTACAGATTCAAAGAGTCATACCAATAGGCATGGAAGAGGGTTAAAATGTTACAAGTTTTGGGGTAGATAAAGGCACTGCCACGCGTCATCGTATGGTCATACTAAGCTTGAACTCTCCGTTTTAGTATGCTCTTAGTACTAGATTATATTAGATTAGATTAGATTAGATAAGAGTATAATGGTAATAAGAAAAATGAAAATTAGGAAAAGGACTAATTCCTGAACTGTACACCAATTAAGAGATTAATTTCATAACTACTTAATTTAATTGCACTAATTACATAATATAGTCAATTTAAGGGACTAAACAATATGTTTCTATATAGTATACATGAATATTTTATTTTGGGTCATCGTCAATATTTTTTAGGATCCTTCTTAAGAGAAGAAAATGGACATATTTGGAGGCTCTAGGTGGCCACCTACCTTGTCTACATTCAGGGTTGGGCCTGAATAGGCCAGTAGTTACCTTAGGGAACTTATGACGAAAATTTGTTTTTCCAACTGAATGGAAAAGCATAAGCTATTGCCAAACAGATCCTTAAAGCATCTCCATTGATAGTGTCAAATTTGAAGATGTCAAATTTATTTGAAAAATTATGTGACAATTTGACATCTTCAAATTATTCATCCCAATAAATTTCAACTTCACCCATTATGTCAAATTGATCATTTTAAAATAATTTTTTTTTAATTTTTTTTCCTCTTTTATTATAGAATAAATATATATATATATATATTGCATTTCGTTTTGACAGCCACTACAGCAAAACAGCTAGTAAAATATGAAAATACTTTTGCTCACCCAAAATTTGGTACACCAATGCTTACCCAAGCATCCCATTGGCCAATGCAGTGGAGCCCAGGATTAAACAATATTAAACAACATTTGTTTAATCCTGGGCCCCACTGCATTGGCCAATGGGATGCTTGGGTGAGCATTGGTATACCAAATTTTGGGTGAGCAAAAATGCTCTCGTAAAATATATAGAAGGCATGCTGCTTTTCCTTATGTCTAATTTGACATAAGATCACTGATGTCAAATGGAAGTAACAGCTAAGAATAAACATATATTTGACAGATGATATTGGGTAGAGAAATGGTAGGCCCATAATATATTACACAATACATTTTATAATAGGGCTTTAAATTTGTTGTACTCTGTACTAGTTGAATTTTTCACACTTTTCTGTGCACTTTTTATACAGCACAAGGTACATACGTTTAAAATCCTATTGTGGAATGTGTTATGTGTCTAACAATTTTGTATTGGGTATTGTGATTCTTGACTTCAAATAGTGGTTATCAAAACATTTTCAAATCTGAATAGTACAGACCTCACTTGAAATCATATATATCTACTATTCTATAAAAACGAAAAAACAAGCACGTCAAAAAAATATGAACTTTCTATTTTGCCCTTCACTACATCATAATTACTCATGTATCTATCTATACATTGTAAGGATATATTGATTTGTGTGAGGCTAAATCTGTCATTTTGGACAAATAATTGCATTCAAGTCAGCTTTTGAAATTTTATTTAATATAAATACACTACCTTGTATGAAAAGATGAAAATTCATGAGTAAATGTGGTGTTTTTAGCAAAAAAAAAAAAAAAGGTGGTATATTCACACACACACACACACATATATATATATATATATATATACATATATATTTGAATAGATAAATCACATAAAGTGGAATCAGAAGGTTGTCATGTGACAACTTTATAATTTTCCAACTTTTACACACACATTATTATTATTATTATTATGAAAGCAAGTGAAACATTTCCCTTTATAAATACTCCCTCCGTCCTATTTTATGTGTCCATCTTGGGGAATCAATTATTTAAGGGGATAAAAAGAATCTACACCTACTTTTCACAATTGCCCATAATCATTGCACTTTCTTTTTTTTTGTTTTGTTTTGGTGTTGATTGCAAGGAAGGGTAGTTTGGAAAACTAAATAAAATTTGCATACTAATTTAAGAAAGTGGAGAACAATTTTGGGACATCTCAAAAATGAAAGATGGACATATAAAAATGGACAAAGGGAGTAACAAATTTCAGAAAGAACTAGTATAAGCATTAGAAGAAAGAACAAAACGCAAAAAATAAGCACAATAAATTAACTTTTGAGTCGCATTGTAAATCTCTCAAATTCTCAATTTAACTGACTATGGCATAGCTCGAGATTGAGCCGGCTAAGGGAGAAAACTGCTAACAAGATTCACATCATAGATCACCCCAAAAAACACCGTGGCTGCAAATAGACCCCAACAAAATGCTAGATCTAATGAAAGATCAACGAATCTGCAACGACAGAAGCTGAATCTAACCACAGAGAAAAGGAAGGAAGAGATTTAGGGTGAAAAACCAAACCCAACCCACCAACCAAAAACCAAAAACAAAAGCCTTATAAAGAGAGATATCTATTGTATATGCCCAAAATTGTTGCCTTTCAATATTTATTTTTTTTAAACATATTTAATGGATAAAGAGGCCTTTTATCTCTATGCCACGGCCACCTTATACATTTTGCTAGGCCTTGTTTGTTTGCCGGATAGGATAAAAAGGTATTGCATAAAGTGTAGTTAGTTATTTAGCTGTAATAATTAACTATAGGATAAAAAAGTGTAGTATAATTTTATTTTATTTTTGTGTTTAGTGCGTATTGGATTATACTAGGCATAAAATTAAAATAATCAAATTATGTGTTTGAATGACCAAGGTACGAACCTGTATAAGTCTATGACTTATCAAAAATTTGATCCCACATGTATGTTTCTTCGTCGGAGACGATGTCGGTTGGAGAAAGGTTTGGGAGTCCCGATGGCCGTGAAAAGAAATGAAGATCCCTTGGTCAAGTATTTCTTAGGTTTATCTATTCAAGGGTAACTAAGTCATTTTATACCACCGAGGTGGTAGCCCAGTTGGGACGGGGCTGACATTCCTTACCTCAAGGTCAGGAGTTCGAATCCGAACGTAAGTTGAAAGCGCTTGCGTGAGTAAAGCCTGATTTATGGGGTCTGTGGATAGGTTTCTGGCCCACCTGGTAGCTTCGGTGGGGGTGTGGTGACGGGCTCGCTTATACAGGCAGTAGCTATGGCTCAAACCGGACATTCCACATCGGGGAGGGGCTCCTATGGTCACGCCCAGGGAGGGTTGCTACGCTGGTTGCCCCCGCCTCCCCTTTTTCTTAGCAAAAAAAAAAAAAAAACTAAGTCATTTTATAAGTTATCCCACTTAACTCTTCATCCTCGTAAAAACAAAGGATAGTTATCCCTAGTTAGATTAGTCTTGAAAAATGGCCACCAAACACAATATAAGAGGGGATATGGACTACATAATCCTATCCCTCTTTTTTATACTACAAACAAATGAGGCCATATTTTTCGAAATCCCGTACTTCAAATGTTATATAGCTAAAATTAAAATGATACACTTATATTTAAATTCACACCCAATTTCACACCTAATACATCTTGATTCTTGATTTCGATGGGTCTTGTGTGGGACCCGCATGAGGCACACTGGAATTAAGGGTCAAGATTGTTGAGTGTGAAATTGGGTGTGGATTTAGACATAGGTATAACATTACTCAACTAAAATAAAAATAAATTCAAATTCAAATTTGTAGGATTAAGTTAACTAAATGATAACTCTTTCCATAAATAACTACTTTAAAAGATAAGTACTCTATAAGATTACTTATCTTATAAGGCCACATTTTATTTTCTTTGATGTTCCCTATTTGTATCCAGTCTCTCATTTCTATTGAGACTGCTGAATTTTAATGAAATTCCACTTTTTCATAATAAAAAAAATTAAAAAATAAATAAAAAAAAAAGATAAGTATAAGATTTAATAATTTTAAATTATAGATTTTCTAATTAAACGATCTTACATGTAAAATATATGATACTGTCATAATTCTAACTTCTTCTTCTTTTTTCTTTCTTTCTTTCTTTTTTTTTTTTTTTTGGTTTTTTGTAACAGATATCCGTATATAGATAACTTTTGTATCTATAATTGAAAATTGATTTATACTCCATTTGTATGTGTGTACATGAAAACTAAAGCTTTTGTCATTTCAGTGCATATGTGGCAGCTTTTTTGAATAGTATGTTACTTTTACGTTATTATTTTTCACTTAATTTCTTTACATATTATCTAGACAAAATTATATCAAATATGATGAAGTCAGATATGAAATAAAGCAATTTCTTTAGATAACATTATATCACATATATGAAAGTCCATTTTTTTTTAAAACAAATATGTATATTTGGTTCCTATTTAATAGATAAGTAGATAGTACATTTACAATTTTGTTATAGAAATTTGGTTTTAAATCCAACATTAGCATTGATTATAGGAAACAAAAGAAACTGTTTTGGAAATAAGTACATTATTTAATAAGTTAATTGGAATAGGTCATTTGACTAGTTGACCAAATATTTTTGGGACATATTTACCCTTATTTGTATTTGTTACTTTCATCTCTCTCTCTCTCTCTCTCTCTCTCTCTCTCTCTCTCACAGCAACACCGCTGACCACCACCAACCGAGTCCACTGCCATCGCCAGGGACCACCGTCATCACCACCACCACTATTGTCGGTGTCTCATCTCCATCGTCGATCAACGGCGATGTTGTCCTCATCACCAGTGGCGCCATCATTCACCACTGCCAGTGTACACCACCGCCATCGCACACTACTGCCATCGTGAGCCAACCACCACCATCACCGAACCCTCGCGAGCCAACTACCACCATCTTCGAGCCATCGCGAGATCTAGTTCCAAATACAGGTAAAACCAAAACCACTATTGTATGGACACACTCAGTCTCTGAACGTTCACAGCCACTTCACCGGTGTAAACGAAGACGATGCCACTACCATGGTGGTCCACTCCTATGTGGTGTTTTTTTTTTTTTTAACATATTTTTTTGTGAAATTTATCAACCAAAAAAAATCAGTGAATTTTCTCAACATTTTTTTTCCCAAATTTTGATATCAACAATGATACTTGTTTGATGGATATCGTTGAGTAGGTTGTAAGAATATAATTTTTATGCAAAAAAGAGAGAGAGAGAGAAGTTGCAGATTTACATGAATGCTCAAATTTAAGCTATTTTATTTTGAGATTTTAAGTCAATTCAATTTTTCCATTGATCCTCTTGCAGAAGAAAAGCGAAACCCATCTAGCTTGTAAAAAAATTTGCAATGTTTGTTAGAAAACTTTTTTTGTAAAATTTCACAACTCTTTTTAAAAATTAAAAAAAAAAAAAAAAAAACTTCACAACTTTTTGAGGACTGGTTTAAGAAATTAAATTTCATAAACTTAGTTTGTGAACATTTCATGTTGATGTGGTGGTTAATTTGGTTGTGAAGAGATCGATCAAGTGAGGTCGTGGTAGTAATCGGCAGAGGTTTGGTGTGGCGATGGTAGTTTCTTGAAATTTCACAAACTTGGTGAAATTTCACAACTTTTTATTGTTAAATTTCACAACTTTTTTTTTAGAATTTCACAACTTTTTCGGTGGTATGAGAAATTAATTTTCAAAAAGCTTTTTTTATGATCAATTATTGTTGATGTGGTGGTATGATGCGCCCCTTCCCCCCCCCCCCAGAGGTCAGGCGAGATTGGCAGAGGTTTGGTGTTGCATTGATGGTAAATGACAGAGGTTTGGTGCAAGTGGTAGTGGTGGTGCTAGTGTTGGTGATCGTTGGAGGTCTGGTGTGGTGGTGGTGGTGCTCGTCACATGTCAGACGAGCTCAGGCGAGGTGATGGTGGTTGACGACATTCTATTGACGCGTTTTCTTATCACACTCAAGTGTAGATGATCGTATAAGTAATAAAGTTCTGGAAGTCCAGGTCAAACCCACAGAGAACGGGAAACAAAGATAGGCAATAACTATTTTGTCACGAAAAAGAAAATAAAAGATGATGAATTTTTGTGAGGTTTTACTAAACTACTAATTTTTTATAGTTTTGCAATATACTAGTAAGAAAATGAAGAAAAATATATAAAAGCTAAATTTTTGTGAGTTAAACCTTTTAGATTTAATAATAGCGAAAGATGGAAATAATACAGATATTTAAGCAAAACTATTAAAAAAAAGGAAATATTAATTAACTAGGGGAAATGATTTAAAGGAATTGGGAATATGCAAATCAACACTAGATCCCACAACTTTTGTGCATTTGAAAAGCATTTGGCATTTAAAACCGCAGAGTCATTCTTTACTTGAAAATAAACTTTCACTAGTCAGGGTCATATCAAGTGTGAGGTTTGATATGAAAATACGTCGTTTGGTTTAAAGAAAAATAAAAAGGCAATTGGGCAGTATCCAGGTTAGAACCGTGCCCGCCGCGGACGTGGGTTATTCGTCGTCTAATCCCCACCACTCTGCCACTACACAATTGTCTATCCATTATTGGATAGAAATATATATAAACACATATTTGAAATATTAACTTTGTCATATGAGTTGTTTGAGTATGCTAGGTGTTTTTTTATGACAAAAGGCATAGTTTGACAATCCACATAATTAGGCTTTTTATTTCAAATATGTACTCTTTTGAGCCCAATATAGCCATAGTATATAAACATGTTAAATGACCATAAACTATAGATATACATATATATATTTTTTGCCATAAATGAAAAAATAACCCATCCAGATAAATTTGCCCATTTAAGATTAGTGCACAGAAGCTGTGGTTTCTAAGTTTTTATTGTATATCCCCAATTAAAGTTTTAGCCTACCATTTTGAAATTGAAACTGTCTTCAAAATAAAATTAAAAGATAATTTAAATAGATGCACGCAATCACCGTCCAATTAAAATTAAAGTTATAAAACTAAGGTAATGGTGGAATATAATATTAATATATTTTTTTCCTACTTAACATGAGCTGGGATTGAATTTGTGGAATCTGCAAAATAGCAAAGTTTAGTACAACTAGGCTAATAAAATATACATAAATGAAAATACTAAATTAATAATAAAATACTAAACCTTTAACTTTAACTTCTTGTGGGGTCACAGTGGTTGAACTCCAAAAACACAAATAAGGCTAAACCAAATCCTCATCTATTTTTGGGATGAGATATGAATATGGTGTGCTTGGGGCTTTGATAGGTGATTACAACAACTACGTGGCTAACAAATATGATATTTACTTGCAAAATCTGTATTCTAGTTAATGGAAATATTACTATAAAAACTGAAAATTAGGGGTTTCAAACTATTTTAGGGGGCAACTATAAGTACTACTAGACTAAAAATATTAAATCTAATTTTAAATAGGAATATTTTACTACTACAAATTGACAAAGGTCATACAAGAAAACAAATATTTTATTTTAAGAAATACAGTACACAAAATTTTGCTACATATTTTTGAACATGAAATCATCAATTACATAAAAGTAAATTTTTACAACTACCAGAACTAGAAAAAAGCTAAGAAAAACTAAAGTTTCCTATTTCTAGGGATAATATGAAGTGCTCACATGATAACCTCCCTAAACTATTCTCTCCCTAACAGTGATTGTTGTGAAGCTTATGTTGTGTGTTCTATTCTTTGGCTCCCCTTCCTTCTTTTTATAGACGAATTATGTTTGTGAATTCGTCATCGCGTTCATCATTTGACATTTTTTTCTTCCGCACTTGTCACATTTTCTTCTTGCTCTGACACTGCGTTTGGAAAACCTGCATGATGAATGAGAGAGAGAGAGAGAAGAAAGAACCAAAAAAAATAAAATAAAATAAAAATAATAATAATAATAATAATAATAATAATAATGATACATATATATACAAAAGTTCTCATTTGACAACTTTTGTCCCCTTTTTTTTTCTTTGTTGATAGCTAGTTTTGGACGTTATGAGTTTTATGTAATGCATTTGGGAGTTTATTCAGTGTGGTTGTTACTTTTTTTCTTTCTTTTATTTCACTTCATTTTTACTTAAAGATATAAAATATATAAAAATAAATAATTACACGCATTTGAGTGACATCACCATTAAATTATATTAATTCAAATATGCATGTAAAACTAGAGATTTGGGAGATTAAAGGAGCACTATATCTATTATATTGACACATGAATGTGCAATATTCAATGTTTGTCACACCTACCCTTCAACTAACTTATTGCTAGTCCCTAGTAATGAAGTGAAAGAGAAATTGTTCTAGAAGTTTTATTAAAAAGTAGGAGTAGACTAATGAAAATAAAATCTAACTCACTGTCGCAGGAATTGCGATTGCATTTAGCATATACAATAAGTCGTTGAACGCTTAGGTTACCCCTAGTGTACGAGTGTTGTCTCGTGAGCGTTTGCAGTGAATATACCCACAAAATTCATTTAAAATTTTTTTTTTAATTGTAAAAATAAAGGTAGATTTTCTCCTTTTACAACAGATAAGATTAAATTTGGTAATAAAATAAAATTTCCAAGTATATAATAATAATGCAACACATATACTCACAGTTTGTCAATGGTAGCATTTTTTTATACTCTTTAAACTTACAGTGTGTACTTGAAAATTCAAGCAACTGATCTTAACTTCAAAGTTTACATAACTATTAACAGTCATAAAATTTGTAATTTTAACTTAAATCTTACTAGGATTTCACTCTTTTAAGGAGAAACTCTTGGAAACCGGTGTAGAGAACATCTCACTTGATAGGGAAGCAAAGATAGAGGAATTGCTTCCCCTTTTTTTTTTTTTGATGACTCAATATATAAGCATTTGGAGTACAATAAGTCTCATGAAATAATACTTAGCATTAGAAGAGCGATCTACCGTGGAGAACATCCTTATCACTTAAATTTAAAAATCAATTTCTTTTAAATCGTTAGGACTTTGACTGGTAGGTTAGAAATTAAGATGAGTAGGAGATTTGTGGTGTATTTGTACTAAGCATGTGATTGGAGTGTTTGCGCAATTCATTCCAACCTCTTTTTTTTCTTCTCCTTTTTATCATTTGTATCGTTTTTTTTTTTAGTTCTCATTCATTTTTTTTTTTTTTTTGAAATCAACTCCTTTCTTTCTTTACCACTTTTTGCAATATTAATACAGTCCAATCACATACCTAGATATAGAAGTGAGGTTTGTACTCCTAGGTGGAGCAAGGCATGATTTGGATAGTGATGTTGTCAGTATCAAGATATAAAAGTATTATTTACTTTTCTAAGGATTTGTAGTGTGGAAGTAAAGGTCGAACCCACAGAGATTGAATTATTAAAGCACTTTAATTTTAAAACCTAAATTTAGTTAATTAAGAAAAACGGATTTTGATTTTATTAAACTAAGAACAAGAAAAATTAATCTAAATTATGGAAGCAATTAAAAATTGTTTTTATAAATGTATTTAGGGAACCTAGGATTGCAAATCCACCACTAGCTTCATAATAAAGGTATTTACGAATTACTTTAACTTATTAAGTTGGATGATAATGGGGAATTGTAGCTACAAGCCCAATTCCTCCGTCACAACATAATCCATCTTCGGTTAGCACGGGTTATCCCACACTAAACTAGGGTTGTGGTATAATCCGTCTAATCTTGGCATGGACTATTCGGATACTTGATAGCACAATTCAATTTAAGCACCATTACATGTAAATAATCTAAACAAGCACAGCAAACATAGATCATTGAGCACATCACAGTCAAAATAGATCTAAGACAAGAATAAACTTTGAAAGTGATGACTTAATCAATTAGAAGCACGATTTATTTATAAAAATCCTCAGAACATGTAACTGTCATTTATACATAATAAAATTAAAATAAAAACATAAAATACACCCTATTACTTGACTAGGGTTTCATTGAAACCCTAGATCTTGGTTTAAGCGGCCATAGAATTGAAGATTGGCAAGAGGTTGATGGAGGAGGCCATGGGAATCCTTGGTCTTCTTCTTCTTCTCCTTGTTTCCCTCCCTTCAATGGCTGAAAGTGTGGTTGTATATTGTGTATATATCAATTGCCAACCCCTCAATTAAAGTAAAATAGGGTATATATAGATTTATAACATGTTTTTGGAAGCTATCCTAACCCGAAACGCACTAAAACTGCTATATTTTATAATCTGGAAGCAATTAGGTAGTTTCGTTTGCGTAGAAATCATCAGTAGAGTGAAATGTGCAAGTTCCATTTTTGCATAGGTCGCGCGAGCGCGATATGTGGAGGTCGCGCGAGCGGGTCGATCGAGCGATTTCCTGGGTTTCCGCGCGAGCGGGTCGCTCGTGCAATGTGGTTTTTTCAGCTTCTTTTTTCCTGCTTTTTCTCCATATTTAACCAGGATTAGTGTTTTCTTCCAAAACCTGCTCTAAAATAAAAAAAACGAAATAAAAATACATAAAAACAGGATAAAATATGCTAACAAATGTGAATTAAGGCATGTAATTAGGATCTGTTCTCTCCCGATCACACCACCAAACCTACATTTTTCTAGTTCTCGAGCAAAACTAAAAATAAAACTAAACTACTAACAAAATACTACTCCATTTTCGCATGGATCGCGATTGCATTTAGCTTATGCAACAAGTCTTTTAAACCCCTAGGTGTCCCTAGTCGGACGAGTGAAGTCTCGTGAGGGTTCTCATCAACAAGTCACCCACAACCATCTTTAATAACTTATAAATTTAAAAAGTTTTATTCAAACACGAAAAATATAATATTCAATACTCCTTATCATAGAACGATGACTTGAAATAGAATAGCGAATAAGAAGAAACGGAATCAAACGTCTACCTACATCCTGAAAAACAATCATAAGCACATGCATCGTATAAATCCATAGAGTTTCTCATAAAATTGCACGTGTGTGATATGGCAGTCAAATGAACATGCGCATGTCATGAACTTGGAATATAACTCGGATAACCATTTAACTATGTCTCAATTACGAATCTCACAATGAATTATACTCTAAATGAAACACTCAGAAACATGTGTAATTTTTCTAAAATATGTGAGTAAAGAAAATATATTTTCAAAACAAGAAATGCTCACATATGACTCGAAAAAGACGCATGACACGAAAGAACAGTAGTCTCATGGATAGGACGCCAACAATCAAGAAAAATTAATCATTACCATATTTTAATCCCCCTCCCATCGTTTGCATATCCAAACCATGTTTCCTAGGATCAAATAGGACTTTTCAAAGGTTGTAATGTGGCTTAGACAGTGAAAAATGATAGAAAGGATTTGTTAGGTAGTTTTCAGAATGGCATTGTAAGGCATGTTCGATTTCTTTCATTCGTCTCTTCTACCAACTTTCATCTTTTCATTCACCTCCTTTTCATATTCTCTTTTTATTTTTTTCTCCTTCTTTTTCTTTTTCTTTGTTTTTATTTTTTTTTTCCTTATTCTTTTTCTCTATTCTTTTCCTTCTCGTTGCTTTTGAAACGAATATTCAATAAATAACAAGGCAACCACCCCAAACATCATCTTATTTTTCTTCTTCTTCTTATTCTCAATCACACATCGCCTTAACACCACTAAAAGTTGATCAATCTTTCAGGGGCGAACTCCAAGTTGGCCAAATTGGAGCAAAAATAGGATAATGGTAATTAAAGAAAGAAATGGCATTTTAGCAGCTCAAAGGGCGAACTAAGGAAATTCATCATTTATCGGTCAGTAGCAAACAAAGAAGGCTAAAATCATGTTCTATGGTTATATGGTTCTTCAACGTTTACGACGGAAGATTATTTAGCATGGTAACAAATATTTTAACTTGACTATCAACCAAAACAAGAATAATGAAACGAAACAACAAGTTAATGCACTTATTTCAAATGAAATTCGATAAACACAATGTGTATATAACCCTCTATAAAGAAAAGATAGGCTCAAAATCTCACCAGGCTTAGTCTCCACCATGTGTTATCTAGAAATCTGAATCATATTATAGTTCACATCAAACATGCATTCAAGCGACTACGTGCAGTGTATAGGTTTATGTGCAAATCTATGATATAAAACCACGATTCGAACGATACATAACTTAAAACGTTACATCATATCATGACTTCAGCAAATGTTTAATCACATCTTCTCATGTTTACCATTCTATAACAATCATAATTACATAACAAGAAGTCTCGAATCAAGATTGCAAAAACGTCGGTAATATTGTTTATTTAAGCATAAGAATCAAAAAATTTTAATTAAAAATTAGTGCATAATAATGTGCATGTGAATATATGAATACATACCCCCAAACCTAAACCTTTCATTGTCCCCAATGAAACAATAAAACAAAAGAAAGGAGAGTACGTAAGGAAGGAACGACAATACCTCGATCTCGGCAATCACAAACAGGTGAACACAAAGGAATATGTCAATAAAGTTCACTGTTACATGTTAAATCTTGATAAAAGAAAACACACAAACAAAATAATAAAAGCAGCTAAAAGAATTATAACTTAACTAAACGAAACAAAATAAACAATAAGACCCAATAAAATTATGAAAACAAAAAGAAAATAAAACATAACTATAAACAGGAAAACAACACATGACTTGATCTAAAAAGTACTTAAGAAACAAAAATAGAAGAGTAAAAACTGATGGCCAGGGATGGGAGGAAGGATATAGAAAAGAAAAGAAAAAGTTTCAGAAATAAGGGGGGGGGGGGGGGGGGGGGGGGGGGGGGGGGTCGTGCGAGCAGGCTTCGCGCGCGTGAATCCCTCCGTGAGACATTTTTTTTTCAGGCTCGCGCGAGCGAGGTAGCCTCGCGCCCGCGAATCGAGGTGTGAGATGTAACAGAGAGCTTATAAAAAAAATAACCAAAAATTTCACTAAGGCACAGTCTCGCGCGAGCGGGCCGCGCGCGCGAGAAGGATATTTTCTCTCGGTTCACTTATTTTATATATATAAATTAAAAATAACTTTACTCCAACCCCCAAACCTGTCCAGAAAACTCAAAAATTGACCAAAATGACCCAAAAACAATCAAAATTAAAATAAACGAATGAAATAAAGCTTGGGTTGCCTCCCAAGAAGCGCTATCTTTTACGTCTTCAGCTAGACCGTTCTAGCTCAAGATTTTATGGAGGCTGAAAATCGGACTTTATACCCCTAAGGATTTCAGGAAGAGCCCGGTGGTAAGCAGAAATAACGTTGCTTTGGATTAATTCATTTGACGGATCATCCTTATTATGTTCAAATCTATTTTTTACCTTCCGAGTGAATTCATCATTAGGGTCCAGATTATTTGCATTCATCCGCTCATTACTCACTATATTATTCTCCTCACCCATGTTCAATTCATTAGTAAGGTCAATATTCCATATAACCTCACTGCCCTCCATACATAGATAATCATCGTCTTTGGGAGGTTGATCGACAGCATTAAACACGTTTAATTTTAAGTTCAAATTCTCAAATGACACTTTCATCACCCCTGTTCGACAATTGACACGCGCATTAGCGGTGGCTAAGAATGGACGACCAAAAATAACCGGGGTGTGCTTCCTAGCATCTAGGACAGGTTCGGTGTCAAGGACCATAAAATCGACAGGATAAAAACATTGATTAACTTTAACTAAGACGTCCTCGATGACTCCTCTAGGTACTTTGACTGAACGGTCCGCTAATTGAATAGTAGAGGCCGTAAGCTTAAGTTCACCTAGTCCTAGTTGTTTATAAACGTGGTATGGTAAGAGATTAACACTCGCACCTAAGTCAAGGAGAGCCCTATGGATGACAGTATCACCTATGACACATGAAATAGTTGGCGTACCAGGATCCTTATACTTTGGAGGTGAGTGTTGAAAAATAGAACTTATTTTTTCCGTGAGAAAGACCTTTTTAGGAGTATGACTGCGCAACTTGCGCTTTTGAGTACAAAGGTCTTTAAGACATTTAGCGTAAGCGGGAATTTGTTTAATAGCATCGAGGAATGGAATATTGATTTTAACTTGTTTAAATACCTCAAGTATATCCTCAACCTTTGACCCTTTCTTTGGAAAATTTGATGGTTCATCAACGTTCGGTGGAAAGGGAAATTTCGGTATATGATTAGTCAGAGCCGTTTCTTTTTCTTTCTTGTTTTGGCTCGCGTCCTTATCCTTCTTTGTATTAGAGTTGATGTTCATAACTATCACATTCTCATTCGGAATTTCTATTACCTCTTCCTCTCGTGTAGTCAACCTAGTTGAGACTGCGTTTGCTTGCTCATTCGACCCCTTAACCTCGTATTGTCCCTTAGGGTTTTGAATTATTTGACTAGGCAACGTCCCCTTGTTTCTACGACTCACTACAGTAGCTAGTTGTCCCATTTGGGATTCAAGCTTCGCAATGGATTGTGTATGTGAGTGCCCTATTTGTGCTTGTGCCTGTACTTGTGTTTCGATATTCTTAAGGGACGCCATCACCTTTTCCTAAAAAACGTTACCCCTTGGAGGGTTTGGATTAGGAGGCAGTTGTTGGTATTGATTAGGTTGAAACTGAGGTCGATATGCATTAGGAAAATTAGTCGCCTCATTAGGATTATTATTATTTTTTTCCACGAGAAGTTAGGATGGTTTTTCCATGGCGCGGCCGGATTATTAGTAGTTGAATTATAATTATTTCGTGGGTATTGTTGAATAGAATTAATGTGTTGCTCCATGAATTCCGTAAATTGACTCGCCGATGGACATGCAAGGATAGAATGTGACGGATCGGAATATATTGCACATGCTTCATGAGCGGGTGGGGTTAACGTTCGGTTTATTGTCAAAAGTCGGTCAAGTTTTTTAGATAGTTCTTGAAATTCTATTGAGTGACTTGACTCAAACTTTACCTCACGTTTGGGCTGCGAAAGATATCCCTCAGAACGTACCGACACAGCCTGATGCATCAAGTTCTCGCTTAATGTTTCAAAAATTTTCCAGGCCTCGTCGGCGCTTTTGTGTAGGAAGGTACCCGCACAAACGGCATCGACGGTATTACGGACAGAGTGAATAAGTCCCTCGTAAAAAAACCTGTACCAACTGCCACTTAGGAACCTGATGATGTGGACAGGAACGTAATAATTCTTTAAATTTCTCTCATGTGTCATAAAGTGTTTCCCCATCTTGCATCACAAAATTAGTTATAGATTTTCTTATTTGATTTGTTCTTGTGATTGGGAAAAACTTTTGTAAAAATGCAGTATGTAATGCTTCCCATGTTTTTATAGTGTTTGGCTCCAAAGATTGGAGCCAATACTTCGCTTTATCTTTTAAAGAGAATGGAAAAAGACGCAGTTTTAATTCATCATCAGTGAAATTTTGGATTTTTAACGTAGAGCATATATCTTGGAAATCCCTTAAGTGCTGATAAGGGTCTTCATTTATACGACCATGGAAAGAAGGAAGTAGCGAGATGGTAGACGACTTTATCTCAAAGTGAGATGTCGTCGCCTCCGGTAATTCGATACCTGTTTGAGGCGTGTAAGTCGTAGGAATAAAATAATCTTTAAGCGGAGGAGGTGGCAGTATATTATGGTTATTTTCATTGTTTCCGTTGTTTCCAATGTCGGCCATTGGAATAGGTTCTATGTTAATAAAGCGTGGTTTCTTTAGGTTTTTAAGGGTACTACGCATTTCGGACTCAAACAACGACGATGGTTTCGGAGTTAATTCGTCGTCTATGTTAAACCTAGTTCTAGAAGTTATGTTTGAATACTTGTTAATTCTTAATGTACGTTCAAGTTCAAGATAGCAAGGTTTTAATTCCGGTTTACTTGAGCGTGTACCAAACATAAACTACAAGAAAATAAACTAAAAACAAAAACTGACTCAAATAATAAAAAAAAACAAATAGCAATCACGCAACTAAGATAACAAGCACTCAACTACTGTGATGCATGTAAATTATCCTGTAATGCAATGACCGCGTCAAGCCCAGCGCCCTGGGTTTCCTAGCTAATGCAGTGCAATTCACCCTAAACTAATGCAAATAGTGCGTCACAGCGCCCTGACTTATAGTGGCTTGAAGCAAATTTCAAAAGAAGCAATTTATTTTATTTTATTTATATTTTTTCACGTAAGCTCCTTTGATGTGCTAAGCTATTCCTCCCGGAAACGTTAGAATTTGATGACTCGAGAAACTACAAAATAAAAAGAAAAGTTAATGACTCAAAATAAAACAAAAAAAAGAAAAAGAAAAAGAAAAAGAAAACCTAATTTAATATTTACAAACTAACTAAACTAAGATTCTAAAACTAAAGGTAGTAATTTGCAATCCCCGGCAACGGCGCCAAAAATTGATGTTGTCAGTATCAAGATATAAAAGTATTCTTTACTTTTCTAAGGATTTGTAGTGTGGAAGTAAAGGTCGAACCCACAGAGATTGAATTACTAAAGCACTTTAATTTTTAAACCTAAATTTAGTTAATTAAGGAAAATGGATTTTGATTTTGATTTTATTAAACTAAGAACAAGAAAAATAAATCTAAATTATGGAAGCAATTAAAAATTGTTTTATAAATGTATTTAGGAAACCTAGGATTGCAAATCCACCACTAGCTTCATAATAAGGGTATTTACGAATTACTTTAGCTTATTAAGTTGGATGATAATGGGGAATTGTAGCTACAAGCCCAATTCCTCCGTCAAGAAAATAATTATGGTTTAGGCACCCACATAATCCATCTTCGGTTAGCACAATTTATCCCAAACTAAACTAGGGTTGTGGTATAATCCGTCTAATCTAGGCATGGACTATTCGGATACTTGATAGCATAATTCAATTTAAGCACCATTACATGTAAATAATCTAAACAAGCACAGCAAGCATAGATCATTGAGCACATCACAGTCAAAATAGATCTAAGACAAGAATAAACTTTGAAAGTGATGATTTAATCAATTAGAAGCACGATTTATTTATAAAAATCCTCAGAACATGTAACTGTCATCCATACATAATAAAACTAAAATAAAACATAAAATACACCCCATTACTTGACTAGGGTTTCATTGAAACCCTAGATCTTGGTTTAAGCGACCATAGAATTGAAGATTGGCAAGAGGTTGATGGAGGAGGCCATGGGAATCCTTGGTCTTCTTCTTCTTCTCCTTGCTTCCCTCCCTTCAATGGCTGAAAGTGTGGTTGTATATTGTGTGTATATCAATTGTCAACCCCTCAATTAAAGTAAAATAGGGTATATATAGATTTATAACATGTTTTTGGAAGCTTTCCTAACCCGAAACACACTAAAACTGCTATATTTTACAATCTGGATGCAATTAGGCAGTTTCGTTTGCGTAGGAATCATTAGTAGAGTGAAATACGCAAGTTCCATTTTTGCATAGGTCGCGCGAGCGGGCTGCGCGAGAGCGATATGGGAGGTCGTGCGAGCGATTTTCTGGGTTTCCGCACGAACTGGCCGCTCGCGCGATGTGGTTTTTTCAGCTTCTTTTTTCCTGCTTTTTCTCCATATTTAACCAGGATTAGTGTTTTCTTTCAAAACCTGCTCTAAAATAAAAAATGAAATAAAAATACATAAAAATAGGATAAAATATGCTAACAAATGTGAATTAAGGCATGTAATTAGGATCTGTTCTCTCCCGATCAGATAAAACTGAGAATAAGGTAATATAAGGTGAAGGGGGTGCATTTGAAAGAAAAGATGGCCTAAATCATTAAAAATAGATTGACTTTGTTCATTCAAGTAATTTAGACGTTCTAATGGTAAATCCTGAACGTTCTCTTCTAATGATCAGTCAAAGAAAAAGAAAAATAATGAGACTTTCAACGAGTGATATGATAAAGAGAATAAAATGAGATTGAAAAGAATAGTTGTCACGCCCCGACGTAGCATAAATATGGAAAGCGTTTAATTTTCTTTATGGACCCGTAGGTCGCGACAGTTTGAAGGATCGATTCTGTCCCGAACGTCAACAACAAAAACATATAATCAGAGTTGAGCAATCAAGGCTTACAATATTTTTCTAACTTAATAGTCATTACAGCACGGGGTCTCTAAAGGCACAAACCGCCTTAAATCAAAACAATAACTATTGTCTATTACAGTCATCCTTATTACAAAACAGTTTATAACTTAAAACATATAAAAGTAAATTCTCTTTCCAGCAGGGATTCTCAGTTTGCATAATCATAGGGCCCAGCATAGTCATAACCTGAAAAGCCTGAACACGAATGTCCAGGGCGCATCAACGTCGTCAGCTCAAGAAGCTGGTGAGTATTAAAAACATAACTTTGAATGTAACACATACTCATTTACCATTTTCCAATTCTCAATTATTCCAATAAGTTTACATTTAAGATAAGGAGTTCATTTTAGAAAAACAACCACAATATCATATGAAAGATGTAATACATATATGTGACCGTGTATGAGAACAATGCACCATCTCATCTTACCGACTCTTTTCTCTTGACAAAATCCAACAATCCACTTTCTTATACCAGTATCTTTGAAATACTCCGATAGCCACACTTTAGCACAGGGGTGTCAGGGAATGTCCAGTTTGCCTCACACTTTGGTCTGGGGTACCAGGGAGTGTCCAATGCCTCACACTTTAATACCTAATCTGCCATGCAAATACCGGACGAACCCTCACGCAGTATCTAGACTCGGGTATCGGGGAGTGTCCGTAGGCCACACTTTAGCACTACCATGGGTGCCAGTGAATGTCCAAGTTTGGCTTCACACACTTTGACGCTACCATGGTCATTAGGGAGTGTCCAGTTTTGCCACCGTCGCATTTCAAAGACACCCTCGCCGCAATCTCAATCACAACACACTTTGGTACTCAATTACCAGGGAGTGTCCACAACACAATCTCAACCGCACTCACTATACCACACTGCCCATTACTCTTTTCCATACTGACCAACATTCACACTCACCATGCATGTACAACTGACTTCACATGTATGTCATGAAACTTTAAAACATTATGCAAATCACTGAATTATATAAGTGACGTGCGTACGAGGATTGTTAAGTGGTGGTACATCATTTCAATCGTCCATACATAACCAAATAGGATTCTGTTTTAGTCAATTTTCCATACAGAGCTTTAAAAGTTCATGAAACATCACCCAAACTGTTTCTTAACATAAAATAAGCAAAAATTAGAAACTGTCGGAAGTCGCGCGCGCAGGCCGCTCGTGTGAGGGGTTGCTCGCGCGGGCCGCTCGTGTGAGGGGTTGCTCGTGCGGGCCGCTCGCGTGATATGCTCATTTTTTGTTTTATTATAAAACCCTTTTCTGTTTGCCTAGAACCAGCCACCTCGCGACCGCGGGCCACTCGCGCGACCCTCACTTGCGCGATCGCGCGCGCAAGTTCATGCAGAAGCTTCGTCTTCTTTCCAAGAATTCCCATGTTTCAATTTTAAGGGGGTCTTTTGACCCATTTTCAAATCCGTAGGTTACCATGCCTTATAATATATGAATCTGTTTGGTTTTCGCAAGGATTATGAATCTACAATCGATTTTACATGAATCAATCTATAACTTTAGAATTTTATGAAAGATTACAAGATGACAAAACTTAATTTCTTATATACTTTTTCATATGAACAAATTAAGTTCTAAAACTTTAAACATGGAATATACAACATGTAATCTATCATAATTATCTAAGAAAACGGATTTTGGTTGAGTTTGAAAAATCTTGATTTCAAAGCTATGGAGGTCCAAACGTAAAATCAACAATGGAGATTTTCAACCAAGCTATATAATCAGTAAACAAGATATGAATTACATTAGAAGTGAGTTAATAATACTCATTGAGATTAAAGATGAAGTGTGTGTTGAGAAAGATATAAGGATATAGAACACCTAAATACAACTTCAAGCTATGGGGGACTCAAGCTTCTTCTCTCTAATTTTCTGTAATTCTCTTCTCAGAACTCTCTCTATTCTCTCTGTGTTGAATGTGTTAATGTAAGAGTGTATGTGGTGTATATATAGAAGCACACATTGATGAACTTGGAGCCCAAGTATATTCTCACATACTCAACAAATCAATTTTGATTGTTAATTACATAACATTTGAAATACACAGATCATGTACATAGAAATTATAGATACGTATAAATTGTATAACCCTCAGATTAGCCAAAAGTCAAGTATAGGTCCATAGGGGTCAAGCTAGAAGTGTTTGGGAAATCAAGCTTATGGTATAAGAATACACACACACACACAAAGCATTCCCAAACAAACTCAACCCAATCATTGCTTGCCATAAATAGAAATAAAGAAAATGTCATGTGTTTGCTTTACGAAGATTCCAGAATCTGTGGAATCCCAATGCGGCGCAGACAGTTTTGAACATAAACTGGCATTTTCGTGGCGCGGTGTTCACCACAAAAATACAAAAAATTCATTTTAGTGTAAGAATCGATTTCCCGGTTTTATAAAAATACAGGTTGAGTCAAGAGAAATTATTTTCACCGTCTTTGAAATACAAATTTTAAAATTCAACACAAGTATTGCTAAATTTACAAAAATTGCAGTTTTGACCCCAATAAGAACTTCAATATGAATTATAGCAAGTATTAGAATTATGAACATAAGAATTGTAATTAAATTAAAAGCAGACAATTATTAAATTTAAATGCGACAAATGCTATTACAATTTATGTGCAAATGCAGGTTGTTACACCCTTCCTCCCTTAAACAGGATTTCGTCCCCGAAATCAAGACTAACTAGTCCTGAAACAACTCCGGGTACTCCTTTCTCATCTTAGCTTCAACTTCGCACGAGGCTTCATTCTCGTCATGGTGATTCCACTGAACCTTCACCAACGAAATGTCTTTGTTCCTCACCTTCTTGATACTCTGATCCAGAATCTTCACAGGTGTGGATACCGAGATTCCACCTTGTTTTGGAATTTGTTGAGATTTGATTTTGAATCAAATGAAGAAAATGGTCTGTTGAAAACAGATACAGAGTCGCCACTTGGTCTTTAAGGAACCAAGAAACCTAATTTGACTCACCCAAGCAGATAAGGGCACCGGCCCTTCATAACCAAAGAACTTGGTTCGGGGTTTTGGTACGAGAGAGGAAGGAGCCTTTGTCACGACTAAAACACCCTCAACTCGCCTCGTCTCTCGACGGGCCTCAATTAGCATCCAAATAATCATCTTATACTATGTTTGGTTCGACAATTAATACTATGATAGTATATTACATCACATAAGAATTTTGAAATGGAAGATCCAAAGATAAGATATCATTCATAAGATCTAGGCCAAATACCACACAATGTAAAAGTGAAGGATCACACAAATAAACCTAGGAAAAATCGTCTAATCACATAGCAAGTAATCAAGTTTTCCTAAGCTAAAGGGAGGACATGAATGTTCTTGAAGCAAATAATCAAAGAAATCAAAATGTGCTTAGCAAGCTAGTATGATGCATGTTAATTCTTGAAAGAAAGAAGATTTCTCAATCCCCGGGACGGATGAGAAAGGAAGATTTGATCGAGGGGAAAACATGAACGTATGATCAAGGTCATTCCTTATGATCTTCTTAGATTAGGAGTCACAAAGACCCCAAATCTTGCATGTATGCAATGTATGATCCTAAGATGTGCAAAGGTTGTAGTGTGCCTTGTGTACATGGAATCCTAGAATGACTTAGAAGTCTAGAATGTGTATGAATGAATGAATGAAATCATCATGAGATATGTACAAATGTAGTATGAACTACTTCCTAAGATATGAGCTAATTTGGAGTGCATGTAGGCATCAAATCAAAGAATGAAAGTTAAAATGTGCTTGCTGTGAATAGTGGACAGAACAGTGACATGATCTTTAGGAATTTGAAAAGAGGGGTTAGGAATGTTTTCAATGCATGATTTTTTATGGAGATCATCCTTATTGTGTCTAGAACACAACTCAAAAAGCCAAACTTCAATAACTATCACAGAATGGGAGAAATCACATGAACAATAGAGGTTACTCAGAAACAGAGTCCGTACTGTCGACTGAAATGTTAGAAAATCTTAGAAAATGAAATCAAAAGATCTAGATGCCCATATTATACAGAAAGTTTCCTAAGACATTGAAGTTTGAGGGAAAAATAATTTGGAACCACACTTTTTGGAAAATATTTCTGTAAAACAAGTTGAAAGTCAGCCAAGCTGCTGTGACAGCAGAGGCAGAACATCTGGAGAGAATGTTTTGGTTCAAATGGACCACTTCCAAGTACTTTCAAGTCAATCCAAAAATCATGGGTGTTCTTCAATGAGTTAGGAAGACTTTCCAAGTGGTCTTGCATCCATACATTGAGTATTGATTTCTAGAGAAATCTTTGAACTCAGATCATTCACTGTTTTGACTCACTGTTTTGAAGATTTTTGGAAAAACTAGAGTTTTCTTTCTTGAGATCAAAATGAGGGATTTTAAGAGGGGTTTTGAAATAGAGGTTTTGAAAGTGGATTTTCAATACTCAATAAAGATCATGACCACTTAAAATGCCAACATTCAACTCATCATCAAGAACTTCCAAGATTGTTGGAGAAACTTATTTTCATTTTGAACATAACTTCAAGAATACTTTGGAGGTATTGAAGTTATGATCATCATCTATCAAACATGTTTTTGAGATTAAGAGCTACTATCCATAAGGATTCACTCACCTCAAACTTCATGTCATCACTTAGATGATGATGAACTAGTAAGCAAAATAAAGAAAAATAAAAAGAAATGAGATTAAGAAGAGATGAACATAATATGAACAAGCAAGTAAATAACAATCAATAGATGATAATCAATGTGATTTTGGACTTGTAGCTTGGTGTTTCACTCATAGATTTTGACATTTGGACATGGAAGTAGCTTCCTAACTCAATATTGCTCAAGAATGGTGGTTGGGGAGGGTTTGGATGTGAAGTATATAGGAGGATAATGGAAGAACTTGAGTTTAGAACTCACTTCTTATAGAAAATCAGTGGAGGAAGCTCCATTTCTCACTTCTAACTCTAAGCACATCTCTCATTCTCTCTACAACTTTTCCAAACTTTGCACTTGCCCCCCCCCCCCAAAATGAAGAGCAATGGGGGGTTTATATAGGCCAATTTGGGGTGGTTTTGGGATTTAGAAAGTGTTCCCATTGGTCCCAAACATCTGCCAACATAAAACTACATCGTTTTGGCCTTCAATTATTCAATTTGGACCCCCAAAATAAATTACAAAAATGGACTCTGCGGGGGTTGAGTGCCGTGGCGGCACTGGGCCAGTACCGCAGTGGCACTGCTCCTCAGATGCCCAGAAATTTGTATTTAGGCCCCCAGAGGTTTCGGTATTCGCGAAAAGACCCTATTTCGTCCGAAATTCACAAAAAATGCATACGAACTCCAAACTGAGCTTGTGATATACCGTTGGAAAGGTATTGGAGTCTACTTTCCATAAAAAATGTTTCGGAGTTGGGTCACTTTGGAAAGTTTTGCGGTATTCGCGGTAAAAGCAGATTTGATCGCCTTTTTCACCTTCGGAAATTCATAACAAATTCATTTTAAGTCCAGAAAATTATGTGCGATATACCGTTAGAAAGCTAATGACCCCTAGTTCCCATGAAAAATGTTTGAAAAATGATACGGTGCTCCGGTTTCCAAGTCAACTTTTGGTCAAACTGGTCAAATCAGGGACCTCCAGGAAGTTCTGGGAACCTCTGGGAGCTCCCAGGAGCTGACGTTTTTGTGTGTTTTTCTTTTGAAACTCATTTTAGTACTTTTCACATGATCTAGCATGATCTCGGAACTTTTGAACGATTTCAGTTGACTTTGGTCAAACCTGGTCAAACTTGGTCAAACCTTGGTCAAACCGGTCAACAAGGACTTTCCGGGAACTTCCGGGACTTTCGGGGGGTCTCTGGGGGCTGACGATTCCCTTTGGTTTTGTTTTAAAACTTATTTTATTGCTTTTCTTACGACGTAGCATGTTTTCAGAACATTCGGTCCAAATCTGGGGAGTGTTTGGGCTTTCAGGGGCATTTTGGTCATTTTGAGTATTTTGAGAGACAGAGCTAACTTCCAGGAGTCCTTTTGAGTCTTTTCGATCATCGTGAACCACCAAGCTATGGGTCTCCTAAATCTGATAGCCGACAAAATGGGGTGTCTACAGTTTGCCCCTCTTTGGCATGAACTTGCGATGCAACGCATGTCGCAAGCGAGTGCCAAAGCTTTGAAGAGACAGGTCTTTTGGAGGCTGTAGATTTAGGAAAAGAAAGCGTTGCAAAAGATGTAATGATGAGGTTAGTGCTGGTCGTGCTCTTCGTGAGCTGCCTACGTATCCCAAGGGGGAATCAGACCAGGACGTAGTTCAGGGCACAAAGGAATCAATCACACATGCACATACACAACAATCAGGCAGATGCTATGCTATGAGGATGATATGCAATGCATGGATGTGATATGAATATGTACATGAGTCCTATCATGCCTAGTGTTCTAATCCTAGTATGAGCAGGTGCTGTGGGGTGTGCCACTCCGAGTGGGCTGGTGTTGTGCTAGTGTTGTGTTCTAAAGTGCCTGTGGTCCTAGTTCATGTGTTATGTGTATTCGCCACTCTCAGTGGGCTTGGTGACCTACGATTCACTATGACTAATAGACTTGTGAGGGATCTCGACCCGGAGGTCTTACCCAAGGAAGAGCGTGGTGCTCAAAGTGATATTGTGGTGCTCAAAAGAATGCTTGTGGTGTATTTGCCACTTCTAGTGGGCTTTGTGATTTGTGTGTGTCGCGACTGATGGGCTATGTGTTATGTTATGCCAAATTTGATGTGTCGGGTGACGTGACCCTCTAGACTTGACTCATGCTCCCCTTAATAGTGATACTATGGACCCGGTGACTTTTAGCTTCTCAACAGTGCTCTTTCAAATCTCGACGGCGCTCAAATCTTTGATAGTGCTTCTCAATGCTTCGGTGTTCTTCAAACCATGACGATGCTCCTCAAATGATGCTCCTCGACTTTTTAATGATGCTTTTCAATTTTTCTGATGCTCCTCAACACATCTAATGTTCCTTCAACGACGCTCCTCAATACATCTGATGCTCCTCAACACATTCGATGTTCCTCAACTCTTCAATGATGCTTCTCAACAAATCTGATGCTCCTCAATAAATCTGATGCTCCTCAATAAATCTGGTGCTCCTCAAATCTTTAACGATGCTTCTCTGATGATCCTCAACACATCTGATGTTCCTCAAATCTTTGGTGGTGCTCCATCCAAAAGAGTCGGTTAGGACCTTCGGGAGCTGGTATCTTTCTATTCTTGTCCTCAGGGGATGGTGTAGGATTCTTGGAGAATCTCTCTTTTCTTGATCGGGAACCAGGACCTATCTCGGAATCTCTCATGGTTGATCAAATCTTGCGGCGCTCAATTCAGAAGAGTCGGTTAGGACCTTCGGGAGCTGGTATTTTTCTGCTTTTGTCCTCGGGGGATAGTGCAGGGTTCTCGGGGAATCTCTTTCTTGATCGGAAACCAGGACCCATCTCTGAATCTCTCACGGTTGATCAAATCTTGCGGTGCTCAATCCAGAAGGGCCGGTTAGGACCTTCGGGAGCTGGTATTTTTCTGCTTTTGTCCTCGGAGGATAGTGCAGGGTTCTCGGGGAATCTCTTTCTTGATCGAAAACCAAGACCCATCTCTGAATCTCTCACAGTTGATCAAATCTTGCGGCGCTCAATCCAGAAGAGCCGGTTAGGACCTTTGGGAGCTGGTATTTTTCTGCTTTTGTCCTCAGGGGATAGTGTGGGGTGCTCGGGGAATCTCTTTCTTGATCGGAAACCAGGACCCATCTCTGAATCTCTCACGCTTGATCAAATCTTGCGGCGCTCAATCCAGAAGAGCCGGTTAGGACCTTCGGGAGCTGGTATTTTTCTGCTCTTGTCCTCGGGGGATAATGTCGGGTTCTCAGAGAATCTCTTTCGGCGCTCAATTCAAGAGGGCTTGTCAGGGCCTCCGGGAGCTGGTATCTTTTGGTTTCGATATTGAAAGAGGTGAGTGATGGACTTATATTGCTAGGAGAAAGGAAGATCACCAACAGCCACCCATGGACTTATGTTGCATGAAGAAAGATGGAAGACCAACAGCCACTCATGGGCTTATGTTATATGATCGAAGATGAGCAGCAGCCACTTATGGACTTATGTTGCTAGAAGATGATGGTTAACTTTCGGCGGTTTGGAAAGGGATGAAATTTTCCCCAGGTTTTGACGCTTCTCATGCTGATGCCTTGACTGGTGCAACAATAGTGTTTGGTACTCCTGTTTGCATTGTCATTGGAATGCTCTTTATAACTTAATTTGAAAAAAATTCTTTATTCGTCACTGTTGACTTACACATTTGAGACTACGACCGACTTTTCCTGAAAAAGACTATGACATACTCAAAACTGACAAACACCGACACGCGAGGGTGACACATTTGATACTGAAATGAAACAAGCTCGACTTGCCAAAACTTAATGTGCTCTTGTCATAAATGATGTACCATTTCTCTTTTGTGTTTACTTCTCACCTTAACGCGGCATCACTTTGATGGTGAATCTTATTTTTGAAAATTCCTCCCCACTGATCTAATCAATTTCTTTGCTTCTCCCAAGATGTGCTTTGAATTAGTACCTTAGCTTATGGAATGAAAGACGCTCCATTTCCATCTGTTCAAGACAATGTTTGTGACTTGAAAGCTTACCGTTGGTGTATAGGGATCGGGTGGCAAACAAAGTTTGCCCCTAATTTGAAGGGCATAAAGTGGGATTGGCAGGCAAACGAGGTAAATAACCGAAGTTTGCCCCTAGTTTGGAGGAAGGTTCATTGGAGGTTTTTGGGCAAACGAGGTAGGTGACCGAAGTTTGCCCCTTGTATGAAGGGTAGATAGTAAAATTTAGGCAAACGAGGCGAGTAGCCAAAGTTTGCCCCTAGTGTGGAAGGTGATTTCTGGTTTGAGGCAAGGACCGTGACTTTAATCTCTCAAATGCTCACAGCTTTTGTCTAGGCACCAGTGAGGTGACCTAACGAGCTCTTTTCTCTTTTTTATTATTGCTCACTTTGGATTTAGCTCTAACTTTTGCCTAGGCGTCCTTTCGGATTTTCGACCTAGCGAGCCATCCTTCTTTTCCTTTTGAAAGTTTGCCTACGTACCCCTGAGTGAGGATCAGGTCCAACGTAGTTCGGGCCATGGTCGGAAAGAAGTGGGTTGATTTTTAGGTAGGTGGGGTGACCGAACCGTTGTGGTTGCCTACGTATCCCCGAGCGGGAATCAGGTCGAGCGTAGTTCAAGGCAAGGCTTGAAGGAAATTGGTTTGATTATGATGGTGTCGACCGAACCGATGCGGTTGCCTACGTATCCCTGAGTAGGAATCAGGTCAAGCGTAGTTCAAGGCAAGGCTTGAAATAAGGGGTTTGAGGTATGAGGGTTTTTCAAACCAATCGTCAAAGAAGTTCAAACTTGAGCCACTTGTGGTAGCTTTGAATAAAAGGATTCAGTTTCAATCTCCCTTTCTTTTCTTTTTCTTTTTCTTTTTGTTTTGTTTTGAGGATTGATCCTTTTCACTTTTGCCTAGCCAATCAATTTTGGTTTTTAATGTAGTCGATTCTTGTGAGATCTTTCAATCGCAATCTCGGAATTCCAGAATGTGCATGTCAGCTCCCGGATTTGTTTGTGGTCATTCCGTGCCTTTTGAAATGTGATCTTGGCACGTTCTTAAGATGTATCTTGAAGCATATGATTCTCTCATTTGTTTCATCAAAATTTTTCTCCAACATTTTGACTGGCTAGGGTCAGATTTTGGAAAACAACACCTTTTTCAGCTCTAACTTTTGCCTAGGTGCCCTTTCGGGTTTTCAACCTAGCGAGCTTTTTCTTTTCTTTTTTTCTTTCTTTCTTTTTTTTTGTTTTTTTTTAAAGTGGAGATGAAACTCACTGAAATGTTTGGCTACCATCAAGGGCTAAGTTTGCATTGCTTTCGATCGGACAGATTGCGTGGCTCCCAATTGGATTGGGCTTAAGGCTTCAAAATGGTGGGAAAAGGGTGTTGGGCAAGCCCCAAGTCAGTTTCAAGTATGTCTTTTCAAGATTGAGGTAAGAGCATCTTTAAATTCTTAAAGTAAGACTATTCAATTCTAAGCTCTTCATCAGTGTCAGCGTGAAATCGACTTTAAGCTTTCATGATTCTTTTTTTGTTTTGTTGTAGAAAAATTATTAGCAGAGTAATATCCATGGTAATTTGAAAAGTGACACTTCAGTGTAGTGATTCATGCATTTATGACTAGGCACATCAGATCAGGCAAAACAAGATTTCATTCCATTAATGGAAATGGATTACATTACAGACTCATAACAACTCAATGACAGACAGACTCAACAACAGGACTGAACTTGCAATAGACTCGAAACATAGACCAGGCTCGACTAGACTTGACCTGGTCTCAAATGGAATGTCACAGTGACTTGTTTATTCTTTTTATTTCTTTTTCTAAAGAGCATCCTCATTTGGTTTTCTAGCAAGAGTCCCAAACACCATCACTTCACATGCACAGGTTCAACATTCATGGTCCATGGCAAAGGGGATCATTTGAGAGGATAGGCAATGTGCTTAGGTGACATGGGGTTGAATGGGTGGTGGCTCGACGATTCCTCGATCAATGAGGTCTTAGATATCATGGCAGAGACGTATGCACCGGTCGGTGTCATGGCCTGGGCCTTGGTGGTAGGCACATCGTTTGGACAGGTTACATTTAAGTGGTGGGGGATCAGCACGGGGCTGAAGGAGTTGGAGGTGCCCCTTTTTTAGCAGGCGGCCTAAGGCTACGGAGGGAAAGATATCCAGCTTGGAAAATTCACGGGGTACCCTATTTTGGTAAGGGCGGCTAGGCGAGCTTTGGTTTGTGAGCTGGTATGATTGAGGAGGATAGGCCATGGGTTGGTTACTAAGGGCGTTGACATTCGAAGGGTTTCGAGAGTAGTCGGGCCTCTTGGATTGGCTTTGTGATTCTTCATTCTTGATTTTCCCTTCCCTGATTGCATCCTCAATTCTAGTCCCAATCTCAAATAGTTCTTCAAAGGTTGAGATGGACTGGTAGAAGAGTTTCTCATGGTACAACGGCAGTAGATTCTTGATCAACATCCGGACTTGCTCCTTTTCAAACCGCCGGTGAGTCATTTGGGCCACTTTGTTCCTCCATCTGTTCAAGAACGCAGCGAAGGACTCATTGAAGTTCTGCCGGGTAGTCTCCAGATCCCGGATGGTGACATCGAGCTCTTGGTTATAGGAGTAATGATCAACGAAGACCTGGACTATATCTTCCCAAGTCCGCGTCTTAGAAACCTCCAAGGTTAGAAACCAGGATAGAGCGGCCTTGGCGAGGGTTTGAGGGAACAACATTGCGATGTGCTCATGGGTTCAGCCCATTGATTGGAAAACACTCATGCAGAACTTTACGTGACTCTTCGGATTCCCAGTCCCATCAAAACGGTCAATTTCTGGCATTTCGAAGTTCTCAGGCAGTTTCACTTTGACTGGTTCGAACAGGCCTTCCAGATCTAGCATGTAATCATCAACCCCTTTGCTCTTCCTTAACACACTTTCAAGCTTGTCAACTTTGTCCATTTTCTCCTGGAGCCTCTTCTCATATGCAGGCGGCGGGCCCCCTTGGAACCCGTCTTCTTTCCCATTATTCTCGGGAGGCGGTCCAAGCCCAGGCAGTGGTGGTGGCATGAACCCAGGTGGGTACCGTGGCTGTTGCAGTTTCAGTTCTTCCATGAAACTCAAAACTTGGGCCAGGCGATCAGATTGCTGGCTTATGGTTGTTCCCAACTCAGTGACCTTATTTTCCAATTCTTCTTGATTCATGCTGAAGTAACTTGGCGGGCTGATTCTGACCAGACGAAGAACCCAACTGCTGACCTTGAGAATCTATAGTGACTTTACAGATTCAAGAGGATTTGTATCAGATTATGACAGTGATGACTTTAGATAGACAATGACAGTGATGTTAACAGACGTGAACTGACTTGTGTAAGACTGACCGAGACAGTGCATGCAGATTAATAGGAATGGTGCATGCATATGAGGCAAGCATGCGGATGTAAGCCCTAATCTATATGATGCTCCTATTTCTGACAGATAGCAGTTAAACAAATAAGGTCCTAACCATATAGAGTGTGCTAACTTTACTTTCCAGTATGATCACCGGGGATAATGGGAATTCTGGGATATTTCGGGAAAATATGGACAAAGTTTCCGGGAGAAACAGGTTATATAGAGATTTGAGAGAAACAGGTTATATCTGGGATAAGTGGACAGAGTTTCTGGGAGAAACAGGTTATATCTGGGATATGTGGACAGAGCTTCTGAGAGAAACATGTTATATCTGGGATATGTGGACAGAGTTTCTGGGAAAAACAGGTTATATCTGGGATATATGTGGATAGAGTTTCTGGGAGAAACAGGTTATGTGTGGACAGAGTTTCTGGGAGAAACAGGTTATGTGTGGACAGAGTTTCTGGGAGAAACAGGTTATATGTGGACAGAGTTTCCAGGAGAAACATGTTATATCTGGGATATGTGGACAGGGTTTCTGGGAGAAACAGGTTATGATGGAAGCAGGTGATAACGGTGATCATACTGTCTAGCAAGTTTTCATACTCCTATGTCTTAGGACCGACAAACAAGGTTTGCGGTGTATATCTTTGTGAACATGGAGCAGACATCCTTATCATGGTGCCTAGGCAGGTTAACTCAATGTAATCACATGTGAGTGATTGCCTTGGGAATCATAAGAAAGAGGTTTTGTTCTATGCCACATAAGTGTCTATACCGCGCAGGTAATCCCGTCAGGGCATACAGCAGTTATATCACATTGTCCTACCTGAAGAGATAAATGAACAGTCCTATGAAAGGTTCTACAGGAATCTATATGCAAAGGCTGGGTTTAGTCAAAGAGGGTCCGTTGACGAGAGTTCCAATATACCGTCAGAGAGACAGTACGGAGGTTTTTACTCTTTTTGATATACCTTGGAAGGTACAGTATCAACGGTGACTTGTGCCCTGGCACAGCAAGACCTGAACAAAGTCAGCGCCGCGTTTCAGACACAGTCGGAGGGGGGAAATGCAGAAGTGCAATGCAGTGAACCAAACACAGTAAAAAGATGATTTTAAGGATGCTTCTTATGAGTCAAACCTCTGTATTATTTTGTTTTAAAATAAAAATCCCCAGCAGAGTCGCCAGATTGTGGATACCGGGATTCCACCTTATTTTGGAATTTGTTGAGATTTGATTTTGAATCAAAGGACGAAAATGGTCTGTTGAAAACAGATACAGAGTCGCCACTTGGTCTTTAAAGAACCAAGAAACCTAATTTGACTCACCCAAGCGGATAAGGGCACCGGCCCTTCATAACCAAAGAACTTGGTTCGGGGTTTTGGTACGAGAGAGGAAGGAGCCTTTGTCACGACTAAAACACCCTCAACTCGCCCCGTCTCTCGACGGGTCTCAATTAGCATCCAAATAATCATCTTATATTATGTTTGGTTCGACAATTAATACTATGATAGTATATTACATCACATAAGAATTTTGAAATGGAAGATCCAAAGATAAGATATCATTCACAAGATCTAGGCCAAATACCACACAATGTAAAAGTGAAGGATCACACAAATAAACCTAGGAAAAATCGTCTAATCACATAGCAAGTAATCAAGTTTTCCTAAGCTAAAGGGGGGACATGAATGTTCTTGAAGCAAATAATCAAAGAAATCAAAATGTGCTTAGCAAGCTAGTATGATGCATGTTAATTCTTGAAAGAAAGAAGATTTCTCAATCCCCGGGACGGATGAGAAAGGAAGATTTGATCGAGGGAAAAACATGAACGTATGATCAAGGTCATTCCTTATGATCTTCTTAGATTAGGAGTCACAAAGACCCCAAATCTTGCATGTATGCAATGTATGATCCTAAGATGTGCAAAGGTTGTAGTGTGCCTTGTGTACATGGAATCCTAGAATGACTTAGAAGTCTAGAATGTGTATGAATGAATGAATGAAATCATCATGAGATATGTACAAATGTAGTATGAACTACTTCCTAAGATATGAGCTAATTTGGAGTGCATGTAGGCATCAAATCAAAGAATGAAAGTTAAAATGTGCTTGCTGTGAATAGTGGACAGAACAGTGACATGATCTTTAGGAATTTGAAAAGAGGGGTTAGGAATGTTTTCAATGCATGATTTTTTATGGAGATCATCCTTATTGTGTCTAGAACACAACTCAAAAAGCCAAACTTCAATAACTATCACAGAATGGGAGAAATCACATGAACAATAGAGGTTACTCAGAAACAGAGTCCGTACTGTCGACTGAAATGTTAGAAAATCTTAGAAAATGAAAACAAAAGATTTAGATGCCCATATTATACAGAAAGTTTTCTAAGACATTGAAGTTTGAGGGAAAAATAATTTGGAACCACACTTTTTGGAAAATTTTTCTGTAAAACAAGTTGAAAGTCAGCCAAGCTGCTGTGACAGCAGAGGCAGAACATCTGGAGAGAATGTTTTGGTTCAAATGGACCACTTCCAAGTACTTTCAAGTCAATCCAAAAATCATGGGTGTTCTTCAATGAGTTAGGAAGACTTTCCAAGTGGTCTTGCATCCATACATTGAGTATTGAGTTCTAGAGAAATCTTTGAACTCAGATCATTCACTGTTTTGACTCACTGTTTTGAAGATTTTTGGAAAAACTAGAGTTTTCTTTCTTGAGATCAAAATGAGGGATTTTAAGAGGGGTTTTGAAATAGAGGTTTTGAAAGTGGATTTTCAATACTCAATAAAGATCATGGCCACTTAAAATGCCAACATTCAACTCATCATCAAGAACTTCCAAGATTGTTGGAGAAACTTATTTTCATTTTGAACATAACTTCAAGAATACTTTGGAGGTATTGAAGTTATGATCATCATCTATCAAACATGTTTTTGAGGTTAAGAGCTACTATCCATAAGGATTCACTCACCTCAAACTTCATGTCATCACTTAGATGATGATGAACTAGTAAGCAAAATAAAGAAAAATAAAAAGAAATGAGATTAAGAAGAGATGAACATAATATGAACAAGCAAGTAAATAACAATCAATAGATGATAATCAATGTGATTTTGGACTTGTAGCTTGGTGTTTCACTCATAGATTTTGACATTTGGACATGGAAGTAGCTTCCTAACTCAATATTGCTCAAGAATGGTGGTTGGGGAGGGTTTGGATGTGAAGTATATAGGAGGATAATGGAAGAACTTGAGTTTAGAACTCACTTCTTATAGAAAATCAGTGGAGGAAGCTCCATTTCTCACTTCTAACTCTAAGCACATCTCTCATTCTCTCTACAACTTTTCCAAACTTTGCACTTGCCCCCCCCCCCCAAAATGAAGAGCAATGGGGGGTTTATATAGGCCAATTTGGGGTGGTTTTGGGATTTAGAAAGTGTTCCCATTGGTCCCAAACATCTGCCAACATAAAACTACATCGTTTTGGCCTTCAATTATTCAATTTGGACCCCCAAAATAAATTACAAAAATGGACTCTACGGGGGTTGAGTGCCGCGGTGGCACTGGGCCTGTGCCGCGGCGGTAGTGGGCCAGTGCCGCAGCGGCACTGCTCCTCAGATGCCCAGAAATTTGTATTTAGGCCCCCAGAGGTTTCGGTATTCGCGAAAAGGCCCTATTTCATCCGAAATTCACAAAAAATGCATACGAACTCCAAACTGAGCTTGTGATATACCGTTGGAAAGGTATTGGAGTCTAATTTCCATAAAAAATGTTTTGGAGTTGGGTCACTTTGGAAAGTTTTGCGGTATTCGCGGTAAAAGCCGATTTGATCGCCTTTTCACCTTCGGAAATTCATAACAAATTCATTTTAAGTCCAGAAATTATGTGCGATATACCGTTGGAAAGCTATTGACCCCTAGTTTCCATGAAAAATGTTTGAAAGATACGGTGCTCCGGTTTCCAAGTCAACTTTTGGTCAAACTGGTCAAATCAGGGACCTCCAGGAAGTTCTGGGAACCTCTGGGAGCTCCCAGGAGCTGACGTTTTTGTGTGTTTTTCTTTTGAAACTCATTTTAGTACTTTTCACATGATCTAGCATGATCTTGGAACTTTTGGACGATTTCAGTTGACTTTGGTCAAACCTGGTCAAACTTAGTCAAACCTTGGTCAAACCGGTCAACAGGGACTTTCCGGGAACTTCCGGGACTTCCGGGGGGTCTCTGGGGGCTGACGATTCCCTTTGGTTTTGTTTTAAAACTTATTTTATTGCTTTTCTTACGACGTAGCATGTTTTCAGAATATTCGGTCCAAATTTGGGGAGTGTTTGGGCTTTCAGGGGCATTTTGGTCATTTTGAGTATTTTGAGAGACAGAGCTAACTTCCAGGAGTCCTTTTGAGTCTTTTCGATCATCGTGAACCACCAAGCTATGGGTCTCCTAAATCTGATAGCCGACAAAATGGGGTGTCTACAACAGGCCTCTCCTTGTAAGAAATGTTATAACTCGTCTCAATATCATCATAACTAACCACATGCGAGGGGTCTCGTATGTACTTTCTCAGAATACTAACATGAAATACATTGTGAACCCCAGACAACTTTGGTGGTAGTGCCAGTCGATAAGCCACTTTTCTGATACGATCCAAAATCTCGAACGGTCCGATGAAACGCGAAGCTAATTTCCCTCTTTTGAGACCGAAGCGTACTACTCCCCGAGTTGGTGAAACCTTAAGAAGTACGTGATCTTCAACACTAAATTCCAAATATTTCCAGTGTCGATCGGCATAACTCTTATACCTGCTTTGAGCGGTTCTCATCCTTTTCTTGACCAAAGAAATCTTTTCGTTGGTTTCTCTAACCAAATCCGGTTCCAACAATTCTGTATCTCCCACCTCTGCCCAACACAACGGAGAATGACATGGTTATCCGTACAATGCTTCGAACGGAGCTATCCCGATACTCGTATGATAACTGTTGTTATAGGCAAACTCAACCAAAGGCAACTGTGTTTCCCAAGATTCTTCAAAATCAAAAACACAAGCCCTAAGCATATCTTCCATGATCTGATTAACACGCTGAGTTTTTCCATCTGTCTGAGGGTGAAAAGCAGTACTCATCTTGAGCGAGGTTCCCATAGCTTCTTGCAAACTTTCCCAAAGTCCAGAAGTAAAACGCGCGTCACAGTCTAACACAATCGACACAAGTGCACCGTGAAGCCGCACAACTTGTTGCATGTACATCCGGCTCATTCTTTCTACCGAGTACGTCATACAATAAGCAATGAAATGAGCCGACTTTGTCAATCAATCCACGATTACCCAAATGGCATCATGATTCTGCTGCGATCGAGGCAATCCTACTACAAAATCCATCGTGATGTGCTCCCACTTCCAACCAGGAATAGGTAGTGGTTGCAATAATCCTGACGGTCTCTGATGTTCAGCCTTGACTTGTTGACACGTCAAACACTTGGATACAAATTCGGCCACATCTTTCTTTATACCTTCCCACCAGAAATTTTTCTTCAAATCCTTGTACATTTTCGTTCCTCCTGGGTGAACTGTATACCTTGACTTATGTGCTTCTTCCAAGATATCCTTTCTTAGCTCACCAACATCTGGCACACATAATCTGCCTCTGCATCGATACCCTCCGTCACTTCCCACCTTCCATTCTGTCGGGTCTTTCTCTGACATTTTCACAAACCATGCTTGAAACTTCTCATCTCCTTGCTGAGTTCCAATAATACGGTCGATAAGAACAGGCTGTAGGATAAGACATCCAAAAAGTTATCCTTCTCCTTCTTCAGCACTCTGTACGTCAAATTCTTCCAACGTCTCCAATGCTCGCCATTCTCTAACCATTAAGGAGGCGATCGTCTCATGATTTTGTTGACTCAAAGCATCAGCGACCACATTAGCTTTACCAGGGTGGTATTCTAACGTGAAGTCGTAGTCTTTGATCAGCTCCATCCATCTGCGTTGTCTCATGATCAACTTTTTCTGTGTGAACAAATATTTCAGGCTCTTGTGATCGGAGAATAAATCAAACTTCTCACCATAGAGATAGTGTCTCCAAATCTTGAGTGCGAATACTACGGCCGCCAATTCCAAATCATGAATGGGATAGTTCAACTCATTCGGCTTCAGCTGTCTGGATCCATAGGCGATAACTCTTCCATCTTACATAAGTACACACCCTAGTCCTTCATATGATGCGTCACTAAAGATAGTGAACTTCTCATCAGGCTTGGGTATAGCTAGTACTGGTGCGGTAGTGAGTCTCTCCATCAATTCCAGAAAGGCCCGCTCATGCTTCTCTGTCCACTCGAATTTCAAATTCTTCTTCGTCAACCCAGTTAATGGTGCAGCTATTTTGGAGAATCCCTCAACAAATCTTCTGTAATAGCCTGCGAGTCCCAAAAAACTCCTAACCTCTGTAGGGTTGCTTGGCCTAACCCAGTTTGACACAGCATCCGTCTTGGACGAATCCACAGAAATTCCTTGAGATGACACCTTGTGTCCCAAAAATTTTACTTCTTGCAACTAGAACTCACACTTACTGAACTTGGCATACAAGTGGTGGTCCTTGAGCGTCTGCATCACAATCTGTAGGTGTTGTTCATATTCTTCTCCTGACTTAGAATAGATCAAAATATCATCTATAAAGACGATGACAAACTGATCCAAATAAGGCTTAAACACTCTGTTCATCAGATCCATAAACACTGCCGGGGCATTCGTCATTCTAAACGGCATCACCAAAAACTCATAGTGACCATATCGGGTTCTGAAAGCAGTCTTAGGTATGTCTTCCTTCTGTACCCTTAACTGATGATATCCTGACCTTAGGTCTATCTTGGAAAATGTCGTAGCTCCTTGTAGTTAATCAAATAAATCGTCAATCCGAGGTAAGGGATACTTGTTCTTGATAGTCACTCGGTTCAATTCTCTGTAGTCGATACACAACCTGAGCGCTCCATCCTTCTTCTTCACAAATAACACCGGTGCTCCACAAAGGCGATGTACTTGGACGTACAAAACCTAGGTTCTCGAGCTCTTGAACTTGTTCCTTCAATTCCAACAGTTCGGTGGGGGCCATTCTATAGGGAACCTTCGTGATCAGTATGGTACCCGGTATAAGCTCAATACAGAACTCTATACTTCTCTCGGGCGGCAAACCAGATACGTCTTGAAATACTTCTTTGAAGTCCTTGACTACAGGTATAGACAATGCTGTCGCTTTTGTACTGACGACTTCGATGTTTGCTAAGCATCTCGTGAGGAACATATCTCCCAAAGGGTTACATTGAAAATCAAAGGGTTGATTCTCATTGTCGGGGAGTGTACTTCTCTTCCTCGCACAATCCAACTCCACTTGATTCTGAGAGAGCCAATCCATTCCTAGGATTATGTCGAACTCATTCATTGATAGGACAATCAACCTTGTCGGGATTTCACGATCTCATAGCCGTAAAGGACAATCCTTGCACACGTGTCCTAATCTGACTGCAGCTCCTAATGGTGAAGTAGCCCTCAAAGCTTTCTCTAAACGATGAGGTAAGATACCCAATCTCCGAATTGTATTAACAGATATGAACGAAAGAGCAGCACCCGTACCAAATAACACTTTAACATGGGAGTTAAACAGAGTTAGTGTACCTTCTACTGCTTGCTGATCAGGTTGAGCTTCTCCATAACCTCCTTCTTCGTACACAGTCCCATCATATCCAGCAGCATCAGGAATAACAGCATTCACGCGAGTCTGACTTTGCTGACCATAAGTTACTTGCTTAGGGGCAGTACAGAACTTGCTGATGTGACCTGGTTCACCACAGTTGTAGTAAACTATGCCTTGCTGAGCAGCACCCCTTGATGCCTTGCAATCTCAAGCCAGATGACCGGGGTTGCCACAGTTGAAACATTTCTCAGCGCTACTTCCTTCACCAACTCGAGGTTGAGTCGGATAGGTGATAGCTTGGGTCTTCTTGCTTCCATCGAAATTCCTCTTCTACCCTTGGGTACGATTCATTGGTGGTCTATTTCCAAAGTTACCCCTCTGAGGTGGTCAGAATTTGAATTGCTTCCGATTCACTCGAGCATCTTCTTCCAAATTAGTAGTCAAGCCAACAAGTCCTTCAAAAGACTTATCTAGGTGGCCGAGAGTCAGGCGACGAATCTGCGATGTCAGCCCTTGGTTATACTAACGGATCCTATTTTCTTTGGTATCCACCATGTGAGGGGCAAACCGAGACAGTCTCTCGAACTGAGTGGTGTACTCTTGCACCGATTTGGTTCCTTGAGCCAAATCCATGAATTCTTTCTCCCTTCTATGCCTCTCCGTGGCCGGGAAATACTTCTCTAAAAACCTTCCCTTAAATGCAGTCCACGTCATTCCCGTTGCAGCTTCTCTCTCGATGGTAGCTATGACTGAATCCCACCAATCTGCGGCGACATCAGTCAATTGGAAAGTAGCTAACCTCCTCTTATCCATCTTATTGCACTGGACAGCCTCGAACATGCGGTCCATCTGTCTTAACCACTGTTCCACTTTCCATGATTCCGCAGTACCCTCAAACTGCTTGAGCCTTAGCGCACGGAATCTCTCCAGCAGCTTATCCCCAGTCTGATGGCCTCGTCGGTTATCATTCGTATTACTGATTCTTTCCAAACGTCTGACAAATGCTTCGAACATCCCCATAGGATCGACAGCCTTAGGTGCTCCCTCGATCAAATTCCTGTCTCTTCTCGGTCTCCCAGTCATTCTATGCATGATAGTGATAATGAGCAAAATGCATGCAACAGAAGTATAAAGCAGTTTAAATGACAACAACATCAAAAGAGTATTTTAATATATAACTTCTTGTCAAGTTGATATAAAAAGTGTATATGATCAGATCAATGCCTGCCCTATCTATATGGGTTAGGACACATATTGTCCATGCAAGAGTTAATGCCAAAAATGGGGTCATTGCCCTACTTTCTAATGTATGTAATTACAGTTTGCAAAAAGAGAATAGAGCTACTAGTCAAAAATGGTTAATATATACAAAGCGACATCTAAACGGTCAGTCATCGCCATAGGTAGCCATCAAAAGGTCAAGCGAGTCAGCCTGATGAAGTCGGTGAACATAAGAGGGGCCTGCCCCAAAATTACAGCTATGTGAGGTCAACAATGAAGCAGGTCCAGGGGCTTGTACCTCTGGCAAAGCTAGCTCGAGTGCTAGTGCCTCCTCAAGGTCAACTGCAAAGTCGTCCCAATGTATGCCATCCTCCTCATCGACACCCTCCCCACCTATAGGAGCCAAATGAACCACCTCAGCGTCATCCTCATCAGCGGGGACAACTGGTGGAGGCATATCCAGCTGTGCAAGGTGAGCCTGCACAACCTGAACCTCAAGGGGTATATAGAAAGTGTCATTGTTAACCAAGAAAACCATCTCTACAAGCACTAAGCATTGAATCTCGATAAAGTACAAGATCTCGAGGCGAGCACGGGGTAAACCAACCAGTCCTAATACATGGATCTAGTGCCAAATATCTAACTCGACGGTATCAGCTGCACGCTGCCCAATAGTGGTAAAATAAAGTGTCGCCGAAGCCGGTACTATCGCTCCCACAGTAACTCAATGCCCTCAAAAGCATCAGGTACAAAAAGAGGCTGAGCTGGATCCATACCTGAAAAAGGTACTAACTTAAATCAGGAAAGAGATAATCTTAGGCGTTTGGGTTCTGAGTCTATCCTCTCTGTCGTATCATCGGGGTGTAAAGCTTAAGCTAACAGATCGTGGAATCGGGTCTAAATTGGTAAACCCTAACCTGGCTAAACTATCTTCAGATAAATAATAACCTGGCTCTGGTACCACTAAATCCTGTCACGCCCCGACATAGCATAAATATGGAAAGCGTTTAATTTTCTTTATGGACCCGTAGGTCGCGACAGTTTGAAGGATCGATTCCGTCCCAAACGTCAACAACAAAAACACATAATCGGAGTTGAGCAATCAAGGCTTACAATATTTTTCTAACTTAATAGTTATTATAGCACGGGGTCTCTAAAGGCACAAACCGCCTTAAATCAAAACAATAACCATTGTCTATTACAGTTATCCTTATTACAAAATAGTTTATAACTTAAAACATATAAAAGTAAATTCTCTTTCCAACAGGGATTCTCAGTTTGCATAATCATAGGGCCTAGCATAGTCATAACCTGAAAAGCCTGAACACGAATGTCCAGGGCGCATCAACGCCGTCAGCTTCAAGAAGCTGGTGAGTATTAAAAACATAACTTTGAATGTAACACATACTCATTTACCATTTTCCAATTCTCAATTATTCCAATAAGTTTACATTTAAGATAAGGAGTTCATTTTAGAAAAACAACCACAATATCATATGAAAGATGTAATACATATATGTGACCGTGTATGAGAACAATGCACCATCTCATCTTACCGACTCTTTTCTCTCGACAAAATCCAACAATCCACTATCTCATACCAGTATCTTTGAAATACTCTGATAGCCACACTTTAGCACAGGGGTGCCAGGGAATGTCCAGTTTGCCTCACACTTTGGTCTGGGGTACCAGGGAGTGTCCAATGCCTCACACTTTAATACCTAATCTGCTATGCAAATACCGGAGGAAGCCTCACGTAGTATCCAGACTCGGGTATCAGGGAGTGTCCGTAGGCCACACTTTAGCACTACCATGGGTGCTAGGGAATGTCCAAGTTCGGCTTCACACACTTTGGCGTTACCATGGTCGTCAGGGAGTGTCTAGTTTTGCCACCGTCGCATTTCAAAGACACCCTCGCCGCAATCTCAATCACAACACACTTTGGTACTCACTTATCAGGGAGTGTCCACAACACAATCTCAACCGCACTCACTATACCACACTGCCCATCACTCTTTTCCATACTGACCAACATTTACACTCACCATGCATGTACAACTGACTCCACATGTATGTCATGAAACTTTAAAACATGAGACAAATCACTGAATTATATAAATGACGTGCGTACGGGGATTGTTAAGTCATGGTACATCATTTCAATCGTCCATACATAACCAAATAGGATTCTGTTTTAGTAAATTTTCCATACAGAGCTTTAAAAGTCCATGAAACATCACCCAAACTGTTTCTTAACATAAAATAAGCAAAAACCAAAAACTGTCAGAAGTCGCGCGCACCGGTCGCTCGCGCGATATGCTCATTTTTTGTTTTATTATAAAAACATTTTCTGTCTGCCTGGAACCAGCCACCTCGCGCATGCGGGTCGCTCGCGCAAGGAATCGCTCCCGTGGGCCGCTCATGTGACCCTTGCTCGCGCAATCACGCGCGCGAGTTCATGCAGAAGCTTCGTCTTCTTCCCCAGAATTCCACTGTTTTAGTTTTAAGGGGGACTTTTGACCCATTTTCGAATCTGTAGGTTACCATGCCTTATAATATATGAATCTCTTTGGTTTTCGCAAGGATTATGAATCTACAATCGATTTTACATGAATCAATCTATAACTTTAGAATTTTAGGAAAGATTACAAGATGACAAAACTTAATTTCTTATTTACTTTTTCATATGAACAAATTAAGTTCTAAAACTTTAAACATGGAATCTACAACATGTAATCTATCATAATTATCTAAGAAAATGGATTTTGGTTGAGTTTGAAAAATCTTGATTTCAAAGCTATGGAGGTCCAAACGTAAAATCAACAATGGAGATTTTCAAACCAAACTATATAATCAATAAACAAGGTATGAATTACATTATAAGTGAGTTAATAATACTCACTGAGATTAAAGATGAAGTGTGTGTTGAGAAAGATATAAGGATATAGAACACCCAAATACAACTTCAAGCTATGGGGGACTCAAGCTTCTTCTCTCTAATCTTCTCTCTAATTTTCTGTAATTCTCTTCTCAGAATTCTCTCTATTCTCTCTGTGTTGAATGTGTTAATGTGAGAGTGTATGTGGTGTATATATAGAAGCACACATTGATGAACTTGGAGTCCAAGTATATTCTCTCATACTCAACAAATCAATTTTGATTGTTAATTACATAACATTTGAAATACACAGCTCATGTACACAGAAATTATAGATACGTATAAATTGTATAACCCTCAGATTAGCCAAGAGTCAAGTATAGGTCCATAGGGGTCAAGCTAGAAGTGTTTGGGAAATCAAGCTTATAGCATAAGAATACACACACACACAAAGCATTCTCAAACAAACTCAACCCAATCATTGCTTGCCATAAATAGAAATAAAACAAATGTCATGTCTTTGCTTTACGAAGATTCCAGAATCTGTGGAATCCCAACGCAGCGCAGACAGTTTTGAACATAAACTGGTATTTTCGCGGCGCGGTGTTCACCACAAAAATACAGAAAATTCATTTTAGTGTAAGAATCGATTTCCCGGTTTTATGAAAATACAGGTTGAGTCAAGCGAAATTATTTTCACCGTCTTTGAAATACAGATTTTAAAATTCAACACAGGTATTGCTAATTTTACAGAAATTGCAGTTTTGACCCCAATAAGATCTTCAATATGAATTATAGCAAGTATGATAATTATAAACATGAGAATTGTAATTAAATTAAAAGCAGACAATTATTAAATTTAAATGCGACAAATGCTATTACAATTTATATGCAAATGCAGGTTGTTACAATAGTAACCCTCATAAAGGAAGATTGGCACAAAAGCTCACATGGGTTAATTAGTTTCCACTACTTGTTTTTAAACTGCATAATTTATGCTTCCTTATCCATTTAGATTCAGTAAATATTTTCACACTGTTTCAAAAAGATTTAAAGTCTAAAGAGTTTCTAGCATTTGAAAATAGTAAAACATGTGACAATGTGTTATATGCTATTAACATACCCAATATAACATTAACGTGTCAAATTTATCTTATATAGAGTAAAAGAAAAACTTCTGAAAAATCCTAAGCACATTCACTAAGTTGGATACATATATGGTGCAACTAGTATCCTCTGCACCTATACAAAAGAGGCTACGCAATCCGGAGCGTCCAAGTTGTCATGATTACCCATCCACCTTTAGTAAAAGAGATGGGTCTAGAACCACTAGCAAGCTAAAACATCAGTAAGAGGCTAGGAGATAACTCTGGCTTTACTTAGTTTTTCGCTACCTCTAGGGACATTCACCGCACTAGACATATCTGGTGATGCTTGAATCATGCAAATTACTCCTATCGAACCAGCTAATGAAAGCCAGATGTACACGTAGGATCATTTTAAAGTCTGACCTGATTGAAAATTATTATATATATGTACTGAAAATAAATTAAAAATAAAAACAATAAAAAGAAATGAGGGATGGGAAAACAAAGTTTAGTACAACTAGGCTAATAAAATATACATAAATGGAAATACTGAACCAAAAATAAAATACTAAACCTTTAACTTTAACTTCTTGTGGGGTCACAGTGGTTGAACTCCAAGAACACAAGTAAGGCCAAACCAAATCCAAATCTAATTTGGGAGTAAGATATGAGTATGGTGTGCTTTTGGACTTTAGTAGGTAATTATAACAACTACGTGGCTAAGAAATCTGGCATTTAATCGCAAAAATCTGTCTTCTAGTGAATAAAAATATTGCTATAAAAACTGAAAATTTGGAGTTTCAAACTATTTTAGGGGGCAACTACAAGTACTACTAGACTAAAAATATTAAATCTAAATTTAAATAGGACTATTTTTACTACCACAAATTGACAAAGGTTATACAAGAAAACAAATATTTTAAATTTAAGAAATACAGTACACAAAGTTTTGCTACATAGTTTTGAACATTATATCATCAATTACATAAAAGTACAATTTTACAACTACTAGAACTAGAAAAGGCAAGAAAAAAAATAAAGTTTCTTATTTCTAGGGACAATATAAAGTGCTCACATAATAACCTCCCCTAAACTATTCTCTCCCTAACAGTGATTGTGAAGCTGTTGGTTTCTGAATTATGTTTCTCCTCATTTGCTTCGTCCATTTTATAGACGAAATTTTGGAATGATTTCATCACTGAGATCGTCAGCTGCCATTTTTTTTCTTCAATTCGTCTCGTTTTTCTTCCTCACGAGCTTCTCTTTTTTCTTCGCTCTCTGACAGTGTTTGTCAATTATTCAAACCGTTTGTCAGATATTATTTGACGAACTGCAAAGAGAGATAGAGATATAAAAGGAAGTAGTGAAAAAATGATATATAAAAAATTGTGTCAACATCCAAGCTCAAAAGCTTGGATGTTCTTATACGGGGTCCCTTATTTTTTTTTTTTTTTTTTTGTTTGTTAGCCTACCAAACAGTAATTGTTACTGTTTGGTTACTATTCACTACTATTCATTACTATTCATATTTGACTAATCGTATGGGAGATACTACAGTGTGGTTGCTACTTCTTTCCTTCCCTTTATTTCACTTCATTTTTACCTAAATATATAAAATATGCAAAAACACATAATTACACGCATTTGAGTGACATCACTGTTAAATTATATTAATTCAAATATGCATGTAAAACTATAAATTTGGGGGATTAAATTAGCACTATGTCTATTATATTGGCACATGAATGTGCAATATTCAGTGTTTGTCACACCCCTCAACTAACTTATTGCTAGTCCCCTAGCAATGAAGTGAAAGAGAAATTGTTCTAGAAATTTTATTAAAGAGTAGGAATAAACTAAGGAAAATAAAATTACTTAACTCACTGTCGCAGGAATCGCGATTGCATTTAGCGTATGCAATAAGCCGTTAAACCCCTAGGTTACCCCTAGTGGACGAGTGTTGTCTCGTGAGGGTTTGCAGTGAATATACCCACAAAATTCAAAAAAAAAAAAAATTTAAAATGTAAAAATAAAATGAAATAAAAATAAAGGTAGATTTTCTCCTTTTACAACAGATAAGATTAAATTTGGCAATGAAATAAAATTTTCAAATATGTAATAGTAATGCAGCACATATACTCACAGTTTGTCAATGGTAGCATTTTTTATATACTCTTTAAACTTACAGTGTGTACTTGAAAAATCAAGCAACTGATCTTAACTTCAAAGTTTACATAGTTAATAGCAGTCATAAAACTTGTAGTTTTAACTCAAATCTCACTAGGATTTCACTCTTTTAAGGAGAAACTCTCAGAAACCGGTGTAGAGGACATCTCACTTGGTAGGGAAGCAAAGATAGAGGAATTGCTTCCATTTTTTTTTTTGATTACTCAATATATAGACATTTGGAGTACAATAAGTCTCATGAAAGAATACTTAGCATTAGAAGAGCGATCTACAGGGGAGAACATCCTTATCACTTAAATTTAAAAATCAATTTCTTTTAAATCATTAGGACTTTGACTGGTAGGTTAGAAATTAAGATGAGTAGGAGATTTGGGGTGTATTTATTCTAAGCATGTGATTGGAGTGTTTGCGCAATTCATTCCAACCTCTTCTTTTTCTTCTCCTTTTTATCATATGTAAATTTTTTTTTTTTAGTTTCTCATTTTTTTTTTTTTTTGAAATCAACTCCTTTCTTTCTTTACCACTTCTTACAATATTAATACAGTCCAATCACATACCTGGATATAGGAGTGAGGTTTGTACTCCCAGGTAAAGCAAGGTATGATTTGGATAGAACTGAGAATAAGGTAATATTTGGTAAAGGGGGGTGCATTTGAAAGAAAAGATGGCCTAAATCATTTTAAAATAGATTGACTTTATTCATTTAAGTAATTTGGACGTTCTAATGGTAAATCCTGAACGTTCTCTTCTAATGATCAGTCAAAGGAAAAGAAAAATAATGAGACTTTCAACGAGTGATATGATAAAGAGAATAAAATGAGATTGAAAAAAAATAGTAACCCTCATAAAAGGAAGATTGGCACAAAAGCTCACATGGGTTAATTCGTTTCCACTACTTGTCTTTAAACTGCATAGTTTATGCTTACTCATCCATTTAGATTCAGTAAATATTTTCACACTGTTTCAAAAAGATTTAAAGTCTAAAAAGTTTCTAGCATTTGAAAAATAGTAAAACATGTGACAATGTGTTGTATGCTATTAACATACCCAAAATAATATTAACGTGTCAAATTTATCTTATATAAAGTAAAAGAAAAACTTCTGAAAAATCCTAAGCGCATCCACTAAGTTGGATACATATATGGTGCAATTAGTATCCTCTGCACCTATACAAAAGAGGCTACGCAATCCGGAGCGTCCAAGTTGTCATGATTACCCATCCACCTCTAGTAAAAGAGATGAGTCTAGAATCACTAGCAAGCTAAAACATCAGTAAGAGGCTAGGAGATAACTCTGGCTTTACTTAGTTTTTCGCTACCTCTAGGGACATTCACCGCACTAGACATATCTGGTGATGCTTGGATCATGCAAATTACTCCTATCGAACCAGCTAATGAAAGCCAGATGTACACGTAGGATCATTTTAGAGTCTGACCTAACTGAAAATTATTGACTGTACAAAAACTAAAAATAAAAAGAAATGAGGGATGGGAAAACAAAATTTATTTGGGTATCAAAGGATCCAGTCCTCTTTCTCAACCAAAATTTTCTTTTGTTTTGATTTGAATTGTCTTTTGTAACAGTAGTAAACTTTAAAAGATGTGCCGTTATGAGCAATTAAACCAGGACATTCTTCTCTATAACAATTCAAACACCATCCTAACCTTTTAGCTTTCCTTTTGATGGCATAAAGGCTAGTGCCAGCAAAGGGTTTCTTCTGCTCAGAAACAGGTGAGCGACCCATTAACGTCTAGTCATCGACTATTGGATCCATTTTTTATACTCTCAGCCAACAAGAGAGGCTAGACTCAACCCTTTCACTCCTTCCAACTATCAACTAAGATCTAATTAAAGAGAGCTTAGACGGGGTGGGTGGGAATTAAACTATAAATATTTATTTTAAGAAAAATATATACATTCAGAAACTAAAAAGAAAATATTTTTTTTTCTTTTTATTTTTTTTCTAACAAAAAACTTAAAACACACAAAAAGAAAAATAACATTTTTCTATATATATATATAAATAAATAAAACAGAAAACTAGAAACTACATTTCTCTCTCTCTCTCTCTCTCTCTCTCTCTCTCTCTCTTTAGAAAAATCCAAGACAACGTATCATTACAATAACAATAATAAGGAAAATTATGGTATAAACCTCGAAAATCATAAGAGCGGTGACGTGTTCGTCATTCATTTTTTTTTTATTTAAAAAAAATAGAAAACTTGGATTTTTTTTAACAAGGGCAACGCAGCATTATTATAACAGCAATTAAGAAAATGACAAGGTAAAGTTCAAAATACATAAGACCAATAGCTAGCGCGTCGTCAAATTTTTTTTTTTTTTTTTAAAGAAGTGGAAAAATATCACCTGTTTCTTGAAAATCTAATAACCTGGTAGGGCCGTAGATCAAATGGTATTTCCAAGCTTCTTTAGTGAGTGGAAACCTACAACTTATGCATTATATTTTTGTTAAATAATGGAAAAGAGAGAAAATAAAAATCTAAAATAAAAAATAAAAATATAAGCTAAATCGAAAAAATAGATAATAAAATCAAAATCAAGCTTTTCTCTGGATTATAGATCTTACCTTTAGTGATCAGTAGAGTGGATCTTGATTTTGGATCGAAGAAAATTAAAAAAAAAAATGAGAGATTGAGAGATCGGGGGAAGAAGAAAAAGAAAAGAAAAAGAGAAATGGGTAAAGTTTTTAGGGTTCAAAGCCCTATATAAAGCCATTTTCTTTTTTTTTAGTGTATCTCTCTCTAGAGAAGCTAATTTTTTTTTATGAAATAAAGATAAAATAAACAAACAGGTGTCAATTGTGAAACCTTCCCCCCCCCCCCCCCCAACTGAGTCTGACATTGTCCTCAATGAGTGAGATGAGAAAAAGAAGCCAAGAATAACTCCTGTAATAAAAAGAAATACAAAAAGAAATGATAGAATAATAATGACCAAATTAACTTTGAGTATAGGACTTATGAAAATATAAATACTCTGATACACTATGTCCTATACCAATTATGTTTTAAGATATTAAGGAGCATTATAGTTGGGGTCCTCCATAGGAATGGACTCCAACTCAGGTTCAAACCCTTCTAAAAATGGCGTTAATCTATGTCCATTAACTTTAAATGGATTTCCATCTTTAGAGTCCTAATCTCGACAGTTGCATAAGGATAAACATTTTTTACAATATATGGACCAGTCCATCGAGATTTCATCTTTCCTCTAAAAAGATATAGTCTTGAGTCATATAATAAAACTTTTTGCGCAGGGGTAAATCTTTTGCGCAAAAGATTCTTATTATGATACATTTTAGTTCTTGCTTGATGAATTCGAGCATTGTCATATGCGTCTTTACGAATTTTTTTAAGCTCACTTAATTGTAATTTTCTTAAAATTCCTCCCTCTTCAATATTATAATTTAAAGTTCTAGTAGCCCAATATGCCTTATGTTCTAATTCTACTGGTAGGTGACAAGCTTTTTCATAGACAAGTCTATATGGAGACATTCCCAAATGGGTCTTATAAGCAGTTCTATATGCCCACAGAGCATCTGTTAATTTTGAAGACCAGTCTTTACGATTAGAATCCACAGTTTTTTCAAGAATATGCTTAATTTGCCTATTAGCTAATTCAGCTTGTCCATTTGTTTGTGGATGGTATGCAGTTGACACCTTATGGGTCACTCCATATCTTTTTATTAATTTTTCAAATGGCTTGTTACAAAAATGAGTTCCTTGATCACTTATTATTGCTTTTGGAGTTCCAAATCGAGAAAGTATATTATCTTTTAAAAATGCAATAACTGTACGGTGATCATTCTTTCTTGTAGGAATAGCTTCTACCCATTTTGAAACATATTCGACTGCTAATAAAATAGAGTAATATTTGGGACACAACCTTCATACAACTTTCATACAACCTCTCCAAAAGATGTGTCTATCTCTCTCCTGTGATGTCACTGGACCCCACAGTGACACAGGAAAGAGATAGACACATCTTTTGGGGAGGTTGTATGAAAGTTGTATGAAGATTGTGCCCCAAGTATTACCCAATAAAATATATTCATATTGGCAAGATGGAGGAAAAGGTCCCATAAAATCAATGCCCCAACAATCAAAGATTTCAATTGTAATTATATGGGTCATTGGCATTTGATTTCTTTTCGTAATACTGCCCAACATTTGGCAGCGATTACAAGCCTTACAATATAAATATGAATCTTTAAATAGAGTTGGCCAATATAAACCACTTTGTAAAATTTTCATGGCAATCACTCGAGATGAAAAATGTCCTCCACAAAAGGACGAATGCCACATGAAAAGTACATTTTCAATTTCTTCATTTGGGATGCATTTCCTAATTACCTGATCAGCACAAGATTTAAACAGATATGGGTCATTGAAGTAAAAATACCTAGCAATAGCTAGGAATCTCTTTTTATCTGATGATGACCAATTACTTGGTATTTTTCCAGTTACTAAATAATTAACAAGATCAGCATACCATGGCAGAGAAGTCACAGAAAATAACTGTTCATCAAGAAAAGAGTCTTGAATAGGTGGGGGTTCACTGGTATTGTCTTCAAAAGTGAGGCAGGATAAGTAATCAGCTACCACATTTTCTACTCATTTTTTGTCTTTAATTATTAAATTAAATTCCTGTAGTAGGAGTATCCACCTAATAAGCCTAGGCTTACTGTCTTTCTTTGAAAGAAGATATTTAAGAGCTGAGTGGTCAGTAAAACAGACAATAGGGGAACCAATCAAGTATTGCCTAAATTTATTAAGTGCGAATACCACGGCTAGTAATTCTTTTTCAGTAGTTGAGTAGTTCATTTGAGCACTATCCAGAGTTCTACTGACGTAGTATATAACTGACGCCTTTTTATCCTTTCTCTGTCCTAGGACAGCTCTAATGGCAAAGTCGCTAGCATCACACATTAATTCAAATGGTAAATTCCAATCAGGAGATTGCATAATAGGTGCAGTAGTGAGATACTCTTTTAATTGCTCAAAGGAGTTTTGACGTTCTTTAGTCCATTCAAAAAGTGTGTCTTTGGCCAATAATTGACATAAAGGTCTGGAAATTATACTGAAATTTTTTATGAATCAGCGATAAAAACCTGCATGTCCTAAGAATGAACGGATGTCTTTTACAGTCTTGAGAATAGGTAAATTAGCGATAAGATCTATTTTGGCTTTGTCTACCTGTATTCCATTTTCAGAAATAATGTATCCTAAGACAATTCCTTTAGTGACCATAAAATGACATTTTTTCCAATTTAAAACTAAGCTTTTTTCTTCACATCTTTCGAGAACTTTCTGAAGATTGCTAAAGCAATCATCATAGGATTTGCCAAAAATTAAAAAATCATCCATAAAAACTTCTAAATTCTTTTCTACCATATCACTGAAAATACTTAGCATACACCTTTGAAGGTCTCATGTGTGTTGCAAAGACCAAAGGGCATTCGGCGATAGGCGAAAGTTCCAAATGGACATGTGAAAGTAGTTTTTCCCTAATCTTCTGGTGCAATCTCTATTTGATTGTAACCACTATAACCATCTAGAAAACAGTAATACTTATGACCCGCTATTCTTTATAACATTTGATCCATAAAAGGTAAAGGAAAGTGATCCTTACGAGTTACAGCATTGAGTTTTCTGTAGTCTATGCATACACGCCATCCAGTAGTTACACGACTGGGAATTAATTCTCCCTTTGAATTCGGAACAACTGTAATTCCTGCTTTCTTTGGCACAACTTGTGTTGGACTTACCCATTTACTATCGGATATTGAATATATAATGCCCATGTCGAGTAGCTTGAGAACTTCCTTCTTAACTACTTCCTGCATAATAGGATTAAGTCTTCTTTGCATTTCTCTTGAGGTTTTAGCATTATCTTCAAGATATATATTGTGAGTGCATATTGAAGGGCTTATTCCTTTTAAATCTGCTATACTCCAACCAATGACACTTTTATGCTTCTAAAGCATACTAATGAGTTTATTTTCTTGACTAAAGTCTAGAAAAGATGATATTATTACGGGATAAGTATTATTATTATTAAGGAAAGCATATTAAGCTCTTTAAGGAGTTCTTTTAATTCCAACTGTGGAGTTTGTAAATTAGATGGAAGTGTTAATATAGTCTTTGGTGGTAAATGTTCAAAATACGTGGTCTACATTGCTTCTTGAATTATTTCTTCTGTTGAATCTTCATTAAAATATACTTGATTCATAAGATGTTCTTGTAGATTATTACTGTCTGGCTTCTGAATAGAGTTATTAATAACAGATTCTACTGGATCATTGTAACAAGTCAAGTTAAAATATTCTCGTGATAGAGATTCAATAGCATGAACTTCTTCAATATTCTCATCTTCTTCTTGATATTGTGGATTAGAAAAAACTTTAATAGTTAAAGTCATATTTCCAAATACTACAGTCATCATACCACTGCGGATTCGAATAGTGGCATCAATGGTAGCCAAGAAGGGCCTTCCAAAAATGACTGGTATTTGCACATTAGCATCTAATACTGGTTCTGTATCAAGGATGAAAAAATCTACTGAAAAAACAAATTTGTCAACTTTGACAAGAACATCTTCCAAAATTCCTCGCGGGTATTTTGTAGATCTATCAGCAAGTTGTAATACCATGCGAGTAGGCTTTAGCTCACCTAATCCAAGTTCTTGATAAACAGAATAAGGAAGCAAGTTCACACTAGCTCCTAAGTCAAGGAGTGTGTGATTAATTTTGTGATTTCCAATAATACACGATTTTGTTGGTGTACCTGGGTCTTTAAATTTTGTTGGTAAATTATGTTGTACGATGTAATTAATTTCTTCAACGAAGTCAGCAGAATACGCATCCTTTCGTACATTTTGTTTACGTTTGACAGTACATAAATCTTTTAAGAATTTTGCATAAGCAGGTACTTGATTAATTTCATCTAAGAGAGGAATATTAATATGCACTTATTTAAATAATTCTAAATATTTCTGATTCTTATCATTTTGGTATTTTCTTAAACGTTGTGGATAAGGAATTTGAGGAGAGTATTCAAGAGTTTCCTCTGTTTCTTTTTCCACTGGTAAATCAGATGTTTCATTTTCTTGAGAAATTTGTTGTTTTTCAAGGGTTTCAACTTCAACTTTATCAGCAATTTTATCTTCATTTATTTCTTCCTCGATTTCTATCATATTATCTTCCTTATTTGTATGCTCAATTTCTTCTGAAGAAGGTGAAATTTCTTGTCCAATAGCCTTACCACTTCTTAGTACAGTTATAGCTTTTACTTTTTCATGTTGATTATTACCAGAAGTTGAGGGATCACCTTATAGTTGTCTCCTTGGATTCGGTTGTGGTTGGACAGGAAAAATGCATTTTCCTTTAGAATCGTGTTAATTATTAATCCTATCCATAGATGTTTGTAGTTTTCCCATGATTTGTATTAATTGTTGCATCATAGACTGTAAAGGCTCCTCTTGTACTTTTTTGTGAGGAGGCATATAAACATTAGAATTTTGCTGTGTATTAGGTTATGTATTTTGTGTTTGTTGAAATTGAGGAGGAGGAGATAAATATTGATTATTTTGAGGAGGTTGGTGTTGAGTTTGAAATTGTAGAATACCCTCTTTTGTATACATATGATTTGGAAGATTTCTCCAGTTAGATTGGTATGAATTATCATAGGCGTTTTGGGGACCCCTATAATTATTCACGGCGTTTATCTCTGCTGGAGCTGTTTCCTGACAGTTTGAACTATTAGGACATTCATTCGCAGAGTGTCCTAAAGTATGACAACTGTCACAAAGTTCTCTTTTTTTCTTAGGCGGGTTATTTTTTTCTACTGTTATAGCTTCTACTTTACGTGCTAATTCTTCATATTTCAGTGTTAATTCATCTTCTGATTGTAGTTGGTATAAATTTTTAGCTTTTTTCGTTCTACCAATTTCTTCTTTTTCCCACTGGGAAGCATTTTCGCTAAGCCAATCAAAATATGATTCAGCTTCATCGGCAGTTTTACTCAAAAATTCTCCTTGACACATAGTTTCAACTAATTTCTTTGAATTTGGTTCTAATCCTTCATAAAAGAAATTAATTAGATGCCATTTTTCAAATCCATGATGTAGACAAGCTAGTAGGAGATCTTTAAAACGTTCCCAAACTTCAAGGAATGGTTCATTTTCTTTTTAAGTAAAAAGTTTAATTTGACGCATCATGCTATTAGTTAAATTTTTTGGATAGAATTTCTTTAGAAATGCTTCATTCATATCATGCCATGAAGTTATAGATCCAGGACGGAGAGATAAAAGCCAAGCTTTAGCTTTATCTTTTAAAGAAAAAGGAAAAAGGTTAAGACGGATTATTTCAATAGGATAGCTTGGATCAGAGAACGTACTACAAACTTCTTCAAATTCATGAATATGAAGATAAGCACGTTCTGACCCCATTCCATGGAAAGTTGGTAAAAGTGGAATCATGCCATGTCTAAAGTGAAAATTTCCTGTATGTCTAGGTAGAGTGATGCAAGAAGGAGTGATATTTCTTTCTGGGGTAAATAAATCACGTAAAGGACGTTGTTCACGTTCTGGTAAAACAAATTGTGGAATATTTTCCCCCTACTCACTATGAACATCATCAACTATTCCTTTTATGCCTTCAATTTCAGCCATGATTCTTGAAAATTATATACTAGATGAATCACTAGAAATATTAGAATTATGTGGTACTTGATATAAAGTCTCAGTAGTATCTAAGGACATAAGAAGTAAATGAAAACTAACTTTTAAAAATATTATTATTATTATTATAACTAAGTAAAAATAAAACTCTTTTTTTATTTTATATATATTTTTTTATATGTTTTTAGAAGATAGGTTTATATATAAATGTCTTTTTTTTTAGAAGATAAACACTTACATATTTATAAATATATTTATATATATTTCACAAGGAAAATTATTTATAGTTTTTTTAATTTTTTTTTTTTTTTTATGTTATCATTTTTTTCCTTAAATAGAAAACTGGCTTATTTATAAGGTAGAATAAGTATATATATAGATATAGATATAGTAAGAGAAAATAGTTTTAAACCTAACTTATTTTTTTATTTATTTATTAACCGTTCCCCGGCAACGGCGCCAAAAACATGACGGCATCCTATTGATGCGTTTTCTTATCACACCCAAGTGTAGGTGATAGTACAAGTAATAAAGTTCTAGAAGTCCAGGTCGAACCCACAGGGAACGGGAAACAAAGACAGGCAATAACTATTTTGTCACGAAAAAGAAAATAAAAGATGATGGATTTTTGTGGGGTTTTACTAAACTACTAATTTTTATAGTTTTGCAAAAAAAGTAATTAAAGCTATCTTTTTCTTAACAGTTTATGGTAAAGATTTTAACAGTGCAAAATAAATTAACTAACATACTAGTAAGAAAAGGAAGAAAAATACATAAAAGCTAAATTTTTGTGAGATAAACCTTTTAGATTTAATAATAGCGAAAGATGGAAATAATACAGATATTTAAGCAAAACTATTAAAAAATAGGAAATATTAATTAACTAGGGGGAAATGATTTAAAGGAATTGGGAATATGCAAACCAACACTAGATCCCACAACTTTTGTGCATTTGAAAAGCATTTGGCATTTAAGACCGCAGAGTCATTCTTTATTTGAAAATAAACTTTCACTAGTCAGGGTCATATCAAGTGTGTCAGGTTTGATATGAAACTACGTCGTTTGGTTTAAAGAAAAATAAAAAAGGCAATTGGGCAGTAGCTAGGTTCGAACCGCCGTAGACGTGGGTTATTCGGCGTCCAATCCCCACCACTCTGCCACTACACAATTGCCTATCCATTATTGGATAGAAATATATATAAACACATATTTGAAATATTAACTTTGTCATATGAGTTGTTTGAGTATGCTAGGTGTTTTTTTATGACAAAAGGCATAGTTTTACAATCCACATAATTAGGCTTTTTATTTCAAATATGTACTCTTCTGAGCCCAATATAGCCATAGTATATAAACATGTTAAATGGTCATAAACTATAGATACATAGATATTTTTTGCCATAAATGGAAAAACAACCCATCCAGATAAATTTGCCCATTTAAGATTAGTGCACAGAAGTTGTGGTTTCTAAGTTTTTATTGCATATCCCCAATTAAAGTTTTAGCCTACCATTTTGGAATTGAAACTGTCTTCAAAATAAAATTAAAAGATAATTTAAATAGATGCACACAATCACCGTCCAATTAAAATTAAAGTTATAAAACTAAGGTAATGGTGGAATATAATATTAATATATTTTTTTCCTACTTAACCTGAGTTCGGATTGAATTTGTGGAATCTACAAAATAGCAAAGTTTAGTATAACTAGGCTAATAAAATATACATAAATGAAAATACTGAATTAATAATAAAATACTAAACCTTTAACTTTAACTTCTTGTGGGGTCACAGTGGTTGAACTCCAAGAACACAAATAAGGCCAAACCAAATCCTAATCTACTTTTGGAGTGAGATATGAATATGGTGTGCTTGGGGCTTTGGTAGGTGATTACAACAACTACGTGGCTAAGAAATATGATATTTACTTGCAAAATCTGTATTCTAGTTAATGGAAATATTGCTATAAAAATTAGAAATTTGGGGTTACAAACTATTTTAGGGGGCAACTATAAGTACTACTAGACTAGAAATATTAAATCTAATTTTAAATAGGAATATTTTACTACTACAAATTGACAAAGGTCATACAAGAAAACAAATATTTTATTTTAAGAAATACAGTACACAAAAGTTTTGCTACATATTTTTGAACATGAAATCATCAATTACATAAAAGTAAATTTTTACAACTACTAGAACTAGAAAAAGCTAAGAAAAACTAAAGTTTCCTATTTCTAGGGACAATATGAAGTGCTCACATGATAACCTCCCTAAACTATTCTCTCCCTAACAGTGATTGTTGTGAAGCTTGTGTTGTGTGTTCTATTATTTGTCTCCCCTTCCTTCTTTTTATAGACGAATTATGTTTGTGAATTCGTCATCGTGTTCATCATTTGGCATTTTTTTCTTCCGCGCTTGTCACATTTTCTTCTTGCTCTGACACTGCGTTTGAAAAGCCTGCATGATGAGAGAGAGAGAGAGAGAGAGACAGAGAGAGAGAGAAGAAAGAACCAAAAAAAATAAAATAATAATAATAACAATAATAATGATACATATATATACAAAAGTTTTCAGTTTGACAACTTTTGTCCCCCTTTTTTTTTTGGTTGATAGCTAGTTTTGGACGTTGTAAGTTTTATGCAACGCATTTGGGAGTTTATTCAGTGTCGTTGCTACTTCTTTTCTTCCTTTTATTTCACTTCATTTTTACCTAAAGATATAAAATATGTAAAAATAAATAATTACACACATTTGAGTGACATCACCATTAAATTATATTAATTCAAATATGCATGTAAAACTAGAGATTTGAGGGATTAAATGAGCACTATATCTTTTATATTGGCACATAAATGTGCAATATTCAATGTTTGTTAGTGGTAGTCGTCGGAAGTCAGGCGAGGTCGCCGGAGGTGCAGAGGGTGAAACTCTTGGTGTAGACCAATATTAAGGATAAATTTGTCTAAATACCAAAGAGTAGACTTAATCTCAAATATTTTTTCTAGTTATATGATTCGTGTCCAAAGAAATATTTGTGGATGATTCATCTCTTGTGGTCATCTGTATCCATGCATTCTAATAAATCCCAAGTTTGTACACAAACATCTCACTTCATTTCCCCTTGTTCTTCACCTAACATCACTTTCCCACTCTACAACCTCCTCAAGGTCCTAATTGATCCTCAAGTTGTGTGATTCGGAGTTTGAAACGGATGTGACAAGTAGTTAGAGTTATTCCACATCCTCTAGTGAATAGTATCTTTCATGAGATTAATTTTTACTCGTTTTTCACGCTTACATTTTTTATCATTGGCATGTGCGTGGCTTTTATATCCATTTTCATTACTCTTTTTGCCTTCATGCCCCGAGTGTATTGCCCATTTTGAGTGATTCATGTTTTGAGTGTAATACCGGTGAGAATTGAGTTGAAGCGCATTTCAAACGAAATTCGGATTATGAAAGCATTGCCATCTTCTTGATAGTTGTAGTTATGCACTTCACACCACACACGCATCCAAGATTGAGCTTAATGAAGTTTAACTAATAATCTTGATAGTTTGAGAACTTTTTGGATTTGCGTGTCATGTGCTAAGATCTTTTGAAAATTCTTGGGACTATGTTGAGTGTCGGTGCTAGATAGTGGGTAACTATCATGAGGAAACAAAATGTTTGTGGGTATCATTCCAAGAACCCTCCGGAGACAACACTCTGTCTCTACGGATAACTTAGAGGTTTAACGGCTTGTTGCATATGCTCAATGCAATCGTGTTCCCCACGAAAATGGTTTATCTTTCATTTTAAATAAATTGTTGTGCAAGGTTATTCTTAAATCTCTTGGTATTTAGGTTTTTTGCTAAGAAACTAGCAACATGCTAGTTGGGGGGTGTGATTCCTGTCCAATATTGCATTTCTAACTTCATGATTTTTCACTTAGTGGACACGAATCGTTATTTAAACCGGAGATTTAATGGATAAATTGTGCTTTTGGTTGTTCTTGTTGTTACTCTCGTTGAGCTAATAAAGATCTTTTTCTTGTAGGTTATACAAGCTTGGGTGAAGTGAAGCCTAACTCTTGTAGCATTCATGTAGTAAAAAGGGGAAAAGAAGAGATTCCAGGAAGGGCGGATCGATCTGCACTTTTGAGGGGATCGATCCGCGTGTTTCTTAAGGAATTACTATCAGTTTCAAAAAGAGCGGATCGATCCGCCATTGAGAAGGGATCGATCTGCGATCTTCTTGTGACATTCTGCGACAATGAGCCTGAAATTGATTGATCCGGCTAGAAGAGCGGATCGATCCGCGTCTTCTCGAGACACCAGTAATTACCCAGATGAAAGGCGGATCGATTCGGCCTAGAGAAGGGATCGATCCGCGGTTGCTGTGTTTTGCTCCCTTTTTAATTACAACTTTGCCATTTTGTGTATGTAGTATATATAGTTAGAGTTAAGGTTTATTTAGGGTTAGCTTTATTTTTCTTGTATTCCTAGGTTGTAAACTCCCTCTCTCTCTAATCCCCTCATCTCTCTCCACTATTATTCCTCAACTACCTATCATCTACTTTCATTTAGTATTAGAGAGAGAAGAGTGGTTTTGTATTGAATACTTTAAAGCTTTTTGTTGACGAACATCTTGGGATTTTTATGGCATTTATTATGGGTTACTCTAGTTGGTATATTTCCTCTTTCCCTCTCTTTAACATTGTTGTCATTATGATTATGAGTAGCTAAATCATGTAGGTTGGGGATCATAAATCCACCATTGGACCCAAGTGTGTTTTATTGTAGGACTCTCACATTTTGTAGTATTTCTAGAGTTCATGGGTGTATGGTTGGATGTCTTGAGACCCCACCTCCAATGTCAAGCATTGGAAGTTGTTAAATCTCTAAACTTTAACCACATACCCATGTATTGCATTAGAACATCTATCTAGCATGTTGGTTGACTACCACATGTTTGATAGTTTGCCACAATGGAATTTTCTACTCTAGGATGTGCTACAAGTATGAGAGCCATATGTTGTTTGGTCCAAGGTGGGGGAATGCTCCCCAACCTCAATTTCTCCTTTTACAAACCCCCCTATTTTCAATTTAACTTAGCTTTACTCAAAGTTTATTTTCTCTTTTACTAAATAGTCATTGTAGTATAATCTTATACAAATTAAACCAATCTCAAAGTTGCAAAGACTCAATTTTATTTCTTAGTTTGTTAATTGCTCCTCGCATTATAATTGGTTATTAAGCGCTCAACAAGCCTTGTTGCATTGCAATCCCTGTGGACTCGACACCCTACTTCCAACATACTACGTTTTTAATAGGGTTAAATAAGAACTTGATTTTGACAACATCATTATACCTAAATCACTATTACTTTCCTTAATTTGGATTGATTCCTAATTGCCTCTTTTTGTTAACCACTTAGCTATTTATCTTACAAAGAACCATCAGACAATTATAAGATGAAAATCAAAACTCCCCGGTGCGTAAACGTATCTAAAAGATAAGATAGATTTTTTTTCCGAAAAATGTTGAATCCATCTCAAATTCTACATATCCAACATACACACGCACACACACACACACACACACACACACACACATATATATATATATATGTATATATGGGGCACATATTAGTGCGTACAACAGTTTCTTTGCTAAAAGTATTTTTTTAGTCGCTAAAAGGGCGTCGTGCTGTAAGTTAGCATTTCTTTATATATATATATATATGGAGAGGCTGGGTAAGTTAACTAACCCAGTGAACTGGGCTTTTAAGCCTTAAATATCCATGGATCAGCAGAGCGGCAGGACGGGGCGCGGGGCAGCCTGCTAGTTTTTTAGGCTTAAAGTCACTGGGTTAGCCCACTTACCCAATTTACTTAAAAGCCTCTCCCTATATATATATATATATATATAAGATACAAAAACGTGCATCAAAAGCATGTGCAACTGCATTTCAAAGGAGTGTTCTGTGTTTTCGGGTGATCAATTCTTGGTTTGCAGTGCATAATTTCATGGAAAATGATAAAGATGATAGTGTAAAGCATAGAGAGAGAACACAAATATTATTGTGTAAGGGATGATTTACAAAGAATACAAAGGGTCCTATTTATAGCTCTCTAATCCTAGCATATACAGGGAATATTCTTAATCTAAACTAGGAATGTAATCACAAAGGATATTATATTATTTATACAATATATGATATTATTACACAATATATGCTAACAGCCTCCCTCAAACTCAAGGTGGTAAAATGGATATCAACTTGAGTTTGGAAACTAAATCTTGAAGGCGTCCTGGAGAATGAGATTTGGTGAAGATATCAGCAGTTTGATCAGCGGAAGAGACAGATACAAGCCGAGTGGTGCCATTAATTAGATGATGACGCACAAAATGACAATCAATCTCAATGTATTTTGTGCATTCATGGAAAACATCATTATGAGCAATCTAAATAGCACTCTGATTGTCACAGTAGATAGTAGAAGGCGGTGGAGTGAACAACTCCTAAGTTCTCAATTAACCAACGGAGCCAGAGGAGTTCTTGGGTAGCATCAGCTAGGGCACGATATTGCTTCTGTACTAGAGCGGGCAATGACAGTTTGTTTCTTGCTTCTCCAAAAAATAAGAGAGTCACCAAGGAAGAAGCAATAACCTATAGTGGAGTGACGATCAGTAGGATCTCCTGCCAAATCAACATCAGAATAGGCACAAAGTTCAAGTGAAGAAAGGGCATAAAAGTGTAGACCATGAAACATAGTTCCTTTGATATATCTGAGAATACGTAGCACAGCTGCAAAATGGGACGAGCGGGGAGCAGAAAGGAACTGGCTTACAATATGGACGGCATAGGCAATGTCTAGTCGAGTAACTGTAAGATAGACAAGACTCCTTACCAGCTGGCAATACAGAGTGGGATCATCAAGAGGAGTACCATCCATAGGAGTAAGCTTAGAATTGAGCTCAAGAGGGGTAGGACTGGTTTTATTATCAGTGAGACCTGCACGGGAAAGAAGATCAGAAGAGTACTTTGCTTGGGAAAGGTAATATCCGTCAGTAGTAGAAGTGATTTCGAGTCCCAAGAAGTAGTTAAGTTTCCCAAGGTCTTTCATCTCAACATGCTGACTGGATATGCCTTGAGATTGAAGATTCCGTTTACATCATCCCCTGTAATAATCATATCATCAACGAAGAGAATGAGTAGAATAATTCCTTCCTTAGTCTTGTGAATAAATAGAACAGAGTCATAGGAGCTAGAAGTGAACTCGAAGTTTCCAACAATAGTGCTAAATTTGGCAAACCATGCGCGAGGAGCCTGTTTGAGACCATAAAGAGCTCAACGAAGTTTACAGACCTGATGAGGAGAATGATGATAACCAGGAGGAGTGCGCATGTAAACTTCTTCACTAAGTTCGCCGTTGAGGAAGGCATTTTTCACATCCATTTGAAATAGATCCCAACGACGAATTACTGCAACAACAATGAGGCTACGAACTGAAGTAAGGCGAGCAACAGGGGAAAATGTCTCCTCATAATCAATACCGTACTCCTGTGTAAATCCCTTAGTAACCAGACGGGCTTTGTAGCATTCAATGGACCCATCAGAGTGGGTCTTGACTTTATAAACCCATTTACACCCCATAACATTTTTCCCATTCGGAAGATCAACTAAGTCCCATGTGTGATTTTGATCCAATGCCTACAATTGATCATTCATCGCTTTTAGCCAAAGCGGGTCAGAATAAGCCTCACGGCAGGTCTGAGGCTCATGATGGGATAAAATGGTAGAAAGAACAACAAATCACAAAGACAGACTGATTGTGTTCTTACCTGGTCATTGCGACGAGGATGATCAATGGAAGCTGGTGTAGATCCATCAGGCAAGATAGGCAGCTCAAGAGAGGGTAAGCTAGATGACTCAAGTTAATTTTCTTCATTTGGGTTTTGAAGTATAGGTGTTGGAATTTGTAGTTCAGGGGAGGGTGAATGGGATAGAGACGGATTTATATCAGTGGTGTCGGGGAACAGGTCAGTGGAAGGATCAGTGAAGAAAACGGGAACAGTGACAGGTGAAAGGTGAAACTGGGAGATGGATGAGAACATTTTGTGCTCCCAAAAGACAACATGGCGAGATATACGGAGATGTTTTGAGGAGGGATCCCAGCACCGATAACCTTTGTGTTCAATGCCATAACCTAAAAAGTAGCATAGGCGGGTCCGAGGTTCTAGCTTAGTACGTTCATGAGGCTGAAGGTCAATAAAACAAGCACAACCAAAGGTTTTAAAAGTGGTATAGTCAGGTGAATGGCCATACAGACGTTGATAGGGGGATTAATTTTCTATAGTGGGAGATGGAATACGATTCATGGTATAGACAGACATAAGAGCAGCTTTCCCCCAAAAACGTTCAGGACATGATGCAGAGAGGAGTAGAGATCGAACAGTGTTGAGAATATGTCTGTGTTTGCGTTCAGCACGCCCATTTTGTTGGGAAGTGCCAAGACACGACCGATGAGGAAGGGTTCCATGTTGACGAAGGAAGTGAAGAACTTTAGAGTCCTTATATTCGCCAGCATTATCAGCACAGAAGACTTTGATATGACATGAAAATTGTGTTTTGGCCATATTAGCAAAGTCAAAATATATCTGTGGTAATTCAGAACGACTATTCATAAGATAAAGCCATGTATAATGAGAATAGTCATCGACAAAAATCACATAGTATCTAGATCCCCCCATAGTGGTAGTGGGAGATGGTCCCCAAACATCATAATGTATTAAGTCAAATGGTGCAAAGGAAACAGAAATACTTTTATTAAATGACAATGCCGATTGTTTGGCAATTTGACAAGAGAGACAATCAAAATTGTCGTTATTGCCTGACCCTAGTTGACCACGAGACACTAAAGTTTTTATACGATCAACAGAAGCATGTCCCAATTGAGCATGCCAGAGACTGAGGGAAGAAGTTGATGTCGTAGAGGCTGCCTTTTGAACTGACCGAGTTAGGTCTGATGGAATATGAAGGCTGATGAGTTCAAAGAGGCGTCTAGTCTTACAGCCTATCCCAAGAGTCTGTCCCATCCTTGAATCCTGCACACAACAACTAGAAGCAAAAAAATTTATAGTGGGTCCAAGATCACAAAGTTGACCAATAGAAATGAGATTCATTGTGAGATTGGGAATAAAGTAGGCATCAGGTAGAGATGTGTGAGAGGTGGAGATATCTCCAATATGATCGACAAACATATGAGAACCATCAGCAGTATGGATGGTTGGTGTATAAATAGCAGAATTTTTGGTGGAAAAGATGGTGGGATCGGGTGGCATATGATTACAACAGGCAGAATCAAAAAACCAAGAAGAGGTACCTGGAGTGACAGACATGGCTGTGGAGGGTACATTACCAGAATGTGACAAAACCTGTTTTAGAAGGTCTTCAAGATGGGCAGCAGAGAAGACCTCAGTAGGGGCAATGACGGATGGACTCTCGGTAATTGTGGCAGCAGACTTATTTGAACCTTTATAACTAGACCTGGATTGACCCCCTCGAGACGTGTTGTTACAAACAGTCCTGTCGGGATTCTTAAAGCAATCACTTTGATAGTGACCAGGCCCTATCGTCTTACAATGCTTGCAGACACGAGTGCGACAGTCCAAGAGAAGGTGACCAGGGAGTTTATAGTAGTTACAGAGGATTGTAGAAGAGTGAGATTGCTGCGGTTGATGTTGCTGATTTTTATTACTGAAAGAGGACCTGTAATAACCTGCATTTTCATTTATTTATCGGTACTTGCATTTCATATTTAAATTCAATTGTATTGTTTACTTTTATTTTTAATTCAATTCTCATGTGTTAAAATATTGTGACTTGCCTTACTTCATATTTGAAATTCTTATTGGGGTCAAACTGCGATTTTATAAAATTTAGTGATACCTGTGTTAGATTTCAAATCTGTATTTCAAAAAAAAACGGTGGAGATATTTACTCTCGACTCAAATTGTATTTTTTTTATAAAACCGGAAAAGTAATTCTGACATTAAAATGAATTTTCAGTATTTTTGTAGGGATCACCGCGTCGCGAACATACCAGTTTATGTTCAAAATTGTCCGCGCTGCGATGAACTCCCACAATATGGGATACTCCACCAATCATGAAGTGACACATGCTTTATTCCATTTATGGAAAGTAATGATTGATGGTGCCTTGTTTGGATAATACATTAGTGCATGTGTAATTTTTATGCCAAAAGCCTAATTGCCAAACACCCCACTTGACCCCTACTAGTCTATAGCACCCCTTCAATCCTTCTACAGTTGTGATCTATACATATACGTATGTATTAATCTTGTTAACTTACTGATTGTGTAGAGATTAGTATGTTATTAGGTGATTAAGCCTTGGTGAAGGAACTTGGGCTCCAAGTTCTTGTGACTCTTTATAAACACAATCACAGCTCACATTTTGTATACTACTCTTTCTGCACTTCATAAACACGGAGAGAATTGAGAGAGATACACAGAGAATTTTAGAAATTTTGTAGAGAGAGAAGCTTAATCCCCATAGCCAAAACTTGGGTTTGAATTTCCTATTTGCTACTCTTTCTCAACAATCTCTCTGCTTTTAATCACAGAGAGTATTTAGAACTCACTTAGAATGTAATTCTTATTATATTTACTGTTTTGTATAGCTTAATTTGTGATCACCATTGCTGATTTTTTTTTTGAAATTCCATGATTTGAAATCATGATTTTCGAAACTTAATCAAAATCTGTTTTCATAAATAAAAACGAAAGATTATGGTACATATAGACTATGGTTGAAGTTTTAGAGCTTAGTTTGTTCATATAAGTAAGTATATAAGAAATTAAGTTTTGTCAACTTTTAATCTTTCATAAAATTAGAGAGATATGGTTTGATTCATGTTAAATTAGTTGTGAATTCTTGTTCCTTATAAACAATCAAAGAGAATCATATACTGCATGACATACTTCCTTCCGAATTTGATCTGGGTCAAAAACAGACCCCAAAACTGAAACAGAGCAGTTTCACGAAGAAGATGAAGACTGCAAAAACTCGCGTGAGCGGCCCGCGAGAGCGACCCCTCGCGCGAGTGACCCGCATGCGCGAGGTTTGTGTTCCCAGGCAGACAAAAAAGTTTTATAAAAGAAAAATGAAAATTAGGCATATCGCGCCAGCGATCCGCGCGCGCGATCTTCCTATATTCTGGCAGTTGAAAAAGTTTTATAAAAGAAAATGAAAATTGGGCATTTCGCGGGAGCGACCTTCGCGCGAGTGGCCCGAGCGCGCGACTTCTGGCAGTTTATGATTTTTGCTTGTTTTATGTTAAGGGACTGTTTGGGTGATATTTTATGAACTGTTAAAGCTCCGTTTGGGAAATTTACTTAAACAGAATCCTATTTGGTTATGTTTGGACGATTAGAACGTGATATTATGACCTATCAATCCCCGTACGCTCGTCGTTTATATAATTCAGTAATTTGCCTCATGTTTTGAAGTTTCATGACATACATGTGGAGTCAGTTGTACATGCATAGTGAGTGTGAATGTTGGTCAGTATGGAAAAGAGTAATGGTCAGTGTGGCATAGTGAGTGCGGTTGAGATTGTGTTGTGGACACTCCCTGGTAAGTGAGTACCAAAGTGTGTTGTGATTGAGATTGCGGCGAGGGTGTCTTTGAAATGCGACGGTGGCAAAACTGGACACTCCTTGACGACCATGGTAGTGTCAAAGTGTGTGAAGCCGAACTTGGACATTCCCTGGCACCCATGGAAGTGCTAAAGTGTGGCCTACGGACACTCCCTGATACCCGAGTCTGGATACTGTGTGAGGGTTCCTCCAGTATTTGCATGGCAAATTAGGTATTCAAAGTGTGAGGCATTGGACACTCCCTGGTACCCCGGACCAAAGTGTGAGGCAAACTGGACATTCCCTGGCACCCCTGTGCTAAAGTGTGGCTATCTTAGCGTTTCAAAGATACTGGTGTGTGATAGTGGGTTGTTGGATTTTGTCGAAAGAAAAGAGTCGGTAAGATGAGATGGTGCATTGTTCTCATACACGGTCACATATATGTGGATTAAATCTTTTAAAATAATATTGTGCTTGGTTCCTAAAATGACCTCCATGCTTTAATGTAAACTTATTGGATTAAATGAGAATTGGAAAATGGTAAATGAGTATGTGTTACATTCAAAGTTATGTTTTTTAATACTCACCAGCTTCTTGAAGCTGACGACGTTGATGCGTCCTGGACATTCGTGTTCAGGCTTTTCAGGTTATGACTACGCGGAGCCTTATGACTATGCAAACTGAGAAAGGCTGCTTTTGGAAGATAAAACTATTATTAATATTCTATGCTTTAATTCATAAACTGGTTTGTAATAAGGATGATTGTAATAGACGATCGATATTGTTTTGTTTTAAGGCAGCTTGTGCCTTAGAAGACCCCGTACTGTAATATGTAATAAATTAGATAAATATTTGTAAGCTTTGATTGCTCTACTCTGATTATGGTTTTATGTTGTTCGACGTTTGGGATGGAATCGATCCTTCAAACTATCGCGACCTATGGGTCCATAAAGGAAATTAAACGCTTTCCATATTTATGCTACGTCGGGGCGTGACAGGACCCTCTGCGAATTGCTAGGACTGCATTGGTAGATGAAAGTCTTGCGACTAGCAAGACGAGTTTCCTCTGATAGAAGCTCGGCAACAGCATGCTCCAGTGTGGGTAGAGGAGTGCGATGGAGAAGAGATGCTCGAACGGGCTCAAATTCATCAGTGTGGGCCATCAAAAATAGAATGAGGCGTTGTTGATCCCTATATTGAGAGAACTTTTCAGCATCAGAGGGGTCGGCCCATGTTGGTTCTGAAGAGGCAAGTTGATCCCAGACATAGTGGATTTCAGAGAGAAAGATGTTAATAGATTGACCAGGTTGTTGTTGCATACGATGTAGATTTCGAAGAAGTTGGTATTGTTGTGCAAGATCAGCAGTGGTGTACCATTTTTCCATAGAATCCCAGACAGACTTAGCAGTGGAGAATTTGCCAAATTGAAGGTGGATAGAACTAATAGAGGTATTTCGAAACCACGTGATGATTTGGTGGTTCTTACTGTCCCAATCTTCAAGACGTTCAGCGAATTTGACAGCGTCTTCCCCGGTAGCTTGTTTTGGTTCAAGGATGTCGCCCGTGACATATCGCCAGAGCTTGCGGCCTTTGAGAAAGCTAGAAATAGCCTGGGCCCAAGGTATGTAATTAGTTCCATCCAAAATGGTGGAAATGGGATGCAAGACCTCAGTGCGATCCATATAGAACAGAAGATTATGCGGGTCGGTAAATGGGATGTGGGTTGGGAAAGGCAGTGGTATTGGTTCGGTGATGTGGCGGATTGGTATAATGGTGTAACAAAATGATGTGGCTGGGAAATTGGTGTTTGGCAGATTGTGATGATTGGTTGATGATGATGACTTGATGAGATGATGATGATGTGGCTGGGAAATTGGTGTTTTGCAAATTGTGATGCTTGGTTGATGATGATGACTTGATGAGATGATGATGATCACTTGGTATTGGGTCAGTGATGATAACAAGTAGTGGTCTTGATGCAGATCGTGAATTCGCAGATTGTGGTGATATTGTGATGTCAGCGACAGTTTGGTGATGATGTAGTTCGGTGGTTGTGGTATTGGCAGAGATTGTGAGCGGCAGATTTAGGGTTTGCACAGGTCACCAAGATTGGTTTAGCTCTGATATTATGATAAAGATGATAGTGTAAAGCATAGAGAGAGAACACAAATATTATTGTGTAAGGGATGATTTACAAAGAATACAAAAGATCCTATTTATAGCTCTCTAATCCTAGCATATATAGGGAATATTCCTAATAACTAAAAATGTAATCACAAAGGATATTATATTATTTATACAATATATGATATTATTACACAATATATGATATTATTACACAATATATGCTAACAGAAAAGATTCACCTATTTATATTCCTGGTATGATGATAATTTAATAGTTTTTTTTTCTTCGTATGCACAAATGTTGAATTTAAATGACAATTCCAATGTATTTGACGATAATTATTGCTAAGATTGTTATCTCTAAGGTTGGTGTCCTATTTGAATATGGGTAAACATCTTGATGTCTATATTTTTTGGAGATGTGATCAAATGATATATCTCTTGCAGAAATCCATATCCATATTAAATGATGTATTTACTAGGTTTATTTAGGACATTTTTATATTTACTTCAAATTTTGCTTACATTGCATGTTTGAAATTGTGACTTAAAAATCAAACCAATAGCTTATGATCACTAGTAGCATGCTTATGATCATTTGAGACTTTAGAGTTTAGAGTAAATCTACATGTTAAAAAAAAGGTTTTAAGAAAAATCAATTTTAACATTGCGTATGAATGATCATTCAAGTATGTATATTATATATTAAAATTTTATAATAAAAATTAGAATCTCACCAAAAATTCAAATCCGGATTAATTTAGCTTAATCACATTTGTTTACTAGCACCTATATTTTTTGTAACACTAACAAATGTTGATTACACTAAATTATTTATTTTACTTTGTAAAAAAAATTAAGTCATGAATATACTCTACCGTGCAATGCACATGTTCAAAGGCTAGTATAACTTAATAACTGAAAGTTCAATAAATTTTGATAAAATTTCTTAACTTTCTTTTTACTTGTGTTGTTCGTTAACAAGCCCATTCCAAGAATCTGTAAAAAGTATGAAAATGTTAACCCTGAATAAGATAATAAAAATTACAGTTTTGGCATTTAAAATTTAGAAAAGAAGGCATTCTCAAAATTTATTTGAAACTACATTTAAAAAAGTGCTTTAGGATTTAGTCCCTCATGCCCTATATTCCTAGAAATATGTCCATCTCATTAATTAAATTAGGATTCAGTCCATCCCCAATATTTAGGACAAAACTACCCCATAACCATATTTTGAAATAGAAATATACAATTTGGTCCCTAAATATGGCTATTAATAGCAATTGATCCTGACTTAATTTGGTGTATAGAAATTAATCCTTAATTTGTAATAGAAATCAATAATTAGTCCCTATTCCTAAATGGTTAGTATAAATCCGGACCATTATACCCTTGACATACATATATATACAGTTATGGAAAACATGTTTTTAGGAAATAATGGATAAGGGAACAGTGTAATGTGAGAATTTCTCACTTTTTTTTTTCCTTTGTATATTCCGAAAACTTCCAAAATTGTGTTATATGCAGTTTTGGGAAACGTATTTTTAGGAGATCATGTATAAGGGAATTAATATCGAATTTTTGATTTAACAGAATGATGTGAAAAATTCTCACTTTTTGTGCAAAATTTCTCACTAACTTCATTCACATAACATATGATCTATTGATTACAGTCTAGGCAAGTGAGAAATTTCTCACTAATTTAATCTACATACGATGTGTAAAAGTATAACCGTAATAAATCAAATTTTCTATAATAAAATATAAGAAGCATAAATCAAACTGCAAGAAACTTCTCACTAGTTTTTATTGATTTTCAATAGCTTTTGAGCAATTTCTCACTGAATTAATATCCCTAAAATCAAGGGATTTCGGATTTAACAGAGTAATGTGATAATTTCTCTCTCTCTCTCTCTCTCTCTCTCTCTCTCTCTCTTTGTTTATACTGCTTTGTATATTAAAAAAACTTCCAAAATTGTGTTATATGCAATTTTTGGAAACGTATTTTTAGGAGATCATGGATAATGGAATTAATATCCCTATAATCAAGAGATTTTCGGTTTAACAAAGTGATGTGGGAATTTCTCATTTTTTTGTGAGAAATTTCTCACTAATTTCATTTACATAACACATTATTTATTGATTACAGACTATACAAGTGAAAAAATTCTCACTAATTTAATCTACAGACAATGAGGAAGTAATTTCTTACAGCCTATATAAGTGAGAAATTTCTCACTAATTTCACTACATAACAAATGAGTAATTTATTACAACCTATAAAAGTGATAAATTTCTCACTAACTTCATGTACATAACAAGTGAGGATTTCTTACAGCCTATATAATAAGGAGATCCTCATCAATACTATATGTATGTATACAAACAGTCCGGATTTTAAGCGAACCTTAAAAACCGGACCTAAAGAAATTTCAGAAGTGAGAAATTTCAAAAAATGATAAATTCACATATTTTTGTGAGAATTTTTCACTTTTTACACAGTTCGGACTGTATATACAAATTCATGGAAGTGAGTAAATCTATGGTACAACAATCTATGAATGCATCAAATCTATGAGCCATTTCGGAGTGATCGTATTCTGTATCGTCTCGCTATCGATTGATTTTGTTGATAATGAGTTGTAAATTTGAAACCTTGCTTTTTACTCGCATTTCTGAGAACAAAAATGAAATCGAATTTTTGCACCTAAAACGATTCAATTACTGTGAGATATTTTGATTTTTTTTCTCACGAACTAATGAGTAATTTGTCCACAGAGTGGTCACCGGCGGAGAAGGGTGGTCGTAGATGGTGGTGCATGGTTGGTTTAGGTGAAGGGAGGTAGAGAGGGGAGGAGGAGGAAGGTGGTGAGTGGTCGCCGATGGCGGTGGAGGGGTTGCGACCCTCTCTCTCTTCTTTCTGCTTCTCTGTCTTCATCTTTCTCTCTTTAGTAGATTTTCTCTCTCTCTATATATATATATATATACACAGTCCGGCTCTTAAGTTACCTTAAAAAAACGGACCGTGTAAAAAGTGAGAAGCGTGTTAAAAGTGAGAAATTCCCTGATTTGAATTTAAAACCCATATTTTATGTGGATATATATATATATATATATACGGGGGCAGTTTTGTCCTTAAAATACTATAAGGACCTATTTCTAGATTCATTTGAAAAATGGGCATATTTCTAGTTAGATGCATATATTAGGACTATATATTAAATTACCCATTTTGAAATTGCCGTACATTGTAGCAATTTCAAACCCATTTATGAAACTGTATCACCACCAATCAAGCAAAATTTCAAATTTCAAAAATAGATTTTGACGGTATGTTATATGACGCAGTATAAACTCCGTCACACACATTTTTCACCATATTATATATGGAAAAAACTGGAGAGACTCCCATTTAGGACTTCCTTAACTCGAAATTGCCATAAATGGAAAGAAAAACAGTTTCCAATGCAAGGTAGGTGCATAGGGAACTGTTTTTCTTGCCATTTATGACAAATTTGGGCTAAGGGAGTCTCAAAATGGGAGTCTCTCTAGAACTGCTCATTATATATAGAAATAAAAGGTTTTGTGACTATTTAGTGAGAAATTTCTCATTTTGAAATTTCTTTCGTACTAATGAAAAGAAATTATAAGGCAAAATAAGTGAGAAATTTTCCATTGGATGTTGAGAATTTCTCACTTTTTACTAATTAGAGAGAGAGAGAAAGAGAGAGAATTTTGTTATATATGAAAATAAATTTCCCATTTTTAAATTTCTTTCGTACTAATTATAGAATCATGAGAATTTCTCATTTTCTCTCTGTGACTAATTCTAGAATCGTGAAAAATTCTCACTTTTTTTTTTTGGGTAGTGTCTTTGTATAAGTTGAAAACTTCTGACTGTTGTATGAAAGAGTTGATTGGTGTCGTTGAAGTGAATCAACTCTTGATTGTTGTATCAACTCCTCGCCTTCGAAATGAGAAGTTCTCAAATTAAGAGAGAGAGAGAGAGAAAGAGAGAGAGAGAGAGAGAGACTCCAACAATTAGAAACGATTTCAATGTTTCAAAATCAAACATTAATTTTCTGAAAACTACAAAAAATAAATAAATAAACAAATAAATAACATGGAGTATATAACTGATTAGCAGATTAGAACGTATGTCAGAAAATTTTTAAAGGAATTATTAAAAATCAAGCTACTTTTATTAGAAATATTAAAGGATAGTCACCTACTTTTTCAATATGAAAAGGAAATCAAGTTAAAACTAAAAATTTAAAAACACATCAACTTTTTGATTTTGTTAAAATAAAATAAATAAATAAATTACATTTACCACCCCCCCCCCCCCCCCCCCCTCCCTCTATCTTCTTCCTCACCACCACCTCCACCAGCTGCCACCACCATGGCCGGCCACCAGCCACCACCACACCACCACCACCACCATCCACTCCCACCACAACCTCTCTCTCTCTCTCTCTCTCTCTCTCTCTCTCTCTCTCTCTCTCTCTATATATATATATATATATATATATACACATGAGTTTATATATCTTATGTATGGCCACCACCACCACCACCCCCAACCTCTCTCTATCTCTTCTCTCTTCTCACCATCACCACCACGGCATTCCTCCCTCATCCACCTCTGGCACTCCCAAAAAAAAAAACAAAAAGTTGCAGATTGGAGCAACTGTCCAAACGAGCAGGAGCAACTCACCAAACTTATTGGGAGCAACTCACCAAACGGTAGGAGCAACTCACCAAACGGAAAGAATAACGTTGCTCCCTACATTTGGTGAGTTGCTCCCGATGCGTTTGGTGAGGTGCTTCCAATACGTTTGGTGAGTTGCTCCTTCTGTTTGGATAATTGCTCCAAAAATCTATACTTTTTTTTTTTTTTGTATAGTGGCATAGTGGCGATGGTGGATGAGCGAGGTGGCCCGTGGTAGTGGTAGCAATGAGAAGAGATCAAAGAGAGAGAAGAGATAGAGAGGTTGGGGTGGGGGTGGGGGTGGGGGTGGGGGTGGAGGTGGAGCAAGGTGTAAATTTTTGGAGCAATTGTCCAAACAGAATGAACAACTCAATAAACGTATCAGGAGCAACTCAGCAAACGTATGGAGCAACTTTACTCTTTTCGTTTGGTGAGTAGCTCCTTACCTTTGGTGAGTTACTCCCAATAAGTTTGGTGAGTTGCTGCTGCCGTTTGGACATTTGCTCTAACATGCAACTTTTTTTTTTACTACAGTGGCAGGGGTGGATGAGGGAGGAAGACCATGGTGGTGATGGTGAGAAAAGAGAAGAGATGGAGAGAGGTTGGAGGTGGTGGTGGCCATATATAAGATATACTCCATATGTGCTCATGTGTGTGTATATATATATATATATATAGTGTGTGTGTGTGTGTGTGTGTGTGTGTGTGTGAGAGAGAGAGAGAGAGAGGTTGTGGTGGGGGTGGCTGGTGGTGGGGTGGCTGTGGTCAGCCATGGTGGTGCAGCTCGTGGAGGTGGTGGTGAGGAAGAAGATGGGGGTAAGTGTAATTTATTTTTTATTTTTTTTAATAAAAAAAATCAAAAGTTGATGTGTTTTTAATTTTTAATTTGAACTTGATTTCTTTTTCATTTTAAAAAATTAGGTAACTGTCCTTTATTTTTTTTAAATAAAAGTGACTAATTTTTAATAACCCCATTTTAAAATTCTCACCAGTCGTAGAGACACAATAACAAACTCCAATAATGAAAAACGATTTTAATGTTGGAAAATCAACATTGATTTTCAATCAACAATAAACAAATAGCATATAGCAACTGTTTAGCATGTAGAACAAAGATTTAAATTCTGAAACTACAATAATCCATAAGATATATTAAAGGCACTTCCATAATTTTAGGCATAACTCCTTCTGTAATGCATTATCTTATCTATATATAGTAATTTTCAAATTTATCACCCACATAAATATATCAAGGATAATTAGTCCACAAATCAAATAAAACTAGGGGAGCGGACTAATTCCTAAGCATATTATGGGATCAAGGATCAATTTCAAATCAAACCATTTTATCTAGACTTAAGGGAAATTATATTTACACCCGTCTACATTACTCTCTACATCCACTTTTTAATGAATTTTTATCTTACAATCATACCCTTACACAAAATGACATATAAAGACTAATAAATAAGTAAAAGATCTAATAGAATAACTCTCTACACCTACCTCTACAAAAAATTAAAAATAAAAATGCGTTAAAGCATTACATGTATACATATATACATATATATATATATATATATATATATATAGTACTCTCTTTCTAAACAAATTCATCGCAATGTGTTTGAGTAGAAAATCCAAAATTACCACTAGTTATCACTAAATATAAAATATTAAAAAAGAAAAAAGGAAAAAAAAAAAAAAAATGTTAATTCGTAGGAATACTACAAATTAGTTGGTTCTCAAGCAAAGAGGTTTTCTAACTAATCGCACTTCCAATTGATCAACATGATGACCAGTTTATAGGACTACGTCAGTTCGTAATTTCGTATGGATATACATGAACAAAGAAACCTTAGATGAAAACATGAACACTAGCTAGATCTTTTGTTTAAACCATGGCAGTGATCGCACTTCCAAAAATCCTAGTTGCATTGGACCATGGCAGTGATTTGGCCGGTTATTAGGATTAGGGTTTATTTTAGGAGTGAAGACTAAAGAGGAATGGGTGGGTCTAGAGAAGAATAAGAAATGGTAGGGCTTTTTCAGGTTGTGGTTATTTTGGGATTACAGGTGGGTGCAGAAAGTAAATTGTTTCTTTTAATTTATAACAGAGGAATGGGTGTAAAGAGTTGGTGGGTGTAGAAAGTAAATTAGGTGAGTGCGGATAGAATTACCCGCTTTAAATGCATATACAAGGACTTAATCCTATATTTCTATTAAAAATATTGCTTGAGATTCTTGGATAATTGCGACATTAATCAACTAAACTAACTCTAACACATTTATAAACTATTAGAGATGTCAGTGAAATGTTGTAAAAAAGGTAACAAGCTTCTTGTAATTATGAAATGAAATCTCAAGAAAGGCGAGTATAATTTACCCTTGTCAATATGAGTAATCCTTTAGCCTTTATAGTATCAAGTTGGGGTAAATATCAAATACATTAACCCAATCACTTATAAGGGGCTGTTCTTGGGGGACACCATACACCTTAGGCTTTTGTTTGATAAACTAAAATTATCTTTTTCGAGAGCCACCTTGGGAGTAAAACTGGGTATAATTATGAGTTGGTTTTCACCTACACAGGTTCTTCTGCAATGTCTTTGCTTTTCCTGCTCAAGACTTCTTTCCTTCCTAACAATTTAGGACACTTTAGCTTCATCATAACTATTTAGGACACTTTAGGTTCATCATAACTATGTAACTTAAATTTATACATCCAGATTTTAATAATCAAGCTTGGGGTAAATTATACAGATAAATTCTTTTCACCCGCAAATTCTAATCCCTCAATTAAGAGTTTTCACAGACCATTACCATCTCACTGGTGTTAAATATCGTCTCCTAGTCCCTATTCTTCAACAACCTAGGGACTGTTTGGGAAGGCTCGGAACTAATTCCGTGGTTCTTAAGTTAACCGGTGCTATAGTTTCAACTTTCAAGTGTTCAGTAAATGACTTATAAAATTCTTTGTCAAACAAACATGATACTAGTTTTCAACAACCTAATAGGATATGAGAACTAGGTTATACTAGATCTTGTTTAAAGCATCTCCAAACAGGCCCGTGTTTTCCCCCCCTATTTTTTGTACTCTCTAAACCTTACCACTTGTGTCATATCTAGGTTTCAGCTTGCTTTACCCTTTTCATTAGGGGTGGCAATTCAGGTTCTCGTGCCATTAATCAGATTGTGTATTTTGGGTTTAATTTTTACTTTCGAGTACTACTCATCTATAATGCAAACTATTTTAAATTAATCGTGTCAAGTCGTGTTGTTTTTGGATTGTCTCAGTAAAACGGATTCTCGTGTCAAAAATTACCACCCCTACTTTTCATACACTTCACAGATTCATTAAATCATGAGTATTGCTATGCTTCCCAAATTCAAATCTCAAATCCACATCCCAAATGATGTGACAGTGGATAACACAGAATTTTGATTAGAAGCTATTAAAATGACCCCACAGTGGTCCCCCACTGCCACATTATTTGATAATCATAGCATTACTCTTAAATCATTCACCTTACTGAACTGATATAATCTCCGAACTGTCCACAGCATCCCTATCTAATAAACATAGCCCTAAAATGAGTCCCGGAATGGCTTGGCTACCCAAAATGATCGTCACAAACTACAACCAAACATTGCTTACTCTCCTAGGCCATCCACTCTTCTAAACAAGTTTTTATGACCAGCATATCCTGCCATCATAATTGCCATATATGAGGGACACAAGGGTCTCAATCCCTTTAGAAAACTGTTATAACAGCGCCCGCTGTTCATGCACGAGATATTAATTCTATGGACAAATAACAAATACAATCAATCATAAAATGAATCAAAATCCAATACCCAGAAGTACACCATGATCACGATAAATAAATAAATTTGAAAAAAAAAAAAAGGAAATCCATAAAATAAGACCATCCTGAAATGGACATTTCAAGGTTGTCCCCCAAGAAGGGCAAATTTATGCAGTAAAATCTTCAACAGTCTTGAAGAATGTATATATGTAAATGTAAATCTAAACATTATGTGACAAAATTAGAAATCCACAAGGAGAGAATATTTATGCAAGCAAGAATACCTCAGTAAATATAATAGCATGAGCAGAATGCCGTTACTTCACCCTCTTCCGAACCACAGATTCCATAATGCAAGTTTCATAAGCTGAAACTACCATAGAGGAACACTCATGAAACAGAACACAACGATTGTTCCCACCAAAACATAACTATTTCCCAACAAACTCAAGCTTACCTTTTAGCCATGACCGCTCTTTTTTCTCCTCTGGTTTTCTTTTATTTCTTATAAGTTCTCTTTTTCTTATTTGTTTTACTTCTTTTTTGCTTTTTCCTTTTTTTTTTTTTTTTTTTTGGGGGGCAGGGGGGGGGGGGGGGGGGGGGGGGGGGTTCCTGGTTTTTGTTTTTTGTTTTTTGTTTTTTTTGTTTTTTTGTTTTTTTTTTTTTTTTTGGTTTTTTTGGTTTTTTTGGTTTTTTTTTTTTTTTTTTGCCTTGTAAGAAATCATGTTTCATCATCCGCAGCACCACCAAAGCCATCATCTCCAACAAAATGCAAGACATTTGCCATCATTGAACCCCTCAAAAACACTTCAGTATTAGGAAAATGTGCAACGGCACAACAGTCATTTACTTGAACTTCTGGCCAAGATTGAATGTTCAGAACCTGGTTGAACACTGCCTTGGCTTGTCCCCTCACCGCTGGATGGTCGTGACTGGCTAATCAAATCCCCAGAGAATGATCTACTCAGGAGTGCCTCAGGGCGGCCATACATAGTGTTTTCCTCCAGTGTAACATTCTGGATATTTGCTGCAAGCATATCATCACGCATGATCCATCTCATCCAATCATTACGCCTCCTTACTCTGTCACCCTGTAAAACAACACAAAGGCAAAGGAAAAGGAAAATTAGAGACACTACATGATTTAATCAGAAAGCTGGAAAGGCAAAGCTGACAATCTAGAAGCACAATCTAATGGATTGCGGGCTCAATATGTACAAATGCCGGAAACTAGACTGAGAGAGAGAGAGAGGGGCCTGAAATTAGAGAGAGAGAGAGAGAGAGAGAGCACGCACTGTATGACTAATTTCCAAATATATGTACTTTAACAAGCAATCCCTCGTGTGGTTAATTTGACAGGTGAGAAATCGAATGAAGGCGGCAACAATAGTGACAAACTGACAATAATAGGAGTAACAACTAAATAAACATAAGGAATGACAACGGTCCCTACAGTAGGGTAGCAGTAGCTCCCTCCCTAAAACTAAATGGACTAGTTCAACTGGGTTACAAGATAAGTCAAGTTGGATTACTATGGTCTTTTCACTACCAAAAATGTGTATAAATATATTACAGAAATTTCTTGTTTCATCCTCTCAAACTACAGTTACTGTCTCAAACTACAGTTACTGTCAACCTCTGTGTGTGTGTGTGTGTGTGTGTGTAGAGAGAGAGAGAGAGAGAGAGGAAACTAATAACCCGTGCACTCCAACAACCACCACCAATCTCCATCCCATTCACATCACGACACCAAAAACCATATCACCGTTCAACACTGCCTCCACCTCCTACCGACATGGTGACACCATCAATAATATGTGGGAACTGAACTATTGCCATCTAATTACAAGGGGCATTCGCAATTCCCCACGAAATTTGAATGATTAAATCCTCAGCAGGGAATGAATTAAACCTGTACTTCCACAATAGTTGAAGTGCGCACAGCCTCCAATATAAGCTGGATATTGTCCGTCAATTCCCTGACCTGTAAAGAGAACCAAGGAATGGAACTTATCTTATACATTGCAAGTCAATTGGTTTTAGAAACTACAACTCAGAATTCAATATCCAAAAGATGCAATTAATAGAAGCAATGCAGCAGATAACCATTGAGAGCAATCAAAGAAAAAATGTAAGATGAAAAACTAACTGAAAACTTTTATCCACCATATTTAAAGAAGGTCCAAAACAGAACATGAGAAAAAGGTGACAACTTAACGAAGAACATTAGTTGATTTACCTTACTCTCTATAGTGGTTCTTCAAAATGTTTCAGGACACTTACCAGCAGAGTATCTAATGATTCTAATCTAGCGCAAAGTTGTATGCCGCTTTATTTTGCAATCTCCTATGATCCGATCCAATACTGTACCAGGAATAAAATTCCAAAATTGACCAATCCCAATCTTAGTTATGGACCCACATAGGATATCCATTGAAATAGAAAATGAGATGCATTTACGGAGAGTAACAATTAAAAGCATCTAAGCTCCATTTGTTTTGACGTAAAATATTTTACGACGAAAAATATTTCCATGTAAATGTTTTTTGGGTCAAGTCATAAAATATTTTTCGCGGGTGTGTGAGCATTGCCGCCAAAATCATCTCTGCAAAGTGAGGAACTCAAGTAGCAGAGCTTAACATTGTGAAAACTCCAATACACACATACATATATATATATATATATATATGTGTGTGTGTGTGTCTGTAGATTATAAGCGTTGTGATGATTAATGTGCTTGTAAGCTGCATCTCGTTAATTTATTGTTTGTACAATTTACGCCGAGGTTGGGGGAGGGGGAGTTGATTGGTGGCTGGCACACACGAACAAAACAGCTGTTAAAAAAAGGTAATTACTCAGGGAAGGGCACATCCATTTCTCGCAAAATGACATTCGGAGTTTTTAACCTTAAGTCATTTTTAATAGGACAGTGTCAAATATTTTCCTTGTAAAATGGTTTACACAATTTTTTGCAACAAAAAAAAAAAAGACAAACAAACACAACACTTTCCGGAAAATATTGCACATCGAAACAAAGCGAGCATGGAAAAAGAATAGGTGACTACTGGAAATTCATGGATTATAATACAAGCTAAATTGAACAATTTATATAATGAAGCAGAATCCAAATTCAACAACATTCCTCGGACAGTATCATAAGAGAACAGAAGCAAATATCATGAGCAGACAGGCACAGTAAAACAACAAAAAGCAACACCCACACACAATCTATATATGTATGTACGATTATATATACAGTATGTAAAATGGACTTCAGTACAACATCACCTAACAGAAGTACCACCAGGCAATTTTTGACGAAGTAACTTGCATCATAAATTGCAAGTTGAAAGGAATTAATTACAAATAAATAATAATAGAAGATTAAATCAACTACTTTAGAGGTCAAGAGGGGGGGATTTATATAGAAGTTATAACGAATAAATTATAAATCATTTATCAATTTTTCATTTATCCACTATTCAATGGTGCGGCATATGAAACATCACAGAAGTGGGAACCTCTGCACACTTGGACTGCACCAATAGGCATCTCTGCAGACACATCAATGCATGCACGCATTAAAAGATACAATGTAATTCCGTTTTTAATGCAATTCCGCACACGAGATCCTCAAAATATTAACAAGCCCCAATAAACCTCAATGCCAGAGTGTAACAAAATATCTGCCAATATAGCTCTACATCACGAGACATACAAAGAAAGCATAGAAGTATAAAAAAGCCCATGCATCATGCTATCATTTAGATTCAAAAAATCATCCTACCAGGCTGTAATCCAATATTCATGAAAATATATGCATTTGGATACCAACTAGCCGACAAAACCCCTACTGTGTCTACCAGCTGACATACAAAGAACTGCATTCTTCATCTGTCAAAAGTTTTTCATCGACATCAATATTTCGCTCTAAATAGATTTCAAGATGAAGGACCATTAAACAATATGAATTTATGGATATTTAGTATTGTTTACTATGCATACCAATCACTGACAGCAATATCTATCATGCACTATGTTACCCGAACCCTTCATAATGCATGAAGTATCCGTGCCTGACAAGACACCCAGATAAGGGTATTTCTCTCTCCGACCCATCAAAATAGTGTAAAATCTTTGAAAATTGGACGAACCCGACATTGTACCCAACACCCCGAGTCTGGGTATCATAGATCATGCATACGCATTTAGGCCCCACGTATCCACCAACACTTACATGAGTTAATTAAGACATTTCTTATCACCTACAATGGACATGTTTCCAAATAGAATCATGGCAATGGAAAAATGGTTGTATGGCACATATCAATATGGGACTCTACCCTCGTCTACCTACTTTTTGAACATAAATGGATGAGATGAATTCACAAGATAATTCCTAATCTAGGGAGCACACCATCAAGCATTTAATTCACCAAAATCAAGATTTCTCATAGACGCAACCCTTAATTTTAATATTATTCTGCTTACAGAACAGAGATATCAAGGATCAATTAGATATTAAAAAAAAAAATTCAAACTAACTCTAAATGGTGCCCAAATGCATAAGAACTCGATAAACCAACTGATAAATAGGTGAAATTAAGTATCAATTGATGCATGGAAGGACGTTATGAGTCATGTCGGATGATATAACTAAAACAGATTTAGTTGGTAGTGGAGGATCAAGTGGTACAATAAACCTTTAAAGTTTACCAGTCTTTAATCCTAGTTTGAGAATGTTCCTACATAAATTACTGCTAAACGACAAACAGAACATCCACTTCTATATGTTACATAGATATTAATAGCAAACCAATCATGCATCTTAAATGCCTCCATACAGCCTCTTCATCTTCTAAATATTTTTTGATAACAAATATAACGAGTCAAACAATGAGGTACTGCAAATTGTTCTACCAAAGAGATCGATGATATCTTAACCAGTCCTACGCCAGATTCAAGAAGTATAAAAAAACTCAACCCCAGCCCCGAATGTGCATACTTTGGTATGTGACTTCACTTTTATGATATGGTACAATGACGACACATGACACTCATAAGTAAAACATTAATGAAAACTAAATATGCCGCACTGATTATAAACCACATGGGGTCCCCAATAAAAGCAGGTGATCAAGTTGCCTGGACTCAAAATATCCAATTATCTCTATGGTCTACCAATAATGGCCCCAGGCCTGATCCAAGTGAAGTCAAACAGGAAATGTTGGTCTAAAAATGAAAAGCCTAAGATTACAGTACTTAATGTAAAGGTGACCTCCAGTACTAGACACGACAATGTATTCTCAATCCATATAACGCTTTAATTATTAGTAAAATATTAAAGTAACAAGACAACTTGAACTTTGATGAACAAAATCACACAGACTGATCTTGAAGATACAGCACAATCCCTGAATGAGGATAAGAGTTCAACCCATGGGCCATAGGCCATGATATAAAGCCTGTACAGAGATGACTAGTTCCAATCCCATGGAGAATAACGTGCAAAATAATGATTCCGAAGAGTGATTCTTGGTAACCATGTTACATGCACTCTGATACAGGCCGTGTTGAACTTCCCAAATTCATGAAACTAAGAACAGGGGGGAGACGACAAGTAAATTGCTGTGTTCCTTATATTTCTAAGAGATATTCGTATTTTTTTTTGGTGCAATAATAAGATTTTAACATGAATTAGTCGCAAAAGGAATATAATTAGAGACTTTAACATGCTGTTATCTTTTACTAGACTTTAATATGCTACTATGAAGCACCGACACTTCAAAAACGGAAGCACCAACACGTGTCAGACGCAGACAGGCGCCCGACAAACTTACGACACGTGTCCGACACAGCAAAAGTGTGTCCAACTTTGTGTAATTAACCCTCGACACGCTAGGACACTCACAGGACACTTAGGTTCTTTTTTTTTTCTTTTCCATCGATATAAACGTAAACCCCAGTCCCTCACCCGCACAAACCTAAGTAGGAAAAAAGAAAAAAGAAACGTTAAAGACGAAGACAGAAGGCGCAGCGACAGGCGAGGCTCCTCCAGCATCGTTGCTCCCTCCAGCGAAGCCCATCCCTCTCTTAATCGACCATGTCACAGCCCTCTGGGCCTGGCTCAATTATGTTTTTGCCGACACAAACCCTAGTATTTTCTTTGTGGTTTTCTTTGTTGGTAGATGTTGACATGTTGTCTGCTAGTGTATCACTATTGTTGATTTTTGAAAGAATGACTTGTTGACTCATGGAAAGTGGAAACCGAAGCCCTTTTTTTTTTTTTTTGGGGGGGGGGGGGGGGGGGGGGGGTGATTTTTCTTTGTTGTTACTTGGTAGTCCGGTAGATGATTTTTCTTTGTTGATAATGGCTTCACTGCTAATGTTGACATATTGTCCATAGGAGACAATGACTTGACTTGTTTGTTGACTATTGAGTCACTTGACATTGTTTCTTTTTTTTTTTTGTTTATTTAATTCATGCTTCTTTTTCTTTGAAAGTGATAAGTAAATGACTAAATGAGTAAGTAATTTCATTGTTTAATTGATTAAATTTTAGGTACAATTTTTCAAAAATAGAATAGTGCCAAGAAGTGGTAGTGGCATAGTGGGTATTTTTTAAATTTGATAATTGGTATTGTGTAGGTATGAGTTCTCATTCGAACAATTCAGGGCCTCTGTTTGGTTCATCTACGGCTAATCGTGGTGAATGGTGATAACCAAGGTGATGACGATCCAAATAAACCTCTTTGGAAGTATGCAGTAAAACTTGCTAAGGCTATTGGGGGTGGAGGAAATATCACATTCGAGTGTACTTATTGTGGGAGTAAATTTAAATGTTCCTATTCTAGAGTAAAGGCCCATTTGCTAAAAATACCGTACCAAGGAATTGGTAAATGTACTAAAATCACTGATCAACAATTCCAAGATACGAAGAGATTGCAGGATGAAGCAGATTTAAGGATGAAACAATATATGTCCAAGGAAGTCCCTTTGCCAACTACCCGAAGCAACTCACAAATCACTTTGGGTACAAGTTCTTTGGTTGGTTCCTTCAAGCAAGAGGGCTTTGAGCCGCCTAACAAAAGGACGGCCGTAGGCAATTCGACAATTGAGAAGGCTTCTATGATGTGGTGTACAACATTTTAATTGCTAGGTGAACGAAAAGCACCACACCACTTCATTGCATGGCGCATTCTTTGAATCCTAAATAAAAAATTATATTTTTTGTTTTAATTTTAAGATTTTTTGGTTACTGCTTACTCTTTTAGATTTATAAGAATCATGAAATAATGTTACTTTAATAGGTACTATAGTCGTGAATGGCTTGAAGGTGCTCTAAATCGTGTTGCTCCACATAATGATCCGGAGATTGCAAAAGAGAGAAAGGAATGCATACTAAGATTCTTTCCAAACACCGAGGAGCGTAGGTTGGTGAATGTTGAATTCGGTAAATTCGCAAATGAAATGGATGGGCTTGCTGACCCTGATTCGATGAGAGATAGAGGGATCATCGAGCCAAAGTTATGGTGGGTTGTGCATGGAGATGAAGCACCTACCCTTCAACGTCTAGCTTTGAAGTTACTTGGACAACCTTGACCATCTTCTTGTTATGAAAGAAATTGGAGCACTTATTCCTTTATAAATTCGGTGAAAAGGAGCAAAATGACTCCACAACGTGCTGACGATTTGGTATTTGTACATAACAATCTTTGACAGTGCAAGACTAATATAAATGTGTTTTTGTTTTGGATATTTTGACTTATAGTTCTATGGATTATGTAATCTTAATGTTTTTGTTTAATCATATTCTTTTAGAATACATAATAATTTACATAACATTAAAATTAATACAAATAAATAAATAAATAAACTTATCCCCATCGTGTCGTGTCTTCCTTTTTTTGGATTTGCCATGTCGGCGTGGCGGTGTCGTGTTGTGCCCGTGTCGGCGGGTCAATACTTCATAGATATGCTATAATAAAAGTAGCTAACATGCTTCTGGTGTGTATTCAACTAAAAATGTCAGACACATCCGAATACCCTTTGCCGAATGTCAATTGTTCAACACGGGTACTTCAATGTGTTAAGAAGAGTCCATGTAACATAGATGGAAATCCAGAACTCTTTTAAACTTTAATAACGGTTTGTAACTTGTAGGTTTTTCTTGTCATAGCTATTTCCTAATATTCTGGCAATGAATATCACCAGAAAGTGACATGAATCCCAAATAGTACAGAAGTAATCACAAGGAGATTATATAAGGTTAATGTACTCTAAAATATGAGGTCTTATGCGATGCAAGGACGAAAAGACAGGTAGAGTTTAACACATGCAAGCAATAATATGCCTAAATGTCTCCCCTTCTTAATCAACCACTTAAAGATTTCATCTTCACATTAGTAGCATGACCGATGATACCAAATACACTTCAAAGGAATGGCAAAATTGAGAAGTAGGAAATCATATAAATTTTAGCGATTTAAGATGGAAAAGAAACTATCTTAACATAATATCGACATAAAAGACTGATAGTAATCGCAATTCTTATCATAAGGAAAGCAAACCAAAAGCCAATAAACTATTCACAAAACTCACTTTTTTGAAGCCTGCTATTAACTTAATAGGAACCCATCCCTGGTCATCCATGTTCTTCCGCAAGTATGTATCTTTAATTATATTCTCATTACTGCAACAAATAAATATAAGTGCCTCGGAGGTTAATTTTGCAACTGACTATAGAAGGTAGTTTACTAATTCTGATCAGTCTTACTAAACAAAGCAACCCACTGAAATTACCTGAAATAATAGTCTATTTGATTCACTATCTTAAAGGGCAAGGGGGGATCCGAAACAGGAAAATACATATGCGATGGCATCGGAGTCGGACCAACAATAGGCACACCTGCTGGTGGGCCTGCTACATAAATCACAGACGATGGCACTTCTGCAAGTAGCTAGAAACATCAGTAAAAGTCTAAAAGCCCACACATTAAAGTCAGTGATACTTCAATACTAACAAGTCTTACCAGGGTAAACCATAGTGCTGCCAAAAGCTCGAATTGGCATGGGTTGAGGAGGAATATAAGGGGTAGCGGGTGGTGGTGGGGCTCGAATAAAGGCCCTGGGAACTCTCTGTGGCTGCATGTTAGCTTCTCTGCCATTAAAACTTCGATGATGATTCCAATCATGATTTCCGCGGTCTTGATCACGCCTGCCTCCATAATTATGATGGTACAATCCGTCACCCCGAGGATGTGGGCCCCCATTTCCTCTCCTGAATGTATTGTGCTGTGGTGCATGATCATTCCCACCATGTGATTGTGAACCACCCCTCTGTGCATTGTCTCTAGGAGAAGACTCCAGAACAACAGACCCAGTTATCCCAGCATTATTAGAAGTCACCTCTGCAGGTGAACTCAGTGGTGGTAGTGGTGGTGGTGGTGGTGACTGTGGCTGAGGGAAGCCACCGTTAGCGGACGGACCCCCGCTTGAACTCCCACTACCACGCCTCATCGACCTCTGTCGTGTGGGTGGTACATGGTTTGGAGTTGGACTAGGGTTTATATTAATACTGATGTTTTGTCTCTCTGAACTAGAAGCTGCAATTACAGTTCCCTATAGTATAGATAGATAAACCCACAAATAAAACTCAATTTTATGAAACAATCATAGCAAAACATATCAAATTCATAACTCCAAAAAATCAAATTTAATAGATTGAAGATCATATTCGCCAAAAAAAAAGTACCTGTGATATAGATGTAGATCCATCAGAGAGAGCTTTCAGTGACTCAGATGACGAAGATTTTGGAGAAGCCCTAGCGGACTCAGAGAGAGCAGGCCAAGAGACAGCCCCCATGACAGGTCCCACCTCGATAGCGCCATTCGAGGGCCTGTTCCAAGCTGGCCTCCTACCGGCATTGCTAGTTCCGGCGCCGTAATCGGAGCTTTCAGGCTGAGCCTCCACCGCCGAATCTTCCGGCGAAGGCGAAGACGAAGAAGCAGCCTCCACATTCGTCTGCTCCTGAAGAGTCGCCGACGACGAAGGCGACGCCGGTGCCGGTGCCGGTGCCAAAGCCGCCGACGCGGCGGAGGGAGAGGGAGAGGGAGAGGGAAAGAGAGAGGTGATCGGTTCTATTTCACCATCGCGATGAACCTGGCCCCAAGCAGAAGATCCGCGCACAGTCCGCCGGGACTGGGGGCTGTTGAGGGCGGGGACGGTGTCGCCGGAGCTCCGAGGAGAGTTGTTGCTGTTCGTAACGGAACCACCAGAAGAAGCAGAATTGGTAGCTGTAGCCATCAAATTCAAGGTCAAGGAGGGTTTGTGAATGACTATATCGAGATTTTCCAATTAGGGTTTTGTTCAATCCAGAGAAGTTCCAAAAAACAACACTCAAATTTTGGGGTCGACGAATTGAATCGACGCAACGAAAACAAAACTTTGAAAGAGATCAAAATTGGAGAAAGAGAAAGAGAATGATGATCAAAATTAGAGAAACTCGATTCCAGTGAGAATGCGATAAGTGATTTTCCAAATATATATTGGTGGGCGGATCACTGAATGATCTGATCAGAGCCCCCCTCGAGAGAGCACGAAGCAAAAATACGGACCCGTTCTCTCTCTCTCTCTCGTATTCTTTCCTTCTTTGTTTTGCTTAGCTATCCTTGTTCTCCCAAACAAGTCTTACTTTTTGACGAAAATACCACCTACTTTCCACATATTTTACATGCAAAACACTAGGTATTCTCTTGTAATTACTTATACTCACTCCAGGTTGTTTTGAATCTTATCGCTCACTTTCCTATGTTATTTTATCTACTCTGTCAGCTGTGGTTTGGTGCATGTAGGAGTGTGTTTCTGCTAGAATAGAATGGATAGCAGTGCATCAAAAAAAGATTCAAAATTTTTTAAATTCCAAAATATATTCTGATATGTCCAAAATTATTCAGCCATGAAGTTAGTCTGCCACGTCACTAAGAGGTGCCAGTTATTTCGGTAAAGGCGCCAATAGCCGAGCAATCCCGAGGTGTTCGTCAGAACCGGGCGGTTCCTGCCAACAGGGCGGGGTTGAAGGACCGCGGCATCCCGTGGACCTGGTCTATCCAGCAGTTTCCTAAATCAGCTACAAGTCTGCAAGATGGAAAGTAGCATTTTCTAAAGCACTTAGGAAACTCTCCCCAAATCATGTAAATCAATTGTGATTAGATTAGGCTTCCTAATCCTATTAACTTACCATGTAAGGGTGGACTCTTGCATTTATAAAAGAGCCCACCTACCCTGTCAAAGGGGATTCGAAAATAATTCTCTAGCTTACACGCATATAACAGAGAACTCACCATCAATACGCATATACCCGCCCGGTATTACTGGTAGTGCCGCCCCTCATTGTTAGCTCACCAGGCTCGCCGGTGATCTGCTAGTGAGAGCGCACAGACGCAACCGTGGACGTAGGTCACCTCGTTAATGGGACCGCACCACATACAAATTGTTCTTGTCTTTTTCTCTCTCCAATGATCACGTCGGCATTCGATCAACTCGGGATTGCCAGGGATCGGCTCCGGCCGGTCGCTACTCTCCTGGTTGGATTCAACGGCTCCAGCATACAACCGCTCGGGACAATCGAGCTTCCAATTCTCATGGGGATCTACCCTCAGCAGGCTTCCGTGCTGACCAATTTTGTGATCGTAGAAGCCCCGTCAGCCTACAATGTCATTCTTGGGAGGTCGACCCTCAATAAGGCCAGGGCGGTCATCTCCACCTACAGCTTAACAGTGAAGTTCCCAACTCCTCAGGGACCCAGATGCTTGCGTGGAGATCAGACTACCACCCGGAGTTGTTATGTCAGCTCGTTGCGCCGGGGGGCAATCACCGAAACATTGAACGTCCAAGAGATGGACCCCCGGGACCAGAGTGACACGATAGGTCCAGTGGAAGAATTGAAAAGAGTGATGCTAGATCCCGAGTACCCAAACCGCACGGTCAGCATTGGTACCCTACTGGAGCCCGGCCTGAAGAAAAAACTGACTCAGTTCATGAGGCAAAATCAGGACGTTTTTGCTTGGAGTCATGAGGATATGCCCGGGATTGATCCTTGGGTAATGTCTCATCGTCTCAATGTCAGCCCGGATTGCCGCCCAGTGAAGCAGAAGAAAAGGGGCATGGCCCTCGAGAGACAGAAAGCAATAAGTGAGGAGGTCGAGAAGCCCCTGAAGGCAAAGTCCATCCAAGAGGTCCACTATCCCGACTGGTTAGCCAATGTTGTTCTAGTCGAGAAAAGCAACGGGAAGTGGAGAATGTGCGTGGACTTCACCGATCTCAACAAGGCTTGCCCCAAGGATTGCTATCCGCTACCCAGGATAAACCTCCTTGTGAATTCTACGGCAGGTCACTCACTCCTTTAGTTCATGGACGCCTACTCAGGGTACAACCAGATCAGTATGTACCCCGGGGACGAAGACAAGACCGCCTTTATCACTGACCAGGGGACGTATTGCTACAAGGTTATGTCATTCGGTCTCAAGAATGCCGGGGCTACCTACCAGCGCCTGGTCAACTACATGTTCAAAGACCTCATTGGAAAGTCTATGGAGGTATATGTGGATAATCTACTGGTCAAGAGCCGGGATGAGCCCGACCACCTTGAGCATCTGGCCGGGGCCTTCAGCATTTTGAGAAAATTTAGGATGAGGTTGAACCCGGCCAAATGCACCTTTGGCGTCTCGTCCGGGAAATTTTTGGGCCATCTAGTCAGCAGTCGGGGAATTGAGGCAAACCCCGAGAAGATCAAAGTCATTATCAATATGCAGTCGCCCAAGTCGACAAAGGAGGTTCAGAGCCTAGCCGGACGGGTGGCCGCACTGAACAGATTTATCTCCCGAGCTACCGATCGGTGCCTGCCATTCTTTAAAATCCTCCGCAAGGCGTTTCAGTGGTCAGAAGAGTGTGAAGAGGCATTCCAGGAACTCAAGAAGTACTTGGCGTCCCCTCCTCTACTCTTAACACCCGTGTCGGGGGAAGAACTATTTGTACTTAGCAGTGTCACCATCGGCGGTTAGCTCGGCACTTATTCGGGAAGAGCACGGGATACAGTTCCTAGTGTACTACACCAGCCGAGCGTTACAGGGCACAGAGAGCAGATACTCCCACATCGAAAACTAGCGTTCGCCCTCATCACCGCGGCCAGGAGGCTCTGTCCTTACTTTCAGGCCCATGCCATTGTGGTCCTCACAGATCAACCTCTCCGCAGAATCCTCAGCAGTCCAGACACGTCCGGGAGGATCGTCAAGTGGGCATTAGAGTTGGAAGAGTTTGAAGTGATCTACCGACCCCGGACAGCCATCAAGGGACAAGCCGTGATAGACTTTCTGGTTGAGTTCACGTATCCAGAGGACCCGGTTGAAGAGTCCGAGCCACCGACCCTACCACCCGGGTTATGCTCCGATATCCCTACCTGGGTACTACATGTGGACGGGTCCTCCAATCAGCAAGGCAGTGGGGCAGGAATCATCCTGACTACCCCCGACAGCATCCAGCTCGAATACGCACTAAGGTTTGGGTTCCGTGCCTCCAACAACGAGGCCGAATACGAAGCCCTCTTGGTCGGATTACAGTTGGCCATCTCTATGAGTGCACAACAGGTCCGGGGATACATCGACTCCCAGCTCGTGGTCAACCAGGTTAACCAAGAGTATGAAGTGCGGGAAGACAACATGGTAGCCTACTTGGCCCTTGTCCAAGCGGTTTCCAAGAAGCTCCGGGGATTCTCCATCACGCAGATACCCAGAGAAAAAAATACCAGAGCCGACCGGTTGGCTCGCCTCGCCTCGCCTCATCTTCTGAGTCAGACTTGCCCGGGATAAGGATACAATATCTACCCGAGCCAAGTGTGATCAACTCAGAAGGCATGGAGGTAGATCCGGTCACCCTAGGACCCAGCTGGATGGACCCGCTCGTGACATTCTTGACGACAGGGGTGCTACCAGACGACAGAGAAAAGGCCCGTCGGGTCAAGTACTGGGCAGCCCGATACCACATTGTTGACGGCATTCTCTACAAGAGGAGATTCACTATCCCGTACCTCCGCTGTGTCCACCCTGCGCAAGTCCGAGCGATACTGTTTGAAATCCACGAAGGAGTGTGCGGGAATCACATCGGAGGCCGGGCACTCTCCAGAAAGGCCCTATTTCAAGGTTATTACTGGCCAACCATGGCCCGAGATTCCTAGGAATACGTCAGAAGGTGTGACAAGTGTTAGAGATACTCTCCCATGATCAACCGACCGGGAGAGCTCCAGACACCAGTCCATAGTCCCTGGCCATTCGCCCAGTGGGGTATCAACATTGTCGGTCCCATGCCGATGGGAAAAAGACAAGTCAAATTTGCCGTGATAGCCGTTGATTACTTTACCAAATGGGCAGAGGCCGAGCCCTTGGCAACGATAACCGAACGAAAAATGGAAAGCTTCGTCGAAAGGAATATTCTCAGTAGGTTCGGCATTCCCCGGGTCCTGGTCGGTGATAATGGCAGATAATTCGACACACCCATCTTCCGGCAATTCTGCTCGGGCTACGGGATACTAAATCATTGTTGGGTTTGTGCCCTCAAACCATTACTTTATATAGGAGACATTGACATTTTAATATATGGATATCAGCTTTACATTTTGTTATGTATGTTTCTTTCATGAGATGATTGTTATCCTTAAGTATCATAGTAAATAATGCGTGTATGTGTGAGATACATACAAGTGAGATACGAATTGCTATTCTTTTTTACTTAGAACATGTCACAGTGGATGATGAGACTAGGATATCTCATCAGGTTTACACTGTAGCATGATTAACTACCATTGGATGGAGTGATCAATCTCAATCACGAGAGTGTAACTCTTAGTTAATATGGTAGTGCTTATAGTGCATTGACGGACCTGAGCTTTCCTATTAACACTCAAGGCTATCAATCAGTCGATAGGAACTCATAACTTGTGTAAGGTATGTGTTCTCAATCTTGAGACGATTATGAACACAGACTGTGGATATGACTGCTTTGACTTACCAGTCAGTGAGGTCTATAGAAGATCAACACCTGGGTATCTTGGGTATGTCATATTCATAGGGTTGTGAACATATATTGTCAAGACAGAATCTACCCCCTGTTTCAGAGTAACCATTCCCTTGAGAATGTCACCAAGTCGATTATTGAGTACTGCAGTCTTGTTGATAAGAGTTATCAATATGTTTGGTAATCATGAGAGGTGAATGAGACTCAAGGAATACAAGAATTAATCGATATTCAGGTTGACAGTAACAGTTATCCGACTACCTGAATATGATTACGAATGCTGAAGGTAGAGGGACATTTGTACAACACACAAATCTAGTTATCGCTTCGGATATGTTCTTTTGCGTTAGAGTTCAGTTATCGTTTTATAGTGGAATAAACGTTAACTGACCAGTTAGTTAGTTTGCTGATCAAAGAGTTTGGTCACGGTAATTAACAAACTGGTCTGAGCCAACAATAAAGAGCCTAGGAGGTCCCACTCTTAGCTCCGCCAGGATACTTGGAAAGACACATGAGGAAGTTGTCAAGACAAGTTCGATCGATTGAAGTATGTTCGATCGATTGAAGTTTTGGCAGTCTCGATCGATCGAGAATGGTTCGATCGATCGAACGTTCGATCGATCGAAGATCTTCGATCGCTCGAAGTCTAGGTCGGTTCTGGGAATCTATAAATAGGGCAGCTGCGTTCTGGAAAAGAAGTTCATCGTTTTGAAGGTCAGAAGCTGCAGAAACTGTTTTAGAGCACCAAACCTTCTCCTTCCTCTCCATTAGGGTTTCCACCAACCCTAGTCCTTCCTGCGAGCATCCATAGGAGTCATAAGAGTGAAGGCCATCTAGTGGAAGCTGCTGGAAGTTAAAGAAAATCAGAATTGGGTTCAAGACACTAAGGTATAACTCTTGTCCCCTCTTGTGCGCATCTATGGAATTAACGAGTAGTAAATCCTGGGCTGCCATTAAGTTTTTATAACTTGACTTTTCCGCTGCGTGTTTAAACTTTTAAATTAAACCGGTTTTTCCATCAATTGGTATCAGAGCCACGCTCGTTTGGATCTATAGATGCGTTTTTGGAACACTATATTGATTTGCATGTTGATTTTAGAACTGTTTTCGAAACGACATTGTCACTAATCTGTTTCTACAGTGTTATCGCAACAGAATACAAATCTGTGATTGCATGGGATACAAGGCGGGTTCGATCAATTGAATGAACATGTTTCGATCGATCGAACATCCTCTGTACTCGAGCGATCGAACATACTCCGATCGATCGAAACCTTTTGGTGTTCGATCGATCGAATGAAGTTAGATCGATCGAGACAGATTCTTTGTCAAACTCTCTGTTTCACAGTTATAAGGTGTTTTGAAATTAAAAGCTTTATTTTTAAAAGTATTCTGCAAATTTTTTAAATCATTCTATGAAACAGAAAGTTCAAGCGATTGAACAGAGTTCAATCGATCGAAGGTTCGAGCGATCGAACGGTCTTCGATCGATCGAACTGTGACAGAGAAGTAAGATGTTGTTTTAAATTCTAATTCAGTATGTAAAGAGTTTATATACTGTGTGAATCAATTAAGTATTCCAATAGTTACATATAATTGTTATGTATGTGTGGATGCGTGTACGACTAACCCTTTTGCAGCTAGTTTAGTCACTATCTCCCATGGCACCAAGACTTTTAAGTTTTGTATTTAAATTGTTTGAGATTGGTGCATGTTGTAATTTAAGTTTGGTTTGGTTTTAAGGCATATGTAAAGGGCGCTGCGACTTCAATCCTACGAAAAGGAAAGTCGCACCGGTTTCCCTAGCCTTTTATTTTGTTGTTGCTATTTCTATTTCTAGATAAATTGTAAGCTTTGAAAGAAGCATAGGACAAATATAATAGAATTAGAAAATCCATGAAGATGGAGTAAGGAGCCATTGTCCATAAAGATGGAGCTGGAGGCGATCAAACCAAAAAGGAGGTTCTATGGAGATAGAGCCATGGGAGATAGAGGCATCGTTTGGATATCTTTATTTTTAATTTTAGTTTTTGTTTTATGTGCTTGGTTGTGATTGACATTTAATTATATTGTTACTACTTGCATGCACGTAAAACAAGTTTTCTAAAATAAGATTCAAAAACTGTTTTAACGCATTAGTAAACATTGGATGTTTATGGGTAATGTATAAAAACAAATTTTTCTAAAAAGCAAAATCCTTAATTTACCAAATCTAGTGGGAGAGGGTCTTATTTATTAACACCCACGATCTTCCATTAACGGTTCACTGTAAGATGAGTAGTGCATTCTGTGTCACCTCGTCAGGGGTGATCATTCCATACGGAGGGTGCATTACTTATTGGTTACTAGATGTGAACTTCTTTTGATAGGATTAATCAGACGTGTTAGAGGGTGACCACCACACGGAGGCGCTACTTGAGACGGTTGTGATTGGATCTTAGTTAATGGTATACACTAGCTAAGCTATGGATAAGGGATCCCACACGGGGCATTGTTCAGAAACTTAGAGATCAAAAGGGATCGGGAGTCATAACTTGTTTTTGCAAGAGTTGCATAGCGGACAAGTCTTGATTAATCGAAAAATAGAAAATTGACCACCACACTGAGGCTTTATTCTTTTGTTTCGATATTCCGGCGACTTTGTTTTAAAATAAGAGTTTTAAGGATTCTTTTATTTCAAACTGTCAAATTCTGATATCCATATTTATTTTGTTTGTTTGATTTTCAGTAATCATAATGTCTGGATCTGCATTTAGTCCACTTGCCACCATACTCACTCAAAATAAGTTAACTGGAAACAACTACACTGAATGGAAACGTAACCTTGACATCGTGTTAACTGCGGAGGATCACATATATGTCCTCACCACCCCATGCCCCGAAGAACTCGCGACAAATGCTTCGGCAGCTGCCAGACGCGAGTTCGACAAATGGAAGAAGTCGAATGGAATGGCTCGTTGCTATATTCTGGCCTCAATGGCTGGTGTGTTGCAACACCAATTCCAATCGAATGATTCTGCCAGTGACATTATCACATCCCTGAAAAAGATGTTTGGGGAGCATGGCAGGCCTGCCAGACAGGTAGCCATGCAAAAGATAATGAGTGCAAAGATGTCGGAAGGGACTCCAGTCAAGGAAAATGTTTTAAAAATGATTGGTTATTTAAACGAGCTGGAGACCCTAGGTGCCAACATCGATGCACAAACCCAAGTTGATATGATCCTCAATTCGTTGTCACCTTCATTCGCTCAATTTAAACTTAACTATAATATGAATCAAATGAATTTTTCAATGAGCGAATTGATGAGTTCTCTTTTGGCAGTGGAAGGGGTGATCAAACCGGGGGTCAACGTTTTGAACGTTGAGAAAAGCGCTTCCTCTTCCCAATCTACACCGAAAGGAAAGAAAAGGAAGAAGAAGGTTGGTACTGGTGGTCCAAGTGTTGGACCGGTCCCTAAGATTGCAAAATCTAAGGGAAAAGGTAAGGGCAAAGGAAAGGTGGGTGGCCAAGGCAAAGGAAAGTGTTTCCAATGCGGAGAGAAGGGCCACTGGAAGAGGAACTGTCCAGAATTCTTAGCTACAAGAGTTCAAGGTATGATTGAATCACATGTGATTGAAGTAAGTTTTATTACGGATACTTCAAACACTTGGTGCATTGATTCTGGTGCGACTAGCCATATCTGTAATTCATTGCAGGGGTTCAGATCAACCAGGAGGTGCAGTGATGGGAAAATCGTACTTACTCTAGGTTCTAGCGCAACCGTTTCTGCGATTGCTATAGGAGTCGTAGTTTTAGAATTTCTAGACAATAAAGTTTTGATTTTATTAGATGTACTTTACGTCCCTTCAATGAGACGTAATTTAATTTCAGTTTCTAATTTATCGAATAATGGTTATTCTTTTCATTTTGGAACTGAAGTTGTGATTAAAAGAAATAGTTCTTTTATATGTTCTGGTGTTAAATCAAATGGTTTGTATGTGATTACTCCCAATATTTCTAAAGATTCTTGCTTGGAACTTAATAACTCAATGGTAACTATACCATCTAAAAGAAAAGAACCTTCCACTAATCCAACAAGGCTTTGGCACATGAGGCTTGGCCATATCAATCTAAATAGGATTGGCAGACTAGTCAAAGAAGGGATCTTAGGCGATTTGGTTCTCGAACCAATGGAAGTATGTGAGTCTTGTTTAGAGGGTAAGATGACCAAAAGGCCCTTTCCCGCAAAGGGCAATAGGACCAATGCATTGTTGGAATTAGTTCATACTGATGTGCGTGGACCAATAAATATTAGAGCAAGGGGTGGTTATAAGTATTTCATAACATTTACCGATGACCACTCTAGGTATGGATATGTGTACCTAATGCAGCACAAGTCTGAAGCCTTTGAAAAGTTCAAAGAGTTTAGGGCTGAAGTGGAGAAGCAATTGGGCTCACATATCAAAGCCATTCGATCTGATCGAGGTGGCGAGTACCTCTCTAATGAGTTTATTGATCACCTCGTACAGAATGGGATTCTGTCACAGTTGACTGCACCTGACACGCCTCAGCAGAATGGTGTAGCTGAGAGAAGGAACCAGACTCTTTTAGATATGACTAGGTCAATGATGAGTTATTCAGAGTTGCCATTATTCCTTTGGGGTTATGCTTTGGAAACCGCTGCATACATACTAAATCTAGTGCCAAGCAAATCTGTTCCCAGGACACCACGGGAGATGTGGATTGGGCGCAAGCCTTCTTTGCAACATCTCTGGATCTGGGGGTGTCCGGCACATGTGCTGAAAGGAAAGATGAGCAAGTTGGATTCTAGATCAGAAGTATGTTATTTTGTAGGGTATCCAAAGGGTACTTATGGATGGTATTTTTATGATCCAAGAGAACAGAAAGTGTTTGTTAGTACAAATGCTGTTTTCTTAGAGGATGATTATATCATGAACCATAAACCTAAGGGAAGGATAGATCTGAGAGAAATAGAAGGAGAGCCCTCAGTCCAACCCGCAGTTGATAACGATGTAAATCAAGAAAATACCACTTCTTCACCCATTTCTGCACCGGTACCTCGTCGTAGTGGGAGGATTATCAGCCAGCCTGATAGATACATGTTCTTAGGAGAAGTTTTTGAAGCTGTCTCCATAGAATCTGAATCTGATCCTGCCACATACGAAGAGGCAATGGCTGATGTTGATTCAGAACATTGGGTTAAAGCTATGAAGGCTGAATTAGAATCTATCGATTCTAATCAGGTCTGGGATCTTGTAGAACTTTCAGCCAATATTAAACCCATTGGTTGTAAGTGGGTCTACAAGAGGAAAAGAGGATCTGATGGAAAGGTTGAGACCTTTAAGGCTAGGCTTGTAGCGAAAGGTTATACTCAGAGGGAGGGCATTGACTATGAGAAAACCTTCTCGCCGGTAGCCATGCTCAAGTCCATCAGAATACTCTTATCCATTGCTGCATGCCTAGATTATGAGATCTGGCAGATGGACGGCAAGACTGCATTCTTAAATGGCAATCTTGAGGAGGACATCTATATGCAACAACCAGAAGGGTTCATAGCTGGTCAGAAAGGTAACTTGGTATGCAAGCTGCAAAAGTCCATTTATGGGCTTAAGCAGGCATCCAGGAGTTGGAACATCCGATTTGACCAAGCGGTCAAGTCGTTTGGTTTCATACAGAATCTGGATGAACCTTGTGTATACAAGAAGTGTGAAGGAAAAGTGGTGGCCTTTCTTGTGCTTTACGTTGACGATATTCTACTCATTGGAAATGATGTAGCGGCATTGTCAACGGTCAAGGTTTGGCTAGCTAGTACTTTCGATATGAAGGATCTAGGAGAGGCGAGCTATATTCTTGGGATAAAGCTCTTTCGGGATCGCAAGGGAAAGATAATGGGATTGTCTCAAGCTGGTTATATCGATAAGGTGCTAACTAGGTTTTCAATGGATAATTCGAAGAAAGGTTTGTTACCTTTCAGGCATGGTTTAGCGTTCTCCAAGGACCAGTGTCCCAAGACACAGGAGTAGAGGAATCGCATGGCAGGAATTCTATATGCTTCGGCAGTTGGAAGTCTCATGTATGCGATGTTATGCACTAGACCAGATATCTATTTTGCCGTTGGCATGGTTAGCAGATATCAATCGAATCCAGGTCCAGAGCACTGGACAGCCGTTAAGCACATTCTTAAGTACTTGAGAAGGACTAAAGATTACATGCTTATGTACGGTGGTAATGAGTTAATTCCAGTAGGATATACTGACTCGGACTTTATGTTAGATAAAGATTCGAGGAAGTCAACATCCGGACATCTCTTTACCTTGGGAGGTGGTGCTGTTAGTTGAAGGAGCATTAAGCAGAAATGCATTGCAGACTCAACTACAGAAGCTGAGTATGTGGCTGCTTGTGAAGCCGCAAAGGAAGCTGTTTGGCTCAAAAAGTTCCTTATGGAGCTCGAGGTGGTACCAGCGTCATTGTCACCTATTACGCTTTATTGTGATAATAATGGGGCAGTGGCTCAGTCCAAGGAGCCAAGGAACCACGGAAAAGGGAAGCACGTAGAGCAGAAATATTATCTTATCCGAGATATTGTTCAACGTGGAGATGTGATTGTCACCAAGATTGCCACCGTTGACAATCTTGCTGATCCGTTTACAAAGGCTTTGCCACAGAAGGTCTTCGATCGTCATCTAGATAGTCTAGGTCTCAGATGTAATCCTGTATGGTTGTGAGTACAAGTGGGAGTTTGTTGGGTTTGTGCCCTCAAACCATTACTTTATATAGGAGACATTGACATTTTAATATATGGATATCAGCTTTACATTTTGTTATGTATGTTTCTTTCATGAGATGATTGTTATCCTTAAGTATCATAGTAAGTAATGCGTGTATGTATGAGATACATACAAGTGAGATACGAATTGCTATTCTTTTTTACTTAGAACATGTCACAGTGGATGATGAGACTAGGATATCTCATCAGGTTTACACTGTAGCATGATTAACTACCATTGGATGGAGTGATCAATCTCAATCACTAGAGTGTAACTCTTAGTTAATATGCTAGTGCTTATAGTGCATTGACGGACCTGAGCTTTCCTATTGACACTCAAGGCTATCAATCAGTCGATAGGAACTCATAACTTGTGTAAGGTACGTGTTCTCAATCTTGAGACGATTATGAACACAGACTGTGGATATGACTGCTTTGACTTACCAATCAGTGAGGTCTATAGAAGATCAACACCTGGGTATCTTGGGTATGTCATATTCATAGGGTTGTGAACATATATTGTCAAGACAGAATCTACCCTATGTTTCAGAGTAAGCATTCCCTTGAGAATGTCACCAAGTCGATTATTGAGTACTGCAGTCTTGTTGATAAGAGTTATCAACATGTTTGGTAATCATGAGAGGTGAATGAGACTCAAGGAATACAAGAAGTAATCGATATTCAGGTTGACAGTAACAGTTATCCGACTACCTGAATATGATTACGAATGCTGAAGGTAGAGGGACATTTGTACAACACACAAGTCTAGTTATCGCTTCGGATATGTTCTTTTGCGTTGGAGTTCAGTTATCGTTTTATAGTGGAGTAAACGTTAACTGACCAGTTAGTTAGTTTGCTGATCAAAGAGTTTGGTCACGGTAATTAACAAACTGGTCTGAGCCAACAATAAAGAGCCTAGAAGGTCCCACTCTTAGCTCTGCCAGGATACTTGGAAAGACACATGAGGAAGTTGTCAAGACAAGTTCGATTGATTGAAGTATATTCGATCGATTGAAGTTTTGGCAGTCTCGATCGATCGAGAATGGTTCGATCGATCGAACGTTCGATCGATCGAAGATCTTCGATCGCTCGAAGTCTAGGTCGGTTCTGGGAATCTATAAATAGGGCAGCTGCGTTCTGGAAAAGAAGTTCGTTGTTTTGAACGTCAGAAGCTACAGAAACTTTTTTAGAGCACCAAACCTTCTCCTTCCTCTCCATTAGGGTTCCCACCAACCCTAGTCCTTCCTGCGAGCATCCATAGGAGTCATAAGAGTGAAGGCCATCTAGTGGAAGCTGCTGGAAGTTAAAGAAAATCAGAATTGGGTTCAAGACACTAAGGTATAACTCTTGTCCCCTCTTGTGCGCATCTATGGAATTAACGAGTAGTAAATCCTGGGCTGCCATTAAGTTTTTATAACTTGACTTTTCCGCTGCGTGTTTAAACTTTTAAATTAAACTGGTTTTTCCATCAATCATTACTCCTCCCCCGAGCACCCACAAGCCAACGGTCAAGCCAAGGTAACCAACCAGATAATCTTGCAGTCAATCAAAACAAGGCTTGAGGGCGCCAAAGGGCTGTGGGCTGAAGAGCTACCAACCCTCCTGTGGGCCTACCGCACTACACCGCGAGCGGCACACAGGCGAGACGCCGTTCTATTTAACTTACAGATTTGAGGCTATGGTCCCCACAGAGCTCGGGTTGCCTACATATCGGGTGGCTAACTTCAGTGCTCCGAACAATGAAGACGTCCTCAGATCAGAACTGGACTTGGTGGAGGAAAAAAGAGACCGGGCCTACCTAAAGGTGGCGGCCTACAAGCAATGGGTTTCTCGATACTACAATATCAAGGTGAAGCACCGCAATTTTCAAGTCAGAGACCTCGTCCTCAAGGCAGTGAACCAATCTACCCAAATCCCGAGCCATGGAAAATTGGGGCCAAATTGGGAAGGCCCGTATAATGTAACCCGGATCAACCGACCGGGAACTTACTGGCTACAGAGCATGGACGGGCATGATCTCTCTCATCCTTGGAATGTGCAACACCTCCGCAAGTATTATCAATAGCACTTGGCCGCGGGAATTTTGTATTGATAGGGAAATTTGTTTTTGTAACTCTGATCGAGCAACCATTATAAATTTTTATTTTTAAATAAAATTGAATAGTTTACTTTGAAAATTTACTCCTGTCAGTACCCCGTACAACACAAAAAACACCTCGGGCTCTAAATCCAGGCACAAAAAAGACCTCGGGCTCCGAACCCAGTCACGAAAAGACCTCGGGCTCTGAACCCAGGCACAAGAAAGACCTCGGGCTCCGAACCCAGGCACAAAAGGACCCTGCAACCACCCATGTTCCAGGTCGGTTTCCTATGGTCGCTCCTTAACACGCCCCCGCCTTCACAGGACGCTCGGGGGGCAAGGGGATACTAGACCTAAATAGGAAATTACTTAAAGCTTCGCTTAGGTCCAGCCGACGACGGGGGCAAACCCCTAGGTGGCCGACGATGGCTAGCTTCAAAGGACTCTGCTACCACCCATGTTTTAGGTCAGTTTCCTACGGCCACTCACTCATGCACTCCCGTCTTAGCAAAATGCTTGGGGGGCAGGGGAATATTAGGCCAAAACAGAAAATCACACCGGTCACTAAAAGAACTTGGAAGATATTCCTAAGGGCTTACAGTGATCAGAGATAGACATCCCGGACGGTAAAATAGGATACTCCTAAAATACATCGGGACCTCCTGGACGGTAAAACAGGGTATGCCTATAATACACCGGGACATCCCGGACGCTAAATAGGACCAGTTCCTACAGCACTCCGGGCAATTACCTTTAAAATAGGTCAAGAAGACTAGGTGTTCTGCTGGTTACGGTACTAAACCATTTGCTAAGGCGAGGGTTAGGTCGGCTAAAAACCGAGCAGATACTAGCAATTAAAAACATGCACAGTACAGAAAAAAGAAACAGTTAATGGAAAGGAAGGTTGACCTCAGGAGCCTTTTCATTAATTAAAAAAGAAACTGTACAAAGACTGGGGGCAATTGTAGTAGCCTCCCCAAAAAGAAAAAACTACAACAAAAACAAAAAGATAAAAAAACTAGTTGTCTACAACCACCACTTCTCCCTCCTCCGCAGCTTGCTCATCCACAGAGGGGTCCCCGACCGATGCAGCTTCAGCGGCGACCTCGGAGTCAGCCTGGCCCTCCTTTCAATAACTGGACTCTACCCAAGAGTAGCTGGACAGATCCCAATCATGGTGGTCAGTAGCAGCCCGCTTCGCCAGGTCAGCGTAGCCCGTGAGGAACCCTGCCTCGAATTCCTCCTCAGCATCTTTGGCTTCGACCTCCCGAGCATCAGTAAGCTCCGAAAGTGTAGCCGTCATAGCTGCCAGGTCCTTCTCGGCGGTGATCCTCCCGGCCTCCGCGGCTGCAGCCTTAGTCTCCACAATCTCCGGGCAGCCCGCTCGGTTGACAGAGAGTCACGGGTCTTCCCCAGCTTCAGGGCCGTTGCCAGGGATTTTTCTTCCTCCACGGTGAGGGCAAACTCCGCGGATTCCCTAGTAGCCCTCTCCACGAAAAGGTTAGCCTCTGTAGCGGCCAACCTCTCAGCAATGCCGGGAAGGGTGGTCTCAACCCTGGCCGCAATACAACCAATCTGCAAGAATAAGAAAACGTCAGTAGGCGCATGGAGGAAAAATTAATGTTCACATTACAAAGAGACTTACCATATGGCTGATGCTGTATAGCCAACCGATGATGGCCTCGGGGATTAGCAGGGTGCATTTGTCAATCTGGCTCTGTAGCAGCCCAAGCCGTACCCTTCCGCGGACGTCGTCCGCCGTCTCGACCTCCTGCCTGGAAGAGGGGCCCGCGCGAGTAGTCTCCTCCATGCTCGGGAAGGAAACCTTGGACGGTTTGGCAGCAGGGGGAGGTGGTGGTGGTGCAGCAATTGTTACAACCGGCGTTGAGGCAGCAGCTGCCTCCTTCTCAGCCCGGATGTAAATCCCTCAAAAAATCCTCTTCAGGGGCTGGCCCTCGGCGGGGGCCGGTTTCTTCCTCTTCTGGCCAGCCCGGGCCATCAAGGCCGCCTCTTTCTCCTTCAGGGCTGTGTGGACACGCGGCGTTCCACCTCTTTCTGCTTTGTTTTTGTTTAAAATTTGATTTTAGATCAAAGAAAGAAAATAGTCTATTGAAAACAGATACAGAGTCGCCACTTGGTCTTTAAGGAACCAAGAAACCTAATTTGACTCACCCAAATGGATAAAGGGCACCGGCCCTTCATAACCAAAGAACTTGGTTCGGGGTTTTGGTACGAGAGAGGAAGGAGCCTTTGTCGCGACTAAAACACCTCAACTCGCCCCGTCTTTCGACGGGCCTCAATTAGCATCCAAATAATCATCTTATACTATGTATGGTTCGGCAATTAATACTATGATAATATATTACATCACATAAGAAACTTGAAATGGAAGATCTAAAGATAAAATATCATTCATAAGATCTAAGTCAAATATCATGCGATGTAAAGTGAAAGATCACACAAATAAACCTAGGAAAAATTGTCTAATCATGTATCAAGTAATTAAGTTTCCCTAATCTAAAGGGGACATGAATTTTTCTTGAAGCAAATGATCAAAGAAATCAAAATATGCTTAGCAAGCTATTATGATGCATGTTATTCTTTGAGAAAAAGAAGATCTCTCAATCCCCGAGACGGATGAGAAAGGATGATTAGGTCGAGGGGAAGCATGAACGTGTGACCATAATTATTCCTTATAATCTTCTTAGATTAGGAGTTACAAAAACCCCAAATCTTTGTATGGATGCAATGTATGTATCTAGAATGTGCCAAGGTTGTAGTGTGTTTTGTGTTCATGGATTCCTAAAATGACTTAGAAGTCTAGAATGTGTATGAATGAATGAATGAAATCAACATGAGATATGTACCAATATAGTATGAACTACTTCCTAAGATATGAACTAATTTGGAATGTATATATGCATCAAATTAAAGAATGAAAGTTAAAATGAGCTTGCTGTGAATAGTGGACAGAACATTAACATGATCTTGTGAAAATGGAAAAGATGGGTTAGGTATGTTTTCAATGCATGATTTTTTATGGAGATCCTTCTTATTATGTCTAGAACACAACCCAAAAATCCAATCTTTAATAACTATCACATATAAAGAGAAATCACATAAACAATGAAGGTCACTCAGAAACAGAGTCCGTACTGTCGACTGAAATGTTGAAAAATCTTAGAAAATGAAAACTAATGTTCTAGGGGCCCATTTTATACATAACGTTCCCTAAGACATGGATGGTTAAGGGAAAAATAAGTTGGGACCACCCCTTTTGGAAAAGTTTTCTGAAAAAGAAGTAGGAAGTTAACCAAGCTGTTGTGACAGCAGAGGCAGAATGTCTGGAAGGAATGTTTGGGTCCAAATGGACCATTTTCAAGTACTTCCAAGTCAAACCAAAAATCATGGGTGTTCTCTAATGAGTTAGGAAGACTTTACAAGTGGTCTTGCATCCATACATTGAGTATTGAGTTCTAGAGAAATCTTTGAACTCAGATCACTCACTGTTTTGACTCACTGTTTTGAAGATTTTGGGAAAAAACTTGAGTTTTCTTTCTTGAAATCAAAATGAGAGAGATTTTGAAAATGTATTTTCAATACTCAATAAAGATTATAGCCACTTGAAATGTCAACATCAAACTCATCATCAAGAACCTCCAAGATTGTTGGAGAGATTTATTTTTATTTGAACATAACTTCAAGAATACCTTGGAGGTATTGAAGTTATAATCATCATCTATCAAACATGTTTTTGAGGTCAAGAGCTACTATCCATAAGGATTCACTCACCTCAAACTTCATGTCATCACTTAGATGATGATGAACTAGTAAGTAAATAAAGAAAATAAAAAAGAAATGAGGTGAGAAGAGATGAACATTATATAAACAAGCAAGCAAATAGATAGCAATCAATAGATGATATTCATGATGTGTTGAACTTGTAGCTTGGTGTTTCACTCATAGATTTTGACATTTGGACATGGAAGTAGCTTCCTAACTCAAGAATGCTCAAGAATGGTGATTGGGGGTGTTTGGAATGTGAAGTATAAGGAAGGTAATGGAAGAAAACAAGATTAAAACTCACTTTCTATAGCAAAATAGTAGGAGGAAGCTCCTTTTCTCTCTTCTAAACCTATCTCTATCTCTCTTCTTCTCTACAACTTTTCAAGCTTTTGCACTTGGCCCCCCCAAAATGAAGAGCAATGGGGGGTTAAATAGGCTAACTTGGGGTGGTTTTGGGGTTTTAGAAGTATTCCTATTGACTCCAAACATCTGAAATCATAAAACTACGTCATTTTGGTTTTTAATTAATCAAAATGGAACCCCAAAATTATTTACAAAAACACACTATTCTGGAGGGGAGTGCCGCGGCGGCACTGGGCCAGTACCGCGGCGGCACTACTCCTCCTTCGTCCAGATAATGCTGTTTAGGCCCCCATAGATTTTGGTATTCGCGAAAAGGCCCTATTTCGTCCGAAATTCACAGAAAATGCATACGAACTCCAAATTGAGGTTGTGATATACCCTTGGAAAGGTAATGGAGTCTACTTTTCATAAAAAATAAATCAGGGATAGATCACTTTGAAAAGTTTTGCGGTATTTGTGATAAAAGACGATTTGATCGCCTTTTTCGCCTTCAGGAATTCATAATAAACTTGTTTTAAATCCGAAAATTATGTGCGATATACCGTTGGAAAGCTATTGACCTCTAGTATCCATGAAAAGTATTTGAAAATTGTTATGGTGCCCCAGTTCTAAAGTCAAATTCTGGTCAAACTGGTCAAACCTGGGATTCCCGGGAAGTTCTAGGAACCTCTAGGAGCTCCCCGGAGCTGATGTTTTCGCTCGATTTTCTTTTAAAACTCATTTTAATATTTTCCACATGATCCAGAATGATTTCAGTAAATTTGAACGATTTCGGTCAAGCTTGGTCAAACTTGGTCAAACCTTGGTCAAACCTGATCAAACCTTGGTCAAACCGATCAACAGGGACTTTCCGGGAACTTCCGGGACTTCCGGGGGTCTCTGGGAGCTGACGATTTCATCCGATTTTACTTAAAAAAACTCATTTTATCACTTTTCTTACGACGTAGCATGTTTCCAGAACTTTTGGTCCGAATCTGGGAGCTTTTGAGCTTTCAGGGGCATTTTGGTCATTCTGAGAGATAGAACGGGCTTCCAGGAGTCCTTTTGAGTCTTTTACGATCATTGTGAACCACCAAGCTATGGGTCTCATAAATCTGATAGCCGACAAAATGGGGTGTCTACAGGCTGCCGCGCTCTTGGGAGCCATTTCTGCAAAATCTGAGAGCATATCATAATTCAGTAAAGTATTAAGTAAAAAAAAAATCGGACGGTCAAGAGATGGTATTTACCAGGAATGATCGCTGGGAGGATAGGAGTTGTGAAGTCGTGCAGGGGCTTATAGGAGATCTTTGGGCTTCCCGACCGAGTCAACACCTTGTTAATGTCAGTTGGGTCCTCCACCGGAGACAGGATCCTCGCTTGGAGCTTGTCGGGAAGACTTGGCAAGTCAACTGATCCCACTGCAAAGAAAACATACAAATGGGTTAGTCAAGGCAAAACAGAAAGACTAATCAGGAAAGAAAAGTGGTCGGGCTTACTCCTCAGCTTCCCCGCCCAGGAGGTCCTCAACTGCACACCTGGCGCCTTCTCACACAGCCCCAGGGTGGACACTTGGAGGAATTTCTTCTTCCATCCTTTATTATTGCTCGGGCAGTATACTATAATCTTTCGCCCCTGCCTAGCCCCGAGCGAGAAGAAACCAGACTCCCCGTGAACCTGGAAAGGCTGGTGGTCCAGAAGAACTCCTGCAAGGTGAGCTCATACCCGAGGACTTGGGGCCACAAGGAGATGCACCCCATCAGATATCGCCAACCGTTCGGAGCAAGCTGCCCGGGGGAGATCCCGAGGTAAATGAGTGCGTCTCGGGTAACTGGGTGGATAGGCAAGCGAAGGACTGCCATGAAGGCATCCTCGTACAAAGTGACGAAGCCCGACTCGTGTAAGTGAGCTCCGCCGTTGTGGACAGAAAGAGAGAAGGGGCTGGGAAGCTCATACCTATCCCTGATTCGATCTAAATCAGGACCTCGCAGGGTACTAACAATGGATTCACACGCAAAGACGACGCCGGGACTGTTCGGTACAGACCCTTCATCGCCCTACCCCTGAGACGTCAAGGCTATGGGAGAATCCCAGTGCGTTTCCTCGTGAAACGCCCGGGTAGGTATTCTTCCCTCACTATACTGGTCAGATGGGGCTGATGAGGGAGGGTTTGGGCTTGTGCTCATGGTCCCTGATCGTGATTGCTCGTCCTCCGATTGGGATGACGAATTGAAGTCTGAGTGGCACATGTCTGAGCCTACGATGGACTTAGGAGGCAAAGGACGACCTAAGAATGGGTCACGGACTCCAAGCCTAAGATACAACGGAGGCAGATCTAACAACCTAAAGGACAGGTCATACAAGACTCTAGAAGAAAGATAACACTCTCTCAAGACTCTCCCAGGAACACCCGTTCGGTCCAACTGCTCTAACGCACCCCCGGATTGGAAGAAATGACAAAGCCTAAAAAAGAAAAAATTCCACGCTCGTTCTAACCTAAGTGGGTTTGCTCCCTCCAGCTTTGTTCAGAAAAGAAGAAGAGAATGAAGAACTGGAGACAGAAAGGAAGGACTTACAAAATTTAGCACAGAAAAGGACTCGGGAATCTTGCTCGGGATCTTGGTTGCTCTCAAACCGCTCGGTAAACTCTCTCACTTGGCAGCAGGATTTGAAGAAATGAGCAAGTGTTCCTTATATAGGAATAACGGACGGTCCAGATCGATCAGATCCAACGGCTCAAGAGTTTTGCCACCAAGAGCCGCCAGATAGTTGTCACCTCGGGCACGTGAAGGGTCGCCTCAAAAGGCGCGCGCATTAAATGCATGACGTGACGGTCCGGTTACCACGCAACTGTTCGGTTACATCTAAACCGACTTCGCTGGATCCTGACCAGGCCAATTACTCCCTGACATGTGGCAATACCAACACCCGACCTCCTACCTGTACCGGTCGGTTATTCCACCGGGTGATCTGGAAGGTGGGCCCCATTCCGAGCAGCATTCCCGGAGGATATTCGGACAGTTTCTAAGGCAATACAGATTTTTGAATCCTCACCCGATGAAGCATCCAGTCAGTTCCAAAAATGGGGGGCAGCTGATATGTCCAAAATTATCCAGCCATGAAGTTAGTCTACCACGTCACCAAGAGGTGCCGGTTATTTCGGTAAAGGCGCCAATAGCCGAGCAATCCCGAGGTGTTCGTCAGAACCGGGCGGTTCCTACCAACAGGCTGGGGTTGAAGGACCGCGGCATCCCGTGGACCTAGTCTATCCAGTAGTTTCCTAAATCAGCTACAAGTCTGCAAGATGGAAAGTGGCAGTTTCCTAAACCACTTAGGAAACTCTCCCCAAATCATGTAAATCAATTGTGATTAGATTAGGCTTTCTAATCCTATTAACTTACCATGTAAGGGTGGACTCTTGCATTTATAATAGAGCCCACCTACCCTGTCAAAGGGGATCCGAAAATAATTCTCTAGCTTACACGCTTACAATAGAGAACTCGCCATCAATACGCATATACCCGGCCGGTATTACTGGTAGTGCCGCCCCTTATTGTTGGCTCACCAGGCTCGCCGGTGATATGCTAGTGAGAGCGCACAAACGCAACCGTGGACGTAGGTCACCTCGTTAACGGGACCGAACCACATACAAATTGTTCTTGTCTTTTTCTCTCTCCAAATTCTTACCAATTCTAGGCATCATCATATTCCAATTCTGATTTTGAAAATTCGAAAATTTTATTTTCTATTCCGATTCAGAATTTCATAATTAAGAATTTTTGAAATTTTCCAATGCAAGTTATTAGCTTGAGACTAATTGATAGACTTCACCTTCCTCGTCTTACTTCCTTATTAGTTCGGAATATTTCGGAAATTTTTTTGGAATAATTCAGAAAATTTTTGAAATTTTTTTTTGGAATATTTTTGACATATTTTCAGAATTTTCGGAATTCCCAAAACAATTCCTATTCCAATCTGATTTTTTTTTGGAATTTCCATAATTCGGAATGCATTTTTAGTTTCCAATATTGGAATTTTCGAAACAAAATCAGAATTTCATCTCCAAGTTGCACCCCTAGGTGCACGTGATTGGAGTTTGCTCTTTGTCGTACAATGATATTACATTGTCGATGATTCCCTCAAGAAAAATGACGGTGAAGTCTAGGGCTACAAAAGATAGGTAAATAGATTTATCAGTTACCTTACCTTCAGTGATATGGAATACTTCGTTAGATAGCCCCCAGTCTAACAAAATATCATGAATTTCCTTTGAGGTTGATACTTGGTAATCAATTGAGCCCTAGCATGAATGTGTTGTAAAACAAGAGATGATAGAATTAAAAATGACTATATTGGTAAGCTACTAAAAGTAGCATCAATTTTAGTTAAAAGACGAGAATATCGATTCAAATGGGTTGGCCATGTACAAAGAAAGAGTAATGACAACACTGGTTACGATAATTGATAGGATACATATTGAATGTAATTACTATGAGTAGGGAAAGACTAGAATTGACATGAGTAGAGGTAATAAAGAAAGACTTGAAAACGTGTGAGTTGAAGAAGGCTCCAGCAAATTGGAAAAAGGATAATGTAGATGATCTCAAATAATTCAGACTAAAGGTTTGGTTGAGTTAAGTTGAATTAAACTGAATTGAAACCTCACCTAAAATGCCTGACAAACAATTGATTGTTTTATGTTGATGTAAGAGATTAGTTTTTTAGCGTCAAATTCTCATTCCAAAAATCTATAAAAGTTGAATACATAAATTTATATATAATTGTATGGCAGAAAATATTCTTATGCGTGAGCGTGCCAAGAAAACGTATTGTTTGCCAACAAACGTCCTCTAAGTGTGGATAAATTGATTAGGCGATTTAGAAAGTAGAGGAACAATATTTTCCTTTGGATTCTCGGCGCTTTGACAGAATCAAATACTTTAAAATGTAACAGAAATCTCACGAAACAAGTAAATACCCAAAAGCCAATATTTTTCATTAAGCACAAGAACGGTTATAAGAGATTGGAGTAATAATCGTGCCTCCAATTGTAGAAACAAGAAAGGGAACACACGCCTTCTTACAGTTTGGAGTGGCAAAGCTCGTCTCCAAAATGCAACACGAAGAAGCAGGGGATAACGCGCTTTCTCTTACTGATGTGGAAGAACTATATTAAAATCTACTCCAAAAACAGGAAAAGGAAATAAAATATAAAGATGATGTAGTTTGTTTGATCGTTGATGATGCCTTCTTCTTTATTATCTCTTGTATTTATAGGCAACATGGTGAATTTAATTAACTGAATAACCGCCACAACATTTCAGACTGATCACTGCATAACTGCCATTGCATTCAGACTGATTACGCCACTTCAGGCTGATGACGTGACTGATAAACATGATGTGGTTATCTAGAGATAATAACCTCTTATATAATTACCCCATAATGTGGTAGTTTATGGGTGGTTATTTCTCACTAAGACATTTAAATAATGGCCATGTGTTAATATAACCTACTACCTGGTAACTTTCATTCTCCACTACCTTGTAATCGTCATTCTCCACTAAATAGTAGTTTTTTTTTACTTCTTTATAACTGTTTTAACATATGTGGTAAATTTTGTATGCACGTGTGGCAAACATGGACCCTGGGCGGTTATTTACCATCATCCTGACTTATTCCAGTGAATAACCGTCATTATCCTGAGTTCAAACCCATCATCTTGGCCAACTACAAAAATAACTATGTTGCACATTCTCCTCTTATGGCCATATCCTTTGTGAGTCCATACCATGAAATTTATTTTGTGGTATAAACAATAATACATTAGGATATTATAGTTATTCTATTTATTATGTTTAGTCGAGTTTTTTTTTTTTTTTTTTGGATATGGGGGAGGGGGATGAGGTTCGAACTCCGAACCTATGCATTGAAGGGGACTTATAAATGCCAAGTTCTTTACCACTTGAGTTATACCAACTTATGCTTATGGTTAGTCGATTTAGTTGCATGCATTAATTGATTCACAAATATAAAATGTAATAGAAATTAGTAAAATTTTATCTAACTTAACAGATTAACTGATATTAAGCTAAATCAGAGGTGGCCTGTAATACTCTTGTAAGAGCATCTTCAACAGTAAAATGGTTAATAATTCATTACTTTAGTTGAAAACTATTTTAGCAATCAATCATTTAACTTTCAATTTTATCAGTGCTCTTTAATTTATAAGGTCATATTATTTTATGATATTTTCTATGGTTGAGATTTTGTGTCAATTAATTGATGAAACATTCAAAGGTTGAGATTTGGAGAGAGGATATAGAGATTCATTTTTTGCTAGGCGAATATGTCTAGTCAAAAGGTCGTTGGATAAATATGTGTTTTAGCCAGCATTATGGGCTAATAAAAGTGGGACTCACTTAGAGTTTAAGTGGGGTCCTTATGGATTTGTGTTCTCCTCCATGAGGAGATGAAGTTTGGATATTCACATGTCCAAAACTATTGATGGGTGAATGAGAAATTAATGATCAAAGGTTGCCCCTTACAAGGAATTGGTGAAATGAAAAAGGTTCATAAATTGCCTTGTCCCACATAGGAAAAATAGAAGTGGTCTTTAGTGTATTTATAAGGCTACTTTATGTTTTGGGTTTGGGCCCCAAGGGGTACCTAGTTTTGTGGAAGGGGGAAGACCTAAGGCTCTTTGGGTTTACTCCACACACGCGTGCGCGCGCCGCTGTTGCCAGCCGTGCCGGGTCGGGTCAGGTCGTGGTCGTGGGGTGCGGGTGCGGCCCGCACAGCATATTTCATTTTGGACCCCAGAATTTTTCCAAAGTTGCAAAAGACCTTTGAAATTTCTTCACACTTAACATGTGACAGAAATGTGTAAAGTCTAAGAGTTACAGAACTCCAAAAGAGTGTTGTTACAACCTTTGAAATTTCTGAACTGATTAATCCACAGATATATTCCAACTCTCCTTCAGTCTATACACACCTCCAACACAGTTTTACATACTGTTCATCAAAGAGTCCCTTTTTCTAGTCCCAGTTTCAGAGAGAGAGTCACAGAATACAGTTGGTTCGCCGGAGCAGTTGTACATTGTGCAAGTACCACTGTAAGAAGTCGATGTATCCTGAGAGACAGACGCTGACGATTTCCTCAAGCACATCCGGTGAGGCGGCGAATCTGTTTTAAGGAAACTGTGAAATTTCACAGGCCTCGGTTTGATCAATTTTGTTTTAGTTCCTGCTTTGTTTACATAGTCTGTAATTTTCCTGTTTTTTTTTTCTTGAGTTGTAATTCAGAATAATTTTTGTTTTCCAATTGTATCAATGGAATATTTCCAACAAAGGTCAAATGTTAAAATGACTAGTCATATAGCTAACATGTTAGAGTACATATTCCATCTGACTAGTTATTTTGTCTTAAAAGTTAAAATAATTAGTTTGCTAGAGATGCTCTAAAAGTGTTAGAAAAGAAAGCTAATTTCACATCATGCTTAGATGGTGCGAAAGTGGAACTTTACAAATCACTTATCCGTGGTCCATCACTCTCTTGGCTCAATTGTTCTTTATTAATTGGGTTATTTTTGGATTACGAAAGGACATTATACATAAATGGTAATTTAGTCACATATAAGGCAATAAAATTTAGGGTTAATTAAGTTTTACTTCTGTGGTTTAAAAGTGATCATTTAATTTTTTTTTCATACTTTTCGTGTAAAGTGTCACCGTTACAGAATTTAACGGTGAGTGTTAAGTCTCTAAAATTAGTGACCAGTTTACCCCTGTGATTTGGTACGATGACACTTTACCCCCCTATGGTTTGGCCCGATGGCACTTTAACCCTTTATAGTTTGGCCCGATGATAGTTTAATCCCCTTGTGCTTTCGGGGCAAAGTGTCAACTTAACACTTTCTGAAACGGTGACATTTTACGCGAAAGTACGGGGGGTCGTGTTAAGAGGTCACTTTTAAACCATAGAGAGATAAAATGTCATCGAGCCAAACCTCAAGGGGTAAAGTGTAATTAACCCTAAAGTTTATCAAATCTTCAAAAGGTCAAATATACTGATTTTATATAGAGAGAGGTCCAAAAAGAGAAAAATGTAAATCATGTTTGTTTCGCATATTGAGGGCAGAACTATGAGATTGTACTCAGGAGTAGATCTAGAAAATCAATTTAGGCTTCGAAATTTTTTTTTTGGACCTATTTATACATATTTTGGACTTATTTATGCATATTTTGCACATATTTATATATTTTTTGTGTATATTTTGGACCTATTTTTATATATTATATACATATTATAATAAACATAAAAACATAAGAAAAGAGGTTTAGTATGATAATTTTATAATATTATGGGACTTTTTATAATTTTCAAGAGGCTTAACTATAAAATCTTTTTTTTTTGGTGCAAATCTATAATTTAAAAAAAAAAAAAAATGGGATCAGCAATTAAATAGTTTATTGATTTGATACCTTTAACGGTATGGGACTAATAATTATATTTAACTAAATAGTGTCTCATATTATTAAATGAGATTGGTACGTTGAACCACGTGGCCTCATGAGAGTAAACCCTAAATATACATTCTCCAACATATAATTACTTTTTGACCAAAAAAAAACTTACAAGAGTATTATTTTTTACCCAAAAATGGTAAGTACATTTAACCAAAAATTAAACGAAATTGTTCATTCGAATATGTGTGGAGTTGTTATAAATGGTAAAAGGCCAACGGATGAATAGTAAATTCTTCATATCTAAGTAAACGTCAACGCATGGGTATTTGAATTGGATCATATATATAGAGTCACTGTGATATGGTTCCTTCCTAATTGAGTAATTGTTATTCAAATTTGAAATTGAAATGATGTGGTAGTGAATTATTTAACACAACTTTCCATTAAAATTTAGGTGATCTCACTGTAATTAGAGGTGAATCCATTTACATATATATAACTTGGGATGTTCTAAATATTTGTATAATATCATTGTTTTCTCTAATTTGGTAAGATCATTTCCTGTAGCAAAGTTCATAATTTTTTGCAAATGGTCCAATATGCAATTCTCTCTCTCTCTCTCTCTCTTATTTTTGGCAAGTGTAATCCGCAATGATCATGAATAATAGGCAAAAAAAAAAAAACGTGAAACTAAACCATTTAATTTTCAAAAATAAAAAAAAACCCATTTCATTTTATAAGGAAATGTAAAAGTGAAGAACAAGTTAGTGCTTACGCATTCAACTTGATTCGTGGCATCTTTTTCTTTGAATTTTGATAGGTGTATAAAAAGTTCTTTTTCTTTTCTTTTTTTTTTTTTTTGGGTCAAAAGGTTTATAAAACGTTATAGCCATGTTTTGTATTAAAATGAACATCTCACATAACTGCAAAGACTCAAATGACCTTGAGTAGAAAATATCCATTGTAACGGTTATTTTATTGATATGGTATCATAATTCAATCAAAATTCTTTATTGATATGGTATCATAATTCAATCAAAATTCTTTATTTATCTATTTGTACTCTCTATTTTTAGGAAAATTCTCATCTACATAAGTACAAATCCTCAATATATTGCTACATTATTTTTGTTAATATGATATCCCCATTGCATTTAATATTTACTTGTGTGTGTGTTTTACCCTCAGAATTTTATTTTGTACCTTCCGTTATTAGTTACATCACTTAAGAGTTTTGATTTTTAAATTAATTTCAGGTGGAGGACACTGTCAACAGATGAGACTCTTGAAGGCCTTGGATAGTTCTCATTTCAAAACAATGTAAAAATCTAAATGATAATAACCTAACCAAATCAAACCAAATCAAGCCTTGTGTCCCAATTAATTGGGGTCGGCTGTATGAATTCTTTTTCTCTATTTTGCACGATCAAGAGCTATATGCTCATTTAAAAATCTAAGTGATAATATTTGTAATAAATTAAATTTGATTTGTGGCATCTTTTTCTTTGAATTTTGATTGGTGTATAAAAAGTTCTTTTCTTTTCTTTCTTTTTTTGGTCCAAAGGTTTATAAAAAGTTATAGCCATGTTTTGTATCAAAATGAACATCTCACATGCCTACAAGATTATTGTTACACCCACGCAAGGATGGATCTAGGGGGGGGGGGGCGAGTGGGGGCGACCGCTCTCCCTAGATTTGGAAAAAAACACTTAATTATACTAGTATTATTAGTAAATACACGTTAAGTGTATACACTCGCCTCCCAAAACTTTTTTCCTAAGTATTAAGCTTGCCCCCCCTTAATTTTTTTTTTAAAACCTGACGTGTATATGTAATTTTTTAAAATGTTTGGTGTATTGATAAATATAAATTCTGAATTTAGTTTACAAATTGTTTCATACCTTGTTAATTCAAATAGTTTGTATTTTTCTCACCTTATACAGTTATCTCATTATCAAAAATGTATAAGTAAACCTCAAAAAAAAAAAAATTCGGGGGCACTGCCCCCGAACCCCCGCAAATTTTCGCCCCCCCTACACTAGATTCCTGGATCCGTCCCTGCACCCATGACCTTTTTTTCACAATTATATATCATGGTCCTTGATTTCGGTGGACCCCATGAAGATTTCAGATTCCCACATAGATCTCAAACGGAACCCACTGAAATCAAGGATCATGATGTATTAGTTGTGAAAAAAATTATAAAAAAGGTTGTAGGTGTAACATTTTTGTAACTACAAAGACTCGTATGATCTTGAGTACCCTCTGTCGTGTGTGTGTTTGTTTGTTTTCTTCGCAAATTTTATTTTGGAACTTCTGTGATTAGTTGCATCACTTAAGAGTCTTGATTTTTAAAACAATTTCAAATGGAGGACATTGTCAACATATAAGACAATTGAAGGCGTTAGATAGTTGTCCTCTGATAAAACCAATAGTCCCCAATAGTTTTCATTTGAAATTAATGTAAAAATCAAGGGTTTCAGTGATACGATTTGTAATAAATGGCCTGGAACATAATTTTGAAAAAAATAATTGATTCTACTATGAAAAAAAGGGCTTAGTAATCCACAAAAGTAAAAGATAATTGATGTGCAAGGAAAAATTTACAGCATACATGCATGTACTAACCATCTCATGGTATTTACAAGAACGACTCACAATTACATATAAAAGAACCAAATTTTGTAACTACAAAAAAATATTCTAAAAATGAGAGCTTAACCACAAAAAATCTCATTTTGAGGACAAGTTATTATTCTCATATAGGAGAGGCAGAGGTTAAACCAAACTTCTCAGACATTTATTCTAGTTAGTGGTGAAAAAAGCTCCATTTGATGAATGAAATTCACATCATGAACCAATGGATTCTCTGTTCTGCCTGGGGGAGATCCTGAATAACAAGATTGCAAGCACCCAGTGCATATACATTCTATTCCTTCAATTGTCTGCATCGAATTTTAAAGACTAATCACTAGGAAATACGAAAGGACGGAGGCAGAAATCTGAAGTTGGGAGGTTAAGGACAGAACGAGGAAGATGCATATTGGTCTATTTATACATATTTTCATGCAGATAAATAAGCTACCACTATAAAATCTAACACAAAAACTCAATAACTAATTATGCCGTAGTTTTTCTTTCTCTATTTTTTTTCTTCTTTCTTTTGTAAAATGCTAGAAACTAGTTATACGGTTCAAAAATAAAGTGGTTGTACATATTCAAATGTGTGTTAGCTACTCTTTTCTAGCTTGAGAGTCCATGTACAATCTAAAACAAGCTATTTGCCAAACAACCATAATATTATTCTTTTACAACAACTATATTGAAAGTGAGAGTGGGACTGAGTCTGATATTGTTTTATGCATTCCCAAACATACACTAAGGTTTTGTTTGGCAGGCTGGATAAAACTGTCGGATAGGATAGGATAAGGCATGATCGGATACGATAGTAATTTTGTCGGATAAGCTGTTATGATATCATGTATTTGGAACGTGGTGGATAAAACTGTCGGATAAGCTGTTACATTCTAATCATATGTTTGGTCATGCCCGGATATATGTTCTGGACAATAACTAATTACTATTTTTTTTTTTAACACAAACGGGGTTTGAAGGGGATTAAAAAAAAAAAAAAGTAGATCTAAAAGTGAAAAAAAAAAAAGGGTAGGGGGGGGGAGGGGGAGGGAGTGTGAGTGGAGGGAGATTTGGGAAAAAAAAAAAATGGATCTTAACAAAAGAAGAAGAAGAAGAAGAAGGCAGATCTGAAAATGAAAAAGAAAAGATCTGAAAAAAATCGAATTTGAAAAAAAAAATAAAGAAATAACCAGATAGGAAAATGAAAAGAGGGAGGAAAAAAAAGCATATATAAAAATGAAAGAGAAAAAAAATGATCAGAAAAAAAAAAGAAAAAAATCAAATCTTTTTTTAAAAAAAAGTTTTTGTTCCAAGAAGGTATCCAAACTTCTAATCTCACCTAATACCACCTCCCCCCATGGGTTAGAGTTATTCCACTCTCCATGGGATAGAAACTTAGTTCAGGGCTGTTTTATCATGTCCAATGGCGCCACCAAACACTGAATTTAATAAAAGTTATCCTATCATGTCTCTTATCCTGACCATCAAACAAGGCCTAAGAGAATCCATTATTTGATTGGGAGAATGAACTACCCAGTACCAAGCCCAACAATTTTTTTTTTTTTTTTTGGTATCACTTGGGTAGCATTATGGGGGCCCGGTGAGTCAGTGACCTCAACAGACTCGCCCAATTTGACCATCCAAAACTTGTTAAGAAATTAAACAATGAAATTAAACAATGATATACTTTCGAAATTTGAATTTTTAACAAATTTCTCACATACTGTGATAGTGATTAGTAGTAAAACATATCACTGCATATGATACAACTGCAAAACATGCATTTGAGAATCAAATTTGGGAAGCATAGCTTTCACTCTAAGAAAATACATGAATTGTCTCAACGCAAGGGGTGGATTCAAACCTTTTCGGCATCCATGTTGAGAATTTTGCTTCTTCCATCAGAATTTGGCTGGCTGATGACATTTAGAATAGAAAATGATGAGTTGTTTATAATGTAGAGTTGGAATCATATTGGAAAGTAATTAACTTAACAAATATGTAAAATATGTCAGCCTTCATTTACTAAATTTGGTGCAGATTGGAAACATTTATGAATGAATTGCTAACTCAAATATTTTTTTTAAAATGGTTGATTAGCAACAAGAAACTGAAACAAGGAGGAGTACTCTTCTCCTTTAATTTTTATTTTTTGATAAATTTTCTCCTATTATTAAACAATATTAAAATCAAATCTCTTTTTTGAAGTACAGTAGAAAATCCAAAAAAGAATAAAAAACGAGGGAATTTAAAACTCAAAGCTTTAAATTACTTTAATTCAAATTATTTCCTTTATATTATATTCACTATTTTCCTCATAATTTGTTTGGTTTCTACACTTACCGAAAGGAAACTGAAAGGAGAGCAAAGACAACAAAATAGAGACGGAAAATCAAATCCTTTCTCATTTCGCAAAGAATGTTAGAAACTAAAAGATTCTAAAAAATAATTGATGAAAAATAAAAATAGAAAATCAAAATGATAAATTATATAATTTTTTTAAATTTTAAAATAATGTTTTTTCATACGGTTTTCTTCACCATTTTTCTTGTCAACTAAATAAGAAAAAGTACGTTGGGTTGAATTTTTTTGGGTAAATTATATGGACACCCCCTCATATATTTGCCCTTTTTCACTAACACCCCTAAACTAAAAAAAACTCAACAAAATGACCCCCTCAATTATGTGGGAGGGGAGTATTTGTGGGGGTCAATTTGAGAAAAAAATGATAGTTGGGGGGTCAATTTGTTAAATATTTAGTTTAGGGGGTGTTAGTAGAAAAGAGCAATACATGAGGGGGTGTCAATATAATTTACCCTTCTTTTTTTCCCTCTCTTATATCCACAAACTAAACAACAAAATATTTTTCTCTGCATTCTCATTCCTTTTCATTTATTTTATCTCTAAATCCATGAACCAAGGCAACAACAAAAGAAGAAAAAAAAACCCAAGAGATGTATCCAAAGACAATTTTTGGGACACAACCCAAGAGATGTATCTATCTCTCCTGTGTCACTGTGGGGTCTAGTGTCATCACAAGAGATATAGATACATCTCTTGAGTTGTGTCCCAAAAATTGTATGTTTGGGTGTGTCCCAATCTTTACTCATAAATAAAAGACCTGTGGTTGTCACATCTGAGGGCCTTGAGAAATTCAGGTATAGCATTCCCAAGTCTGCGAGGCTTTGGGCAAACAGGCATTTCATTCCCACCAAAACCAAACTTGTTTCTCTCTCTGTTCACATCAACAAGATTGGTCTTCACACCTAAGTGATGCATTTTTATCTCTCTCCAAATCAACAATTAAATTAAAAATCCAAAGTTAAAAAAGCATGTCACAACCATATAAGCATATTAGTGGCATACAATTTCTATAGAGAGAAGTTTGAAATATTAGTGATGAGTAGTGAAGACAATTGGATTGTATTCACTGTTAAAATGAAGGGGAAGTAGGGGTTGTTTGGCTGAGAATGGTTTTAGGATTGAGCCTTGACTAGCAATGCTGAGTTTGAAAATCCTAATTTTTCTCCAAATCTCATGTTGCCTAGTTTTCATATGGACCAAGTATATATGTATGTTTCATGTGATCTCATGATTGAATTTTTCTTCTACCCTTTAATGGGCTATGCATTTTACTTGATTTCATTGCACTTCACAGAGGCATTTTACACGTGATTAAATGAACTTTCACATGGGGACATGTCTGAAACTGGAGTAATTTTTGGTTAATTTGATGGTACCACAGTACTGCCACTCGACAGCTAATAAAAATGGATCTTTTGGATGAAACCTGTATACGATTCCATTAGTTATGCGTTCTATGCTTGGTACAACCCAACAAATCCCAAGGACATCCCATGGTATACTGCATGTGAGTACCCGAAAATTTCTCAATCCAAACTGGGTGGTTTAGAACCTTGTTAGTTGATTGCAAGGTTTTAGGGGCGGGGACAGGTTATCTAGAGGGACAAGTGTTCATTCCCAACTTTTCAAAATTATTATTTTTATCTTATGTTGTTTTATATTCTATGCATTTGTGCCTCCGCTAAGTTCTTAATTTGCTCATTCCATACTCAATTTCTCACTTTGGTCTTTAAATATACAATTCCATTCCAATTATAAATATCATATTCTGTTAATTAGCCTCAAATGTTTAAGCCATTATAGATATCATGTGATGATTTTTCATTTTAAAAAAACTAAAGAAAAAAAGAAAAGAAATTAAACATATAAACACAATTTTGTCTGAAAGAGTTATAAAAAGATTAGTTTACTTTTAAGTAATTATGTTTCACCACTTAACCAGGGCCGGCCCTGGGCCTATTTTTCAAAGTAATCGCATGGGGCCTCGACTTTAGGCCTCATTTTTAGGCCTATTTTTTTCTTAATTTCTTTCTAATTTTTTTGAAATTTATCATTTTTAGGCTTACTTTCTTCTAATTTCTATGAAACTTATCATTTTTAGGCCTATTTTCTTTCTAATTTCTATGAAACTTATCATTTTTAGGCCTATTTTTTTTTTTATAATTTCAATGAAACTTAGTATAGAGGCCTCATTTTTTTGGCCCCTTTAAAAATTCGCTTGAAGCCTCGGCCAATTTTGGTCATCTCAGGGCCGCCCCTGCACTTAACCAAGTGTACATAGAAAACCACGAAACATGCACACAAATCATAAACTCTAGAACCAAAAGTTACCGTATTCCAACCCAAAAAAAAATCGGGCCGAGGGTCTCTGCCCTCTAACCCATGTAAGTTTGTCCCAGAGCTCGAATCATGGCTCCGTCTTGCAATAATTAAGGGTTTTTTTAGATCATAAGTACGGTGGTTCAAGCCATCAATTCAATTGAGTATGCTGGTGTCTAATGCAAGTATGTTCCCATAATGGTCAACTGCAGTTCCCACGGAGAAATTATTCAACGGCACACCACATCATTATATTGACGTGTTGTAATATCTTAATTGTATGATAATATTTGACATTTGAAAGAATATAGACATGACATGTGTTCTTACAGATTTTTTAAATAATCATACTCGCTATTTCCAGGGGCATAACTTTCATACGTGTCATCTCTAACCGTCACACCACATCATAATGATGTGGCGTGACGGACTCACTGAATAACTTCCCGTTAGGGAGTTTCGAATCGGGTGTGGCTAGAGGTTTTTCCCTATGAGCTGCAGACCCATCTGGACAGAGAAATTGTACCTGGTTAACTTTGGTTTTGATTCAAGTTATGATTACATTTCAATTTTTTTTTTTTTTTTTTTTTTTTTTTTTTTTTTTTTTTGTAAAATTTAAAACTTAGCTTATTACTTTTTCGAAATTAAAAAAGGGTAAATTATATTTTGTACCCTTATAATTTGTGCATGATTTCATTTTGGTCCTTATAGTGTTTTAATTTTGTTATTTTGGTCATTATATAGTCCATTCATCTTTTTAGGTTTAATATAGTCCATTCATCTTTTTTTTTTTTTGACAGATTTAGGTTCAATATAAGTGTGTAAAGTGTAAATTTTCTAATTAAATTAAGCATTATGCCCCTAATGATACCTTACATGTGCATCACATTACCTATTTCTGTCATAAATTGTGGAAAAATTTCATTAATAGACTACATTGAACTTAACTAAAATTGTATGGACCAAATTGACAAAATTAAAACTACAGGGACCAAAATGACATCACATCCAAACTACAACGGTATAATGTGTAATTTACCCTTGAAAAATATAAACTTTTTGTGAAAAATTAAAAGTCATCAAGTAGACACAACGTGGGGAGCAACTCTTTATAATGGTGGGGAGCAACTCTTCACAATGTCGGGAACAACTATTTATTATGTTGTTACATTTGTAGCAACTATACACAAATTTGGGAGCAACTCATCACAACGTTTTTCAGGAAAAAAAAAAAGGGGGAGTATATTCACAACATTATGTTGCCAATTCACAACGTGTAAACATTAAGTAGATTGAAATATAAATCCATTTTCAAAAGTTGATGTTTTTAAAATTTTGTTGGTATAAATATTTTAGTTATTGTTAATATTTAATAGACTGATTTTTAAATTTATCACATAAAGTTGACTGAAATCTAATCATCTCTTGATTGAATTCCACTTCTTTTCATTAAATTTATTTTAAAAAGAAAGAAGAAAAGTGGAGTTGGGTAGCCCTATCCCCAAAATTGGGCTTGGACCATGGTTTTCTGGCCACAAGTTCAGTCCACTCATAACTCTTACATTTGTAATTTTTTGTACTTAGAATATATATATATATATATATATATATATTTTGACACAGGGACACTCACACACTCAAAATCACAGACCCACTCTTTTAGGAGAACTAGAAAAGAACTGTGGCCAAACCACTGAGAAAACAGAGACGGAGATTATCCACCATACAAGCAAGCAAGTATACATTTGAAATATAGTTAAAGCAAGCAAGTAAACATTTGAACAACAAATGTGCATAATTGAGGAGATACTTGCAAATTTGATTCCTATAATATTGGAATTTTACAAGTTTATATTCTTCATTCTCAATCTTTTTGTTTAAAGGCGAAAAAAAATCTCTCCACCTGTCCTACATTCTAGATTGAGTAATGATTGGTGTACATAAAGTTCTTGGACATTCATTTCGGTAGGTCTCATGTATGCATGCATGGGCTCCACCGAAATGAATAGTGTGCACATAAAGATTGGGGCCATTCATTTCGGTGGATCCCGTGTATGCAGGCACGAGCTCTACTAAAATGAAAAGTGTAGATTTTTATGTGCACATAGCATTACCTTTCTGGACTATATTGTCATTTTTCGGACGGAGTTATCAACACCGCTTACTGAAGCAGGGCAAAGGATAAATCTTGGGCATGTGTACCAATCCCACAACACCCGCACTAAGTAAGTCAGGGAGGCAAGTGGGCAGTAAGATTTCAACCCATACCAAGCTCTAGATAACGATTCGTCCAAGTACTTGAGTTTCGTTCTTCCAACTTAGTCCAAATGTAGGTTACCCCCCCCTCCCCCAAAGTTTGAGAAATCTTTTTTAGTGCTTGTGATATTTTAGCCAAAGTATAGTCTAGTCCACCCTAATAATAATTGTCTATGTGATATTTTAGCCTAAACTCACCTTAATATTTGATATCAAACCTTACTATTATTAGGAAATTGCATTCCCAGAATCTATTGACAATGTGTATAAGTTGGTTGATTCGTGTCTAATATTGCATTCTAGACTTCTCGATTTTACTCTTTTTAGGCGCGAATTATCACATAAACTGGGAGAGTTAATGTATAAAATCGTGCTTTTGTTGTTCTTGTTGTTGTTTACTTTTTACTAATAAAAATCTATTTCTTGTAGGAATTGGGAACTTATTCAAAGTGAGAACCAATCCAGTTTAGTTTTTATCTCATAAAAAGGGGAAGGATTCAGTTTCAGCAAAGGCGGATCGATCCGGCCTTAGACCGCGGATCAATCCGCCCATTTGAAGGAAGCTACTGCCCAGAATTTCAATATCGGATCGATCTGGCCTCAAAGGGCGGATCGATCCGTGATCCTGGTCAAGCATTCTGCTAGCATATAAGAAAATCGGATCAATTCGCCCGTTTGCCACAGATCGATCCGCCCCTACAGTTTTTTCCCTCTTTTTATTTACAAGTTTGTCATATTTTGGATTTTGTATAAATAGGAAGAGATAGGTATTTTTGGGGGTCTTACATTTTATTTTCATCTATCATTTTTCTCTCAATTTGGGAAACCCCTTTGGGTTCCCTTTCATTTTCTCTTCATTATTGTAAACTTGAAGCTTGGATTTAAGTTTTAATGGCTAGGTATATCTTCTATCTCTTTTACTTTGATGATATTGCTATGTTTAATATTATTAGTTAGATTTACCTATCTCTTTCCCTATCTCTTGGATGAAATGTTGTAGCATCTTTAAGGTTCATTTGTGTAGGATTCAAACTAGGGACTTTATCTTATTTGTCTTGCATCTTTGATTGTCAAAACTCAGACTTTGAATCCTACCCTATGTATTTCATATGGAATATTATGTAACCTTGTGTTTTATACTCCATGTGTGATAAAATGTTGTGTGTGGGATTTAAAACTTAGAGTCTTCATCTTTGATTGTTCAAACTCTTAGGTTTTAAATACTACATTTTGAAGGCTTCATAGGTGATTTGTCCACCAAGTATATTAGTTAGTGTAGGGTGGATAAATCATTCGGATTAGAAGCCATGGAGGCTTCATCTTGTATGTCATGCATCCTTGATGGTCAAACGTTAGCTTCAAATCCCTTTTTATGGAAATCTCAAAGCCCATTTTATCTAACATATATGTCACGCCCCGACGTAGCATAAATAAGGAAACCGTTTAATTTCCTTTATGGACTCGTAGGTCGTGATAGTTTAAAGGATCGATTCCGTCCCAAACGTCAACAACAAAAACATAATAATCAGAGCAGAGCAATTAGGGCTTACAATATTTTCTAACTTAATAGTTATTACAGCACGAGGTCTCTAAAGGCACAAACTGCCTTAAATCAAAACAATAACTTATCATCTATTACAGTCATTCTTATTACAAAACAGTTTATAAATTAAAGCATAGGATATTGATAACAGTTCTATCATCCAAAGCAGCCATTCTCAGATTGCATAATCATAATATTCCACTTGATCAAAAACCTGAAAAGCCTGAATACGAATGTCCAGGGTGTATCAACACCGTCAGCTTCAAGAAGTTGGTGAGTATTAAAAATATAACTTTGAATGTAACACATACTCATTTACCATTTTCAAATTCCCATTTAATTCAACAAGTTTACATTAGAGTAAAGAGTTCATCTTAGAAAACAACCACAATATCATTTGAAAGCTATAATTCACATATATGTGACCGTGTATGAAAACAATGCACCGACTCTTTTCTCTCGACAAACACAACAACCCACCATCTCACACCAGTATCTTTGAAATACTCCGATAGCCACACTTTAGCACATGGGTGCCAGGGAATGTCCAGTTTGCCTCACACTTTAGCACGGGGTGCCAAGGAATGTCCAATGCCTCACACTTTAGTACCTAATCTGCCTCGTAAATACATCACACAGTATCCAGACTCAGGTACCAGGGAGTGTCCGTAGGTCACACTTTAGCACTACCAAGGGTGCTAGGGAATGTCCAAGTTTGGCGTCACACACTTTAACGTTACCATGGGTGTCAGCGAGTGTCCAATTTTGCCACCGTCGCATTTCAAAGACACTCTAGCCGCAATCTCAACCACAACACACTTTGGTACTCACTTACCAGGGAGTGTCCACAACACAATCTCAACTACACACTCTATACCACACTGACCATTACTCTTTTCCACACTGACCAACGCTCACACTCACCATGCATGTACAACTGACACCATATGAATGTCGTGCAACAGAACATATGAAATATCGGGATCGATAACCATGTATATTTGAAAAGAATCGAAATCATAATCGTCCTTTAATAATCAAAATGTAATCTGTTTTAACATAACTTCCAAACAGAGCCTTAAAAAACCCATAAAATATCATCTAAACAGTCCCTTAGCAGAAAATAGACAAAAACTAGAAATTGTCAGAAGTCGCGCGCGTGGGACGCTTGCGCGATATGCCCATTTTTCATTTTTCTTTTTAAAATCTTTTCTTACTGCCTGGAAACACACAACTTGCGGGCACGGGCCGCTCGCGTGATGGGTCGCTCGCACTATCGCGCGCCCGAGTTTGTGCAGTAGCTTCGTCTTCTTCGCTGAAACTTCCCCTGTTTTCAAATTTTTCAAATTTTAGACCCATTTTGAAAACTGAACGAAATCAATCCTTATTAATGTGAATCTCTTCATTTTTCAACGAGGATAAAGAATCTATAATCAATTTTACATGAATCGATCTGTAGCTCTTGGATTTTATGAAAAATCGAGAGTTGACGAAAGCTTCGTTTTTAATATACGTCCTCCTATGAATGAATTAAATTCTTATACTTTAAACATAGCATCTATAACATGTAATCTTTCATAATTATCTAAGAAAATGGATTTTGGTTGAGTTTGAAAAATCTTGATTTCTAGCTATGGAGTTTCAAACGTAAATTCAACAATAGAGATTCTTAAATTAGGCAAATACACATAGTAAACAAGCATAGATTTCATTCAGAGTGAGTTTAGAATACTCACTGAGATATAGAGAAGTAGTGATTATTGAGAAAGGAATACAAGAACAATAATTTCCAATTGCAACTTGTAAGCTATGGAGATTGAGGAGTTTTCTCTCTCTTGAAAATTTCTGAAATACAACTCTCAAGCTCTCTCTATTCTCTCTCTAAATTTTCAGGTTATGGAGATGTGCAGAATGTGAGTTGTGTGAGATAAGGTGTGAGTAGTATAGTATATATGGAGGATACAAAACTTGGGGGCCAAGAGTATTCCAATTCACTCAACAATTGGGTTTTACTTTGCTAATTCATCTCACAAATCATGTATAGCTCATGTGTACATATGTATGTATATACACATTAACTGAAGAAGGTTTGAAAGGGCAATATAGGTGTCTAGGGGTCATTTGAAGTTGTTTGGGAAACTCAGCTTCTAGGCACAAAGCAACTCACACTCCATTAACACTCCCAAACAAACCCAAGCAAGTTGTCAAGGAAGGTAATTGGGTGTTTGGGTAAAAAGACTTAAGGTACTAAATTAACACACATAAAATTGTATTGCCAAACAAACCTAGCTAATCATTGCTAGCATTAATGGGATTAAAACAAGTGTCACTTCATGATTGGTGGAGATTCCCAAATTGTGGGAGATCAACGCAACACAGATAGTTTTGAGCACAAACTGGTATTTTCGTGGCGTGGTGATCACCACAAAAATACAGAAAATTTATTTTAGCGTAAGAAATAGTTTTTCGGTTTTATAAAAATACTGATTGAGTCAAAAGTAAATAATTCCACCATTTTGAAATGCAGTTTTGAAATCTAACATAGGTATTACTAAAATTGTAGAATTTTGCAGTTTGACCCCAACAATAATTTTAAATATGAAACAAAACCAATAACAAGGTTTAACATATGAGAATCGAAATTAATAATAGTAGACAATACAATTTGATTTCAAATATGAAATGCAAATACAGATAAATAAATGAAAATGCAGGTTGTTACACCCTTCCTCCCTTAAACAGGATTTCATCCCCGAAATCAAGACTAGCTAGTCATGAAACAACTTCGGGTATTTCTTCCTCATATCGGCTTCGACTTCCCACGAGGCTTCATTCTCGTCGTGGTGATTCCACTGAACCTTTACCAATGGAATGTCCTTGTTCCTCAGCTGCTTGATATTCTGATCTAAAATCTTCACAGGTCTCTCCTTGTAAGAAACGTTATGACTCGTCTCAATATCGTCATAACTAACCATGTGCGAGGGGTCTCGTATGTACTTTCTTAGCATACTCACATGAAATACATTATGAACCCCAGACATCTTCGGAGGTAGCGCCAGTCGATATGCCACTTTCCCGACACGTTCCAAAATCTCGAATGGTCCAATAAAATGCAGAGTTAACTTCCCTCTCTTGAGACCGAAGTGTACTACTCCTCGGGTTGGTGACACCTTAAGAAGTACGTTATCTACAACACTAAACTTCATCTTTTCGGTGTCGATCGGCATAACTCTTATACCGGCTTTGAGCGGTTCTCATCCTTTCCTTGACCAAGGAAATCTTTTTGTTGGTTTCTCTAACCAAATCTGGTCCCAACAATTATGTGTCTCCAACTTCTGTCCAACATAACGGGGAGCGACATGGTCGTCCATACAATGCTTCGAACGGAGCCATTCTGATACTTGTGTGATAACTATTGTTATAGGCAAATTCAACAAAGGCAAGTGTGTCTCCCAAGATTCTTCAAAATCGATGACATAAGCCCTAAGCGTATCCTCCATGATCTGATTAACACGCTCGGTCTGCCCATCTATCTGAGGGCGAAAAGCAGTACTCATCTTGAGCGAGGTTCCCATAACTTCTTGCAGACTTTCCCAAAATCCAGAAGTAAAATGTGCGTCACGGTCTGACACAATCGACACAGGTGCACCGTGAAGTCGCACAACTTGTTGTATGTATATCCGGCTCATCTTTTCTACCGGGTATGTCATACTGTAAGCGATGAAATGTGCCGACTTAGTCAGTCAATCCACGATTACCCAAATGGCGTCATGATTCTGTTGCAGTCGAGGCAATCCCACTACAAAATCCATCGTGATGTGCTCCCACTTCCAACCAGGAATAGGTAGTGGTTGCAACAATCCCGAGGGTCTCTGATGTTCAGCATTGAGTTGTTGACACGTCAAACACTTGGATACAAATTCGGCCACATCCTTCTTCATACCTTCCCACCAAAAATTTCTTTTCAAATCCTTGTACATTTTTGTTCCTCCCGGGTGAACTGTATATCTTTACTTATGTGCTTCTGCCAGAATATCATTTCTCAAATCCCCACAGTCTGGTACACATAATTTGTCTCTGCACCGATACCCTCCGTCACTTCCTACCTTCCATTCTGTTGGATCTTTCTCTAACATCTTCGCAAACCATGTTTGAAACTTCTCATCTTCTTTCTGAGCTCCAATAATGCGGTCGATAAAAACAGGCTGTAAGATAAGACATTCAAAAATTTATCCTTCTCCTTCTTCAACACTCTGTACATCGAACTCCGCCAACGTCTCCAATGCTCGCCATTCTCTAACCATTAAGGAGGCGATCATCTCACGAGTCTATCGACTCAGAGCATCAGCGACCCATTAGCTTTACTAGGGTGGTATTCTAATATGAAGTCGTAATCTTTGATCAGTTTCATCCATCTGCGTTGTCTCATGTTCAACTCTTTCTGTGTGAACAAATATTTCAGACTCTTATGATCGGAGGATAAATCAAACTTTCAACCGTAGAGATAGTGTCTCCAAATCTTAAGTGCGAATACTATTGCAGCCAATTACAAATCATGAATGGGATAGTTTAACTCATTCGGCTTCAGCTGTCTAGATCCATAAGCGATAACTCTACCATCTTGCATAAGTACAAACCCTAGTCCTTGATATAACGTGTCACTAAAGATAGTGAACTTCTCATCAGGCTTGGGTATAGCTAGTACCGGTGCGGTAGTGAGTCTCTCTTTCAACTCTAGAAAGGCACGCTCATGCTTCTCTGTCTAGTCGAACTTCAAATTCTTCTTTGTCAGTCCGGTTAATGGTGCAATTATTTTAGAAAACCCCTCAACAAATCTTCTATAACAGCTTGCGAGTCCAAGAAAACTCTGAACTTTCGTAGGGTTGCTCGGCCTAACCCAGTTTGAAACAACATCTGTCTTGGACGAATCCATAGAAATTCCTTGAGTTGACACCTTGTGTCCCAAAAATTTCACTTCTTGTAACCAGAACTCACACTTACTGAACTTAGCATATAAGTGGTGGTCCTTTAGCGTCTGCATTGCAATCCGTAGATGTTGCTCATGTTCTTCCTCTGACTTAGAATGAATCAAAATATCATTAATGAAGATTATGACAAACTGATCCAAATAAGGCTTAAACACTCTGTTCATCAGATCCATAAACACTGCCGGGGCATTCGTCATTCCAAACGGCATTACCAAAAACTCATAGTGACCATATCGGGTTCTGAATGCAGTCTTAGGTATGTCTTCCTTCCGTACCCTCAACTGATGATATCCCGACCTTAGGTTTATTTTGGAAAATGTTGTAGCTCCTTGTAGTTGATCAAACAAGTCGTCGATCCGAGGCAAGGGATACTTGTTCTTGATAGTCACACGGTTCAATTCTCTGTAATTGATACACAATTGAAGTGTCCCATCCTTCTTTTTCACAAATAACACCAGTGCTCCCCAAGGCAATGTACTTAGATGTACAAAAAATAGGTTCTCGAGCTCTTGAACTTGTTCCATCAACTCTGATAGTTCGGTGGGGGCCATTCTGTAGGAAACCTTGGTGATTGGTACGGTACCCGGTATAAGCTCAATACAAAACTCTATACTTCTCTCGGGCAGTAAACCAAAAATGTCTTGAAATACTTCTTCGAAGTCCTTGACTATAGGTATAGACGACGCTGTCATCTCTGTACTGACGACTTCGATGTTAGCCAAACACCTTGTGAGGAACATATCTCCCAAAGGGTTACATTGAAAATAAAAGGGTTGATTCTCATTGTCAGGGAATGTAATTCTCTTCCACGCACAATCCAACTTCGCTTGATTCTGAGAGAGCCAATCCATTCCTAGAATTATGTCAAACTCCTTCATCGATAGGACAATCAACCTAGATGGGATCTCACAGTCTCCTATCCGTAGAGGACAGTCCTTGCATACATGCCCTAACTTGACTGCGGCTCCTAATGGTGAGGTAGCTCTCAAAGCTTTCTCTAAGCGATGATGTAAGATACCCAGTCTCCGAATAGTATTAATAGATATGAATGAAAAAGCAGCACCCGTATCAAATAACACTTTAACATGGAAGTTAAATAGAGTTAATGTACCTTCCACTGTTTGTTGATCAGGTTGAGCTTCTTCATAACCTCCTTCTTCGTACACAGTCCCATCATATCCAGCGACATCAAGAATAACAGCATACACGCGAGTCTGACCTTGCTGATCATAAGTCACTTGCTTAGGGGCAGTACATAACTTGTTAATGTGACCTGGTTCACCACAGTTATAGCAGACTATGCCTTACTGAGCAGTACGCCTTGGTGCCTTGCAATCTCGAGCCAGATGGCCGGGGTTGCCACAGTTGAAACATTTCCCAACACTACTTCCTTCTCCCACTCGGGGTTGAGTCGGATAGGTGATAGCTTGGGTTCTCTTGCTCCCATCAAAATTCCTCTTTTGCCCTTGGGTATGATACAATGGTGGCTTATTTCCAAAGTTGTCCCTTTGAGGCTGTCGGAATTCGAATTGTTTAAGGTTTACTCGAGCATCCTCTTCTAGATCAGTGGCCAAGCCAACCAATCCCTCAAACGACTTATCTAGGTGACCGAGGGTCATACGGTGAATCTGCAGTGTCAGTCCTTGGTTATACTTACGAATCCTCTTCTCCTCAGTATCAACCATATGATGGTCGAACCGAGACAGTCTCTCGAATTGAGTGGTGTACTCTTGCACCGACTTGGTTCCTTGTGTTAGATCCATGAACTCCTTCTCTCTTCTGCGCCTCTCCGTAGTTGGAAAATATTTTACCAAAAACTCCCCTTGAACACAGTTCACTTCATTCCCATCGCAGCTCCATTCCCGATAGTAGCTACGACCGAATCCCACCAATCTACGGCAGCATCAGTTAATTGAAAGGTAGCTAACCTTCTCTTGTCCATCTCATTGCATTGGACAGCCTCGAACATGCGGTCCATCTGTCTTAACCACTGTTCCACTTTCCACGATTCTGTGGTACCCGCAAACTACTCGGGCCTTAGCGCACAGAATCTCTCTAGCAGCTTATCTCCAATTTGGCGGTCTCATCGATTTTCATTCTGATTACTAACCCTTTCGAGACGTCTGATGAAAGCTTTAAACATTCCTGTGGGATTTACAACTAAAGGTGCATCTTCGATCAAATTCCAATTCCTCCTTAGTCCTCCAGCCATTCTATGCATGATAGTGATAGTAGAATGAGGAAAATGCATGCAACAGAAGTATAAAGCACTTTAAATGTCAACAACATCAAAAGAGCATTTCTATTTATAACTTCTTGTCAAGTTGATACAAAAAGTGTGTATGATCAGATTTGTGCCTACCCTATCTATGTGGTTTATGACGTACATCGTCCATGCAAGAGTTAGAGTTACAAAAATGGGGTCATTGCCCTATACTCAAATGCATGTAGATGCAATTTGCAAAAAGAGAATAAAGCTACTAGTAAAAAATAGTCAATACATACAAGGCAATATCTAAACGGTCAGTCATCGCCATAGGTAGCCATCAAAAGGTCAAGCGAGTCAGCCTGATGAAAACGCTGAACGTAAGAAGGGCCTGCCCCAAAATTACAGCTATGTGAGGTCAACAGGGGCATCTGCCTCAGACAAGGCTAGCTCAAGTGCTAGTGCTCCTCAAGGTCGACTGCGAAGTCATCCCAACCTATGCCATCCTCCTCAACAACACCCTCCCCACCCATAGGAGCCAAATGAACCACCTCAACAACACCCTCCCCACCCATAGGAGCCAAATGAACCACCTCAACATCGTCCTCATCAGCGGGGACAACTGGAGGAGGCACCTCCAGCTGTGCAAGGTGAGCCTGCATAACCTGAACCTCAAGAGATAAATAGAAGCATCACTGTTAACCAAGCGAACCATCTCTACGAGTACTAAGCGCTAAATCTCAATAAAGTACAGGAACTCGAGACGAGCACGAGATAAGTCAACCAGCCCTAACACGTGGATCTGGTGCCAGAGATCTAACTCGACTGTCGTAGCTGCCCCCTGCTGGATAGCGGTGAAATAAAGTATCGTCGAAGCTGGTACTATCGCTCCCAAGGTAACCCAATGCCCTCTAAAAGCATCGAGTACAAAAATGGGCTGAGCTGGATTTATACCTAAAAAAGGTACTAACTTAAATCAGGACAGAGATAATCTTAGTCGTTTGGGTAACTGAGTCTATCCTCCGTGTCGTATCATCGGGGAACAAAGCTTAAGTTAACAGAATGTGGAATCGGGTCTATACTGGTAAACCCTAACCTGGCTACACTATTATGAGATAACCTGGCTCTGATACCACTAAATCTTGTCATGCCCCGATATAGCATAAATAAGGAAATCGTTTAATTTCCTTTATGGACCCGTAGGTCGTGACATTTTGAAGAATTGATTCTGTCCCAAACGTCAACAACAAAAACATAATAATCAGAGTAGAGCAATCAAGGCTTCCAATTTTTTCTAACTTAATAGTTATTATAGCATGGGGTCTCTAAAGGCACAAACCGCCTTAAATCAAAACAATAACTTATCATCTATTACAGTCATCCTTATTACAAAACAGTTCATAAATTAAAGCATAGGATATTGATAATAGTTCTATCATCCAAAGCAGCCGTTCTCAGATTATATAATCATGATGTTCTGCTTGATCAAAACCTGAAAAGCCTGAACACGAATGTCCAGGGCGCTGAAACTTCCCCTGTTTTCAGATTTTAGACCCATTTTGAAAACTAAACGAAATCAATCCTTATTATATATGAATCTTTTCATTTTTTCAACGAGGATAAAGAATCTATAATCAATTTTACATGAATCGATCCGTAGCTCTTGGATTTTACAAAAAATCGAGAGTTGACGAAAACTTCGTTTTTAATATACGTCCTCCTATGAATGAATTAAGCTCTTATACTTTAAAAATAGCATCTATAACATGTAATCTTTCATAATTATCTAAGAAAACGGATTTTGGTTGAATTTGAAAAATCTTGATTTCCAGCTATGGAGTTTCAAACGTAAATTCAACAATAGAGATTCTTAAATTAGGCAAATACACACTATAAACAAGCATGGATTTCATTCAGAGTGAGTTTAGAATACTCACTGAGATATAGAGAAGTAGTGATTGTTGAGAAAGGAATACAAGAACAAGAATTTCCAATTGCAACTTGTAAGCTATAGAGATTGAGGAGTTTTCTCTCTCTTGAAAATTTCTGAAATACAACTCTCAAGCTCTCTCTATTCTCTCTCTAAATTTTTAGGTTATGGAGATGTGCAGAATGTGAGTTGTGTGAGATAAGGTGTAAGCAGTGTAGTATATATATATGGAGGATACAAAACTTGGGGCCAAGAGTATTCTAATTCACTCAACAATTGGGTTTTACTTTGCTAATTCATCTCACAAATCATGGATAGCTCATGTGTACATATGTATGTATATACACATTAACTGAAGAAGGTTTAAAAGGGAAATATAGGTATGTAGGGGTCATTTGGAGTTGTTTGGGAAACTCAGCTTCTAGGCACAAAGCAACTCACACTCCATTAACACTCCCAAACAAACCCAAGCAAGTTGCCAAGGAAGGTAATTGGGTGTTTGGGCTAAAAGACTTAAGGTACTAAATTAACACGCATAAAATTGTATTGCCAAACAAACCTAGCTAATCATTGCTAGCATTAATGGGATTAAAACAAGTGTCACTTCATGATCGGTGGAGATTCCCAAATTGTGGGAGATCAACGCAACGCGGACAGTTTTGAGCACAAACTGGTATTTCGCGGAGCGGTGATCGCCACAAAAATACAGAAAATTTATTTTAGCGTAAGAAATAGTTTTTCGGTTTTATAAAAATACTGATTGAGTCAAAAGTAAATATTTCCACCGTTTTGAAATGTAGTTTTGAAATCTAACACAAGTATTACTAAAATTGTAGAATTTTGCAGTTTGACCCCAACAATAATTTTAAATATGAAATAAAACCAATAACAAGGTTTAACATATGAGAATTGAAATTAATAACAGCAGACAATACAATTTGATTTCAAATATGAAATGCAAATACAGATAAATAAATGAAAATGCAGGTTGTTACAATATAGATGCACTCCTTGTGTTTGATAATATGCCACATTGAGATGTTACCTTAGAGTGTACTTAAAACATTAGTCCATTTCATCTTATTGTGCCCCAAGATAGGGGGGAGGGGGGGTAGGGGAATGATCCCAACCTATTGCTTTTTAGATTAGTTTTCCCTTTTATCCCCCAAAAACCAAACAAATACCCCAAAAGACGCAAAGTCATTTTTTCCCTTTTCTTTATCATCTTTTCTTAGTTCTTCCTTTTAGCATTATAATTAGTTTCCAAACTTCCCAAACGTTGTTTTTGTATCAATTCATGTGGACTCGACACCCTACTTCCAATATACTACATTTTTAATAAGGTTAATGATATGCCCAAAAATATCAGGTCAAAGTTAGGCATCGCCAACTCAGCCTAGTGAAGCCAAGTCATCTTGAATTCGGAATGACTACACAATCATCTCGGGCTGTTGCGCCAAACCGCTTGGTGTGGTCGTATGCCCGGTCGTTCTTTCCAGATGGACCCCACTTAGGCGCTCCCCTAGTAGGCGTGGTTGCTTAGTCAGCAAGCCTCCAGGCAGTTTCCTAGCCCAGTTAGAAGACTAAATGGATGGAGCAAGCAGTTCCTAAACTACTTAGGAAACATCCCTAGATTCATGTAAATCAGGCTGTAAATAGATTAGGCTTCCTAATCTACAAACTTACCATGTACGGGTGGTCTCTTACACATATAAAAGAGGCCGCTCACCCCCATTAAAGGGAGAGGGCATTCAAATGAAAAGAATAGCATATAATTCTCACTCATACGCATAAACCCGGTCGGTTTTACTGGTAGTGCCGCCCAACTGTTTACTCGCCAGGCCCACTGGTGATCTGCTAGTGAAGTGCACTGATGCAACCATGGATGTCGGTCACCTCGTTAACAGGACCAAACCACATACAAGCTCTTGTGTCCCCATATTTCTCTTTTAATCTCTCTTACCAATTTTCGGCATCATCAGTTTGGCGCCGTCTATGGGAATCGATAAGTTTTTCACTAACAAATTTCTTGACTGATCAACATGCCACTGAAGACGGGTAAGAAAAATACTGCTCCGATTGGTCAGGAGAACTTGTAGCTCAAGCAGCAGGCTGCCTCCATGACCTCTGAGCAAATGACGGCGGTGCTCGCACAACTTCTGGAAGGCCAACGGCAAACCCAGTAGCAAATCAAAGCGCTATTGGCCTTGTAAGAAAAGCGCCCTCAATCTGAGAACCAGACCGAGAAGAGTACCCCCAACTGGGAGACCGCAAGAGTTCGGAACCATACCCACTCTGCGCCGGTATCCCCGTCAGATTGGGAACACACCCAGGATGGTGATCATAGAAGAGCGCCCAGGTGCACCAGGCGGCAAGCTCGGATCAATCCTCGCCAGGTGGAAGATGCTAGAGAGATCATCAATAGGCGACGCGCCACCAGGAGGGAGGAATCAGGGCCAAAGCCCCGGGAATCAGCCAAAGACCCTCCGACACGTAGCCCTGGATATCTTAGGCATACGATTACCCAAAGCTGGAGCCGAGTTCTATCCCCGAGGATGATGCACTTCGAGGAGGAAGCATCATCATTAGACCTGACGTACTGCTCCGATATGGAAAGGAATATCGGGTGAGATGTAAAGGCTCAGATCTTGGATTTACAGTAGCAAATCAAAAAATTGAGCCGCAAGCAGCTCAATGATCACACTAATACAGAGACTGAGTTGCCCTACACTGCTCAGATCACTATGTTTCCCATCCCGTAAAATTTAAACTGCCATATCTCAGCTCTTATGACAGTTCAGGGAGCCTAGTAGATCATGTCCGCACTTATAAGGCCTAGATGGCGCTGGTCACCACGGTTGATGAATTACTGTGCCTGGCCTTCCCTAGTATCCTTAAAGGCCCAGTCGCGTAGTGGTTCCATGGTCTGAAACCCTGAATGGTTGATGACTTTAAGACATTAAGCAAGCTCCTCATTAGCCAATTCGTGGGGATGCTCGACCGGTCACATCCGGACACCCAGATGCTTACCGTCAAGTAGCGAAAGGGAGAGTCCCTAAGGGAGTACGTGGACCGTTTCATTCAGCAGAGGCTCCAGATCCGTAACCTGAATGAAATGGCCACAATCATGGCTTTCTGCTCGTGGGCTCAACACACCAAAGTTGCAACGTCGTTCCATCGTGACCGACCGCTGAACCTGGTGGAACTCTTAGAGAGAGTAGGGAAGTACATCAATACGGAGGAGTTTCTGAAGTCCAAGCATACCAGCTTTACGGGAGAAGAGTCCCTGAAAGCTAAACAGAAACAGGAGGGCTCCGAGAAGGGTCCAGAAAAGAAGCCCAGACAAGATCAGCAGAGAGGTACTCAGGACCAGGCCCTGATTACCTTCACCCTACTTTCCTGGCCAATCCACAAAGTTATGGCCGCCGCAGAGATCCAGAGGCTAATCCAGGAGCCCGCCAAGTTGAAAGGCCCTCCTGGCAAGAGGAACCAGGGCAAGTTTTGCCGCTTCCACAAAGTCCATGGGCATGACACGGAGGATTATTTTAAGCTTAAGATTGTCATTGAGAAGCTGATCGAGTAGGGCCACCTAGCTCAATTCGTGGCAGCTGACAGATGACCCCTGCAAGAAACCCGGGCTCCCGACCAACCACGACCCCTTGAACAGATCAATGTAATCTCCGAAGGCATTTCAGGCGGAGGGGATTCACGGTCGGCAAGGAAGAGGCATGCCCGGGCATCTCGATCGGATGTCTGGCATGTCCAATTCACCTGCTCTCCACCAACCGACGTGTTGACGTTCTCATCTGAAGACATGCTAGACCTACACTACCCCCACGATGATCCGTTAGTAGTGACGCTCTCTGTAGCAAACTACGTGTGGTAGACACGGGCAGCTCCTCCGACATCATATTTGTCTCAGCATTTGATCAGCTAGGGATATCCAGGGATCGGCTCTGACCAATGGCCACTCCCTAGTAGGGTTCAATGGATCCAGCACCCAAACGCTAGGTAACATCGAGCTCCCGGTCCTCATGGGAGCCTACCCTCAGTAGGCATCTGTACTGGCGAGCTTTGTAGTCGTGGAAGTTCCATCTGCCTATAACGTCATCATTGGAAGGCCAACCCTCAACTAGGTTAGGGTGGTCGTATCAACGCACAGCCTGTTGGTTAAATTCCCAACCCCCCAGGGGCCCGGGAGCCTATGTGGAGACAAGCCATCACTCAGAGTTGCTATATCAGCTCTCTACACTGGGAGGCCATCGCTGAAACATTGAATGTCCAGGAGATGGACCCGAGGGATCAAAGCGATAGAGTGGGACCGATTGGGGATTTGGAATAAGTGATGCTAGACCCGCAACTCCCCGACCAAATGGTCACCTTCGGCACCCAGCTGGAGCCCGGCCTCAGGGAGAAGCTAATTCAGTTCCTACGACAGAGTCAAGTTGTGTTTGCTTGGTGTCATGAAGACATGCCCGGGATTGATCCCCGGGTAATGTCTCACTGACTCAATATCAACCCAGATTCCCAGCCTGTGAAGTAGAAGAGACGGGGCATGGCCCCCGAGAGGCAGAAGGCAGCACGCGAGGAGGTCGATAAACTTCTCAAAGCATAATCTATCTGAGAGATCCACTATCCCAACTGGTTAGCGAATGTAGTATTGGTCAAGAAAAGCAACGGGAAGTGGAGGATGTGTATGGACTTCACCAATCTGAACAAAGCCTGCCCCAAGGATTGCTATCCACTCCCCAGGATATATCTCCTTGTGGACTCCACAATCGGTCATTCGCTCCTCTCGTTCATGAACACCTATTCCGGGTACAATCAGATTAGCATGTACCCCGGGGACGAAGAAAAAACCTCGTTCATCATAGATCAGGGGACCTACTGCTACAAAGTCATGCCGTTCGACCTCAAAAATGACAGGGCAACCTATTAGCGCCTGGTCAATCACATGTTTAAGGACTTGACCGGGAAATCCAGGGAGGTCTGCGATGATGATTTGCTGGTTAAAAGCCGAGATGAGTCTGATCATCTTAAGCATTTAGCCGGGGCCTTCAGCATTTTGAGAAAGTTCGGGATGAGGTTGAACCTGGCCAAGTGCACATTTGGCGTCTCGTCCAGGAAGTTCCTTGGGCACCTAGTCAGTAGACGGGGGATTGAGGTGAACCCCAAAAAAATTCAAGCCATCATAAATATGCGATCACCCAGGTCAACCAAAGAGGTATAGAGTTTGGCCGGGCGGGTGGCTGCATTAAATAGATTTGTGTCCCGAGCTATCGACCGGTGTTTTCCATTCTTTAAGATCATTCGTAAAGCTTTTCAGTGGTTAGAAGAGTGTGAGGAAGCATTCCAGGAACTCAAGAAGTACATGGCATCACCCCCTCTACTTTTAACACCCACGTTAGGAGAGGAATTGTTCTTGTACCTGGCGGTGTCACCCTTGGCATTCAGCTTGGCACTCATTCAAGAAGAGCACGGGATACAATTCCAGCATTGAAAAGATCACCTTCGCCCTCATCACTTCAGCCCGGAGACTTCGCCCGTATTTCCAGGCCCAGGTCATCGTGGTCCTTACAGATCAGCCCCTCCGTAAGATCTTGAGTAAGCCTTAAACGTCCGGCAGGCTCGTCAAATGGGCCTTGGGGTTAGATGAATTTGAAGTGCTCTACAGACCCCGCACAACAATCAAGGGACAAGCAATGGCAGACTTCATTGTTGAATTCACATACCAAGAAGACCCAATTAAAGAAACCGCCCCACTAATCTTACCACCCGAGCTACATCCAGATATCCCGTCCTGGGTACTTTATGTGGATGGTTCTTCCAACAAACAGGGTAGCGAAGTAGGGATCATCTTAACCATGCCCGATGGGATCCATCACGAGTATGCGCTCAGGTTCGGATTCAAAGCCTCTAATAACGAGGCCGAATACGAAGCCTTGTTGGTCGGATTACAAATGGCGACCTCAATAGGTGCACTGTAAATTCAAGGGTACAGCGACTTTCAGCTCGTGGTAAATCAAGTCAATCAAGAGTATGAGGCTTGAGAGCATAACATGGTAGCTTATCTATCCCTTGTCTGAGCAGTTTCAAAGAAACTTCAGGGGTTTTCTATCACGCAGATACCTAGGGAGGAAAACACTAGTGTCGACTGTTTAGCCCGCCTCGCTTCATCTTCTGAGTCAGACTTTACCATGATAAGGATAGAGTACCTACCCGATCCAAGTGTGTTCAACTCAGAATGCATGGGGATTGAATCGGCCACCTTAGAACCTAGCTGGATGGACCTAATCATCGAATTTCTTGCAATAGGCGCGATACCAGAAGGAAAGGAAAAAGTCCGTCGGGTTAAATACCGAGCGGCAAGGTACCACATCATTGATGACATCCTCTACAAAAGGGGATTTTCTATACCATATCTCTGCTGTGTCTAGCCTACACAGGTCCAAGCAATACTGTATAAAATCCATGAAGGGGTGTGCAGGAACCACATTGGAGCCCGGTCACTCTCACACAAAGCCCTGCTGCAAGGTTATTATTGGCCGACCATGGCCAAAGACTCTCAAGAATACATCAAGAGGTGTGATACGTGCCAAAGATTTTTCCCATGATCAACTATCTGGGAGAACTTCAGACGCCAATCTTTAGCCCCTGGTTGTTCACTCAGTGGGCCTGGGCATTGACATTGTTAGTCCTCTACTAACGGGAAAGGGACAAGTCAAGTTCGTTGTCATTACCGTGGATTACTTCACCAAGTGGGCGAAGGCCGAGCCCTTGGCAACAATCACTAAGAAGAAAATGGAAAACTTCATGGAAAGGAACATCCTCAGTAGGTTCGGTGTCCCCCGGGTTCTAGTTAGTGACAAAGGTAGGCAATTTGACACCACGATATTCAGGTAGTTCTGCTCGGGATATGGGATATCCAATCACTACTCATACCCCAAGCACCCTCAGGCCAATGGCCATGCTGAGGTGACCAACCAGACTATTCTTCAGTCAATCAAAATGAGGCTTGAAAGCGCCAAAGGACTATGGGCAGAGAAACTACCGACCCTCCTATGGGCCTACCACACTACACCCCAAGCGAAAATAGGCAAAACGTCGTTCTCCCTAACCTACGGCTTTGAGACGATGGTCCACACGGAGCTTGGGTTACCTACTTACCCGAGCTAGACAATGAGGATGCCCTAAGGGCAGAACTCGACTTGATAGAGGAAAAAAGAGACCGGGCATATCTCAAAGTGGCATCCTACAAGAAAAGAGTCTCCCGATACTATAACAGCAAGGTGAAGTATCACAGTTTTCAGAGAGGAGATCTGGTCCTGAAGGCAGTTAACCAGTCCACGAAAGTCCCGAGCCATGGGAAGTTGGGGCCAAACTGGGAAGGTCCATACCTAGTTACCCGAGCGAATCGCCCGGGTACCTATTGGTTACAAACTCTAGACGGGCACGACCTCTCTCATCCTTGGAACGTGCAGCAACTCCGCAAGTACTTACAGTAAAGCATGACAATAATGTTGGCTAGGAATTATGTAGCTCGACCCGAGCATATCTATTCATATAGTAATAAAGTTTCTTTCGCCAAACAACTTTGCTCCATGCTTGCTCACTAAAAAGACCTGGGGATCAGACCCCAGACCCTTAAAATACCTCAGGGTCAGACCCCAGGCACTTAAAAAGACCTCGGGGTCAGACCCCAGACACTTAAAAGACCTCAGGGCCAGAGCCCAGGCACTTAAAAAGACCTCGGGGTAAGGCCCCAAGCACTTAAAAAGACCTCAGGGTCAGACCACAGGCACTTAAAAAGACCTCGGGGTCAGACCCCAGGCACTTAAAAGACCCCGGGTCTAAAACTCAAGGCATAGGCTTCGCTTAGGTCCAACCTACAAGGGGGGGCAATGCCCCCTAGGTGGCTGATGATGGCAAGTCCCAAAAGACCCTGCAACCACCCACGTTCCAGGTCGGTTTCCTACAATCATCCCCTCTATGCGCCTGCCTTAGCAAAAGCTTGGGGGGCAAGGTAGAGTAAACAGGAAATCACACCGGATACTAACAGGACTTGGAATCCTAGAACAATTTTAACATTCCTAGAGTACGTACAGTACCCAGAGAAACCACTCGGGTAGTAAACAGTCACAAAACTGTTCCATACCTGAGCGGGACCCCTATATCAGGTCTTTGAAAGACCAAGTGTTCTCTACCGATTACAGTCCTGACTTTTGCTAAGGCAAGGTTCCTACGGGATTTATAACTGGTTAGTCACAGGTAATCACACATAGGCACAAGTGCAGAAACAGTAAACAATTAGAAAGTTAGTCTCGATGACCTTTTCATTAATTAATGACAATTTTACAGGGCCTAGGGGCAGTTGTAGTAAAAAAAAAGAAAACAGGTCGAGGACCTTAGTCGTCCACTTCGACCACATCTTTGGTCTCCCCAGCCTCTTCTCCTGGGGCAGTTCCTTCTTTAATTCCCGAGCACCCACTCGGGGCAGGCTCAACAGCTCCAGCACCAGCAGGAGGATCATCACCAGCTGTAAGACCGACGTCCCAATAGTCTGAATCAATTCCCTCGTAGGACGAGATGTCCCACTCGGGGTGATCCTGGGCAATCCGCCATTTCAGATCCTCTTAGCCCTGGAAGAAGCCATCATCAAATGCCTCCTTCGTGGCTCCGGCGGCCATTACCTTAGCTGCGACCTTTATTCGGGCCTTAGACGCCGCTATAAGGGCTTGAGAAGCTTCTAATTCAGCCTGAGCAGCCGCCAAATTCGCCTGGGCTACACCCAAGCTTAAGGCCAAGGCCCTTGTCTTGTCCTTCTCCATGGCCAGGGTAGTCTTCCCGGCCTCCGATTCTACCCGCTCCTTTGACAAGGCAGCTTCGGCGGTACTGGCCCTCCCGGCCAAAGAAGACAGGAGAGACTCGGACCTGGCGACCATGCAACTAACCTGCGATGAAAGGAAGGAGACTAGCTAGTCAACAAGTTAAATAAAAAGAAAGCGGGGAAGAAAAGCAACCATGCGGGAGACAAAGAAGCTCACCATATAAGAAAGGCTGTAAAGCCTGCCCTGAAAGTCTTCGGGAGACAGGCCTGCGCATGTCTCCACCTGACTAGGGATTAGGGCGGACTTCACCCTCTCCCTAACCTCGGCAGGTCCCCCTATTGGCGAGGCTGAAGGTGCGTCCGTTCAGGGTCCTATTTCCTTAACCACCACCACTTGGGGAGCTGACGTCCCTACGGGTTCCTGATGGTTTACAATCCTATGCCAGATCCGCCTAAGGGGGTGCTTGCTACCCGAGGCCTTAGCGGCTGTTCTTTTTCCCTGTGCCACCGCCAACTGGGCGGCGGCAGCAGCCTGTCTGGCCCTCAGCTGCTCTAGATCCCTCTTGGGGGCCATTTCTGTAGAAAAGAAAATTACCCAATTAGTAAACGGAGGAGGCAGCCAAAGGAAAATGTGGAATGGAAATACAGGTTGCCAGGTGCTCACCAGGAATGATTGGAGGAAATGTGGGAGCTTGGACGGGTTTTTCTGGAGAATAGGATTGGACGAAATTGCCCGTCCGGGACAGTATGTTCGAGATGTTGGTAGGCAGGTCCGCCAAACCTAAGACCCTAGCCTGACACTCCACGGGGATCCCTGGAGGGTTGGTCGACCTAGTTGCAACAAAAAAAAAATATGAAAATAGTTAGCAGATGTACAACCTTCTATGGTAAGGAAAAGCAAGAAGAGAGGCATACCGAGCGTCCTTACCCCTCAATTCCCCCGCCCAGGATGTCCTCAGCTGGGTTCCCGGGGCCGGGTCGCAAAGACCAAGGGTGGACACCTATAAGAACTTGCTCTTCCACCCCTTGTTATTGCTCGGGCAGTTGACAATGATCTTTCGGCCCTGCCAGGCTGTAAAAGAGAAGAATCCCGGTGTACAGGGAACGGACAGTGCACCCATAAGAACTCTTGAAGGGTAAGTTCATACCCGAAGGCTTGGGGCCAGAGGGAGAATGACCCCATCAAGAACCTCTACGCATTGGGAGCTAACTGCCCAGGGTCAATCCCGAGGTAAATCAGGACGTCCCGGGCGACTAGATGAAGCAAAAGGTGGAGGCTAGCCATCAGTGCATTCTCAAACAGGGTGACGAAGCCTGGCTGGTAAAGGGGCATTCCGCCGTGGTTAACTGCTAAGGAACAATCGTAAGGGAGTGAATACCTCTCCTTAATGCACACAAGGTCTTTGGAGCGCAGGGTAGAGGAGGTAGACTCGCAGGCAAACACGACTTGGGGACGGGTCTCCCCGGTGTCTCATCACCTCTGCCCCCGAAAATAGAGGCAATGGGGGCCTCCTGGTCAGACTCATTATCGGACACATGAACAAGAATCCTGTCCTCACTCTGATGGTCAGATGGGGAGGCAGAAGGTGGATCCAAGCTGGTGTCAGGTGTTCCTGACTAGGACATCTCGTCCTCTGATCGGGAAGTAGAATCAAAGTTGGAATGCTCCATTTCCGGTACTCCTATGGTAGGATGGGGAAGTAGGTTTCGGCCTGAGTATGGGTCAGAGACCCCGAGCCTGATCTACAAAGGGGGTAGAGTCACTAACCTAAAAGGCAGAGAGTAAATGGTCCTTAACGCTAGGTGGCACTCTCTCAAGACTACTCTGGGGACACCCGCTCGGTTCAATTGACCCAAGGTACCTCCTAACCTAAAGAAGGAATAGAACCTAAGGAGGAAAAAATCACACTCCTGCTTGAATCCTAGGGGGTTCACTCCTTCCAGCCTCATTTTGGAAAGAAAAAGGGAATGGGAAAGAAGGAACTTGGAGGAAAAAGAAACTTACAAAAATCAACGCAAGAAAGGGCTCAGAAATTCTGACCGGGGACTTTTTTGCTCTCATACCGCTCCGGAATATACATCTTGGCAGCAGAAATTCAAGAAATAGACAAGTGTTCCTTATATAAGGGGCACGGACGGCCAAGATCAAAGCAGATCCAACAGTTTAGGCATTTTCCTACCAAAACTGCCTGACAACTGTCACCTCGGGCACGTGAAGCATCGCCTCAATAGGCATATGCATTAAATACTCGATCAGACGGTTCAGTTATCATGTAATTGCTCAGTTACTTTCAGACTGACCTCACTATATCCAAACTAGGCCAACCAGTGCTTGACACATAGCAGAAGTTGATCCAGGGCCCACATAGCCACTGCTCGGTCCTGACCCTGGAAGATCAGCCCGACCAGTCGCAACCCGGGGCCATTTCCCGAATGGTTTTCTATTAGAAATAGTCTTAATTTTCAAACCTCATTCGATAGAGCATCTCGTTAGTTTTGAAAATGGGGGGCAGCTGATATGCCCAAAAATATCAGGTCAAAGTTAGGCATCGCCAACTCAGCCTAGAGAAGCCAAGTCATCTTGAATTCGAAATGACTACACAGCCATCCCGGGCTGTTGTGCCAAACCGCTCGGTGTGGTCGTATGTCCGGTCATTCTTTCCAGATGGACCCCATATGGGCGCGCCCCCAGTAGGCGTGGTTGCTTGGTCAGCAAGCCTCCAGGCAGTTTTCTAGCCCAGTTAGAAGACTAAATGGATGGAGCAAGCAGTTTCCTAAACTACTTAGGAAACATCCCAGATTCATGTAAATCAGGCTATAAATAGTTTAGGCTTCCTAATCTACAGACTTACCATGTACGGGTGGTCTCTTGCACCTATAAAAGAGGCCTCTCACCCCCATTAAAGGGAGAGGGCATTCGAACGAAAAGAATAGCATATAATTCTCACTCATACCCCGGTCAGTTTTACTGGTAATGTCGCCCAACTGTTGGCTCGCCAGGCCCGCCAATGATCTGCTAGTGAAGCGCACTGACACAACTGTGGATGTAGGTCGCCTCGTTAACGGGACCAAACCATATACAAGCTCTTGTGTCCCTATATCTCTCTTTTAATCTCTCTTATGAATTTTCGGCATCATCAGTTAATAAAAATACTTGATTTTGATATAGTCATTGATACTGCGAAAAATTACGTGAGAGCTACAATAACACTACAAGGGCGGAACTAGGGTAACATTAAACTACAAAAATGAATTGCTGTAGTAGCCGAATCAAGAACACATGCTCGATGACAGGTCATGATCTTCTACTATATTCTTTTCCTGCCAGAATCTCGAACTGAGTGTGGGCTCTTTCGAAATCCCTTTCTATTTTTTGCTCTCTCTTTCTACGCTCTCTTTTCTATTCCGAGCTATATTGCACTCCTACCCTTATCTCAAAAATATATTTTGAGCTTCATGCACTTGGGTACCAAAAATAAACACCAGTCACCACTCGGCCACTTTGAATTCTCAATTGTTAGAATGCATATAAATTTATTTGACTATGCTTTATACACTGAACCCATTCCCCAGCAGAACTCCATCGCCGGCGACTATTCCGGCATCGTCACCAGTGACGGTGACCGGAAAGTCGTGATTCCGACGACTGTAATTTTCATTTTTCTTACTCATTTTTTAATCCATTTTAATGCCATTTATTCCTAATTACTCATAGGAACTTAAGTAATACATCTAATGATCAAAATTAAATAAAACTAGATGAATTTTTACATCAATTCTTTGATCCAGTTTCAAAAACTAACAAAATATCACCGTATAAATAATTTAAGAACTATAAATTAATTAACTATAAATTAGGACCAAGATTCCTTACCCTCTACTTGATAGTGATCTATCGAAACAATCCTTTAACTCGCTCCCCGGTTGTAATCTTGACTTCGAGTATATCCTCGTGTGAATCCTTTTCTATTCTCTATGGTGTATTTATACATGTGGGTGACCAGTCTATAGATGGATTAGTAAGCCTACCCTAGGGTCAAATGTGTGAAGTGTTGCCACATCCCCCATTATTTTCCATCTTCGCATTGGTTTATATCTTACAGCTCACCATCCCTCTAAACCAACACAAAGATAAACATATATATGGTGGAAACTTAGCCAATTGAAGGTTCCAGATTCCTTCCTCTCTCTCCCTTTCTCTCTCTATATATATAGTCCGGATCTTAGGCGTACCTTAAAAAATGGATCCAAGAGACAGACTATGTAAAGACTGAGAAATTCTCACAAAAGACTGAGAAATTTCAAAGTCTGAAAAATTTAAAAAAGTGAAAATTTCTCAGTCTTTACATAGTCTGTCTTTTAGGTCCATTTTTTAAGGTCCACTTTTTAAGGTCCGCTTAAGATCTAGACTGTATATATATATGTGTGTATATAGGTATATGGTATATCCATTTCTCCATTTATTTATTATTATAATTATTTATTATTTATCTATTGTGTAGCCTAGTTATCATAGTTTCCCATAGTTAAGACCAATCTACTATACCACCATACCGATAGTGTGTCCAATCCCATCTAAGTCTTTAAACTAAAATCTTATATTCTACAAGATCCGATGGTTTGGTCTTCCATGTGTAAGCTGAATTTTGTACACCAGATCACCTACTATGCAAAAAAAGAGACGCTCATGCACAATATTATACAAACAATATATTACAAACATTGCCCACACAAATTTTCATTAAAATGGAATGACTGATTTTAATTAGTGAATAATAAATCGACTACATAAAGCATGACTTTTTAGTACATATCCCTAACAACTATGTCCATTTTCATTTCATCAAAACCCAATTTGGCGTTCTAAATTCAAATTATAGTCAAACCCATATAATATTAGACACCATAAATAATAGCCCAGTGATATTCTAGCCCCAAGATCACCCTAATATTTGACAACAAACCTTATTATGTCTATTATCATTTCAGCCCAAGCCAGTTAAGAATTCCAAATACACCAAGCGAGTCTAGACCAATTGATATGACCTCTATATTCCCAGTGGGGAGATTGAGGGTTCAAATCCCCTTAGGGGGATTTCTTTGTTTGCCCCCATTGTCGTTCGTCAGTCGGAATAAGTGGCCCTTGTTGGGCTTTGTTGTGGGTCATTGTGGGGCTTTGGAGTTGGATGGGGGTGTCTCTCTCTGTATGTGTGTGTGTGTGGTGTCTGTATGTTTGTCCTGTCATAATCTAGGTAAGTATTAAATAAAAAAATTCATAAATAAATAAAAAGAATTTCAAACCCAATTTGACACCATACCTTGTTAATTCAAATAGTTTGTATTTATCTCTCCTTATAAATTTATCTTATTATCTTTTCTTATCTCATTTTGAAATATATATATAAATAAATCCCCCCCCCCCCCCCCCCAAAAAAAAAAAAAAAAAAAAAAAACCTCTCTTAGGAAATCCTTTCAACCTACTTACTTTGACATTTGGGCATTTCAAACCCCTGACCTTTCCGCCAAGTAGGTTCATTCTCAATCATTTCTTTTTTTTTTTTTTTGCATTTTTCACTATGGGCAAATAAACATTCATTGTCACACACACATTCACTGTCACACACACCCCATAATCCCATACATGCAAGAATCATCCACACATGACTATGGGGGGGGGCGCAAAAATCCACAATTACATAAACCTTCAAGCATGCTCTTATAGAGAGAGTTGAATTCCCCACCTCTCCAAGGACAAGTGAGGGCCACTATGCCCACACGTTGTGGTTGTGGTTGTACTTATTTTCAAATCAATCCATATTCAAGTTTCATGTTTTACCATAAGATATTAACATTTACGATCTTGAGTTGAACTAAAGAAAATTGTTAAAAATATTCCATCTACTTAGAATTAATGAAAGCCTTTCCAAAAAGAAATAAAAAATAAATGAAACAAAACTAAGGTTCTGTTTGATAAAATTGAAAATTAAGTACTAAAAATTTTAAGCGATTGAGTTTACAATACTGAAAATAGCATTTCAAGTACTGAAATAGACTACATTCAGTGAATATTTTCTGAAGAATCTTTTCACTTAAAGTTTTTTCAGTGAATTTTGGCTATTTTTTCAATTAAGGTACATTATCAAACGTACTGAAAAAGTAATAAGTACTAAAAATTTTCATTTTCAACACTTAATTGTGTTGTCAAACACACCCTAATTAAGACTCAATAGAATATTCATTTCTAGTTCTTCATTCCAGCTGAAACCCAACCATATTTACGATTCTAAATTCTTGTGAAAGGCAATTAGTCTACAATCTACTAAAAATTGAATAAAAGCATAAGACTAGGGTTATTTAGTATTATATCCCTATAGTGTAGGGTTTTCTAGCATTAGGTCCCTGAGTTAAATATTGTTTTGGTTCTAGTCCAACCCATTTCATGCCCCAAAATCCCCCCACTTATCAAATGTCTTCAAGTCTTGCAACGGTTACCCATTTAACAACCATTATTATCTCAAAATTTCCCCTAAATTCACTCCCCAAATTGTGAGGATCTGCTATTCTTTTGTAATAGTGTGATAGTGTATGACGCCGACTTGGACACTCCCTAGCACCGGTAGTAGTGCTATAGTGTGTGGCCAACTAGGCACTCCCTGGCATCTATGGTATGCATATAGTGTGTGGCAAACTGGACACTCCCTGGTACTTGTGTACTATAGTGTAAGGCAAACCGGACACTCTCTGGTACCCGTATACTATAGTGCGGTCACCTTAGTATTTCAAGGTACTAGAATGAGGGCGTTGGATGATGTTTGTCGAGAAAAAAGAGTCAGTAAGACGAGAATGATACATTGTTCATGCACGATCACATATTCATCGTTGGATTTATTGTACTGCCTTTATTGCTTTACAAATACAATTTGTTGCTTTATTGCTAACCTGTTGATAAAATAAATATGGGAAACAGAAATAGTAAACGAGTATGTTTTATGTTACAAGCACATGTTTTTAATACTCACCAGCTTCTCAAAGCTGACGGCGTTGAGGCACCCTGGACATTTGTGTCTAGGCTTTTCAGGTTATGACCAAGGTGGATAGTATGACTATGCTAATTGAGAACAACTACCTGAGAAGAGAAATGATTTAAGTTCTGCTTTGTTTACTTAAACTAAACTTGTAATAAAGATTAATGTAATAGATATTATTTTCTTGCAAGGCGAGTTGTGCCCTTTGATGACCACGTGCTGTAATAATTATTATGTTTTAAAAAAAATTTATAAGCCTTGATTGCTCTTACTTTGATTTAAATTTATATTGTTCAACGTTTGGGACGGAATCGATCCTTCAATCTGTCGTAACCTGCGGGTCCATAACGGAAATTAAATGGTTTCCCTATTTATGCTACTTTGGGGCGTAATAGGATTTACTGGAATCCGAGCCAGGTTATTATCAGAACGGTTTAGCCTGGTTAGGGTTTATCAGTATAGACCCGATTCCACATTCTGCCAGATTAAGCTTCACACACCCAATGATACGATAGGAGGACAAATCCTCAACCCAAACGCTTAAGATTATCTCTTTTAAGATTAGTCCTGATATAAGTTAGTGCCTTTTTGTTAGGTATGGATCTAGTCCCACCGCTATTTGTACCAGACATGTATGGAGGACATTGGGTTACCCCATGGGCAGTGGCTCTAGCTTTTGTTGGGTTATACCACACCGCGATAGAGCAGCAGGTAATGGCGACAATAGAGTTGGATTTATGGCACCAGGTCCATGTAGTGGACTGGTTGATTTGCTTTGAGTTCGTCTTGAGATTTTATATTTCGCAGAGGCTCAACGATGCTTTCTATCTACCTTTAGATATTTAGATCATGCATGCTCACCTTGCATATCCAGATGTACCCCCACCAGTTGTTCTAGTAGAGGACTCAGTAGTCCCCAATGATGAGGGTATTGATGGCAGAGATGTCATTTTTGCCCCTTTAGGTTTGGATGGCGATGAGGAGGAGGAGGAGGGTATGGGCCTAGATGACTTTGCTACCGATCTCGAGGAGGAGCTGGCACTTATGCCAAATCTGCCCAAGGAGATGTTGGTTGAGGTGGATGTTTCAGAGCATGCTCCATCACCAGCCTCTCAAATCAGTGGTTACTATGTAGTAGAGCGGTTTCAGGTTCAGCGATTTTGTCCCATTGACTCTTTGGACTTGTTGATGGCTACCTATAGAGATGATTGATGGTCTTGACATAATTTTGTACATGTTAGCAATATTGACGCATAACCCTATCTCTTTTTATAAATTGTAATTACATGCATCTAGCTATAGGACGATGACCCCATACTTTTGGTATTAACTCCTATTTGGACAATGTATGTCCTAACCTATATAGATAGGGTAGGCATTGGACTGATCACATTTTTTGTATCTAGTTGACGAGAAGTTATATATATATATATGGAAGTACTTTTTTTGATGTTGTTGTTTAAACTAATTTATATTATTGTTTTGATTCGTGATTCTCATTCTTTTATCGTTATGATACATATAGAATGGCTGGGAGACCAAAGAGGAATAAGATTCTGATCGAGGAAGCACCTTTGGCTATCGATCCCACGGGAATGTTTGAGGCATTTGTCAAATGCCTCGAGAGGATTGGGAATCCAATGAAAATCGATGTGATCGCTAAATAGGAGACAAACTGCTGAAGAGATTTCATGCACTGAGGCCCGAATAGTTTGCAGGTACTCTAGAACCCTAGAAGGCTGAATAGTGGTTGAGACAAATGGACTAAGTGTTTGAAGCAGTTCAGTGTATAGAATTGGAAAAGAGGAGGCTAGCTACATTTCAACTGATCGATGCCACCGCAGATTGGTGGGATTCAGTAAAAGCCACCATCGGGAATAAAACTGCTATGGAGATAACTTATATTATGTTCAAGGAGAAATTTTTGGAAAAGTACTTCCCATCTACTGAGAGGCACAAAAGGGAGAAGGAATTCATGGATTTGATTCAAGGGAATAAATCTGTGCAAGAATACACTACTCTGTTTGAAAGGCTATCTCGGTTCGCTCCCTATATGGTTGATACAGAAGAGAAGAAGATACGCAAGTATAATCAAAGGCTGATACCATAGATTCGTCGCCTGACTCTCAGCCACATGGATAAATCATTTGAAGGACTAGTTGGCTTTGCTACTAATCTGGAAGAAGATGCTCGTATGGACCGCAAATAGTTTGATTTTTGGCCGCCTCAGAGAAGTAATGTCAGAAATAAGCTACTGATGTAGCGTGCACAAGGGCAAAATAAGAACTTCGATGGAAGCAAGAAACCCTAAGCTAATACCTATCCGACTCAGCCCCGAGTAGGAGAGGGAAGTAGTGTTGGGAAATGCTTTAACTATGGCACCGTTGGTCATTTGGTTCATGACTGCAAGGCACCTAAGTGCATCTCTTAGCAGAATATAGTCTGTTATAACTGTGGTGAACCTGGTCACATTAGCAAGTACTACTACACTACTCTTAAATGAGTGACTTATGGTCAGTAGAAGAACTACTACACTGCTCTTGACTACTATTATTCCTGATGCCGCTGGATATGATGAAACTATTTATAAAGAGGGAAACTATGAAGAAGAATAACCTGAACAGTAAGCGGTGGAAGGTACATTAACTTTGTTTAACTCCCATGTTAAAGTTTTATTTTATAAGGGTGCTGCACTTTCATTTATATCTGTTAAGACTATTCGGAGATTGGGTATCCTACCTCACCATTTAGAGAAGGCTTTGAAGGCTACCTCACCATTAGGAGCCACAGTCAAGTTAGGACATATGTGCAAGGATTGTCCCCTACGACTAGGAGACTGTGAAATCCTGCAAGGTTGATTGTTCTATTGATGAAAGAGTTTGACATAATCCTAGGGATGGATTGGCTCGCCCAGAATCAAGCAAAGTTGGATTGTGCAAGGAAGAGAATTACATTATCTGATAATGGGAATCAATCTTTTGATTTCTAGTGTAACCCCTTAGGAGATATGTTCCTCACACGATGTTTATCTAACATTGAAGTTGTCAGTATAGAAATGACAATGTCGTCTATACCTGTAGTCAAGGACTTTGAGAGGTTTTCCAAGATGTTTTTGGATTACCGCCTAAGAGAAGTATAGAGTTTTGTATTGAACTTATACCAGGTGCTGCACAAATAATAAAAGTTCCCTACAGAATGGCGCCCGTCGAACTGTCGGAGTTAAAAGAACAAGTTCAAGAACTTGAGAATCTAAGTTTTGTATATCCAAGTAAATCGTCTTGGGGAGCATCATTGTTATTCGTAAAGAAGGACGGAACACTTAGGCTATATATCGAGTACTGAGAGTTAAATCGAGGGACCATCAAGAATAAGTATCCGTTATCTCGGATCGACAATTTGTTTGATCAACTACAGGGAGCTAGGACATTCTCCAAGATAGATCTACGATCAGGATATCATCAATTGAGGTTAGGGAAAGAAGATATACCTAAAACTGCCTTCAGAACCAGATATGGTCATTACGAGTTTTTGGTAATGCCGTTTAGAATGACAAATGTCCCGGCAGTGTTTATGGATCTGATGAATAGAGTGTTTAAGCCTTATTTGGATCAATTTGTCATCATCTTTATAGATGATATTTTGATCTATTCTACGTCAGAGGAAGAGCATGAGCAACATCTATGGATTTTTATGCTATAGACACCCTGATTTTGACCAGAAGTCGGATTAAGGGGAGTACTAGCTCTAAGATCCGATGATGACAATGTCTAACTTATGTAGGACTTCTAAAAAGTGATCCAAGCTCTCCAAAAGGCTCTTTGATTCAAACAAAAGAGAGAAAAGAAGGAAAAGAGAGAGAGAGAAAAGGAAAGAAATAGAGGAAAAATGGCACAGGGTTTATATTTGCGACACTCTCGGGTTGCCATTGCGGCACTCCCTAATTACCGCATGGTAGTTGGTAAGTGCCACAACGACAGTCAGTGAGAGCTGTGAATATACATCAAATGCCACGAAATTCAGACTTCCAAAAAAAATAGCAGTTTGCGGAATTGTCTACGACATTCATTGAGTGCCCTACCGGCATTCATTGAATGCCGCGTCGGTTGTCAGTGAGTGCCGATCCGGCATTCATTGAGTGCCCCTTCCATCTCCACCGAGTGTCGCATTTTTGTGTTTGCCAGCGTTACAATGGTTCATTTTGTACCTTCAAAAGGACGTCCAAAATTAGGGTTTTCGCTATGAAAATACTGAAATACCCCTTTAAAAATTGCCTATATATAGGGGATGAATATCCCATTACAAAGAGAGCTTGGTTTTGGTTGAGTATTTTGGCTTAGATTCCTAAATTCCTTTAGGAGTAAGTCTTTTCAAAAGAAGAGCTAGAAGGAGAGTTTGATTAGCTTGGAAAAATCCTAAAACAACCAAGAAGTTGAGGATACTTTGGAGGTAACCTCTAAGTAATTAATCTCTAATTCTAATTTCAATCACAATATATGGGACTCTTTAGGGTTCTTTGCACATATCAATGTTGTGATTGAACTTCTATTTCTGGATTTGGATCAAAGTAGCCTTAGGTTTAAGGTTGAATAATCATGAAGTTTATTTAGATATTACTTGAATCTTGGTTCCTTTTTCTTTTTCTTTTTTTTGATTATAATCATCTCTTAGAACTCATAAGACTTTCAATGTCGTTCTTGAGCCCCTTAGACTTGAAATCCCTTAATCTTCTTGTGAACTCATGATTCATGAGAAAAAAAGGTTGATATTTGTATGTTTGGTCAATGAATCTAAACCTACCATCATGGTTTAGGTTCATTATTTTGAGATTTCATGAAGTTCTTTCATGCTTCATTGAGGTCTATAAATACAAGTGTCATTAGTTTCCAAGGACCACCAAGTGGGAGGAAAAGTAACTTAGGCTAAGCCAAACTCAATGATTTGATAGCCAAAGTTAACAAGTAAAAGGTATATTTGACAAAAGGTGTAGTGAATTCACTAACCATTTTGATCAAAGATTTTTAGTTAAATAACGAACCGTTGGAATCAAATGAAACCAACTAGAGATTATCAATAACACAGTTTTACTACTGAGATTTTTGTTTTAATGAGATTTCATGTTTAAAGTGGTTTGGTCATGGGTTTTGTGAAACAATAACAATCTGTCAAGAATTTCAGAACAGTAACACATTTTTGAAATAAGTAAATCAGAGCTTTAATCAATCATTCTTGGCCCCAAATAATTTTTTATATGAATTTTAATGTATTAATAAGTTCCCCTAAAAAGATTAGAGTCTTTCTGATTCGTTTACTATTTTTAGAAAGCCTTACAAAATCTCTGGGCAGAGAGTTGGAAATTTCTAAGTGATGTCTATTGTTTGCCTAATTCTCGTTGATTGAACTGTTGATCTTTGATTTTTCTTTTTGGGTTGGAAACTAGACTTACAGAAACATCTTGTGTCCACAATTCATTGACATCAAACCATGAGAACTATGCTTTTCCAATTTTTGAAGTTTTAATTTGCTCTCTGTAATTGTCAGAATTTTTGGATAGATTTGGTAAACTTTGTAAATAATAGTTCAAACGACCTTTCTATGTTCTAGAGTTTAAACCATGCTTTAATAATGATTAGTTAAACTTAAATTCAAAGGTTAAAGGATCCAAATCAATGAATAATTTCATGACTTACTCTTGTTCATTTTCATGAATTCACCCATATAGATTTATACTTAGAGTCCACTTTGTATTAAGAATTTATAATTATGCGAATTCTTTCATACTTGATAGATTTAAGCTAGAAGCATAGGGTTAACTATTTGATATTCTGTGTAAAGCATGTGAACTAACCCTTTGTTTTGTAGCGCTACTAAGGTATGATTTCTCAAACCCCCCCCCCCTCTTTAGCTTATTTAATCTCTTAATTTTATTGATTTTTTGACCTCATGTGCAACACCTTAGAATTAAGATTTTCCCTATGTGTATATATATGTGATTAGAGACCCTTGTATTAGGCTTTATACTTTTGGTATGCATTGCATGTTTAAAATTCGCTACTGAATCCCAAGTAAGTTTCCTAGTTCCCTAAATACGCATCATATTGCTTGCTATTTGGAATTATGTGATTTTGAATGATAATTTACCATTTGCAATCTTATACCTTTTAGACATGCTTTTGTAATGTATATTTATATATGCATTAATTGAGGGCATGCTTAGATTAATAAATTCGATTAAAAGGATGTTGAGTAGAGGCCTATCGCGAGATAGAGTGAGAGAGGGTGTTTTAGTCCGTCGGGCTTCTTCCTCTTTCATTCCATAATCCCCGGACATAGTTTTATCTTTGGTTTCGCAAAAAGATTGGTTTGCTTTTAAAAAGGTTTCTTAATTTTCCCTTTTAAAAATTAAGTGGCGACTCGTGTTTAGAATTTAGAAAATGATTTTTTTAGAAAAGCTGTGGGTAAAGAAAATTGTGATATCCACAATCTGGCGACTCTGCTAGGGATCGAACCCAGAATCTCTGGTTTTGCAGACCATAATTCCTAATTTTGGGTTCACTCGAGGATTAGAATTGAAAACATCCTTTTAATCGAATTAATCAATCTTTGTGTACCTGTTGCATTTCACTTGCATGTCTAGCCAGTTGATTGTACGGAACTATATGACCTTGGAGGCTTGAGGCAACCTGGTCGGTCAAGTTATCATGGGACTGTGTGATCACCCTTGATCTTGTACCATGTATTGGTATATGAAGCATCCTATCGGATGTGTGTCAAGAGTCCCTTATTTGACCAAAACCCGACCTTTGCATGATAGCTTCTGTAGAACCTTTCAAAATCTTAGGAAATCAATTCTTGATTAGGATTATGTGCTAGGGAGATTTGTATGCCCGGAAGGAACTACTTGAGATGACGACGATACTTGCTTGATAAATGATGTATAACCTCTTAATCACTTTTGAGCAATTCCTCTTCATGTCCCATGGCATTTGGGAACCCGCTTGATTTTGATTATAAGATTACATCTCTTGTATCTCGTTAGTTAAGCATCGTTGACCTTGTATGCATCCGAGTTCATGAAGAATACGGTAATAAGCCGATCATGTGATCCTTCTGCCTGAATAATTTTAAATGCATCTTTGAAAGCAAATGAATTTTCGCCATCTTTATTCCAAAATTTCAATCACTCTTTTTGCAAAAAATCTTGGAGTTCACTTCTTGATTTAAGCACCAAATTAATCTTTTGGGAAATATTTTCAGGAGAAAACACTTTTCGAAGCAAAGTTTCAAATCAGCCGTCATTATTAAAATGTTTTCACATCTTCAAATAAAAAAAATCCTTGGGAATTGTTTTGCAAGATCTCATCATTTAAAGAAATGCTTTTCGAAAATTTTGAATATCCAACCTTTGAAAAGGTAGTGAGGATCGCAATGAGAGGTGAATTGGCTCATTTGAAATGAGTAAGGATTTTATATGCTTATCTACCAATTCATTAGGGCTAGAATTTTCCCTTTCTTTTGTATACAGAGTAGGCGCGCACACACACACACATGCATTGCATCCATGTAAAATATGAACCATTCATAAAAAAGGGGTCTTACCAGATGTCCTTCGAAATTATGATTAAAAAAATAATAAAATAATAATAACAAAAAGTTTTTGAAAGTCATTAAAAATTCTTTGTAGGGCAAAAATAGCATCAGGTTCAGGCATGGTCTGGTTTAGAGGTCCCACAATAAAGCTAGTAAGAAGGGAAGGAAACATTGAGATGGCATACGAAAGGAACGATGGGGAAGTAGCAGAATTAAGGACACTGGTAGTAGAACAGATAAGGCAACATGCCGAGAATATGAACCGCATGATGGTCATGATAGAAGCAATAGCACGCGTGCCACCAGTTGCAAATCCACCAAACATTGATCCACCTATTAGGGAAGAAGGTTGGTATGATGACCCAGAGATGCCAAGGGCTGAGGTTCCTAGGGCAGAAAGAGAAAGGGTAGACAGAGAGAAGACTGAAAAAGAAAGGGTGATGACCGAAAAGATAGAGAAACTGGAAAGGGTGATGCGCAAGGCTCATGGGGTCGACACTTATCTGATGGAGTTAGAAGGTCTGTATGATGGGGTCCGCGAGACACTACCCGTCGATTTTAAAATGCCAGTTTTTGATAAGTTTGATGAAATAAGGAATCCTTGTAGCCATGTGAGGATGTGTATTGGGGCCTTCCAACCTAGTGGATTGAGCACTTCTATGATGGCCGTCTTATTTCAGCAAACGTTAACTAGAGCTGCTCTGTCTTTGTATCTCACACTTTAACCAAGCAAGACTATGGTCTGGGAGGAGGTGATCAAAGCATTTGTGGCACAATATGAGTACAACCAAGACTTGGATGTCATTGTCCAAGATTTGGAAACCACTAGGCAAGGGAGCAAAGAATCATCCGCAGAATACTTGAGCAGATGGAGGGAAAAGGCAGCCAAGATGGTGCAAAGGCCGTCCGAGAAAGATCAAATCCGAATGTTAATAAAGAACCTTCTGCTCGTCTACCAAGAAAAGATGAGGTTTCAATCGATCAACACTTTTGCTGAAGTTTTTGATGTCGAAACGAGGATAGAGGATGCAATCCAAGAAGGGGTAATCAAGAAGGAAGAACAACCAAATCGGTAAAGGAGGCCAAGCTATGGGTCAAATAGAGGGCATACGGGAGGTCCTCTGGCCCCACCGATGTCAACACATTAAGTAAACCAGAGAGAAAGTTTGACATAACACCTAAAAGGGGATGGGACAAATTATCAAGGAAATTTTTAGATTTGGGGGTGTCATTGTCAATCACTCTCGATAGGCTGATGCCAAAAGGGCTTCTTCGCCCGTTGGAATCTCGACCTTTATCAAGTCCGCTTTTGCCAAGCTTTTGGGAAGATCTCTATTGCTACAGATCGATGCACAAGGCTGAGGCATGAAATCCAAGACCTCATTGATTACAAGGTGATATCCAAGCCGCCTGTCAGAAATCCTAATGTTGCCAGAAATCCACTGTCGAATCATCATACTGTACCACCACCATAAGGCCTTTACTTCTTGGGGATAGAAGAGACAACCTTCGATCCATCTAGGCTAATCACTAAAGCTGGGACACCAAGGAAGCCATATCAGCTGCTAGAAGGATTAATAATCTATACTCTGGGTAATTAGTCAGGAGGATATGGAGGAGGAATGTCAAAGCAAGTGGATTGGTGGGTTCAGGAGACTAACAGTACCAATGTGGATCAAGTGGAAGATGACCTATGGTATATGAGTGACAAAGAGATAGGAATAGAAAAGAAAAATGCGAAAGAAGTTTAAGAAATTGACAATTTATGGACAAAAGAAGAAATCAATCATCTAACTCGAGGCGAGGCATTTCAAACCGTACGAGCTATAGGAGGATCACCCGGGGAAGGAATTGGATAAAGGAAAGGGAAAAATAAATGAAGATGAAGAAGAAGACAGGGTTCTGAAGCAAATAAAGAAAACGCAAGCCAATATCACCATATGGGGTTTGTTGATCGTCTCTAAGTTCCACAGGCTGGCAGTCCTTGATGCTCTAAATCAGTCCGATGTTTCCATCGACACAACGCCGGAGGATCTTATAGGAATGATCGGTAAAAGTTTGACTCTGGCCATCACCTTCTCCTCAGATGACTTATCGCCCGAGGAGCCCATTTGCAATAAACCTCTGTACATCACTATGGAATGCTTGGGGAAAACCGTACCTGCCTACATCATTGACAATGAGTCTGCCTTAAACGGGTGTCCATTTTGAACATCTAAGCGCATGGGTTTGGATGAGTCAACGTTCACACCGTCTGAGCAAAAGGTAAGAGCGTACTGCAACACCCAGAGGACAGTCATGGGTATAATTCTTCTCCACCTTGCTGTTGGGCCTTTGGAACAAGAAGCTGAATTTCAGGTCATTAACATACCTACTTCGTTCAACCTGCAGCTAGGAAGACCGTGGTTGGACAGTTTGGGTGCCATACCATCTACGATTCATCAGAAAGTTAAATGTGTCTAGAAAAGCAAGGTCTGTGACATTCTCGGGGACAGTTGGGTCCATCCATCTAAACCTTCATTAAGCGCTCCGGTTCTAGAAGTACAGTTTCAGGAAGAAGAGACGAGTCTGGGAGGGTTCAAGTTTATTAACATGTTGGAGGAGGCAAAGCCAAGGGAGTTCCTGGCGTTCTATTTCGATCAGTATGCGAGCCCGTTGGTCGCAGGAATTATGAATAAGATAGGTTTCTTTCCGGGCATGGGACTAGGAAAGAATCTCCAAGGTTCACCAGAGTTCTCGAGAATCCCTACTCTGGGTTATCAACCCTCAAAGAAGGAACTGAAGGAAAAGAAGAAGGCAGTCAATGCACCGTTGTCCTTGTACCAGAAAATGCTCAACATATTCTTTATGAAGGAGGGAGAGAATTTCCCCTTTTGTGTCTTCCCAGAACAATGGGTTGATTAGAAAGACAATTGTTTGAAGCCAGGGTTTGAGATCTTCTTCCCCCACGAATTCTCTGAGTATCAAGATCCATATCTACAGGTGCCTGTGAAGTCAATTACTACTAAAAATTGGATTGGTATGCTGGATAACTCGGTCATGAAGAACCTGTTGTGCGAAGAAAGTACAAAAACCGAGGGAACGGGCCAAAAAGGGGTCATGGAAGGCAAAGGTGAAGAAAAATATGCTGAGGGATTGGTAGAAGAGGCACAAGAAGAAGGCAAGGGGGATGATGTAAAAAAACCAGGGGAGGCAGAGACTGGTGAGAATGAAGCGAGGGAAGTTCGGCTAGAAAATGAAGAAGAACCAGAAAAAGAAGAAATGGAAGAAATTACGAAGACAGAGGATTAGGAAGAATGCTTCATTACTGAGCTAGGAGGAGAAAGCAAGAAGGAGTGTATTTTTGAGTCTAGTGATAGGTATCCCCCACAGCCAGAGTTTGTAATGGCCCAAATGAGGCGTCTTTCAATTTCCATGTCTATTGTAATCGCTCCCAAGAACAAGATCAATGAACGTGTGACTAACTCTGCCTACTCAAATGCGCTTAATGAATGTGATGATCATGAAATACCAATGGAATTACAAAAATTAATTGAAAAAGAATTTGTATGTAAAATCATTGAGGACGCTCTAACAATTAATCCAGGAAATGAAGATAATCCTCAAAATGTTTTTATTGGCTCTACACTTAGTAATGAAGAAATCAAAGAATTGATCAAACTATTAAATGAATTCAAAGATGTTTTTGCATGGTCTTACAACGATATGCTAGGTATTAATCCAGAAATAGTCCAACAGCATATCCCCCTCTTTCCCAACTCAAAACCGATAAAACAAAAATTGAGGCGAATGAGGCCTGAATGGGCACTCAAGGTTAAAGAGGAAGTTGAAAAGCAATTGAAAGCTGGATTCTTGATGGTCACTGAGTATCTGGAGTGGATTGCCAACATTGTATCGGTTCTGAAAAAGAATGGTCATGTTAGGGTTTGTGTTGACTTCTGGGACTTGAATAAAGTCAGGCCTAAGGACGATTTCCCTTTACCCCACATTGATGTGTTGGTGGACAATACCGCAGGACACGAACTCCTGTCTTTCATGGATAGATTCTTAGGTTATAACTAAATTCTCATGGAGCCCGAGTATAGGGATAAAACCACTTTGATTACATCATGGAGTACATACTATTATAGGGTGATGCCATTTGGGCTCAAAAACGCGGACGCCACATACCAGCGGGCTGCCACTACATTACTGCATGATATGATCCACAAGGAGGTGGAAGTGTACATGGATGATATGATTGTGAAATCTAAGGAGAGGAAAGGACACTTGGGGGGCGTTGAGAAAGTTCTTCAGAAGGTTAAGGGAATTTAGAATGAGGCTAAACCCGCATAAGTGTACCTTCAGAGTCACCACTGAAAAGCTGTTAGGATTCTTCATCACTCAGAGGGGAATAGAGGTGGACCCGACCAAAATAAAGGCCATAGTTGAAATGCAACTGCAAAAGAATGAGAAGGAATTAAGGGGATTTTTGGGAAGAATACAGTTCATAAGCCGCTTCATATCAAAGCTCACCCTGACACGTGACCCACTGTTTAAGCTGCTCAGGAAAGGAGAAAAGTTTGAATGGGATACCTTATGCTAACAAGCCTTCGACAAAATCAAAAACTATCTCCAAAACCCGCCTGTCTTATCACCACCCTCACCCGAGAGACCTTTATTTTTATACCTTTTTGTGTCCAAGGATTCAATGGGGTATATGTTGGCCCAAGAAGAGAAGAGGGGCACGTGGCAAAAGCCATTTATTATTTAAGAAATGACCAGATACGAACTGAAATACTCACCCTTAGAGAAAGCTTGTTGGGCCTTAGTCTGGTGTACCCATCGCCTTAGGCACTATATGTTAGCCTTTCTCGTAACCCTAATCTCACGAATGGACCCACTTAAATACCTATTTGAAAAACCTATCCTAACTAGTAGAATTTTTCAATGGACCATGATGTTGGCTGAATTCGACATCAAGTATGTCACTTCCAAATCTGTAAAAGGAAGAGCTATCGCCGAATACCTAGCTGACCTTGCTATAAAATCTGGAGAAAAGGGTGAGTTTTGGTTTCCAGATGAAGGAGTGATGGGGATAGAGGAAAATCGATGGAAAATGTATTTTGATGGGGCAGCTAACCAACTAGGCTATGGGGTTGGAATCATCCTTGTAGCACCAAATGGGACCCCGACCCCTTTAGCCGTCAAGCTTAAGTAAAACTCAACCATTAACACGGTAGAGTATGAAGCATGTATAGTTGGAATGGAAACAACACTGGCCTTAAAAGTAGTGAGGATCAATGTTTTTGGGGACTCCAATTTGATCATATCTCAAGTACGAGGTGATTGGAGTGTGAAGCATGAGAAATTGAGACCCTACCACGACTATCTGGAGAGTTTGAAGGTGCAATCTAAGAAGATATCATTTTATTACCTTCCCTATGAAGAGAACCAACTAGGCGACTCCCTAGCAACCTTAGCCTAAATGATACAAATCCCCTCTTGAGTCACCATGATCCTGTTATCCATAGAAAAAGGAACCAACTGTCATTTGAGATAATCGCAGCCTTAGAAGATGAAGGGGAAGTACCTTGGTACAAGGATGTTTGAAATTTCATCAAGGAAGGAGAGTACCCTGAAGGAGCTTCAGAAAAGGACAAAAAGGAAATCCGAAGATTTTTCGCCCAATTCGTGATCTATACAGACAAGCTATGGAAGAAGTCGTATACTGAGTATAATCTGGAGTATTTATATGGAAGGCAGGCTAAGAGAATGATGGAGGAAATACACGAAGGAGTTTGTGGACCCTACATGAATGGGCATATGTTGGCAAAGAAGATAATTTGCCAAGGGTATTACTGGACAACCCTAGATAGAGATTGCTGTGAGTATGTTAGAAGGTGCCATAAGTGCTAGATCCACGCAAACCTGATGCACACCCCGCCTTCCCAACTCTATAGCATGACTACGCCTTGGCCATTTTCTGTATGGGTATTGATATTATCAGTGAGATAGTTCTAAAAGCCTCTAATGGACATCGATACATAATTATGGCAATTGATTATTTCACCAAGTGGGTGGAGGCTGCATCATATGAAACTCTGAAAGCTAAAGATGTGGTGAGCTTTATAGAGAAGAACATAATTTACAGTTTTGAGGTCCCAAACGAGCTTATCTCAGACCACGATAGTCATTTCCAAGGAGAAGTCATCCCACTCTTAGAAAAATACAAGATAACACATCATCAGTCATCTCCGTACAGACCACAAACGAATGGGGCAGTGGAAACAACAAATAAGAATGTCAAAGCAATCTTGGGGAAAATGACAGACACGTAAAGGATTGGCATGAGAAGCTGCTGTTCGCACTATGGAGATACAAGACCTCCAGGAGAACCTCTACAGGGGCTACACCATATTCTTTGGTTTATGGGATAGAGGCTGTCCTTTTTGTTGAGGTAGAAATACTGTCTCTACGGGTTTTAGTAGAGTGTGAAGTGACAGAACTAGAATGGATCCAGGGAAGGTATGAGGAGTTAATGTTGCTCGATGAAAAAAGGTTGGCTGCAATAAACCATACTCGGGGATATCAGAAGAGGATAGCTCGTGCTTTCAACAAAAAGATTCGCCTAAAGAAGCTTACTGAGGGTGACCTTGTCCTCAAAGAACTGAAAGTGCCTGTTTATGACCCTAGAGGAAAATTCAAACCCATCTGGGTCGGGCCATACATCATTAAGACACTCCTTTCTGGAGGAGCCCCCTATCTTATGGACCTGGACGGGGTTGAATTTAAGCAACCGATTAACCTCGATCACCTTAAGAAATATTTTTCTTAAAACCACTTCTCTCAAAACCTCCTACCTTGGTGAACTACGCTTGACCTGATTCCCACTCAGGGATATGTAGGCAACCTGCTCGGTTCTGTCATTAATAATCGCCCAAGCGGCACCTTCCGTCAAACCTTAAACCGAACAACTGTGGACCTAATACCCACTCGGGAATAAGTAGGCGGGCTTTCAAAAGCCTTCGGTCCAAGAAAAACCCAAAGAAACCCCTATGCAAAACTAGGGGCAAACTCGCGTTTGCCCGGAATCATTTCAAAGCCCCAAAACTAGGGGCAAACTTTGTTTGCTAAACTGAGGAACCCAGATAATACTTTAAGCCCATCTCTGGATCTCCTGGCTATCAAAATAAGTACTATAAGGAAGCAAATGAGAATTCATGGTATAGAATGATTAAAGCTCTAAGCAAGATTCAAAGCAAAGTAACGAAAAGCCAAGAAAAGATTTTAAAAAGGAGGATCTTCATAACCTAAGGATAGATCGAAAGAGTGAATACATTGATTGAACATACATTGAACATTCTCTAAAAACATAAACGTTCTTTGGAAAAATCAGAAAATCACATTCAAAAGCGCAAGAAAGTAGGCAAGACTTGTCAGATGTTTTGTAAAATAAAGCTCCATCCTATTTTGCTTTTATCTATGTATGTCTACGAAGTCTGTCTCTTGACTAGAATATGGATCTGTAAAAGGTACTCAGTAGTAGGAACGACTAAAGCTGGAATCCTCCGAAAGGGAGCGGCCACCCTGTCATACTTTCACGGTGGAGGGACGCATGACCGAACTCCTCGTAAAATCAGCAGTAATGTCCTCAGTAATATCTTAGAGAATCCCGTACTGATGAACCACTCGGCCGGGACCATAGAAAGAAGTAGCATGCAAGACAATAACCAGATACCAGGTCGCCTCGAAATTCGTACAACAATAGAACTGTAAGACCACTATGGGCAGGCCCAGCAGATATCACCAACAGAAAGGCCTCGGACCCCACCAAGCCAAGCATTGGCGAAATGTAATAAGCAGTGGATCTCCATATGGTTGTAGGGGAGTGGTCCTCGAAGGTGTGAAAGATGTATGAAAAGATCAAGGCACTCCATGAGCCAAACCTGTAAGACGAAAGGTGCTCCCGAGGATAACATGGTGTGGATACCGACATTTGGGCCCACTTTTAAAACATTTTTCGAAACATTTCCTTCAAATTTCAAATTCAAAATCAAAGAGTCGCCACTTAATTTTTGAAAGGAAAATTAAGAAACCATTTTGAAAGCAAACTGATCTTTTGCGAAACCAAAGATAATCTGGGTCCGGGGATTATGGAATGAAAAGGGAAGGAGCCCGGCAGACTAAAACACCCCTTTCATCCTATCTCGTGATAGGCCTCTACTCATCATCCTTTTTAATCGAATTAATAATCTAAGTGTGCCCTCAACTAATACATATATACATATACATTACAAAAGCATATTGAAAAGGGTGTAAGATTGCTAACGATAAAATATCATTCATAATCCACATAATTCAAGTAGCAAGCAAAATGATGTGCAAGTAGGGAACTAGAGAACTTACCCGGGATCCAGCTACGAAATGAGAAATGTGCAATGCATACAAAGAATAGAAATCCTAAGAGAAATGTCTCTAATCACATATACACATAAGGCAAGACCTAAGCTAAGGTGTCGCGCATTGAGTCGAAAATCAATAAAATCAACGAATAGAACAAACTAGAGAAAGATTGAGAAATTGTACCTCAAATGCGCTACAAAACAAAGATTTAGCCCACATGCTTCACACAATAATATGGCATCGAATAATCAATCCTAAATCTCTAGCTTAGATCTGTCGATTAGAGGAAGAATTGATAAAACTATGAATTCCTTTCGATTAGTTGGAGACATAGCATCTCTATAGATGCACAAGTCTCAACTAAGAGCCAATGTAATGTCTATATAGGGGTGCTATAATCCCAACATGATCATAAGGAATCCATGTTTAGATTCAATTTAGGTTCAACTAAGCCTAATTTTATACAAGGACTAGTTATAATCATAAGCATTGACATACATGAATGAATGAATGAACATGAACAAGAATGAGATGTGAATTTATTCATTAATTTGGATCACTTAGTCTCTGGATTTAAGATAAATTATCATTATTCAAAACATGATATAGGTTCCAAGACATTAGGAAACCATCTAAATTAAAATCAATGAGATTAGGCAAAAACAGTGAATGCTTTTCCAAAATTACAAAGAGCAGACCAGATTTTAAAGGTAGAAAACCCATACTTTCAACCATTGGATCTTAGTGAGTTTTGGATATGATATGCCTCTATGAGTCTAGTTTCTAACCAAAAATAAAATCAAGGTTTGAACAGTTAGATCTCTGAGAATATGGAAAACACTAGACATCACTCAGGAATCTGCAACTCTCTGTCCAGAGATCTTGTACGATTTTCTAAAAATAGTAAAAAATGAGAAACACTTAGATCATTTTAGGGTATATTCCTAACACATTCAGGTACTTAGAAAAAATTATTAGAGACCCGGGAAACTCTATTAAGGTTATGATTTACTAATTTCAAAATGGACTTACTGTTATGAAATTTTGGACAGAGAGTTGCATGTTTTGAAATCATAAGACCAAACCATCTTAGACATGGAATTTCATCAAAACAAAAATTACAGAGGTACTTAAATGGGTTGTGAACATCTGCCAATTGGTCTCATCCAATTCCTATGAACCATAGTCCTACAGAAAATCTTTGATCACAATTGGTTTATGGATTCACTGCACCTTTGTTAGATTAATGTTCATAGTTCAAATCAAGCTTGATCCATGATCCTAGAGAGAACTAGGATCAAGTATGATTATGATCATTGGAGTAAATAATGAAACATGAAGAGATTCATAGATTTAGCCTTAATGGATTCCCATCATGGATCTAACAAGAGAATCCTAAGGTCTTACTTAATCTTATGAACTCTTGAATATTCAAGTGCTTTAGATTCCAACAAACAAACTATGAAAACTTACATCTAAATCCTCTCTCAAACATATGGTCCTTGAGGAATTTAGAACTATGATATACTATTCTCCTCTCAAATTGATGATCCTTGGAGACTCAATGAGAACTAAATTTACTCAAATCTCCATGGAATATGGTATGGATTCCATAAGATTCCTAATAGGGAGACCCAAGTCATGAGTTAAGACTTGAATTCAACCAACTACATGTAGAGATGATCATGATCCACTTTAATCCCCATATAAATCATAGGATCATAGGGAACTAGAGGATCAAACTCAAAGAAATCTAATGAGATATTGAAGATCTCATAGATCTCTTGAGAAGAATATAAACAAAAGAAAGGAAATCAAAGGTTATTTGAAAATTTCAAGTCACAACTCTTTTATTCATAAATCCAAAGCTTTATTTTGGATCCAAATTAATGAAACATTATGAAATTCAATCACAAGCTCTAAGTGGTGTGTGATGAAATGGGGTAGGAAGAGAGGTTTTGAAAATGTGTAAAGTTCCTAGAACTATGAACTTGTGATTGAATTTACCTAATTCTACCAAGGATTGAGAGGTTACCTCTATGACCTCAAGGATTTCTTCAATTTCTTGGGAAGCTCTTCCACACTCTTCAAATTCTCCTTCCAATTCTTCAAGAAAACTCTTCTTTCTTCAATTTTCTCTCTATTATATATATATATATCTCTTGTATCTCTCTAAGATTTTAAGTGAAAAATTTAAAAGTAAGACTAAAAGTCCCAACAAAAGAGATGAAGGCCTGTTTATATAGACTAACATGACAAGGTTAAATGGGTAAATTCGGGTGAAAACCAATCTGCAAAGTTTTCTTCTAGAACAAGTGAGAAAAGTAGTCTGTTACAGATTGCGACACTCGATTGTTGCCAGCGGCATTCACTGAGTGCCGGCGCAGCACTCAGCGAGTGCCGCCGGCTTTCCTACGTGCCGGGGCTAACAGAATTTTGCCCTCTCTTAAATTTTCAACATATACATTGACATAAACCTAATTTATCTAGTAAAGTATATACTTATGTACTTGTATTTTCAAAGTACCCTATTAAAATGTACCCATATGCATGGTATACATTCTATGTATCCTTTTACTTCTTTTTTTTTCTTTTTTTTTTTCTTTTTTTTTTCTTTTCTTTTCAAGACTTTTTCAAAATTCTTTTTCTTTTCACTTTCTCCTATATATATATATATATGTATGAACTCTTTCTTTCTTCTCTTTTATTTTATATATCTTATTATTATTACTATATATATTTATATATATATATATATATATATTCTTTTTAAAGGTATTCTCAGACTGATTTCCTCACACGTTCTTCAACGTTCAGGTTCCTCCCGAATACCCAATTTTTCCTTCTTTGATTTTTTTTTCTTTGATTTTGAAACTTTTCTTGAAGAATATTTGAAGAATTTGAATTCTCTGGAAAATCTTCGAATTTCACCGTTCATCGTCATCATCGGTCTTAAGAGGTAACCAATCCCTGAATTTGACGTTTGGTCAAAACTGGGGTGTCTACAGTTTGCCCCTCTTCGGCAGAGCTTGTAAAGCAACGCGTATCACAAGTGAATGTTGATGCCTGTGTAAAAGACAAGACTTTGACCAAGCAGTCGAATCCAGGTAAAAACAAAAGTGCGTTGCAAAAGAAGTCAGGTGCACAGAGGGCTAAAAGCTGGTCGTGCTCAATGGTGAGCTGCCTACGTATCCCATCGGGAATTAGACCAAGATGTAGTTCGGGCAAAGGACAACACATAAACGCAAACAACCACACAAATGTACTCCTATCTTATCGTGATGCATATGCTCAAATTTCATGCCTCATGTTCCCAAACGTGATGACCCAGAGTCATGTTGATCTTCTTATTATCAGAAATGCGCCTTATATTTCAATTCTCTGGTTATGGTTTTATCCCTGGGAACATGTGTTTTGAGGGATCATCTGATCGACTGAGCCGCTTCCCGCCTTACGCTCCATAGCCGAATCAGGTAGCACACTGAAAGATTGAGTTGTTTCGCGCCTTACACTCCATAATCCTCCAAAATCATCTGATCGACTGAGCAGCTTTCCGCCTTACGCTCCATAGTCAAATCAGGTAGCACGCTGAAAGATTGATTCGCTTCACGCCTTACACTCCATAATCCTTCAAAATCATCTGATCGACTGAGCCGCTTCCCGCCTTACACTCCATAGTCGAATCAGGCAGCACGCTGAAAGATTGAGTTGCTTCGTGCCTTATACTCCATAATCTTCCAAAATCATCTGATTGACTGAGCCGCTTCACGCCTTACGCTCCATAGTCGAATCAGGTAGCACGCTGAAAGATTGAGTCGCTTCGTGCCTTACACTCCATAATCCTCCAAAATCATCTGATCGACTGAGCCGATTCCCGCCTTACACTCCATAGTCGAATCAGGTAGCCCGCTGAAAGATTGAGTTGCTTCACGCCTTACACTCCATAATCCTCCAAATCATCTGATTGACTGAGCCACTTCCCGCCTTACACTCCATAGTCGAATCAGGTGGCACGCTGAAAGATTGAGTCGCTTCAAGCCTTACACTCCATAATCCTCCAAAATCATCTGATCAACTGAGCTACTTCACGCCTTACGCTTCATAGTCGAATCAGGTAGCATGCTGGAAGATTGAGTCGCTTCACGCCTTACACTCTATAATCCTTCAAAATCATCTGATCGACTGAGCCGCTTCCCGCCTTACACTCCATAGTTGAATCAGGCAGCATGCTAAAAGATTGAGTCGCTTCGCGCCTTACACTCTATAATCCTCCAAAATCATCTGATCGACTGAGCCTCTTCACGTCTTACGCTCCATAGTCAAATCAGGTAGCACGCTAGAAGATTGAGTCACTTCGCGCCTTACACTCCATAATCCTCCAAAATCATCTGATCAACTGAGCTGCTTCCTGCCTTACACTCTATAGTCGAATCAGGTAGCCCGCTGAAAGATTGAGTCGCTTCACGCCTTACACTCCATAATCCTCCAAAATCATCTGATCGACTGAGCCGCTTCCCGCCTTATACTCTATAGTCGAATCAGGTAGCCCGTTGAAAGATTGAGTCGCTTCACGCCTTATACTCCATAATCCTCCAAAATCATCTGATCGACTGAGACGCTTCCCGCCTTACACTCCATAGTCGAATCAGGCAGCCCGCTAAAAGATTGCAAAAATCGAGGAAACGCATTTTTCACGAGGCAAAGTCAAAACTGATTCGATTCGATTCATAGTTCCCAATTTCCCCTCTTTTCCTAGGGGTTACTTTTTTCGGGATCCCACTTTGAATTAACTTTCCTAGAGCTGGAACTACTCAAATTCAAAATCCGCTTTAAATCTCTGGAATCATATTCAAAATCGGCTTAATTTTTTCATAATCTAGAGCCAAAACAAATATATTTTCAAAATCTGGATTCAATTAGATTCTAATCATTTCAATTTTTCAAGATATGAAGTCAATCAAAACCCTAATTTAACCTAATTCTCAACATCCGAATCAATCAGATTCCCTTTTTTCTTTTCAATTTGCGAAGTTAGGAAACAACTGAGCTCAAATCAAATCAATTTTCAAAAGATTAGAGCCAATCAGGCTTAAATCGAATCAATTTTCAACAATTAAAATCTCAAAAATTCGGAGTCCTGTAGACTTAAGTCAAAATCTTCAAAATCTGGAGTCAGTTAAGCCCCAAATTATTCAATTTACAAAATCCGGAGTTATTCAGACATCAATCAAATCAATCTTCAAAATTTTGGAGTTAGTCAGACTCCAATTAAACCAAATCTTTCAAAACCTGGAGTCAATCAGTCTCCAATCAAATTAAATTGCCAAAAATTTGGTGCTGACTAGACTCCAATTCGTTCAACTTCCGGATAAATCGGGGTTGATTAGATTCCTAATCAAGTTCATTTTAAAAAATCTAGAGCCTGGTTAGGTTCCAATTTATCCACCGTCCCAAAATCCAGAGTCAGTTAGACTCCAAAATCAAAATTCCAGGATTCTGGAGTCAATCAGACTCCAATCATATCAAAATTCCAAATATCTGGAGTCGATTTGATTCAATTTAGTTTATTTGCTGAAACTGGGTGTTTTTTTTTGACAAAAATCCCTTACAATTAGGGCTCATTTTGATTTGCAAAAGGGCTTAAAAACTCATTTTTCAAACTTCGGGGGTCCTTTCAAAATGAGGGAAAAACTTTGAGGACATGGGAGCAAAATTCAGTGGTACTTATTATAAATATGAAAACTAGGAGGAATGGGGTCACCTGGCACATGCGGCGGCACTCGGTGAGGGGGAACGACACTCACTGAGTGTCGGCCGTCACTCCATCAATTGCCGCGCGGCACTCACTGAGTGCCGGTGCCTTTTCGTCGAGTGTCGGCCTGTTAAGCAGTGTGTTAAAAATTGATTTTCCTTCTTCCTTTTCATTATTTCTCTCTCCCTATTTCGGATTTTCTCTCTAGGATCTCACTCCCTCTTGATATCTTACTCAAGAATCATCAATCAAACAAGGTAAGATCACCTTCTATCCATCAAGATTGCATCTTTGCTTGATTTTACACTTAAAATCATGATCATCTTCATGTTTCCCCACAAATTCCATATGAAATTTTAACTTTCTTCCTCTTTTTCTTGTAGATTCTTCAATGGCTAGTGGTTCAGGGTCCCATGGTCCCCCTAAGAAGAAGTATAAGCCCCACATCGGTCATAACTCATCGGTTTTACTTGCCGACCCCGAGGTGCATATCTCGGCACGAGCTTTCAACAGATCGGTATACTTCCCAAATCCTTTTGTGCTTATGATGAAATAATGTAATGCTATGCAATGTAGGATGAATAATGCATGTATGGATGCCCCCACGATTTTGTGCATTCGAATGTAATTAAACTTATTTGTGATATCCCCCCTTTTTTATTTATTGATTTTCTTGCCATGATTTGGGGTTCAATGCTCATCATTGTGCCTTTTGTTTATTACCCTTATTTGGATTCATTGATTTCTTATGCTTATGGATTCCTCTATCTCATTTGCCCTTTACTAATGAGGGTCGCACCGACCCTGTGAAGTACTCAAATTTTACATAGACCATGCTTTTACTGAACTTAAAACTTATTGTCAACGAGTCGCTTAGACTCAAAGAACCCTTTTTATTTTCAAATCAAAGAGTCACTTAGACTCGAAAGAATTTTGTTATTTCTTGAAACAACGAGTCGCTTAGACTTAAGAATGCTCTCATTTTCAAATCAAGGAGTCGGTTAGACTCAAAAAGAATTTTTTATTTTTTTGAAACAACGAGTCGCTTAGACTCAAGAATTTTCTTATTTTCAAATCAAAGTGTCGCTTAGACTCGAAAGAATTTTTTCATTTTCAAAACAAAGAGTCGCTTAGACCCAAAAGATTTTTTTTTCTTTTCAAAACAAAGAGTCGCTTAGACTCAAAAGAATTTTTTTATTTCTTGAAACAACGAGTCGTTTAAACTCGAGGATTTTCTTACGAGTCACTTAGGCTCGAAAAGAATTTTATTTTCAAATCAAAGAGTTACTCGAACCCAAAAATCAGAACTTTATTTAAGTTGCTTAGACTTAGCGATCACCACTTATTTTTCTTTTACAAAGAATCTGATTACTTATTTTATTTCATTCTCTCACTTCTTCTTCTTTTTTTGTGTGTGTCCTTTTTCCTGCAGACTCCAGAATTTTTCCTTAAAGCGCATGGGAGTATGGTTCACGGCCGGAGGTGGTACGAGGATCTTTCTGACGAGGTCAGAACCTTGGTCAGCAATGCCGGATTCGGACTCTTTCCATTACTTTTAGAGAAGAGTTTGAACAGTAGGACTCATAGCCAGGCCTTAGTGGAGAGATGGTGGGATACAACAAATACCTTCCACCTGCCCTTTGGGGAGATGACGATGACTCCCTTGGACTTTGCTATGATCACAAGCATTCCGTTCGGCGGCCTTCCCATTGCTCGCTACGACGATCTCCAGACTCGTCATGAAGAGATTATCGACTTACTCGGGGTTCATCCAGGGGATTTTATAGTACCCGCAAAATGGTTCTTGGATGCTTTCAAGGGTCAGGTCTTTACTGACGACCAGATGGCTAGGGCCTTTATCATGTACGTGCAGGGTTGCTCGCTGATGAGCACGAAGGGTGATACGATCAACCTCGGGTATTTGGCTTTCCTTGTAAACATTGACCGCATCTCCCAGTACAACTGGGGAGGGGCAGGGTTGGCCATTCTTTACAACCACATGAGCGAGGTTTCTAGGGAAAATTCACCTTCTACTAGCGGGTACTAAAGAGCCTGGGAGGTAAAACTTTATTATTATATTCGAAACATATACCCTTTACTTTTTTCATTTTATTTCTCTTGATTTTATTTTTCTGACAGAATTCATTTTTTTCTTTGCTTTGCAGATATGGTCTCATGAATACCTTCGCATGAGGGCTCCCAGTACCCGAGAAGGTGAGGCTGCGATCATACCCCAAGGTTTGAAATGAAGGAAAGGAGCGACAGGCCAGAAGGTTGGGCCCACGACTTTGTAGGCTACAGAAACCTGCTTATCAACCTACGGGAGGTTCATGTGGTGTGGAATCCTTGGGAGGCGGCCCTTCTAGAAGCCAGCGCAGAAATCCAAGCTGTTGTGGGTTTCTCCAGGATGAGAATCCTGATGGTGGGGGAGGCGTGCCGGGAGTGGTATCTTGGCGAGAGGGTAACTAGGCAGTCACTTGCTGCCCCTTCCTTTTATGTGCCTAGGGCTCCTCCTGCTACTATGAGGAGCACTGAGACTTTGGATCATGGGGACCTCATCGCTGCTCTAGGTGGGGAAAATATTGCAAATTATTTGGACAATCCAGACGGCTACCCAATTTTTAGACTGAATTCCCTCATGCACAACTTTCCTCTTATGGATGTTACCCGAGTAATAGATACTTCATCCTTTTCATTTTCTTTTAAAATTTTCCTTTTATTTTGCAGTAATACTCACATAGACTTGAATTCCTTTTTACAGCCTGTCCCTGGGGTTGCCGACCCTCCAGCTCTCCCACTGTGGAATTGGAATGTTCCTATGGTGCACATAGGCCAGGAGACCATGTATCAGCTGGCCCCTTATACCCAGAATGTTCCATCCACCCCTCTGCAATATGATATAGTCCCCAGAGATTATGCAGAGGAAGGTCTATCATATGCACATACCGTCCAGCATTGGGTTCATGGACGCGAATGGAGGGTAAATCTTTTTCTGGAAACAAACTTTTATTGCTTTCTCCTCTTCTTCTCTTTTTTTTTTTTTTGAAATTTCAATTTTCATTCTTATACTGACGATTGTGTTCAAAACTCCTTCCAGGCTGATGGAGCAAGAGCCACTGCTAATCTTCAGGCCAGAGCTATGGTATCACCATTCTTATTTATTTTCTTCTTATTCTTATCTCTTTTCTCTTTTTTTTTTCTTCTTTATTTTTTTTTTCACTTATTCTTTATTTTGTTTGTCTTTTCAAGAGGCCGAGCTTGCTGCTTTGAGGAGACAAATTCAAGAGTTTCAACTAGGTCAAGGCGGTGACTATCAAGGAGGTGCTGGCGGCAGCGGCCAAGGCGGTAACGGTGGGGATGGTGGAGATGGCGGAGACGGTGGAGATGGTAGAGACGGTGGAGCTGGGGGAAGTCAGACAGCTCCGCTGGCACCTAGGAGAAATCCTCATCGCTGACGAGGATAGTTGACCTCTCTTTCCTTTATGTTATGTCCTTGTGAGGACAAGAACTCAAAACCTCTTTTTTTTTTTAGCGGATTTATTTAGGCGGTCTTGATAGCATTCGCGCATGGTGGCCTGTGTGCCAATTTTTGAATTCTGTTTATACTCATGCTCGATTACCCTTTTTTTCTTTTTTTTTTAGCTTCAGACTTCAGACTTTATTCCCTTTATTTACTCAAAACATGAAGAACTTTATTGACCTATTGATGAATGGTGCTTGAATGATGGAATGGTGGTACTTTTGTTTAAATTTTTATGCAGGTTTGGGCTGATTCAGATTACAAATCAACCCATAAACATTTTAAACTCTGGCCAGAACTCAGAGAGGGTGGCCGGCACTCATTAACTGCCGCGCGACACTCAGTGACTGCCGGCCGACACTCAGTGACTGCCGCCGCTTTTCATCGAGTACCGATTAGTGCGGCAGTCAGTGAATACCGGCCGATACTCAGTGAGTGCCGCCGCTTTTCATCGAGTGCCGGTTCGTGCCTTTTTCTTATAAAAAAAGTGCCATTTGCTCATTTCAACACCCATTTGAAAATTCCTAAGACCCTTTTTTTCCTTCCTTATTCATAATCTTCTTCTATTTCCCTCTCCTTCTTCATGGCTTCTATAAGTTCTGACATTCTCTACCCGTGGATGGATTCTCTTTCCGATATTGACCGACTCAACTTCGAGTGTCACAGATTGACTGACCTCTTCACATTCTGTCGTATGGCTCTAGACGAGAGCTTACTTCGAGCCGCTATTACATGTTGGGACCCCTCTTTGCACGTCTTCCAGTTCGGTCATAAGGAGGTTTGCCCGCTCTTCGAGGAATTTAGCGCCATTCTCCATACCGACCCTTATGCTGATTTGATCATCCCCTAGATACAAACATGGTACATTCAAGATCTAGCGGCTCTTCTTTGTATTTCCCGAGGTGCCGCCGGCTCTTTTGTTCGCGACCGACATATTGACTTTGACCGAATTTCTTCTATTTATGCTCCCGTGGATGATCCCGATGATGGAGGATATCAGATTATCAGACGCAATGCCCTTTCTTTGGCTATACTCTCCCATTTCCTATTCCAATCTTCCTCCGACATCCTTATCCCAATCGTCCGCGGTCTTCGAGAGATGTGGAGTGCTATCATGCTTGTTCTAGGAGAAACCTTATTGGGTTTGGATCATGCATAAAGCACCAGATCGATGTTGCTTTCAGGGTCACCTTATGTTTTGCAGATCTGGCTTCTCGAGCATTTAGGCCTCTTTGCTCACCCTCCTACTGGGAGACTGCTTCCCTATGATCGCCTGGATGTTTATTTCCTCTATTACACGGTTGAGGGCTGGCTTTCTTGGCTTCAGAACCTGTATTGTGGGGATATTTACTAGGTGTGCCCCCGATGGACTTACTACTCTGTCACTATGCGGCTTCCTGGACGCCCGGGGGTTTGGTTACTTGGTCTGCATGTCACCACTTTTTACATCCCTGGATGGGTGGTTCGCCAGTTTGGATTACTTCAGGATGTCCCAGACACTATTACGGTTGATTTTTCGAGGAGCTGCGCTCTATGCCCTTCTACCATGAGATTATTTGCCGAGGCTTGGCATCACAGAGTGTCGGCTCCTTTTCAGAGGGTCCCTTCTTCAATTGTTCCCACCGCTGAGTACCTTCTTGAGATTCAGACTTTGGTCAGAAAATAGCTTCTAGACAAACAAAAAGGGAAAAACAAGACTCTAAAAACTTCTGACAAATCCTGCTTGACTCTTACTGCACTTTTTTTGTGATGTATTTCAATTTTCAAAAAGACTTTTCTCTGTATCAGGAAAATGTTTTAATCATTTCAAATCATAGTTTGCACTTCTCCTATCTTTTCAGGTTATGAACATCTTCCTTTTAACATCTCTCTTAACTCTTATTACTTTGCTTTGAGTTTTGCTCTAGAGTTTTAATCACTCTATACCATGAATCCTCATTTGCTTTCATATAGTACCTACTTTGATAGCCAGTAGATCCAGAATGGGTTTAGGTATTTTCTAGGTTCCTTGGTTTAGCAAACGAAGTTTGCCCCTAGTATAGGGGCTTTGATTCTAGTTCTGGGCAAACGCAAGTTTGCCCCTAGTTTGGCATAAGGAAACTCAGGATACTAGGTTACATCAAGAGTTGGGTTTTATTTGGACGGAGGGCCTTGTGGGCCTGCCTACTTATCCCCGAGCGGGTATCAGGTCCGTAGTAGTTCAGCTATGGTTAGAAGGGAAGTGCCTTTTAGGCAAGTTTATTTACGTGACCGAACCGGCCAGGTTCCCTACGTATCCCCTAGCGGGAATCAGGTCAGGCGTAGTTCATCAACTCTGGGGGTTTTGAAACGACAAGGTCTCAAGCAAAATAATTCTTGAGGCGATCGAGGTTAACTGGTTGTTTAAACTTATCTCCGTCTAGGTCCATGAGATAAGCAACTCCTCCGGAGAGGAGCGTCTTAATGATATATGGTCCGACCCAGTTGGGTTTGAATTTTCCTCGGGGGTCATAAACGGGCGCTTTAAGTTCTTTGAGGACCAGGTCACCCTCAGCAAGCTTCCTTGGGCGAACCTTTTTGTTGAAAGCACGAGCTATCCTTTTCTGATATCCCCGAGTGTGATTTATAGCAGCTAATCTTTTCTCATCTAATAGCATCAATTCCTCATATCTCCCCCGCAGCCACTCAAGTTCAGTTACCTCACATTCTGCCGAAATTCTCAAAGATGGTATTTTAACTTCAACTGGTAGAACAGCTTCCATCTCGTAGACTAATGAATATGGTGTAGCCCCTGTTGGAGTTCTTACAGAAGTTCGGTATCCCCATAAAGCAAACGGTAACTTTTCATGCCAATCCCTGTATATATCTGTCATCTTTCCTAGGATCGCCTTTACATTCTTGTTTGCAGCTTCTACTACTCCATTCGTCTGGGGTCTGTATGGTGAGGATTGATGGTGGGTAATCCTATACTTCTCTAAGAGTGGAATAACTTCTGCCTGAAAGTGGCTCCCATGATCAGAAATAAGCTCATTCGGCACCCCGTATCTGCATACTGTGTTCTTCTCGATAAAATTTGCCACATCTTTGGCTTTCAGAGTTGCATATGATGCCGCCTCCACCCACTTGGTGAAATAATCTATTGCCACGATTATGTACCGGTGTCCATTTGAAGCTTTCGGGACAACTTCCCCGATGATATCAATACCCCACACAGAGAACAGCCAGAGGGTGGTCATGTTGTAAAGTTGGGAAGGTGGGGTGTGCATAAGATTTGCATGGATCTGACATTTATGGCATTCCCTTACATATTCACAACAATCCTTATCCAGAGTCATCCAATAGTATCCCTGCCGAATTATCTTTTTGGCCAACATATGCCCATTCATGTGGGGCCCACAGACTCCCTCATGTATTTCTTCCATCATTTCTCTTGCTTCTTTTCCATGCAGGACTTTTTCCACAATTTTCCTGCATAAATCACAAACTGAGCTGAAAACCTCCGAATCGCCTTCTTATCCTTTTCTGACGCCCCTTCAGGGTATTTTTCTTTCTCAATGTACCTCCAAACATCTATATACCATGGTACTTCTATTTCTTCTTCTCCTTCAATGGCTGCGATTGTCTCGAATGAGGGCCGGGTTCTCTCTTCTATGGACAGAGGAATCATAATAATTCCTATAGGGATTTGGATCATCGAGGTCAAAGTTGCTAAAGAATCAGCCAGTTGGTTTTCCTCACGAGGAAGGTAATAGAATGAGCTTTTTCTAAACTGTACTTTTAGGCTCTCCAGGTATTCATGGTAAGGTCTCAATTTTTCATGCTTTATTCTCTAATCACCCCTTACTTGCGATATTATCATATTTGAATCTCCAAAAACATCAATCTCGTCAACTTTTAAGGCCAAGGCTGCTTCCATCCCAATTATGCATGCTTCGTATTCCGCCGTGTTGTTGGTTGAGTTATACTTAAGTTTAACGGCCAACAGGGTAGGGGCTCCTTTAGGTGATATGAGGATGATTCCAACTCCGTATCCTACCTGATTGGCTGCTCCATCAAAATACATTCTCCACCGATCTTCTTCTACTTTCATCACCCCCTCATCAGGAAACTTAAATTCTCCCCTTTCCTCGAATTCTGTGGCAAGGTCAGCTAAGTATTTAGAGACGGCTCTCCCTTTGACAGATTTGGAAGTGACATATCTAATATCAAATTCAGCTAGCATCATGGTCCAGCATGAGATCCTACTGGTTAAGGCAGGTTTTTCAAAGAGGTATTTGAGTGGGTCCATTCGGGATATTAGGGTGACGGGGAAGGCTAACATGTAATGCCTAAGGCGACGTATACACCATACCAAAGCCCAACATTCTTTCTCTAATGGTGAATAATTCAACTCATACCCAGTTATTCTTTTGCTTAGGTAATATATGGCTTTCTCTACGCGCCCCTCTTCCTCTTCTTGGGCCAACATGCACCCCATGGAATTTTCGATAACGGATAGATATAGCAATAAAGGCTTCCCAGGTTTAGGAGGTGATAGAACAGGTAGGTTTTTGAAGGTAGGTTTTGATCTTCTCAAAGGCTTTTTGGCATTGGTCATCCCATTCAAAATTTTCCCCCTTCCTCAACAACTTGAATAGCGGGTCACATGTCATGGTAAGTTTGGATATGAAACGGCTGATAAACTGTACTCTCCCTAAGAATCCCCTCAACTCCTTTTCATTTCGGGGTGACGACATCTCGGTTATAGCTTGAATTTTGGTCGGATCTACCTCAATCCCCCTCTGCGTAATCAAAAATCCCAACAATTTCCCCGTGGTAACCCCAAAAGTACATTTCTGCAGGTTTAATCTCATTATGAATTTTCTCAATCTCTCAAAGAATTTTCTTAGAGCCTTTAAGTGCCCTTGCCTCTCCTTGGACTTCACTATCATGTCGTCCACATACAGCTTTACTTCTTTATGGATCATGTCATGTAGCAGGGTGGTGGCGGCTCTTTGATAAGTTGCCCCTGCGTTCTTAAGCCCAAATGGCATAACCCTATAACAATAAGTCCCCCAGGGTGTGATAAAGGTAGTCTTTTCCCTATCCTTAGGTGCCATCAATATCTGGTTGTACCCTGAGAACCCATCCATGAAAGATAAGAGTTCATTCCCCGCCGTATTGTCTACTAACACATCAATATGAGGTAGAAGAAATCGTTCTTAGGGCTGGCTCTATTCAAATCCCGGAAATCCACACAAACCCTAACGCGACCATCTTTTTTTGGGACTAGTACAATATTAGCGACCCATTCTGGATACTCGGTGATAATCAAGAATCCAGCTTCTAACTGCTTTTCAACTTTCTCTTTCACTTTTAGCGCCCATTCAGGCCTCATTCGCCTCAATTTTTATTTTACGGGTTTTGAGTTTGGGAAAAGGGGAATATGATGTTGGACTATTTCTGGATCAATCCCTGACATATCATCATAGGACCATGCAAAGACATCTTTTAATTCATTTAATAAATTGATTAACTCTTTGCTTTCCTCATTACTAAGTGTGGAGCCAATAGAAATATTTTTTGGATTATCTTCATTTCCCAAATTAATCGTTAAAGTGCCTTCAATGATTTTACATGCAGATTCATTTTCCTTTTCAATTAATTTTTGCAACTCATCTGGTATTTCACTACATTCATCACATACATCATAATCATTATGCACATTCGAGTAAGCAGAATTAGTTATATTCTCATTAACTTTCTTGGGAGCAATTACAACAGACATAGAAATTGAAAGACGCCTCATTTGGGCTAATACAGACTCTGGGTGAGGGGGATACCTATCACTAGACTCAAAAACCCATTCTTTCTTCTTTTCCCCTCCAAGATCAGTGATGAAGCATTCTTCCAGGTCCTTTGTCTGAGTAATTTCCCCCATTTCTTCTTCCTCCGGTTCTTTTCCAAGCTCTAATTTCTCCCTTTCTGCGTTTTCCTTGCTTCATTCTTCACCTCTATTCTGCCCATCTTTATTCACGTTTTCCTCGATATTACCCTTTCCGATCCCCCTGTGTTCTTCTTCCAACAGGTCCTTCATTGCCAGGCCATCGAAGGTACGCACCCAATCCTGAATAGTGGTGGATTTCATGGGTACTTCCAAGTAAGGGTCCTTATAGTCAGAGAAGTCATGTGCAAAGAAAATCTCAAACCCCGGCTTCATGCATTTTTCCACTTTATCCAACCATAGCTTCTGGAAAATGCAAAATGGAAACTCCTCTCCTTCTTTGACGAAGTATCCATTGAGAGTTTTTTAGTATGGTTCCATTGGCGCATCGGTCGATTTCTTCTTTTTCTTCATTTCCTCCCTTGACGGCTAATATCCCAACCCACGGGTATGTATTTGCGTAACAATGTTTAGAAATTCGGACAATCCTTGATGCTTCTTACCTAGACCCATCCCTGGGAAGAATCCCATCTTTCTCATAATTCCTGCCACCAACGGGCTTGCATACTGATCGAAATAGAGCGGTAAAAACTCTTTTGGCCTGCTGTCTTCTATCACATTGATGAATTCGAACCCGCCCAAGCTTGTCTCTTCCCCTTGTATTTGTACTTCCAAAACTGGGGCACTAGGTGAAGCCCCAGATGCATGTATCCTACTGTCTCCTAGAACATCACAAACTTTTCCCTTCCAAATGTACTTGACTTTCTGATGGATGGTTGATGGGATGGCACCCAAACTGTCCAGCCATGGCCTTCCCAGAAGTAGATTAAAGGATGCAGGAATATCGATAATCTGGAACTCTGCCTCTTTCTCCTTGGTCCTAATAGATAGATTCAGAAAAAATGATTCCCATAACCGCCCGCTGAGTATTGTCATAGGCCCTTACCTTTTGCTCCGATGGTATAAACGTAGATTCATCAAGTCCCATCCTTTTAGCTGTTCGGAATGGGCATACATTCAATGCGGACCCGTTGTCAACGAGACAAGCGGGCAAGGAATTTCTTAGACACTCGACGGTAATGTGCAACGGCTTGTTGTGAGCGGGTCCCCCAGGGGGTAAGTCAGCTTCAGTAAAGGAGATAGCGGGAATCGAGCTCTTACTGATCATGCCGACGAGATCTTCTGGGGTGATGTCGATGGAGACATCAGATTGATTAAGAGCATCGAGAACCGCTTGTCTATGATGCTTGGAAGCGATTAATAATCCCCAAATAGTGATATTTGCTTATGTCTTCTTCATCTGTCTCAAGACCCTATCTTCCTCTTCTTCCTCATTCAGTCTTCCCTTTCCCTTATCCAACTCCTGGCCTGAGTGGTCTTCCTCAAGTTCATGTGGTTTGCAGTGCCTTCCTGATCGTGTTAAATGACTGATCTCTTCTTTAAACCAAAGATCATCCTGTGCTTTAGTGACTTCTGAATTTTCATCTTCTTTCTCACTTTCGTACCAAAGATCATCCTTAACTTTATTGATGCCCTGACTATCATCCCCTTTGTACCAAATAGAGTTGTCATCTTCAGGTGCCCACCAATCCACAGTGGGAGCTTTTCCTATCACCTTTCCCTTGTTTCCATCCGTTAGTTCGTCCAAAGTGCAAATGTTCGAATCTCCCTGTATCTGATAAAACTTCCTCGGGCACCCCAACTTAGTGATCAATGTTGATGGATCAAAAGAGCCTTCTTCACTTTCCAAACATTAAACTCCGGGTGGTGGTACCGCATGATGATTTGATAGTGGATTCTTGGTGATGTTCGGCGGGTTGGTGGGTGGTTCAAATATTACCTTCTTATCTATCTGATCCTGAATTTCATGTCTCAACCTCAAGCATCGATCGGTTGAGTGCCCCTGCTCTTGATTAAATTTGCAGTATAGATCAGCTTTGAAATTTGGGGGTGGTGGATTCGGTCTTGGTCGTGGCTCCAATAAGTGGAGGTGCCCCTTTGCTAGTAGCCTATCCAGAGCGGTGGACAATGACACTCCCAAGTCTGAGAACTTCCTTAAAGGCTTATCTCCTCCTCTCTTCGGGTAACTTCTGACTATATCAAACTTCTTCTCTAGTTTGCTTAGTGCATTCACATCTGTAGGACTTGAATGGCTCCCTGAATTCCCTCCTCCTGTCCCATAATTCGGATGCCTATACCTGCTCACCGTCTCTTGTCTCTTGATCAATCCTTCTTGTATCGCATCCTCGATCCTGGTTACCACATTAAACACTTCAGCAAAGGTGTTGATGGACTGAAACCTCATCTTCTCTTGGTAGACGGGTTGGAGATTTTTCATTAACATCCGGATTTGTTCCTTCTCGGTTGGCCTCTGTACCATTTTTGCTGCTTTTTCCCTCCAACGGCTCAGATATTCAGTGAAAGATTCCTTATTTCCTTGTCGAGTAGTCTCTAAATCTCTGACAGTAACATCCAAATCCTGATTATATTCGTACTGGGCTATGAATGATTTGACAACCTCCTCCCAAATCCTAGTCTTACCAGGCTCCAATGTAAGATACCAAGATAAGGCGGCTCCGGTTAATGTCTGTTGAAATAGGACACCCATCATAGTTGTACTCAAGCCGCTTGGCTGAAAAGCCCCTATACACATCTTGTTATGGCTACGGGGGTTTCCGGTCCCATCGAATTTGTCAAACACAGGCATTTTGAACCCAGCAGGTAATACTTCACAAACCCCTTCATATAACCCCTCTAGTTCCAGCAAGTAGGTGTCTACTCCTAGGGCCTTTCGAACTACCCTTTCCAGTTTCTTTACTTTCTCAGTCATCAACTTCTCTCTCTCAGCCTTTTCTCTCTCTATCTTTTCCTTTTCTGCCCTTGGCATTTCAGCTCTTTCTTGATCATCGAACCAATCATTCTCCCTACCAGGTGGAGGAGGATCAACAACTGGTGGTTGTCGTGCTAGTGTTTCCATCATGGTCATCATCCTAGCCATTTGACCTGCCTTTTGTTCCACTATGGCCCTCAATTCTGCTATCTCTCTTGCGTTTGCTTCTTGTGCCATCTCTCTTCTTGCTAACCTTGCAGTAGAGTCTCTGTACCAAATCGTGCTTGTAGATGATTCTATCTTTTGCCTACAACCACATTTTATTCTTTTATTTAAAAAAAATCAAAGAAACTTTATTTATTTATTTATTTATTTTAAAAAAAATTTTGCAAAAGAAATTTTCATGAATGGCCCATATGTCATGCGGATGCAATGCATGTGTGCATGTGTGCCTATTCTATATGTCAAAGAAAGAAAATTCTAATCCTAACACAAACACATAAGCACATAAAATCCTCACCCATGTCAAGTGTGCTAATTTCTCCTTTCATTGTGATCCTCTTCACCCCTTCAAGGTTTGAAAATTTTAGAATTTTTGAAATCCATTTGACAAGCATTTCCCCTAGATGATGGGGTCTTTCAAATTTTTTAAGGAGCTTTCCTTTGAAGGCAACAACATTTTTTTAACGAAAGATGATTGGGTTGAAACTTTGCTTTGAAATTCATTTGAAAATGATTTCTTTAATTGTGCAGATTTTTCAAATACAATTTTCACCATTTTGGATTATATTCTTTAACCAGAAAGCGATTTGGGTTGAAACTTTGCTTTGAAAAGCGTTTCAAAATCTTTCAAGAATTTTGGGTTCCAAGAATTTTGGGTTCTTCCTTTAAAGATGGTTGATTTGAAATTTTAATCAAAAAGTGATTTCCAAAGATTTTTGAAAGAGTGATTGAATACCTTAGAATAAAGATAGCAAAAATCTATTTGCTTCCAAAGACGTATTTAAAATTCTTTGGGTAGGAGGATCACATGATCAGATTGTTGTCGTACTCTTCATGAATTCAGATGCATACAAGGTCAATGATGCTAAGCTATCAGGATATAAGAGATGTAATCATATTATCAAGTTTCAGCATGTTCCCAAATGTCGTAGGACATGAGAAGGAATTGCTAAAAGGTGATTAAAGGGCTACACATCTTTCATCAAGAAAGCATCGTCATCATCTCAAATAATCCCTTTCGGGCATACAAAACTCCCTAGCATATAATCCTAATTAAGAATTAATTTCCTAAGATCGAAGGGTTCTATAGATGCTATTATGCAAAGGCCGGGTTTTGGTCAAATAAGGGACCCTTGACACACACCCGATAGGATGCTTCATATACCAATGCATGGTATGAGATCAAGAGTGACCACACAGTCCCATGATGGCTTGACCGACCGGGTTGCCCCGTGCCTCCAAGGTCATAGTTCCGTTCAATCGACTGGCTAGACATGCAAGTGCAATGCAATGGGCATACAAAAATTAGTTAATTCGATTAAAAGGATGGTTTTAAGTCTAATCCTCGAGTGAACCCAAAATCAGAAATTCTGGTCTGTGAAACCAGAGATTCTGGGTTCGATCCCCAACAGAGTCGCCAGATTGTGGATACCGGCATTTGGGCCCACTTTAAAAACATTTTTTTGAAACATTTCCTTCAAATTTCAAATTCAAAATCAAAGAGTCGCCACTTAATTTTTGAAAGGAAAATTAAGAAACCATTTTGAAAGCAAACTGATCTTTTGCGAAACCAAAGATAATCTAGGTCTGGGGATTATGGAATGAAAGGGGAAGGAGCCCAGCAAACTAAAACACCCCCTTTCATCCTATCTTGTGATAGGCCTCTACTCATCATCCTTTTTAATCAAATTAATAATCTAAGTGTGCCCTCAACTAATACATATATACATATACATTACAAAAGCATATTGAAAAGGGTGTAAGATTGCGAACGATAAAATATCATTCATAATCCACATAATTCAAGTAGCAAGCAAAATGATGTGCAAGTAGGGAACTAGAGAACTTACACGGGATCCAGGTACGAAATGAGAAACGTGCAATGCATACAAAGAATAGAAATCCTAAGAGAAATTTCTCTAATCACATATACACATAAGGCAAGACCTAAGCTAAGGTGTCGCGCATTGAGTCGAAAATCAATAAAATCAAAGAATAGAACAAACTAGAGAAAGATTGAGAAATTGTACCTCAAATGCACTACAAAACAAAGAGTTAGCCCACATGCTTCACACAATAATATGACATCGAATAATCAATCCTAAATCTCTAGCTTAAATCTATCGATTAGAGGAAGAATTGATAAAACTATGAATTCCTTTCGATTAGTTGGAGTCATAGCATCTCTATAGATGCACAAGTCTCAACTAAGAGCCAATGTGATGTCTATATAGGGGTGCTATAATCCCTACATGATCATAAGGAATCCATTTTTACATTCAATTTAGGTTCAACTAAGCCTAATTTTATACAAGGACTAGTTATAATCATAAGCATTGACATACATGAATGAATGAATGCACAAGAACAAGAATGAGATGTGAATTTATTCATTAATTTGGATCACTTAGTCTCTGGATTTAAGCTGAATTATCATTATTCAAAACATGATTTAGGTTCCAAGATATTAGGAAACCATCTAAGTTAAAATCAATGAGATTAGACAAAAATAGTGACTGTTTTTCCTAAATTACAAAGAGCAGACCAGATTTTAAAAGGTAAAAAACCCATACTTCCAACGGTTGGATCTTAGTGATTTTTGGATATGATATGCCTCTGTGAGTCTAGTTTCTAACCCAAATAGAAAATCAAGGTTTGAACGGTTCGATCTCTGAGAATATGGAAAACACTAGACATCACTCAGGAATCTGCAACTCTCTGTCCAGAGATCTTGTACGATTTTCTAAAAATAGTAAAAAAATGAAGAACTCTTAGATCATTTTAGGGTATCTTCCTAACACATTAAGGTACTTAGAAAAAATTATTAGAGACCCAGGAAACTCTATTAAAGTTCTGATTTACTAATTTCAAAACGGACTTACTGTTATGAAATTTTGGACAGAGAGTTGTATGTTTTGAAATCATAAGACTAAACCATCTTAGACATGGAATTTCATCAAAACAAAAATTACAGAGGTACTTAAATGGGTTGTGAACATCCTCCAATTGATCTCATCCAATTCCCATGAACCATGGTCCTATAGAAAATCTTTGATCACAATTGGTTTATGGATTCACTGCACCTTTGTTATATTAATGTTCATAGTTCAAATCAAGCTTGATCCATGATCCTAGAGAGAACTAGGATCAAGTATGATTATGATCATTGGAGTAAATAATGAAATATCAAGAGATTCATAGATTTAGTCTTAATGGATTTCCATCATGGATCTAACAAGAGAATCCTAAGGTCTTACTTAATCTTATGAACTCTTGAATATTCAAGTGCTTTAGATTCCAACAAACAAACTATGAAAACTTACATCGAAATCCTCTCTCAAACATATGGTCCTTGAGGAATTTAGAACTATGACATACTATTCTCCTCTCAAATTGATGATCCTTGGAGACTTAATGAGACCTAAATTTACTCAAATCTCCGTGGAATATGGTATGGATTCCATAAAATTCCTAATAAGGAGACCCAAGTCATGAGTTAAGACTTGAATTCAACCAACTACATGTAGAGATGATCATGATCCACTTTAATCCCCATATAAATCATCGGATCATAGGGAACTAGAGGATCAAACTCAAAGAAATCTAATGAGATATTGAAGATCTCATAGATCTCTTGAGAAGAATATAAATAAAAGAAAGGAAATCAAAGGTTATTTGAAAATTTCAAGTCACAACTCTTTTATTCATAAATCCAAAGCTCTGTTTTGGATCTAAATTAATGAAACATTATGAAATTCAATCACAAGCTCTAAGTGGTGTGTGATGAAATGGGGTAGGAAGAGAGGTTTTGAAAATGTGTAAAGTTCCTAGAACTATGAACTTGTGACTGAATTCACCTAATTCTACCAAGGATTAAGAGGTTACCTCTATGACCTCAAGGATTTCTTCAATTTCTTGGGAAGCTCTTCCACACTCTTCAAATTCTCCTTCCAATTCTTCAAGAAAACTCTTCTTTCTTCAATTTTCTCTCTATTATATATCTCTCTCTCTCTCTCTTGTATCTCTCTTAGATTTTAAGTGAAAAATTTAAAAGTAAGACTAAAAGTCCCAACAAAAGAGATGAAGGCATGTTTATATAGACCAACATGACAAGGTTAAATGGGTAAATTCGGGTGGAAATTCATGTGCAAAGTTTTCTTCTAGGACATGTGAGACAAGTAGCCTGTTACAGTTCGCGGCACTCGATGGCTGCCGGTGGCATTCACTGAATGCCGGGCGGCACTCGCTGAATGTTGTGCGGCACTCGCTGACGGCTTTCCCGCGTGCCAGGGCTAACAGAATTTTGCCCTCTCTTAAATTTTCAACATATACACTTACATAAACCTAATTTATCTAGTAAAATATATACTTAGGTACTTGTATTTGCAAAGTACCCTATTAAAATGTACCCATATGCATGGTATACATTCCTATGTCTCCTTTTACTTCTTTTTTTCTTTTTTTTTTCTTTTCTTTTCAAGACTTTTTCAAAATTCTTTTTCTTTTCACTTTCTCCTTATATATATATATATATCGGAACTCTTTCTTTCTTCTCTTTTATTTTATATATCTTATTATTATTACTATATATTTATATATATATATTCTTTTTGAAGGTATTCTCAGACTGATTTCCTCACACATTCTTCAACGTTTGGGTTCCTCCTGAATACCCAATTTTTCCTTCTTTGATTTTTTTTTTCTTTGATTTTGAAACTTTTCTTGAAGAATTTTTCCTTCTTTGAACAATTTGAATTATCCGGAAAATCTTCGAATTTCACCGGTCATCGTCATCATCGGTCTTAAGAGGTAACCAATCCTTGGATTTGACGTTTGGTCAAAATTGGGGTGTCTACACATGGCCCCAGCAGTGCGGGCACGATCCAGGCCCATCAAGGTCTTACTAAGGACCAACATGACGACACTCTTCATCTCTCGCAAACCACATTCAATGGGAATAAGAACGTTAGAAGATGACTGAAGATGAATTGAGAAAGCATGGCTATTGATAAAGCACTATACCGAATAATCTAGTACACGCCGTCATAAGGGGCTCCCACGGGAGCATAGACGGAGGAAAGGCACTCAAAGTCAATTTGCATATCATGAACAAAAGAGTCTGCTGCATTTCGAGATGTGTGAAGAAGAGCAGCAAGGTCTTGAACATACCCGGCTTACGTTGGAGGAATTGTCAAATCCGCAGAAGGATCGGTGTCCAAGATAGCACTAAATTCCTTGAATAAAGGGCAAAACTCCTGGAAGCCAAATCGGAAAACATAGAAAAAAGGATCCCAACACTAAATGGAGGCCTGAAGTAAACTTTCGTTCAAAATCATCCATCGGAAGGAGAAGAGATCGTTCAATCTGAAACACTCAAAGTTGAGCTTATCAATACTGGAGCGGTATCCATCCATAGAAAGAGACTTTGAGAGCTAATGGGGGCCATTTGAGAGGAAATTTGAGAAAGAAGAAGAGTGTTTTGCGAAGTTTGGAAGAGAGGAGGGTATAAATAAGAGTGGATCTGCCCAGAACCTAGGCCAGCACTGGATAAACTGCAGTGGCACTCGCCAGAATGCTGCATGGCAGTCACAGGGTATCATTGTGGCACTCACTAAGTGCCGCACAAAGTATTATTTTGGCCAGGATTTGTTTGTAATATTTTTAGCCCACCTGCAAACAAAAAATTGAATAAAAATAATAAAATGTGTGCATCATGCATCACGTACAACGAGACCGAGCCATGGTCACATACATTCATTCATATAAGAATACATAATAAAAACACTAGCATTCACAAAGTCATAGAAAATTTAAAATAAAGTGCGGGATCATGCCATGGTCGCAATCATAAAGTGTAGAAGCATGTAGAAAAACAAAAGATAAGTAATGCAGATGCCTATCCTGGCTATCAAAGAGCTGTCATCCAAATAAGTATGTGTGTATATATGTACAGTCATCCAAATAAAAAGAAGAACAAAAGAAAAGTGGGGTCAGCCGCAGCCCTGTCCTCGAGTCTGACGAGTGACACGTCTGAAAGGCTCCTCCTCTGACTCTGTGCCACTCCCGTCACCTCCACCACTACCTCTGCCACTTTTACCACCACTGCTTCCTCCACCGCTACCTCTACCTCACCCGGCACCTCCGTGAGTTCCACTGGGGACTATCCCGAACTGCTGAAGCTGCTGCTAAAGCTCTCTCACCTGCAGAACCAAAGCCATGTTCTCTTCCTCCTAAACGAAGAAAGAGATTGCATAATCAGGTTTCATTTAAAAATGCTAAAATGAGTATAAGTAAAAGGCCAGTGGGAGTTTTACCATGGCTCTCGCATAAGCCTCAGCAGATGCCCACATCCCATCAGCCTGATTCAGAAGATCAATAAAAGAAAGATTAGAACATTAAAGTTAGAAATGCAAAAGTCAAAGGGAAATCTCAAAAAATTACCTTCCACTCCCGACCATGGATCCACTCTCTCACGTTGTGAGCGTAGAGTAGGCCCTCCTCTGTATAATCCCTCGGAACATGGTCATACTGGAGCGGAATGGTGGGAGCGCCTAATGAGGGATCTCAGTCATGCCCTGCTCACCGTAAGAGACTATCCTAACCTTCCAATCCCATGGTGGCAAGGCTGGAGCACGGGATGCAGCAGGAACAGGCTGCAAAAAAAATGTGTAGAAAAGAAACACTGAAAAGTTAATAGAAAACTCACCCAAGTCACTTCCATCAACGGGAAATTCTTCATCAGCTTATCAGCACAGAAAGATGCACACCCCTCAGGGGACTCTACGAAGTCCTGAACGGAGAGCCCTTCAAGGCAACCGTGAGCGCACAACCCTGGAGATTCTCGGCGGCTCTCATAGAATCAGGTGGGGGACATGGCACAAAATATCTGAGAGCCATCAGCGACTGCCGGGTCACTCTCTCTCCCAATTACCACTCCCAGGTGGTTGGACCATCCAAGAGTATCCTCATCGGGTCATACCCACCCGAATGCTGAATCCCCAGAGGGACGACATGAAGAACATCCACCCAAGGCTACCAGCGGATGTGTGGCTCTCGTAGAGAAGTCGTGAGCCCCGGTCTTCCGCCCGACGCGCTCCTTTTGCTATTTTAACCCCTGAGGTATAATGAGGGTGTCCGCTCATCGCATCTCGGGCGACATCATCTGTAGATACTCGTGGGACCAAATCTGCAAAAAAATAAAAGAAAAGGAACATGAGTTCTAAGATTCATGAATAAAGAAATCGAAAGAGGAATGCAAGGTTTAAATTCAAAAATAAAAAAAAAATATATTAAAAAAAGAGAAGATGTATACCTCCCACGCCCTCCAGAAACCACCAGTGGAGCATGGTCGATCCTAAAATTTGTCTCCTATATGCTTGTACAGGATGGCTAGTCCTACACCAGCCCAATCATACTGATAGATCTAATCCATGCACTCCAGGGACCCCACCAGTGCCATCAAAATCATGTCGCCCCTGTTGCTCAACAGGGAGCATCCGAGCATGTACATAATAAAGCCCCGAACCATCTGCTCGTTTGAGAAGCCCTCCTGGTCCCTGAACATATCCATAAACCACTTGGCCGTGACCAAGGGCTCCTCAGGAACAACTCCCAGTAGCGGCAATACCCAGTCCCACTCAGCTACAGTAACCAAGAACAGCAAGCACTCCCTCCGAAGGGGATCCCAGTGATCATACTAAAGTTGAGCAGGGTCATAGTCATCTCCCCAAACTCAAAGTGGAACGAGTTGGTGGTGTCCCACCATCGCTCCGAGAGTCTGTGAATCTGTCTCAAGTCATTGGAGGTCTTCGTCAAAAGCTTGACGATCCCCAAAACCTGCAACCCTGATAAACCCCTGTATGGTCTCGTTCAGCATATCGAACCACGCGAAGCCGTGTTCCAGGCTACCATGCCCCTTTAGCACATCAGGCTGGAGCTGTAAGAAATCACCAAATTCAGTGTCAATAAATAAGAAGGTGAAAGAAATGAATAAAGAAATAATAAAAAAGAGAGCAATAATAAAGAATGAATGAATAATAAATGGGTGAAGGGATCAGTTGAAATACTCAGGAAATTCCACAAATATAATATTCGCGTTCCTGAGAAAACATATGGAGTTTTGATAACATGCATCACATCCATGAACTTTGTGCGAGAAGTTTAAAACAAACACATAAAGTAGGGTTAAAAGCATTAAAATTGAACTTGAATGAATAAAAGGGCAGGCGAGACACTCAGGAAATTCCATAAGCATAGCATTCATGTTCGTGGTGGAATGAAGACCACAGAAAGTGAAAAAGAATGAGAAAAGTGATTGACAAACATTGAATATTGCACATTTATGTGCCAATATAATAGACATAGTTCTCATTTAATTCCCCAAATCCCTAGTTTTACATGCATATTTGAATTAATATAATTTAATGGTGATGTCACTCAAATGCATGTAATTATTTGTTTTTACATATTTTATATGTTTAGGTAAAAATGAAGTGAAATAAGGGGAATGAAAGAAGTAGCAACACTACCATAGTATATTCCATAGTAAAATAAAAAAGAATAGTTACCTCCTGTAAAATCATTCCACAAACAAACAAACAAACAAACAAACAAACACACAAAAAAAAAAACAGATGTAAAACTTGTCAAACTTCCTGACAATTGATACATATACTTGTATCAATTGTTTTGTCTTTTCCTTTCGTTTTCTTTCTTTTCTCTCTCTCCCTCTCTTTCTCTCTTTTCTTTGTTTCGCAGGGAAGTGTCAGAGACTGAAGAAAATTGGAACGAAAATGAAGAAAAAACTGCTCACCTCCTATTCAAATGACGAAGTGAATGACGAATTCTCAACAGAATTCGTCTATAAATTAAGGAGAAGCAAACCACACAACAAGGAGAAGCTACAACACAGTTTCCAATCACTGTTTGGGAGAGAATAGTTTAGGGGAGGTTATCATGTGAGCACTTTATATTGTCCCTATAAATATGATACTTTAATTTTTCTTTGCCATTTCTAGTTCTAGTAGTTGTAAAATTTTACTTTTATGTAATTGATGATTTCATGTTCAAAAATATGTAGCAAAACTTTATGTACTGTATTTCTTAAAATTTAAAATATTTGTTTTCTTGTATGACCTTTGTCAATTTGTAGTAGTAAAATATTCCTATTTAAAATTAGATTTAATATTTCTAGTCTAGTAGTACTTATAGTTGTCCCCTAAAATAGTTTGAAACTCCAAATTTTTAATTTTTATAGCAATATTTTCATTTACTAAAAGACAGATTTTGCGATTAAATGTCAGATTTCTTAGGCACGTAGTTGTTATAATTACCTACTAAAGTCCAAAAGCACACCATACCCATATCTTACTCCCAAATTATATTTGGATTTGGTTTGGCCTTGCTTGTGTTCTTGGAGTTCAACCACTGTGACCCCACAAGAAGTTAAAGTCAAATGTTTAGTATTTTATTTTTGGTTCAGTATTTCCATTTATGTATATTTTATTAGTCTAGTTGTACTAAACTTTGCTATTTTGCAGATTCCACAAATTCAACCCCAGCTCATGTAAAGTAAAGAAAATAATATATAATATTAGTTTTCACCCTTACCTTGGTTTTACAACTTTAATTTTAATTGAACGGTGATTGCGTGCATCTATTTAATTTATCTTTTATTTTTATTTTAAAGACAGTTTCAATTCCAAAATGGTAGGCTAAAACTTTAATTGGGGATATGTAATAAAAACTTAGAAACCACAGCTTCTGTGCACTAATCTTAAATGGGCAAATTTATCTGGATTGGTTGTTTTTCCATTTATGGCCAAAAATATCTATGTATCTATAATTTATGACCATTTAACATGTTTATATACTATGGCTATATTGGGCTTAAAAGAGTACAAATTTGAAATAAAAGCCTAATTATGTGGATTGTCAAACTATGCCTTTTGTCATAAAAAAACACCTAACATACTCAAACAACTCATATGACAAAGTTAATATTTCAAATATGTGTTTATATATATTTCTATCCAATAATGGATAGGCAATTGTGTAGTGGCAGAGTGGTGGGGACTGGACGCCGAATAATCCACGTCCGCGGCGAGGCACGGTTCGAACCTGGCTACTGCCCAATTGCCTCTTTATTTTTCTTTAAACCAAACGACGTCGTTTCATATCAAATCTGACACACTTGATATGACCCTGACTAGTGAAAATTTATTTTTAAATAAAGAATGACTCTGTGGTCTTAAATGCCAAACGCTTTTCAAATGTACAAAAGTTGTGGGATCTAGTGTTGGTTTGCATATTCCCAATTCCTTTAAATCATTTCCCCTAGTTAATTAATATTTTATGTTTTATAATAGTTTTGCTTAAATATCTGTATTATTTCCATCTTTTGCTATTATTAAATCTAAAAAGTTTATCCCACAAAAATTTAGCTTTTATTTATTTTTATTCCTTTTCTTACTAGTATCTTAGTCAATTTATTTTGCACTGTGAAAATCTTTATCGTAAACTAATTAGGAAAAAATAGCTTTAATTACTTTTATTGCAAAACTATAAAAATTAGTAGTTTAGTAAAACCCCACAAAAATCCATCATCTTTTATTTTCTTTTTAGTGACAAAAATAGTTATCTGCTTAACTTTATAAAATTTTATTCCGTTCCCTGTGGGTTCGACCTGGACTTCCAGAACTTTATTACTTGTACGATCACTTACACTTGGGTGTGATAAGAAAACGCGTCAATAGGATGTCGTCAAGTTTTTGGCGCCGATGCCGGGGATCAGTTAATAAAAGATAAATAAATAAATAAAAAGTTAGGTTTAAAACTATTTTTCCTATTATATCTATATCTATATCTATATATATATACTTATTCTACCTTATAAATAATCTAGTTTTCTTTTTAAGAAAAAATGATAACATAAAAAAATATTAAATTAAAAAAAAACTATATATAATTTCTTTCCTTGTGAAATATATATAAATATATATTTATATATATGTACTTGTGCATCTTCTAAAAAAAGCATTTATATACATATATAAGCCTATCTTCTAAAAAATAAATATATAAAAAATATATTAAAAAAAAGAGTTTTATTTTTACTTAGCTAATAATAATAATCATAATAATATTATTATCAGTTAGTTTTCACTTACTTCTTATGTCCTTAGATACTACTGAGGCTTTATATCAAGTACCACACAATTATAATATTTCTAGTAAATCATCTAGTATACAGTTTCTTAGAATCATGGCTGAAATTGAAGGCATGGAATGAATAACTGATGATACTCATAATGATCATGGGAATAATATACCACAACCTGTTTTATCAGAACGTGAGCGATGGTCTTTACGTGGTATATTTATGCCAGAACAAATCATCACTCCTTCTTGCATCACACTACCTAGACATACAGGAAATTTTCATATTAAATATAACATGCTACCATGCTTACCAACTTACCACGGAATTAAGAAAGAATATGCTTATGTCCATATTCGTGAATTTGAAGAAGTTTGTGAAACGTTTGCTGATCAAACTTGTCCTATCGAGATAATCTATCTCAAACTTTTTCCTTTTTCTTTAAAAGATGAAGCTGAATCTTGGTTTTTATCTCTCCACCCTGGATCTATAACTTCATGGCTAGATATGAATCAACAATTTCTAAATAAATTCTATCAAATGAATTTAACTTATTGCTTGATGCGAGAATATAAACTTTTCACTGAAAAAGATAAGGAACCATGCATTAAAGACTGTGACTTTTTTTGTAGATCTCCTACAAACCTGTCCACATCATGGATTTAAAAAATGGCGTATAATTAATTACTTCTATGAAACATTAGATCCAGAGTCAAGGGAAATAATTGAAGCCATGTATCAAGGGAAATTTTTAAAAATGCTGACGAAGCTGAATCATATTTTGATTGGCTTAGCAAATACGCTCCACAAAGGGAAAAAGAAGAAAAGGCTAGGAAAGAAAAGGCTAAAAAATCACAGCAATCACAAACTGAAGATGAATTAGTCATAAAAATTGAAGAATTAACTCGCAAGCTAGTATCTGTTAAACTGGAGAAAACTAATCCTCCTCTATCTAAAAATAAATTAGAACTTTGCAGTACATGTCATATGATGGGGTACTCTACAGAAAAATGTCTTAATACTCCTGTTTATCAAAGATTTACCCCCGCGCAAAAAGTTCTATTATATAACTCAAAACTGCATCTTATTAAAAGAAAAATGAAATCTCGATGGACTGGTCCATATATTGTAAAAAATATTTATCCTTATGGAACTATCGTGATTGAAGACCCTAAAGATGGAAATACATTTAAAGTCAGTAGGCATAAATTAAAACCATTCTTAGGAGATTTTGAAACTGAATTGGAGTCCTTTCCTTTGGAGGACCCCAACTGTGATATCTCTTAAATTCATAAATCATGGTTAGAATTGTACATAGTAAGAATTTTATTTTTATTTTATTTTATTTTTTTTCTTACTATTTAATATTTTTCATGAATTATAACATATTATCTGATGTTACAGGTAACAAAGAGATATGAACCCATCTAATCATCGCAGAACTGCAAGAATGAGTATAAACCATGCCAGTTCGTCTAACAATAACAACTATCCTCCAGAGGATAGAACTTCATCAAATGATGATACACCCCCAACATTTGAATATCTCATGAACTCTGACGAGGATGAAATGTTCTACGCTAGGTGTGTCGATAAAATTTACGACACTGATGAAGAAATTGACTATTTAGTGGAACCTGACCAACCTAGGGAGTGGGATGGTGAGCCAATATTTGATGGATTAGATGACTGACAGAATATTAGCACAAACTACGATGAATGGGAACAAGCTCAATATGAGGTGTTCCAAGAACTATATCATGAATATGAAGAAAATGAATGGGAGCGATACTTAACATCCCTAGTACAATTCCCCATTTATGATGATAATGACAATATTTTTGAATGAGGGCGTTTGTTAACTAGAGTTGTTAACGGGGAAATGTTAAGGTACGCCTTTCAAAGGGATTGGTTCTTTTTCCTACTCAAATGGGGGACATCTCTAATCCCTGTCTTCATTGAACAATTCATGCCTGAAAGAGTCATTGTCAGATATGATATATTCATGGAAATAACACTCTATGATGATCCCGAAAGATATAGCTCTGACACCTACTTAAGGTTTCGAGTCTATTGTCCTAGACCTCGAAATGATCATCTTTCATGAGCAATAATCCCAGCCAACGTCTAGATATGTTAAAATAAAATTCCTGTCTTTATTTTTACTGTAATTGTACTTTTCTTTTATATATAAATAAAAAAAAATTTAAAAAAAATCATCACTGTGTTTTTAGTATCAGAATCACTTGTATTTATTATTTAATGAGTTCTGATTTTTATCAAGTCTTACAAATCTCAAGTATTGCTATCTAGTAAATGTATTAAATTGTATGTTTAAACTATCCCATTACAGTCCAAAATAAATAGGCATACCAGAAGTATTGCTGGTTTAAAAACCATGTTGCTGAAACTGCTAGATAGCAAAATTTGAATACAAGATCGATCCTTTGAAACTGCAGTTCAAAAGATCAATTGTACAGTAATTCTTGATAACTTTATCTCAAAATAGTGATAGTACTTTTACTTTATATATATAAGTTAATTTTGTCATTATTATTATCTTTTCTTTGTGTATTTTTTTTTATTACAGATGTTATCCTTAGCTTCTTTTTCTGATCTCACTCATTGAGGACAATGTCAGATTCAGTTGGGGGGGACGGTTTCACGATTAACACCTGTTTGTTTATTTTATCTTTATTTCATAAAAAAAAAATTATTTTCTCTAAAGAGAGATACACTGAAAAAGAGAAAATGACTTTATATAGGGCTTTGAACCCTAAAAACTTTTCCCTATCTCTCTTTTTCCTTTCTTTTTCGTCTTCCTCTCACTCTCTCGCCGCGATCTCTCTCTCACTCTCTGCAACTCTCTCACTCTCTTCCCCCAATCTCTCAATTTCTCTTTTTTTTTTTCTTCGATCCAAAATCAAGATCCACTCTACTAATCACTAAATGTAAGATCTATAATTCAGAGAAAAGCTTCATTTTGATTTTATTCTCTATTTTTCCGATTCAGCTTATATTTTTATTTTTATTTTAGATTTTTATTTTCTCTCTTTTCCATTATTTAACAAAAATGATATCCATAAGTTGTAGGTACCCACTCATCAAAGAAGTTTGAAAATATCACTCGATCCACGACCCTACCAGGTTTTCAGATTTTCAAGAGACAGGTGATATTTTTCCATTTCTATGTAAAAAAAATAATATATGGATGACGCGCTAGCTATTGGTCTTATGTATTTTGAACTTTACCTTGTCATTTTCTTAATTGCTGTTATGATAATGCTGCGTTGCCCTTGTTAAAAAAAAAAAAATGAATGACGAACACGTCACCGCTCTTATGATATTCGAAGTTTATACCATAATTTTCCTTATTATTGTTATTATAATGATACGCTGTCTTGGACTTTTCTAAAAAAACAAAAAAAAAAAAAAAAAAAAAAAAAAAAGAGAGAGAGAGAGAGAGAGAAATGTAGTTTTCTAGTTTTTTGTTTAAAAAACAATTTTTTTTTTTATAGTTTCTGAATGTATATATTTATATATATTTTTATATATAAATATTTTTAGTTTTTAAATAAAATTCTCACCCACCCCCTCTAAGCTCTCTTTAATTAGATCTTAGTTGATAGTTGGAAGGAGTGGAGGGTTGAGTCTAACCTCTCTTGTTGGCTGAGAGTATAAAAAATGGATCCAATAGTCGATGACCAGACGTTAATGGCTCGCTCACTTGTTTCTGAGCAGAAGAAACCCTTTGTTGGCACTAGCCTTTATGCCATCAAAAGAAAAGCTAAAAGGTTAGGATGGTGTTTGAATTGTTATAGAGAAGAATGTCCTGGTTTAATTCCTCATAATGGCACATCTTTTAAAGTTTACTACTGCTATAAAAGACAATTCAAATCAAAACAAAAGAAAATTTTGGTTGAGAAAGAGGACTGGATCCTTTGATACCCAAATAAAATTTTGTTTTCCCATCCCTCATTTCTTTTTATTTTTTTATTTTCAGTTTTTGTACATACAATAATTTTCAGTCAGGTCATATTTTAAAATGATCCTATGTGTACATCTGGCTTTCATTAGCTGGTTCGATAGGAGTAATTTGCATGATCCAAGCATCACCAGATATGTCTAGTGCAGTGAATGTCCCTAGAGGTTGCGAAAAACTAAGTAAAGCCAGAGTTATCTCCTAGCCTCTTACTATGTTTTAGCTTGCTAGTGGTTCTAGACTCATCTCTTTTACTAGAGGTGGATGGGTAATCATGACAACTTGGACGCTCCGGATTGCGTAGCCTCTTTTGTGTAGGTGCAGAGGATACTAGTTGCACCATATATGTATCCAACTTAGTAGATATGCTTAGGATTTTTCAGAAGTTTTTCTTTTACTTTATATAAAATAAATTTGACACGTTAATGTTATTTTGGGTATGTTAATAGCATACAACACATTGTCACATGTTTTACTATTTTCAAATGCTAGAAACTCTTTAAATCTTTTTGAAACAGTGTGAAAATATTTACTGAATCTAAATGGATGAGTAAGCATAAACTATGCAGTTTAAAAACAAGTAGTGGAAACTAATTAACCCATGTGAGCTTTTGTGCCAATCTTCCTTTATGAGGATTACTATTCTTTTCAGTCTCATTTTATTCTCTTTATCATGTCACTTGTTGAAAGTCTCATTATTTTTCTTTTTCTTTGACTGATTATTAGAAAAGAACGTTAAGGATTTACTATTAGAACGTCTAAATTGCTTAAATGAATAAAGTCAATTTTAAAATGATTTAGGCCATCTTTTCTTTCAAATGCACCCCCCTTCACCTTATATTACCTTATTCTCAGTTCTATCCAAATCATGCTTTGCTCCACCTAGGAGTACAAACCTCACTTCTATATCCAGGTATGTGATTGGACTGTATTAATATTGTAAGAAGTGGTAAAGAAAGAAAGGAGTTGATTTCAAAAAGAAAAAAAAATGAGAAACTAAAAAAAAGAAAAAAAAAAAAAGGAAAAAATGTACATATGATAAAAAAGAGAAGAAAAAGAAGAGGTTGGAATGAATTGCGCAAACACTCCAATCACATGCTTAGAACAAACACACCCCAAATCTCCAACTCATATTAATTTCTAACCTACCACTCAAAGTCCTAATGATTTAAAAGAAATTGATTTTTAAATTTAAGTGATAAGGATGTTCTCCACGGTAGATCGCTCTTCTAATGCTAAGTATTCTTTCATGAGACTTATTGTACTCCAAATGCCTATATATTGAGTCATCAAAAATATGGAAGCAACTTTTCTGTTTTTGCTTCCCTACCAAGTGAGATGTTCTCTACACCGGTTTCTGAGAGTTTCTCATTAAAAGAGTGAAATCCTAGTGAGATTTGAGTTAAAACTAGAAGTTTTATGACTGTTAATAGTTATGTAAACTTTGAAATTAAGATCAGTTGCTTGACTTTTCAAGTACACACTATAAGTTTAAAGAGTATAAAAAAATGCTACCATTGACAAACTGTGAGTATATGTGTTGTATTACTATTACATACTTGAAAATTTCATTTTATTGTTAAATTTAATCTTATCTGTTGTAAAAGGAGAAAATCTACATTTATTTTTATTGTACTTTATTTTTACATTTTTAAATTTTTTTTTTGAATTTTGTGGGTATATTCACTGTAAAAACACTCGTCCACTAGGGGTAACCTAGGGGTTTAACGGCTTGTTGCATACGCTAAATGCAATCGCGATTCCTGCGACAGTGAGTTAGGTAATTTTGTTTTCCTTAGTTTATTTTTACTTTTGAATGAAACTTCTAGAACAATTTCTTTTTTCACTTCATTGCTAGGGACTAGCAATAAGTTAGTTGAGGGGTGTGACAAATATTGAATATTGCACATTTATGTGCCAATATAATAGACATAGTGCTCATTTAATTCCCCAAATCCTTAGTTTTACATGCATATTTGAATTAATATAATTTAATGGTGATGTCACTCAAATGCATGTAATTATTTATTTTTACATATTTTATATGTTTAGGTAAAAATGAAGTGAAATAAGAGGAATGAAAGAAGTAGCAACACTACCATAGTATATTCCATAGTAAAATAAAAAAGAATAGTTACCTCCTGTAAAATCATTCCACAAACAAACAAACGAAAAAAAAAAAAAAAGATGTAAAACTTGTCAAACTTCCTGACAATTGATACATATATTTGTATCAATTGTTTTGTCTTTTCCTTTCGTTTTCTTTCTTTTCTCTCTCTCCCTCTCTTTCTCTCTTTTCTTTGTTTCACAGGGAAGTGTCAGAGACTGAAGAAAATAGGAACGAAAACGAAGAAAAAACTGCTCACCTCCTATTCAAATGACGAAGTGAATGACGAATTCTGTTGAGAATTCGTCTATAAATTAAGGAGAAGCAAACCACACAACAAGGAGAAGCTACAACACAGTTTACAATCACTGTTAGGGAGAGAATAGTTTAGGGGAGGTTATCATGTGAGCACTTTATATTGTCCCTATAAATATGATACTTTAATTTTTCTTTGCCATTTCTAGTTCTAGTAGTTGTAAAATTTTACTTTTATGTAATTGATGATTTCATGTTCAAAAATATGTAGCAAAACTTTATGTACTGTATTTCTTAAATTTAAAATATTTGTTTTCTTGACCTTTGTCAATTTGTAGTAGTAAAATATTCCTATTTAAAATTACATTTAATATTTCTAGTCTAGTAGTACTTATAGTTGTCCCCTAAAATCGTTTGAAACTCCAAATTTCAATTTTTATAGCAATATTTTCATTCACTAAAAGACAGATTTTGCGATTAAATGTTAGATTTCTTAGGCACGTAGTTGTTATAATTACCTACTAAAGTCCAAAAGCACACCATACCCATATCTTACTCCCAAATTATATTTGGATTTGGTTTGGCCTTGCTTGTGTTCTTGGAATTCAACCACTGTGACCCCACAAGAAGTTAAAGTCAAAGGTTTAGTATTTTATTTTTGGTTCAGTATTTCCATTTATGTATATTTTATTAGCCTAGTTGTACTAAACTTTGCTATTTTGCAGATTCCACAAATTCAACCCCAGCTCATGTTAAGTAAAGAAAATAATATATAATATTAGTTTTCACCCTTACCTTGGTTTTACAACTTTAATTTTAATTGAACGGTGATTGCGTGCATCTATTTAATTTATCTTTTATTTTTATTTTAAAGACTGTTTCAATTCCAAAATGGTAGGCTAAAACTTTAATTGGGGATATGTAATAAAAACTTAGAAACCACAGCTTCTGTGCACTAATCTTAAATGGGCAAATTTATCTGGATGGGTTGTTTTTCCATTTATGGCCAAAAATATCTATGTATCTATAGTTTATGACCATTTAACATGTTTATATACTATGGCTATATTGGGCTCAAAAGAGTACAAATTTGAAATAAAAGCCTAATTATGTGGATTGTCAAACTATGCCTTTTGTCATAAAAAAAAACACCTAACATACTCAAACAACTCATATGACAAAGTTAATATTTCAAATATGTGTTTATATATATTTCTATCCAATAATGGATAGGCAATTGTGTAGTGGCAAAGTGGTGGGGACTGGACGCCGAATAACCCACGTCCGCGGCGAGGCACGGTTCGAACCTGGCTACTGCCCAATTGCCTCTTTATTTTTCTTTAAACCAAACGACGTCGTTTCATATCAAACCTGACACACTTGATATGTCCCTGACTAGTGAAAGTTTATTTTTAAATAAAGAATGACTCTGTGGTCTTAAATGCCAAACGCTTTTCAAATGCACAAAAATTGTAGTGTTGGTTTGCATATTCCCAATTCCTTTAAATCATTTCCCCCTAGTTAATTAATATTTTATTTTTTATAATAGTTTTGCTTAAATATCTGTATTATTTCCATCTTTTGCTATTATTAAATCTAAAAAGTTTATCCCACAAAAATTTAGCTTTTATTTATTTTTCTTCCTTTTCTTACTAGTATCTTAGTCAATTTATTTTGCACTGTGAAAATCTTTACCGTAAACTAATTAGGAAAAAATAGCTTTAATTACTTTTATTGCAAAACTATAAAAATTAGTAGTTTAGTAAAACCCCACAAAAATCCATCATCTTTTATTTTCTTTTTAGTGACAAAAATAGTTATCTGCTTAACTTTATAAAATTTTATTCCGTTCCCTGTGGGTTCGACCTGGACTTCCAGAACTTTATTACTTGTACGATCACCTACACTTGGGTGTGATAAGAAAACGTGTCAATAGGATGTCGTCAGTGATCAAAGCATTCAGTCTTGAAAGGGCGCATACATTCGAGAGTACATTTGAAATAAAGCATGTCATTGTACGTTATGATTCATTAGAAATTCAAGCAGAAAATCAAAAAAGAAAAGGATAAGAGACGTTTATACCTCTCGTCTAAACGCTCATGCGGATAGATGCTTGTCCGGGTCTCGGAGCAGGAAAGTAGGATCAGAATGAGGAGTAGCCTGTATCTTGCCTTCTTCCTGCTGCCTGAACCACTAGCCATAACTGTCAAAAGAGAGAGAACTAGGAATTAAACATTGAAATTAATTAAGAAAACAACAAAATAATGAAAAATCAAAGTTGAGATTGAGAAAAACTAACCTGAGGATCCTTTGGGTCAGTATGAGAAGAAAAACAAAAAAAATCTCCAGAGGGATTCGGCCTGAGAGAGAATGGAGAAGTGAAGAGAAATGAAAGAAATTTTGAAGTTTAAGCATTCTACCGCATGGAGCAGCACTCAAAAATTCGTGCCCGGCAAATACTGACCTGCGGTGCAGCACTTGTTGAGTGCCGCACGACAGTCATGGACTGTCGCATTATTAAGCACGTGTCGCGCTTGAGGCTGTTAAAAGGCCTTTGATTTTTCCCCCAAATTTTGAATTGGGTCCTGAAAATGGAATTTAAACCCTGGAATTTGCTTTCCTTTTGTGTTTTGGTCCCCGAACGGGATTTCCAATACCAAATTGACTCCTAATTTCATGAAATTGAAATTCTTCGGGTCCAATTGACTCCCGATTCTAGAATTTGAATTATTTTGGGTCATTTTGACTCTTATTTTCAAGAATCTTAAATTCTTTAATTCCTGATTTTGAAATTCAAAAAAAATTTGAGTCTGATTGACTCTCGATTTTTAAAATCTGATAAAATTTGAATTCTGCGAGTCTGATTGACTCTCAATTGTGAAAAAGATGAATTTGAGTTTGAAAGATCCCTGATTTTAGGAGAGTGGATTAATTCGAGTCTGATTAACTCGAATTTTCAGAGCAAACATGTCCGACGGGGTTGAGCGGCTGCGTATTTTCATGAACAAACATATCTGACGGGACCGAAGGGCTGCGAATTTTCATGAGCAAACATGTCTGACGGGGCTAAAGGGCTGCGAATTTTCATAAGCAAACATGTCTGACGGGGCTGAAGGCCTGCGAATTTTCAGAGCAAACATATCCGACGAGGCCAAAGGTCAGCAGATTTTCATGACCAAACATATCCGATGGGGCCGAGCGACTGCGAATTTTTTAGAGCAAACGTGCATTGTCACCGAGGCCTAAGTCGCAAAGCGCCACCCAGTCAATTGCATTCGTCCTTTTGACCGAGAGACGGCCATGTATCTTGAAGAAAATTAACCTAATGATTGTAGAAATTCCAAATTCTAAAGAGTGATTCCTCTTTAAGTTCGAGTAAACATGAGCATTTAGTAGCATAAGGCATTGGATTGCATCTAGATGCGTTAGGATTGCACGTTTTAGAATCACATCATTCACAGAGCACATGAACACGCGCATCACGACAAGATAGGTGCATTCTTCCGTGTGAATAATTGTCCGAACTACGTCTCGGTCTGATTCCTGAGTGGATACGTAGGCAGCTCATCATTGAGCACGACCAGCATGAACCTCGCCGCACACCTATTTTCTTTTGCAACGCACTTTATTTTATCTAAATTCGATAATCTGGTCAAAGACTTATCTTCACACAGGTTTCAACATTTACTTGTGAAACGCATTGCTCCAAGAGCTCTGTCGAAGAGGGGCAAACTATAGACACCCTGATTTTGACCAGACGTCGGATTAAGGGGAGTGCTACCTCTAAGATCCGATGATGACAATGTGTGACTTATCTAGGCCTTCCAAAAGGAGATCCAAGCTCTCCAAAAGGCTTTTCAATTCAAACAAAAGAGAGAAAATAATAAAAAGAGAGAGAGAAAAGGAAGGAAATAGAGGAAAAACGACACAGGGCTTATATTTGTGGCACTCTCGGGTTGTCGCTGCAGCACTTCTTGATTGCCACATGGCAGTTGGTAAATGCCACAATGGCAGTCAGTGAGAGCCACAAATATACATCAAATGCCGCAAAATTCAGAATTCCAGAAAAAACGGTAATTTGCGGAGTTGTCCGCGACATTCATTGAGTGCCGCACCGGCATTCATTGAATGTCGCGTCGATTGTCAGTGAGTGCCGATCCGGCACTCATTGAGTGCCGCTTCCATTTCCACTGAGTGCCACATTTTTTTATCTGCTAGCTTTGCAATGATACGTTTTGTACCTTCAAAAGGACGTCCAAAATTAGGGTTTTTGCTATGAAAATACTGAAATGCCCCTTTAAAAATTGCCTAATATCCCATTACAAAGGGAGCTTGGTTTTGGTTGATTATCTTGGCTTAGATTCCTAAATTCCTTTGTTTTCAACCTCTTAAAATTTTCTAAACACAATTAGGAGTAAGTCTTTTTCAATCAAGAAGTTCAAAAAGAAGAGCTAGAAGGAGAGTTTGATTAGCTTGGGAAAATCCTAAAACAACCAAGAAGTTGAGGATACTTTGGAGGTAACCTCTAAGTAATTAGCCTCTAATTCTAAGTTCAATCACAATATATAGGACTCTTTAGGGTTCTTTGCACATATCAATATTGTGATTGAACTTCTAGTTCTTGATTTGGATCAAAATAGCCTTAGGTTTAAGGTTGAATAATCATGAAGCTTATTTAGATATTACTTGAATCATGGTTCCTTTTTCTTTTTCTTTTCTTTAATTATAATCATCTCTTTGGACTTATAAGACTTTCAATGTCTTTCTTGTGCCCCTTAGACTTAAAATCCCTTAATCTTTTTGTGAACTCATGATTCATGAGAGGGCTAAGGTTGATATTTGTATGTTTGGTCAATGAATCTAAACCTACCATCATGGTTTAGGTTCATTATTTTGAGATTTCATGAAGTTCTTTCATGCTTCATTGAGGTCTATAAATACAAGTGTCATTAGTTTCCAAGGACCACCAAGTGGGAGGAAAAGTAACTTAGGCTAAGCCAAACTCAATGGTTTGATAGCCAAAGTTAACAAGTAAAAGGTATATTTGACAAAAGGTGCAGTGAATTTACTAACCATTTTTGATCAAAGATTTTTAGTTAAATAACAAATTGTTGGAATCAAATGAAACCAATTGGAGATTATCAATAACACAAAGTTTTACCACTGTGATTTTTGTTTTAATGAGATTTCATGTTTAAAGTAGTTTGGTCTTAGGTTTTGTGAAGCAATAACAATCTGTCCGGAATTTCATAACAGTAATACCTTTTTGAAATAAGTAAATCAGAGCTTTGATCAATCATTCTTGGCCCCAAATAATTTTTTATATGAAGTTTAATGTGTTAATATGATCCCTAAAAAGATTAGAGTCTTTATGATTCGTATACTATTTTTAAAAAATCATACAAAATCTCTGGACAGAGAGTTGAAAATTTCTAAGTGTCGTCTATTGTTTGCCTAATTCCTGGAGATTGAACCGTTGATCTTTGATTTTTCTTTTTGGGTTAGAAACTAGACTTGCAGAAGCATATTGTGTCCAAAATTCATTGACATCAAACCATAGGAACTATGCTTTTTCGATTTTTGAAGTTTTGATTTGTTCTCTGTAATTCTTAGAATTTTTGGACAGATTTAGTAAACTTTGTAAATAATAGTTCAAACGACCTTTCTATGTTCTAGGGTTTAAGCCATGCTTTAATAATGATTAGTTAAACTTAAATTCAGAGGTTAAAAGATCCAAATCAATGAATAATTTTCATGACTTACTCTCGTTCAATGAATAATTTCATGACTTACTCTCGTTCATTTTCATGAATTCACCAATATAGATTTATGCTTATAGTCCACTTTGTATTAAGAATTCATAATTATGCCAATTCTTTCATACTTGATAGATTTAAGCTAGAAGCTTAGGGTTAACTATTTGATATTTTGTGTTAAGCATGCGGACTAACCCTTTGTTTTGTAGCGCTATTAAGGTATGATTTCTCAAACATCCCCCACCCCCTCTTTAGCTTATTTAATCTCTTAATTTTTTTGATTTTTCGACCTCATGTGCAACACCTTAGAGTTAAGATTTGCCCTATGTGTATATATGTGATTAGAGACCCTTGTATTAGGATTTATACTTTGGTATGCATTGCATGTTTAACATTCGCGGCTGGATCTCGGGTAAGTTTCCTAATTCCCTAAATACACATCATATTGCTTGCTATTTGGAATTATGTGATTTTGAATGATATTTTACCATTTGCAATCTTACACCTTTTAGACATGCTTTTGTAATGTATATTTATATATATATATATATGTTAATTGAGGGCACGCTTAGATAAATAAATTTGATTAAAAGGATGTTGAGTAGAGGCCTATCGCGAGATAGGATGAGAGAGGTTGTTTTTGTCAATCGGGCTCCTTCCTCTCTCATTCCATAATCTCCGAACCTAGTTTTATCTTTGGTTTCGCAAAAAGATCGGTTTGCTTTTAAAAAGGTTTCTTAATTTTCCCTTTTAAAAATTAAGTGGCGACTCGTGTTTTGTGATTTGAATTTAGAAAATGATTTTTTAGAAAAGCTGTGCGTAAGGAAAAATTGCGATATCTACAGATGCAGACGCTCAAGGACCACCACTTGTATGCCAAATTCAGTAAGTGTGAGTTTTGGCTGCAAGAAGTAAAAATTTTGGGACACAAGGTATCATCCAAAGAAATTTTTGTGGATTTCTCCAAAGAGAGATGCTGTGTCAAGATTAGGAGTTTTCTTGGACTCGCGGGTTATTACCGGAGATTTATGAAAGGTTTTTCCAAGATAGCCGCATCGTTGACCAAACTGACTAAGAAAGCTTAAAAATTCGAGTGGGTAGAGAAGCATGAGCGCGCCTTTCTAGAATTGAAATAGAGACTCACCACAGCACTAGTACTAGCTATACCAAGCCTGATGACAAGTTCACTATCTTTAGTGACGCCTCATATCAGGATTGGGGTGTGCACTTATGCAAGATGGTAGAGTTATCGCCTATGGATCTAGACAGCTGAAGCCGAATGAATTGAATTACCCCACTCATGATTTGGAATTGGCTGCAATAATATTTACACTCAAGATTTGGAGACATTATCTCTATTGTGAGAAGTTTGATTTGTTTTCCAATCACAAGAATCTTAAGCACTTGTTTACGTAGAATGAGTTAAACATGAGGCAACGCAGATGGATGGAGCTGATTAAAGATTACGACTTCACGTTAGAATACCACCATTGTAAAACTAATGTGGTTGCTGATGCTATCACGCCCCAGAGCAGCAAAAATAGAGAAAAATAAATTTCCTTTTTGGGTCCATAGAGAATGACGGTTGAAAGTCACTAATTATCCACACCACACAGTACTAGTCCACAAGATACATAGGAACAGTAACAACTGAAATATAAAAGCAGTTCTATCTATTACAAACATCAGAGTGTGGTCCATAGAATCACAATAGATCTGGAGACAACATATGCCCAAGTACCCGTTCACTAAAACAAAACAGAGTTCAACAGAATAACATAAATATAAACTATATATTACAAATCTTCAGATCTTTAGCTGGCATAAGGATAGTCATCAACATAATACTCCTCTCCAGTATAACCGGCATCAATGGGGCCACCCTCTGCATAATCCAACTCCTGGTAGTATCCATCACCGTAGGTTCCAATACCTGCATTGTTAGGGACAAGGTAGTCTGGATGGGGAATACCCAAGCAATAAAGGCCGCCAGCTTACTGAAAGCTAAGTGAGAACTAACTAACACAGTCTCATAGAAATAATGTAATTACTAATTTTGAACAATATATAATAGTGATACTAAATATACCTCTTTCTCTTTTATTCAGACACATCATTAACCGATTCTTATCGTCTACCAACTCTAAGACTGGTTGTACCAATACCAACTGACTATCTCGGACTGATTTTATCATCACGATATACTAGTGCTCCTGTTCATCGCTTTTAAGAACTCTTACTGTTCACCGCTTTTAAGAACTCTTGCGAGCACCCATACACTGTTCTCATATAATGACTGGTCTACGGACATACCCATACTCTTGTTCACCGCTTTTAAGAACACTTGCGAGTACTGTATATACATAGCTATGGTAAATACAAACCATGGCTGCGCCACGTCTACTCTTGTTCACCGCTTTTAAGAACTCTTACTATTCACCACTTTTGAGAACGCTTGCGAGTACTGTACACCCATAATTCTCATGATCCTAGTCAAATCCTTGTTACACACTTATCGGATTCAACCTGAGCGAATCATCAACTTGACTCACATAACCTCAAAAATAACCAATAACCTACTGACTCAAACACCAGTTACTCAATGCTACCCACTATTATTATCTTAAATCCTTATCTTGTTACCACCCATATTATTACTAATGTTCTGAACCTGACTGTGTTACTCACCATATTATCTCAATCTCATTATCATACCCCATTACCTCTGTAATTCATAATATCGCATAATTGGAACACAAAATAACAATTTAAACATGTTCTGCATATTATTATACCCCATTTTCCATATTATTACTAATTATAGACTTAAGGAACATATCCATGTTCTGCTACGTTCGATCGATTGAAGTCCTCTCAATCACTTAAAGTAAAGTGATGTTCAATCGATCTAAGTATTCTCGATTGATTAAAGTCAAGGTGGTCTTGATCGATTGAAGTCATTTCAATCGATTGAGAAACAGGGAGGTTCGATCGATTGAACGTAGTTTAATCGCTCGAACTTCATCTTCTCCAAATTCTACAGTGAGCGTCCATAATTTGGTAGGGTGTGTTTGGTCCTCTTAAACGTATAGAATAAGTAAAAATATCACAACTAAGCTACTGAGTGAGTTTGGGACTCACCAAAACATCGTAAGGGCGCATTTGGCTTGTCAAGCTTTGAGCTCCAAATCTTTAATGGTGGCCTCTCTTTCTCCTCTGTCTCTTTGTCTCTGTCTCCTTTTCTTTCCTTTTCTTCTTCTCCTTCTCTACTTCTTCTCTCTGCCTATATATATATATATGTATGTTTATATAGATGTTTGTGTATATATATAAAACATAAGCTCTCCCAAATCTTTCTAGACTCTATAGGTTCAGAAAACACACACAGAACATGAGCATAATGTATTTATAGGGAAAAAGTGGTGCAGGTGGCTGGTTTTACGGAAAACCTGGGAATCCAAATGATTACATGTTCGATCGATTAAACTTTCTTCAATCGCTCAAACTCAGATTGGCCAGTTTAGATCGATTGAAAAGGCTTTGATTGATTAAAGTAGGGTTGACGTATTAAATTCAGGTTAGTAGGGTTTCGATCGATTGAATAGGGTTCGATCGCTTGAACTTTGCAAATGCTCGATCGCTCGAACTGACTTTGATCGATCAAAGATTGAATTTTAAATATGATCAAGGGAAGTATATAGAATCTTTGTGCATAAATACTTATTGAGAAATACGGGGTGTTATAGATGCTTTGAGTCGGCAACTCATGGGACAATTGCCTCCTTGAAGGTTAGAGAATGGCGAGCATTGGAGGCATTGGCTGAGTTCGATGTGCAGAGTGCTGAGGAAGGAGAAGGGTAACCGTTTGGATGTCTTATCCTACAGCCTACCCTCATGGAGGATATACTTAGGGCTTGTGTTATCAATTTTGAGGAATCTTGGAAAATACACCGGCCTTTGGTTGAGTTCGCTTATAACAATAGCTACCACACGAGTATTGGGATGGCTCCATTTTAAGCATTATACGAATGACCATGTCGTTCTCCATTGTGTTGGGTAGAGATTAGAGACACATAGTTGTTGGGACTAGATTTGGTTAGAGAAACTAACGAGAAGATTTCTCTGGTCACGAAAAGGATGAGAATCGCACAGAGTAGGTATAAGAGTTATACCGATCAATGCCGAAAGGAATTGGAATATAGTATTGAAGATCACGTACTTCTTAAGGTTTCACCGACCCGAGGAGTGGTGCATTTTGGTCTCAAGAGAGGGAAGTTAGCCCTGCATTTCATTAGACCGTTCGAAATATTGGATCGTGTCGGGAAAGTGGCTTATCGACTTGCACTACCACCAAATATGTCTGGGGTTCACAACATGTTCCATGTTAGTATGCTTAGGAAATACATACGAAATCCCTCATATGTGGTTAGTTTTGACGATATCGAGATGAGCCATGACGTTTCCTATAAGGAGAGGCATATGAAAATTTTGGATCAGAGTATGAAGAAGTTGAGGAATAAGGATATCCCGCTGGTGAAGGTTCAGTGGAATCACCATGACGAGAATGAAGCCTCGTGGGTAGTCGAAGCTGATATGATGAAGAAGTACCCAGAGTTATTTCATGACCAGTTAGTCTAGATTTCGGGGGCAAAATCCTGTTTAAGGGGGGAAGGATGTAACAACCAATATTTTCTTTTTAAATTTCTAAGTCTAATTTCCATGTTATTAATTGTATTACTTATTTTATTGCAATAAAATTCTTTAATTGGGGTCAAACTGTAATTTTTATAAATTCAGGAATACATACGTTGGTTTAAAAACTGTATTTTCAAAACGGTGAAAATATTTACTTTTGACTCAAATTGTATTTTTATATAATTGGTAATTCATTTCTTACGTTAATATTATTTTTCTGTATTTTTGTGGTGATCACCATGGCACAAAAATACTAGTTTATGTTCATAAATTGTCTGCACCGGATTAGACTCCCACAGATTGGGAATCTACGTCCAATCATATGTGACATTTGCTTTTTAACCATTTAAGGCAACCAATCATTACTTAGGCTTGTTTGGGAATGCCAATTGTGGATGTGTATATTAGTGCCATAAATTGTATTTTCCTACACGCCCTAAGAGATTCCTAGACAACTTACTTATACCTTGTTCGGGAGTGCTAATTATGTGTGTATTAACTTGTGCCTAAAAGCTTCATTACCCAAACACCTAATTGGCCCCTAGTCCAATGCTAGCAACTCCTATAACTATTTGGGGTGTATGTGTTTATATACATATATATCATATCATCTGCATATGTATAACATATATATACGTATATGTATACTACGCATTTTTAGAATTTTAGACATAGAAAAACAAATAAGGATTTGTTGAGTGAGAAGGGTTGAACTTAGCCCCCAAGTTCTTGCATTGATTTCATATACTACACCAAACACATTCTGCACACACAAGAATTACAGAGAGAATAGAAACAAACACAGAGAGTTTTATTTACAGAATTTATTTTTATAGAGAGAGAGTTCAATCTCCATAGCTTGAAGCTTCATTGGGTTCTTAATTCTTGTTTCTTTCTCAATAAAACTCCAACCTTCTATCACAGTGAGTATTATGAACTCACTTAGAATGTATCTCGTGCTTTAATTTCTGCTTGTAACAATAGAATTGTAAACCACGATTGTTGTAATCATCCATGGAGCTTGAAGCTTGAAAACATGATTTTTCCAAACTTAACCAAAATTCATTTTTAGTGATGATTATGAAAGATTACAGATCATAGATGCCATGTTTAAATTTGTTGAGCCTAACTCATTCATATGAGAAAGTATATTAAGATTGAAGTTTTGTCACTCCTCGGTTTTTCGTAAAATTCGAGAGCTACATTTTGATTCATGTTAATCTGATCATATATTCGTAATCCTTGCGAAAAAATGAAGAAAAAAATATATTACACGCCATGTATGTTTTCAATTTCAAATGGGTCAAAACAGGCCCTTAAAACTGAAATAGGGGATAAAAATGAAGAAGAAGAAGTCTCTGTGATAAATCGTGTGAGCGACTTGTGTATTTCTGAATAAACTGGAGTTTTTTAAATAAAATTCAAAAAAGAGGTATATCGCGCTAGCAACTGTGCCTCTTTCTGATTTTTGTCTGTTTGCATATAAGGAACTGTTTGGAAGAAGTTGTGAGAGCTTTTAAAGTACTTTTGGGAGATATGCTAAAACAGAACTATGACTGTAACATTATGTTAAAAACGAAGATTAAAAGACTTGATTTTCTTGTGTATACGTTGATATCACTTTTCAGTAATTTTTACACGTCTTGTATAAAGTTATAAGACATACATGTGAGTTAAGTTTACATGCATATGTTGGGTTTGTGCCCTCAAACCATTACTTTATGTATGAGACATTGACATTTTAATATACGGATATCAGCTTTACATTTCATTATGTATGTTTCTTTCATGAGATGATTCTTAATCCTTAAGTATCATAGTAAGTAATTCGTGTGTGTATGAGATACATAAAATGAGATACGAATTACTACTCTTTGATACTTAGAGCTTGTCACAGTGGAGGATGAAACTGGATATCTCATCAGGTATACACTATAGCATGATTAACTACCATTGGATGGAGTGATGAATCTCAATCACTAGAGTGTAACTCTTAGTTAATATGCTAGTACTTATAGTGCATTGACGGACCTGAGCTTTCCTATTGACACTCAAGACTGTCAACAGTCGATAGGAACTCATAACTTGTATAAGGTACGTGTTCTCAATCTTGAGACTATTATGAACACAGACTATGGATAGGACTGCTTTGACTTACCAATTAGTGAGGTCTATACAAGATCAACACCTGGGTATCTTGGGTATGTCATGTTCACAGGGTTGTGAACATATATTGTCAAGATAGAATCTACCCTCTGATATAGAGTAAGCATTCCCTTGAGAATGTCACCAAGTTGATTACTGAAAACTGCAGTCTTGTTGATAAGTAGTTATCAACATGTTTGGTAATCATGGGTGGTGAATGGGATTCAAGGAATACAAGAAGTAATCATGATTGAAGTTGACAGTAACAGTTATCTAACTACCTGATTATGATTACGAAAATATTGAAGGTAGAGGGATATTAGTACGCCATACAAGGCTAGTCATCGCTTCAGATTTGTTCTTTTGCGTTGGAGTTCACTTATCATTTTATAGTGGAGTAAACGTTAACTGATCAGTTGGTTAGTTTGCTGATCAAAGAGTTTAGTCATGGGAATTAGCAACTGATTTGAGCCAACAATAAAGAACCTAGGAGGTCCTACTCTTAGCTCCGCTAGGATGTTTGGAAAGGCACATGAGGATCCTGTCAAGATAGGTTCGATCGAACGACGTAGTCTCAATCAATTGAAGTCTAGACAGGTTCGATCGCTTGAAGATGGTTTGATCGATCGAAGGTTCGATCGATCAAACCATCTTCAAGCGATCGAACCTGCTTCGATCGATCAAACCATCTTCAAGCGATCGAACCTGTCTAGACTTCAAATCGATGCCACTTCGATCGCTTGAATGTTAGGTCAGTTCTGGGAATCTATAAATAGGGCAGCTGCATCCAGAAAAATTAGTTCATCCTTTTAATACGTTAGAAGCTGCATACTATTTTAAAGAGCTCCTAAACCTTCTCTTTCCTCTCTATTAGAGATCGACCATCTCTAGCCTCTCCAAAAGCATTCATAGGAGACATAAGGGTGAAGACAACCTAGTGGAGGTAGCTGCATCATCAAGAAGGTTGAAGATTTTAGAATTGGGTACAAGACACAATGTTATAACTCTTGTCCCTTCTTGTACGCATCTATGGAATTGACAAGTAGTAGATCCTGGGCTACCAATAAGTTTTCAAAACTCAATAGTTCTGCTGCCCGTTTAAATTAAATTTTAAACCTATTTTTCCTTCAGCATAGTGAATGATGGTCAGTATGAAAAGAGTAAATAGATGATGTTGTGTATGGACACACCCTGGGACTCATGTATTATAGTGTGATGCTGAGATTATGTGGATGTAAGGTATCTGTGAAAAATGATGGTGACAAATTGGACACTCCCTGCCACCCGTGGTAGTGCTATAGTGTGTGACACCGATTTGGACACTCCTTGGCACCAGTTGTAGTGCTATAGTGTGTGGCCAACTGGACACTCCCTGGCATCTGTGGTATGGCTATAGTGTGTGGCAAACTGGACACTCCCTAGTACTTATGTACTATAGTATGAGGCAAATTGGACACTCCCTGGTACCCGTGTACTATAGTGTGGTCACCTTAGTATTTCAAGGTACTGGAATGAGAGAGCTGGATGGTGTTTGTCTAGAGAAAAGAGTCAGTAAGATGAGAATGATACATTGTTCATGCACGCTCACATATTTATCGTTGGAATATTATTGTACTGTCTTTATTGCTTTACAAATACAAACTATTGCTTTATTGCTAACCTGTTGAATAAATAAATCTTCGAAACAGAAATAGTAAGCGAGTATGTTTTACGTTACAAGCACATATTTTTAATACTCACCAGCTTCTCAAAGCTGACGGGGTTGATGCGCCCTGGACTTTCATGTCTAGGCTTTTCAGGTTATGACCAAGGTGGACAGTACAACTATGCTAATTGAGAACAACTAGCTGAGAAGAGAAATGATTTAAGTTCTGCTATGTTTACTTAAACTAAACTTGTTATAAGGATTGATGTAATAGATATTATTTTCCTGCAAGGTGGGTTGTGCCTTTAGATGACCACGTTTTGTAATAATCATTATGTTTTAAACAAAAATTTATATGTCTTAATTGCTCTTACTCTGATTTAAATTGTTATATTGTTCGACGTTTGGGACGGAATCGATCCTTCAAACTGTCGCGACCTACAGGTCCATAAAGGAAATAAAATGCTTTCCCTATTTATGCTACATTGGGGTGTGACATAATTTAGTGGTATCAGAGCCAGGTTATTATCATAATAGTTTAGCCAGGTTAGGGTTTACCAGTATAGTCCCGATTCCACATTCTTCCAGCTTAAGCTACGCACACCTGATGATACAAGTGGAGGAAAAACTCACAGCCCAAATGCTTAAGATTATCTCTTTTAAGATTAATCCTGATATAAGTTAGTGCCTTTTGTCAAGTATGGATCTAGTCCCACCGCTACTTGTACCAGACAGGTATGAAGGACATTGGGTTACCCCAGGGGTAGTGGTTCCAGCTTTTGTTGGGTTATACCACGCCGCGATAGAGTAGCAGGTAGCGGCGACAGTAGAGTTGGATTTATGGCACTAGATTCATGTAGTGGGGTTGGTTAATTTGCCCCAAGTTTGTCTTGAGCTCTTATATTTTGTAGAGGCTTAGTGATTAGTTTTGTTAGAGATAGTACGATTAGTTAGCAACAATGCTTTCTAACTACCTTAGAGATTTAGATCGTGCATGCTCACCTTGCACATCTAGATGTACCCCCACCGGTTGTTCTAGCAGAGGACCCGGTAGTCCCCGATGGTGAGGTATTGATGGTGGAGATGTCATTTTGGCCCCTTTTGGTCTGGATGGCGATGATGATGATGATGATGATGATGATGAGGAGGAGGAGGAGGAGGAGGAGGGTATGGGCCTGGATGACTTTGCTGCCGACCTCGAGGAGGAGCTGGCACTTATGCCAGATTTGCCCAAAGAGATGTTGGTTGAGGTGGATGTTTCGGAGCATACTCCATCACCAACCTCTCAGAGCAGTGGTTACTATGCAGTTGAGCCATTTCAGGTTCAGCGATTTCGTCTCGTTGACTCTTTGAAATTGTTGATGGCTATCTATGGAGATGATTGATGGTCTTGACATAATTTTGTACATATTAGCAATATTGACGCATAACCCTATCTCTTTTTGTAAATTGTAATTACATGCATCTAGATATAGGGTGATGACCCCATACTTTTGGTATTAACTCCTGTTTGGACGATGTACTTCCTAACCCATACAGATAGGGTAGGCATTACTTTGGACTGATCACATTTTTGTATCTACTTGACGAGAAGTTATATATATATATAGATATGGAAACACTATTTTTGATGTTGTATAAACTGATTTATATTATTGTTTTGATTCGTGATTCTCATTCTTTTATCGTTATGATGCATATAGAATGGTTGGGGCACCAAGGAGGAATAGGAATCTGATCGAGGAAGTACCTTTGGTTGCCGAACTCATGGGAATGTTTAAGGCATTTGTCAGACATCTCGAGAGGATTGGGAATCCAAATGAAAATCGGTGTGATCGCCAAATAGGAGACAAACTACTGGAGAGATTTCATGTACTGAGGCTCAAATAGTTTACGAGTACTGCAGAACCTTGGAAGGCTGAACAGTGGTTGAGACAGATAGACTGAGTGTTTGAAGCAGTTCAGTGTAGTGAATTGGAAAAGAGGAGGTTAGCTACATTTCAACTGACCGATGCCGCCACAGATTGGTGGGATTCAGTAAAAGCCACCATCTGGAATGAACTTGTAATGAACTCCCCTTTGACCCACATGATCATTTAGCATACTCACATAGTCATTCAAACATGCTTTTTATATGTACTCGCAGTAAAATTAATGGGCCTAGATTAACACATGAGTTTTTCCCAGATCACAATATCATACATGATATCTAAAACATCCAAACTTCCTTATATGTCATAAGTTGAGAATTCGTACCTTAAGCTATCGTTTTATACTTTTAAGGGAATTACAAGGAGTCCGATTCTATGCCGAATCTTCAATCTCAAGTGATTCCTACAAGTATTCATGTGTTTTCTCCAAATTCTAGAAGTAGGATTTTTATAAAAACTAAGTCAAACAAGGCCTAAGAGGTATTAAACGAAGCCCTTACCTCGAGGAGTTCAAATATAAAATTTGGAGAAAAATTGACGTACAATGAACGTCAATTTCAATTTAGGTTTTAGGAAAAAGTTGAAGTGAACAAATATCTCATGAGTTTTTATATATAGCCTCGGCTCTCGAAAATCATGTTTACCTCCCCACGAGTTTCGAAAACTACTAATTATTCTTCGAAACGTCTTACACATATAATTCATTGCTTCACGAGTGAAAACTATAAATCGTGAAGTTTTCGTCTAAGTTCCATTTGTCGCCGTAAATACGTTCCGAAAACTATTTTCGTGGAATTTCTAAATACCCTACCTTTTATGCAATGCATCCTATTGGTTATCACTAAATCAATCAAAATGATCTTAATCAAAATCAAAACTATCAAAAATTGTACTACACAGGTAATTTTACTATTCACATTTATCAAATAAAGTCAAATAACATTTAAGTTATATAAATGTCATTTACTCATATCAATGCCTCATGATTCTCTAATTACCGTGTCCTCAATTGACACCTCACCGTTAACCTTTGTCAACTCTGTTAGGAAACTGTGTTCCCAGAATCCATTGACAGCGCGTATAAGTTGGTACTGCAATACAAGTTACGTGAAAACTACAATAACCCTACAAGGGCGGAACTAGGGTTACCTTAAACTGCTAAAACGGATTGCTGTAGTAGACGAATCGAGAACACGGGCTCGATAACAGCTCACAATCTTCTACCGTATTCCTTTGCTGCCAGAATATCGAACTGAGTGTGGGCTCCTTCGAAATCCTTTATATTTCTGCTCTCTCTTTTTACGCCCTCTTTTCTATTCCGAGTTATAATACTCTTGATGGAAAAACGCAAACTGAAGAGAGAGCCAAAGCAGCATATATATAGGCTACGATAGGGACCATAAGAAGTCAATAAGGAATAGGCTTCCTTATGGAATTAGGAAGCCCTAATTCGAAATGAATCAGATTCCTATTTCCATAAATTATAATTCATACCACTAAAGAATTATAATTGCACTCCTACCCTTATCTCAAAAATATATTTCGAGCTCCATGTTATTAAATGCTTATTATCTCCCCATGTTAAGATTACAGATATCCATTAATTAAGTATAATTACTGACAATCATATTTAACTAATTTCTTAAAATTCCTTGAGATCCTCTGCTTAACTTATCTGATATATCGGATACAAAATCCACCTGCAGGGTTTGACATAATCAAAACTTATAAGCTTTCTCAAGGGGATATCATCAATCCCAAAATTGAGACATGGATTCCATCATTAATTAATATCCACCACACAATTAATATTGCCACCCAATCCAATGAGATATTGACCCATTTAAGGATCTCACCCTTTTAGGGATCAAAGTGTAAATATCAAATGTACGTGTCTACAAATTAACTTAGGATTTAGAGCATAAGCACTCATAATAGCCATGAGGTATTAATTATCTTATAAGTCAGTATAAAGATAATTACCCCAAGTCAGTCCCGTTTAATACACAAAGTGTACCAGCATAGTGAGTTGAAACTATACCGTTTTTCGTAGTCAAGACAAACCTACTACAACACCATGCTACAGTCCTACCGATGGTGTGTCCAATGCCATCTAAGACTGTAAACCAAAATCTTACATTCTATAATATCTAATGGCCTAATCTTCCGTGTGTAACCCGAACTCTACACACCAAACCACCTACTATATAGAATGAGAGACACACATGCATAATATTAAATAAATAATATAATACAAACATTGCCCACACAGATTCTCATAAAAAATGGATTAACTGATTTTATTAAATGAATAATAAATCAACTACATAAAGTATGGCTTTTAGTATATATCCCTAACAAACTCCATTCAAAATCATTAATCAACATTAATAATTCAAGAAGACAGTTATGCTTATAAAATGATTATTTTTCCAGGGACGAGTGTGACAACTCTCCCTTTCAAAAAAGAAGTATGTCCCCAAACTTATACCTCATACAACGAAAAGATACGGATACTCATTCCTCATCTCCTTCTCGTTCTCCCACATAGCCTCCTCGACCGTATGACTACTCCATAATACTTTAAATATTGGTGATCTATTTTAATTTGTGAGACAGTTTGCCGAAACATGTAGGAAATTATTCTAGAGGGAAAATTGGGTTGAAATTTGGAAGAATTCTGCATTTCTTGGTTTAATTTGGGTAGAATTCAACTAAGGTCATGAGTTTTCTAACCAAGATCTTGATGTGGTTCATGTTATGTGCTTCAATTGTTAGTTAGGAACTATAAATTCTGAAATTTGTAGTTTGATTCATGTTAGAATTGCCAATTTCATGTTAATTATGTGAAAGGCTATCATGTTTATGTGTGTTAAGAGGTCAATGAATATTTGGGGGTAATGGTTCATTGTGGTAGAATAAGAGAGGAGAAGAAGAAGAAACCATTTTGGAACGGTAGTCCAAGGAATAGAAGTGATCGCGGGGCCATGGTAAAGGTCATTGGATTTGAGTGAACCATTAACCCAATTATTCTGTGATTACGTATGTTCATATGCTTAAAATTGCTGCATTATACATGTCCATGTCATTAAAGCACGTTAGTTAATTCACTAAGCATAATGCTTAAGAGAACTGTTTTCCTATTTCTGTTGTGGTACATAACAACCACAGCAGGTTTGGAGCAAGGCTCGAAAAGGAGATGATATGTGTGATGGGATGGGCAATCTGGGGAGTTTCTAATGATGTTTTAAGTTTAGTTAAACATGTACTCGTTGTTTAGAAAAGTTCTTTTATAGCCTTAGAGTTTTGTCAATTATGTGGTTTAAAAACATGTAATGTTGTGGATTATGTAAATTATAACTTGACATATTGTAAATGGGTAGGTTTGATAATTTGGAAATGTTTAGACAGACTGTTGATGTTTAAAAGAAAGTTTGGTAATGTTTAGATTTTGGTTGGTGCCTTAAAAATCTGCTTGGATTGCTTATTGAAGTGCTGTAGAACATTTTGCTGGTGTAAACCAGTCGACTGGGTCGGGCGTTCAGTTGACTGGACCAGTTGACTTGACCACCCCTTCCACATGTTTGAACTCTCTATAATTGGCACCTTTAGTCAACCAAACTGATGCTCAGTCGACCGAATCCCTCAAAGTTTAGTCGACCGGACCAGACAGTCGACTGAACTAGGGAATTCTCAGAAATTGACTCTCTGTATCTTGCATCACTAGTTGACTGTTCAAGTGTAAATGTTTTATTATAGCTGTTCAAGTGTAAATGTTTTATTATGTATCTAATGGGATGTTTCTTATAAAAACACGTTAATAATTGGTGATTTAGTGTAGATGATCTCTTGTTACATGGTCCTAATCCGCGCGTGGTGGGATGGGGTGTGACAGACCGTCTCAAATCTCAGAGAGACATCATAACATCAAAACATTCATTCTACAATATCTCATAGCATTCTCTTACACAGACACCCAATTCAACTCGTGAGTCATAACTCACTCACACATGTGTCATAACACACATGACATTATCATGCATGAAAAATGTAATGAAATGCGACAAACCCGTACACAGATGTTATAGTTTGTACCATCCTTAAGAACAATTTTGCCCCTTAGAGTCAGTGACTTGATGCACAAGGTCTCAGCGCTATGTTATCTAGGATACAACAATCAAATTATTCCAAGCGTGCACTAAAATTGGAAGAGTATATGAGTACTCAAAAATTGCTCCAGTAACAGTGAAGAGAGAATTGGAGAATAGAGAATTGTTTTCTATGTATAATTGGAATGAAAAATGAAAAATAATTTTTAATAGATAAAATCTCAACAGTCATATATTAAAATCAGCCCCCATCCATGTATCTAAGAAATTGTTTCACATATGTATGTAGGAACATCAACCATGTACCTAAGAAATTGTTTTGTTTCACATATGCATGTAGCAACATCAACCATGTACCTAAGAAATTGTTTCACATATGTATGTATATTATGTAAACCTAAACTAAATTTGGATCTTTCACGTGTATGTATATTATATAAACTAAAACTAAATTTGTTTCTTTAATTTCACATCGACAAAAATAATGGGGAGAAGCATACCTCGTAAAAGTTGCGTATATGCACCTAGGATTTCTTCCAAGTTGCAAAATATGTCGTGCGTAGAAGTGCATAACAGCACAATAAATATTATAATGTTATTAGCATATGCCAATAATAGATTGTCATATCTTTTATCAAAGACATGAGAAACCAACCTCATCAAGAAAAGCATTACGTCATTTAGTTTTTCTCTATTCATTTTCAAACAATAAAAAAATAATAAGCAGTAACATAAATGAAGAGAAAATAATATATTTTTGTGTTTGACATATTGTAATGATGAATTTTCTTTTTCATTTGTCTCACATATATATTTTTTGTCTCTAAATTATCCGTCTTTACAATAGGATAACTTTTTTTGAACTTACATGTCAAAAGCTTATTTGTTCTTCCATCAACTCTTGTAAGAACTCAAGATAAAATAGGCTGAGTTTAATTATCACATGAACAATACATAAATAGTATATTTTTAAATAGCAAAAAGTGAGATTCTATGAATGCTTGCAAATGTACAATACAATTATCTAAAAACCAAGGAAAAATAGAAAAAGGAAAAACTTTTCCTTGAGCAAACTCAAATAAAACAAATAGTGAAAAAAAAAGCAACAAAATTCCCGTGGAGAGAGAAGTGAGAAGAGCGTTATATATCAAAGAACATTACACTGTCTTATATAAAAGGGTAGCAAAAAATAATAAACTCGGAGCAAGCAATTCTTTGATTGTGCTCTCAAAATCACAGAATTGTGTGATATTGGAGTGACTGCAATGCAAGAGATGCAAAAGCTAGACATTGAAGATAAAGAGGCCTAGGAATTAGGGAGATAATTAAGCAATGGACTCAATTAATTTTTTTGCTCACATAAGCAAATAATAGGATATAAATCTAGTGTAATATATAGTACATAAATATGGCTTAAGGATATTATATTTGAGAGAATACTACTAGTAGATAAATCCAGTGTGATATATAGTCATGACATGGCTTAAATTTGGGAGATAACATATGAATTAAATGTGATTCCACCTAAATTGTAGTAGTAGATATTTAGGATAATTGTTGCATAATTTGAATTCAATGAAACCTAATTAAAAAGCTTAGGGCTCGTTTGGTAACATTGTCGTTTTCTGTTTTCTGTTTTTGTTTTCATTTTTTAGAAAACGAAAATTGAAAACACGTTTGGTAACGTTTTTGTTTTTTGTTTTTAAAAAACGTTTTCAAATTTTGGGTAAAAAATGAAAACACCAAAAAGTCGTTTTGAGTTTCCTGTTTTTGTTTTTTTTTGTTTTTAAAAAAAATCAACAATGTTACCAAACAAGTTTTTGTTTTTTTTTTCAAAAAAAAAAACCAAAACTGGTTTTCGTTTTAAAAAAACTGAAAACTGAAAACAGGAAACGTTACCATGCGAGCCCTTAACCTCTCGTTGTCTATATAGATCAGATCTGAAGAAGCTACTAAAGCTTTCTTTTTCTAGATCTACACAGACACACTCAAGGTATCTCTCTCTCTCTCTCTCTCTCCCTCTCTCTCTTTCTCTCTCTGCGTGCTTGATTTTGATAATCTCTTTATGTTGGTTTTTTCTTTGCCTATTCAGTATCATTAGGTTTCTCATTGTCTCCAACACCTAGTAAAGTAACCCATTCCCATGGCAACACGGAGAGAGAGCGAGACGGGATCGACTACGCTGAGGAGTGTGAAATTGGCCAAGGTATAAATAAGAATGTATGATCTTTTTTTTTTTGCCGCTGATTTTTCACGTTACATATGATTATAATCATGTATTTTTTTATTTGTTATTTTTGTCTTTATATATAAGGTGGTCGAAATGGTCGAGGCATGCGGCAGACACAGATACCAAACGGTACACAAACCCCTCTCTAGTTTTTTTTAGGATTGATTATATATATATATTATAGATATATAATCCGTGCCTAAAGACATTATCAAATAATTCTAAGTGTGCGTGTGCTCAGCCAATAACTGTGTGTCACCGACACTTAATAACCATGCGTGCCATTGTTTCTTTTTAATAATTTATAACAAACATAGGTATAATCCGTGCTTAAAGAGATTCCCGACTATGATGGTTCTTACATGACTGTAGGCATTGAAATTTTAATAATGCATAGATCACCATTGATTTAGTCAAAGTCAATATTTTACTTCTTTGACTAGTCAACTGAAAGAAATGGGCTAAATCCAATTAAATATATATATATATATATATTGATTTATTATTATTGGGCTTGTTAAAATAATACATGGTCTCAATTAAATAAATTAATTTAGTACTAATGGGCTTGCCAAAATAAGACATGAGTCATGCCCAATTAAATAAATTGGCTTATTAAATAATAGACCTGTCCAAATAAATGATGGGTCAATATTTAATTGGCTACTGACTTGGTCCTATAAAAATTGGACACTTGTCATTATCTCATAAGTCAGACCTAGAAGGTAAGTTTATGAGATATGGAAAAGCTAGTGCCTATAAAAAGGCTCACACCCTCCTCCTAAAGACACACAGACTGGAGATAGGAGATTGAAAACCCTAAGCAAGCTGCCTTCTCTCACAAGACGACGGCCACCTGCCACAACTCAAGTTTCAAGCTTCAGATCTGTTATTCTCTACATACAACTAGAGAATAACATCAGTCTTCAACAAATCATCTGATCGATTCAAGGAAGAGCATCACACCACTGTTCTCTGCGATTCGTCCAGATCAACTCTTCGACAGCCAAATCCTGTCTTCAAAGATCTCTCTTCCTTCCGCCCACCCAAAGCGTCACAGGAGGATACTTTCATCGCTTCGTTCGAGAATACGCTGTTTCAGCCCTCGAATCAGGAATCATCAAGGAGATAGAATCAGGGGTTATTCTTTTATAAAGAATACAAAAATACAGAGTTTGTAACCACTTTCTCTTGATTAATAAAATTCCATATTTGACTCTTTGTTTGCAGTTTTGACCGCTGGATTTTCGGACTCAAAATTTGTTGCTTACAAATTTCTGGCACGCCCGGTGGGACAACTCTGCCCCTCATCTCATTCTCCTTCATCCAAAACATTAGATCTAGTTTGATCTTCATGGATTCCAAGAAGACTCAATCTATTTATGGCAAAGAAGTTGCTCCTATTGCCGCTGCTCTCACAGGACCGATGACTCGTAGCAAATCTAAAGCTCTAGCCCAACAAGGTTTTGAATGGCAACCGGTGATCACCCTGGATTTCTTGAAGAAAAATGCTGCGAGAAAATCTGCATCTGTTAGGAAAAATTCCTATTTAGAAGAAGAGTTTACCCATTCCATCTCAGATGAATTTTTAAGTTCTGGCTCATGCTCAGATTCATGTTTTGGCAATGCAATGAAAGATTCTTCTTATGGGTACAGTCATTCCCCCACATCCACGACTGCCATCACCATGCCTGCTTTTATGACCAGTGCAACAGATGAACAACTGACTCAGATGCACCAGGCGATCGAAGATTTGAAGAGAGTGGTGGAAGAAAAGGATCTACAGATTGCCAAACTCATGGATAGGTTGGAAGTTCATCAGGATGGTGAGTCTAGCCAAGATCTATCCCATCCTCCTGGATTCACTTCCCAAACCAAAAAGGAAGAGGTGACTCCACAAAAGTCAGTTACAAATTCAATTGGTTCTCTATCAGTCCAACAATTACAAGACATGATAGCTGACACTATTAGAGCACAATATGGAGGGTCATCCCAAAGTTCGCTCATGTACGCTAAGCCTTACACAAAGAGGATTGATTACATGCGAATGCCAAGCGGATATCAACCTCCCAAGTTCCAGCAATTCGATGGAAAAGGTAACCCAAAGCAACACGTCGCCCACTTTGTTGAAACCTGCAACAATGCTGGCACTGAGGGTGATCTCCTTGTCAAACAATTTGTTCGCTCACTGAAGGGGAATGCTTTTGATTGGTACACTGACTTGGAGCCAGAGTCGATCGATAGTTGGGAACAAATAGAACGTGAGTTTCTCAATCGCTTCTATAGTACTAGGAGGACCGTAAGCATGATTGAACTCACTAGTACTAAACAATGGAAGGACGAGCCAGTTGTTGACTACATCAACCGATGGCGTACACTCAGTCTCGATTGCAAGGATAGACTTTCAGAAATTTCTGCTGTAGAGATGTACACACAAGGCATGCATTGGGGACTTCTCTACATTCTTCAAGGAATCAAGCCTCGTACCTTTGAAGAATTGGCAACTCGCGCTCATGACATGGAGCTTAGTCTTGCCAACCATGGTAAAGCATCTCCTGTCAGTGACCAAAGGAAAGATAGGAAAGAAGTAAGTAAAAGTGACAAACCTTTTAAGAAAATGACCAAAGATTCGATGGTCGTCAACACTACACCACTGAAGATCACTGGGATGAATCAAAAGAAAGAAGAAAAAAATTTAGATCGGCGCCAAGAGAAGGATAGGGGAAAGGAGAAGGAAACGTACCGACCTACCTTAAAAGAGCTGGAAGAAAAAGAGTACCCATTCCCAGATTCTGATGTAGCTAGCATGCTCGAGGAGTTGTTGAAGAATAAGTTAATTGAGTTGCCAGAATGCAAGCGACCCGAAGAGATGGGAAAAGTCAATGATCCCAAGTACTGTAAATACCACCGCATTGTTGGTCACCCAATAGAAAAATGCTTCGTGTTGAAAGAAAAGATCATGGGCTTGGCAAAGACTGGGAAGATTTTGCTAGATGATGAAGTGGAAGAGTCAAATCACACTGTCATTACTTCTAAATCTCTCGACACACTAGATGCTCTTAGACCACCTACTCTACTGCCGGGGGCAAGTCTTGTACCCATTAGATTTGGGTCCTTTGAGCCAGTCTTGATTCAGAGAATATTTGAACACCCTATTCAAACATCTAGTGAAGATGGGCACTCACTCCCAAATGAAGAAAGATGGGTGACTGTAACACGGCGTAGACGGCAAAGGCGATTTGTTTCTCTTTCACCACCAAGTTATCTAAAGGGAAATGAATCAAAGAAAAATTTTCAGTGGCATCCCAAAAGAAACACAAAGAAGATGACTCGAAGCGAAGAAAAATCTCATATTGAGGAGGTATTTGTGCAAAAGCCTCGTGTCGCTGTCACACTAAAAGAATTCTTTCCTGAAGAATTTTTGGGTTGTGAACAAATTGAAGCCGTACATATGGTAACTTATGATGATAATAAATTAGATGACAACCAGTCAGATGATGAGTCATTGAGCAAAGAGGTGAAGGTTGATTCTAATGTTCCTGCTGTAAGTTTGGGTAAGACCCGCGCAATTCCTACCAAATCAGTGATTGCAGACTTGTTAGAAAATTTGCCGCCATTATTCAGTATTAGTGATGCCTTGCAACTTCCTAAAGACTTAAGGGAGGCATTCATTCAAGTTTTACAGAATCCTGGGGAATTTGCTCTTGATGATAAAATAGTTACTCAACCAAATGGCCGAAGAACAGAATGCGCTACTTGTTCTGTTGCAATTGTCTTTACTGATGATGATCTCATGTTGGGATCTAAACCACACAATCGTCCTCTTTTTGTCTGTGGATATATACGTGAAGAAAAGATCAACCGTATCCTTATTGATGGAGGATCAGCAGTGAATATCATGCCCAAATCAACCATGAGAAAGCTCGGAATATTAGTTAGTGATTTATCCCAGAGTCGCTTAACTATTCAAGGCTTCAACCAAGGAGGTCAAAGAGCTATTGGCATGATCCGGGTAGATCTTAAAATCAAGGAATTGAAAGCAAGCACTTTGTTTCATGTAATTGATGCAAAAACATCCTATAACTTGTTGCTAGGGAGACCTTGGGTGCACGAGAACGATGTGGTTCCATCAACCCTCCATCAATGTTTCAAGTTCCCGAAAGGAGAAGATGTTTGTAAAGTAACTGCCGATATCAAGCCATTCACCGAAGCAGAGTCCTATTTTGCTGATGCAAAATTTTATTCAGACGGTGACACAATACCAGAGGTCTTTCCCACGAAGGCTCTTCAAGCAAAGCCCCAAGAAGGTGAACAAGTTGTTGAGCTGCATGCTGAAAATGAGTCTAAGGCAAAAAGAAAAATCCCAATCAAAGACGATCATTCTCTGCAAGTTGAAAAGCCTAGTGCTAAATGTCCTACTTCTGAAGTTCTTCGATACATCCCAAAATCTCGAAGGAAAGATGGACAATCCCCGTTTGTTGAGTACTCCGTTGTGCAAGATACAAAGGCAAAACAAATAGGCAAACTGAAAGAGGAAGATCTCCGAGTCATGAAGGGGAATTTGATAATGCCGCTCTCAAAATTAAATCAATCCGCTACTAACAAGCCACCCTTCTCGGGATTTGTCCCAGCATCACAAAACTCAGCAATAGAAGGGAAGTTCGAACCTAAATCATATAAACTCTTGGCCAACTCTGGTTATGACTTCAAAGATCCATCACTGTTGGGTAGGCTTATTCCAGAAGTCACTGGGGAGAAAGTTCATGGTTTAAATGAAACTCAACAAAAGCTAAGACAGAGAGGGTACGAGGTACCGATTTCAAAGGTAGGTTTGGGCTTCACTCCTCAAGAACCACTTCGAATTTATCAGTGGAAAAGAAAGAACAATGCTGATGCACAATACATCACCGTGGAGGATTTTAATGAATCTGAAGAAAAGACAGAGCAAGATGAATGTCGAGTGTCAGTGTTTGACCGCATTGAAGCTCCAAAACCTCGTGTTTCTGTGTTTGAAAGGCTAGAGTCTTGTAATCAAGTACGACCTTCGAACCTTCATCCAAGAAAGTCTGTGTTTGATAGACTTGGGGGTTCAAGTGTTTCATCTAAGAAGGTGCACGAAGAAGAATTTGATGAAGATTTGAAGGATAAAGAAATTCGTAGTTTTATTCCTTCACGAATGAAACGATAGTCATCCTTGATAATCAGCGTGGAGGGTAATCTTAAAGTGAAAAGGCGTACTATTGTACACACAAGTCTCTCTGAAGAGGAAGTCCCAACAAAGGAAACATTTACTTCCTACCATATCACAGTGGAAGATGACTCAGACTCGGAGTCTACCAATGATGATGTCAAAGATGCTCCGGTAGAGCTAGAAGATGGTGGACAAGCAACAGTAGATGAACTTAAAGAGGTGAATCTTGGTGATATCGATGACCCACGTCCAGTCTTTGTTAGCGCTTCCTTGACTATGGTAGAAGAAGAAGAATACCATAAGCTACTATCGGAGTACAAGGATGTTTTCGCTTGGACATATAAAGAGATGCCAGGGCTTGATCTGAAAGTGGCAGTTCATAGTCTTGCCATCAAAAATGGTGTCCGGCCAATTAAACAAGCTCAACGTTGGTGCAGACCCGAACTCACTCTAAAAATTGAAACAGAGGTTAATAAACTCATTGAGGCTGGGTTTATTAGGGAAGTAAAATACCCAACATGGATTTCAAGCATTGTCCCTGTCAAGAAAAAGAATGGACAAATTCGTGTATGTGTTGACTTTCGTGACCTAAATAAAGCATGTCCAAAAGATGACTTTCCTTTACCAAAAATTGAGCTGATGGTGGATGCAACTACTGGATATGAAGCTTTATCTTTTATGGATGGATCTTCTGGGTATAACCAAATTAGAATGTCTTCTGTAGATGAAGAATGTACAGCTTTTCGTACTCCGAAAGGTATCTACTGTTATAAGGTAATGCCTTTTGGTTTGAAGAATGCAGGCGCCACTTATCAACGAGCCATGCAAAAGATATTTGATGATATGTTGCACAAGCAAGTAGAATGCTATGTTGATGATTTGGTTGTGAAAACCAAACATAGGAGAAACCATCTACAAGATCTTCGCACAGTGTTCAATAGGCTAAGGAAGTACGAATTGAAAATGAATCCTCTTAAATGTGCTTTTGGCGTAACCTCTGGAAAATTTTTAGGATTCATTGTTCGACATCGAGGCATTGAAGTAGATCCAGCTAAAATCGATGCCATTCAAAAAAATGCCCATTCCGAGAAATTTGCAAGAACTTCGAAGCCTACAAGGTCACTTGGCATTCATACGACGATTTATATCAAATCTTTCAGGTCGATGCTAACCTTTCAATCGTCTCATGAAAAAAGAGGTCCCTTTTAAATGGGATCAAGCCTGTGATAATGCTCTCAAGTGTATAAAAGCATACCTTTTGAACTCGCCGGTGTTAGGTGCCCCTATACCTGAAAAGCCATTAATCTTGTATGTTGCAGCACAAGAGAGATCGCTTGGAGCTTTGCTTGCACAAGAGAATGAAGATGGGAAAGAAAGAGCTCTTTACTATCTGAGCAGAAGTCTCATAGAGATTGAACTGAAATACTCACCTATCGAGAAGATGTGCCTTGCCCTATTCTTCTCCATTAACAAATTGAGACACTACTTTCAGGCATACACGGTGCATTTAGTCTCTCGTGCTGATCCAATAAAGTATGTTATGTCTAAACCTGTCTTATCTGGACGCGTAGCTAGATGGTCAGTGGTGTTCAATCAATATGAGATTATCTACATATCACAAAAGGCAGTAAAAGGGCAGGCTCTAGCAAATTTTCTTGCAGATCATCCCGTCCCTGCTGATTGGGAGCTTTCCGACGACTTTCCAGATGAAGAAGTATTCTTCATTGAAATACTCTCGGCCTGGATGATGTTTTTCGATGGCTCATCTCGGTCTGATGGAGCGGGGGCAGGAGTAGTCTTTGTCTCACCACAAAAGCAAGTGTTGCCTTATTCTGTGGTGCTTGGAGAGTTATGTTCAAATAATGTTGCTGAATACCAAGCCCTCATTATTGGACTTCAAATGGCGATAGAGATGAAAATCCCTCAACTTAAAATTTATGGAGATTCGCAGTTGGTCATCTATCAGCTTCTAACACATTACGAGGTTAAGAAGGATGACCTGATACCTTACTTTCGATATGCCAGTCACTTGCTTGACAAATTTGAATGTGTCTTCCTAGATCATGTTCCGAGGGAAGAAAATCGATTGGCAGATGCACTTGCAAACTTGGCTACGACCTTAGCACTAGTTGGAAATGAAAATATAAGTGTCCCAGTATGCTGTCAATGGGTGCTACCGCACCTACCTGAGTACAAAGTAGAAGAAATCAACACTATTTCAGTGCTTGTTATTGATGTTGATGATTGGAGACGACCAATTATTGATTATTTGGAGCATGGGAAGTTACCTGAAGATTTTCGGCACAAAACTGAGATACGAAGACGAGCACCTCGATTCATTCACTACAAAGATACTTTATTCATACGGTCATTCGAGGGCCTTTTCCTTCGTTGCTTAGGAGAGGAGGAAGCAATTCATGCAATGGAGGAAGCTCATTCTGGAGTATGCGGTGCCCATCAGTCAGGACCTAAACTCCACTTTCAAATCAAAAGGATGGGTTACTATTGGCCTTCTATGGTTAAGGACTGCATGGAGTACGCGAAACGGTGCCAAGCCTGCCAATTCCATGCAAATTTCATACATCAACCACCAGAGCCGCTGCATCCTACAGTCTCTTCATGGCCATTTGACGGATGGGGGCTAGACATTGTGGGGCCACTAACCAAGTCCTCTGCAGGGCACCTGTACATCCTCACTGCCACGGACTATTTTTCAAAATGGGCTGAAGCTCTCCCACTTAGAGAAGTGAAGAAGGAAAATGTTGTGAACTTTATCAAGAGTAATATCATCTATCGGTATGGCGTACCCCGTTATATCATCACCGATAATGGCAAACCATTTTACAATAAGTTGATGGACAATTTGTGCGAAAGTTTGGCTTCAAGCAACATAAGTCTTCAATGTATAATGCGCCGGCAAATGGACTTGCAGAAGCTTTTAATAAGACATTGTGCAACTTGTTGAAGAAGGTTGTCGCTAAATCCAAAAAGGATTGGCATGAAAGAATTGAGGAGGCACTTTGGGCTTACCGAACAACTTACCGAACACCTACTCAGGCTACTCCATATTCGCTTGTGTATGGCGTGGAAGCAGTTCTTCCCCTTGAAAGTCAAATCCCATCATTGAGAATTGCAATACAAGAAGGTCTTACGGAAGAAGACAATGCTCAATTGCGATTGCAGGAATTGGAAGCACTGGATGAGAAGCGGTTGGAGGCACAACAACGCTTGGAATGCTATCAGGCTCGCTTGTCCAAGGCATTCAACAAAAAGGTTCGACCTCGATCTTTTCAAGTTGGAGACTTGGTGCTTGCTGTGAGAAGACCCATCATTACAACTCATCGCACTGGCAACAAATTTGTCTCAAAGTGGGATGGACCGTATGTGGTGAAAGAAGTATACACAAATGGAGCTTACAAGTTGGTAGATCAAGATGGCTTGAGAATCGGTCCTATCAACGGCAAATTCTTGAAACGCTACTATGCATGAGGGTGCCATACTCCTGGCCTGCATGAGTATAAAACTGTGTACGGCCCCTAAAAAAAATAAAATAAATAAATAAATAAATAAATAAAAATTTTAGTTTGCTTTGAACTACGTTATGACTTGATCCCTTGGTGGGTACGTAGGCAGCTTGGGTACATTCCAAGTTCAGTCAACTCAAAAAAAAAAATGATGATGGGAGAGGATTCTTTTGGGTTCTAAAGAATCCAAAGAACATAAATTAGTGTATATGAAGACGTTTTGGGTGCACTACCTACAATTGATCTTACTACATCATCTCTCTTTGATTGTCATTGGCTATAAGTACTTGCTTTTGAAAAACCATAAATATGGATTTAAAGCGAGGAAACAATATACGAACAAGTGGAAGCCTGTGCCAATTGATGCAAATTCACTGATCTCAAAATTCCACATGTGTGCATTCAAAGTATGCATGAATAAATAATAAAGTCCATAAAGTCCATATTTGATAAAAATATATATATATATATATATAAATGAAAAAAATAAAGGAACGAATGAATAAAGGAGCTAGAATTAAGAAGCTTCAATCCATCCATTTGAGCGGATCAAGAGACTCTCGCCGACTCTCCACCATTCCCCTCAACTCTTCAAGGGCCTTTTCTTCTTCCGGAGCAATAACTGAAGTTGCCTCTACATCTCGCATAGCCTTCTCTACATTTGCTACCTCTGCTTTTGCGGCATCAACCTCGGCGATCTTCGCGCGCAAATCTTCTTCAAGTTGTAGTTGCCTTTGCTGAACCAAATGCATCTTTTCTTCAAGAATAGCATGCTCTTCCTTGGCCTGCTTCAAAGCCTCTTCACATTCTATGCGCCGACATTCTGTAGATACAAGGGTAGAGGATGCTGCATTCAAGTTCTTTGTTGCTTCAGCTCTTATGCCTTCCAAATCAGTTGAAGTCAAACGTCCTATTTGACGAACTTCAAGAACGAGATACGGGTTAACATCTTGAACATAAGAATCAATGATCTTTTGTAATGCCGAAGGGTCACCCTTGAGCGCTTTGATACTATCATAAATTCCAAGCGCTCCCTCGACTACAGAGCTAACACGCTCAAATGGAGTGGATTTTAACCTATCCAAAAGGCGTGTTCCCATAAGTTTTACAACTTCATCGGTAATAGTAGATTGAATGCGTCTTGGGCAATAGGTCGAAAGCGAGACACTCGGATGTGGGATGTGAGCCTCCTCTTGCTGCTGCAAGTTTGTTGCGGTACCTTTGGTAGAGCAATAACCAATGGCAGTGTCATGATTAGCAGAGTGTTCTTCTTTATTCTCAAGAATAGAGGTACCATTCATGTTGCTTGATGCTTCTTCCTGCTCTTTCAAGTCCTGAATCTGTACAAGGGAAGGTTGTCTAAGCAATAGAGATAGTTAAATTGGAGAATTGAGTAAAAAAAAAAATGAAGTTTATTTTTTGATACCTTATTCGCCTCACGCCGAAGTTGGCCCTCATCTCCTACAGACAACTCACTAGATAAAAGTATCGGCCTGGAGGTGCAATGTCCATCTTGGATAGCCACTCCCAGTTTTTCTCTCTTAGTCTCCAGAATCTTCGCAAGGGGAATATCATCATGCTCTGATATGGTATTAGGTGCAGGCAAAGAACATTTACCTCCCGAGACCTTGCAAATGCGCATCAATAATGAAGTCAAATGAAGAAAGTAAATATATATATATATATGAAAGATAAAATAAAATTAGGAAAGGTAAAGGGGTGCATACCTTTTTAGGCTTTGTCAAACAGATTGTACGGGGACGAGTGGTATGAGTCTTACCAAATTTGTCTGTTGGTTGGAACGCCATTTCCTTACCATGTGCAGAAGAATCCTCCTTTTTCTTCGCAATGTGTGCTTGATTAACCTTCTTTTTCCTTCGAGGGTTGCACCTATCGCTATCTGGATCGCTAAGTTGGCCATCTCGAGACACGACTTTTGCCTTTTTACTGCTTTCAACAATAATCAATTCTGGCCTACTTCTTTTACTAGTTGAAGAGGAAGCTGTTATGTCCTTATCAGGAATAGGACCAGGACGAGTAGAAGGAGACACATCCACGAGGTCATCATCAACTCCACCAGCTTCACTTGAAGAATTCTCAAATATTAGAGGAGGGGGAAACTTCTCTTTGCCTTTCTGACGATCAGAGTCAATAAGCTTGAAATCATTGCGATGGCTATCTTGCAAGACAACTAAGCTCTTGGAAAAATAGGAACACGTGGCTTCCTCCCACCATTTGACGAACCGTTTTGAAGCAAACTGTTGGTCATGTGAAGCCTGCCATCGAGGGATGAATATCTGAGAATATTGTCCCCTAAAGGTACTGGATCGCCAAAGTGACATAAGCTCTCGAAGCGATGCTGTTCTAATGTCGCGTGTTAAGGTCCCTGGAAGATCCTGGCAATACCCAAATTGTCGAGCAAATCGATGAGGACTGTATGGCTCCACCAAGTAAAGGCTTCCTCTCCTAAGTGTTAGATAGCATGAACGAAGGCTCACAAGATACTCAAAATCTTCTTTTCTTAGCCGATTCTTGGACGAGTCCGTGAGTTTTGCATCGCTTGCTTCCCTCGGCCTTAGTGTCTGCCAGCTTAGACCGCATGACTTTTGAAAAATATCTCGACTGGTAGCTAGATCATAATTAAAATGGCGAAATCGTCCTCCGTAGCTGCACATCCGTGGCTTGGCAGGAACATCTTTTGAAATGTTGTAGAGCCCAAAATATGCACCCATCCACACGTACACATAATGCCATGGTAGAACAGTAGGGCACTCCCCAGGACCATTTGCATAAGTAGCTATGTGATAAAGACCATTGTAGATGCTGGCAAGAACAGGTATCGCAAGGCAAAATTTCACTCCACTAGCCATGAGAGAAGCCACTTTGAAAGTCTCGGGACGAATGAAGTCTCCACGACTACTTGGCAATGCGAACTTGCATAACCAAGTAACCAAGAAAGCAGCTAAATAAACTTCATCTTCATCACTTGCCTTAATTCCCAGCTCCGTGAAGATGATATTTTCTTCGGGCGTCCTATAGAGATTGCGAATATAACCTGAAGGGAAACAAGATGAAGGAACATGATAGCCTCGCCTGCGATTGGTATTCCTAGATGTTTCAACAGGGTGAAAGGGATTGTCATAACGCTTGGCACCACGAAACCACCAGTCCACCCAAGAGCATACTGCAACTCGATGTCGAGAGGAGTCGGATTCACCATCTTTCTTCCTTATGATATGGTAGGCAGCAAAGAGAAATCGGCAACTAGAAGGCAGAACAGGAACTCGAGCAGCATCAAGACCAGCGATCTCTTCATAAGTAGGAGTCACTTCATCATAAAATTCTCCAGAAATAGATAGCCCGCCAATATTCTTCAAATCCCTTAAAGAAATAGACATTTCTCCTCTGGATTTATGGAGTGAATTGGTGGTAGGACACCAAGATTCGCAGAAGGCATATACCATGTTTGGACAACGATCATATACAAATAGTGAGGCAAGTACGGCTTCATAAAGGCAAGCCGTCTCCAATGCTTCTTTGCTGAGAAATAATATAAGCTCTGCCCATTCCCAATAACCAGCGGAGGGATAGAAGTTTCCAGTTGATCGAAAGTCTGTCCAACGAGTCTGACGCTCAAATATACGATGGCCAAGTGTCTGAGGAACGCTTGAGTCTGCAGATTGAGTATGGTGACTAGTCTCCAATAGATGTACCTCTTTGGAAGAACCCCTCTGGCCTTTAGCTTTAAAAGAGATCGCCTCCAATCTTTCTGTCTTTGTCCATCTCTCCAAGTGATAAAGATTTGAGTCGGTGGGATCCCAGGCTTTAGCGCAGCTTCCAATGGCCGGAGTGTGATAGAGGCAACGTGTTGCATTGGCTTCACTCTCTTCAGCATGATCACGAACTAGCAAGATATTGTGTGTACGACCCTTGTCACTGATAGTGGTCTTTGAGAAGAAAGGAAATTTATTGGTTGAAGACGATATGACTCTAGCACCTCCCTTTGAAGTCATAGGCATCAAGTGATCTCCCATCACTGCAAAAAAAAATAAAAAATAAAAAAAATAAATAAATAAATAAAAATAAATAAATTAATGGCTGCTTCAAGTTGCAGCTATAGTTGAAATAAATTACTTCAAGTTGCTTACACATTATGGGGCTGCTTTGCAAATACCAAGAATATGAAATTACATGATCCAATCAAAAAAAAATAAATAAATAAATAAATTAGAGCCAATCGGGACAACAATGGTGACAAGTAATGCTAAATTTGGTACCATGCATGTGGTCTCACCTGTTAAACTTTTAGCCAATTGTGTTGCTTTTGGGGTCTAATGCTACCTATATCTAGGTGTATGCATAAGGCAGACAAGTAAAGGAATTAGTATGGAATAATGGATTCTGAAGTCGTCGAAAGATATATATATATATATATACCTTGCTGGAAAGTTTTCTAACAAATTTGCAAAACTCAAAGCTTGGGTTTGATCATATACATCACGATGCAATTAAAACAATTATGCGACATTCAATACTTGGATTATATTGGTCATTGATTTCTATGTAGCTACTTACATGGATTTAACAACATATACAGCAGATTGGTACAAAAAAAAAAAAAAAAAAGAAGAGACTTACAGAGCCAAAGTTCTTTGCGAAAAGTGTCAAAGTCGTGAAGAAATCTCGAAAAGGAATTCAACTGCAAAATATGTGGAACCAATATTCATGAATTTTATTTGGTACATCACAGCAGTAGTGTATACATGTGCATATAGATATACAACCAAGTGGTTGATGAAAGCAAGGAAAGAAGTTATTAAAAAAAAAAAAAAAAATTCGAAGCAACTTACAGCTCAACCTTGAAGTCCTCTGCGAAGTGGTCAAGTTGTGATTCTATGGTCACCATAATGTACCTATATTTATAGGTTTGGATTGAAAGCTTGTAAATTTACAAGTTTCCTAAAGTTTGTCATACTTTGAATTTGGAAAGCAGTCTAAAAACTTTATCTCTCTTGGAGATCAAGACAAGTGTATATAAAATACGTGTATTCACGTACAAGACCAAAGGAAAGATTTCCTAAAACACTCCAACCTCAAAAGGGGAATCCCAGTGCTTAATGCATGGAGTTAATCAAGTATGATGCAGCACCAAAGGCTATCATACAACTTCATTGGTGATCAAATGGGTAGGACTCTAATCTTATGGTACCATGGGCACATATTGACCATCTAAGCCTATATGGGACCCGTTTGGAAAAGTTAAAAAAAAATAAATAAATAAAAAAAAAATGAACCAATTTCATTTTAGGTTTCACTTTATATTGGTTCTTATACAAACTAAGGCAATATTAGTTTTATTAAGAATCATTTTAAATGAGTTGTTAGACTGGATAAAGGTTCCTATACAAGAAATTAGCGTGCCCAGACAGTTAAAACATTGGAGTTGGTTATTCTCAAGCACCGCATGGGTTTTTGCAAATCAAATTTTAGTTCAAATACTTCAAGTCCTGCCTCTCATACATGTCAAGCATGCACATTGGCAAGCCTTGAAGTGGGGGCATCTGTAGGCATTGAAATTTTAATAATGCATAGATCACCATTGATTTAGTCAAAGTCAATATTTTACTTCTTTGACTAGTCAACTGAAAGAAATGGGCTGAACCCAATTAAATATATATATATATTGATTTATTATTATTGGGCTTGTTAAAATAATACATGGTCTCAATTAAATAAATTAATTTAGTACTAATGGGCTTGCCAAAATAAGACATGAGTCATGCCCAATTAAATAAATTGGCTTATTAAATAATAGACCTGTCCAAATAAATGATGGGTCAATATTTAATTGGCTACTGACTTGGTCCTATAAAAATTGGACACTTGTCATTATCTCATAAGTCAGACCTAGAAGGTAAGTTTATGAGATATGGAAAAGCTAGTGCCTATAAAAAGGCTCACACCCTCCTCCTAAAGACACACAGACTGGAGATAGGAGATTGAAAACCCTAAGCAAGCTGCCTTCTCTCACAAGACGACGGCCACCTGCCACAACTCAAGTTTCAAGCTTCAGATCTGTTATTCTCTACATACAACTAGAGAATAACATCAGTCTTCAACAAATCATCTGATCGATTCAAGGAAGAGCATCACACCACTGTTCTCTGCGATTCGTCCAGATCAACTCTTCGACAGCCAAATCCTGTCTTCAAAGATCTCTCTTCCTTCCGCCCACCCAAAGCGTCACAGGAGGATACTTTCATCGCTTCGTTCGAGAATACGCTGTTTCAGCCCTCGAATCAGGAATCATCAAGGAGATAGAATCAGGGGTTATTCTTTTATAAAGAATACAAAAATACAGAGTTTGTAACCACTTTCTCTTGATTAATAAAATTCCATATTTGACTCTTTGTTTGCAGTTTTGACCGCTGGATTTTCGGACTCAAAATTTGTTGCTTACAAATTTCTGGCACGCCCGGTGGGACAACTCTGCCCCTCATCTCATTCTCCTTCATCCAAAACATTAGATCTAGTTTGATCTTCATGGATTCCAAGAAGACTCAATCTATTTATGGCAAAGAAGTTGCTCCTATTGCCGCTGCTCTCACAGGACCGATGACTCGTAGCAAATCTAAAGCTCTAGCCCAACAAGGTTTTGAATGGCAACCGGTGATCACCCTGGATTTCTTGAAGAAAAATGCTGCGAGAAAATCTGCATCTGTTAGGAAAAATTCCTATTTAGAAGAAGAGTTTACCCATTCCATCTCAGATGAATTTTTAAGTTCTGGCTCATGCTCAGATTCATGTTTTGGCAATGCAATGAAAGATTCTTCTTATGGGTACAGTCATTCCCCCACATCCACGACTGCCATCACCATGCCTGCTTTTATGACCAGTGCAACAGATGAACAACTGACTCAGATGCACCAGGCGATCGAAGATTTGAAGAGAGTGGTGGAAGAAAAGGATCTACAGATTGCCAAACTCATGGATAGGTTGGAAGTTCATCAGGATGGTGAGTCTAGCCAAGATCTATCCCATCCTCCTGGATTCACTTCCCAAACCAAAAAGGAAGAGGTGACTCCACAAAAGTCAGTTACAAATTCAATTGGTTCTCTATCAGTCCAACAATTACAAGACATGATAGCTGACACTATTAGAGCACAATATGGAGGGTCATCCCAAAGTTCGCTCATGTACGCTAAGCCTTACACAAAGAGGATTGATTACATGCGAATGCCAAGCGGATATCAACCTCCCAAGTTCCAGCAATTCGATGGAAAAGGTAACCCAAAGCAACACGTCGCCCACTTTGTTGAAACCTGCAACAATGCTGGCACTGAGGGTGATCTCCTTGTCAAACAATTTGTTCGCTCACTGAAGGGGAATGCTTTTGATTGGTACACTGACTTGGAGCCAGAGTCGATCGATAGTTGGGAACAAATAGAACGTGAGTTTCTCAATCGCTTCTATAGTACTAGGAGGACCGTAAGCATGATTGAACTCACTAGTACTAAACAATGGAAGGACGAGCCAGTTGTTGACTACATCAACCGATGGCGTACACTCAGTCTCGATTGCAAGGATAGACTTTCAGAAATTTCTGCTGTAGAGATGTACACACAAGGCATGCATTGGGGACTTCTCTACATTCTTCAAGGAATCAAGCCTCGTACCTTTGAAGAATTGGCAACTCGCGCTCATGACATGGAGCTTAGTCTTGCCAACCATGGTAAAGCATCTCCTGTCAGTGACCAAAGGAAAGATAGGAAAGAAGTAAGTAAAAGTGACAAACCTTTTAAGAAAATGACCAAAGATTCGATGGTCGTCAACACTACACCACTGAAGATCACTGGGATGAATCAAAAGAAAGAAGAAAAAAATTTAGATCGGCGCCAAGAGAAGGATAGGGGAAAGGAGAAGGAAACGTACCGACCTACCTTAAAAGAGCTGGAAGAAAAAGAGTACCCATTCCCAGATTCTGATGTAGCTAGCATGCTCGAGGAGTTGTTGAAGAATAAGTTAATTGAGTTGCCAGAATGCAAGCGACCCGAAGAGATGGGAAAAGTCAATGATCCCAAGTACTGTAAATACCACCGCATTGTTGGTCACCCAATAGAAAAATGCTTCGTGTTGAAAGAAAAGATCATGGGCTTGGCAAAGACTGGGAAGATTTTGCTAGATGATGAAGTGGAAGAGTCAAATCACACTGTCATTACTTCTAAATCTCTCGACACACTAGATGCTCTTAGACCACCTACTCTACTGCCGGGGGCAAGTCTTGTACCCATTAGATTTGGGTCCTTTGAGCCAGTCTTGATTCAGAGAATATTTGAACACCCTATTCAAACATCTAGTGAAGATGGGCACTCACTCCCAAATGAAGAAAGATGGGTGACTGTAACACGGCGTAGACGGCAAAGGCGATTTGTTTCTCTTTCACCACCAAGTTATCTAAAGGGAAATGAATCAAAGAAAAATTTTCAGTGGCATCCCAAAAGAAACACAAAGAAGATGACTCGAAGCGAAGAAAAATCTCATATTGAGGAGGTATTTGTGCAAAAGCCTCGTGTCGCTGTCACACTAAAAGAATTCTTTCCTGAAGAATTTTTGGGTTGTGAACAAATTGAAGCCGTACATATGGTAACTTATGATGATAATAAATTAGATGACAACCAGTCAGATGATGAGTCATTGAGCAAAGAGGTGAAGGTTGATTCTAATGTTCCTGCTGTAAGTTTGGGTAAGACCCGCGCAATTCCTACCAAATCAGTGATTGCAGACTTGTTAGAAAATTTGCCGCCATTATTCAGTATTAGTGATGCCTTGCAACTTCCTAAAGACTTAAGGGAGGCATTCATTCAAGTTTTACAGAATCCTGGGGAATTTTCTCTTGATGATAAAATAGTTACTCAACCAAATGGCCGAAGAACAGAATGCGCTACTTGTTCTGTTGCAATTGTCTTTACTGATGATGATCTCATGTTGGGATCTAAACCACACAATCGTCCTCTTTTTGTCTGTGGATATATACGTGAAGAAAAGATTAACCGTATCCTTATTGATGGAGGATCAGCAGTGAATATCATGCCCAAATCAACCATGAGAAAGCTCGGAATATTAGTTAGTGATTTATCCCAGAGTCGCTTAACTATTCAAGGCTTCAACCAAGGAGGTCAAAGAGCTATTGGCATGATCCGGGTAGATCTTAAAATCAAGGAATTGAAAGCAAGCACTTTGTTTCATGTAATTGATGCAAAAACATCCTATAACTTGTTGCTAGGGAGACCTTGGGTGCACGAGAACGATGTGGTTCCATCAACCCTCCATCAATGTTTCAAGTTCCCGAAAGGAGAAGATGTTTGTAAAGTAACTGCCGATATCAAGCCATTCACCGAAGCAGAGTCCTATTTTGCTGATGCAAAATTTTATTCAGACGGTGACACAATACCAGAGGTCTTTCCCACGAAGGCTCTTCAAGCAAAGCCCCAAGAAGGTGAACAAGTTGTTGAGCTGCATGCTGAAAATGAGTCTAAGGCAAAAAGAAAAATCCCAATCAAAGACGATCATTCTCTGCAAGTTGAAAAGCCTAGTGCTAAATGTCCTACTTCTGAAGTTCTTCGATACATCCCAAAATCTCGAAGGAAAGATGGACAATCCCCGTTTGTTGAGTACTCCGTTGTGCAAGATACAAAGGCAAAACAAATAGGCAAACTGAAAGAGGAAGATCTCCGAGTCATGAAGGGGAATTTGATAATGCCGCTCTCAAAATTAAATCAATCCGCTACTAACAAGCCACCCTTCTCGGGATTTGTCCCAGCATCACAAAACTCAGCAATAGAAGGGAAGTTCGAACCTAAATCATATAAACTCTTGGCCAACTCTGGTTATGACTTCAAAGATCCATCACTGTTGGGTAGGCTTATTCCAGAAGTCACTGGGGAGAAAGTTCATGGTTTAAATGAAACTCAACAAAAGCTAAGACAGAGAGGGTACGAGGTACCGATTTCAAAGGTAGGTTTGGGCTTCACTCCTCAAGAACCACTTCGAATTTATCAGTGGAAAAGAAAGAACAATGCTGATGCACAATACATCACCGTGGAGGATTTTAATGAATCTGAAGAAAAGACAGAGCAAGATGAATGTCGAGTGTCAGTGTTTGACCGCATTGAAGCTCCAAAACCTCGTGTTTCTGTGTTTGAAAGGCTAGAGTCTTGTAATCAAGTACGACCTTCGAACCTTCATCCAAGAAAGTCTGTGTTTGATAGACTTGGGGGTTCAAGTGTTTCATCTAAGAAGGTGCACGAAGAAGAATTTGATGAAGATTTGAAGGATAAAGAAATTCGTAGTTTTATTCCTTCACGAATGAAACGATAGTCATCCTTGATAATCAGCGTGGAGGGTAATCTTAAAGTGAAAAGGCGTACTATTGTACACACAAGTCTCTCTGAAGAGGAAGTCCCAACAAAGGAAACATTTACTTCCTACCATATCACAGTGGAAGATGACTCAGACTCGGAGTCTACCAATGATGATGTCAAAGATGCTCCGGTAGAGCTAGAAGATGGTGGACAAGCAACAGTAGATGAACTTAAAGAGGTGAATCTTGGTGATATCGATGACCCACGTCCAGTCTTTGTTAGCGCTTCCTTGACTATGGTAGAAGAAGAAGAATACCATAAGCTACTATCGGAGTACAAGGATGTTTTCGCTTGGACATATAAAGAGATGCCAGGGCTTGATCTGAAAGTGGCAGTTCATAGTCTTGCCATCAAAAATGGTGTCCGGCCAATTAAACAAGCTCAACGTTGGTGCAGACCCGAACTCACTCTAAAAATTGAAACAGAGGTTAATAAACTCATTGAGGCCGGGTTTATTAGGGAAGTAAAATACCCAACATGGATTTCAAGCATTGTCCCTGTCAAGAAAAAGAATGGACAAATTCGTGTATGTGTTGACTTTCGTGACCTAAATAAAGCATGTCCAAAAGATGACTTTCCTTTACCAAAAATTGAGCTGATGGTGGATGCAACTACTGGATATGAAGCTTTATCTTTTATGGATGGATCTTCTGGGTATAACCAAATTAGAATGTCTTCTGTAGATGAAGAATGTACAGCTTTTCGTACTCCGAAAGGTATCTACTGTTATAAGGTAATGCCTTTTGGTTTGAAGAATGCAGGCGCCACTTATCAACGAGCCATGCAAAAGATATTTGATGATATGTTGCACAAGCAAGTAGAATGCTATGTTGATGATTTGGTTGTGAAAACCAAACATAGGAGAAACCATCTACAAGATCTTCGCACAGTGTTCAATAGGCTAAGGAAGTACGAATTGAAAATGAATCCTCTTAAATGTGCTTTTGGCGTAACCTCTGGAAAATTTTTAGGATTCATTGTTCGACATCGAGGCATTGAAGTAGATCCAGCTAAAATCGATGCCATTCAAAAAAATGCCCATTCCGAGAAATTTGCAAGAACTTCGAAGCCTACAAGGTCACTTGGCATTCATACGACGATTTATATCAAATCTTTCAGGTCGATGCTAACCTTTCAATCGTCTCATGAAAAAAGAGGTCCCTTTTAAATGGGATCAAGCCTGTGATAATGCTCTCAAGTGTATAAAAGCATACCTTTTGAACTCGCCGGTGTTAGGTGCCCCTATACCTGAAAAGCCATTAATCTTGTATGTTGCAGCACAAGAGAGATCGCTTGGAGCTTTGCTTGCACAAGAGAATGAAGATGGGAAAGAAAGAGCTCTTTACTATCTGAGCAGAAGTCTCATAGAGATTGAACTGAAATACTCACCTATCGAGAAGATGTGCCTTGCCCTATTCTTCTCCATTAACAAATTGAGACACTACTTTCAGGCATACACGGTGCATTTAGTCTCTCGTGCTGATCCAATAAAGTATGTTATGTCTAAACCTGTCTTATCTGGACGCGTAGCTAGATGGTCAGTGGTGTTCAATCAATATGAGATTATCTACATATCACAAAAGGCAGTAAAAGGGCAGGCTCTAGCAAATTTTCTTGCAGATCATCCCGTCCCTGCTGATTGGGAGCTTTCCGACGACTTTCCAGATGAAGAAGTATTCTTCATTGAAATACTCTCGGCCTGGATGATGTTTTTCGATGGCTCATCTCGGTCTGATGGAGCGGGGGCAGGAGTAGTCTTTGTCTCACCACAAAAGCAAGTGTTGCCTTATTCTGTGGTGCTTGGAGAGTTATGTTCAAATAATGTTGCTGAATACCAAGTTTTTCCATCATCAGTGTTGTTGATTCTTGATTTGATTTTTGTATGACACTTGATCGGTAATACGATGGCACTGGATTCGATAATATTATTAAAATAATGTGTTGGCACCCGATTTAAATATCTCGATGCTGAATCTTTGGATAAAACTGATCAAATCTGAATACAACACTCACTACATAACCTCCAGATCTCAAATAACTGGACCCATTTGCATAGAAAGTTGGTATATGATGGAAAAACTTGTTTTAAATTAAAAGTTTAAATGCGCAGCAGAAAAATTAAGTTATAAAAACTCAATTGGTAGCCTAGGATCTACTATCCGTCAATTCCATAGATGCGTACTAACAAGAGGGAGAGGAAATATACCTCAGGTCTTGAACCCAACTCTAAAAACTTCTTTCTCCTCGATGGTGCAGCAACTTCCACTAGGCTGTCTTCACTCTTATGACTCCTGCGGATGCCTGCCAGAAGGAATAGGGTTGGTGGGAACCTAATAGGGAGGATAGGGAAGGTTTACGGAAACCTAAATAGTTTCTGCAGCTTCTATGTATAAAAACGACGATTAAAAACATTCAGTACGCAGCTACCCTATTTATAGATTCCCATAACCGACCTAACCTTCGAGCGATCGAAGTGTATTCAATCAATCGAACCTTCGATCAATCGAACAACTCTCGTGCGATCGAACCTGCCTAGACTTCAATCGATCGAGACTCCTTCGATCGATCGATCGAACCTGCCTTGACATGATCCTCATGTGCCCTTCCAAGCTTCCTAGTGGAGCTAAGAGTGGGACCTCCCAAGCTCTTTATTGTTGGCTCAGACCAGTTTGTTAATTACCATGACCAAACTCTTTGATTAGCAAATTAACTAACTGGTCAGTTAACGTTTACTCCACTATAAAATAATAACTGAACTCCAACGCAAAAGAACATATCTGAAGCGATAACTAGACTTGTATGTTGTACTAATGTCCCTCTACCTTCAGCATTCATAATCATATTCAGGTAGTCGGATAACTGTTACTGTCAACCTGAATCATGATTACTTCTTGTATTCCTTGAGTCCCATTCACCTCTCATGATTACCAAACATGTTGATAACTCTTATCAACAAGACTGCAGTACTCAGTAATCGACTTAAAGACATTCTCAAGGGAATGCTTACTCTGAAATAGAGGGTAGATTCTGTCTTGACAATATATGTTCACAACCCTATGAACATGACATACCCAAGATACCCAGGTGTTGATCTTCTATAGACCTCATTGATTGGTAAGTCAAAGCAGTCATATCCACAGTCTGTGTTCATAATCGTTGCAAGATTGAGAACATGTACCTTATACAAGTTATGAGTTCCTATTGACTATTTGACAGCATTAAGTGTCAATAGAAAAGCTCAGGTCCATCAATGCACTATAAGCACTAGCATATTAACTACGAGTGACACTCTAGTGATTGAGATTAATCACTCCATCCAATGGTAGTTAATTATGCTACAGTATATACCTGATGAGATATCCAGTCTCATCATCCACTGTGACAAGCTTTAAGTATCAAAGGATGGTAATTCATATCTCACTTGTTTGTATCTCATACACACACGAATTACCTACTATGATACTTAAGGATTGAAAATCATCTTCTGAAAGAAACATACATAATGAAATGTAAAACTGATATCCATATATTAAAATGCTAATGTCATACATAAAGTAATGGTTTGAGGGCATAAACCCAACAGTATATATATTACATCTAGTCTTGGATCTCAAGCTCAATTAAGTTACCTATTAAAGGAGCACTAAAGAATGATTCGGTTTATTATGATATGATTTAAATTCATAATATATTAGATTTTCTATACCACGTTAGAATTTTTAGATTCACTTGTGATGTGAATGATTTTTCATAGTATCATGATATATCGGTTGTTCATAACATAAATTAAGGTATTTTTGTTGTGCTTTAGAATATTGGTTAATTCATAACATGAATTAAGTTTTATGGTAGCTTAAGATTTTTGGGTCTACTTTAGGCTCCAATACATATGTATGATATTTTAAATAAATATATTAAAATTATATGTTACCAAAGTAACCTCTGTTGTGTAAATTTATTTATTTTAAAATATTAAGATGGTATATCTGTTATTCATGCGATTAACAATCGGCCCAAAGGAAGATTCTTAATTGGCCGAATAATGGGTATACATGTGGTGGTAAATATGTGACAATTATCAAGATAATTATCCATGTGGATAGTGAGTCGGCCCAAAGGAAGGCTACTGTTTGACAGAACTTATTGTCAGTACACGGTGAGTACCACTTATAGTTGATATTTCTGTCCAAAGACTAAATGTCAATGTTGTTCTAGGTATCCTATGATAGGCCAACCATTAAGTAAATTATTTAATGTGTCATGCATGCATATATATAAAGTATTCATAATATGTTTATGTCATGACATGTTATTAATTATTAGCATGTTATTTTATTTTATTTTGTTCTCTATTCAGTTTTTGCTACAACTACAAATGTTTCTGCTCAAATTAGTGCTTTTCTAATGCTGAATAAGGGAAACTTTAAGGTTTGAAAAGAGAACGTGGAAATCGTTCTTGAATGTATGGATTTGGACCTTGTGCTAAGGACCGAATGACCCACTTCAACTACGGAAAACCCGAACGAGGGTAAAATTGAGAAGTGGGATCGCTCAAGTCGCATAACGTTCCATTCCGGAAGCATTTTGGGGCTCGATCACTGAGAGTACAAATGCTAAGATGTTCCTCTCTGAATTACAACAATATTTTGCTAAAAATGAAAAATCGGAAATGAGTACCATTTTGACTACTCTTATTTCCATGAGGTATAAAGGAAAAGGGAACATAAGGTAGTACATTATGGAAATGTCTCATCTTAGTGGAAAACTCAAGGCACTAAAGTTAGAGCTATCTGAGGACATGCTCGTGCACTTGGTTCTCATAACTATATCCTGCACAATTCTGTCAATTTAAAGTGAGTTACAACACCTAAAAGGACAAATGGACTCTTAATGAGCTCATATCTCACTGTGTGCAAGAAGAGGAAAGAATTCAGGGAGACAAGACTGAAAGTGCTCACTTAGCATCAACCTCTCAGAATAATAAAAGGAAGAGAGTTAAGGATGCTACAGATGTGACACCTCAGCAAAAGAAACTAAAGAAGCAAAATGAGGAATTCTTTTGCTATTTCTGCAAGAAAATAGGCCACATGAAGAGAGACTATCCCAAATACGCCGCTTGGCGTGCAAAGAAGGGTAAGCTTCTTGCTTTGGTTTGTTCTGAAGTTAATTTAGCTTTTGTACCTAAAGATACTTGGTGGGTACATTCTGGTGCTACTACTCACACAAGTATGTCTATGCAGGGTTGCTTGTGGAGCCGGCCGCCAGCTGATGCTAAAAGATTCATCTTTGTGGGCGATGGCAAGAAAGTTCCAGTGGAAGTTATAGGAGATTTTAGATCATTATTAAAGACTGGTGTTTATTTGGATTTGATTGAGACTTTTGTTGCACCGTCTTTTAGGCAGAATTTAATTTTTATTTCTAATTTGGACAAATCTGGTTATGCTTATTCTTTCAGAAATAATAAAGTTAGTCTATTTCAAGATTCAAAACTTATTGGTACCGGTTCTTTGATTGATAATCTTTATATGCTTGACACTGTTACTTCCTATAATGAAATTCTACATACTAATTCACGTGGTACAAAGCAAAAGTTAAATGAGAATTCTGCCACCTTATGGCATAAGCGACTAGGTCATATCTCTAAATAGAGAATTGAGAGACTTGTGCGTGATGGGATTCTTGACCCCTTAGATTTGGCAGACTTTCAAGTCTGCATTGAGTGCATTAAGGGGAAAAAGACAAACATAAGGAAATTAGGTGCCAACAAGTGTACAAACGTCTTAGAACTCATTCATACTGATATATGTGGTCCATTCCCTACAAACTCTTGGAATGGACAACAATATTTCATTACGTTCATAGACGACTACTCAAGATATGGGTACCTATATTTAATACATGAGAAGTCACAGTCCTTAGATGTTTTTAAGTCATTTAAAGCCGAAGTTGAACTTCAACTTGGCAAGAAAATTAAGGCTGTCAAATCTGACCGTGGTGGTGAATACTATGGTAGATATGACGGATCAGGAGAACAACGTCTAGACCCTTTGCTAAATTCCTAGAGGAATGCGGTATCATCCCTCAATACACAATGCTAGGCAAACCTAGCATGAATGGTGTAGCTGAGAGATGAAATAAAACGCTTAAGGACATGATAAGAAGTATGATTAGTCATTCTTCTTTGCCACAATCACTCTGGGGAGAAGCTCTAAAGACTGTAGCATATATCCTCAACAAGGTTCCAAGTAAAGTAGTAACCAAAACCCCTTATGAATTATGGACTGGAAAGAAGCCTAGCATTAGGCATTTACATATTTGGGGTTGTCTAGCTGATGCACGACCTTATAGGTCACATAAAAAGAAATTGGACTCAAGAATAGTCAGTTGCTACTTTATTGGATACGCTGAATGCTCTCGGGGCTTTAAGTTTTATGATCCCACTGCTAAGATATTTTTTGAGACGGGAAATACCAGATTTCTTAAGGAAGTTGAGTTTGTGGGGGGAGATAATGTTAGAGACATTGTCTTTGAAGAGGAATTTATTCCTAGTCATATTGCTATTGACAATGTTCAGATTTCTATTCCTAACATTGTTCAAGTTGCAAATTCAGATATTCAAGACAATATACAAGAGCTCCCCGTGCAAAATGAAGAAATTATACATGAAGTGCAAACTCAACAACCTCAAGAGGAGATGCCATTAAGATGATCCACTAGGGAAAGGAGAAATGCGATTCCGGATGATTATATTGTATTCCTCCAAGAACATGAGTTTGACATAGGGATAGTGGAAGATGATCCAGTCAACTTTCACCAAGCCAAATAAAGTTCTAACTCTCAAAAGTGGATTGATGCCATGAATGATGAGTTGAAATCTATGAAAGACAATGACGTTTGGGATCTGTCGAATTACCTAAAGGAACGAAGCCCATTGGTTGCAAATGGATATTTAAAACCAAAAGGTATTCAAAGGGCAATGTCGAGAGATATAAGGCTCGTCTAGTCGCCAAGGGTTTCACTCATAGGGAAGGCATAGATTATAAAGAGACTTTCTCTCCAGTTTCATCGAAAGACTCTTTTAGGACAATAATGGCACTCGTGGCTCATTTTGATTTAGAGCTACATCAGATGGATGTTATGACATCGTTTCTCAAAGGAAACATTGATGAGACGATTTATATGGTCCAGCCAGAAAGCTTTGTATGCGGAGATCCAAAGTCTATGGTCTGTAAATTAAAGAAATCCATCTATGGTCTCAAGCAGGCTTCCCGTCAGTGGTATCACAAGTTCCATTAAGTAATCACCTCGCAAGGTTTTAAGGCGAATGTGGTTGATGACTGTGTAAATCACAAGTTCAATGGGAGTAAGTATATCTTTCTGATTTTATATGTCGATGACATTCTACTAGCCTCTAGCGATATAGGCTTATTGCACGAAACCAAGAGCTTTCTCACTAAGAATTTTGAGATGAAAGATCTTGGGGACTCCTCTTTTGTATTAGGAATACAGATACTACGAGATCGTTCTCAAGGTATCCTTGGGTTATCACAAAAGAGCTATATCAAAAAAGTTTTAAGTAGATTCGGCATGAAAGGTTGTTCATCAGAAGATACGCCCGTAGCTAAAAGAGACAAGTTCTGTCTCAAACAGTGCCCCAAGAATGACCTTGAAACTAAGGAGATGAAAAAGATTCCCTATACATCAGCAGTAGGAAGTCTAATGTATGCTCAAGTATGTACACGTCTAGATATTGTGTTCATAGTGGGAGTATTGGGAAGATATTTGAGTAACAGGAATGGATCATTGGAAAGCAGTCAAACGGGTTATACGATATTTATAGAGAACAAAGGATTACATGCTCACATATCAGAGATCAGATCTTTTGGAGATCATCGGGTATTCTAATTCTAATTTTGCTGGATACCAAGACAGTAAGCGATCCACGTCAGGCTATGTTTATATGATGGCTGGAGGAGCTATATCCTGGAAGAGTGCTAAGCAGACACTCATAGCTTCTTCAACCATGGCTGCGGAGTTTATAGCTTGTTGTGAGGTATCAAATCATGGGATATGGTTGCGAAACCTTGTCACTAGGTTGTGTGTGGTAGATAGCATTGAAAGGCCATTAAAGATATACTGTGATAATAAATCTGCAGTGCCATATTCCAACAACAACAGAAGCTCTATGAAGTCGAAGCAAATTGACATCAAGTTTTTGGTTATTAAGGAAAGAGTTCAGAGTGGTCAAATTTTGATAGAACATATAGGTACAAACTCCATGATTGCAAATCCATTGACCAAGGGATTACCACCCAAGGTCTTTCATAAGCACACTACTCATATGGGTGTTCGGTTGTCTAACGATACTTTGGTTTAGTGGGAGTTTACTTTGGAGGTTCTATTTTTGACATTTATGTGGTTTTCATTTTCTGCAGAATAAAGTTGATGGTTTATGGTTTATCTCTGAATCTAATTATTTTTTTATATGCATTTTGCATTGTTTTGGATTGATCTCAATAAAGACTAAAGTAGGTCTAGTTGGAAATAGGCATGTTTGAGATCACATTGCATGTAATTTCCATGCTACTCATCCGTACTTGATCTATGTCATTGAATGTGTTGGTATGGTGACCATTGAAGGTCTAGTTACGATTATGTGTGACGAAAGCTGCCTTGATCCCATATTTATATAGGAAATGGACCAGATTGAAACTAAAGTGAAGTCCAAAGATAAATAGCATACATGTGAGCGTCTAAGGAACATGTAATATAATTGTTTCAAGAGTCATATGTAGCCCAAGTGGGAGATTGTTAGGAAATTGTATTTCCTAATAAGAGTGGGCAATATATTATTATCAATTATCTTATAAGGGATATTAATTAAATGGGCTTATATTATGTGGTCTAATTATCGGAAGCCCATGGACTTCTATTGGGTATAGGTTTAATGAGTAGATACCAAATACTAATCCTGTTAGGAATAGTGGGAACCCTAACATATTAGTATATAAAGACATATAGGTTATGGTCCCCAACATGTCAAATCAATATACTACTTCCTCCTCCATCCCATCAAGAGAAGGAACCATTACAGATCTAAGGAGATTTGACTGAGGAAGACATAACTGATCATCATCGTTCTCCTAAGGTTTGCTAATTGCTACAATGGATACAGGTATGTATTCTACTATATTAGATCTTTGATAATCTAACATGATATGATCCTAGGGATATGGTTTTACTACTCTAGGGTTCTACAGTTTTATACATTAAAGATTCTAACACCCAAAGTATAAAAAATAAAAGAAAACCTCTACACTTTCTCTCTCTGTCCATTTCTCTCTATCGTAACTCTTTCTTCCTCTGTAATGGGATATTCCGGCCAAGTGACAACCACCTTCAAGTTTGGGCTTACCAGAGCATAGTGAAAGGGTTTGTTAATCTGGGTTTTGATTTTTGGAAAAGAGTACGATTCTCTCTCTCCTTCTCTCTGAATCCATTTTTAACTCTACCCTCTCGCAGGGGTGCTGTTTTAAGGCAGATTGTGGTTTTCATGACACATGGTCTGGCTTATCTCTTTTGCTGATGGGTTTAGTCAGCTATTTGACGTTCTGCAGTTGGGTAGACGCCTCCCTCCCCCCCCCCCCCCCCCCCTTCGGTTGTTCTTAAATAATTACTGCTAAGGGGGGGGGGGGGGGGGGGGGGGGGGGGGGTTGTTATGGCTCTTCTTTTTGCTGACTGGTCTGCAATTGTCCTTGACATCTTGTTTTAGTATGGTAGCATGTTGGGCTTGAAATGGGCTCATGGATTGTAACTAGAAGATTTTGAGTATTAGTAAAACTTTACAAGTTAATGTCGCCCTGGTTTGTGGTTTGCTAGGGTGCTACCTGTCAAGTTTTTACCATGGTGTCCATGATGATTACAATTTGATTTGTTGAGGTGCTGCAGGTGGGCTTGGAGTTGCTTCCAAATTTGGTGGTTAATTCATTGGCTGGCTATTTTTTAAGACCCATTAGAGTCTTTTGCCAGGTCATTTTGCTCTCAGTGGTCTTCAGTCTTGGTTACAATTTCTTGCTATTTTTTGGGACTGTGTATAGGGGTTTTTTGGGGCAATTTGGTTGAGTTTGGTCCATGGTTCTCCTAATGAAAGTCTTCATAGGACAAGGCGTTTCATTAGGGGAACCTGGGTAAGCTAAGGGGTTTTGGGGGTTTTTTTTAGCATATGAGTGGATGTATTGTAAATATAGGTTCTTTGCTCCTTGATTTCTCTAATGATATTAGCTGTTCAAAAAAAAAAAACTCTACCCTCTCGCAGTCCATTATCATGGTAATTGTTGAATTTTTTTTGTTGTCATGAAGAGCTAAAAGGCCAGTGGGGGTAAAGGCTTTGCTTTCTTATATGAAAGTGAAAGGGTTTTTGTATATTCAATTCTTAGTGAATGGGATGTTTCTTGATTAGTTTTTTTTTTTTTTTCCAAAAAGTTGCTTACATTTCAAATATTCCCTTCTTAGTGAAAAGGTTCATCGATGGCTACTTGAATATTTGGGAAGTTTGCAAATATAAATCAAAACCTTTATCTAGAAATTGTTTTTATTTGAAAAGTTTTCCTATTCAAATCTTAGTGAAAGGATTTTTGTATATTCATCGATGGCAACTTGAAAATTTGGGAAATTTTCAAATTTGGGTTCATACATGGAAACCTTTATGTAGAAATTTTCTAACTCAAGTCTCTTGACTGTTTGTGACCTTTTTTTTAATTACTTTTGTGACTCTTCGAACCCAAAGAACATACTGTATATATTTGGAAAGTAAAACACACTGAAACTTTTATATTTTACCAAAATTTATTTTTGTTATCATAAGCTAGGTCTAATTAGTGAAAAGTTTGTGATCTTCTTTTCTTTTATTTTCTAATCTAAATTGATGTCTATAAGATGCTCGTGAATTTTTTGTTTCTTTGAATGAATTTTAAAATGAGTAATGGCAACTTATATCCAAGTTTACATCTATCTTATGTATATTTTATTGATTCTAAATAAACAAAGCAAATATTTTCCTTAAAACTAATTTTTTCTGTCTTGCCCATACTATTTCTCTCTCTCTCTCTCTCTCTCTCTCTCTCTCTCTCTCTCTCTCTCTCCTTTTCCTTTTCTTTTTTAAATTGAAATTCCTCACCCATCAAAGCCTCAGTCACGCCTCACCTTTGTTCTTCTTTTCTTTTTTTCTTGAATCTCTTCCCTTGGTGCTCTCTTTCTTCTCTCTCACTCCTAATTCTCTCTCTCTCTCTCTCTCTTCTCTCTCCCTCTCTCACTCGCTGGCCAGTCCGTCACCACCATGTCGCCACCACCAATGATGGAAGCTTCTGCATTCTCTTCCTGGTGGCTTCTTGTCGTGCTATTAATTCATGCCCTCATCCTCTTGCTCTCGACCTCTGTTTGTGGAGTTGTCTCACTGCTGCCAGTGTGTTCTCTTGCTCATGCACCTCGTGCTCTTCCTCCATTTCTCTATTTTTTTTTCTTTCTTATAATCTCCATTATGTGAAGGTCTTTGGCTTACTGTAGCTGTGAATTGCATCTGTTTTTTTTTGTTTAGCCTGTAGGTGTGAAGGAGTTGATTTATTTTTTAAACTTCCCATATCTCCACTTGACTGTAGGTGTGAATTACGGCGACTGTTTTTTTTTTAAACTCTCCACACCTGTAGGTGTGACGTGAACCTGTGTTTTTTTATTTTTAAAAATCTCCACTGGATGTAGGTGTGATTCGTGTGAAGTGCGCTTGTGTTTTCTTTTCTTAAACTCTCCACAGTGTGAAGGGCATCAACTTGACACCTGGCCTCTTGAGGTTTTCGTAGTCCGTATTAGTAGGTAGTTCTGAGAGTAATAACCAGTGTAGAAAAATCATTCACATAAGCATGGAGTCGGGTTTAGGCCACTTACCTAGCGGAATATAGCCCGACGGATCGATTCGGCGTTGTTACTAGCCCGGTGATGAAACCCACGAACAACAGCTCCTATTGTGCTTCCATGTACTCCCTTGTGCTTCGCATAGGTCATAGAAGGTGCTACTAGAGCAATCCTCATGACAGTCACACGCTAAATCCCATGGTAATATGGTGATGGCCTAGAGATAGAAAAATCGTAGGGAGAGAGAGAGAGAGAGAGAGAGAGAGAGAGAGAGAGAGAGAGGGAGGCTGCTATCTATGTATCATATAGGGTTTGTGTAGTATATGTGTGTATATATATAGGCATACACAAACCCTACCTGATTAGGACTTCAAAAGCCCATGCCCCTTTGGACCCGATCCAATACAATGTGGGTGCCGTATGGTCCGGCCACAATATAATCTTACATCTCCCACTCACCCACTTAGGACTAGTACAAAAACCAATCTCTCGAAACAGAACTTCTCATCTCTTCATATAGGGAAATAGAACGTTCAACCTTATAAAAAGAAAGTACAGCGACAGGAATGTAATGCCAAATCATCACCATAACCAGCAAGACACATCACTCGGAAGCTTCTCGTGTATGCCTTAGACGATTCAACCGCACCGGACACAACATTCTCAATCCCTTGGTGAAAAGAAGTGCTACACCACCTCAATGTAATATACTCATGACATATCAGTAACAAAATACGATTGTCGCAGGCCTGCTAATGAGTCACAAAAATATGGTGAGTTATTGAATGGTCTTCCCTGAGCCCACGTGTCAATCCGACTAACTTGACCGCTTGCCCAGACATACCCCATAGAACGGAATTATCTCATCGTCCTAGGATAGCATGCTAAAGTAGCTATCATCAAGCGTCCTCTTCATGACATAGTCTCAAGTCGTGAAGGCAACCAGTTTGTAGGATAACCAACGTCTTGGATATGCTACGTGCCTCACACAACAATGAAGAGGAATCCATTCACTGCTCCACAATCGATGGCAAAAGCACATACAGTATAAAATATATGCTATGGCGTTCTTCCATAAAAATGGGCATGTCACTCTGTGTTTGAAAAAATAAGTAACGCCATATGAATCTTAGTCTAGACGTTACACAAAACGTCAAACCTGAGTTTTCCAACACAGTCGCCCCTCTTGGCGCCCATCTAAAAACTCAAATTCGGTTATAACAGGCTACATAGAGTCGTGGGATCTCTCTATGTTTGATCAAATATAAAGTTCTCATCTTAGCTCCATCTAAGGCGACATATAGAAATAATAAGGGTTTATATCTAGCTCGCTTTTCTTACACTGTGTAGATATAAGTGTTCAAGTTCGCTTTCTAAGCGCTATGGACACACATGTCTTAGCTAGCTATCTAAGCGCCATGAACACAAATATCTCATCTTGCTCACCATCCAAGCACCATGGACATAAATGTCCTAGTTTGCTATATCGGCGCCAAGGTAAATCACCCGTGTGAGCAGGTCGACTCAAGCCCAGTGACATATTAGAAATGTGCATCCGTTCCACATATAACAAATATAAATATATGGAAACCAGCTAGTTTATAAAAACTTAAATAATAATGTCAATGCCACAATAAAATGTCTAAGCACATCAAATCCCCAAGTGGAGATGTGCCTCAAGACAACCTCCCTTTGCGCAAACCATATCTCAAATGTGACAAAAATGAATGTCCACGTGCTAGAATGATTTTTGAGATCATTTGTATATGCTCAGGCTTACTTGCTACCACCATAGATGAGCACACCCTCATTGCTATGAGGTGAAAAGCCTAGCCACAGTAAAAACTCGTTAACGAAAATAGCTCCTCGAACAGCTAGTAAGCACACCACAAATAATGCTTCCATTGCGAGCAGCATAAGGCAAGGTCCACAGTCCTACGAACATATCACAAGATACTCTTTACTATTCTCTATTGATAAGACCAGGGTTGCTACAACAATGACTAATTAAATCAACCATATAGCAGACATCTGACTGAGTATACACATTAGCATACTTCAGATTCCCTATTACGGATGTATATGGAAAACTGGACATTTGTTTCCTCTTCTCATTATTCTTAAGACATTGATCTAAGGTCAAGGTGAGTCACTCTTAGGATGTTAATAGGTAATTAAGCTTTTCATGTGAAAAATCATTCAAGAACCCTCATCTTGTAAGTCCCTCGAGACAAATAGATGAGCTTCTGAGAACAGTATCTCACATCTAAACTCCCAACTCATAGTTGGCATCACCTATATCCTCAATCTCAAACTGAGAGGACAACCACCCTCAAGCGGTGATAGTGGAATTCATAGCTATAAGGATATCATCATGATACAAAGAAATAGAACATCTTTCTTGGACCGTTTAATGTATATACATTATACCACTGCCTAGACGTGTCTAGTTTGAGATAATAAATGGAACATTTGAGACGGCATACTTTTGTGCTCATTTCCTTTGGTTACAACACCAATGGGCTGGTCCATATTTATCTCGTGTCTTGTTCTCCATTGAGAAAAGAACAGTTTAAACAATCAACTAAAAAAGGTTCCAAAACTAAATATGAGACAATTGCTAGGATAAGGCGAATGGAGTCAGATCTCACCCTTTGGGAGAACATGTTTCCATGGTCTATACCTTCTCTGGGTACAAACTATCACCACATGGTGTGCCTAATACTTATCAATTGAACCATCTGCCTTGCATTAGATTTTGAAAACACACTTATCTCCAATAGTCTTACGTATAAGCGAAATGTCAACTAACTTCCAGACCTTATTCGCGTCCATAGAGCTCATCTCATCTGGCATAATAACTATCCACTCAGCTTCAGCAGACAAAGAAAAACACTTCAACAAAAGAAGTAGGCTCATCCTCATCCACTTGTGTACACATTTGCACACATATGAAAATGTCTTCCTCAATTTCAAAACAGCGATGGGGAAGTTTTTCCTCATCACCTACGGTGTACTACCTGAGAATCTTGAATGCCTAGTGGTGCACTCCTACTATCTGGTACACTCCCACTAGCGTCTAGCGGTGTACTCCCACTCGGCTGGAGACTAGTAACATTTTTCAGCGATTACTGGATGTGAATTCTCAATCTCCCCACCCTCTCTTAAAGATGGTATGTTGTCTTCAACATCCTCCAACTCATAGAGGTCAAGATATCTCTTAGTATTACCAACCTGGGGAAGTCATTCTCAATATCTTGTGAGACCATTTTTTGTCATTCCTATACCCGTTTGTTCATTATACGTAACATAGCATGTCGAGCTATTAGAATACCTTATAAAGATATACCTTCTAGCTCTTGGGCGTAGTTTCTCGCACTTATGTGAGGTATAGTGAACATAACCTCCTGAGCTCCAAGGGTGCAAATGCTCTAAAATGAGCTTTTCGCCTTTCCATAGCTCGTAAGGGGGTAGAAGGAACTAACTAAGAAGAGGCACTCTAGTATGTAGGCAGCAATCAATAGTACATCCCCTCAAAACAACATTGGGAGGTTGACTTGCGCCATCATAGTCCTAGCCATATCTAGGAATGTACTACTCCTTCTTTCTGCAACACCATATTGTTGCGGAGTTTTCGGATTAGGAAGTTGTTTGTATTTTTCCTTTTTCCTCACACAGTTCCATGAACTGTTTAGATAAGCACTCACAATCATCATATCGCGCGAAATCATCTAAAAAGGAGAAAATAAGAGGTGCCATAACATGCCTTTACAACCGTAGGTCCACAGATATCTGAGTGAACGAGTTCTAATGCTTTAGTAGCTCTAATAGCCTTTCTAAAAGGATTTCGGCATGCTTTGCCAACTAAGCAAGACTCACACATAGGTAGGTCAACCTTAGCGAGTGGGCCCAAAAGGGCTTCTCGAGCTAATCAAGTCATCCTATCTCATCCTATGTGTTCAACTCTAGAATTCCATGTCTCAGAATAAATGAATAACAGAGGAGACTAGAATTATTTAAAAAAATAATCCTTAAGTAGTTATCCCTAGATAACCATGTCCTAGTAATACTACTATCCAAAAATAGCCATCCTATTACCACCAAAATGGGGAAAGGCCATCAATTGTATTTCCCACCTTGTTAGCCTTGGGTGCAAACTTGCTAACCCCACCCTACCTCTAGGCGGGTTTACCCTCACTATTGCATTTGGGCCCATTGACCTTGCGCTTACTTTCACTTATGAAAGTTGTGGTAAAGAGTGTAACAATACGATTCGCCTTACCTTTTGGCGCTCTGTATTCAGCTCAACATGTCAAAAAATGTCAAAAACAAAAAAAATTAACATTTTCGTTGTGGATTATGATTTGTTTTCTATGGACCCGCGAATCATGCAAAGAACTAACCATAGCCTGAAATTGCAGTTTGCCAGTAAAGATGTTTTGAGTAATCTGAAATCACGAATCATACCTGTCATCGACCTTAGATGTCCAGTCATCGTGTACTTGGAATGTTTCCTTTACTTTCCCGAAATTCATAACTAGATACTCAATCTAGTAGTGAATGTGTCACAGAAATCAAATTCGAACTAATCCCACAATTCTTTGGCTATTGGGTAGTACATATACTTTTCAACAAGATCATGGTACATGCAGCTTATCACAAAGCACGTGTTATGATCCTTCTCGAGCCAAGTGTCATAGGCTTTCAAGGTTTATAATGAAATTGGGCCAGAGGCCCATTATTCGGTTGGGTTGAACTATAGAATAAGTCAAAAGCCCATAAGCTCTTACTTACTCTGTAGGTGTGTTACTTTGCAATGCTATATTACAAAAATTAGTCCCGTTTAAACTTTTTACTTTTATAAGGATCAACAAAGTGTGGTTTAGAAAACAATTGTTTTTCCGAAAAATTAGAAAAATATTTGAGAACATGCGCAAGGGATTGACATTATTATTTGCACATTTCATAAAGTTTGTTTTAAAATCCAATTACAAATGAGTTTTCTCCTTTTTACAATTTAAGTCCAAAATATTTGCTATTGCTCATTAATCAAATTTTAATTTTGTAAATCAAGAAAAACCTTTTATAATTGATTTTTCTAAACAAACATCAATTAGATGGTACAATTACCTATCTAAGATCATCCACAATAATATAAAGTGTGTCATACAACAAAAGTGCCATGGACCCCCACATGGGTCCGAATTGATAGGTGATTCAAGTGTATGATGTATGAACAAAGAAAACCATCCCTTTACAAGTAGGCTTTCAATACAAGAAATGAAACCCTCGTCCTCATATTATATTTATAGCCCATAAAAAATAGGGACACTTTGTTCATAAACATATACAAGAATAGCCTTTAACACACATCGTGAGGACACAAGCTCCATAAATTGTCAATTAATTGTCCATTCATTTGATCCAGATTAATGCATTAGCCACATACATCAAGCATTCATGCGGTCTATTTAAAATGAATGGACTAATCCATCACTCCATTTAAGGAGGAGGATTAGAGGTCTCGTGTCATCCAATTACAAACAACAGTAATTAAATGTGACCTATAATGCAATAAGCCTCTAAAATAATAAAATGTGCAATAAAATTATTATTGCACAGCCCGAATAGCTCCTATAAGCTAAAGTAAAATAAATGAAAAATCCTGGATTTTTCACTAATTTTAACACATTTTTAGATCTTAAAACATATTTTAAAGCCAATTCATTAAGGGCTATTAAATTAACAAAATAATTTGATACCTCATGGAAAATTAAAATAACTGAAAAAAAATGATTTTTCATTATAAATAAAGAATTTCCAAAATTTTATCAAGGCCCAAAAACATTTTGAATCAATATAACATAATAAATTGATCTAGTTAAACAAAATTAACTATGAGCAACTAAATTTCCCAAAAATACAAAAAAAAAAAAAAAAAAAAAAAAAAAATTGGGAAATTTGTTCTCCAAGGATTTTCAGTGGTCTAATACGGTGTTCTAAACACCACATATTAATTTCAAAAATTAATCATCTATTTTGGCTATTTTAAGCAATTAAATAAATGCCCATATACATAAATTTTATGCTCTAAAATATCAAAACAAAAATAAGATAATTCATAAAATTTTCTCAAGTCTCCAATTAGTGTACACAAAACACTAGACATTAAATTCAAGAATTAACAACTTTAATTGGTTATATTTTAAGCAATTAATATTGCGTACTCAACACAATATGTATGCTCTAAAAGATGTTCCAAAGAGCGAGAAAATCCACTATAATTATTTTCTCAAGCTACCACTAGTATTCTAAACACATTGTATTAATTCTCTGAATTAATAATCAATAAAAAAAATTTAAGCAATTTTAATGCGTGTTGCGCCCGCGTTTTCAGAGCAGGCCAAGGTCGTCGGTGTGGGCCCGACTTACTTAGAGTGAGTGAATTGTAACTTGATTTTTTGTTGGGAAGGGTGAAAAGGGTACAATAGGGCCTATTTGAAATGTTCAGAGTCGCCACCTAACATGTTTCGCGAGCTAGGTCCCCTGCAAAGACAATCGATGCGATCATCTTTGACTTTTTAAAAAAAGTTTTGAAAAAAGTGGGCCCTTTAAAAGTGTGACTCTGAATAGCCAAGCGAAAACCAGAGATTTTGAGATGGGTTTGGGGACTCGATTATGTCGAGGGAAGGTATTAGGCACCCTCGAACATCCGTGCGAACACGGTTGCCAATTATAGTGATTTTTATTAAAATGGGACATAAGTGAAAGAAATAGAGTGTGAGGATATACAAGAAATAAAAAAGGATATGGTTATGGTCGCATCCAAGTGAGGGGTTACATACGTATCCCAAGACGGGAATCAGCCCAAACATAGTTCTGACTTTCATCTCTGCAAGTGTATGCATGATTTTTTTTAAAGAAAGAAAAGTGGTCCCGTTTGACCGTACACCTGTGATATAGTGATTTGAGAAAGAGTCGGTGTAACTAGGAACTTTAACTCACGTGGTATAGTCCTAGATTTTAACCTTTGGAAAGTGATTGAGATTGAAATGAGACTATGCAAGTGATTGGAGAATGATGTATTTTTTTTTGTACTTTTCTATTTTTTTATTTTGATTTTTTTCCAGTCCTTTTATTCCAATACTGGAAGTAAGGATCTATGCCCAAGTGATTGAAAAGTGTACCGAAAGTAAGGGTCGGTGCCCAACTTTAAGAAAATATATTTTTTTATTTTTTATTTTTTCTGTTCTTTTATTCCTATGCCGGAAGTAAGGGTCGGTGCCCAAAAGAAAGAAAAGAAAAGAAAAGAAAAGAATTTTTTTTTTGTATTTTTTTTTTGCCGGAAGTAAGAGTCGGTGCCCAAAAGAAATAAAAGAAAAGAGTTTTTTTTTTTATGCCGGAAGTATGGGTCGGTGCCCATTAAGAGTGAGAAGACTTACCTGTCTTACATGTGTTGTTTGTAGATTCCAAGCAGAGGTGGCATTGGAGTTTTATTTGGAAAAGTCTTTTTTTTTTTTTTTGTATTTTTGATTTTATCTTCGTTTTTTTGTATTTTTTATTTTATACCGGAAGTAAGGGACGGTATCTAGTGATTTTGAAAAAATGTGTCGGAAATATGGGTTGGCGCTCAGTGAGTGAAAAGTGTGCCGGAAGTATGGGTCAGTGCCCAATGAGTGAAAAAGTGCCGGAAGTAAGGGTCGGTGCCCAGTGATTTGAAAAAAGTAACCGGAAGTAAGGGTCAGCGCCCATGAGTGAATAGTGTGCCAGAAGTATGGGTCGGTGCCCAGTGAGTGAAAGTATGGATCGATGCCCAATGAATGAAAAAGTGTGCCGGAAGTACAAGTCGGTCCCAGTGAGTGAAAAAATGATGTAAAAATTTTACTGGACGTACGGGTCGTTGCCCAGACCACTAAGAGTATTTGAGCATGTTACCTGTGCAGAAGGGCTATTGAAATTCAGTCGATGTTTCTTGAGAAAGAATGAAAGAATCTTGAGCATTGAAAAGATCGTAACCGAGAAACGGCGCAAAAATAAGCCGTGAAGGCCCCAAGTCAAAATTCGACACGAAGTTGACCAGAACAGATATCATAGTTGAGTCCGGAAGGGCCGAAAAAATTCAGAAAAGCCATAAGGTGGGCCGAAATGGGTCTAGACTGAGTTGAATCGAATCCACAGGGGTCGAAATCTGGCCGAGATAGCCTAAAATGGACATATAAAATGCCAAATAGGCCATAAAAGTTGAATTTTGCCAAATTTGAGCTCACCGATGCGTCCGGAATGGCCAAATTAGCTGGGAACAAGTGACCGTTCAATGAAATCTGGACCCGGAGTAAAGAAAATTGGGAAATTTTGAGCCCCACTGCCAGGTGGCACACACGTGTCAGGAACACGCCACGTGGCACATTGTGGTTGGCTGCTTGGAACAAGTGGTGTGCCTTGATTGAGCCACGAAGCTGATGTAAGACCTGACATGACACGTGTCAGGCCGCGATTCGAAAGTCAATTTTGACTAAATGCTGACTGGACAGCTAAAGTTATCATGTGGCAAACTCTGAGTAGTGGTCAATATGCTGATGTGGTAGTCAATGCCACGTATTATAATCTAATTGGTCAATTAAACTAACGTGGCAGTGACGTGACAGTCAACATGACATGTGTCATCCTGTGATTGGCTAGTCAACTCTGAGTTGGCAATGACGTGGCAGGCTGTGGAAAACTGATTGGACTGCTGAATCAGCAATTGTTGCCACATGGCATATTGTGATTGGATGGCCAATTGTTGACTCAACGCTGACTGTGGCTGCGAGTGGATAAGCGGAACGGAGAGCTGGTGGCGCGTGCAGTGCGTGAGGGCTGTTCCTGTGACTTCTGGAGGTTAAACTGCTGGGATCTGAATCGTCTGGTCTAGAAGATTATGATGGTGGTGGTGGTTTTCATTTGTTTTGGCCGGAGGGGCCGCCGGAGTTGCTTCTGTTAGCGGCGGCGCGTGGGGTGTTTTGGCGGCGCGTGTGGATTCTTGGAGGGTGGTTTGGTGACGTGGCTAATGGGGTTTGGTTCGTCTCAACGAGTGGGATCCACTGGTGATGGAGGTGAGGTTCAGAGATCTTGGTAAGGGCTTGTTTGGTCCTTTTTCAGATTCTAGACTAAGCTTAAGGACTTGTTTGGTTCAAACTTGATTTCTAGGCTTTCTGGGTTTTTTGTGAGTTGGGGTTGTGCAGGGGTATAGATAATGAGATGGTGGCCATGGGTTTTCAGTGGTGGAGGCCATGGTAGTGTTTGGGTGGTATTTGGATTTAGTTGTGGTGATGTTTGTTGATCAAACAAACCAAACAAAGCCTTCGGGGGAAAAAAATCCAGCCAAACAGAGCCTTGGGAGATGAGAGGGGGGTCTGATGTGCGGCTGCCCCCAAAAACCTAATGAAGCAAAGCCTTGCTTTTATAGGCAAAACCTACATGGGCTCTGATCCCATGTAGGTGAGACACCGGTTGATCGGTGCAATTCTGATCTTGATCATCCATTTGTCCAGGAACTTTGATTGTTATTTATTTTTGAACCGGCCGTCCGATCCTTCTGATTTAAGAAGTTATGTGACACGACTAAATAGTTGTGTGCTCTTGTGCAACACCCAAGTGTAGGTGATCGTGCAAGTAATACTGGATAAGTTCAGGTCGATCCCACAGGGAAGGAATAGGAAGAATATCTACTAAGTTACAACCTAAAGAAAAAGAAAAAATATGAATCTAGGGGTGAAAGTTCTAACAAATCCTAATTAATTAAATTAAACTAAATAATAATCTAAAGTATAAAGAAACATAACTAATTAAATAAATAAACTAAAAGTGTTAGAAATACGAGAATCCACATTGATCCTAACCATCTCCCATGCATATTCATTAACGCTCTATGGAGTACATCTCTTTTCAGTATTCTGTATTTTTCTAAAGATAAAGAATCAATAGCCCTTTCATGACCGGGACTACATCATCACAGTTGAGTAAAATACTTAGAAGACAGTTTAAAACAATGGTTATTACTTGCACTCTAAATGGTGTTAGCATTCAAAGTGGTTTTCAAAAGTCATTGAAGAAAATAGCCTTAAGGCTTTAAGTTCTAAAAACTGTTGTGACAAACTGAGCTTATTGGGACAATTTGATGACAGATTTCTAAAATAGAAAGTCATGGATTACTTAAAAGAATCATCTCAGGAATCAACAAGTTCGATCGATCGAAGCGCTCTCGATCGATCGGACATCATCATCCTTCAATCGATCGAAATGTCATCGATCGCTTGACTATGGCTCTGGTTCGATCGATCGAAATACCTTCGATCGATCGAGCCCAAGGTTTCTAAAGATTGCATGGCAGAGGTTGGTAATCAATGTTTCATCACATATTCCCAACGTCTAAATTACGGAAACATGAATAAACAAGTACAGGAAAAACAAACTAGAGTAATCATAACATATAAACTAATAAACAATGAAATAGAGAAAAGGAAAAGAAAAAACTGGAATAATCTGAATATAACTTGTAATAAACATATAACCAACTTGAATCTTCAATAATCTTCAATATAACAATGGAAAAGAGGAAGAAAAATAAGAATCTAACCTAATCTACTCCTAATCTAACCCTAAAACTACCCTAAACTACTTTTTTTGCGTTTTAGAGCGTCCTCCCTTCGTCTGGCGTCAAAACGACTTATATATAGGGTTCCTGTAGAGTTTATGCAACTTTTGGGTGAATATGAAGTTCAATCGACCGAGCTAAGTTCGATCGATCGAATCGATCGAACTAAGCTCAATCGATTGAACTCTCTGATTTTGATAGCTCTGCGCACCGATGGTAGAATGGCCATAACTTTTCACTCGGACCTCGGATTGACCTCTCGTTTATGGCCAGGTGACCATAACTCAAAGATCTACATTTTGTATTTCTAAGAAAATATTCCAAATCTAAAGTATTCATTGTCAAAAATGGCATTTTCTCAGTTGCTTCCGTTGTTCTATCCACCAGAATCACTTTTCTTTAGCTCTACTTCATTGATTTACATCCTAATACCAATAAAACAATGCAAAAATATATATTTTAGCATTAATACAATAAAAAGAACATTGTTATTAGAATGCATCTAAATGTAGGGACTTTGGGGATAAAAATATGCATAAAATACCACGTAACACACTATAAATATGCACTTTTCACCTTGAATCACACCCTCCAACTAGCTCGTTTCTAGTCCCTAACAATGAAGCGAACTACAGCAATGTTTATTTAACTCTAAAAATTGAAACAAAATAAAGTAAAAATCCAAAATCACTTTCGCAGGAATCGCGATTGCATTTACCGTATGCAACAAGCCTTTAAACCCCTAGGTTCCCCCTAGTGGACGAGTGTTGTCTCGTGAGGGTTTGCAGTGAATTTACCCACAAAATTCATGTTTATGGTAATGGTTCCCATTTAAATGTTTTCAAGAAAGTTTTCTCTCTCATTTAGCAATATAGTTAAGCTCAACAGTCTTATGAAACTCTCTAGTATGCCATAGCAATGCAACATACACATTACAGTTAATCTACTATCAAAGTCATTAGAATATTTGATACCTATCAATCTTCAAGTGTGTGTGTGAATGGACAACTAAAATACAAAACTTTAATTTCAAAGCTTGCATAACCTAAGATACTATCAAGACATTCATTATGACTCAACTCTCACCGGGATTACACTCTCAAGATGAAATCACTCTGAATTAGGTGTAATAATTATCACTCATGATATGGAAGCTATAAAGAGTAAATGGAATAGAATCTAATGCTTCTCATATCTAAATAGAAAAACGGACACTTTAGTGCATAAAGTCTCATGAAAGGATACTTTTCACTAGAAGAGCGAGATACCGTGGAGAACCCTCTCATTACCTTAACTTCAGATCCAATTTACCTACAATCATTAGGACTTTGAAAAAGAGGTGTTCAATTAAGAAGAAAGAGGCTCGTAATATTCAATTGGGTCAAAGGATATGATTGGAATGTCTACTACAACTTTTCAAACTTCCCCACATCTCCATTCTCTCTCTTCTTCTTCTTCTCTTTTGTTTTTTTTTTCTTTTCTTTTTTCCACACTCTTCTTTTTATTATTATTTTTTATTTCTTTTGAAACAACCATTGGCACTTTTTTTCTTTTTTTTTTTCTTTTCATGCTTTTCTTTTTCTTTTCTTTTTTCTTTTTTTTTTCTTTTTGCCAACTTTCCCTTATTCACACTTACAAATTTCTTGTCAATGCAACATATCCCAATCACTCCTAAATAAAGAACTGAGGCTTGAACTCTAATTTTGAGTTAGGTATCGACTTTAGGATTGTGTAGACAAGGTAAATATGATAATACTCAAGAGGTGAAGTAAATGAATAGAATAGAGGTATGCCAAAGTTGTATTATCCATGTATGGTCAAAAGATGGCCTAAATCATCTTCTAAGTTCATATGATTATTCATTTTAGTAAATTCAAGAGCTCTAAAGTTTGGTAAATCCTGAACGTTCTCTTCTAGTGATCAGTCAAAATGAAGAAGAAAAATGAGACTTATAGCGAATTAATACGCTTTTCAAAAAGTAAGAGTAATTTTATAAAACCCTCAAAAACAAAGAATGGCACAAAAGCTCACTTGGGTTATTAGTCTCCACTACAGTCTCCCAAGATACCTAAGCTATGCTTACTAATCTATTTTAGCTAAGTACAAGGTTGTCACAACGTGTTCAAAGTTATTTGAAGATTAAAAAGCACAAAATATACTATAACTAAGATAGTAAAGAAACTACCATAGTGTATCACATACTAGTAGCATACAGAAAATAACACTAATGCATCATAACTAACTACATTAATTAAGAGAGAAATACAAGAACCATTTTATTATCTTTAAAAATAAAATTAAAAATTTTAAAATTTTTGACAATTTTAATTTACTGAGTCATGTTGCTAAGCAGGTATATTGACACGAAACCATAAAAAGAAATAAACGAGGCATGCAATGACTCACTCCCCCCAACTAAAACTAAACATTGTCCCCAATGTTCTAAACTAAGCACATGAACATGTAAAGTAAAGCGAGAGAAGGAAGGATGTTACCTCGAGGCATTAATATTCAATTTTTTTCAAGTTACCTGCAAAATCATTAGTAGCAACAAGAAAAATAGATAATATAAAAGAATTACTCAGTAAATGAATCCGGTTAATCAAGATTTTTATCATAAAGTAATAACCGAAATTTTTGAGGATCTTCTCAATGAAATAATTTAATAGTGAAAAGAATGTAGGGATCCTCATAAATATGCAACTCCCCCCAACTAATGTCAGGCTCAAGGTCAGAGGAGATGATGCAAAACCTATGGCTTCCAAATTTGTTGGGCATAGTTATAAGAGGAATACCACACTTTTTAGGAATTATACTCAAGGAAAAATCTTTGGTGTTGGTATTTTCTATAACAGCCTCAATTTTTTTATTATCAAAAACAGGCGGAGGCCATGGTTCAATAAAAGGGGTAGGGTCTAGGTGATGTTCTAATGAAGCCTTACTACCCTCCTCTTGTTCTAGAACAAAATCTATGGATATATGATCATAGGAATTGGATTTCTGTTCTATGTACATTGATTTGGACTGGACTTGGATGAAGCTATCTATTTGGGTCTCAATATCATTATTACTCAAGAAGGTCAAGCAGTCTAGCAGATTACAAGCTTCTTGTTGAAGTTTAAGATCATCTAATGTGGGCACAATATTTTCCAAGTCTTCTCTCAAAGAATTTTGAAACTTAAAATTTCGTGAAGAACATGTGCTAGAATCCTTACCATCCTCTTCTACAACCCATTCTATTTGTTCAATAGTGGGGTACACATAACTTTCAAGCTCGGGATGAGAGCTTTGAATAATAGAGAGGATAGGTGATGGGCAACTTGGTGACACCACCTCTTCGGCCGAAAGAGGTGAGGGTTCATGAAAATCACTTGAATCTAAATCGGATTTAGATTTTTCAATTATGTCCTCCCTAGGGTCACTATCAAAGGTAGGGGTAGAGTCAACAGGGGACTCATCCTTTCCTAATTGCGTGCAGTCACCTAAATTCTCATTATCTGTAAAAATCTCATTCTCATCCATGTAACTCTCCTCACTATATATGTCATCTATTGAGGTTATCTGGACAAAGGAATTGTACAATTTTATCAAGGTAGTGAAGGAGTTGATGTCTGGGGGTGTATATTGAAGAGAAGATGGTTCTACAACTTCATGCTCAATGGTTTGGTTTTGGAGTTCAGACATTATTAGACACCCGTCATTATCCTCCAATTCTATTCCATTATTAGTGTCTTGAAATTTAGGTTGTAGTGTTGAAGGATTGGTATAGTCTTCTAAAAGTTGGCTAGCATATGCTTGTTGATATCTAGTTTCTAATTTATCTAATGCACTATCTAGCCTTTTCATTTCACTAAGTAGTAATTTTAACATACCATTATCCTCAACTTGGTTGTTCTCCTCATTATTACTATATGAAGTTTCGCCCCATTGTTGTTGGTAATAATTCTCATCCCATTGTGTTTGTGGACAAGACTCGCCAAAGGGAAAGTCTTGGTGCGTTTGGTAATCATGGGAGCTACTACTATATCCTATATTATCATTTTGGTTATATCCCCATTACGATTGATAGAACTCTTCATGTGGAGATTCTTGATACGTTTGATAATACGGGGGACTACCACTATTATTTTCCCATTGTGGTGGTTGGTAGCACTTGGGTTGATAATGCGCATCATAAGTGAGTGCTTGCCAACTTGGGGAATAACTATTTTGATTTTCAAGTGTGTACCTATTATTGGTGCTTGTGTTGTATGGAGGGTAATATGGATATGACATGTTTATCCAAAATTTTGAAACAATAAAATTTTTATTTATTAACTTGTGAGAGAAAAAGTCCAAAAGTTTTTTTTTATTTTTATGAAAAGTAAGAAAAAATTGGAAATAACTTAGTAAAATTCTAGCCTAGTTGTCTTCCCCGGCAACGGTGCCAAAAACTTGACATGACTAAATAATTGTGCGCTCTTGTGCAACACCCAAGTGTAGGTGATCATGCAAGTAATACTGGATAAGTCCAGGTCGATCCCACAGGAAAGGAATAGGAAGAATATCTACTATGTTACAACCTAAAGAAAAAGAAAAAAAATATGAATCTAGGGGTGAAAGTTCTAACAAATCCTAACTAATTAAATTAAACTAAATAATAATCCAAAGTATAAAGAAACATAACTAATTAAATAAATAAACTAAAGGTGTTGGAAATACGAGAATCCACATTGATCCTAACCATCTCCCATGCATATTCATTAACGCTCTATGGAGTACATCCCTTTTCAGTATTCCGTATTTTTCTAAAGATAAAGAATCAATAGCCCTTTCATGACCGGGACTACATCATCACAGTTGATTAAAATACTTAGAAGACGGTTTAAAACAATGGTTATTACTTGCACTCTAAATGGTGTTAGCATTCAAAGTGGTTTTCAAAAGTCATTGAAGAAAATAGCCTTAAGGCTTTAAGTTCTAAAAACTGTTGTGATAAACTGAGCTTATTGGGATAATTTGATGACAGATTTCTAAAACAGAAAGTCATGGATTACTTAAAAGAATCATCTCAGGAGTCAACAAGTTCGATCGATCGAAGCGCTCTCGATCGATCAGATATCATCATCCTTCAATCGATCGAAATGTCTTCGATCGCTTGACTATGGCTTTGGTTCGATCGATCGAAATATCTTCGATCGATCGAGCCCAAGGTTTCTAAAGATTGCATGGCAGAGGTTGGGAATCAATGTTTCATCACATATTCCCAACGTCTAAACTACGGAAACATGAATAAACAAGTACAGGAATAACAAACTAGAGTAATCATAACATATAAATTAATAAACAATGAAATAGAGAAAAGGAAAAGAAAAACCTGGAATAATCTGAATATAACTTGTAATAAACATATAACCAACTTGAATCTTCAATAATCTTCAATATAACAATGGAAAAGAGGAAGAAAAATAAGAATCTAACCTAATCTACTCGTAATCTAACCCTAAAACTACCCTAAACTGCTTTGTTTTGCGTTTTGGAGCATCCTCCCTCCGTCTCGCGTCAAAACGACTTATATATAGGGTTCCTGCAGAGTTTATGCAACTTTTGGGTGAATATGAAGTTCAATCGACCGAGCTAAGTTCGATCGATCGAATCGATCGAACTAAGCTCAATCGATTGAACTCTCTGATTTTGATAGCTCTGCGCACCGATGGTAGAATGGCCATAACTTTTCACTCGGAGCTCGGATTGACCTCTCGTTTACAGCCAGATGACCGTAACTCAAAGATCTACATTTTATATTTCTAGGAAAATATTCCAAATCTGAAGTCTTTATTGTCAAAAATGGCATTTTCTCAGCTGCTTCCGTTGTTCTATCCACCAGAATCACTTTTCTTTAGCTCCACTTCATTGATTTACATCCTAATACCTATAAAACAATGCAAAAACCTATATTTTAGCATTAATACAATAAAAAGAACATTGTTATTAGAATGCATCTAAATGTAGGGACTTTGGGGATAAAAGTATGCATAAAATACCACGTAATACACTATAAATATGCACTTTTCACCTTGAATCATTATGGATTTGTAATGTTGTCCTCTTTAAATTGGATCAGGACTTCTTGAGCCTGGATAATGACATATATGTCGTTGTCGATGCTGATCGGGCCGTTAAAGCTTCAATCGAATACCGTTTCTCCAGTTGTCTAATTGGGCTGATTCAAGTCACAGAATCTCTGTTTTTTCCTGTATTCTCAGTCAATCATGTCCAGTCAGACCTTTGGTGCTTCCGGATTTACAATCATGTCCTTTTTCCTTGATTTCGGCGTGCCAAAACTTTAATCGGAGCCCGATTCTTTGTCGGTTATCAAAATTTGATGATTTGAAGTCCTGTGGGCCTGCACGGATGCCCATTTTTCCTTGATGTAATCGTATTCGACCTTCGATTTACAATCATGTCCTTTTTCCTGGACTCGATTTTGATCTTGAATTTCGTGCTGAGCTTCAAATTTGGTTGAAAACGTCATTGATTATCGTAATCGGACAATCCTAGACTCTGGGACTCCAATTGATGAGCTGTGGGCTCTGTATTGACTTTGATTTGACCTCTGGGATCCCTGTTTGGACTCTGAAGCTCTATTCCTTGATTCCCGTGCTCGGTGGGCCCCCTACGACAATCAATCTCTCTATTTTTGGCGGGTGAAAATGGGGTGTCTAGAATGCGTGTGTACAAAAACACACTATCATATGCTCTAAAATATTAATATGATTTAGATAATTTACAAAAAATTATTTATGGGTCCCACAAAATTTTACATGGTCTTAAAACAGTGTCCCTTATGTCCCATATTAATTACAAAAATTAATAGTGTATTTTGGCTATTTTAAGCAATTAAATAAACGAGCAAAAACATAAATTACATGCTCTAAAATATAAAAAAAAAATATGATAATTTACACAAAAATTGTCTAACAGTCCCTTATAGTGTACTAAACACTAGATATTAATTTCACAAATTAATATGTATTTTTGGATATTTTAAGCAATTAAAAACACATATAAAATATACATTTTATTCTCTAAAATACCAAAAATAAATAAATAATTTACCATAAAATTATTTTTGGTCCCACTCAGTGTCCATAATATAGGAAAAATAAAATATTAATTTTCCACATTTTTTTTTCAGAATTTTAAAGCAATAAAAACAATCTAAAACATTAAAAACTATTTAATTTAATAGCAGAAACTGTTTTAATTACAAAGTAATTAAATATTTTTCTAATAAAATTATATAAAATATAAATTATGGACCGGGGCCTAGAGACAGACCTCCATTCTCTGGACCCATGGTCACAGAACCAACATCGGCTGGCGAGTGAGCCCCACTCTTCTCAATGAGAGTGGGCGTAGTCAATCTCTGGTTCATATTCCCCAAAACAAAACCAATCTGAGTTTTGAGGGCTGCTCAACCCTCCTACTTTGCAAGCTTATATCTCACTCAATTTTTGTCAAAAACTTACAAATTTTATATCGTTGGAAAGCTCTCACGGAGTACTACAAGATTATGCCAAAAAGCAGAGGCATTGGACAAGTAAAACTTCCAAAAAATTGGATCAAAGTTAGAAAAAAAAATTCGTTTTTATTGACCCAAAAAATTAGGTTTTGCAATATCTCACTCGTTTGAGATAATCAAGCCATGTGACTTTATGGAGGGACTCTAGGGACCATATGTGACAAAACCATGTAAAAACTCGGACCTTTATTGGAGTTTTGTATTAGACCCACTTGAAAATCGATTTTACAAAGTTTTATAAGAAAGCTTGAAATCCATCAATAGTGGATTCGTTTTTGGGCACATATAGGCGAACAACAACCTATAGGCTCTGATACCAATGTAGAAAAATCATGCACACAAGCATGGAGTCGGGTTTAGGTCACTTACCTTGGAATATAGCCCGATGGATCGATTCGGCGTTGTTACTTGCCCGACGATGAAACCCACGAACAGTAGCTCCTAATATACACGCAAGCATACTAGTTGGGTTTAGGTCACTTACCTAGCAGAATGTCATGCTCCGATGTAGCATAAATATGGAAAGCGTTTAATTTCCTTTATGGACCCGTAGGTCGCGACAGTTTGAAGGATCGATTCTGTCCCAAACATCGAACAACAAAAACATATAATCAGAGTTGAGCAATCAAGGCTTACAAATATTTTTCTAACTTATTACATATTACAACAAGGGGTCTACTAAGGCACAAGCCGGCTTAAATCAAAACAATAACTTAATATCTATTACAGTCATCCTTATTACGAAATAGTTTATAATTACAGTATGGAACATTAATAACAGTTTTATCTTCCAAAAGTAGCCATTCTCAGTTTGCATAGTCATAAGGCCCTACGTAGTCATAACCTGAAAAGCCTGAACACGAATGTCTAGGGTGCATCAACGCCGTCAACTTCAAGAAGCTGATGACTATTAAAAACATAACTTTGAATGTAAAACATACTCATTTACCTCTTTCCATTTCTCATTTAATTCAATAAGTTTATATTAAAGCAAAGAGGTCATTTTAGGAAAACAAGCACAATATTATTTAAAAGATGTAATTCACATATATGTGACCGTGTATGAGAACAATGCACCATCTCATCTTACCGACTCTTTTCTCTCGACAAAACCCAACAACCCACCATTACACATCAGTATCTTTGAAATATTCCGATAGCCACACTTCAGCACAGGGGTGCCAGGGAATGTCCAGTTTGCCTCACACTTTGGTCCGGGGTACCAGGGAGTGTCCATTGCCTCACACTTTGACTACCTAATCCGCCATGCAAATACCGGAGGAACCCTCACGCAGTATCCAGACTCGGGTATCAGGGATTGTCCGTAGGCCACACTTTAGCACTTCCATGGGTGCCAGGGAATGTCCAAGTTCGCCTTCACACACTTTGACGCTACCATGGTCGTCAGGGAGTGTCCAGTTTTGCCACCATCATATTTCAAAGACACCCTTGCCGCAATCTCAATCGCAACACACTTTGGTACTCACTTACCAGGGAGTGTCCACAACACAATCTCAACCGCACTCACTATGCCACACTGACCATTACTCTTTTCCATACTGACCAACATTCACACTCACTATGCATGTACAACTGACTCCACATGTATGTCATAAAACTTTAAAACATGAGGCAAATCACTAAATTATATAAACAACGTGCGTACGGGGATTGATAAGTCACAATACAACGTTTTAATCGTTCAAACGTAACAAATTAAGATTCTGATTCAAAAAATTTCCCAAACAGTATCCAAACAGTATATAAATTTTATCCCAAATAGTTCCTTATCACAAAACAAGCAAAACTAGAAACTGCCAGAAGTCGCGCGCGCAGGCCGCTCGCGCGAGGGGTCGCTCGCACGGTCCGCTCGCGCAATCTGCCTAATTTTCCTTTTTCTTTTATAAAACATTTTCTATCTGCCTAGAACCACACACCTTGCGCGCGTGGGTCGCTCGCGCGAGGGGTCGCTCGCGCGAGATGAAGCAGGGGCTTCGTATTCCTCGCTGGTTTTTCTCTGTTTTCAGTTTTAAGGGGTCTTTGGACCCATTTTCAGAACTGTTAGTATATATATTATGTTATATATGGATGTCTTTGTTTTTCAACAAGGATTAAGAATATGAAATCAATTTTACATTATTCAATCTATAACTCTTGAATTTTATGAAAGATTAAAAGATGATAAAACTTAATTTCTAATATACTTTCCCTTATGAACAAATTAAGCTTTAATACTTTGGGTATAGCATATATGATATGTAATCTATCATATTTATCTACCAAAACAAATTTTGATTGAATTTGGAAATTCATGATTTTTCAAGCCATGGAAATTCAACGTAAGAGTTTCAATGGAGATTCACATAATAAGCTATACATATAGAAATTAGGCATGAAATTACATTCATAGTGAGTTTAGAATACTCACTTGATAAGAGGATTGAACTATGTTGAGAAAGAAATAACAAGCTAAGAAATCCAATAGAAGTTGCAAGATATGATGATGAAGTTCCTTCTCTCTCTCTCTAAAATTTATTTGTGCAGAATGTGTAGTGTGAGAGTGTAGAGGGTGCATATATAGAAGCCCAATTGGAAGAGCTTGGTGCTCAAGTAGTGTGAACTTCACTTTACAAATGCATTTGTTTTCAAATTTATTCTACACCAAGTATTACATAAGTACTGATAGATATATACATATGTATATACATGAGTTATACAACTCAACAGATTCTCAAGAGTCAAGTAGGTTCATAGGGGGCAAGTTGGATGTTTGGGAAACTAGCTTATGGCCTTAGGAATACACACACACACACACAAAGCGTTCCCAAACAATGCCTTAACCAATGATTAGTTTCCATAATTAGAAATAAAGCAAATGTCAAATCTTGCTTTACATCACTTCCAAAATCTGTGGAAGTTTAGCACAGCACGGACAGTTTTGAACATAAACTGGTATTTTCGCGACGCGGTGTCCATCGCAAAAATACAAAAAATTCATTTTAATGTAGGAAATGATTTTCCGGTATTATAAAAATACTGATTGAGTTAAAAGTAACTATTTCCACCGTTTTGAAATACAGTTTTGAAATCTAACACAGGTGTTGCTAAATTTTATAAAATTGCAGTTTGACCCCAACAAAATTTTAAATATGAACTAAAGCAAGTCACGAGTTTCTAAAACATGAAGATTATAAATAGCTCTATGAACACAGATTAAACATGAAATTTCAATTTGAATTTAAATATGTCAAATGCAAATACAAATAATTACATGGAAATGCAGGTTGTTACACAGAATAACCCAACGGATCACCGAACGGTGTTGTTACGAGCCCAATCAAGAACCACGAACCTGCTGTACCTTCATCGCTTTCGTGTAGTCCCTTGTGCTTTGCATAAGTTGTAGAAGGTGCTATTGGAGCAATCCTCATGACAGTCACGTGCTAAATCCCATGGCAATATGGTGATGGCCTAGAGAGAAAGAGAGAGAGGCTGCTATCTATGTATATGTGCAATCTGCAGTTTCTTCATTTGGAAAAGGTCTCTCTAGTATCTGTTGTTCTTTGTTCTAGGAAGTTCTCTGGAATTGAGTTATCCATTGAGCCATTCCTTTGTGAACTAATTTTTGTGGTTCATAATAGCGTCAAAAAAGTAGAAAGAGGAAGAACACGGCATCTAGCAAAGATGCCGATTGTAATCAGGAGGAAAATCCCAGCATAAAAGAAATTAAGGCCGCACTAGCTCGTATGATTGAACGAGATGATTTCTCTGTTCCTTTTCCAGTAAGTTTTGTGTTGCCCTCCTCTGCATATTTTGTGTACTAATTTATTTTTTATTTTATTTTTAGTATTTTGTTTTCTACACTTAATAACCAAATTAATTTACATATAATGCAGAGAACTCTAGATTTTTTGAATGGAGTTCTGAATGATCTTGGTATGGCTCATCCAAATATATAATTCTAAATTAATATAGTTTTAAAATGTTTAGTTTAGCAAACTTATTGAATTTTGTTGTATTAGGTAATCATTTTGGCAAGGATTTTGCAAATTGAAGTGATGTGAAAAGGTGGATAACTCTGGCCACAACGAAGGAAGCGAAGAATTGGTGGAAGCGCATTGAATTGTAATGTCTCCATTTATTTCAGGTAAACTAGAGAATGTGTCAAGAACTAAGATGTGAATAGCATGTATGTATATATTGATTAGGCTTAAATACGTTTCACCCTTTAAGTATGGTCCCTGTGTCCAAATAGTCACTGATCTTCCAATTTTGTCAATTTTGTCCCTAAACTTTGCAACCATAAGGGTAAATGAGACATTTCAAACCATTCCCGCCTAAATACTCACAAACCCATCACCAACTGTTCAATAAATACCAAATGATAAAACCCTTATATCGTAATCGAGCAAAATCAATGGAAGATTGAAAACAAGAACAACTTAGGGTTTCGACTAGGAGTGAGTTTTTGGAAGATTGAGATAGGGCTACTGTTTGAGCTAAGGACAATAATGAGTGTGTAGCGACGGTGCAAGAATTACTTTGCTGGCAGCGCACCCACATATGGAACCCTTTTGTGTTCCTTTCTTTGTTTTCATTAAAAATGTTGACCAAAATAGTGTTTTCTTTGTGAGAATCTAGACTTTATGTTGGATGGTGAACAAACCTTACAAATATGGGGGGGGGGGGGGGGGGGGGGGGAACACACATGTAGTAGAACCTTTTTTAAATCAGAATGAACCACCATCTGCATCATTTAAGGGAGGAGGCCCAAGGGTCCAAAAGCTACCAGTGAGTATCAAGTCTCGTTTCTTCAATTAATGTAGATTAGAAGGCAAGGAGCAGCTAATAGAGCAATTCAAAGGAGATGGGCAAGTTGGGGATGGTTTTTTTTTTTTTTTTTTGGTCACTTTAGTTGATAACAGTAACTGTGTTTTTATTTTTATTTTATTTTTTTTGTTTGGGTTGGAATGTATTTAAGACAGTAACTATGGTTTTTGTTTATGAAATGAATGTTTTGTGGTAGCCAATTGCATTTTATTTCTGAAATGGATGTTCTGTATTTTGTTTCTTCCTTATTTATTTATTTATTTATATTTATTTTATTTTTTTAAAATATTGTATTTTGTTTATGGGATGGATGTTCTCTCTTTTGCTCCCAGTCTCTATTTTAGCCCTTCAACATGCTTATGTACAAACTTTTTTAGTTTGTGAGAGCTTAAGCTATAGTTCAGTAGCACAATATAGGGACAGTTTCCAGTTTCATCCATCCAAGGTTACAAGAGCCTTAGAGGTTGTATGGGTAACAAGAGTCGGCCGTGTTGTTCAGAAAAGAATCATTTTTAATAGTTCAGTTATTGTGTAGTCACCTCTTGGTTGCTTATTATTCCATGCAACACTTAAAAACATCTCAAAAAAAATAGTTATTTATCAAACTAGCAAGTTGCTGATTTTCGTAAAAAAATAAATAAATAATTGAATCGAAGGATAACCAAACGTGATCTAAGTTTTGAGCCGTTCATCAGGGATCTTAAGGGGATCATATAACACCCGTAATTGTGTTATTGCATTTCATTACATTGTCATGCATGATTATGTGATGCGTTGTGCATTTTGGCACGTGTGTTTGAGTTAGTTTTGACTCACGAGTCGATTTGGGTGTCTGTGTTAGAGAACCCTCTAAGATGATGTGAGTGAGTTGTTTGTGGTTGTGAAATCTCTCCTCGTATGAGACGGTCACTGTGGAGTACCTTAAATGCTTATCTGAAAATAAATGTTTACCTGTGTATTTCACTATCTATATTATTTTCTGTTTTAGAATACATATTTTGTTGTTAGATTTAGTATCCTGGTGAGAATAAATTAACACGCTATTAATTTGGTAGGCTAATTAGCGACTTCGGAAACGTCATGTAGAAATTCACGTTTTAGCAACCAAACGGAACTTAGTCAGAAATTGTTATAATTTTGAAGTTTCACTTGTAAAGCTATGAATTGGTTGTGTAGAAAGTTTCAGAGACTAATTAGGAGTTTTGAAAACTCGTGGGGAGGTAAACTCAATTTTCGAAAGTTTTGCCTATATAATGATAGAGATGACTTGAGATATTTTCACAAAACTTCCAACCTAAGTTTCAATAGGCCAAAAGGGAGATTTAGGAGCTTAGAGCTTTCCGGCGCCAAATGACGACCTTCTGTCCGTCTGATTTATTCTAGATTTCATATTCGAGCTCCTCGAGGTAAGAGCTTTGTTTTGATACCTATTAGGCCTTGTTTGGCCAAGTTTTCCAAAAATTCTTTTTCTAGAATTTTTCATAAAAGTTGATATTTGGACTTTTGATCCATAGGAATTGTACTAGACTGACTTCTGCACGTTCTTTATGCTTGGATTTTCTTTGGATTGAATTATAGGAGCGTAAATCGGAGGTGAGTGATTCAACCTTGCAATTTGGAATGATTTCTTGACATGTATTCATGTTTGATATGAAAAGCATGTGTTAATCCATAGAAATATATTGTGTAGTTCATATTGGGCAATTATATTGATAAGTAGGCCCAATAGCATGGTGAAATGTTTTATTTACCGAGAGCATGGTGATATGTATTTGAGCATGTTGCTTATATAGGTCAGAAGGAGCACGTGGTCACTAAGCCATTTTGTGGAGTAGATATAGGCATTAAGATCGCACGATTAAAGAGAAGAATCGTGGGTCTTACCCTTTTGCGTGGAATTATTGGCGAGGAGTCGCAGATTGGGAGTATGGAATGTGCAGTGAGTCTCCCGCAACTATTATGAAATGTAGATATGTGAATGCGAGCATGTTTGTCATTCACGTGCATTTGTTGTTTTATTCACTAAGCGTTAGCTTAAACAAATCTAATATGTGTGGTTATTCAAATAATCATTACAGGTGTTAATGCTGGCAAGAAATCGCAGAAGTGAGCACGTGGGTTTGGGAGTTCACTTAGAAGGCGACTCAATGCGTTAACCTCGTAGTTTTGACATGAACATGTTGTAATAAGAATTCTCATGGTTTTTAACTATATTTAATTTAGTATGTTAGAATGGATCTAAAACGTTGTAATAGACAGTAACTTCTTGTAATTATGTTTTACTAATGTTATAATACAGTTAGGATTACTTTGGATCGAGTTTAGAGTGCGTGTTTAATCCCCGAACATTTTCAGAAAGCTTTAAAACTTAGAAACTCTGCAGAATGTGTGATGCTACCATAAACCAGTCGACTGGTTGAGAAAACAGTCGACTGGACCCTCTTTTTCAGCAACTCACTGCATCTTTTTATGGAGGATCAGTCGAATGGGTCCCCGACACAGTCAACTGGATCATGTTTTCAATTCAGATATTTTTGCCCAGGCTGGACTTCAGTTGACCGAACCATACCAGTCGACTAAAAATTTGAAGTCCCAGTCGACTGGACTATGTTCTAAATTCAAAATTTCTACTGGACCAGTATCAGTCGATTGGACTGCTGCTTTTTAAAATGTTTTGTTTTGTTCCTCTGTGTGTGTTCTTCAAACTAATTTTTTTGGGAATATTAATGAATTGGTTTAGCCTCGGTGGTGTGCCACGGGCTCCAATTCTGCTATTGTGGGATCGGACTATAACATATCATTAGGGTCATTTTGGCGTTGGTTTCATGGGTTTTGGTGATGGTCTAAAAATTCGAGCTCGTACGAGCTTCAATGGTGGTCCGGCCATGGCAGTGTCTCGAGTTTATTTTGGGGGTTGCGTAAGGGTGAGTGTAAGTCTGTCTGTATATAAATACAGAGGGAGTTTGAGAGATTTACCTTCCTCAGCCTGGGTTGTTTCTCTCTCTCCTTCTTGGTTTGGTCTCTCTCTCTCTCTATTCTTCTCTCTCCTTCTTCTTCCTCCTTCCTCTCCTTCTTCTCTCTCTACGTGAGTCTGTGGGAGTGGGTATGTGTTGAGGGTGAGGGGCAGAGAGGGGGTGGGTAGTGTTAGGGTACGTGTTTGGGGTTTTATTTTTCTTTTCTTCTCTCTCTCTCTCTACTTTCGGGTCTCTCTCTCTTCCTCCCAACTTCTCTCTATATATATTACATACACACACAACACACAATATAATATATAATACACACAGTACATACATAACACATACATATATATATAATACATACACACATACACACTGCACAACAAGGTTTACATACACATACACATATGTAAATTTGTATATCTACATTGACTAGATGGAGGGGATTGATGGTTTGGAGGGCATGAGGTGGTCCACAGTGTATTAGGGAGGGTGGGTAGGTAAAGGTAATGGGGGAGGGTTAATATTCGGTGGTTAGGGGAGAGGTTTTGGGAGGGGAATTACGCAATGGTACAAGGGGGTTAGGTAGTACAACAAGTATCCAAGGTTGTACTTGCATCCCCAAATTGTAGGATTGTGTCTACGTCTTGAACCACATTCCACTCAGTCCGAGTAATACTAGTTTCTACGGGTCTGCATGTAAACCAGTTCGGGTCTGTATTTAACGGTCTGAGTCTATCAACTATGTTCGGGTCTAATATTTAGCAATCTGGTCTAATTTTACGTCCGGGTTTAAAATAAAATTGTTGATAATAATAACAATCCTAATTTTATAGTTACAAACTATCGGGTCCAAATAATATATAATATATGGTTATAAAATTAAGTGATTCCAAACTATATAATAAAATCCGTAGTTATAAAATTAGGCGACAATTAACTATTAAAACTCAAAATTAATATATAAGGTCGGACTTATTTAATTTAGGCGACAACAAAAATACATGTTATAACCTATAGTTATAAATTAGGCAACAATAAAATGTAAAACATGATATTAATATGTCAGGTCAGGCTAAGGAATTAGGAATATTATATTAATAAGGGGTGTGGATTTTAGAGGTACTACAATCTACCCAACTTACAAGAGATTTCGTCCCTGAAATCTAGGAAGTGGCTAGTCCTACCCAACTTACAAAAGTTCTGACCGTATATCAGATTCTGAAGTTGTAAAGCCTTTAGCAATACTACTAGCTGAGTCTACTATTCTCAATACTATATCAAATGGTTACCATTCTAGTAAGGAAAATAGAAACATTGGGATTACACGGTTGAGATGCTAAGGTGTTGTGCTCTCAGTCCTTGGCATCATTCTGTTTATTCTGTTCTAGTTATTTGTTTACTTACTCGGCAGTTCCATTTTGAATTTTTCTGAGTGATGTTGCTCATTCCTTGTCTCGGACAATTCTTGTAGATGTGGTCTGTTCCACCACACTTGTAACATTGTGATCTGTATCCTCTGATTTGCTTTAGTGCTGGGCATTCGTTGAAGTGATGTCCGCGATTTCTATAGTTAAAACAATATTGGCGTGTTTTGCGTTGAACAGATGCTACTTTTGTGTCGGTTGTCCTTTCACCATTCTTATGTCCTTTGTACTTATGATGATTATTCTCTAGCCTTTTTCTTAGATTTGTTCGGGGAAATTTGTCACTCTTTAGAAAGTCCTGATCGGTGGTCTGCTTTTGTCGTTGTTTGAATCTCCGTGGGGATAATCGGTTCTCGAATCTTCCTAATTCTTGGTTAATTATCTCTTCAAAACCGGTTACCATTCCCACCAGGGCTTTGAATGGTTGATTTAGATGACCAAGAGTCAATCGTTGAAGTTGTAAGGAAAGGCCTATGTGGTACTTTCCAATTTTTCTTCTCTAGAGTGTCAATCATGTGATATGCGAATCGGGATAGTCGTTTGAATTGAAGTGTACTCTCTCACAGTTTGGTTCCTTGGACTAGCTCAATGAATTCTTACTCCTTTCTATCCCTCTCAGTCTTGGAAAAGTAGTTTCTAGGATTTCTTTGAATTCCATCCAGTGCATTCTTTGGATTGCTTCTTCTCCAAGGGTCGCCTTCTCTGATTCCCACCAATCGGCTACTACGAATGTCAGTTAGAAAACAGCTAAGTGTCTCTTCTGGTCGTCACTACAATCGATCATTTTGAATATCAAATCCATGTGACGAATCCATTGTTCGGCTTGCCATGCTCCCTCTAATCCGTTAAAGGTTTCTAGTTGGAGAGAACGAAATCCTTTTAGCAATTTAACTCCTGTCTAGCGTACCGGTGCTTCATTGCCATTGGTATGAATACTCCCATTGTTGTTATTGTTGTTATTGTTGTTGTTGTTGTTGTTGTTGTTGTTGTTGTTGCTGTTGTTGCTGATGTGTTCTAACCTCGATGGAATGCTCCAAATACACCTGTTGGGTCCATTCCGGGAGGTATTAGGTCAGTAGATCCATATGCTTCGTATTGGATTGCTCGAGTTGATCTGACCATGGTGTACGAAAGGGGTGTTCAAGGTTTCCTACATATGAATCAGTGTCTAATCGGTTAATCATAACCTATCTTATTCTTAAGTAATGCATAGCACATCGCGGATGCAAGTGTTGGGTTTGTGCCCTCAAACCATTACTTTATGAGACATTGACATTTTAATATATGGATATCAGCTTTACATTTAGTTATGTATGTTTCTTTCATGAGATGATTGTTATCCTTAAGTATCATAGTAAGTAATGCGTGTATGTATGAGATACATACAGGTAAGATACGAATTACTATTCTTTGTTACTTAGAACGTGTCACAGTGGATAATGAGACTGGATATCTCATCAGGTTTACACTGTAGCATGATTAACTACCATTGGATGGAGTGATTAATTTCAATCACTAGAGTGTAACTCTTAGTTAATATGCTAGTGCTTATAGTGCATTGACGGGCCTGAGCTTTCCTATTGACACTCAAGACTGTCAATCAGTCGATAGGAAGTCATAACTTGTATAAGGTACGTGTTCTCAATCTTGAGACGATTATGAACACAGACTGTGGATATGGCTGCTTTGACTTACCAATCAGTGAGGTCTATTGAAGATCAACACCTGGGTATCTTGGGTTTGTCATGTTCATAGGGTTGTGAACATATATTGTCAAGATAGAATCTACCCTCTAATTCAGAGTAAGCATTCCCTTGAGAATGTCACCAAGTCGATTACTGAGTACTGCAGTCTTGTTGATAAGAGTTATCAACATATTTGGTAATCATGAGAGGTGAATGAGACTCAAGGAATACAAGAAGTAATCGTGATTCAGGTTGACAGTAACAGTTATCCGATTACCTGAATATGATTACGAATGCTGAAGGTAGAGGGACATTAGTACAACAAACAAGTCTAGTTATCGCTTCGGATATGTTCTTTTGCGTTGGAGTTCAGTTATCGTTTTATAGTGGAGTAAACGTTAGCTGACTAGTTAGTTAGTTTGCTGATCAAAGAGTTTGGTCACGGTAATTAACAAACTGGTTTGAGCCAACAATAAAGAGCCTAGGAGGTCCCACTCGTAGCTCTGCCAGGATACTTGGAAAGACACATGAGGGAGTTGTCAAGACAATTTTGATCGATTGAAGTATGTTCGATCGATTGAAGTCTTGGCAGTCTCGATCGATCGAGAATGGTTCGATCGATCGAAGATCTTCGATCGCTCGAAGTCTAGGCCGGTTCTGGAAATCTATGAATAGGGCAGCTGCGTTCTGAAAAAGGAGTTCGTCGTTTTTATTAACCAGACGCTACAGAAACTGTTTTAGTCTTCCTAAATCTTCTTATCCTCTATATTAGAGATCCCACCATCTCTAGTCTTTTCGGCAGGCATCCACAGGAGACATAAGGGTGAAGACAACCTAGTGGAGGCTGCTGCATCACCAAGGTTGAAGATATCAGAATTGGGTTCAAGACACAAAGGTATAATCTTGTCCCCTCTTGTGCGCATCTATAGAATTAGTGAGTAGTAGATCCTGGGATACCAATCAGTTATTATAACTGAATCTTTTTCGCTGCGCGTTTAAAATAATTTTTAAACCGGTTTTTCCTACAACAAGCTAATCATATCCATATCATACGATCTTAGCATATAAGAGGTTGTTCTATGCATAGGGTCCGCTAATGCACATCTAATTCTAGGACTAAGGTTACAAGACGTCACGTCTAATACGCAACTCAAAGGATAAGGGGTCCTATTCTCGATCTCCTTCTAGATATAGGCCATGCTGACTGTTCTGAGTACCATCTCAAGAAGTTCATCAGTGCCTTAATTTCTGGTTGATATGACTAGTCATTCTAGCTAATCCATATAGGTTGGCAAGATATATACATTAAATACCTATAGTCTAATGGTCAATCTTATGTCTTCGTGAATTAGAAATATATAAGGAGAAGCATATGGATGGCAAATAATACGAGTATAAGTAGACATCCAGTAAAAAAAAATAGGTTGAAATAGGTTTTCATTAATAAGAAGGTTATTACTTACCGGAAGTGAACAAGTCCTAATTACACGCCTTAATTCACATTTGTTAGCACTTTTTATCCTGTTTTCGTGTACTTTTACTTTGTTTTCCATTTTCTATCAAGATTTAGAAGAAAGCAAGAGTTTCAGGCTAAATAGGAGTAAAAATAGAAGGAAAGAAGCAGAAAAAGCCATATCACGCGAGCGGCTTGGTCGCGCGACAATCCAGCACCTTGCTCACGCGGCCCGCTCACACAACCTCCCAAAAATGCGCTCGCGTGGTCCACTTGCGCGATCCGTACAAAAAATAAAAAATGCGTATTTTTGAGTGCTGAAGACCCCAACACGAACGAAACTGCCTAATTACGTCCAGAAAGTGATATATAAATGGTTTAGGGTTCGGGTTAGGATTTAACTTGAATAGAAGTTAAATCCTTACGTGAGTGAGTATGGGTAGTCCATCTACGTACGGTCGGGTCCACTACAAGGAAAAAGGCTTTTTATGTCACTTTTTTAAGTGACATAAATATGTATTTATGTCACTTTTTTTCCAGTAAAAAGTGACATAAATGGAGGCGACATAAATGTTTTGAAAGTGACATAAATGTTTTATAAAAGTGACATAAATGTTTCATAATACCAACACATATGTTAATAAAAAGTGACATAAATACTTAAAAGTGACATAACAACCATTTTATTTATGTCACTTTTAACCTAAAGTGACATAAAAGTAGAAAAGTGACATCAATATCAAACAAAATTATTACATCAAAGTCTTAAAAGTGGCATAAATACTATTAAAGTGACAAAAACTTTAAAAGTGACATAAATACTTTATAAAAGTGACATAAATATTTGATAAAAGTGACATAAATGTGTAATTAGTTATGTCAATTTTTTTAAAACGACATAAATATTTTAAATAATACTCATTCAATGTCATCCTGTAAAAATAATATATATCACCCTGTACATATATACAATACCACCCTATACAAAATTAAATCCAACTCAATGATCTATTTCAACTACTAAATTTCATCGATTCATCTCAATATCAACCAATTAATTTGAATGAACAAAAAAAATATACAATCGATCCGAGTCAAAAGTGCTAAACTAATAACATATACATATTACATATTCATCAAAAAAATACTAACAAAACTATGAAAGAAACAAAAAAATTAGCCCAACAAAAAAAATGGTTCACTTGTTAGAACTTTCCATCAAAATGTGAAACTTTGTACCTACAAAAAAGGAAAAAATTTCCTTAATTAGTTGTATATATAAAATAATAAAAGAATAAAACTATGTTTGGGCAAATTTAAATGTATCTCATCTTTGCTTCAGCAATAATTTGAGTTTTCACACTTCATAGAGTTTTATTCACGTAATTTCTAGGGGGCTTCTTCTCTAGTTGCTTATTTCATTGCCAACCAATGCTTTCTGAAGAGCCTATACAATAGCAAATATGTAAGTGAGCAGTTAAATTTACCTAAAGCATTCCCAAATCTAGGAAAAGGGGTCCCAAGATGAAGCCTCCTAGCTCAAGCAATCCGTCGACCATACCAGATAATATCCCACAGCAACAGTAAAGAAAAAGCTAATGTGCCTTCCAATCTGTGATGTCTTCTCTTTGGAGGGAATCACCCTTGTTCCTTTGTACAAACACATGGCTTCATATAGGGAAATAGAGACATCAATTGGTACCTAAATAATAAACTAACATTGAACCTATTTAATCCCTGTGTGATTTAATAATTGGATCGTATTTAAGTACCTGCCTACTAAGACTTTCTTGGTTAAACTAGATCCAATACAAGCAAGTGAAAGATTATCAGAGAAAGTTTATTCAAGTCAGTATTCTGGATTACTTAGATGAGTGTCCTGAAATGCCTAAGGTGTTAAGTTGGGTGACCACACTAAGTGCCTCTGCATGCTCTAATATTTTCACCCATTCCAGCAGTTACTGGGATGTCTCACAGGTAATTATTGATGGCCTATAGGAATTCAGTTAAGAGGGCACTAGTTGGAGGGTGAGAAAAAGTGGCCAGAATATCATATAGAAAGCTATTTTTTGTTTATTTTTAGTACTTCAAATAAATAGAAAAAATGTCAAAAAAGAGGAAGATGGGAAACATGAACGATGAGAGTGCCACGAGGATAAATTTTATCTACAAAATTTGAGAAAATAGGAATGGAAAACGGACAGCTCTGTTGAAGACTACATTGTTCTAGAATATAGATGGCAAGAAGGTAAAGCATGTTGACTTGCCCTTCAGAAATGGACATATAAATAGGATATATCTGATATCTAGATCTAAAGATGGGTTCCTTGTACTACTACCTCTACCACAAGCTCAATAGAATGTACAAATGGCTTATTTGTTATAAAAGGCACAAACTCTTAAACTATGGACTAATATGATCACTCGCTTCTATAGTTTATGTTGCACGTAATGGTTAAATTACACAAAGATGTACTACGTTCCAGCTACTGTAGGTTCAGCAAAAAAAGCTGAACTTCACAGCAAATTATGCAAAGGTACATATTGGAGCTTTGTAAAAAAAGCTGTTTTTAGCTTTAAAAAAGAAACATTTGAACAAGCATGATCATAAACACAAAGATAATCTATCAGTCCATAGTGACTGCAAATTTCAGCATTAACAATCTGCTTCAAGCAACCAACTAATGACTTAAAATTTCAGCATTAACAACATAATATAGAACATAAATGTGGAAAAAAAAGTGTATATGTATATATATATATATGTATATGTATAATCTATATATCTATATATATGTATGTAGCCCATTGGAGCATTCCCAAATCTCCAATTCTACTAATTAATTGGTCAACTACAAGATGTTATATAATTATATTTTACATGAGCAGTGTTTTGACCGGGCTGTATATGTAAATAGAGTACTTCCATAATATAGTCCAAGGAGATCATGCACTCATGAAGGACATAAGTTTGAAAAACTTCACTGTTACATGTGGCCTTCATTCATAAGATGGTACAATGCAAAAACTATAGTTTAGAGCAACCATTAGAACTTGTCCAACTGGTCGGTAGCAAAAAGGCTAGTACAAACTGTAGTTTTTGCATTGTATAATCAAAACTATAGCAAAAGGCTACTCATTCTATAATCAGTCCGATAATCATAAACCAGGTGCTGATTTATTCCAAGTACGAGTCTCTTTGAATTAATTACAAGTTCATGTAGAGTAACAAATTTTTTAATATAGTACACATTACATTTCCTATAATCCTCCTTTCTAGCTAACGTTCCTGAATTTTATAATAGAAAGAATTAGAAAGCAGAGGAGGATCTAAACAAAAAAGGAAGAGGAACTTAAAAATTATCATCCCTATAAAATACTACTTCGTTTGATTTAACAACTAGCTACTGGATTATTTAAACTCCTAACTTGGGCTTTATAGAAATTAAAGCATATTTTTTTGAAGTACAATGCAAGCACTAAATTTGAGTTCATAGAAATAATCATTTTCATATAGAGAACACATATCAGTAGCAAATTCACCTTTATTGCTAGGTGCATGAAATGAAGTTAAAGGAGTTGATGTACAATACCTTCAATCTATGCTCAAGTGGCTCCAACATATCCAATTTCAACAACCTACATAGAATCATCAAAAATACAGAAGTTAGAATATTCAATGCCTTTATAAACATTGATTAGCAATAGTTGAATATTGCAAAATTAGCACACTCCCACAACTATAAGATGTAAACAGAGTAACTTCTAAATGAATTAGGAGACATCTTATTGCCTAATGTAATAGGAAAACAAAGCTGCAATAAAGAAAAGGGTGCAACTAACTATCAGTAGAATAATCTTAAAAGCTATGAAAATCCCTTACCAGATCATTGATATGTTTAACGAATAGAAATGGCACACAAACTCAACAGACAGCAAATGAAACTATAACAGACGGTGATATGGAGAATAAGTTTAATCTATTTAAATATAAAAATAAAAATAAAAAAAAACCTATAACAGGCGGTGATATGGCGTTGGTAGTGATGATCGTCGATTCACCATAGTTCTTGAGAGAGAGAGAGAGACCAAGGGCTACAAGCATAGCCCAACGAGCATCCAATATTTCAAACCTGCAATGTGACAAGCATTAAACAAATATTTAATTAATGGTTAAGATTTAGATAGAATCGTTTCACTGATGAGAGATAAGAATCAAACCCGTAATCCCACCCTCCATTTAGATGACAACGGATTACTTTTGCCTTTGTAATATAACGGCTTTGGAAAAACTTGGAGAAAGTCCTTCATTACTACGAAGCCATATCCCAATTAAAGCATTATAAAGCAAATAAAAACTGACACAATATAATGCCTGATTCTAGAGTTGGGAAGAAAATCATAGTAACATTAGATAAGAAGAAAAAAAATGATATGCCCTTACTTATGTTAGGACTCCCTTATGAAAGCTTAAACAAAGCTAGCAATTGTATTTTCTACTTCATGAACAGCAGTGTATAAATCTTAAAGCATAAAACACTAGTTACCTAAATGGACAATGTTTATTTGAACGGGCAATGTTTTCAATAGCATGAATTAATACAATATGCTATTCTATTATTCAAACACAAGCATGCATAATTGCATAGGAGGAACAAATGTCGACAGTCGCAATCGTACCAACTTTGCTGATACAATAAACCTGCTCTACACTAGGTGATGACTCAATTGGGTGGGGTTGGAAAGCCCATTATGTGATTTATGTTGTCTAATATCTAAGGATTTCTGTAGTCCAATTCCCTCTTAGCTTCTTCTTGTTGGACCGCCACATGCCATTTTTACTATCCTACAACATTTTGCCCAAGATGAAAACAAAGGTATTAATTGAAAAAAAAAATTAAAGGCAACTAGAATCGAGAAGCTATATTACGTTGGCATGCTAATCAATTTACCAATTCCATGCAAGTACACAAAGACAACACAATAACAAGCACATACTTAGATGCACAAAAAAGGTAGAATGGAGCGACACGATTGCATTATTGCCCAAACAAAATACCATTAATATATATATATATATGAATGTATCTTTACAAGCAAAGAATTGATTTAATAGTTCCAGCACATAACAAGGAATTGAGACTGCACATACCATAATTGTTCTACTCCTACATAAGAAGGAATTTTTTTAATCTAGAATATGTAGGCTAGAACACACAACCACCTAAACAATACAATTTAATATACAAACCTTTTCCAAATGATACCAGAAAAAATTGAACTTCTATAGGGGTTCAAAGTTGATAAGACTAACAATATAGGTTCAGTTGTCCAAGCTTAGAGCATTCTATTAGTGGTTCTGCTCAGTGGCAAGGCTATGTGGTCATTTGAAGGTTAAACTGAACCCACTGAAATTTGGGAAAAATATAGTTCGAAAAAGCGCTTCAACACAATTCTCATCGGTATTACTCTCAAAAAATAAAATACTCGAATCAGGGAATACGCTCATGACATGCAAGCAAAGAGTAATGTAAATGGAATGCAAAGTCATGCATATGTCAAAGATGAAAAATGTTAAACTTTTAAAACGAGTAAAACTAATCTCATGAAAGATACCATGCATTAGAGGGAGTAAAATAACACTCTAATTGCTTGTCACGTTCATCTCGAACTCCGAATCATAATTTTTCGAGGATCAACAAGGATACAGATGGGATAGAATGCGGGTAGGGGTGATGATATGTAGGAAAAAGGGAAAGGGAAGTATTTTGGGCACATAATCGGGTCCATGATGTTGCACAAGGACTAATCAACGCTAGGGATGAGTCGAAAACAATCAATTTATATGACAAGGGAGAAGCACTATCTCATGAATCTCTTATTTTCTTTTCTTTTCTTTTCATCTATCTATTTTTATTTTTGCTCATTCTTTTCCTTTTCACTTCTTTTCTGAGCTTTTCTTTTCTTTTCTCATTTGTTTCTTCTTTTAGTAATCTCCCAAACAATCATGACTCGATCTCTTTAGAATTTAAAAACATAACCTTATACAAACAACCTCCCAAGAACATACTTAAACATGAGAAATGGGAATTGTATGGGGCATTGGAGCGATGAGATTGTACGAAGGTGATGTATATGGAGGAGGAAAAAGAAAATGGTGAAAAATGGGACCTAAAATCATTTCCTCGGGGTATTGTGATTCATTGTTCTACACTAAGTGACAAACAAGCAACAGTTTAACATTTCACAAGGAATTCCTCTAATGCATGGTCAAAACAAGGACAATGATATTAAATATGACTTTGATATGCTTTTCAACAAGAGAGAATTAGTGTATATAATACTCAAGAATGGAGAACGACTCATAATCTCACAAGGTTCAAGTCTTCACAAATGTTTTGAATGTTTTTTGGATTATAATTGCATTAAACACCATCCTAACATAAGCAATCATGCAATGTGCACCAAAGGTCCAAGATTTGAATGCGGGCAACCATGTTAAAAACATTAGAAACGTGGGCCAAGGGCCCAAGACAAGAGAAAAAAGGAACAAAAGAGAAATATTTTTGGGTTTTTGAATTCTTTCCATTTTTTATTATAAATAAGAAACATGCTAATAGAGTTACTGGTAAGAAGATGATGAAGTTCAAACTAATGATTACCGACTATCCACACCCCCTACTAGATCCATGCATTGTCCACAATGCATGAGCATCAAAAACAATATAATAAATCGAGTGAGAGAAGAAGATATCACCAATTAGGGCAATCACTAATGAGCTCAATGAAGATAGTCCTGCACATGTAACCACTACCAAGCATATCAAAGAAGTAGAGAGATAAAACAATAGTGCTAAAATAAACAAGAAACAAGAATAAAAACAAGAACTTCCATTTATTAAATACATCAAAATTAAATAGAAGTGCATATTGTGGTGCAGAGAAAGAACTACTGAAATAAAAAGAAAACTAAAATAAAGTAGCCAACATGGCTCTAGAAACAAAAGAAAGAACTACCGATAAAGCAAAAGAATCTAGCAACTACAGAGGCATAGCCAAGTGAACTCGTTGCTAGTACAATAAGCGCCAAAAAGATTGCTAATCACAAAGGGCCTCACGGTGGTGGTGCAGAGGGGTTAGCACCATTGGCACATGAAATAGCATAAAATAAGGTCCAAAGTCACACCCTCTCTCTCCAACTACTAGGCGGTGGCCATCTCGATGCTCGACTACAGCGAGTCGAATCTGGACATGAGGCGCGCCTCCATGTCTCACATGTCGAGTCTGACCTCTCTGAGCTCTCCCTGAGTCTCTAGAAGAATACGCTCTAAATGGGCATACTCATGTTCCACTACAGCAGCGGGAACAAGCTCCTTAATTCCAACATCCTCCTCCTGAACTAGAGGGTCATCTCCCTCAGCTCCATGGCCCCGCTTGTCGGCCTGAGATACAAAAGCGCTCTTTGATTTGGCCAGAGAAGTGACCATGAGAGGCTCCTCGACCTGGATGTAGTGGTCATCTGGCTTAGGCTTCACCCCCTCGGAGAAGCAAAGCCTAGTTACAAGAGACACGGGGCTTGGGGACCAGGGGGTGAGGCACAGCGGCAACCTTGGGTATCGTCATCGAAACTTGAAAAGGAGGAGGAAGAATTAGCATGAGGTAAAAAGATGGAACCCTATGGCACAAATTTCAGTAACCAAGGGCTTGAGAATGTCGGAGAGACATTGAAACAAGCCCTAGGCACAAACCTTCCTTTTGGAATTCGAAATAGCCTTAAGGCTCATTAGGAAGTGGGAAAGATGAAATTAGAGTGCTTTGTGTTTCCAAATTGGAATCCATGGCTCAAACCACGCAATGAATGATGACCGTGTTCCCAAATTGGAATCCATGGCTCAAACCATGCAATGAATGATGACCATTTCTTAGAAGAATATTTTTAAATAGCCAAAAGGCTTGTAAAGTAGTGAAAAAACAAAAATAGAGAGTAAGCCATGTATTCCAAACTACATTTACCCAAAATCTCTAAGCAAATCACAACCATAACCCCTATTTTGAAAATTTTTGAAGCTTTAAGGTTAGTAGGAAGTTAAAATGAAGACAGTTTAGCCATGAATAGATTTTTAAAAGCCCTAATTAAAACTTATGAACCCAAAATTAAAATCAAGTTTCAAAAATCAAAATAGTTAGGTCTCTTAACTTGGGAAGGAATGAATGAAGAGGTAGAGAGGATTGAGTAACATCCCAAGTGGATCCCAACAGAGTTCACCAACAGTGGTGTTCGGTAGTAGAAGGGATTTCAGGATTAGGGTGGCTGGAGGTGGTGAGAGGTGGTTGGTGATATGGGCAGTGGAGGAGAGAGAGAGAGAGAGAGAGAGAGAGAGAGAGAGAGAGAGAGATTCAGAGATGGAGGGATGGAATGGCTAGGGTTTGCAGAGAGAATGAGAGGGTAGTGGTCGGGGGTAATGGTGGAGACTGGAGGTAGCTGGGTTGCGAAAGGAGATCGCAGGGGAGGGAGATGTGACTGCTATTCCGGGTGTGTTTGCTAGGGTTAGGGTTAGGGTTAGGGTTAGGGAGGTGAAGGAGAATGTGGTGTTCGAGACTGGAGGTGGTAGTCGGAGATGGTGGTGGTGAGTGGTTGCTTGGGAGGGAGAGAGAGAGAGAGAGAGAGAGAGAGCGATCACAGAAGGAGATGGAGAGAGGAAAAGAGAATGAAATAAGAGGGAAACGAGGTTTTTAAACTGATTGAGCCCATTCGACCGGTCGGACGGGTCAAGTCGACCGGTCAAACACTCTTCTACCAGAAATTAACATCAAGGCTAATCCACTTGATCGGTCGCACGGAGAAGTTCGACCGGTTCAATGCCCCACTGCCAGAACTAAATATAAGCATATCCCACTCTACCGGTTGAACAGAGAAGTTCGACCAGTCGAAAGCCCCACTACCAGATTTTTATATTTTAGACTTAGAAAGGGTTGTTCCTACACCACTATTTTTTTATACAAAAACAAGAAGATACTCAAAAAGAAGAAAAGAATAAAATTACAATAAAGAATTAATAAAAAGAAAAGAACAGAAAAACTACCGAAACACACCCAAGGGTGCGTAAAACACCTAGATCAAAGATATGATCGATGGCTCTACAAAAAAGAAGTTGCTGAGCGTCACGCTTGGCACAAAAGAAGCGTCACCTACGCCTACTCGATCTCGTAAATGGGATCTTTTAACATAATTGACTCCAACATGGAGTCAAAGCCTTCCAAGAATGGCTTGAGTCTTTGGCCATTTACTTTAAACACATTACCCTCCCTTGGGTCGAGAATTTCAATAGCACCATGAGGTAAACCTTTTTCACGATGAAAGGGCCAGTCTACATAGACTTTAACTTACCCCGGAATAATTATAGATGGGAATCATACAAAAGCACATTTTGCTCAAGTTCGAAGTGCTTGCACACTATGCGTTTGAAATGAAACGTTTTAGTACGTGCTTTGTAAATCTTAGAACTTTCATACACATCATTCTAAATTTCTTCAAGCTCTAAGATTTGAAGCTTTCTTTTTGCACTACCCTTATCTGCATCAAAATTGAGCTTTTTTATTGCCCAAAAATGGCTAATGTTCAAGTTCAATCGGTAAGTGACACGTCTTTTCATAAACTAAATGATAGGGAGACATTCCGAGATTGGTCTTATAGGCTGTCCGATACGCCCAAAGAGCGTCGATTAGCCTTAAATACCAATCTTTTCTAGATGGGTTCACCGTCTTTTCCAATATTCCTTTAATCTCCCTATTGGTCAATTTTGCTTTGTCGTTAGTTTGCGGATGGTAAGTTGTCAAGGTCTTTGAGTTATGCCATATTTTTCTATAAGAAGTTCAAAAGGATGATTGCAAAAGTGCACTCCTTGGTCACTTATTATGGCCTTTGGAATTCTGAATCGAGACAAGATGCTCTCTTTAAGGAATTTTAGGACAATTTTGTGGTCATTGCGCTTCCTCGTAATTCCCTCGACCCAGTTAGAAACATAATCAATCGCGACAAGGATGTACTCATACCCAAATAAGATAGAAAATATGCCCATGAAATTAATTCCCCAATAATTGAAGACTTTGATTACAAGTATTGGGTTCAATGACATCATGTTTTTCCTCATAACACTACCAAGCATTTGCCATCTAGGACATGCTTTGCAATAGTTGTGGGCATCTTTGAAGAGAGTGGGCCAATATAATCCACTTTGAAAAATTTTGGACGATGTCTTTTGAGATGAGAAGTACCCACCACATGCTTGGTCATGACAAAAAGAGAGTACACTTTGGATTTTATCATTGGTAACACAACGGCGGATGATTTGATCGGCACAATATTTGAACATGTATGGCCATCAAAGAAGAATGATTGTGCCTCGATCTTGAATTTATGCCTATCTTGGGGAGTCCAATGCGAAGGAATGACTCCCGTAGCTAAAAAATTTACCAAATCGGCATACCATGACAAAGCGGAGTTAAAGGTGTTCATCAGGGAACATGTCTCTAATCGGAGTAAGGTCCGCAACCTCAAAAATCACCATCAACGAGATAGGTGATCGGCAACCACATTCTCAATAACCTTTTTGTCCTTGATAGACAAATTGAATTCTTGGAGGAGAAAGATCCAATGAATTAAATGGGGCTTAATATCTTTCTTGTGGAGAATGTACTTGAAAGCCGCGTGATCGGTAAAGCACACAATTTGAGATCCAACCAAGTATTGATGAAACTTATTGAGGGTGAAGACTCTGGTAAGTAGTTCTTTCTCGATAGTAATAGTTCATTTAGGGCACTATCAAGAGCCCTACTTGTATAGTAAATGAAAAGTGGTTTCTTATCCTTCCGTTGGCCTAGAACCACTCCCACGGCATAATCACTAGCATCACACATGAATTCAAATGGGAGAGACCAATCGGGGGATTGCATTCTAGGGGCGGTCGTAAGCAAAGTCTTTAATTTGTCAAATGCTTCTTGACATGCTTCGGTCCATTCAAAGGGAACACCTTTCCCATGCACACATAGGACGTGAAATTAAACTAAAATCTTTGATGAATCTCCTATAAAAGTCGGCATGGCCAAGGAAAGATCTAACATCTTTCAAACTTGTGGGAAGGAGCAAATCGGCTATGAGCTCAATTTTAGCCTTATCGACTTGAATTCCTTCACTCAAGACAATGTGCTAAGAACAATCCCCTTTGTCACCATGAAGTGACATTTTCTCCCAATTGAGGATGAGATTTTCCTCCTCGCACCTCTCTAGGATTTTTTTGAAATTGCCTAGACACTTATCAAAAGAATCACCATATACGCTAAAGTCATCCACGAAGACTTCTAACCATATTTCCACCATGTCGCTAAAAATATTAAGTATACACCATTAAAAAGTCTCCAGTGCATTACAAAGTATGAAAGGCATCTTCCTATAGGCAAAGGTGACATAAGGACACGTGAATGTGGTTTTCTTTTGATCCTCGGGCGCAATTTCTATTTGTTTATATCTAGAATAACCATCCAAGAAACAATAGAACTTGTACCCGGCCGCCCTCTCTAAGATTTGATTGAGTAAAGGTAGAGGGAAATGGTCTTTACGAGTGACGACATTCAACTTTCGATAGACAATGCATACTCGCCAACTGGTATAAACACAAGTTGGAATGAGATCACCTTTAGGATTCTTGATGACCGTCACTTCGGATTTCTTTGGGACAACTGGGGTAGGACTAACCTAATGACTATCGAAAATAGGATAAATGATTCCCACATCCAATAACATAATGACCTCACCCCTCACAACCTCTTTTAGGTGCGGGTTTTACCTACCTTTGCATTTGTCGCGAGGGCTTGGCATCGTCCTCCAAGTAAATCTTATGAGTGCAAATGGTTGGACTTATCCCCTTTAGGTTGGCGATTGTCCACCACAGAGCACTACGGTGATCTTTCAACAATTCTATCAAACTCTCTTCTTGATCGAGGTCAAGTAGGGATGAAATTACCACTAGGAAGGTCTCTTTGTCCCCCCCACCCCCAAGAAGACATACTTGAGCTCTTGCAGCAATTGCTTGAGCTTGAGTTTGGGGACTTCAAGACTAGAAGGCAAAGGAATAGAGTCGTGTGAGGGAAGTTTTTAAACTTATGAACACCACATGATGTCCTCACCAACCTATTTGGATTCATGGGATTCCAAGGCATCCTCTATTTCAAGATCTAGAAGAGAATAATTGAGCTACAACAAGCTATCAGTGGTTAATGCTTGAATAGATCACGCATCAAGAGGTTCCTCAAAGCAAGTGAAATCAAAGAACTTGTGTGTAAGAGTGTCAATGAGATCAACCTCACAAATTGTTGGGAGTATGCCCTCAAACCATTACTTTATGTATAAGACATTGACATTTTAAGATATGGTTAGCTTTACATTTTATTATGCATGTTTCTTTCATGAGATGATTGTTAATCCTTAAGTATCATAGTAAGTAATTCGTGTATGTGTGAGATACATACAAGTGAGATACGAATTACTATCCTTTGATACTTAGAACTTGTCATAGTGGATGATCAGACTGGATACCTCATTAGGTTTACACCATGGTTTGTAAAACAGAACCGGACCGGCCGGTTCGACCGGTTGAACCGTCGACCGGTCAGGCCTCCGGTTCGATTTGAACCGGTAATCGTCATTTAATAACTAACCGGAGAAAACCACTGGGTTAACCGATTGAACAGGAAAATCGGTAGCGGTTCTTAACGCAGACTGGTCTAAAATTTTAAGCGGGATAAACTGATAAAGAAGGATTATTTTTTTTGGGTCTTTTATATTTTATTTCTTATTATAATTTATTCCTATTACTTTATTTACTCCTATTACTTTATTAGGTTAGGACTTAAAAAGTCATTTTTTTTGGGTCTCATCTCTTCTAAACTCTCTCTGTCTCTCATTCCTCTCTACTCTCAATCTCTCTCGTCTCTTCCACTCTCCAGACTCAACTCTTAAGAAGTCAAGAGCCCAAGAGTCCAAGACTCAAGAGGATCTAAGATCGGGGCCATCGGGCCACACCGGAGCCGCTACCACCATCCCGTGCCACGCCGGAGCCGCTACCACCATCCCGTGCCACGCCGGAGCCGCCGCTTGGGCCGTCGCCGGACCTGCGCCTCCTGTAGCCGCTCAGCCTGCGGCGCCTCTTGTCCCTTCTCCGATCTACTATTTGTGAATTGTGAGTCATTTGATTTCTTTAAAAGTCATTTCTTTATATTTCTTTAATTTAGTTTATTTTTTATTTTTCATTAATTTAGTTGATTTCTTTAATTTCTATTATAGTATTTGTGAACTATATCATATGCTCTTATGATTCTTATCAAAATAAATAAAAATAAAAAAAGAGAGAGAACTATTGATTCTTGAATACTTGAGCTATATTTTCTATCTCCGATCTAGTATTTGTGAGTCATTGCTTTTATGCTCTTATTGCATATCACTATAAATTTATATAAATAAATATAATTTTTAGATATTTTTTATGTGATATATATTTTATGTTATTATTAATTTATAATATTATATAAATAAATGTAAATATTAGGTAATTATGACGTCACAGTTCGATTCCGGTTCACCCGACGGTTGAACCATTAACCCTTGACCTGGTCATTTTTCTGGTTCGATGAACGGTCCGGTTTTAAAAACATTGGTTTACACTGTAGCATGATTAACTACTATTGGCTGGAGTGATGAATCTCAATCACTGGAGTATGACTCTTAGTTAATATGCTAGTGCTTATAGTTCATTGACGGACTTGAGTTTTCCTATTGACACTTAAGACTGTCAATAGTTGATAGGAACTCATAACTTGTAGCAGGTACGTGTTCTTAATTTTGAGACAATTATGAACACAGACTGTGGATGTGGCTGTTTAGACTTACCAATTAGTGAGGTGTATAAAAGATCAACACCTGGGTATCTTGGGTATGTCATGTTTATAGGGTTGTGAACATATATTGTCAAGATAGAATCTACCCTCTGATATAGAGTAAGCATTCCCTTAAGAATGTCACCAAGTTGATTACTGAGAACTGCAGTCTTGTTTATAATTAGTTATCAATATGTTTGGTAATCATGAGTGGTGAATGGGACTCAAGGAATATAAGAAGTAATCATGATTCAGGTTGACAGTAACAGTTATCCGACAATCTAAAAATGATTACGAATGCTGACGGTAGGGGGACATTGGTACACCAAACAAGTCTAGTTATCGCTTCGGATATGTTCATTTGTGTTGGGGTTCAATTATCATTTTATAGTGGAGTAAACGTTAACTGACCAGTTGATTAATTTCCTGATCAAAGAGTTTGGTCATGGGAATTAACAACTGGCCTAAGCCAACAATAAAGGGCCTAGGAGGTCCCACTCTTAGCTCCGCTAGGATGCTTGGAAAGGCACATAAGGATCTTGTCAAGACAGGTTCGATCGATCTGTCACGCCGCGACGTAGCATAATTCAGGAAAGCATTTAATTTCCTTTATGGACTCGTAGGTCGTGACAAGTGAGTTTGACTAATTGTCCCTGTAACAAATAACTTAAACAACATTTCTAGAGAAAAGAATACTAATAAACATAAGCTTTAAAGTTAAACTTACTAAACTATTATATCAGTCATACACTTAGGCACAAACCGCCTTATTCAAATTCTAATAAAGTCTGTTACAACTCCAAAATAAAAGACATAAGAAATATAAAATAGTCCTCCTGGAAAGTCTCCCGCTTCTAACTAGCATAGTCAAAATACTCTGGTTGCTCCTGACCTGAAAAATCTGGACATAGAGTCCAGGACGCATCAATGTTGTCAACTTATGCAAGTTGGTGAGCAAAATAAACATATGCTCGCAATGCATATATATAAGCATATATCACAACATTACTATTTAAACTTGAAGCAATAAATCAAGGTGATAACTTCAACTATTATATTAACACGAACAATCAGCAAATTAATATGAGACCGTGCATGAACAATGTAATTTCTCATTTTACTAACTCTATTCTCTCGACAACACACAAGGTCACATCGTCCAAAACTCCCTCGTTCTAGTACCTTGAAAATACTCGAGCAGCCACACTATAGTACAATAGGTACTAGGGAATGTCCAATTAGCCTTGATCCACGGCATCACACTATAGTACCACCATGGCATACCAGAGATTACCTCAATCAGTATCCGGAACTCAGGTACCAAGGAGTGTCCATGGAGGCGTCACACACTATAGCACTACCACGGGTACTAGGGAGTGTCCAATTTGCCATCGTCATATTAAAAAGGTACCCTAAAATCACATCTCCATGATATCCACTACCTCAACCCATGGCATCACACTATAGTATCACCACGGCATACCAGAGATTACCTCGATCAGTATCTGGAAATCGGGTTCTAGGGAGTGTCACTATAATACCACCATGGCATACAAGAGATAACCCGGTCAGTATCCGGAACTCAGGTATTAGGGAGTGTCTATGGAGGTAACCCATACTAATACACAATCCCTTTTACTCTTTTCACACTTTTCTCACATACTATGCATGTCGACTCCACCTCGACCTTATCATGCATGTCAATGTCTATGAAATTGTAACCCCAAACAAACGTACGAGAAATCAAGTCTTTTTATTTTTTCTTTATTGACAAGGTACAATGTACTTAGTATCATGAGTTGGCACTCATGATCTAAATTATCAAGTCATATATGAAACAACAGGTTAATTCATCAAAAACTACTTTAATACACTTTTACAGCTACTATGTACACAAGCAAGTCCACTTTGAAGCAATGCCCTTAAAAATGAGTTATAATTTTTGTGGATAAATTACATATCAAATGAAAGGTCTTTGAGTTTAGTTTCCAACGCTTCGAACGGTGCACGTTTTCGAGTTTTCTAGAGGAAGTTATGACAGTTTTAGTAAAAATCGTCAGTGCTGAAACATGCCAATCGATTGGTATCGACAGTTTCTCCCCTGTTATGAATTTAAAGCCTATTTTTGACCCATTTTGAAATCCGAATGCAACCATGACTTGTAATATATGGTTCTCTCTGTTTTTCCGCAAGGATTATGAATATATGATCGGATTTAACCAATTTCAATTGTAGCTCTCAGATTTTACGAAAAACTGAAAGGTGACAAAACTTTAAATTAACAATACGTCACGATACGGATGAATTAAGCCATAGGATTCGAACTACAGCTTATTAGGACTAAGATCCTTCATTCCCAACTTACAGAAATGATTTTGGTTAACTTTTGTAAAACTCCAATTTTAAAGCTTCAATGGTGTATCCATATACACACATATATACACAACTATATATACAGAAATATACATATATACATATTGGGAGTGAGTTTATAATACTCACAGAGGTGATTATTCAAAGAATTTGAGACGGAGAATTTTCCGCCGTGAATTCCGTCGTTAAGAATTCAATCCGTTCTTGATGTTGATACAAGTATTATGCATAACTATATATCTGTGTGTGTATATTTGTATACTGATTATGTATATGTGTGTCTATTTCTTGAGAGGACAAGAGAGAATTGAGAGAGACAGTGAGTGATATGAGGGTTGAGAGGTATATACATATATATAAACTCACTATTGTGGCCTCCAAGTAATTGGGGTAAATCGCGCGGTGTGGTTGAGCTCACTTGCTCCCACACCCAAAATGCGATATAGTTGCAGATTAAAATAAAAACTCGTATTATCCGGTTGAAATAAAAATACAGAAAGTTATGTTATCGTAGGAAATAAATTCCTAGTTGTACAAAAAAGTATAAATATAGTTTCAAATCCCTTGAAAGTAATTTTTTATATTTATGAAAATTACGATTTGACCCCAGATAAATATTACAAATAGCAATTAAAAAAAATCATTTATTAATGAAAATAAAATTACAGGGTGTTACACTCTACCCACCTTAATAGAGATTTCGCCCCGAAATCTGAGCTAACTAATCCTGAAACAACTCGGGGTATCTATTCCTCATGTCAGACTCTAACTCCCACGACGCTTCTCCCTCGTCATGGTGCCTCCACTGAACCTTAACCAAAGGAACGTCTCTTCTTCTCAACCTCTTGATACTCTGGTCAAGAATCCTCACTGGTATATTGATGTTGTCAATATCAATATATAAAAGTATACTTTACTTTTCAAAAGATTTGCAGTGTGGAAGTAAAGGTCGAACCCACAGAGATTGCTTAACTACCGTGTTTTAATCTTAAAACCTAAATCTAATTAATTATAAAAACGGATTTTGATTTGAATTTAATTAAACTAATAACAATAAAAATAAATCTAAACTATGAAAACAATTAAAAGTGTTTTAAATAATGTTTAAGGGAACCTAGGATTGCAAATCCACCACTAGCTTCATAATAGGAGTATTTATGAATTACTTTAGCTTATTACATTGGATGATAATGGGGAATTGTAGCTACAAGCCCAATTCCTCCGACAAGAAGATATTAATGGTTCAAGCACCAACATAATCCATCTTCGGTTAGCACGAATTATCCCACACTAAACTAGGGTTGTGGTATAATCAGTCTAATCTAGGCATGGACTATTCGGATACTTGATAGCACAAATCAATAAAGCACCATCACATGTAAACAATCTAAACAAGCACAGCAAGCATAGATCGTTGAGCACATCACAGTCAAAATAGATCTAAGACAAGAATAAATTCTGAAAGTAATGATTTAATCAATAGAAGTTCGATTTATTTATAAAAATCCTCTAAACATGTGACTGTCATCCATACATAATAAAACTAAAATAAAAACATAAATAAAACCCTATTACTCGTCTAGGGCTTCATTGAAACCCTAGATCTATGATCTAGTCGTCCATGGAAGTGACGGATGGCAAGAGGTTGATGGAGGAGGCCATGGAAACCCTTGGTCTTCTTATTCTTCTCCTTGCTTCCCTCCCTTCAATGGCTGGAAGTATATGTGTATAATAATTGCTAATAATGTCTAACCCTTTAATTGTAATAAAATAGGGTATATATAGATTTACAACAAGTTTTGGAAGCCTTCCTAACCCGAAACGAACTGAAACTAATGTAATTTACAGTCTAGACGTCGTTCAGCAGTTTCGTTTGCACAGGAGTCTTCAGTATACTGAAATACGCAACTTTGGTTTTTACACATATCGCGCGAGCGCGACATTTGGGACCTCGCGCTCGCGGATCGCGCGAGCGATTTATGGGTTCTCGCGCGAGCGATATCTGGATTTCCGCGCCCGCGGGTCGCGCGCGCGGCTTGGCTTTTTCAGCTTCTTTCTTTATGCTTTTTCATCCTGTTTAGCCTGATTTAGGTGATTTCTTCCAAAACCTGTCAGAAAATAGAAAACGAAGTAAAAATATACAAAAACAGGATAAAAAGTACTAACAAATGTGAATTAAAGCATATAATTAGGATTAGTTCTCTCCCGATCACACCCCCAAACCTACATTTTGCTAGTCCTCGAGCAAAACTAAAATAAAAACTAATTACTAATAAACTACTACTCCATTTTCGCATGGATTGCGATTGCATTTAGCGTATGCAACAAGCCTTTTAAACCTCTAGGTGTCCCTAATTGGACGAGTGAAGTCTCGTGAGGGTTCTCGTCAACAAGTCACCCACAACCATCTTTATTAACTTGTAAATTTTAAAACAAATTTTATTAAGAACTAAAAAACTAATAGTCAATACTCCTTATTATAAAACAAATATTTGAAATAGAATAACGAACATAAAAAAAAACATAATGAAACATCCACCTAAATCATGAAAAACAATCTCAAGCACATGCATCGTATAAATCAATAGAGTTCCTCATACAATTGCATGTGTGTGATATGGTAGGCAAATAAACACGCGCATGTCATGAACTTGGAATATAACTCGGATGACCATCAAACCATGCTTCGACTACGAATCTCACAATGTTAATTACACTCTCAAATGAAACACTCAGAAACATGTGTAATTTTTCTAATATATGTGAGTAAAGGAAATATATTTTCAAAACGAGAAATGCTCACATATGACTCGAAAAGGACGCATGACACGAAAGAATAGTAGTCTCATGGATAGGATGCCAATAATCAAGAGAAATTAATCATTACCATGTTTTAATCCCCCTCCCATCGTTTTCATATCCGAACCATGTTTCCTAGGATCAGATAGGACTTTTCAAAGGTTGTAATGTGGCTCAGGCAATGAAAAATGATAGAACGGATTAATTGGGTAGGTTTAGAATGGCATTGTAAGGCATGTTCGATTTCTTTCATTCTTCTTCTACAAACTTTCATCTTTTCTTTCTCTTCATTCCTTTTCATTCATTTTTCTTCTTTTCTTTCATTTTTCATTTTTTTTCCAACCTTCCTCTTCTGTATTATGTTTCTTTTCCTTTCTCTTTTCTTGCTTCTCAAATGATTATTCATCGAATACCAAGCAACCACCCCAATAGCATCTTATTTTCTTCTTCTCAATCAACACATCGCCTTAATACTACTAAAAGTTGATCACTCTTCCAGTGGTATACTCCAAGTTGATCAAGTTGGAGCTTTTACAGAGGATAATGGTGAACAAAGAAAAAGAGGCACTGTAACGGCTCAAAGGGCGAACTAAGGAAATTTATAATTCTTCGGTCGGTGGTAAACAAAGAGGACCTAAAATCATTTCCTATAGTTATATGGTTCTTCAACGTTTACGACGGAAGATTATTTAGCATGATAACAACTATTTTAACTTGACTATTAACCAAAACAAGAATAATGAGACTAAACAACAAGTAGATGCGCTATTTCAATGAAATTCGACAAACACAAGATGTATTTATAACCCTCTAAAAAGAAAAGATAAGCTCAAACGCTCACCGGGCTTAGTCTCCACCATGTGTTATCTAGAAATCCGAATCATATTATAGTTCACAACCAACATGTATTCAAGTGACTACGTGCAGTGCATAATTTTATGTGCAAATTTATGATATAAAACTACGATTCGAAACGATACATGACCTAAAACATTATATCATGGCTTCAGTAAATATTTAATCACCTATTCTCTTGTTTACCATTCTATAACAATCATAGTTACATAACAAGAAGTATCAAATTGAGATTGCAAAAACGTCGGTAATCATCGTTTATTTAAACACACTTATTGAAGAAAAAAAAATTTAAAATTTTGCATAAAATAATGTGCATGTGTGTGAGTGCATACCCCCAAACCTAAACCTTTCATTGTCCCCAATGAAACAATAAAACGAAAGCAAGGAGAGTAGGTAAGAAAGGAACGATAATACCTCGATCTCGACAAGCAAAGAACAGGTGAACACAACGGAATATGGCAATAAAGTTCAATGTTACCCGTTACTTCTAAACAAAAGAAAATTAAACAAATAAAATAATAAAAACAGCTAAAAGAATTATAACTAAGCTAAACGAAACTAAATAAACTATAAGAAGAAACAAAACTATGAAGACAACATGAAAATAAACTAAAATAAAACATAACCAGAATTATGAAAACAATCAAAGACTCGATCTAAAAGTACCTAAGAAACAAAAACAGAAAAGTAAAAACTGTGTGACAGATGTGGAAAGAAGATATAAGAAAACAAAAGAAGAAAATGCAGAAATGGGGTATCGCGCGAGCGGCCGTCGCGCGCGCGAATCCCAAATTTTTATTTTTTATTTTTTTTTATTTTTTTTTGTAATTTTTGCGCGAGCGGGACCCCTCGCGCCCGCGAGATCAGGCGCGAAGAGAACCCGAGGCATCATAAAAGTAAAAGAACGAAAATTCCACTAAGTCACATTCTCGCGCCAGCGGGCCGCGCGAGCGACGTCTCGCGCGAGCGGGTCGCGCGCGCGATTTGGGTTTTTCCCATTTTTTGTGGCTAAAATTATGTATATAATATTAAAATAAATTAATTCCAACCCCCAAACCTATCCAGACTGTCCAAAACAGACTCAAACAGACTCAAAAATAAGAAAAACGAACGAAATAAAGCTTGGATTGCCTCCCAAGAAGCGCTAACTTTTACGTCTTCAGCTAGACCGTTCTAGCTCAAGACTTACGGAGGTTGAAAATCAGACTCCGTACCCCTAAGAATATCAGGTAGACCTCGGTGGTAAGCAGAAATTACGTCGCTTCGAATTAATTCAATCGACGGTTTGTCAGTATGTTCAAATCGATTTCTTACCTTTCGAGTAGATTCAGCATTAGGGTCCGAGGTATTAGGGTTCATCCACTCATCATCCGCTATGTCTTTTTCGTTACTCACATTTATTTCTTTGGTAGGCTCAATATTCCGTCTTACCTCACCTTCCGCCTCACATAGGTAATCGTCGTCTTTAGGAGGTTGATCGACAGCGTTAAACACGTTTAATTTTAAGTTCATGTTCCCGAACGACACCTTCATTACCCCCGTCCGGCAGTTAACACGTGCGTTAGCGGTTGCTAAGAATGGACGGCCTAAAATGACAGGAGTATGTTTCCTAACATCTAGCACGGGTTCAGTGTCAAGGACCATGAAGTCGACAGGATAAAAACATTGATCAACTATTACTAGGACGTCTTCGACGATTCCTCTAGGTACTTTGACGGAACGATCCGCTAATTGAATAGTAACGGCCGTAGGTTTAAGTTCACCTAAACCTAGTTTTTTATAGACGTGATAAGGTAAGAGATTAACACTAGCTCCTAAGTCAAGGAGAGCCCGATGAATGATAGTGTCACCTATAACACATGAAATTGTAGGCGTACCAGGATCCTTATACTTCGGAGGAGCGTGTTGAAAAATAGAACTTACTTTTTCTGTGAGGAAGACCTTTTTCGGAGTATGACTCCGCAATTTGCGCTTTTGAGTACAAAGGTCTTTTAAACATTTAGCGTAAGCGGGAATTTGTTTAATAACATCAAGGAATGGAATATTAACTTTAACTTGTTTAAATACTTCGAGTATATCTTCTGTTTTTGACCCTTTCTTAGACAAATGTGACGGCCCCTCAACGTTTGGTGGATATGGCATTCTCGGAATATAATTCGTTGGGACCAATTCTTTTTCTTTCTTATTTTGGCTCGCGTCCTCACCCTTCTTCGTATTAGAGTTGATATTCATATCTTTCACATTCTCATTCGGAATTTCTATTACCTCTTCCTCTCGTGTAGTCAACCTAGTTGAGATGGTGTTTACTTGCTCATTCAACCCCTTAACCTCATATTGTCCCTTAGGGTTTGGAATTGTTTGACTAGGCAACGCCCCCTCATTTCTACGACTCACTACAGTAGCTAGTTGTCCTATTTGGGATTCAAGCTTCGCAATGGATTGTGTGTGTGAGTGCACTATTTGTGCTTGTGCTTGTACTTGTGTTTCAATTTTATTAAGGGATGCCAACACCTTTTCCTCAAAAATGTTACTCCTTGGAGGGTTCGGATTAAGAGGCGGTTGTTGGTATTGATTAGGTTGAAACTGAGGTCGATATGCATTAGGAAAATTAGTCGCCTCATTAGGATTATTATTATTATTATTCCACGAGAAGTTAGGATGGTTTCGCCATGGCGCGTTCGGATTATTATTAGTCGAATTATAATTATTCCGTGGGTATTTTTGAATAGAATTAATGTGTTGCTCCACGAATTCCGGAAATTGACTCGCTGATGGACACGCAAGAATAGAATGTGACGGATCGGAACATAATGCACAAATTTCATGAGCTGGTGAGGCTGGCGTTTGGTTCATTGTTAAAAGTCGGTCAAGTTTGTTAGATAGTTCTTTTATTTCAATTGATTGACTTGACTCGAACTTCACCTCCCTCTTAGGTTGATTAAGATATCCCTCAGAACGGACAGACACCGCTTGGTGCATCGAATTCTCGCTCAAAGTTTCAAAAATTTTCCAGGCCTCATCGGCGCTTTTGTGTAGGAAAGTTCCCGCACAAACAGCATCGACGGTGTTACGGACCGCAGGAATAAGTCCCTCGTAAAAGACCTGGATCAACTGCCACTTAGGAACCTGATGATGTGGACACGAACGTAATAATTCTTTAAATTTTTCCCACGTGTCATAGAGTGATTCCCCATCTTGCATCACAAAGTTTGTTATAGATTTTCTTATCTGATTCGTACGCATAATCGGGAAAAACTTTTGTAAAAATGCGGTGTGTAAGTCTTCCCATGTTCTAATTGTGTTTGGCTCCAAAGATTGAAGCCAATATTTAGCTTTATCTTTTAAAGAGAATGGAAAGAGCCGCAATTTTAATTCATCATCAGTTAAGTTTTGGATTTTCAAAGTAGAACATATATCTTGAAAATCTCCTAAGTGTTTATATGGATCTTCATTTAAACGGCCATGGAAAGATGGAAGTAACCAGATGGTAGACGACTTTATCTCAAAGTGAGATGTCGTCGCCTCCGGTAGATCAATACATGTTTGTGGCGTGTAAGTCGTCGGAATAAAATAATCTTTAAGTGGAGGAGGTGGTGATATATTAGGATTATTCAAATTATTTCCGTTGTTATTTTGGTTGTTATTGTTATTTCCACCGTCAGCCATTTGAATCGGTTCAATTTGAAAAGTTCGAGTTTTCCTTAACCGTTCACAGGTACTCTGAATTTCGGCCTCAAACAACGACGACAGAATCGGAGTTGATTCGTCGTCTTGCAACCTAGCTCTAGAAGCTTGGGTTGTGGACTTACTAGTTCTTAAGGTACGTTCAAGTTCAAGATCGAAAGATTTTAATTCTGATTTATTTGAACGTGTACCTAACATAAACTAATATAAATAAAAAGAAACTTAAAACAAGGACTGACTAAACAAAAGAAATTAAAAAAAAAAAAAAACAATCACACAAATAAGACAACAAGCAAGCACACAGTACTACTATGATGCATGCAAATTATCCTGTAATGCAATGACCGCGTCAAGCCCAGCGCCCCGGGTTTCCTAGCTAATGCAGTACAATTAACCCTAAACTAATGCAAATAGTGCGTCACAGCGCCCTGACTTACAGTGGTTTAAAGCGAGTTTCACAAGAAGCAATTTATTTTATTTTATTTATATTTTATTTGCGTAAGCTCCTTTGATGTAATTAGCTGCTCCACTCGGAAACGTTGACTACAAAATAAAAGAACAAGTTAGTAATTTAAAACAAAAAAGGAAAATAAGAAAAATAATAAAAACTAACCTAATATTTGCGAATTAACTAAACTAAGATTATAAAATTAAAGGTAGTAACGCAATCCCCGGCAACGGCGCCAAAAATTGATGTTGTCAATATCAATATATAAAAGTATACTTTACTTTTCAAAAGATTTGCAGTGTGGAAGTAAAGGTCGAACCCACAGAGATTGATTAACTACCGTGTTTTAATCTTAAAACCTAAATCTAATTAATTATAAAAACGGATTTTGATTTGAATTTAATTAAACTAATAACAATAAAAATAAATCTAAACTATGAAAACAATTAAAAGTGTTTTAAATAATGTTTAAGGGAACCTAGGATTGCAAATCCACCACTAGCTTCATAATAGGAGTATTTATGAATTACTTTAGCTTATTACATTGGATGATAATGGGGAATTGTAGCTACAAGCCCAATTCCTCCGACAAGAAGATATTCATGGTTCAAGCACCAACATAATCCATCTTCGGTTAGCACGAATTATCCCACACTAAACTAGGGTTGTGGTATAATCCGTCTAATCTAGGCATGGACTATTCGGATACTTGATAGCACAAATCACTAAAGCACCATCACATGTAAACAATCTAAACAAGCACAGCAAGCATAGATCGTTGAGCACATCACAGTCAAAATAGATCTAAGACAAGAATAAATTCTGAAAGCAATGATTTAATCAATAGAAGTTCGATTTATTTATAAAAATCCTCTAAACATGTGACTGTCATCCATACATAATAAAACTAAAATAAAAACATAAATAAAACCCTATTACTCGTCTAGGGCTTCATTGAAACCCTAGATCTATGATCTAGCCGTCCATGGAAGTGATGGATGGCAAGAGGTTGATGGAGGAGGCCATGGAAACCCTTGGTCTTCTTCTTCTTCTCCTTGCTTCCCTCCCTTCAATGGCTGGAAGTATGTGTGTATAATACTTGTTAATAATGTCTAACCCTTTAATTGTAATAAAATAGGGTATATATAGATTTACAACAAGTTTTGGAAGCCTTCCTAACCCGAAACGAACTGAAACTGATGTAATTTACAGTCTAGACGTCGTTCAGCAGTTTCGTTTGCACAGGAGTCTTCAGTATACTGAAATACGCAACTTTGGTTTTTACACATATCGCGCGAGCGCGACATTTGGGACCTCGCGCGCGCGGATCGCGCGAGCAATTTATGGGTTCTCGCGCGAGCGATATCTGGATTTCCGCGCCCGCGGGTCGCGCGCGCGGCTTGGCTTTTTCAGCTTCTTTCTTTATGCTTTTTCATCCTGTTTAGCCTGATTTAGGTGATTTCTTCCAAAACCTGTCAGAAAATAGAAAACGAAGTAAAAATATACAAAAACAGGATTAAAAGTACTAACAAATGTGAATTAAAGCATATAATTAGGATTAGTTCTCTCCCGATCATATATCCTTGTAGACAACATTCTGACTCGTCTCAATATCATCAAAATTTACTACGTGCGAAGGATCCCGTATGTATTTCCTTAACATACTGACATGGAATACATTATGAATACCAGACATCTTTGGTAGCAACGCAAGTCGATAAGCCACTTCCCCAACACATTCTAGTATCTCAAATGGCCCGATGAAACGAGGTACCAACTTTCCTCTTTTCTGACCAAAACGTACTACTCCCCGAACGGGTAAAACCTTAAGGAGTATGTGATCTCCAATGCTAAACTCCAAATCCTTTTTACACCGATCCGCATAACTCTTATGTCTACTCTGTGCAGCTTTCATTCTTTCCTTGACCAGTGAAATCTTTTCGTTAGTTTTCCTTACCAAATCTGGTCCCAATAATTTTGTGTCTCCCACTTCAACCCAACACAACGGAGATCGACATGGCCGTCAGTACAAGGCTTCGAACGGTTCCATCCCGATACTCGAGTGATAGCTGTTGTTATATGCAAATTCGACTAATGGCAAATGTGCCTCCCAAGACTCTTCAAAGTCGATTACACAAGCTCTAAGCATATCTTCCATAATCTAATTAACACGCTCGATCTGCCCATCGGTCTGAGGATGGAAAGCAGTACTCATCTTAAGCGAAGTACCCATACCCATTAGCCTTACTAGGGTGTTACTCTAATGTAAAGTCATAGTCATTAATCAGTTCCATCCATCGATGTTGCCTCATGTTCTGCTCTTTCTGATTAAACAAATACTTAAGGCTCTTGTGGTCTGAAGACAAATCAAACTTCTCACCATAGAGGTAGTGTCTCCAGATCTTAAGCACGAATACGACGGCTGCTAGTTCCAAATTATGAGTTGGGTAATTCAAATCATTTGGATTCAACTATTATGAACCATAGGCGACAACCTTTCCGTCTTGCATAAGAACGCATCCCAGTCCTTGATAAGAGGCGTCAATGAAAATAGTGAACTTATCACCGTCTTTGGGTATCACAAGCACTGGGGCTGTTGTCAGTCTTTCTTTCAATTCCTGAAAAGTGCGTTCATGCTTATCAGTCCATTCAAACTTTAAATCTTTCTTAGTCAAACCAGTTAATGGAGCAGCTATCTTTGAGAATCCCTCCACATATCTCCAATAATAACTAGCGAGTCCCAGAAAACTTTTGACTTCTGTAGCATTGGTTGGTCAAGTCTAATTCACGACTGCATCGGTCTTTGATGAGTCAACTACGATTCCTTGTTGAGAGTTACATGCCCGAGGAACTTAACTTCCTAAAGCCAGAATTCACACTTGCTGAATTTAGCATACATGCAGTGATTCTTAAGAGTCTGCATCGCAATCCGTAGATGTTGTTCATGTTCTTCCTCTGACATGGAATAGATCAAAATATCGTCGATAAAGACAATAACGAACTGATCTATGTAGGGCTTGAATACTCTGTTCATCAAATCCATAAATACAGCTGGAGCATTGGTCATCCCAAACGACATCACTAAAAACTCATAGTGTCCATACCTCATTTTAAAAGCAGTCTTAGGTATGTCCTCTTTTCGTACCCTTAACTGATGATACCCCGACCGTAGATCTATCTTGGAAAAGGTCGTGGCTCCTTGCAATTGATCAAACAGATCGTCTATCCGAGGTAAATGATACTTATTCTTGATAGTAACCTTATTCAGTTCTCGGTAGTCAATACACAATCGCATAGTTCCGTCCTTCTTCTTCACAAATAACACCGGTGCTCCCTAGGGTGAAGTACTTGGATGAACAAAATCCAACTTCTCAAGTTCTTGAACTTGTTCCTTCAGCTCTAGTAGTTCGGTAGGTGCCATCCTGTGGGGAACTTTGGTTATAGGTCGAGAGCCTGGCACCAATTTTATACAGAATTCTATGTCCCTCTCAGGTGGTAATCCAGAGATATCTCAGAAAACTTCCTCAAACTCTTTGATCACTAGTATAGATGACATCATCACTTCTGTACTGATAACTTTGATGTTTGCTAGGCATCTAGTGAGGAACATATCACCCGAAGGGTTACATTGGCAATCAAAGGGTTGATTCACATTGTCTGCAAACGTGATCCTCTTCCTAGCACAATCCAATCTTACATGATTCTTTTCAAGCCAATCTATTCCCACGATTATATCAAATTCCTTCATTGATAGAACCACCAATATCACCAAAAGTTCACGGTCTCCTAATCATAGAGGACAATTCTTATACACATGTAATAACTTGATTGTGGTCCCAAGGGGTGAAACAGCACTCAAAGCTTCATCTAAACGTTGTGGTACTATACCTAATTTTTGAACAATCTTAGCCGATATAAATGAGTGTGTAACATCTGTGTCAAATAAAACTTTAAGACGAGAATTAAACAAGGTTAGAGTACCTTTCACTATTTGTTGTTCGGGCAGTCCCTCCTCATAAGTACCTTCTTCATACCCTATTTCCTCATAACCAGTAGCCTCGGGGATAACAGCATTCAGGCGGGCCTGTCCTTGCTGACCGTAGGTACCTTTTCTGGGGGCTCTACAGTCCTTACTTATGTGACCCGGTATGCCGCAATTATAGCACACAACTCCTGGATGATCAGAACGTCTCGATGCTTTACGTTCTCGAGCTCGGTGGCCATGGATACCACAATTGTAGCAGTTATCGTTGTTGATTTACATTCTCGAGCTCAGTGGCCAGGGATACCACAATTGTAGCAATTATCATTGTTGCTCCCTCCAATCGCTCGAGGCGGATACTACTGTACTGCTTGTGTCTATTGAGGTTTCTTCCCTCTGTCCCAAGTCCTTTTCTGTTCCTGAGGGTACACCGATTTCTGTCCGGGATAGCTTTTCTGCGGGAGTCAATTCCCAAATGGTTTCGAATTCTGACAACCATCATTCTCCAATCCCGTAGCCAATCTTACCAAAGCTTCAAATAACTAGTTTTGGTACCCCATAGTCAGATGTCAGAAAGACAAGTTGAGACCCCGGTGGTACTTCTTGATTTTTTTCTTAGGTATGTCCACCATATGTTGAGCAAAGCGGAACAACCGTTCAAACTGAGTAGTGTACTCGCGGATAGTCAGATTTCCTTATGCTAATTTCATGAACTCTTTCTCTCTCTTATCCTTCTCTTCTTTAGGGAAATACTTCTCGAGAAATCTTTCCTTGAACACCACCTAGGGTATTCCCCTTGAGGCTTCTTTCCTAATAGTCGCCTTTTCGGCATCCCACCAATCTGCCGCTGCATATGACAACTAAAAGATAGCCAAATGCTTCTTTTCCAGATCAGTGCAATCTATGGTCTCAAAGATATGCTCCATCTGGCGTAGCCACTATTCTGCTTGCCAGGGTTCATTGGTCCCAGGTAAATATTCTGGTCACAGAGCACGAAATTCTTTGAGAAGCTTATCTCCAGTCTGGTGGCATGCCTCTCATTCCCGTTATGATTCTCATTCTTATTGTTATTCCTTGTGTTCTGATCACTGACCCTCTCCAACAGTCTTACAAAAGCCTCAAACATCCCAGTTGGATCCGCGGCCGGAGGTGCAGCTTCAATAGCAGTGGGACAAGGCCTGAGATTCCTTCTATCAGCCATACTTCAAGAGAAAGGTACCTATTCATCGATCAATAGAATCCGGTGAAACCCCAGATAAGAAAGTTCACAACAATCAAAAGCAATGAAACACAGAATAAGGTCAAACTATCTTATCTTAATGCTATCAAACGGAAGATCCTATGTGTCATGGACAATTGGTCGAGCCATAACCTGGCTTTGATACCAAAAAGCATGTCATGTCACGACGTAGCATAATTCAGGAATGCATTTAATTTCCTTTATGGACTCGTAGGTCGTGACAAGTGAGTATGACCAATTGTCCCTGTAACAAATAACTTAAACAGCATTTCTAGAGAAAAGAATACTAATAAACATAAGCTCCAAAGTTAAACTTACTAAACTATTACATTAGTCATAAACTTAAGCACAAACTGCATTAATCAAATTCTAATAAAGTCTGTTACAACTCCAAAATAAAAGACATAAGAAATATAAAACAGCCCTCCTGGAAATTCTCCCGCTTCTAACTAGCATAGTCAAAATACTCGGACTGCTCTTGACCTGAAAAATCTGGACATAGAGTCTAGGACGCATCAACGTCGTCAGCTTATGCAAGTTGGTGAGCAAAATAAACATATGCTCGCAATGCATATATATAAGCATATATCACAACATTACTATTTAAATTTAAAGTAATAAATCAAGGTGATAAATTCAACTATTATATTAACACGGAAAGACAATCAGCAAATCAATATGAGACCGTGCATGAACAATGTAATTTTTCATCTTACTGACTCTTTTCTCTCGACAACACATAAGGTCATATCGTCCAAAACTCCCTCGTTCTAGTACCTTGGAAATACTCAAGCAGCCATAGTATAGTACAACGGGTACCAGGGAATGTCCAATCAGCCTTGATCCACGATATCACACTACACTACCACCACAGCATACCAGAGATTACCTCGATCAGTATCCGGAACTCGGGTACCAAGGAGTGTCCATGGAGGCATCACACACTATAGCACTACCATGGGTATCAAGGAGTATCCAATTTGCCACCGTCATATTAAAAAGGTACCCTAAAATCACATCTTCACGATATCCACTGCCTTAACCCATGGCATCACACTATAGTACCACCACGGCATACTAGAGATTACCTCAATCAGTATCCGAAACTCAAGTACTATGGAGTGTCACTATAATACCACCACGGAAAACCAGAGATTACCTAGATCAGTATCTGAAACTCGGGTATTAGGGAGTGTTCATGGAGGCAACCCATACTAATACATAATCCCTTTTACTCTTTTCACACTTTTCTCACATACTATGCATGTCGACTCCACCTCGACCCTATCATGTATGTCAATGTCCAAGAAATTGTAACCCCAAACAAATGTACAAGAAATCAAGTCTTTTTATTTTTTCTTTATTGACTAGGTACAATGTACTTAGTATCATTGAGTTGGCACTCACGATCTAAATTATCAAGTCGTATATAAAACAACAGGTTAATTCATCAAAAACTACTTTAATACGCTTTTACATCTACTAGTACACAAGTAGGTCCACTTTGAAACAATGCCCTTAAAATGAGTTATAATTTTTGTGGGTGAATTACATATCAAATGAAAGGTCTTTGAGTCTAGTTTCTAACGCTTCGAACGGTACACGTTTTTGAGTTTTCTAGAGGAAGTTATGATAGTTTTAGTAAAAGTCGTCAGTACTGAAATATGCCAATCGATTGGTAATCATGTTAATCGATTGGTAATCATACTAATCGATTGGTATCAGTAGTTGATCGGGAGAGAACTAATCCTAATTATATGCCTTAATGTGCATTTGTTAGACCATTTTATCTTGTTTTTGTATATTTTTACTTTGTTTTCTAGTTTCTGACAGGTTTTGGAAGAAATCAACTAAACCAGGCCAAACAGGGTGAAAAAGCACAAAGAAAGAAGCTGAAAAAGACAAGTCGCGCGTGCGACCCGCGCCCGCGAAGAACCAGAAATCGCTCGCGCGATCCGCTCGCGCGAGATCACCAAAATTGCTCGCGCGATCCGCGCGCGCGAAAGGCCAAATGTCGCTCTCGAGCGACCCGCTCGCGCGATATGGGTAAAAACCAAAGTTGCGTATTTCAGTATACTGAAGACTCCTGTGCAAACGAAACTGCTGAACGACGTCTAGACTGTAAATTACATCAGTTTCAGTTCGTTTCGGGTTAGGAAGGCTTCTAAAACTTGTTGTAAATCTATATATACCCTATTTTATTACAATTAAGGGGTTACACATTGTTACACACCCATACATACACATTAAACAACCATACTTCCAGCCATTGAAGAGAGGGAAGCAAGAAGAAGAAGAAGAAGACCAAGGATTTCCATGGCCTCCTCCATCAACCTCTTGCTATCTATCACTTCCATGGACGGCTAGATCATAGATCTAGGGTTTCAATGAAACCCTAGCCAAGTAATAGGGTTTTATTTATGTGTTTATTTTAGTTTTATTATGTATGGATGACAGTCACATGTTTAGAGGATTTTTATAAATAAATCGTACTTCTATTGATTAAATCATTGCTTTCAGAATTTATTCTTGTCTTAGATCTATTTTGACTGTGATGTGCTCAACAATCTATTCTTGTTGTGCTTGTTTAGGTTGTTTACATGTGATGGTGCTTTATTGATTCGTGCTATCAAGTATCCGAATAGTCCATGCCTAGATTAGACGGATTAGATCACAACCCTAGTTTAGTGTGAGATAATTCGAGCTAACCGAAGATGGATTATGTTGGTGCTTGAACCATGATTATCTTCTTGTCGGAGGAATTGTGCTTGTAGCTACAATTCCCCATATTCATCCAACTTAGTAAGCTAAAGTAATTCATAAATATTCCTATTATGAAGCTAGTGGTGGATTTGCAATCCTAGGTTCCCTTAAACATCATTTAAACACTTTTAATTGCTTTCATAGTTTAGATTTATTTTTATTGCTATTAGTTTAATTAAATTCAAATTCAAATCCGTTTTTCCTAATTAATTAGACTTAGGTTTTAAAATTAAGAGCTGTAGTAAACAATCTCTGTGGGTTCGACCTTTACTTCCACACTGCAAATCTTTAGAAAAGTAAAGAATACTTTTTACATCTTGATATTGACAACATCAATTTTTGGCGCCGTTGCCGGGGATTGCATTACTACCTTTAGTTTTAAAATCTTAGTTTAGTTAATTTGTAAATATTAGATTAGTTTTTATTCTTCTTATTTTCCGTTTTGTTTTTAGTTACTAACTTGTTCTTTTATTTTGTAGTCAACGTTTCCGAGTGGAGCAGCTAATTACATCAAAGGAGCTTACGCAAATAAAAATAAAAATAAAAATTAAATAAATTGCTCTTGTGAAATTCGCTTTAAACCACTGTAAGTCAGGGCGCTGTGACGCACTATTTGCATTAGTTTAGGGTGAATTGCACTGCATTAGCTAGGAAACCCGGGGCGCTGGGCTTGACGCGGTCATTGCATTACAGGATAATTTGCATGCATCATAGTAGTTGTGTGCCTGTTGCCCTATTTGCGTGATTGCTATTTGTTTCTTTTATTTAGTTAGTCGTTTTAGTTTCTTTTCCTTTGTTTTAGTTTATGTTAGGTACACGTTCAAATAAACCGGAATTAAAACCTTTTGACTCTGAACTTGAACGCACACTAAGACTTAATAAGTCTTCAAATTTAACTTCTAGAACTAGGTTAAACATAGACGACGAATTAACTCTGAAACCATCGTCTTTATTTGAATCTGAAATACGTACTACTCTTACAAGATTAAAGAAACCACGCTTTTGTAACATAGAACCGATTAAAATGGCAGACATTGAAAATAATAACGACAACAACCAAAATAACAACGGAGCTAATATGAATAATCCTAATATACCACCACCACCTCCACTTAAAGATTACTTTATTCCTACGACGTACACGCCACAAACTTGTATCGATTTACCGGAGGCGACGGCATCTCACTTTGAGATAAAGTCGTCTACCATCTCGCTACTTCCCTCTTTCCATGGCCGTCTAAATGAAGATCCATATAAACACTTAGGAGATTTTCAGGACATATGCTCCACTTTGAAAATTCAAAATTTTACTGATGATGAATTAAAAATGCGGCTCTTTCCATTCTCATTAAAGGACAAAGCTAAATATTGGCTCCAGTCTTTGGAGCCAAACACAATTAGAACATGGGAAGACTTACACACCGCATTTTTACAAAAGTTTTTCCCGATTGTGCGTACGAACCAGATAAGGAAATCTATAACAAACTTTGTGATGCAAGATGGGGAATCACTCTACGACACGTGGGAAAAATTTAAAGAATTATTACGTTCGTGTCCACATCATCAAGTTCCTAAGTGGCAACTTGTTCAGGTCTTCTACGAGGGACTTATTCCCTCGGTCCATAATACCGTTGATGCCGTTTGTGCGGGAACTTTCCTACACAAAAGCGCCGATGAGGCCTGGAAAATATTTAAAACGTTAAGCGAGAACTCGATGCATCAGGCTGTGTCGGTACGTTCGGAAGGATATCTTCCTCCAACCAAACGAGAGGTGAAGTTTGAGTCGAGTCATTCTATTGAATTTCAAGAATTATCTAAAAAACTTGACCGACTTATGACAATGAACCAAACGACAGCCTCACCCGTTCGTGAAATTTGTGCATTATGTTCTGATCCTTCACATTCGATACTTGCATGTCCATCGGCGAGTCAATTTCCGGAATTTGTGGAGCAACACATTAATTATATTCAACAATACCCACGAAATAATTATAATGCAACTACTAATAATCCGGATGCGCCATGGAGAAACCATCCTAACTTCTCGTGGAAAAATAATACTAATAATCTTAATGAGGCGACTAATTTTCCAAATGCGTATCGACCTCAGTTTCAACCTAATCAATACCAACAACCGCATCCTAATCCGAATCCTTCAAGGGGTAATATGTTTGAGGAAAAGGTGTTGGCGTCCCTTAAGACTATTGAAACTCAAGTCCAGGCACAAGCACAAATAGTGCACTCTCATACACAATCCATTGCGAAGCTTGAATCCCAAATGGGACAATTAGCTACTGTAGTGAGTCGTAGAAACGAGGGGACGTTGCCTAGTCAAACAATTCAAAACCCTAAGGGACAATATGAGGTTAAGGGGTCGAATGAACAAGTAAACGCCGTCTCAACTAGGATGACTACACGAGAGGAGGTGATAGAAATCCCTAATAAGAATGAGGATGTGATAGATATGAATATCAACTCTAATACGGAGAAGGGTGAGGATGTGAATCAAGGTAGAAAAGAAAATGAATCGGTCTCAACAAATTATATTCCGAGAATGCCATATCCCCCAAACGTTGAGGGACCGTCACATTTGTCTATGAAAGGGTCAAAAGTTGAGGATATACTCGAGGTATTTAAACAAGTTAAAATTAATATTCCATTCCTCGATGCTATTAAACAAATTCCCGCTTATGCTAAATGTCTAAAAGACCTTTGTACTCAAAAACGTAAATTGCGTAGTCATACTCCGAAAAAGGTCCTCCTTACAGAAAAAATAAGTTCAATTTTTCAACACTCGCCTCCGAAGTATAAGGATCCTGGTACGCCAACTATTTCATGTGTCATAGGTGACACTGTCATCCATAGGGCTCTCCTTGACTTAGGTGCGAGTGTTAATCTCTTACCTTACCACGTCTACAAACAACTAGGATTAGGTGAACTTAAACCTACGGCCGCTACCATACAATTAGCGGATCGTTCTATTAAAATACCTAGAGGAATCGTCGAGGACGTCTTGGTTAAAGTTGATAAATGCTATTATCCTGTTGACTTTATGGTCCTTGACACTGAACCCGTGCTAGATGCTCGAAAACACACTCCTGTCATCTTAGGCCGTCCATTCTTAGCAACCGCTAACGCTCGTGTTAACTGTCGGACAGGGGTAATGAAGGTGTCATTTGGGAACATGAACTTAAAATTAAACGTCTTTAATGCTATTGATCAACCTCCTAAAGACGACGATTACCTATGTGAGGCGGAGAGTGAGGTAAGACAAACTATTGAACCCAACTACGCAATACCTATGAGTAATGGAAATAATATGGTGAGTAGTGAGAGGATGAATGCAAATAACCTGGACCCTAATGCGGAATCTACTCGGAAGGTAAGAAATCGATTCGAACATAATGACAAACCGTCAATCGATTTAATTCAAAGCGATGTTATTTCTGCTTACCACCGAGCTCTTCCTGATATCCTATTGGGCACAAATTCTGATTTTCGGCCTCCATGAGTCTGGTGCTAGAAAGGTCTAGCTAAAGACATAAAAGATAGCGCTTCTTGGGAGGCAACCCAAGCTTAACTTCGTCGGTTTTCTTTGTTTTCGGTCATTTTTGAGTCGTTTTTGTCAGTTTTGGAGTTTTTCTGGACAGGTTTGGGGGTTGGAATTAAGTTATTTTTAATTTATATACATAAAATAAGTGAACCGAGAGAAAACATCAAACTCGCGCGCGCGAGACGTCGCTCGCGCGGCCCGCTAGCGCGAGTTTGCCCCTTAGTGGTTTTCCCTTGCTTTTTCTTGTATGAGTCCTCAGGTTCTTCTCGCGCCTAATCTCGCGGGCGCGAGGCACCTCGCTCGCGCGAGATTTAAAAAAAAAAAAAAAAATCAGGAATTCGCGCGCGCGACGGCCGCTCGCGCGGACCGCTCGCGCGATTCCCCATTTTTCTGTTTTTATTGATATTTGTTTTTGTTTTCTATATCCTTCCCCCGCACTGTTCTGGTAGTTTTAACTTTTCTGTTTTTATTTCTTAGGTATTGGTAGATCGAGTCGTTTGTTGTTTTCATTGTTCAAGTTAGATTTTACTTTCTGTTATAGTTTATTATCTTTTTACTTTCTTTCAGTCTTATAGTTTATTTAGGTTAGTTTAGTTTAGTTATAATTCTTTTAGTTGTTTTTATTATTTTGTCTGTTTAATTTTCTTTTGTTAAGAAGTAACAGGTAACATTGAACTTTATAGCCATATTCCTTTGTGTTCACCTGTGCTATGCTTGTCAAGATCGAGGTACTATCGTTCCTTCCTTATGTACTCTCCTTTCTTTTATTTTATTGTTTCATTGAGGACAATGAAAGGTTTAGGATTGGGGGTATGCACACATGCACATTATTTTATGCGAAATTTTAAATTTTTTTTCAATAAGTGTGTTTAAATAAATGATGTTACCGACGTTTTTGCAATATCAATTTGGTACTTTTTGTTAGAGAACTTTGGATTGTTATAGAATGGTAAACAAGAGAAGATGTGATTAAACATTTGCTGAAGTTATGATGTAACGTTTTAAGTTATGTATTGTTTGAATCGTAGTTTTATATCATAGATTTGCACATAAACCTATGCACTGCACGTAGTCGTTTGAATACATGTTGATGTGAACTATAATATGATTCGGATTTCTAGATAACACAAGGTGGAGACTAAGCCCAATGAGCTTTTGAGCCTATCTTTTCGTTTTAGAGGGTTATAAATATACATTCTGTTTGTCGAATTTCATTGAACTAGCGCATCTACTTGTTGTTTAGTCTCATTATTCTTGCTTTGGTTGATAGTCAAGTTAAAATATTTGTTACCATGCTAAATAATCTTCCATTGTAAATATTGAAGAACCAGATAACCATGGGACATGATTTTAGGCCTTCTTTGTTTACTGCCGACCGATACATGATAAAAATTTCCTTAGTTCGCCCCTTGAGCAGTTAAAATGCCATTTTTCTTTAATTACCATTATCCTGTTTTTGCTCCAATTTGGCCAACTTGGAGTTCACCCCTGAAAGATTGATCAACTTTTAGTGGTGTTAAGGCGATGTGTGAGTGAGAAAAAGAAGACAAGGTGCTATTGGGGTGGTTGCCGTGTTATTTATTGGATATTCGTTTCAACAGTAAAGAGGAGGAAAATAATTAAAAAAAAATAAATAAAGAAGAGGAAGGTTGAAAAAAAAAAAGATAAAGAAGAAAAATGAATGAAAAGGAATGAAGAGAAAGAAAAGATGAAAGTTTGTAGAAGAGATGAATGAAAGAAATCGAACATGCCTTACAATGCCATTCTAAAACTACCTAACAAATCCTTTCTATCATTTTCCATTGTCTGAGCCACATTACAACCTTTGAAAAGTCCTATTTGATCCTAGAAAACATGGTTTGGTTATGAAAACGATGGGAGGGTGATTAAAACATGGTAATGACTAATTTTTCTTGATTGTTGGCATCCTATCCATGAGACTACTATTTTTTCGTGTCAGGCGTCTTTTTCGAGTCATATGTGAGCATTTCTCATTTTGAAAATATATTTCTTTGCTCCTATATATTAGAAAAATTACACCCGTTTCTGAGTGTTTCATATTAGAGTGTAATTGACATTGTGAGATTCGTAGTCGAAGCATAGTTAGATGGTCATCCGAGTTATATTCCAAGTTCATGACATACTCGTGTTCATTTGATTACCACATCACACACGTGCAATTTTACGAGAAACTCTATTGATTTATACAATGCATGTGCTTGGGATTGTTTTTCATAACTTAGGTGGATGTTTCATTATGTTTCTTCTTGTTCGTTATTCTATTTCAAATCATTGTTTTATAATAAGAAGTATTGATTGTTTTAGTTTTTCGTTTTAATAAAAAAAAAAAAATTTTAATTTTTAAATTAATAAAGATGGTTGTGGGTGACTTGTTGATGAGAACCCTCACGAGACTTTACTCGTCCGACTAGGGACACCTAGAGGTTTAAAAGGCTTGTTGCATACGCTAAATGCAATCGTGATCCATGTGAAAATGGAGTAGTAGATTATTAGTAGATTTTATTTTAGTTTTGCTCGAGGACTAGCAAAATGTAGGTTTGGGGGTGTGATCGGGAGAGAACTAATCCTAATTATATGCCTTAATGTGCATTTGTTAGACCATTTTATCTTGTTTTTGTATATTTTTACTTTGTTTTCTAGTTTCTGACAGGTTTTGGAAGAAATCAACTAAACCAGGCCAAACAGGGTGAAAAAGCACAAAGAAAGAAGCTGAAAAAGACAAGTCGCGCGCTCGACCCGCGCCCGCGAAGAACTAGAAATCGCTCGCGCGATCCGCTCGCGCGAGATCACCAAAATCGCTCGCGCGATCCGCGCGCGCGACCCGCTCGCGCGACCCGCTCGCGCGATATGGGTAAAAACCAAAGTTGCGTATTTCAGTATACTGAAGACTCCTGTGCAAACGAAACTGCTGAACGACGTCTAGACTGTAAATTACATCAGTTTCAGTTCGTTTCGGGTTAGGAAGGCTTCCAAAACTTGTTGTAAATCTATATATACCCTATTTTATTACAATTAAGGGGTTACACATTGTTACACACCCATACATACACATTAGACAACCATACTTCCAGCCATTGAAGAGAGGGAAGCAAGAAGAAGAAGAAGAAGACCAAGGATTTCCATGGCCTCCTCCATCAACCTCTTGCTATCTATCACTTCCATGGACGACTAGATCATAGATTTAGGGTTTCAATGAAACCCTAGCCAAGTAATAGGGTTTTATTTATGTGTTTATTTTAGTTTTATTATGTATGGATGACAGTCACATATTTAGAGGATTTTTATAAATAAATCGTACTTCTATTGATTAAATCATTGCTTTCAGAATTTATTCTTGTCTTAGATCTATTTTGACTGTGATGTGCTCAACAATCTATTCTTGCTGTGCTTGTTTAGGTTGTTTACATGTGATGGTGCTTTATTGATTCGTGCTATCAAGTATCCGAATAGTCCATGCCTAGATTAGACGGATTAGATCACAACCCTAGTTTAGTGTGAGATAATTCGAGCTAACCGAAGATGGATTATGTTGGTGCTTGAACCATGATTATCTTCTTGTCGGAGGAATTGTGCTTGTAGCTACAATTCCCCATATTCATCCAACTTAGTAAGCTAAAGTAATTCATAAATATTCCTATTATGAAGCTAGTGGTGGATTTGCAATCCTAGGTTCCCTTAAACATCATTTAAACACTTTTAATTGCTTTCATAGTTTAGATTTATTTTTATTGTTATTAGTTTAATTAAATTCAAATTCAAATCCGTTTTTCCTAATTAATTAGACTTAGGTTTTAAAATTAAGAGCTGTAATAAACAATCTCTGTGGGTTCGACCTTTACTTCCACACTGCAAATCTTTAGAAAAGTAAAGAATACTTTTTACATCTTGATATTGACAACGTCAGTAGTTTCTCCCCTGTTATGAATTTAAAGCCTATTTTTGACCCATTTTGAAATTCGAATGCAACCATGACTTGTAATATATGGTTCTCTCCGTTTTTCTGCAAGGATTATGAATATATGATCGAATTTAACCAATTTCAATTGTAGCTCTTGAATTTTATGAAAAACCGAGAGGTGGCGAAACTTTAAATTAACAATACGTCGCGATACGGATGAATTAAGCCATAGGATTCGAACCACAGCTTGTTCGGACTAAGATCCTTCATTCCCAACTTACAGAAATGATTTTGGTTAACTTTTGTAAAACTCCCATTTCAAAGCTTCAATGGTGTATCCATATACACACATATATACACGACTATCTATACTGAAATAAACATATAGACACGTTGGGAGTGAGTTTCTAATACTCACAGAGGTGATTATTCAGAGAATTTGAGACCGAGAATTTTTCATCGTGAATTCTGTCGTTAAGAATTCAATCCGTTCTTAATGTTGATACAAGTATTATGTATAACTTTATATCTGTGTGTGTATATATGTATACTAATTATGTATGTGTGTGTCTATTTCTTGAGAGGACGGGAGAGAGTTGAGAGAATTTGAGAGAAACGGTGAGTGATATGAGAGTTGAGAGGTATATACATATATATAAACTCACTGTTGTGGACTCCAAGCAATTGAGGAAAATCGCCCGATGTGGTTGAGCTCACGTGATCCCACACCCAAAACACGATATAGTCGCAGATTAAAATAAATACTGGTATTATCCGATTGAAATAAAAATACAGAAAGTTATGCTATCGCAGGAATTAAATTCCTAGTTGTACAAAAAGTATGAATATAGTTTCAAATCCCTTGAAAGTAATTTTCTATATTTATGAAAATTATAGTTTGGCCCCAGATAAATATTACAAATAGCAATTAAAAACAAATATTCATTTATTAATGAAAATAAAATTACAGGGTGTTACACGATCGAAGGAGTCTCGATTGATTGAAGTCTTGGCATGTTCGATCAATCGAACATGGTTCAATCGATCGAACATGGTTCGATCGATCGATCGAAGCCACTTCGATCAATTGAATGTAATGTCAATTCTGGGAATCTATAAATAGGGCAGCTGTATCCAGAAATTAGAGTTCGTCGTTTTATTAAACTAGAAGTTGCAGAAACTGTTTTAGGGTTCCCAAACCTTCTTATCCTCTTTAATAAAGATCCCACCATCTCTAGCTTCTCCAAGAAGCACTTATAGGAGACAAGGGTGCAGACAACCTAGTGGAGGCTACTACACAATCAAGGAAGAAGACAATCAGAATTGGATTCAAGACCTGAGGCATAATTCTTGTCCCCACTATTGTATGCATCTATAGAATTAATGAGTAGTAGATCCGGGCTACCAAGAAGTTTTTTGAAACTTAATCTTTCCACTGAGCTTTTAAAACATTTTTAAACCTAATTTTCCTTCAATTGGTATCAGAGCCTTGCTTGTTTGGATCTATAGATGCATTTTGGAACACTAGTTTTGATTCGCATGTTGATTTTAGATCTGTTTTTGAAACTGCATCGTCACAGATCAGTTTCTGTAGCAGTCTTATAGTAGAATACAAATCTGTGATTGCATTGGATGCGTGGTGGGTTAGATCAGTCAAAGTATTTTCGATCGATTGAACCTTTCTATTCTCAAGCGATCGAACTTGTTTCAATCGATCGAACTTTGTTTTGTTCGATTGTTCGATCGATTGAAGGGGGTTCGATCGATCGAGAGTGATTCTCTGTCCAGGTGTTCCTTTCATAGTTTTAAAAGATTTTAAAATTATTTAATTTAATTTTTTATTATCCTGTAAAATTTTTAAATCATTATGTGAAACTGAAAGTTCAATCGATTGAACTATGTTCAATCGATCAAAGGTTCAAGCGATCGAACCTTTGTCGATCGATCGAAGTGTGATAAAGAACAAAGATGCTATTTTAAGTTCTAATTTAGTACGTGAAGAGTTTATATACTGTGTGAGTCAATTAGGGGTTCGAAAAGTTACATATATATATATATTATATGCATGGATGTGCGTACGACTAACCCTTTTGTAGCAAGAATAGTCCGTTATCTCCCATGGCATCGATCATCAACAAATATTTTATTTTGTATTTAAATGTTTGTGATTGATGATTATTATATTTAAATTATTGGTTTGGTTTTAAGGCATGTGTAAAGGGCGTTGCGACTTCAATCCTGCGAATAGGAAAGTCGCACCGATTTTCCTAGCCTTTTATTCTTTTGTTGCTATTTCTTTTTCTAGATAAATTGCAAGCTTCGAAAGAAGTATAGAACCAATGTAATAGAATTAGAAATTTCATGAAGATGGAGGAGCAAGCCGTTATCCATGAAGATGGAACTAGAGACGATCAAACCAAGAGGAGAGGTTCTATGGAGATAGAGTCATGGGAGATAGAGGCATAATAATGCCTTGATTTCTTTTTAGTTTTTTTGTTTTTATATGCTTGTTTATGATTGGAATATATAATATGTTGTTACTACATGCATAATAAAATAAGTTTTCTAAAATAAAATTCAAAAACCGTTATAACTCATTAGTAGACATTGGATGTCTATGGGCAACGAGTAGAAATATTTTTCTTAAAAGCAAAATCCTTATTTACCAAATCTAGTGAGAGAGGGTCATATAAATAACACCCACGATCTTCCATTAATGGTTCATTGTAAGATGAGTAGTACATTTTGTGTCACCTCGCCAGGGGTGATCATTTCATACAGAGGGTACACTACTCATTGGTTACTAGATGTGAACTTCCTATTGATATGATCAATCAGATGTATTAGAGGGTGACCACCACACGGAGGCACTACTTGAGATGGTTGTGATTGGATCCTAGTTAATGGTGCACACTAGCTAAGCTATGGATAAGGGATCCCACATAGGGGCATTATTCAGAAACATAGAGATCAAATAGGTTCGAGAGTCATAACTTGTTTTGCAGGAGTTGCATAGCGGACAAGTCATGATTAATCAAAAGAACGAGTATTGACCGCCACACGGAGGCTTTACTCTTTTGTTTTGATATTCCGGCGACTTCGTTTTAAAATAAGAGTTTTAAGGATTCTTTTATTTCAAACTGTCAAATTCTGATATCCATATTTATTTTGTCTATTTGATTTTTTCAGTAAATCATAATGTCTGGATCTGCATTTAGTCCACTTGCCACTATACTCACTCAGAACAAGTTAACTGACACTGAATGGAAACGTAAACTTGACATTGTATTAACTGAGGAGGATCACATATATGTCCTCACCACCCCATGCCCTAAAGAACTCGCGGAAAATGCTTCGGCAGCTGCCACACGCGAGTTCGACAAGTGGAAGAAGTCGACTGGAATGGCCCGTTACTACATTCTGGCCTCTATGGCTAGTGTGTTGCAACATCAATTCCAGTCGAATAATTCTGCAGTGACATTATCAAATCCCTGAAAAAGATGTTTGGGGAGCATGGCAGGCCTGCCAGACAGGTAGCTATGTAGAAGATAATGAGTGCCAAGATGTCAGAAGGGACTCCAGTCACAGAACATGTTTTAAAGATGATTGGTTATTTGAACAAGATGGAGACCTTAGGTGCCAACATCGATGCACAGACCCAAGTTGATATGATCCTCAATTCGGTGTCGCCTTCATTCGCTCAATTTAAACTTAACTATAATATGAATCAAATGAATTTTTCAATGAGCGAATTGATGAGTTCTCTTCTGGCAGTGGAAGGGGTGATCAAACTTGGGGGCAACGTTCTGAACGTTGAGAAAGGCTCTTCTTCCTCCCAATCTACACCGAAAGAAAAGAAAGGGAAGAGTAAAGCTGGCACTGGTGGTCTAAGTGTTGGACCAGTCCCTAAGATTGCAAAACGTAAGGAAAAGGGAAAGGGTAAGGGTAAGGTTAAGGGTAAGGGGAAGGTGGGTGGCCAAGGCAAAGGAAAGTGTTTCCAATGCAATGAGAAGGGCCACTGGAAGAGGAATTTTCCACAATTCTTGGCTGCAAGGATTCAAGGTATGATTGAATCACATGTGATTGAAGTAAGTTTTATAACGGATACTTCAAACACTTGGTGCTGTAATTCGTTACAGGGGTTCAGATGAACCAGGAAATGCAATGATAGGGAATTCGTGCTGACTCTGGGATCTAGCGCAACCATTTTCGCGGTTGCAGTAGGAGTAGTAGCTTTAGAATTTTCAGACAATAATGTTTTGATTTTATCAGATGTACTTTACGTCACTTTAATGAGACGTAATTTAATTTCAGTTTCTAATTTATCGAATAATGGTCATTCTTTTCATTTTGGAACTGAAGTTGTGATTAAAAGAAATTGTTCTTTTATTTGTTCTGGTGTTAAATCAAATGGCTTGTATGTGATCACTCGAAATATTTCTAAAGACTCTTTCATGGATCTTAATAACTTAGTGGTAACTGTACCATCTAAAAGAAAGGAGCCTTCCACTAATCCAACAAGGCTTTGGCATATGAGGCTTGGCCATATCAATCTAAATAGGATTGGTAGACTAGTCAAAGAGGGGGTCGTAGGCGATTTGATTCTCAAACCAATAGAAGTCTGCAAGTCTTGTTTAGAGGGTAAGATGACCAAAAGGCCCTTTCCCGCAAAGGGTAATAGGATCAATGTATTGTTGGAATTAGTTCATACTGATGTGTGTGGACCAATAAATATTAGAGCAGGGGGTGGTTATGAGTATTTTATAACATTTACTGATGACACTCCAGTTATGGATATGTGTACCTAATGCAGCACAAGTCTTGAACCTTTGAAAAGTTCAAAGAGTTTAGGGTTGAAGTGGAGAAGCAATTAGGCACACATAGCAAGGACATTCAATCCTATCGAGGTGACGAGTACCTCTCTAATGAATTTATTATTCACCTTGTACAGAATTGGATTCTGTCACAGTTGACTACACCTGGTATGCCTCAGCAGAATGGTATAGTGGAGAGAAGGAATCGGACTCTTGTAGACATGACTAGGTCGATGATGAGTTATTCCGAGTTGTCATTATTCCTTTGGGGTTATGCTTTGGAAACTGCTATATATATATATATATACTAAATCTAGTACCAAGCAAATCTGCTCCCAAGACAGCACGAGAGATGTGGATTGGGCGTAAGCCTTCTTTGCAGCATCTCTGGATATGAGGGTGCGCGGCACATTTACTAAAAGGAAAGATGAGCAAGTTGGATTCTAAATCGGAATAATGTTATTTTGTAGGATATCCAAAGGGTACTTATAGATGGTATTTTTATGATCCAAGAGAACAGAAAATGTTTGTTAGTACAAATGTTGTTTTCTTGGAGGATGATTATATCATGAACCATAAACCTAAGGGAAGGATAGATCTTAGAGAGATAGAAGGAAAGCCCTCAGTCTTACCCGCAGTTGATAACAATGTAAGACAAGAAAATACCACTTCTTCACCCATTTTTGCACCGGTACCTCGTCGTAGTGGGAGGATTATCAGCCAGCCTAATAGATACATGTTCTTAGGAGAAGTTTTAGAAGTTGTCTGCGTAGAATCTGAATCTGATCCTGCCACGTACGAAGAGGCAATGGCTAATGTAAACTCAGCTCATTGGGTTAAAGCTATGAAGGCTGAATTGGAATCTATGGATTCCAATTAGATCTGGGATCTTGTAGAACTTCTGGCCAATATTAAACCCATTGGCTATAAGTGGGTCTATAAGAGGAAAAAATGATCTGATGAAAAGGTTGAGACCTTTAAGGCAAGACTTGTAGCAAAAAGTTCTACTCATAGAGAGGGCATTGGCTATGAGAAAACCTTCTCGCCGGTAGCCATGCTCAAATCCACCAGAATACTCTTATCCATTGCTACATGCCTAGATTATGAGATTTGGCAGATGGATGTCAAGAATGCATTCTTAAATGGCAATCTTGAGGAGAACATCTATATGAACAACCAGAACGGTTCATAGCTGGTGGGAAAGGTAGCTTGGTATGCAAGTTGCAAAAGCCCATTTATGGGCTTAAGTAGGCATCCAGGTGTTAGAACATTCACTTTGACCAAGCGATCAATTCGTTTGATTTCATACAAAATCTGGATGAACCTTGTGCATACAAGAAGTGTGAAGGAAAAGTGGTGGCCTTTCTTGTTCTTTACATTGACGACATTCTACTTATTGGGGATGATGTAGCGGCATTGCCAACGGTTAAGGTTTGTCTAGCTAGTACTTTCGATATGAAGGATCTAGGAGAGGCAAGCTACATCCTCAGGATAAAGCTCTTTCGGGATCGTAAGCGAAAGATAATGGGATTATCTCAAGCTAGTTATATCGATAAGGTGCTAACTAGGTTTTCAATGGATAATTCAAAGAAAGGTTTATTACCTTTCAGGCATGGTTTAGCGTTCTCCAAGGACCAATGTCCAAAGATACAGGAGGAGAGGAATCGCATGGCAGGAGTTCCCTATGCTTTGGCAGTGGGAAGTCTCATGTATCCGATGTTATGAACTAGACCAGATATCTACTTTGTCGTTGGCATGGTTAGTAGGTATCAGTCGAATCTAGGTCCAAAATACTGGACAACCGTTAAGCACATTCTTAAGTACTTGAGAAGAACTAAAGATTACAGGCTCATGTATGGTGGCAATGAGTTAATTCCAATAGGATACACTGACTTGGACTTTATGTCAGATAAAGATTCGAAGAAGTCGACATCCGGACATCTCTCTACCTTGGGAGGTGGTATTGTTAGTTGGAGGAGCATTAAGCAGAAATGCATTACAGACTCGACTACAGAAGCTGAGTATGTGGTTGCTTGTGAAGCCGCAAAGGAAGCTGTTTGGCTCCAGAAGTTCCTTATGGAGCTTGGGGTGGTACCAACATCGCTGTCACCTATTACACTATACTGCAATAATATTAGGGCAGTGGTCCAGTCCAAGGAGCCAAGGAACCACGGAAAGGGAAAGCACGTAGAGCGGAAATATCATCTAATCCGAGATATTGTTCAATGTGGAGATGTGGCTGTCGCCAAGATTGCCACCGCTGACAATCTTGTGGATCCGTTTACAAAGGCCTTACCACAGAAGGTCCTCGTCATCTAGATAGTCTAGGACTTGCCACAGAAGGTCATCGTCATCTAGATAGTCTAGGTCTCAGATGTAGTCCTGAATGGTTATGAGTGCAAGTGGGAGTTTGTTGGGAGTATGCCTTCAAACCATTACTTTATGTATGAGACATTGACATTTTAAGATATGGATATCAGCTTTACATTTTATTATGTATGTTTCTTTTATGAGATGATTGTTAATCCTTAAGTATCATAGTAAGTAATTTGTGTATGTATAAGATACATACAAGTGAGATACGAATTACTATGAACTTGTCACTTACACTATAGCATGATTAACTACCATTGGATGGAGTGATGAATCTCAATCACTGGAGTATGACTCTAAGTTAATATGCTAGTGCTTATAGTGCATTGACGGGCCTGAGTTTTCCTATTGACACTTAAGACTATCAACAGTTGATAGGAACTCATAACTTGTATAAGGTACGTGTTCTTAATCTTGAGACAATTATGAACACGAACTGTGGATGTGGCTGCTTTGACTTACCAACCAGTAAGGTCTATAAAAGATCAATACCTGGGTATCTTGGGTATATCATGTTTATAGGGTTGTGAACATATATTGTCAAGATAGAATCTACCCTCTGATATAGAGTAAGCATTCCCTTGAGAATGTCACCAAGTTGAATACTCAGAACTACAGTCTTGTTGATAAATAGTTATCAACATGTTTGGTAATCATGAGTGCTGAATGGGACTCAAGGAATACAAGAAGTAATCATGATTCAGGTTGACAGTAACAGTTATCCGACTACCTGAATATGATTACGAATGCTAACAGTAGAGGGACATTAGTACACCATACAAGTCTAGTTATCGCTTCGGATATGTTATTTTGCGTTGGAGTTTAGTTATCGTTTTATAGTGGAGTAAACATTAACTGACCAGTTGGTTAATTTGCTGATCAAATAGGTTGGTCATGGGAATTAACAATTAGTCTAAGCCAACAATAAAAAGCCTAGGCTGTCCCACTCTTAGCTCCGCTAGGATGCTTGGAAAGGCACATAAGGATCTTATCAAGACAGGTTCGATCGATCGAAGGAGTTTCGATCGATTGAAGTCTTGGCAGGTTCGATCGATCGAACATGGTTCAATCGATCGACGGTTCGATCGATCGAAGCCACTTCAATCAATTGAACATAAGGTCGGTTCTGGGAATCTATAAATAGGACAGCTGCGTCCAGAAATTAGAGTTCATCGTTTTATTGAACCAGAAGCTGCAGAAACTGTTTTAGGGTTCCCAAACCTTCTTATCCTCTCCATTAGAGATCCCACCATCTCTAGCCTCTCCGGGAAGCACTCATAGGAGACATAAGGGTGAAGACAACCTAGTGGAGGCTACTGCACAATCAAGGAAGAAGACAATCAGAATTGGGTTCAAGACCTGAGGTATAATTCTTGTCTCATATCTTGTACGCATCTATAGAATTAACGAGTAGTAGATCCGGGCAACCAATAAGTTTCTTGAAACTTAATCTTTCCGCTGCGCGTTTAAAACATTTTTAAACCTAATTTTTCTTCATAAATATCATCATTCTCAAGATCAGGTTGGTCCATGCGATTATAGACATTAACATTCGCGGTCATGTTTTCGAAAACCAATTTCATGGTTCCATTCCTATAATTTATTTAAGCATTTATAGTGGCTATGAATGGATTACCGAGAATGATAGGAATAGAAGATGTCCCACTCTTGACCGGTTGTGTATCCATGATGATGAGATCTGTCGGGTAGTAGAAAGCATCAACTTGGACCAGCACATTCTCAACTATCCCTTTCGGTACTTTAATAGAGTGATTGGCCAATTGTAAGACAACATGTGTCTCTTTAAGTTCCCCGAGGCCTAATTAGAGATAAGTCGAATAGGGTAGGAGGTTAAAATTCGCATCTAGATCCAATCGAGCCTTCTCAGTTTTGAAATTCCCTATGACAAGAGATGGTAGGACAATTGGGATCTTTGTATTTTGATGGAATGTTGTCATGGATGCAAGAGGTAGCTTGTGCCACCAAGTATGCTTGCTTTTGCACATTAAACTTAGGTTTTATTGTACAAAGATCTTTTAGAAATTTGGCAACACTGGGACATCTTTAATTATGTCAAGAAAAGGAATGTTAATCCTGACCTCCTTTAGCATTTTAAAATTTTCAAAGGTCTTCTCCTTGTTCTCTTTGGATTTCAACCTTTGAGGGAACGGTGGAGTCGGGACATACTTAGAGACACTTGGTTCATGAAGCAATGTTGCCTTGGAAGTAGATGTCTCTTTTTCAACATCTAAAGGGATGGTTGTTTCTGTATCATTGAGCATCAGATCCTTTTCCTCTCTATGCTCATTGCCAAGTTGTTCTTTTTGGGTTTCCTTAGGTTCTTCAAAAACCTCTTGGACTTTGTTATCAACAACTTTCCTACTCCTTTGAATGGTGATGGCTCTGGCATGCTCGGTTGTGGGATCATTTGGCCCTGAAGTTCCAATGGCCATTTGACCTTTGGGATTTTGAATTGGTTGGGCCGAAAACTTTCCATTCTCAATCACTTGTTGAGAACTATCCAATTGGAAACACAAGTTGCGCATTTCATTCATAAATTGAAGCATTTACGCTGAAGTTTGATCAAGCTTTTGAGCTTGTTGACCTTGCCTTTGCATGAGCAATTACATTTGGTCCTCAAGGGACTTCTTATGTGGAGGCACATAAGTATTCGATGAGGACGAACCATAAGGATGAGGTGGAGGTGGAGGTGGAGGTGGAGGTGGAGATGGAGGCGATTGATGATGAACAAAGTGATTTTGAAAGTGTTGAAGAGGTGGAATTTGTGGGGGTCCATGATTGGGCTCATTCCTCCACCCTTGATGAGGTGGATTTTGATTTTGATTTTGATTTTTCCATCTCGGATTGTATGATTCGCCCTAGGAGGGATTGAATGGCTTTTTGAATGTCCCCATGGCATTTGCTTGCTCATGCAAGATTTATTTGAATGTCGGGATGGTGTGACAATAATCGGTTGAATGACCAATCTTATCACAAATGGCACAAGTCTCCTCAACGAAGCCTCTTGTTTGGCTTGCTCCATTGCATCAACTTTTCTTTGTAGTTTGGCAATTGAAGCACGAAAGTCATCCTCTTGATTAAGTTCGAGGATTCCGGGAGAGGGCAGCTTAGGAGTAGTGGCGGCAGCGGGTTCCACCTTGTTAGGATTCCTATCATGGAGATTTGTCGTGTCCCACGATTGAGTTGTGTCTGCCATATACTCAAAATGAGCCTCAGCCATTGGCAGGTAGTATCATGAACTCTCCATTACACATGGTTTCTATGAGTTGTTTGGAGGAGAGTTCAAGTCCGGAATGGAAGGTTAAGACTATCCTCTATTTCTCGAAATTGTGGTGAGGACAAGTACTATGCAAGTCCTTAAACATCTCCCAAGCCCTAGCAATTGATTCGAATTCCCCTTGCTTGAAACTTTGAATTAACTATATAAGACTGTTTGTGCGATGCATGGGGAAGATTTTTTTAGGAATTGGGGTTGCATTTCGTGCCATGTCCCAATAGATCAAGGTTTCAAGGAGTTAAGCCATGTTTTAGCCTTATCCATTAGAGAGAATGGGAAAAGTTTGAGTCGAAGAACGTCCTCCGAACAATTTTGATCCCTAAAAGTAACATACACATCCTCGAATTCCTTGAGGTAGATATAGGGTTTCTCATTTTCCATATCGCGGATGGTTGGTAACAACGAAATCATTCTGATGCGGTAATGGAATTGATCGACATTGTAAAGGAAAACAATGCAAGACGGAGATGATATCCTCTCCAGATGGAGATAGTCCTTGAGAGGACGCGTATGATCACCTTAATTCACTTACTCACCTAGTTCACTCATATTGTCGCCCATTGTGGCTTGAGTTGGAGTTGATTGAGAATATGGAGATTTGAAAGGCGTCGATCCAATATGACGAGCTTATGCTCGATGATGGCGGGTGTTCGACGAAGGGATTGCCGCGCGATACCGTTATGCATTAAAGTGTAAGAGTAGGGTATTCAGGGTCTATTAAAATATTGTCAGGAGCCAGTCCCCAGCAACGGTGCCAAAAACTTGTTTGCTCTTTGGATATGTATGATTCAAGCGCACATCGTAACATGTAATACTCGGGTAGGTATGAGGCCGAATTCTACGGGGACTGGACCGGAGAGTTATAGATTCACGGCTTGGATACACTACTATGGTAACCAAGAAGAAATAAAATATGGTTGTTTTGGGGATGATCTAACACTATAACTACAACTAGGATGCAAAGCATAATTAAGGAAATAACAACTAATTTAATTAACTAGTTAGAAAACAGTTAAGTTTGAAAACTAAGAACACGAGAACTAGATTAATGGGATTGAGTTAACTAGGGAGCTAGGGGTCATGTTACCAACCTAGGATCACATAAAGATAAGTTTTGGTGGTTTGGAGAGCTTTTCAAGTGAACAAAGTGCCTTAGGGGCTAACAATCAAATATGTGGGTTGTTAACCCCAATATGAAGGATGAAAGCTTAAAGGAACTAATGGCAAGTGTTAGAGTTGTAATATAGCTTCAATGCCCACCATTGCATGACAATAGAGGTAAAGAAACAAGCATATTACAAACCCAACACTCTTTAATCACTCAAGAAGTTTCAAGGATCCATAGGTGGGTTTATGACCCCTAACCTAAAAATTTAGCTACACATGGTATTTAAAGCATAAACTATACATGTAATAATGCAGAGAGAGAGAGAGAAATGCATAACCATAAATGCAAACACAAGCTTCAAAGAAGATAAATCCAACTAATGAACTCCAATAAATGCTCCAATATAAATCCAAGCTTGCAAGTAACAAGATTTCTCTCACTATCTCACTTACAAGCCCTAAATCTACACTAAACTATGAACTAGAAAGCAAAGAAACCTAAAGAGATACAAGAGATACAAGAAGAGAGCTTAGGGCTGCTAGAAATTAGGTCAAGACCCTCAAAAATGAATTATAAGGAAGTATTTATACAAAGCCTTTGGAGTGGCAAACATGTAAAACAAAGAAAGCTAAACTAGGGTAGTTCGACCGGTCGAACTACCCCCTTCGACCGGTCGAATGCCCCTCTGCCTTGAATCTTCACAGATTCACATGTATCTTGCGCACCGATCGTAGAATACCATAACTTCTTGCTCTGACCTCCGATTGAGGGTTATGCGAGGAGTGTGCATAAATAATGTACTTAGTAGCTTCGAGAATACTATTTTGCACAAGTATAAAGCTAAACATAAGCAAAATATGAGGTTAATCACATTCCCAAACAGGCTCTAAGGTAATGTTAGTTTGATAAAGAACCAACTTCAAGAGAGTTATTATATTGGAAATGAATTTTTATGTAAGAAATTAAAACTCGAATTAATAGAATTGGTTCACTTATGAACCACAAAACCAGCTATTTGGTTTCAAATTTTACGAAAGAATTTGGAACTCACGAAACACCTAAATTTATAAAAATCAGTTCACTTGTAAATCACAGTAAAGTTAAACCCCCAAAAAATAATAATAATAAATCATAGAAAAGTCACAGAAATGATTAATATAAGAAATTGATTCTCATCAAACATTTTAAATTTGTAAAAAACATATTCACTTGTGAACCATTAGAATCGATTACTTTCCCAAACAGACTTAAAAGGTTCAAGCGTGGAGCCCATGGCCCAAATGCTTTGCTGTCTTTCAGCCCTCGATTTGTTCGTTTCTCATATAGGGTTTATGTAAAAAAAACTAGAGAGAGAGAAGAGTTCCAGTTTGTTTAATCAAACACTCATACATAGAACCCTCCTTCTTTTCAATTATCTCTCCATCTTCATTATCATCCACCTTCATTTTCTCTCTCTATAAATTGCACAACAAAAACGAGAGAGAGAGAGAGAGAGAGAGAGAGAAGACGGGCAGATTCACCTTCAAACAAAAAAAAAAAAAAAAAACCCCTATTTCCTGTTTGATTAGGGGTGTGATTTGATGGATCTACAGATCTAGCGCTTTCACAACCACGTGGATTTCTCTGTTTATGTCAGATCTCCATCGTTTTCATCTGGGTTTGTTCAGTAGCTGACCAGAAACACGTAAAAAACGCGTAATCACACTGTGAGTGATTCTTTTCCACTGCTGAAAAAAAAAAAAAAACATTGTGATTGATTTTGTTGTTTTATTTGCAATTTGTTTTGGTACTTTTTTTTTTTTTTTTGGGTATTTGAAATCTACTTTGTATTGGGTTGTGACTGGCCAAATAGTTGTTTGATTCAAGTTTGACTGTAAAGGTAGTTATGAACTTTGCTGTTAGCTACAAAGCTTAGTTGGTTTTGCTGTTTCTTGAAATTTAGAGATTATTAGGATATGGGTCATAGTTCTAATCATTTTTGAAGTTGAAATGGAGATGGGTTTACGGAGATCGCACTTGGTGGTTCTCATTTACTGATGCTTTTAGCTGAATTTACGAAGAATGCTCATGTTCTGACTTTTGATCTTAGCCAAGAAGAGTAGGTTGCTGTTTTCTTCGAATTTAGGATGCCGGTCATAGTTCTAATCTTTTTTTGAAGTTGTAATATGGAGATGGGTTTAAGAGTATTAAACTTGGTTGTTCTTGTTACTGACACTTTTAGCTGATTTTACAAAGAATGCTCAAGTTTTGACCTTTTCTCTTAGCAACAAAGCTTAATCTGGTTTTGTATTTTTGTTCAGATTTAGAGATTATTAGGTTATGGATCATGGTTCTATTCCTCTTTTGAATTTGAAATGAAGATGGGTTCAAGGTATCACGCCTGGTTGTTCTCAACACATTTTGCTGCATTAACAAAGGACGTTCAAGTTCTGACCTTTGCTCTTGGTCACAAAGCTATTTAGAGATTATTAGGGTATTAGTCACAGTTCTAGTACTTCTCTAAAGTTGAAATGGAATCACCCTTGGTGGTTCTCATTTATGGATCATTGTTATATTCTTGTTTTGAATTGAAATGGAGACAAGTTTAATGTATCATGCTTGGTTTTTCTCATTTACTGATACTTTTAGCTGAATTAACAAAGAGTAAGCAAGTTTTGACCTTTGCTCTTAGCCACAAAGTTCAGCTGCTTTTGCTTTTTTTCTCCAAATTTAGAGATTATTAGGATATGGGACATAGTTCTAGTCCTTTTTTGAAGTTGAATTGGAGATAGGTTTTAGGTATCACACACACTTGTTGAGTAGTTGTTCTCATTTATGGATATTTTAGCTGAGCTCACACATAAATCTGAGGTCTCTCACCGTTATTTGATTGAAGCATCGAATTTTTTTTGAGTATTTGTGATTACCAAATTTAGATTTTTACTTGTCCTTATATATTCATCATAATTCAGGCCCTGTTCCGCACTTAATTTATCTGTTTTGCAGGCAAGGAGGCCTGTGAGTAATTTTTTTGTTGGAGTACTCTGAACATCCATATTGGATGTTGACGAATTGATAGTATGCCTTGGTGAGATGAGGGATGTTATCGAGGTTGATAAACTTTCTGAGGGCCTGTTGGCGTCCATCGCCGGAACATTATGTTCATGCAGGTTCGGATACAGCTGGCAAGCAAGACGGGCTTCTCTGGTATAAAGACTCAGGGCAACACTTGGCTGGTGAATTCTCAATGGCTGTTGTCCAGGCCAACAATTTGCTAGAGGACCAGAGCCAGATTGAGTCGGGCTCCTTGAGCTTACTCGATTCTGGTCCATATGGAACCTTTGTTGGGATTTATGATGGTCATGGTGGACCTGAGACATCACGGTTCATCAACGATCACCTTTTCCAGCATCTCAAGAGTAAGAAATTCTGCTTTTGGTACAGAATTGACTCATTCTTTTTTTCTATTTTTGGGTACATGTATCATAATGACATAGTTTTGATGTAGACGGGAAAAATGAAAGTAAGGCAAAGATGGAGACAGAAACATGATGGTGAACTTGAGGAGTATGGGTCATACTAGAAGTAATTAAGACTTGCTTTTATGAAAAAAAAATCTTTTAAATAAGTTGAAAATGAATAGGATAATGCTGAGTTTGGAACGGAAGTAACTCTTTTTTTTTTTCCTTCTTGGAAGTATGTGTGTCAATATTGATATGCTTTAGGTAAAAAAAAAAAAAAAAAAAAAAAAAAAACGAAAAAACAATATATTGAAATAAAAATATGCCAATATGGTAAAGTGAGAGTAATTTGTGATAGAAGTTGAGGAACATGGGATTTCGGCTACCCCAAGACCCCAAGTCATGTTCTCATATACAAAAGGGTGTCTCCAACTTAAAAGCAGAAGCAAATAAGATTTGTTTTCTTGTAGAAGTAAAACTGTATTAGTGTGCATCTTTAAATTAAATTGAAAATGAGCATGATTATATAGCTACAAGGGTCGAGAATGCGTTTCGAATGTGGTGTTCGGAATGCACCACAAAATGCATTCCGAAGATGTCATTTCAAAAACACTCTAAGCTACACTTGCACGGAAGTGGAGTACTTAACAAGTCTAGGTGTAAGCAAACCGACCAGATCGACCGAACCTCAAAATATTTTTGCCGTGTAAAAACCAAACCGAAACTATGAAATTACACTATACCGAACCACAACTGATCTGTTTGACTGCAAATTGGACCGAACTGAGCCGTACCGTTTACACCCCTTATATAACAACGGCATGTTTGGTAGCATGAGAATATGATGAAATTCACTTTCAAAATTTGATGCCCCTGCTTGGTAGTCAGAAATACCAATCATTGCCATAAAGTCATGTTCATGTTCCATCAGCTACTATTAGTATTGTATTTCCATTTTGGGTAGTTTTACTTCAGTTTAATTAAAGTTATTTACAATGGGAAATTTGCAGGATTCACATCGGAACAACAGTCAATGTCCGAAGACGTGATAAGGAAAGCATTTCAGGCAACAGAAGACGGGTTTCTCTCACTCGTCACCAAACAATGGCCTGTGAGACCCCAAATTGCAGCCGTTGGATCTTGCTGCCTTGTTAGTGTGATATGTGGTGGGACCCTTTACATCGCCAACGTTGGTGATTCCCGTGCTGTTTTGGGGAGGCTTGTCAAGGCAACTGGGGAGGTCATGGCCATCCAGCTGTCTGAAGAGCATAATGCGAGCATAGAATCTGTGAGACGGGAATTACATTCATTGCACCCTGATGACCCGCAAATTGTAGTTTTAAAGCATAATGTTTGGCGAGTAAAGGGCATAATACAGGTAAGTTATTCACATAACAGTTCATGTTTTGGTTGAGTGCTACAGTCTTTACTCTTTAGTTCTGTTCGGGAATCCTTAAAGTAAGTTCTGGTTCAGTCCCGTTCGCACTTTCCATCGGTTTTTTATGAAAACAAAGTTACTTTGGTTTGACACAGAACTGATATTAGACTGGACTCGACTCAGACTCCTGTGCAAAACATGTCACGAACACTTGGAATTTATAGAACCGGTTCACTTATGAGTTATGAACCGTAGAACTGGCTCTTTGCCATTCCTAATGGCTCCTTAGTTCTCGAATTTTTCATAATCTGCTTTGTTATTTTTGGTTCAGAAAGCTAAACTTGTCCATGCTAATATCTCTTTTTCACATTCTCCGTTGAATTTTTGACTGTCCTAGATAAGTAGTGATGTCAAAGGTTTCCAGTGCCATCTCAGACTCAGTCTCCTGTGCAAAACATGTCGCGAACACTTGGAATTTATAGAACCGGTTCACTTGTGAGTTATGAACCGTAGAACCGGCTCTTTGCCATTCCAAATGGTTCCTTAGTTCTCGAATTTTTCATAATCTGCTTTGTTATTTTTGGTTCAGAAAGCTAAACTTGTCCATGCTAATCATCTCTTTTTCACGTTCTCCATTAAATTTTTGACTGTCCTAGATAAGTAGAGATGTCAAAGGTTTCCAGTGCCATCTATAGCTCCTAATTTCTTTGATTTGCTGTGTAAAGTTTTATAACTAATGCTTGCACATAAAAAGAAAGAAGAAAAAAACACAATAAGAATGGTTTATTTGTTGTCTGTTAGTGCTTAGTGGTATTTAACTAGTTCAGGTTGATTCCACATGTGAATGAGAGCCCTTGCAGACGAGCAGAACATAATATGAAGCTGCACTTGGTGTGTAGCTATTTCGTAAAATTGAAGTTCCTACAAGAGAAACATGAAAAAGAAAAAAAGAAATAGTCTCTACTGGGCAAAGTGCGCTGTGAGATCGGGAGCGTGAAAGTGTCCAATCAAGAAATATGCGGGGTCCATTCTCCAGAGCGCTGATGTAACATATAGGGTCCAATGTCTATAACAAACATATGTTTTGCACAATACGTATGTTCGAATCACGAAGAAAGATTCGTTCGTTGTTGTGGTCATGGTTGTTAGAATCGTACGATTCGAGATTCGATTCATACGATTCGATTCGCTTCAGACATGCCTCGATTCGAATCGCACCTCTGAATCGCAAATCGATATGAATCGGCATGAATCGAAAGTGAATCGAACTGAATCGTGTGAATCGACCGATTTATACGATTCGAACGATTCAGAAATCACACACAAAAAAACCAAACGACGTGTTTCAGTGAGCCATGTTAGGGCATACCTGTTACTGACGATCTCGTGAAACCTTAACGCCATCGCACAACAGCCGATCTCTTCATCGACTTCACCCTCGTTCTCTCTCTCTTCAGGTAACTACTTGTAAGTCTTCGTCTCTCCCTTCTTCGTCTTCTTCTTCTCGTTCTCTTGTTCTCTGTCTCTTCGATTTCTCTCTCTCTCTCTCACTCAGATCTGTGCAAAAAGGGTCAAGTTCTCTCGCTGTCTCTCTCTCTCTCTCTCTCATATCTGCGAATAAGGCTAATGGGTATCTGATACCCATTTCTTTACTTTAGGTTAGTTTTTTTTTTAAATCCTGTAGTTTTGTGTATTTAAAGCTTTTACCCATAGTAATTTCTAACATTTCAAAACAAAACCCCAACTTATCTCACACTTTAATATATTAAGACTTTCACCCCAAAAGTATTAAAATATTTTTCAAAATAACCCTTATGTGTTGACAAAGTCACCAAATGTGCAGGAAACTTGTGTGAAATTATTATTCAGTCACTTTTAAACATACTTGTGTGTATACATATATATATTATTATAAGATTCACTAAGAAAAGTGAATCATACGATTCACGATTCGATTCGATTCACGATTCGATTAAAAGGCCTTCCGATTCACGATTCGATTCACGATTTAACAACCATTGTTGTGGTTGTACAATATATTTGACTACAAAAATGCAAGTAAGTTTCTATTGTTGTATTCTAAGAAGCACAAACACTCTTGAAGGGTAGCGTGTTGGTCGTTCACTCCTTAATTTGTGCCTTTTTCCATGTCGGCGTGTCGTGTTCCGTATTACATGTACGTGTCCGTGCTTCCTAGGTTTTATTTATTTTTTCCTTCGCCCTTATCCTAGTGTGCATTTTGATGATAATGAATAAGACACAGAATTAACAAAAAAGTGGTTTTGTTGGTGAATTGTTGTTCGATAACTTTCTTGTTTTTTCAAGAGCTTAAGCCTCGTTGGCAGCAAATTTGGAAAACTTTTGTGCATGCCATTGAGTTGCTCTGGACATGGTTTTGAAAACCGGACTGGACCGGCCGGTTGGACATCAATTGGTCGGTTTTCTGGTTCGGTTTGATCCGGTAACGGTTAGTGGCACAAGAAACGCCCAAAACTGGTGGGAGATCGGTTAAACCGGAGAACCCCACCCGTGAACCGGTCCCGATTTTGGAACCCAACCTAGTTCGTTAAATTTTTTTTAAGAAAACAGGGAAAAAACAAGGTTTGGAGAGTGGAGATGTTTAGATTTGGAAGGGAAAATAAGAGAGTGGAGATGTTCAGATCTAGTCGCCGTTGCCTTTCCGTTCATCAGTTGCCGTCATCTTTCCGTCCGTTGTGGTTGTCGCGTGACTCACCATGTTCAACGACAACGGCCCCCCCCCCCCCCCCCCCCCCCCTTTCTCTCTCTTTCTCTCCCTCTTTTGTTTTCTTTTCTGACGGTGAAGAACAAAATGGGGCCAAAAGTAAAGTAAATGGGGTCCGAGATATGAAAAGTTGGTGTGGGTTTGTATTTATCTGTATTTTTTAATTGAAGAAGTGATGTTGACAGTGTGACTCTTGAACTTTGACGTGATAGGTTTTGTATTTACTGAGAGTATATAAGGTGACTTTCCCAAAATTTGTGTATAAATATCCAGCGTGCCAACTACCACATGGTCCACATTTGAGATATAGAATTTGGAAAATGTAAATTTTTTTTTATTATAGGTATAGCATTTTTCATTTATTTGTATTTTTTATTTTTTTAATGCATATTATAATTATATCTATTATAAATAAATATAATTATTATATATTTATGACATCACGGTTTGATTCCGGTTCACCTTACTGTTGAACCATTAACCCGTGACCCTGTCAATCCGATTCAATGAACAGTGTCCGGTTTTTAAAACATTGGCTCTGGGCAGTGACAAGTCTGGGTGCAAGAGGTACCAACAAGCTTGAATGCGTGTGTATATACTATATATACACATAGTTGTCAAATCGGGATTTGTATCGTGAATCGAAATGTCACTAGTGAATTGAATTTGGATTCGCGAATCGTGAATCGTAAGATTCGGTAACAATTAAAAAAAAAACTATAACAAGGATGGAAACTATGTAGAATGAAAAATATAAGAAAATAGCAATCAAAGAATGATAGAAAACACATCTAATTACATGATTACGTCGTCTAAGCTTTGGAAAGACAGTGCGTTAATGACAAAAAATGTGGGTTCGATTCCCACTATGATCAAAATAGATGAATGCAACGAAACATACTTCATTAAATCATTAATTCATCATTAATTCATTACATTCAACACAAGATTCACAACTTCTAAATTTCAAGTAATTCTCAAGTCAAGTGTGCACAAAATATATCTCAATTCCCAACTAACAAAAAAAAAGTATACCCCAAAATATACCCCCCAAGTGTCCACAAAATATACGGTATACCCCCAATTTTAGATCTAGAAACAAAATAATAGCTAAACTAAATAGTTGAATTTCCATAAAAAAATCCTCGAAAACGTCAAGATCAAGGTCATCTTCACCATCACTTTCTTGCCTACTCATCTCCTCATCCAATTCCCTTTCTTCCTCTTCCACATCTTCATCTTTATCTTCAATCTCATCAATGATAACCCCTTTGCCTTTTCCTTTGGCTTTTCCTTTGCCTCTTCCTTTGTTGTAGGCATTCAAGTTCCTTGGTCCTATTAATTTATGATTATAAAGAAAGAATTAATATGATATGCAACAATTACTTATATCTTTCTCTTGTTCTTAATAAATAATATAAATCAATTTAGTTAGTATACGGTATACCTCTCTTTCTCTTGTTGCTACTTCGACCTTCATCAACTGTGAAGCATTCATGAACATCCATCCATGATAAATCATCAACTAGACATGCATCTTCCCTTTCAGTGATCCATTCATCATCCGATTCCATATCTGACAAACAAATTGGATCACGTACAAATCCTCCCTATTCTCTTGCCTTTTTGCATGTCTCACCTCAAGTTGAAGGTTGTACTTTACAAATACCAAAGCATTCAACCATTGTTGCTCCAAATGGTTCCTTTTCTTAGAGTGGACATGTTCAAATGTACTCCAATTTTTTTCACAACCGGTGGCACTACAAGTAAGGCTTAGCACCCGTATAGCTAGTCTTTGAAGCTCTTTGCACTCTTCTCCATAATTTTCCCACCATAAAGCTACAAGTAGAAAGTATATGAGGTTAGGTTTTAAAATATATTAGACTCCTTGTAATTTGAAAATTTGTAAAAGGAGATTACCGGGTTGTTTCTTGTCTCTTGTCAAGACGGCCATCTCCATTCCAAACATACCCTCGGCTCTCTTGAACTTCTCAAGTTGTGAATTAATCATGACTCTTGTTTGCACATTGGAATACATTCTCTCAATTGTTCTAAACAAACCCATCTTCACTTCTAAATCCGCTTGAAAACTTGGATCATAATGGAACCTTAAAATTAAATAAAGTTCAAGTTATATAAGTATTAAGTACATGATATATTAATAATATAATATAAGCAATAGAATTGACACCGAATTTAGATTAATATAGCAACTTACTTTGGATTAAGATAGAATGCCGCGGCATGAAGTGGTCTATGGAGTTGTAAATTCCAACGTTCGTCAATGATGCCCCAAATGCGATTATATCTTGCCGCCACATGATTAAAATTCTTCTTAATTTGTTCTTTTGCTCTATCCATAGCCTCATAGATATACCCCATTGCCGGCTTTGTATCACCATCTACTAGTCTTAGAACCTTCACTAGTGGAAGCACACATTCAAACAATACTTAATTGATTTCCAAAATCTTTTAGTCTCCCAAAACAAAGTGTGAGATGACCTCCGCATCATCTTTACTTGCATAAGAACTCGTAGCCCACTCTTTCGATGCAAACATAGCCCGTAGAGGAATTTTTGCTTCCACAATACTCTTTTAAAGTAAGATAAGACGTGGCAAATCTTGTCACCGCCTGTCTTATCAATTCCTTATTCTTAGAGTACTTTCGAAACAAATTCAACACCCAAGTATGCCGATAGATGTAAACCGTGATCCTCCGTGCCTTCGCTAGTGTATCAAAGAAAGCCGGGACATCACCAATGTCGCTAAGAATTAAATCAATACAATGGGCCGCACATGGGGACCAAAATAAATTCTTCCTTTTGTCCTCTAGCAATCTACCGGCGGCTACATAAGCCGCGGCACTATCGGTCACTACTTGAACAACATTTTCCTCCCCAATCTCTTCAACTAACGAATCAAGCAATTCGAACAACTTGTTTGCGTCCTTTATAACATCGGAAGTGTCAATAGATTTAATGAACACCATACCACTTGGACTATTGACAAGAAAGTTCGTAAGTGATCGGCTCTTTCCATCGGTCCACCCATCCGACATCAAGGTACACCCGGTCCTCTTCCATTCGATTTTATACTTTTCCAAACTTGCATTCACACTATCAACTTCCTTTTTTAAAAATTTGACTCTAGCTTCATGATAGCTTGGAGGTTTCAACCCTTTCCCATATTCACTAACCGATTTTATCATCTTCTAAAATAAAGGACTTTTAACTAAATTAAATACTAAAGCATTCCCATATAAAAATCTACAAATGTCTTTAACAACGGGTTCCCTATCTCTAAGCATCTCATTTAAAGTCTTTTGAGTATATGTGTTTGCTTGTGACTTGCCTTTCAAAACAAATCCATCCATGGTGTCCTTTTTTTTACTCTCATAGTCATTGTTGAATTCTTCAAAACAATCTTCTATTTTATCATCATAATCTTCCAACTCTTTCAAAATACCTTTGAACAATTTTTTTGCTTCTTCCGGTACTTGGGTGCAAGCCGCTACATTACAATGAGTGCACGTAAAATGATGTTTCATTCTAATAACCCCACCCCAATAGGCTTTTCCACAATAATTACACATGAGGTGCATCCTACCCTCTTTTTCCTCATCCAATCTCTTACAATGATTCCAAGTTGGGTCATTTGTTTACTAGCCTTTTTCTTTGGAGCCGTTATATAAAATATATTTATATAAGAAAAAAGTGAGTTGTGATTCTTGTGGACAATAAAAAGATAGAATATCTTACCCCCAAAAAATTCCTAGTTTCAAGTTTCAACCACAAAAAATGCTTCCAATAAATATCTTCAATAAATGTCTTCAATGCCTTTTTATCTCCACTTGCAAATAATGACCAAGAGCAAAAGGCCAAAAGAACCCTAAAATATTTGGAAAAAAGGAGAAAGGGACTTGTCGGCTCAGAAAAACCCTAAAATATATATTCTCCACTTGGAGGAGTCTGGGACCACACTGTCGGCTGAGAAGAAACACAGAGAAGAAAGAAACAAAAAGAAATCGAAAAGGAAGAAGAAGATTGAAAAGGGACGAAGAAATCAAAAAGGGGCGAAGAAATAGAAGAACAACACTGTTGCCGAGAGGTTTGTGTGGGTCGACTGTTTGTCTTAACATCTATATTGTATGTTATGTCATATATATTGTTTATATAGTCTGTATATACTGTATATATACTGTCATGGGCTTCGGAATGTTGAGATGGGCTTCGAAATGTTCAGATTGGGTTGTATGGGCTTCAGATTGGGCTGGGTATCTACAAAACCATTGCAGATTTCACCCCCCGATGGAATCGCAGAATCGTACCATGCGATTCGAATCGTACGATTATTTGATGTATCGATCGATTCACCTACGATTATTGGATGCATGTGATTCGTATATGCTTATCGTATCGTTTTTTGTGTGAATCGTATCGTATCGTACGATACGTATCGCATATCGTACGATTTTAACAACAGAGTATATACATGCTACGTAAAGAAGTTTTATGTGGTGGTTTTGTGATTGGTCACTTGTAATGCCAACTTCTATAGACTAAAATTATTAGATTTCGTTGGAATGCCTATTTCTATTTTCTATACTGCATGGAGCAATATATCACAATACAGAGTGTATCCAAGGTTTTTAAAATCGGGACTCTACATCGGATCGTTTTGGGTTTGTAGGATCGGGATCGTAGGATCAGATCGGGGATCGTAAGATCCTACAAAAACTCAGAAAATGGCGCATTTTTGTTCTTCCTCTTCCCTTTCCTCTAGAACCCATGGAAGACATAAAAATCTATAACTACAAGTAGCAAAATATTGCATGCAATAGATATCAGTAATATTAAGGAAAACATGAAGAACCACAACACATTGAAGAGAAGAAAAATAAAAAAGGGAAAAATGTTGAAGCTACCAGTCGAAATCAGGGGAAAGATGTTGAAGAGAAGCTTCACAACCCAGCAAAGATGTCACCCAGCCCCAAATTCAACAGTTGAAGGCTATTATCAAAGCCTCTATGGAGGGCGAAGGAGAGACGAAGGGTTTCTGTGGCTGTTGCAAGTCGCAAGGCCTGCTGGTGCCTGTCGCAAGGTTTGGTCGTGGCTTTCGCAAGTCGCGAGGTTTGGTCATGGCTTTTGCAAGTCGCAAGGTTTGGTCATGGCTTTCGCAAGTCGCAAGGTTTCGTTATGGCTGTCACAACCCTTGGTTGAGGCTGTTGAAGGGTTTTGTGAAGAGATTGTAGCCGTGGAAGGGTTCACGATAGTGCTATTTGCCCTAAAAGGAGCTGGGCTGAAGTGAACTAAGAGAAAAGCCCACCAACAAAATCTGAATAGGCCCAAAAATTGGATCATTTATGGTCCTACCGATATTGACACGATACTGCACATGTTGCAATTTAGACTACGATCCGGATCGATTTATGAAAGTGGGATCGTTCGATCCTACGATCCAGATCGTGATTTTGAAAACTTTGAGTGTATCTTTACTTTGGATTTTTTTTTTTTTTTCTGTCTTGCAGGTTTCTAGATCTATTGGTGATGTGTATCTGAAAAAGGCTGAATTTAATAGGGAGCCTTTGTATGCTAAGTTTCGCCTTCGTGAACCTATTAAAAGGCCAATATTGAGCTCTGAACCTGCAATTGCTGTTCTCGAACTCCAACCATACGATCAGTTTCTTATACTTGCTTCTGATGGGCTATGGGAGCACCTGAGCAACCAGGAAGCGGTTGATCTAGTCCAAAATAGTCCTCACAGTGTAAGATGTTTTTCTAATGCATTGATTTCTATTCTCACCAAGTGGTTTTGGACAACTTGCATCTATTAGAGGCTGTTTGGGTTAAATACAAGAACTGGTTATGTGGTTCCACAAGAACCAGTTCTATATAGTTTGTTCTTTGTGTAATTGTCCTCCATATTACTATGTCAATTCATGAGTCATGTTACGCTTTCCAAATTTTGTATCCCGGATGTGGTTCCCAACACATGTGGCAGTGGGACTTCAATATCTTCCAATGAAAATAAAGTGGGCCGACTACCACGTGTTGGGAACCACAGCTAGGATACAAATTTAGGAAGCATAGCATTACTTGTTAATTCATTGATCTAAACGAAAACTCTATGTTCAATTCTTTGATCTATTATTCTTGTTTGGTGGCTGTAAAAGATGATGCACTTATTTATACGATCTCCTCTGTCATGCAGGGAAGTGCTCGGAGGCTTGTAAAACATGCGTTGCAGGAAGCAGCTAAGAAAAGAGAGATGAGATATTCCGATCTGAAGAAGATCGACCGTGGGGTCCGCCGGCATTTCCACGATGATATCACTGTCGTAATCGTATTTCTTGATTCTAATCTTGTGAGCCGAGCTAGCTCAGTCAAAGGCCCAACTCTGTCGATGAAAGGAGGTGGTGTCAAGTTACCCGCAAAAACTCTAGCCCCATGAAACTCGGTACCACTTAAATGAAGAAGTGTTTCTTTTCTCTTGTTGTATTTAGTGAAAAATGATTGTTGGACCTTCTTGTGAGCCCATGTTATGGTAGATTCAAGAGAGATTATTGAAGGTCTCAGCTATAATTAATTCTTTAATGTATAATGTAACATTTTAACTTGTAAACAGGTACTTGATTTAGTTTCTGAGCAGGGGGGAAAAAACTGGGAAGGAAAGAATCAGTGAAAGTGACTTCAATTGATGATAGAGATTCTTTCTCCAGGACAATTTTTTCTGTTTATTCATTTGGCTTACTTTTCTTTTCTTTTCTTTCTTATTGAGGTGGTTCTCCCCCCCCCCCCCCCCCCCCCCCCCCTCTTCTTCTTCTTCTTCTTCTTTGATGTAAATTGCGTGGAACTGTAGGTGTACGAATGGAGATTTCTTTCGATTGTGTTGTACTTTTATTTTATTTATTTTTTTGGGTCTTGCTTATTTTGTGGATTCCTAAACTCAACTCTTATATTCGGGTTTGTTTGCAAATGATATGCTTCATTATCCTCCGAGGGAAGTATATAGAGAGATCAATGGTAATATGGACAAGAAAGCTCATTTGGTTTTGAGGTTTGTTGCAGAGGTCCAGAGGATAAGTTCTGCAATGTTGGATCTGAATTCACCAGCACGTAATACAAATTACAAGACAGTCATTTCAGCCAAGGGGTTGTTTGGGAAGTTTAAGGACCAATTTGGTAGAGGGTTAAATGCAAAATATACTCTTGAATGTTGGTCTCTGTCTCATTTTAGTCTGAATAGTTTCAAAAGACAATAAGCCTTAAATTCCTGATCATTGCAAATATATGGCTCAAGGACACCCATGAATCTATTTCAATATAAGATCCCTCATATCCTGATATATTTCATTAATCATGGTTAAAGCTTTTTCTGTGACCATAATGCCCTTATAATTGCTATTTTTTGAAAAAAATACTCTCCTTAATTAGCTACACTTATTTTATGGTATTGCAATATATTGAATGACTCCTATGGATGACTTAATTTGACTGTGGACTTTCCTTACATGTAAGAAACAAATGCAAATTGATTGACTTATTTATTGTGTGAATTATGGCATTATCAATTAACATTAAACAACACATTAAATTGCTATAATTAAACGTGTGAAAATGTAGTAGTCATTTGTTTTCAGCATGTTCCTCTTGATATTTATTTGTATTGTGTTAAAGTAGGAATAGAGCGCAACACACATGGCAGAAGTGATTTTTGCAATTTTACTAATGAAATACAATAGTGTTGGATTCAACCATGTGTAAGTGGTGACCTCTCTCTCTCTCTCTCTCTCTCTCTCTCTCTCTCTCTCTCACATTCCTATTTTTCAGAACATGTGAGATTCACAAATCATATGTTGTGACTTTCACTTCCATTTTCGTTTTTCAGAACATGTTGTGAAATTCACAAATCATGTTATGACTCTCTGTCTCTTTCATTTTCGTTTTCCAGAATATGTTGTGAAATTCACAAATTATGTTGGGACTCTCTCTTCCATTTTCATTTTTCCAGAACATATTGTGAAATTCACAAATCATGTTTTTCCTATCTCTTCCATTCCCATTTTTCCAGAACATATTGTGAAATTCACAAATTATGTTGTGCCTCTCTCTTCCAATCCCGATTTTTCCAGAACATGTGAAATTCACAAATCATGTTTTTTCTATCTCTTCTATTCTCATTTTTCCAGAACATGTTGTGAAATTCACAAATTATGTTGTATCTTTTTCTTCTAATCCCGATTTTTCAGAAAATGTTGTGAAATTCACAAATCATATCGTGAAATTCATAGAAACTGCTGTGAATTTTTCAGATATAAGTGCATCTGCAGTGGTGTGTGTGGTGGTGGCTGGTAGGGCGATGAAGATGATTGTGGCTGAAAATGGTTGTCATTATGAGTGATGATGAATTTCAAATTTTTATTGCCTTAATTTTTGGGAAGAAATTTTGTTAAAAGACATTGTTAGCCCCAAGGGTTTTACCCTAAGTAATTTTGATGATTAACAAACTATTAAGTTGATTTCTTATGTTTTCATCTAGCATGTTGTCCAAACAGATCCTAAGACTGATGATGGATATATCAAGGAAGTATTGTGGAAGACTAATTCATTATTGTATTGCTCTCATAGGATTAAATGTAAAGTTCGGTAGATTGAATCTCAGAAACAAGGGCTTAAAATAGAACAAACCTTTCAAAACAAGAAAATTTAGTAAAACAGAAGATCAGTCGACTGATTGATTTCATCAGTCGACTGGGAGCAAGTTTTATCAGTCGACTGACCATAAAACAGTCGACTGAACCATGGTTCCTGAGGCTACATTCTGCTTCAGCCATTCAGTCGACTGGACTCTATTTTACAGTCGACTGGGAGCTAGTTTTACTAGTTGACTGACAATAAAACAGTCGACTGAACCATGTTTCTTGAAGCTACATTCTGCTTCAGCTATCCAGTCGACTGGACCCTATTTACAGTCGACTGTATAAAAGGCGCATATACAATATTCAAAAAGGGCAGTCGACTGAATCGAAAACCCAGTCGACTGGACCTCTGCGCAGAAACAGTAACGGCTCTTTTTCCTCTGTTTTGCTTTAGCATTAAATGCTCCCACCTACCTTAAACGTTATTTTTTTGAGAGAGTATATATACTGAGTTAAAACTTGGTTGTTCATCCATCTATTACTCTCATTAAATACACACTAGTTGCAATCAAAGATAAAAGCCCTAAATCTTGAGATTTACTCTTCTAACTCTAGAGTTCTTTTGTAAAACCTTGAGAGATTATATTGTGAGCATTTATTATTTTCATCTACTCTAAAAAGGAGAGTATTTATTCAGTTGTAATCCAACAATTATCAATATCTTCAAGTTGTAAGAAGGTTGGTGTAACCTTTGCTCCAAGTGAAGGCAATATTCATTGGAGGTGTAAAAGGAGTTCAAGAAGAACTTGTAAAGAGTGGTTTAATCTTCACCCAAAGAAGATTGACTAGTGGATTCCTCAAGAGGTGTTCTTGGGGGGTGGACGTAGGCCGCGGGGTGCGATTGCCGAACCACTTGAAAATATTGGTTTGCAAGTGTCTCTTTCTCTTATCTCCTTAATTATTCTTTTAATTAAGTTTTGTGCTTGATAGTAGTTTTTAAATTGCCATTAATTGTAAGTATCCTTATTCACCCCCCCCCCCTTTAAGGATTACTTTTGGACCAACAATTGGTATCAGAGCTAAGGGCTCTAGTATTGATTTCACATATCGTAGAGTTAAGATCACATGGCAACCACTAGCACCAATATCACTTATAGTGAGGGACAATCATCTCAAAGACCTCCATGCTTTAATGGAACCAACTATGCTTATTGGAAAAATAGGATGAGAATCTTCATCATTGCTCAAGAGTTCGATTTATGGCAAATCGTAGTCAAAGGACCTCATATTCCCACTAAGATCGTAGGCATCGAAACCATAGCTAAAACGGAAGACGAATATAATGAAAATGACAAGAAACTCATAAAGATGAATGCTATGTCTATGAATCTCTTATATTGTGGCTTAGATCCTAATGAGTACAATAGAATCTCTTCATGTGAATCGACTAAAGAAATTTGGGATAAATTAGAAGTCACTCATGAAGGAACTAATCAAGTTAAAAAGTCTAAGATTAGTTTACTCGTTCAATCTTATGAAATGTTCACAATGCTTCCAAATGAAACTATTAGTGAAATGTCTACTCGTTTTAATACTATTACAAATAGTTTGAAAAATCTTGGTAGAGTTTATCCTAACGAAGAAATGATTGAGAAAGTGCTTAGGTCTCTTCCAAAGCATTGGCAACCAAAAGTCACGGCGGTCCGAGAAGCAAAGGAACTCTCAAGGCTCTCTATTGAACAACTCATGGGATCTCTCATCACTCATGAAATGGAATTGGCCGTTTTTGAAGATGAAGACAAAAAGAAGAATTTGGGTCTAAAAGCCTCAAATATCCAAGATGATGATAGTGATGAAGATGATGAAATGGCTATGATCACTCGCAAGTTCAAGAGGTTCTTAAGAAGAGACAAGTCTTTTGCAAGAAAAGGACCAAAGGAAAGTGAAGCTAAGAAAGATCCGATCATTTGCTTCAAGTGCAAAAAGCCCGGACATATCAAGGCCGATTGTCCATTACTAAAGAAGAACTTCAAGCAAAAGGCGAAGAAAGCTATGAAGGCCACAACTTGGGATGATTCCGTGAATGAAACATCCGAAGATGAATCAAGTGATGATGAAGTGGCAAACATTTGCCTCATGGCACATGAAAGTGATGAGGTAGACTCTAACTATGACTCTTGTAATGAATCTCACAACTATGATGAGCTACAAAATGCATTTGATGAATTGCATGAGGAATTGGAAAGTTTGGGAACTAAATATTTTGCTCTCAAAAAGAGTTTCTCTCTTCTCTCAAATGAACTTAGTGAATTGAAGTCACAAAATGAATCCTTGAGAAAAGAAAATGAAATGCTTGCTTCAAGAAGCATTCCATCAAATGATTTTGAAAAAGAAAACATTGAGTTGAAAAGGCAAGTTGAAGATTTGACAAAAACTTTAGCTAAATTCACTCATGGAGAGCAAAATTTGAACATGCTTTTAGGAAAACAAAGATGTGTCTTTGATAAAGCCGGATTGGGTTTCAATCCTACCTACAAAGAAAAGAAGTACAACAATTTCTTTTCAAGTGATGCTTCTACAAGTTCTAGTTCTTCAAACAAATCTCATCAAAGCATCTTTACAAAAGGTTCTACTTCAAACAATTTTAATCCTCGTGTAATTTGTCACTATTGCATGAGAAAGGGGCACGTGAACTACAAATGCCCAAATAGGAGTAAAACCTCTATGATTTGTATTGAAAAGGGAACCACACCTCCTTGTGCTAACAAAAGCGGACCCAAAGAGTATTGGGTACCAAAGAGAATTACTTAAGTTTATTTTATAGGTTTGCTTAAAATCCTCAAGCAAGGATAGATGGTTCCTGGATAGCGGTTGCTCTAGACACATGACCGGAGACAAATCAAAGTTCTCCTCTCTCTCTCTCCCAAGGATGGTGGAAAAGTTACCTTCGGAGACAACTCAAAGGGAAAAATCATCGGCATAGGTAAAATTGGTAAGAACTCCTCTTTAACTATTGAAAATGTATTACTTGTTGATGGACTTAAACATAATTTATTGAGCATTAGTCAAATGTGTGATAAAGGCTTTAAAGTTGTCTTTGAATCAAATTTTTGCAAGATCATGAACGCTAAAGATGATAAAGTGCTATTTATCGCTTATCGTGATGAAAATGTTTATACCATTGATTTTGATGATATTTCCTCTCTTGATGTTAAATGCTTTGCCGTGTTGAATGAAACTAGTTGGCTTTGGCATAGACGATTAGGACATGCTAGTATGGATCTCCTTTCCAATTTATCAAAAAATGACTTAGTCAAAGGTTTACCAAAAACAAAGTTTGTTAAGGATAAAATTTGTGATGCTTGTCAACTTGGAAAACAAACAAAAATTTCTTTCAAAAAGAAAAAGGAAATTTCTACTAGTAGGCCCCTTGAATTACTTCATATGGATTTATTTGGTCCTAATCGTGTAGCTAGTATGAGTGGGAAAGTGTACGCATTCGTAATTGTTGATGACTACTCAAGATTTACATGGGTCATCTTTCTTGCTCATAAAGATGAGGCCTATCCAAACCTTGTAAAATTTTGTAATCGTGTTCAAAATGAAAATGGGTATGCTATCAACAATTTTAGAAGTGATAGAGGAAGAGAATTTGACAATAAAGATATTTCAAATTTTTGCGACAAAAATGGTTTTGGACATAACTTTTCAGCACCAAGAACTCCTCAACAAAATGGCGTTGTTGAAAGAAAAAATAGGTCACTTCAAGAAATGGAAAGAACTTTATTAAACGAACACTCTTTGCCACAATACTTTTGGGCCGAAGCAACTAGTACTTCATGCTACGTTATTAATCGTGTTGTTATAAGAAATATTCTTGGTAAGACTCCCTATGAACTTTGGAAGGGTAGAAAACCTAACATCGGTTATTTTAGAGCTTTCGGTTATAAGTGCTTCATCTTGAATAATAAGGATAACTTAGGTAAGTTTGATGCTAAATCGGATGAGGGTATTTTCTTAGGTTATTCACAAATAAGCAAGGCATATAGAGTTTTTAATAAGAAGACCTTAGTTGTAGAAGAGTCCATGCATGTAGTTTTTGACGAGGCCAATCCCTTTAGAAGTAATGATGATGATGATGATGTTATTGTAGCAAGCCTAGATGGGGCTAGTACTTCATCCTCCATTCCTTTAGAAAAGCCTAAAGAAGGTTCCCCTATCCCTCTAGAACATCCTAGAGACAATACTAGAGATGACCTCCCTAGAGATTGGAAAACCGTTCCTAGTCACCCCATAGATCAAATCATAGGTGACCCCGGTCAAGGAATAACCACTAGATCCTCTCTTAGAAACATTTGCAACAACTTAGCATTTCTATCTCAAATAGAACCTAAAAACATAGAGGAAGCCGAGCAAGATGATAGTTGGATTATGGCTATGCAAGAAGAATTGAACCAATTTGAAAGAAACCAAGTTTGGACGTTAGTTCCTAAACCTAATGATCATTCTATCATAGGAACCAAATGGGTGTTTAGGAATAAAAAGGATGAATCCGGAGTTGTCATTAGAAATAAGGCTAGATTGGTAGCCCAAGGGTATAACCAAAAAAAAGGAATAGATTATGAGGAAACCTATGCTCCCGTAGCAAGGTTAGAAGCCATTAGAATGTTACTAGCTTTTGCTTGACACAAAAATTTCAAACTTTTTCAAATGGATGTAAAAAGTGCCTTTTTAAATGGATTTATAGCGGAAGAAGTTTATGTCAAGCAACCTCCCGGTTTTGAAAATTCAAAATTTCCCAATCATGTTTTTAAACTTTCAAAGGCTTTATATGGTTTAAAACAAGCTCCTCGCGCTTGGTATGATCGTCTTAGCAAATATTTACTTGATCTTGGATTTACTCGAGGAAAAATTGACACCACTCTCTTTATTAAACATTCACAAATTGATATATTGCTTGTTCAAATATATGTGGATGATATCATCTTTGGTGATACAAATGAGAAAATGTGTGAGGAATTTGCAAAATGCATGCAAGATGAATTTGAAATGAGTATGATGGGAGAACTCAATTTCTTTCTTGGGTTACAAATCAAACAACACAAGAACGGTATTTTCATAAATCAATCCAAGTACATTAAAGATTTATTAAAAAGATTTGGTTTTGAAAATCGTAAACCCATTGCAACTCCCATGAGTTCTTCTCTCAAGCTTGACAAAGATGAATCCGGAAAACCTGTTGACAATAAAAATTTCCGTGGCATGATAGGTAGTTTGTTGTATCTCACCGCTAGTAGACCGGATATTATGTTTAGTGTGTGTCTATGTGCTAGATTTCAATCCTCACCTAGAGAATCGCATGTTGTAGCCGTTAAGCGCATTTTTAGATACTTGTTAGGCTCTATTGACTTAGGGTTATGGTATCCTAAGGACACTACTTTTGACTTAGTTAGCTATTCGAATGCGGACTTTGCAGGTTGCAAAGTGGATCGCAAAAGCACAAGTGGCACGTGTCACTTTTTAGGACACTCCCTAGTCTCTTGGTTTAGTAAGAAACAAAATTCCGTAGCTCTGTCCACGGCGGAAGCTGAATATATAGCCGCCGGTAGTTGTTGTGCGCAAGTTCTCTATATGAAGCAACAATTAGAAGACTTTGTCTTCTTTTTGATCACATTCCACTTAGATGCGATAACACTAGTGCAATTAGTCTCTCTAAGAATCCCATTCAGCATTCTAGAACTAAGCACATTGAGATTAGGCACCATTTCATTAGAGATCATGTTCAAAAAAGTGATGTCGAACTTATTTTCATCGATACAAATCATCAATGGGCAGACATTTTCACTAAACCTCTTCAAGAAGATCGTTTTTGTATCATTCGTCGTGAACTAGGAATGGCCAGTCATGCCGATGTGGTGTAAGTTCGTTGGCTTAACCCTCATTTCCCTACAGTTTCTGCATTCCTGTTTTCTGACTGCAATCAGTCGACCGAACTCTTGTTCTTTTCAAAATTTTTAATTTTTTCCCGATCAGTCGACTAACTGTTCTTTATAGTCGACTAGATCCCAAAAATTTCAGTCGACTGAATTGTTCTCGTCGACTGAACCTTTTTCTTTCATATTCTGTTTCCGACCCAGTCGACCGTACACTTACCCAGTCGACTGAAGTTACCCTAATTCTCATTTTCAGTCGACCGTCTTGATTTTCAGTCGACTGGACTCGCGATACTATATATATATCTCCTTCGTTGTATTTTTTTTGCCCTAATTTTCTTTTTCCCTTTCTCTCCAGGCGACTGGTTCCCCTGCTCCATCTCTCCACACTCCTCTCCCCATCCACTCTACCACCATCTCCATATCTCTCCCTCTCTATATCTCACCTCTGCTCCACCACACCTGAAGTTATGGCTCCCAAGAAACGCAAAGAAGCCACGGAGTCACCCTCTCAGCCTCCACCTCCTCAACGTCACCGTCCCATTCCTTACTTCCTCGACGACGGTCGCCGGCAAGACTACTTGGACATCTTCCTGCATCGCAAGATCGTTTTCGGTAAAACTCTTCCCTCCACTTTTTCAAACTCAAATGGTTTGCGTTTAGGCTAGGGCTGTTCAAAAACCACCCGCCCACCCGACTCACCCGACCACCCGACTCACCCGTAGACTTTTTTTTGGTTTTTAAACAATGTGGGTGGAGTCACGGGTCTTGGGGGTGGAAACCCGACAGTTTCGGGTGGAGTCACGGGTCTAGGGGGGTGAAAACCCGATTCACCCGACCCGACTCGAAACACACTTAATTTTTTAAAAATATATATGTAATATGCTTATATCAATATATGCATTATGTATTATATAGTCTTTAATATATATATATATAATATGCTTATATTAGTATATGTGTTATGTATTATAAAGTCGTTAAATATATATGTTATATTCTTATATCAATAAAATATATATATCACTAGCGGAGATATAAAAATCTTAAAACCATTAAACTAGCACATGATTATGTTTTTATTTTTTGTTTCGTCAGAGCTTTGGTTAGCCCATGAATATCTAGATAAATACATTCAAAGCAAAAAAAGAAAAAAAAATGTAGACAAAGTCATGTGTAAAGCAAATACTTAATTGAGACAAATGAGATAGTCGGGTTTCACCCGACTCGACCCGACTCACCCGACCACCCGATGAGTCGGGTGCACCCGACAAAGCGAGTGGATGACGGGTGGAAGGAGGGCAAACCCGACTATGTTCGGATGGATGAGCGGATGAAGGCCAAACCCGACTCACCCGACTCGTGAACACCCCTAGTTTAGGCACACTGTTTAATGCCCTAGGATGGTCCCCCTTTCTTGAAATCAATCAACCTATGTATCCTAGTCTTGTGCGTGAGTTCTACAGTAATCTCACTGCCTCCCCTGCACAAATCTCTTTCTCATCTTATGTTCGTGGTATCAAAATGATAGTGACTCTCGACACGTTTGTTCAAATTTTTGGCATTCCTATGGGTATCATTCGTGCCTACGACGACAACAAATGGAATGTCGGTCATGGATTCAATCCCATTCTTTCCTGCCGACTTGTTTGTGGCAATCCTAACTTAGCCTCCGCCTCTAAACCATCTGCCTCACAACTCACTTTTGAAGCCCGTCTTCTTCACCATATCCTTACTTACTGTCTTTATCCTCGTGCTGGTGGTTGTGATTACGTTTCGTACTTTGACATTTTTCTGTTGTGGTGCATTCTCGAAGGCAAGAAATTCGACTTCCCCACTCTCTTCTGCAAATATATCTGCGAATCGCAGAAAAAGTCAAAAACCAGCTCCCTTCCTTATGGCATGGCTCTCACTACTATTTTTTGCCATTTCAAGGTCCATCTCGATGATCGTGACCGTCATGATCCTTCTGCTCACGATCTTTACTCCTCCACTACCCTATCTCTTATGGGATACAAGCTCGAGGCTGGCTCTTTTGTTCCTAAAGCCCCTCGACCCACAGTTGACCCTCCAGTTCCCACCACCACCACTGACACCACTATTGTACCCTCCTCTGATGTTCCTTCTTCCTCAGCTCCTCCTGCTGGTGTTGTTGACTTGTCCGAACAGTTCGCCATCATCATCGCCTTGATTGACTCTCTCACCACCACTGTCACTACCTTACAGTCCACTCTTTCCTCTTCCATCTCCACACTCTCTTCCTCTGTCACATCTCAGTTTGACACTATCCGTTCCGATATCTTGGAGATTGGCTCTGCTGTGGACACCCTTCGCACCACCTCTATTGCTACTCAGGAGCTTGTGGATCATCGATTATTTGAGATGCAGTCCAGTCTTGATGATACTAGAGATGCTATTCGAGTTATTTGGAGTCGTGTTGGGTTGTGACAGCCTTTTTTTTTGGAATTATATATTTTGCTTATGTAGTCTGACTTCTAGATAGATCATTTTTTTTTGGGGTCTAGTTCAGGCTAATAACTATTTATGTTTCTATATACTTTCCTTTTGTGTTTAAAATGTTTCTCTTGTTACTATGCTTGCCTTTGCATTCATCTCTTATGTTTTTTGTTACATGTCTGTTTGTGTACTAACCATAGGAAGATGATAAGATGTTTTATTCAGTGATTCCCACACTACCCCACCCCCTCCCGTCCATCAACTCACTCAAAGAGGGGGAGCTTCTCTCCGCTCTACGAGATTTTTTTGTTGATGACAAAAGGGGGAGAGAAACAAATACAAATATACCGTTGCAATAGTCTCTTTGAACTTGAACTTAGTCTCTTTGAACTTGAACTTCTCTTCATTGTGTCATTGCATTAATTTTTCATCCTATGTTAGATTACCTATTCACATATGCTTCAAATAAATGCATTCATTATCACTATTGGAAAATTACGTATTATTCTTGTACCTTGAGCAACTAGTAGTTTGTCATCATCAAAAAGGGGGAGATTGTTAGCCCCAAGAGTTTTACCCTAAGTAATTTTGATGATTAACAAACCATTAAGTTGATTTCTTATGTTTTCATTTAGCATGTTGTCCAAACAGATCCTAAGACTGATGATGGATATATCAAGGAAGCATTGTGGAAGACTAATTCATTATTGTATTACTCTCATAGGATTAAATGTAAAGTTCGGTAGATTGAATCTCAGAAACAAGGGCTTAAAATAGAACAAACCTTTCAAAACAAGAAAATTTAGTAAAACAGAAGATCAGTCGACTGATTGATTTCATCAGTCGACTGGGAGCAAGTTTTATCAGTCGACTGACCATAAAATAGTCGACTGAACCATGGTTCCTGAGGCTACATTCTGCTTCAGCCATTTAGTCGACTGGACTCTATTTTACAGTCGACTGGGAGCTAGTTTTATCAGTTGACTGACAATAAAACAGTCGACTGAACCATGTTTCTTGAAGCTACATTCTGCTTCAGCTATCCAGTCGACTGGACCCTATTTACAGTCGACTGTATAAAAGGCGCATATACAATATTCAAAAAGGGCAGTCGACTGAATCGAAAACCCAGTCGACTGGACCTCTGCGCAGAAACAGTAACGACTCTTTTTCCTCTGTTTTGCTTTAGCATTAAATGCTCCCACCTACCTTAAACGTTATTTTTTTTAGAGAGTATATATACTGAGTTAAAACTTGGTTGTTCATCCATCTATTACTCTCATTAAATACACACTTGTTGCAATCAAAGATAAAAGCCCTAAATCTTGAGATTTACTCTTCTAACTCTAGAGTTCTTTTGTAAAACCTTGAGAGATTATATTGTGAGCATTTATTATTTTCATCTACTCTAAAAAGGAGAGTATTTATTCAGTTGTAATCCAACAATTATCAATATCTTCAAGTTGTAAGAAGGTTGGTGTAACCTTTGCTCCAAGTGAAGGCAATATTCATTGGAGGTGTAAAAGGAGTTCAAGAAGAACTTGTAAAGAGTGGTTTAATCTTCACCCAAAGAAGATTGACTAGTGGATTCCTCAAGAGGTGTTCTTGGGGGGTGGGCGTAGGCCGCTGGGTGCGATTGCCGAACCACTTGAAAATATTGGTTTGCAAGTGTCTCTTTCTCTTATCTCCTTATTATTCTTTTAATTAAGTTTTGTGCTAGATAGTAGTTTTTAAATTGCCATTAATTGTAAGTATCCTTATTCACCCCCCCTTTAAGGATTACTTTTGGACCAACAGACATTAATGGAGGGGGAGTACAATTTTGAAGATTACCAAACTTGATGAGGGAGGGACATTTTAGTCCCTAAAAAATATCAGGGACTTAATTATAAACATGTTTAACTCAAGAACCCAAAGCTATATAATTATATTATCTAGGGATTTATCACTAATTAACCCTAGTTTCAATTGCACTGAAGTTTTTAAATAGAAGTAATATGGTCTAAATGTCATATTCTATAAAAAAATTTGACAAAATTTATCCACTGTTATGCATAGTTATGCTGATAAGCGGGTTGGGGAGATTGGTGGTAATCCATTTGTGCCCCTAAAAGTATGACAGTGCATAGTAGTTGAGTAAATTCTGTCAACTTTTTTATTTATTTATAGAATTGGACATTTGGACCAAATTGATGCAAGTGAAACTCAGGAACTAAAATGAGGCAGACCAAACTTTAAGGGTATATTTTGTAATTAAGCCTTTGGTAGGCCCTTCATTACATATCAAGTTCTTGCAATTCAAGGTACTCGTCACTATCAAAGTTGGAAATGGCAAGTTTACGTTTCGAATAATGTTATGTTTCTGTTTGTGATAAAAATATCTAGCCAATGTAGAATTGACACGTAAGAGTTTATGTGGCAGGATAATTGGTGGACCCGAATGAATACTGAAACTGTTATGAACAGATGTTGTTGATTCACGTTGTTCAAATATTTAACCGCTAGAAGACACGTGTTGATCATCAAGAAGTAATTGAAGAACAGGTGTCAATTCAAGGATATAACAGGTGTCAGAGCAGTTATTAGTTTAAAAATAGGAGAGAGTATTCAAACAGAGTTGTTGGGGACCCTCGACGTCTATAAATAGAAGGATTGTGCATTCGAAAGGGATCCTTCGATCAACATCAACATATATCTCTCAATACACTTACTGTATTGTTATTTAGATACTTAAACTTAGGAATAGAACACCTTCGAAGTCATCTTCAAGGTTAGATTGTAGTTTGTTTAATTTAATCAAAGTAGTCTTTTACTTTATTGCTTTCTTTACTGTTTTATTAGGAGTAGTTATCTTAGAATCAATTTGAAGTGTTTCAATTAAGTGCATCTTTACATGGTTAAAGTCCTGTTTAAGGCATCGAACGTCACCACAATTTGCTTGGTGAGGCGCAGTTTGGATCACACACATTGGCAACTTGCTTGCCTGGCACGCTCGCACACACTTATAAATTTTCCAACCAAACATTTTTGGCACGCCCGGTGGGACACAAATGTCAAAAGATGACAAACAGAAACCTTCGAAGCAATAGGTCTGTTGATAACGCCAATGTTGGTGTTAATATTGCTGAAACTGGTGGTTCTCCACACTATGATCCTCAGAGTAGCAATACTGGGAATCATGCAACCAGTGAAAACCCAGAAATAGGAGTTGAAAATTTAAATTCAATTCCAAATAATGGGAATGTTGGTTCAGAAAGTCAACATGATTTGGTGAGTCAATTGACACCAATATTTGATCATTTGGGAAATATGATTCAGAATGTTAATGTTCTAATCACTTCCCTTAACAACAGTCTACTGCAATTTTCACCAGCGATGGTGCCAAGTGGAAATCCCTCTATGATTCGACAGAATGAAAGAGGTCATGGTCATGGTTTGTTTCAGTCAAATCCTATGAATCATACAAATGGGCCTCATTTTAGGCCTAATTCACAAGAAAGTTATTATATGTCTGTCCCTAATAATACTCTTCCAATATTCGAAGGGATGCAAGGAAACCATGTGAATGGTTAGGATCATGTTTATAGAACAGTAAATATTGAAGAACCAAGACCTAGAGAAAACATAACAGGCCAGAATAGGAGAATAAACAACAATCCTATATTCGATCCAGACCCTACTGGAATGGGAGTGGGTAGAAGAAATGAAAATCCTAGGAGGATGGATAATAATCCTCAACCACCTCCAATACTGTCACGCCCCTAATTAACAGATAATAATCCGTTGTGTGATAAAATGGAGCGGTGACCAATAAGGAGATTACACGTGTCAGATCATACATTATTTTATCATTCCAAAGTAGAATATTACATAAGCGCAAACTAACTATTGTACCACACTAACTTCACACTCAAACCGTTTATCTTACAATACTAGCTTCAAAACTTTTATTTATTTTACACAACTCTCATGACTTTATTCCTTTCCACGACTCACAGGCGAGCTTCCACTTACCCGCTATCCATTCTTGGGCCCTGCAATGTTTTGGTATAACTACCATGAGCTTTACGCCCAATAAGGAAAATCTATTTTATTTTAAAACTTTATTAATCGCCGTACATATGCTCACGTAAATAGAATAAGTTTAACCAGTTGCTTTTATTTAACAACTTGCACATGTAAAACATACTTGTGTATCTCATCCACGTTACCTGCAAAATTAACATCTCACACAAAAATTATGGTGAGTATTCACTGTAATTGCACACACTTAGCTCAGCTCAAGTATGTACAGTTCTATGGCCACAGCACCCCAGCCCCGCTCGCAAGGTGTATACTATCCACCAGCCCAGCTTGAAATGGAGTAGCATATTAGTGCACTAACTGTAGGACTTTCTTAGTCCTAGCCATCCCAACGCAGACTATCTTGGTCTCATATTATAAGAAAGGCCTCGGCCTTAACCAAATCCATAAATTAATAAAAAATTGTGCATGCGTGACAATTAGGATAACATTATAACGAGTATTTTAGAGCACCAGGTCATTTTCAGGTAATAAGGATCCAATAATAAATTGGAAAAAAATTATTAATAAGTTATCTTCTTAAAATCCCTTTCCATCCGACTTATTCATAATTTACTTAAAGTTGTCAACCCAAACAGATCTTAAATCTGGATTTAGAATGCCAAAAGCAAAATTCTTAAAAGGCTACTCTAGAAGTGGAATAACTTATCTACAATTAATTAATTTATTCACACTAGTCTATGGTAGACATTATCTGCAAAATAAAAGAAATTCTCAAATAGAACCCCACAATTCTAGCCAACCAAACAGCCCCTAAAGGGTCAGATTGGCTGTGACTAAAAAAAAACAAAAAGGAACTAATAAAATGTTAGCCCTTAAGTTTGAACCCATGACCGTTGGGCTCCAAAGCACCAGGCCACAACCACACTGCCATCCAGTAATTTGATTTACTATTGCTCACAACTATAACTAATAACCTGTTGTCCTACTCTCTTTTAGATTTTATTTAAAAAAAAAAACACTACCATTGTCAAGGGTCGAACCCAAGACCCCAAGTAAACCAAGTGCTTCCTTCACCAACCAACTAACCAACGTGGACTGTTGTGTAAACATTTGTATATAAATATAGTTAGTCTATACAAGCAGACCCTTACCCAGACCAATAACAAACGAACCCCTACTCCGGCGACTCTCCGGTCGTCTTCTCCGGCGACGCTCACCTGAAATTTGCAAATCCTAATCAAAATTACTTTGAACCCTTCACTTCCTAATTGAATTGGGTAACTCTTGAATCAAAGATTTATTAATAAACTTTAAATATACCCAATACAAGAATATTCACCTTCCCATTTCTACTACCATAACTAAGTTTGCACAAGATTCCCATTCACAAACTACAGTACTGATTGAATAGAAAGTTAAAGAAGAGATTCCTTACCCTTTCTAATCTCGAGTCTTGCCCGGTCACCAAAGGCTCTCTTTTTTTTTTTTTTTTTTTTAAATTCCAACCTATATCTATCTATTTATATGCAGCCCCCCCAAGTCTGATCAAGTAGCTCCAAGCTTGCTGAGTGGCCTATTCTAAGGACCTAGAGCAAGCATATATCACCACCTCGATCCCTCTCTTGTCCCTCTTTCATTGGTCCCTTGTTTTTCAATCTTATCATATATACACATCCTACAAATATATACTGCTTCCCAAACCAAGGAGAAGCTTCCATGCTTCTATACATTTTTTTTACCTCCGTATAATGTATATGTATCGGATCTATCTATTTTTCTTATTATAATGGTAATTACGTATTTTTTTTTATGAGCAATTTTGTTTTTCATAGTTATCACACTCTACCTCCCTTAAAAGAATTTCGTCCTCGAAATTAATGTACCTGATTATTGAAGAGATGCGGGTATTTTTCCTTCATCTCCGCTTCAAGCTCCCACGAAGCTTCATTTTCATCATGTTGATTCTATTGTATCTTCACCAAGGCAATTTCTTTATTCCGGAGTTGCTTTATCCCTCGATCAAGAATTCTAATTGGCCTTTCTGTATAGGTGACATTTTCAGATAACTCAATGTCCTTAAAATCTATGATATGTGTTGGTTCATGTATGTACCTCCTTAGCATTGATACATGGAAAACATTGTGAACTCCTAATAGTTGGGGTGGTAATGCAAGTCGGTATGCTACCGATCCAATTCTTTCTAAAATTTCAAATGGACCAATAAATCTAGGTGATAATTTTCCTCTTTTCTTCCCAAAGCGTACAACTCCTCGAGTAGGTGATACTTTAAGTAGTACCTTATCACCCGCCTCGAATTCTAAATCTTTTCTTCGACGATCCGCATAACTCTTTTGCCGGCTTTGAGCGGTATGCAATCGATCTCTAATGATTAATATTTTCTCAGAAGTCTCCTTAACTAGATCTGGTCCAGGTAATGCCTTATCTCTCACTTCTATCCAATATGTGGGCGATCTACAGGGTCGTCCATACAAAGCCTCAAATGGCGCCATCTTGATGCTGGACTGATAACTATTATTATAGGAAAATTCCACTAATGCCAAGTGAGTTTCCCATGCTCCTTTAAAATCCAACACACATGCTCGTAACATGTCTTCCATTATACGAATCACGCGCTCTGTTTGTCCATCCGTTTGTGGGTGGAAGGCAGTACTAAGCTTAAGTGCCGTACCTAATGCTTTCTGTAGACTAGTCCAAAATTTAGAGGTGAAGCGTGGATCACGATCAGATACAACTGATACCGGTATACCATGGAGTCGAATAATTTCTTGGAGATATATCCTACTCATCCTATCAATTGAGTATGTGATGTTATAAGGAATGAAATGTGCGGATTTGGTTAATCGATCTACAACTACCCAAATCGCATCATGTCCTTGTCTTGTCCTTGGCAGTCCCATGACAAAATCCATGGTCACATGTTCCCACTTCCATTCGGGAATAGGTAAGGGTTGTAGTAGTCCCGATGGTTTTTGTTGTTCAGCTTTTACTTGTTGACACGTGAAGCATTTTGACACAAATTCTGCTATATCACATTTCATACCCTCCCACCAGAAATGCCTTTTAAGATCCTTATACATCTTTGTGCCTCCACGGTGTACAGTAAATTTTGAACGATGAGCTTCTTCTAATATTTCCTTTCTCATATCAACCAAGTTTGGTACACAGAGCCTCCCTCAAAATCTAAGCCCTCCATCATTTCCAGTACACCATTTAGATGGTTCTCTTGCCATCATTTTTGAAAACCACTTCTGCAACTCCTGATCTTGACCTTACAATTGTAGAATCTTGTCGACCAATATCGGTTGAACTGTTATAGTGTACAAGAAATTCCTCAGTCCTTGAATTGTAAGTTGAACATTAAATTCTGCTAACGTCTCAAGCATGTACCACTCTCGTATCATAAGAGGAGCAATGAAACCTTTAGGCTTGCGACTTAGTGCATCAACAACTACATTTGCTTTGCCTGGGTGGTACTGAAGGGAAAAATCGTAGTCCTTTAAGAGTTCCATCCATCTCCGTTGTCTCATATTCAACTCTTTTTGTGAAAATAAGTACTTTAAGCTCTTGTGATCAGAAAATAGATCAAATTTTTCTCCGTACAAATAATGCCTCCATATTTTTAGAGCAAATACCACTGCAGCAAGCTCTAAGTCATGCGTGGGATAATTAAGCTCATGTGGCTTAAGTTGTCGAGACCCATAAGCTACTACCATATTATCCTGCATTAGAACGCAACCTAATCCTTGATGTGAGGCGTCACTTGTTGGGTTTGTGCCCTCAAACCATTACTTTATGTATTAGACATTGACTTTTTAATATATGGATATCAGCTTTACATTTCATTATGTATGTTTCTTTCATGAGATGATTGTTTAATCCATAAGTATCATAGTAAGTATTTCGTGTGTGTATGAGATACATACAATGAGATACGAATTACTATTCTTTGATACTTAAAGCTTGTCACAGTGGATGATGAGACTGGATATCTCATCAGGTATACACTGTAGCATCATTAACTACCATTGGATGGAGTGATAAATCTCAATCACTAGAGTGTGACTCTTGGTTAATATGCTAGTGCTTATAGTGCATTGACGGACCTGAGCTTTCCTATTGACACTCAAAGCTGTCAATCAGTCAATAGGAACTCATAACTTGTATAAGGTATGTGTTCTCAATCTTGAGACGATTATGAACACAGACTGTGGATATGGCTGCTTTGACTTACCAATCAGTGAGGTCTATAAAAGATCAACACCTGGGTATCTTGGGTATGTCATATTCATAGGGTTGTGAACATATATTGTCAAGATAGAATCTACCCTCTGTTTCAGAGTAAGCATTCCCTTGAGAATGTCACCATGTCGATTACTGAGTACTGCAGTCTTGTTGATAAGAGTTATCAACATGTTTGGTAATCATGAGAGGTGAATGGGACTCAAGGAATACAAGAAGTAATCATGATTCAGGTTGACAGTAACAGTTATCCGACTACCTGAATATGATTACGAATGCTAGAGGTAGAGGGACATTAGTACAACATACAAGTCTAGTTATCGCTTCGGATATGTTCTTTTGCGTTGGAGTTCAGTTATCGTTTTATAGTGGAGTAAACGTTAACTGACCAGTTAGTTAGTTTGCTGATCAAAGAGTTTGGTCATGGTAATTAACAAACTGGTCTGAGCCAACAATAAAGAGCCTAGGAGGTCCCACTCTTAGCTCCGCCAGGATGCTTGGAAAGATGCTTGAGGATGATGTCCAGACAGGTTCGATCGATCGAAGATATCTCGATCGATTGAAGTCTGCAGGTTCGATCGATCGAAGATGGTTCGATCGATCGAATGTTCGATCGATCGAAGGCACTTCGATCGCTCGAAGTCTAGGTCGGTTCTGGGAATCTATAAATAGGGCAGCTACGTTCTGGAAAAGGTTGTTCGTCGTTTTGAACGTCAGAAGCTGCAGAAACTGTTTTAGAGTCCCAAAACCTTCTCTATCCTCTCCATTAGGGTTCCCATCAACCCTAGTCTTTCTGGCAGGCATCCGCAGGAGTCATAAGGGTGAAGATCATCTAGTGGAGGCTGCTGGAAGTTGAAGATCAGAATTGGGTTCAAGACACTAAGGTATAACTCGTGTCCCCTCTTGTACGCATCTGTAGAATTGACGAGTAGTAGATCCGGGCATGCCAATAAAGTTTCATAACTTGATTTTTCCGCTGCGCGTTTAAACTTTCCATTTAAACCTGTTTTTCCTTCAATTGGTATCAGAGCCACGCTCGTTTGGATCCATAGATGCGTTTTTTGGAACACTATTTTGATTTGCATGTTGATTTTAGAACTGCTTTCGAAACTGCATCGTCACAGATCTGTTTCTGCAGTATTATCGCAGCAGTATACAAATCTGTGATTGCATTGGATGCAAGATGGGTTCGATCGATCGAAGTAGTCTCGATCGATCGAACTCTCTGTACTCGAGCGATCGAACAGGTTTCGATCGATCGAAACCTTCTGTTGTTCGAGCGATCGAACAGAGTTCGATCGATCGAGACAGACTCTTTGTCAGGATCTTTGTTTCACAGTTTTAAAAAGTATTTTGAAATTAAAAGTTTAATTTTAACGTATTCTGCAAAAATTTTTAATCATTCTGTGAAATAGAATGTTCAAGCGATTGAACAGTGTTCAATCGATCGAAGGTTCGAGCGATCGAACGGTCTTCGATCGATCGAACTATGACAGAGAAGTTAGATGTTGTTTTGAGTTCTAATTCAGTATGTAAAGAGTTTATATACTGTGTGAATCAATTAAGGGTTCCAATAGTTATATTTTGTTATATATATGCGTGGATGTGTGTTCAACTAACCTTTTGCAGCAAAAGTTAGTCGCTATCTCCCATGGCGCCAAGAGCATTTAATTTTGTGTTTGAATGTTTTAGATTGGTGTGTTGTTTTAAGTTTGGTTTGGTTTTAAGGCATATGTAAAGGGCGCTGCGACTTCAATCCTACGAAAAGGAAAGTCGCACCGGTTTCCCTAGCCTTTTATTTTGTTGTTGCTATTTCTATTTCTAGATAAATTGTAAGCTTCAAAAGAGGCATAGGTTCAATGTAATAGAATTAGAATATCCATGAAGATGGAGCAAGGAGCCGTTGTCCATGACGATGGAGCTGGAGGCGATCAAACCAAAAGCAGGTTCTATGGAGATAGAGCCATGGGAGATAGAGGCATCGTTTAGATGTCTTTTATTTCATTTTAGTTTTTTGTTTTATGTGCTTTGTTTGTGATTGGCGTATAATACATTATTGCATGCACGCAAAACAAGTTTTCTAAAATAAAATTCAAAAAACCGTTTTCAACACATTAGTAAACATTAGATGTTTATGGGAAGTGTGTAGAAACAGATTTTCTCAAAAAGCAAAATCCTTTTTTTACTAAATCTAGTGGGAGAGGGTCTTATCAAATTACACCCACGATCTTCCATTAACGGTTAACTGTAAGATGAGTGGTGCATTCTGTGTCACCTCGCCAGGGGTGATCATTCCATACGGAGGGTGCATTACTCATTGGTTACTAGATGTGAACTTCTTTTGATAGGATCAATCAGACGTGTTAGAGGGTGACCACCACACGGAGGCGCTACTTGAGACGATTGTGATTGGATCCTAGTTAATGGTACACACTAGCTAAGCTATGGATAAGGGATCCCACACGGGGCATTATTCAGAAACTTAGAGATCAAATAGGTTCGGGAGTCATAACTTGTTTTGCAAGAGTTGCATAGCAGACAAGTCATGATTAATCGAAAGATTGAACATTGACCACCACACGGAGGCTTTATTCTTTCGTTTCAATATTCCGGCGACTTTGTTTTAAAATAAGAGTTTTAAAAGGATTCTTTTATTTCAAACTGTCAAATTCTGATATCCATATTTATTTTGTTTGTTTGATTTTCAGTAATCATAATGTCTGGATCTGCATTTAGTCCACTTGCCACCATACTCACTCAAAACAAGTTAACTGGAAACAACTACACTGAATGGAAACGAAACCTTGACATCGTATTAACTGCGGAGGATCACATATATGTCCTCACCACCCCATGCCCCGAAGAACCCGCGGCAAATGCTTCGGCAGCTGCCAGACGCGAGTTCGACAAATGGAAGAAGTCGAATGGAATGGCTCGTTGCTATATTCTGGCCTCAATGGCTGGTGTGTTACAACATCAATTCCAATCGAATGATTCTGCCAGTGACATTATCATATCACTGAAAAAGATGTTTGGGGAGCATGGCAGGCCTGCCAGACAGGTAGCTATGCAGAAGATAATGAGTGCAAAGATGTTGGAAGGGACTCCAGTCAAGGAACATGTTTTAAAAATGATTGGTTATTTAAACGAGCTGGAGACCCTAGGTGCCAACATCGATGCACAGACCCAAGTTGATATGATCCTCAATTCGCTGTCGCCTTCATTCGCTCAATTTAAACTTAACTATAATATGAATCAAATGAATTTTTCAATGAGCGAATTGATGAGCTCTTTATTGGCAGCGGAAGGGGTGATCAAACCTGGGGTCAACGTTTTGAACGTTGAGAAAAGCGCTTCCTCTTCCCGATCTGTACCGAAAGGAAAGAAAGGGAAGAAGAAGACTGGCACTGGAGGTTCAAGTGTTGGACCGGTCCCTAAGATTGCAAAATCTAAGGGAAAAGGTAAGGGCAAAGGGAAGGTGGGTGGCCAAGGCAAAGGAAAGTGTTTCCAATGCGGTGAGAAGGGCCACTGGAAGAGGAACTGTCCAGAATTCTTAGCTACAAGAGTTCAAGGTATGATTGAATCACATGTGATTGAAGTAAGTTTTATAACGGATACTTCAAACACTTGGTGCATTGATTCTGGTGCGACTAACCATATCTGTAATTCATTGCAAGGGTTCAGATCAACCAGGAAGTGCAGTGATGGGGAAATCGTACTTACTCTAGGTTCTAGCGCAACCGTATCTGCGGTTGCTATAGGAGTCGTAGTTTTAGAATTTCTAGACAATAAAATTTTGATTTTATCAGATGTACTTTACGTCCCTTCAATGAGACGTAATTTAATTTCAGTTTCTAATTTATCGAATAATGGTTATTCTTTTCATTTTGGAACTGAAGTTGTGATTAAAAGAAACAGTTCTTTTATATGTTCTGGTGTTAAATCAAATGGTTTGTATGTGATTACTCCCAATATTTCAAAAGATTCTTGTTTGGAACTTAATAACTCAGTGGTAACTTTACCATCTAAAAGAAAGGAACCTTCCACTAATCCAACAAGGCTTTGGCATATGAGGCTTGGCCATATCAATCTGAATAGGATTGGCAGACTAGTCAAAGAAGGGGTCTTAGGCGATTTGGTTCTCGAACCAATGGAAGTCTGCGAGTCTTGTTTGGAGGGTAAGATGACCAAAAGGCCCTTTCCTGCAAAGGGCAATAGGACCAATGCATTGTTGGAATTAGTTCATACTGATGTGTGTGGACCAATAAATATTAGAGCAAGGGGTGGTTATGAGTATTTCATAACATTTACCGATGACCACTCCAGGTATGGATATGTGTACCTAATGCAGCACAAGTCTGAAGCCTTTGAAAAGTTCAAAGAGTTTAGGGCTGAAGTGGAGAAGCAATTGGGCACACATATCAAGACCATTCGATCTGATCGAGGTGGCGAGTACCTCTCTAATGAGTTTATTGATCACCTCGTACAGAATGGGATTCTGTCACAGTTAACTGCACCTGGTACGCCTCAGCAAAATGGTGTAGCGGAGAGAAGGAATCGGACTCTTTTAGACATGACTAGGTCGATGATGAGTTATTCTGAGTTGCCATTATTCCTTTGGGGTTATGCTTTGGAAACCGCTGCTTACATACTAAATCTAGTACCAAGCAAATCTGTTCCAAGGACACCACGAGAGATGTGGATTGGGCGCAAGCCTTCTTTGCAACATCTCCGAATATGGGGGTGTCCGGCACATGTGCTGAAAGGAAAGATGAGCAAATTGGATTCTAGATCGGAAGTATGTTACTTTGTGGGTTATCCAAAGGGTACTTATGGATGGTATTTTTATGATCCAAGGGAACAGAAAGTGTTTGTTAGTACAAATGCTGTTTTCTTAGAGAATGATTATATCATGAACCATAAACCTAAGGGAAGGATAGATCTTAGAGAGATAGAAGGAGAGCCCTCAGTCCAACCCGCAGTTAATGACGATATAAATCAAGAAAACACCACTTCTTCACCTATTTTCGCACCTGTACCTCGTCGTAGTGGGAGGATTATCAGCCAGCCTGATAGATACATGTTCTTAGGAGAAGTTTTTGAAGCTGTCTCCATAGAATCTGAATCTGATCCTACCACATACGAAGAGGCAATGGTTGATGTTGATTCAGCTCATTGGGTTAAAGCTATGAAGGCTGAATTGGAATCTATGGATTCCAATCAGGTCTGGGATCTTGTAGAACTTCCAGCCAATATTAAACCCATTGGCTGCAAGTGGGTCTACAAGAGGAAAAGAGGATCTGATGGAAAGGTTGAGACCTTTAAGGCTAGGCTTGTAGCGAAAGGTTATACTCAGAGGGAGGGCATTGACTATGAGGAAACCTTCTCGCCGGTAGCCATGCTCAAGTCCATCAGAATACTCTTATCTATTGCTGCATGCCTAGATTATGAAATCTGGCAGATGGACGTCAAGACTGCATTCTTGAATGGTAATCTTGAGGAGGACATCTATATGCAACAACCAGAAGGGTTCATAGCTGGTCGGAAAGGTAACTTGGTATGCAAGTTGCAAAAGTCCATTTATGGGCTTAAGCAGGCATCCAGAAGTTGGAACATCCGATTTGACCAAGCGGTCAAGTCGTTTGGTTTCATACAGAATTTGGATGAGCCTTGTGTATACAAGAAATGTGAAGGGAAAGTAGTGGCTTTTCTTGTGCTTTACGTTGACGACATTCTACTCATTGGAAATGATGTAGCGGCGCTGTCAACGGTCAAGGTTTGGCTAGCTAGTACTTTCGATATGAAGGATCTAGGAGAGGCGAGCTATATTCTTGGAATAAAGCTCTTTCGGGATCGTAAGCGAAAGATAATGGGATTATCTCAAGCTGGTTATATCGATAAAGTGCTAACTAGGTTTTCAATGGATAATTCGAAGAAAGGTTTGTTACCTTTCAGGCATGGTTTAGCGTTCTCCAAGGACCAGTGTCCAAAGACACAGGAGGAGAGGAATCGCATGATAGGAGTTCCCTATGCTTCGGCAGTGGGAAGTCTCATGTATGCGATGTTATGCACTAGACCAGATATCTGCTTTGCCGTTGGCATGGTTAGCAGATATCAGTCGAATCCGGGTCCAGAGCACTGGACAGCCGTTAAGCACATTCTTAAGTACTTGAGAAGAACTAAAGATTACATGCTTATGTACGGTGGTAGTGAGTTAATTCCAGTGGGATACACTGACTCGGACTTTATGTCAGATAAAGATTCGAGGAAGTCGACGTCCGATCATCTCTTTACCTTGGGAGGTGGTGCTGTCAGTTGGAGGAGCATTAAGCAGAAATGCATTGCAGACTCAATTACAGAAGCTGAGTATGTGGCTGCTTGTGAAGCCGCAAAGGAAGCTGTTTGGCTCAAGAAGTTCCTTATGGAACTCGAGGTGGTACCAGCGTCGCTGTCGCCTATTACGCTTTATTGTGATAATAGTGGGGCAGTGGCTCAGTCCAAGGAGCCAAGGAACCACGGAAAGGGAAAGCACGTAGAGCGGAAATATCATCTTATCCGAGATATTGTTCAACGTGGAGATGTGACTGTCACCAAGATTGCCACAGCTGACAATCTTGCTGATCCGTTTACAAAGGCCTTGCCACAGAAGGTCTTTGATCGTCATCTAGATAGTCTAGGTCTTAGATGTAGTTCTGAATGGTTATGAGTGCAAGTGGGAGTTTGTTGGGTTTGTGCCCTCAAACCATTACGTTATGTATTAGACATTGACTTTTTAATATATGGATATCAGCTTTACATTTCATTATGTATGTTTCTTTCATGAGATGATTGTTTAATCCATAAGTATCATAGTAAGTATTTCGTGTGTGTATGAGATACATACAATGAGATACGAATTACTATTCTTTGATACTTAAAGCTTGTCACAGTGGATGATGAGACTGGATATCTCATCAGGTATACACTGTAGCATCATTAACTACCATTGGATGGAGTGATAAATCTCAATCACTAGAGTGTGACTCTTGGTTAATATGCTAGTGCTTATAGTGCATTGACGGACCTGAGCTTTCCTATTGACACTCAAAGCTGTCAATCAGTCAATAGGAACTCATAACTTGTATAAGGTATGTGTTCTCAATCTTGAGACGATTATGAACACAGACTGTGGATATGGCTGCTTTGACTTACCAATCAGTGAGGTCTATAAAAGATCAACACCTGGGTATCTTGGGTATGTCATATTCATAGGGTTGTGAACATATATTGTCAAGATAGAATCTACCCTCTGTTTCAGAGTAAGCATTCCCTTGAGAATGTCACCATGTCGATTACTGAGTACTGCAGTCTTGTTGATAAGAGTTATCAACATGTTTGGTAATCATGAGAGGTGAATGGGACTCAAGGAATACAAGAAGTAATCATGATTCAGGTTGACAGTAACAGTTATCCGACTACCTGAATATGATTACGAATGCTAGAGGTAGAGGGACATTAGTACAACATACAAGTCTAGTTATCGCTTCGGATATGTTCTTTTGCGTTGGAGTTCAGTTATCGTTTTATAGTGGAGTAAACGTTAACTGACCAGTTAGTTAGTTTGCTGATCAAAGAGTTTGGTCATGGTAATTAACAAACTGGTCTGAGCCAACAATAAAGAGCCTAGGAGGTCCCACTCTTAGCTCCGCCAGGATGCTTGGAAAGATGCTTGAGGATGATGTCCAGACAGGTTCGATCGATCGAAGATATCTCGATCGATTGAAGTCTGCAGGTTCGATCGATCGAAGATGGTTCGATCGATCGAATGTTCGATCGATCGAAGGCACTTCGATCGCTCGAAGTCTAGGTCGGTTCTGGGAATCTATAAATAGGGCAGCTGCGTTCTGGAAAAGGTTGTTCGTCGTTTTGAACGTCAGAAGCTGCAGAAACTGTTTTGGAGTTCCAAAACCTTCTCTATCCTCTCCATTAGGGTTCCCACCAACCCTAGTCTTTTTGGCAGGCATCCGCAGGAGTCATAAGGGTGAAGATCATCTAGTGGAGGCTGCTGGAAGTTGAAGATCAGAATTGGGTTCAAGACACTAAGGTATAACTCGTGTCCCCTCTTGTACGCATCTGTAGAATTGACGAGTAGTAGATCCGGGCATGCCAATAAAGTTTCATAACTTGATTTTTCCGCTGCGCGTTTAAACTTTCCATTTAAACCTGTTTTTCCTTCATCACTATAGATAGTGAACTTAACTCCACTTTTTGGAAAGGCTAAGATAGGTGTACTTGTCAATTTTTCCTTCAGTTCTTGAAATGCCCTTTCACAATTACTATCCCAAATGTACTTCGTGTCCTTTCGAGTTAATCGAGTCAACGGTGCAGCTATTCGTGAAAATCCCTCTACAAACCCCCCGTAATATCCAGCTAACCCAAGGAAACTCCTAATTTCTGAAGGCGTCATAGGTTTTCCCCAATTTAAAACAGCCTCAACCTTAGATGGGTCCACTGAAATTCCATCCTTAGAAACAACAAGGCCTAAGAATTTAACCCGATCTAACCAAAATTCACATTTCTTAAACTTAGCATATAACTTATGCTTGCGTAATGTTTCAAGTGCAACACGTAAGTGTTGTTCGTGTTCTTCCCTCGACTTTGAATAAATCAATATATCATCTATAAATACAATAATAAATTGATCCAAGTATGGCCGAAAGACTCGATTCATCAGATCCATGAAAACTGCAGGCGCGTTTGTCAGTCCATAGGGTAATACCAAAAATTCATAATGTCCATAACGCGTCCTAAATGCCGTCTTTGAGATATCCTCGCTTCTTACCAAGAGTTGATGATATCCGGATCTTAAGTCAATCTTAGAGAACATCGTAGCACCTTGTAGCTGATCAAATAGATCATCGATCCTAGGTAAAGGATATTTATTCTTGATAGTGACTTTATTGAGTTCACGATAATCGATACATAATCGAAGTGATCCGTCCTTTTTCCTTACAAACAATACTGGCGCTCCCCACGGGGACGAACTTAGTCTAATAAAGCCTCGACCTTCCAAATCTTGGAGTTGTTTCTTTAACTCTTGCATTTCAAGTGGTGCCATATGATATGGTGTCTTTGAGATCGGAGGTGTATTAGGTACCAAATCAATACAAAAGTCAATTTCTCTCTTGGGAGGTAATCCCAGTACCTCTCCAAATATATCCTTGAATTCACCTACTATGGGGATCTGAGAAATTAGAAATTCTTCATTCACATCTTCAAGATGAGCTAATATTCCAGTGATAAAAGAATCTCCAATTTGATGACAATGAAAGGTTTACGGTTGTTGCTCAAGGCTAGAAAAAGTAATGGTCTTCGTATGACAATCTAGCGTAGCATGATACGTAGTAAGCCAGTCCATACCAAGAATTACGTCAAATTGGCCCATTGCGAGTACAACCAAATTAGCAGGCATCACTCTCGCCCCCAAGCTTACTAAGCAACCTCCACATATACGATCAAGTATTATCGTACTTCCTAGAGGTGTGGCAATAGGTAGAGGGGGGTCTAGATATTCAGATACTATACCCAAACTCTACATATATCTAGTTGATATAAATGAATGTGTAGCACCTGTATCAAATAAGACTCTTGCATGACTATTATAAATAGATAGTGTACCTTCAACACTTGCTTGTTCTGGAACTAGAGCGTAAACTCTTGCTTGACCACCTGGTGGTGCTGGGTTATTCCTCTTTGGTTTCCTACAATCCTTGCTGTAATGACCTGGCTCACCACAATTATAGCATACGCCTCGTGCATTCTGTCTCTCTTTACAATCTCGAGCTAAATGGCCTGGTTTCCCACAATTATAGCAAACTCCCCTTGGTCCTATTGGTGCTACTGTTGGTGCAGGTGTTCTAGTTTTCTCAACTACCATTTCCATCCTTTGCTTCTTTCTAGGGTTATTGTTATTCCTCCAGTTCCGACCTCCTTGTTGCACAACCTTTCCTTTGTTCTTACTTTCCATTTCCTTCTTGTATTCCCGATTATTTTCTTCCTGAAGCAACGCATCCACAACCATCTCTTCGTATGTCCTATGACCTCCAATAACCATTCTTCGAATAGACGGTGTCAGTCCTTTTGCAAATTTTCTGGCACGTCGCTCAGATGTGTCTATCAAATGAGGGGCATATCGAGACAATGCTTCAAATTTATTTTGATACTCTGTCACCGACATTTCTCCTTGCTTTAATTCTATAAACTCTATCTCCCGACGTTCCCTTTCAATATCTGGAAATATTTCTTAAAAAATTTTACCTTAAATTCTTCCCAAGTCATCTGTCTTATAGCTTCCACTCCAATAGTAGTTTTGGTCAATTCCCACCAATTCCTTGCACCTTCCACTAATTGGAATACTGCAAGCTTACGTTTGTCCGTTTCAGTACAATTGAAAACTTCGAATATATCCTCAAGTTGTCGCACCCATTGCTCAGCCTTAACAGGTTCAGCAGTTCCAGCAAACTTTTCTGGATGTAAAGCTAAGAACCGCTTTGTTTGATTATCAACAATTGCTGGTGGAGTCCGTTGAGCATTCATCTACTCCATTTGACGCACAAATGCCCCAACTACGTCAGTGGAATCAGCGATGTTTCCTATCCTACTTTGTCCATTTCCATTTTCTAGTGAATCTGCCATTACCTTCTAGAAGAAATATAAACACTTGTCAGATATGTTAGAAATAAATTTTTTTTTTCCAACACACATTACTTAGATTATCACTTTAAGATAATAAAAGAGGAACAACATAATTACACTAACTTCATATTTATTTATACACATAAACCTGGTTACAAAAGGTAAAGTTTGAGCTCAAAAAGTGTCCTCACAGGACAGTTACAACATACCACACCTATCTACATAACTACAGGTCAAAAGAGGTGGTAAGGTAACTAGCTGCAACTTCTTTCCTTTTACTATTTACAGTAAAAAACGAGGCAGTGATTCATGTCTTCTATCCTAGTCTAGGCCTCACTCGTCTAGCCATGTTAGAACTGGTGATTGAAGTAGTAGATGCTGACGATGACGAGTCTACGGGGTGAACTGGTGCTGGTGCCTGAGCATGTGGTGGTTGCACTGGTGGTGGTAGTGGTGGTGAAGGTGGGTGAGCTATATGATTTTCTGCCACCAATCGCTCTTGGATCTCATAAAAAGTTGGACAATATGACAACTCTAGTGCCAACCGTGAAACACGTTGTTTGGCTTGTAAGTTATGCCGAACAACCAGTCTCTGAGTAGTTGGCATATCAAACCTTCTCCTCTGGCCCACACTATCAATTTCCTGGTGCAACATGGCAACTGCATCTCTAAATGTGGTGCTATCATACTCGTCTCTGTCTCCAGGTGTGATCCTACCAATGTGAGAATAATGAAAGCCTCCCCAACTGTCATTGCTATTGAAGCTATCCATTATATCCTGCCAAAACTTAAGATATTAGTAACATAGCTTAACTGAGATTTCAAATACATCTAAATCTAAATAGACACGTAACTTAGCTCTGATACCAAAAATTGTCACGCCCCTAATTAACAGATAATAATCCGTTGTGTGATAAAATGGAGCGGTGACCAATAAGGAGATTACACATGTCAGATCATACATTATTTTATCATTCCAAAGTAGAATATTACATAAGCGCAAACTAACTATTGTACCACACTAACTTCATACTCAAACCGTTTATCTTACAATACTAGCTTCAAAACTTTTATTTATTTTACACAACTCTCATGACTTTATTCCTTTCCACGACTCACAGGCGAGCTTCCACTACTCGCTATCCATTCTTGGGCCCTGCAATGTTTTGGTATAACTACCATGAGCTTTACGCACAATAAGGAAAATCTATTTTATTTTAAAACTTTATTAATCGCCGTACATATGCTCACGTAAATAGAATAAGTTTAACCAGTTGCTTTTATTTAACAACTTGCACATGTAAAACATACTTGTGTATCTCATCCACGTTACCTGCAAAATTAACATCTCACACAAAAATTATGGTGAGTATTCACTGTAATTGCACACACTTAGCCCAGCTCAAGTATGTACAATTCTATGGCCACAGCACCCCAGCCCCGCTCGCAAGGTGTATACTATCCACCAGCCCAGCTCGAAATGGAGTAGCATATTAGTGCACTAACTGTAGGACTTTCTTAGTCCTAGCCATCCCAACGCGGACTATCTTGGTCTCATATTATAAGAAAGGCCTCGGCCTTAACCAAATCCATAAATCAATAAAAAATTGTGCATGCGTGACAATTAGGATAATATTATAACGAGTATTTTAGAGCACCAGGTCATTTTCAGGTAATAAGGATCCAATAATAAATTGGAAAAAAATTATTAATAAGTTATCTTCTTAAATCCCTTTCCATCCAACTTATTCATAATTTACTTAAAGTTGTCAACCCAAACAGATCTTAAATCTGGATTTAGAATGCCAAAAGCAAAATTCTTAAAAGGCTACTCTAGAAGTGGAATAACTTATCTACAATTAATTAATTTATTCACACTAGTCTATGGTAGACATTATCTGCAAAATAAAAGAAATTCTCAAATAGAACCCCACAATTCTAGCCAACCAAACAGCCCCTAAAGGGTCAGATTGGCTGTGACTAAAAAAAAAACAAAAAGGAACTAATAAAATGTTAGCCCTTAAGTTTGAACCCATGACCGTTGGGCTCCAAAGCACCAGGCCACAACCACACTGCCATCCAGTAATTTGATTTACTATTGCTCACAACTATAACTAATAACCTGTTGTCCTACTCTCTTTTAGATTTTATTTTTAAAAAAAAAACACTACCATTGTCAAGGGTCGAACCCAAGACCCCAAGTAAACCAAGTGCTTCCTTCACCAACCAACTAACCAACGTGGACTGTTGTGTAAACATTTGTATATAAATATAGTTAGTCTATACAAGCAGACCCTTACCCAGACCAATAACAAACGAACCCCTACTCCGGTGACTCTCCGGTCGTCTTCTCCGGCGACGCTCGCCTGAAATTTGCAAATCCTAATCAAAATTACTTTGAACCCTTCACTTCCTAATTGAATTGGGTAACTCTTGAAATCAAAGATTTATTAATAAACTTTAAATATACCCAATACAAGAAAATATTCACCTTCCCATTTCTACTACCATAACTAAGTTTGCACAAGATTCCCATTCACAAACTACAGTACTGATTGAATAGAAAGTTAAAGAAGAGATTCCTTACCCTTTCTAATCTCGAGTCTTGCCCGGTCACCAAAGGCTCTCTTTTTTTTTTTTTTTTTTAAATTCCAACCTATATCTATCTATTTATAGGCAGCCCCCCCAAGTCTGATCAAGTAGCTCCAAGCTTGCTGAGTGGCCTATTCTAAGGACCTAGAGCAAGCATTTATCACCACCTCGATCCCTCTCTTGTCCCTCTTTCATTGGTCCCTTGTTTTTCAATCTTATCATATATACACATCCTACAAATATATACTGCTTCCCAAACCAAGGAGAAGCTTCCATGCTTCTATACATTTTTTTTACCTCCGTATAATGTATATGTATCAGATCTATCTATTTTTCTTATTATAATGGTAATTACGTATTTTTTTTATGAGCAATTTTGTTTTTCATAGTTATCACAAATACCACTAATGAATCCTCCTTTTGGTCAACCAGGTCATCAACAACCATTTAATATGGTTGATAGGAATGACATGATTAATTTAATCCATGAGGTTTGTGGACCCATGGCTCGGGGGGTACAAACTCCAGTTTATAGGAAGCCTTATCCTGACTGGGTTGATAGGATCGAATTCCCCAGGGGATTTAAATTCCTCACTTTTGCCATGTTTGCAGGAGATGGAAGTCAATCCACAGTTGAACATGTAGCAAAATTCATCAGTCAGTGTGCTGATGCAGGAAATAATAAATATCTTAGGCTTCGTTTGTTTCCTAGTTCATTAACAGATACTGCATTCACTTGGTTTACTAATTTAGCCCCTAATTCGATTTATAATTGGGCACAAATAGAAGAATCTTTCCATACTCAGTTTTACCAAACAGAACCAGAAGTATCAATGGCTGACTTAGCCAGACTATGTCAAAAGCCTGATGAGAAGGCTACTCAATTCATAAATAGGTTCAAAAGGGCTAGAACAAAGTGTAAAATCATTCTGCCTGAACCTTAATTTGTTAAGTTGGCTTAAAATGGTCTCGAATTTAGACTAAGAAAGAAATTCGATGCTTTAGAGTTTAGAGATCTTGTTGAATTGACTGCTCGAGTCTCTAGATATGAAGCCTTGTTGGAAGAAGAAAGTGAAAGAAATGCTTCTTCAATAAAAACATATTATAAAGATCCTAATTATGAGATAGATGCTGCAGAAATAATAGGAAAAGAACCTTTCACATGTAAGAGTCTTGTGAAGAAAAATGTTTCTGCTGAAGTATATAAATCTAAAGGATCGTTTAAAAAATATTCATTTGATGTTTATAAGTTGGATGAAATTTTTTATCATCTATTAGAAGGAAAAATCATTAAATTATCTGATGGGACGAAATTGCCTTCTAATGATGAATTGTAAGGTAAGAAATACTGCAAATGGCATAGTTCTTGGACCCATTCAACTAATAATTGTATTGTTTTTCGAGACAGGATTCAAGATCTGATCAAGAAAGGGAAATTGAAATTCCCTGAAAAACAAATGGGGTTTGATGAAGATCCATTCCCAGCAGTTCAAGAGGTTTCAATCAATGTCCATGATATTTCCTTCGAAGCTCTGGTCAAAGAAAGAGAAAATGCAAAGTCAGAGGACCAGATGAAGAGACTCGAAGAAATAACAAGGAAAAACCCTGAGTTAACAATTTTCAACCATGAATATGCAAAGAATTTATGCATTGGTTGTGGGAAAAGATATGGTGAAATCTATGATGAAAGGGTTGGGGTCAAAGCAAGCAGGAAAAACAAACAGCCTTTGTTCGAACAAAAGAAAGTGAGCACTTCTTATGGACCTTCTTTCCAATCAATCATGAATGTTGGGAGAGGACAGTTTAGAGGACCAATCTATCAAGCCTCAGCATATACTGGACCTATGACAGCAAGGTATGCCTCAAGACCAGTGGCTCCTTTTAAAGCCAATTTTTTAAGGAATTTCCATGTTGGTAATTATGTTCGACCATCAAGGAACATGCAATATGTGAGGCCAGGATTCTCTCATATACCAAAGAAACAATATGAGGGACAGAGAGAAAGGCAAACTTAATTCATACCATCAAAATTGGTACCAGCACATGTGGTGCAGGCTAAAATAGACATGGAAGCATTAAAAGAGTCATCAGAAGTTGGTGCGACATCACAATCATGTGAACCTATATTGGTATCAGGAGTGCCAAATTGGTTTGTTTTGCAAGATGACAGGGTAAAAAATATGATGGAACAACAAGGCCCTCAAAATAAAAATAGGATGATTAAACCTCCTCAGGTTGAAAAGAATAGATGGCATGTACTTCAACATCCCAAGGGAAAGAACCAGAATATGGTCTCTATGATAAATAGAACTCAACAAAGGAGATTGTAGAGGAAGTTCACCATGTGGAAAGAATTTTCTAATATGCAGGCTCGAAGTTAGGAGTTAAGAAATGAAGTCAAAAGAGACTCCAGTGAAGTTTCAAAGCCTAATCCTACGTTCGATCGAAATACCAAAGGAGATACTGATACTATGTCTGAGAAAAGTATCATTAAAGCCAAAGTATTAGAATTGGAAAAGGCAATGAGTATTGATGATGAGAATGAAGCAATGACAGTGGTAGAATCCCAAGTTTTGGAAAATGTTGAAATAAAACCTGAAAATAAAGTGATTAAGGAAGAGAACATGCTTATTCAATTTGGCACATTTCCAGAACAAATGGAAGTTAACACTGCCACATTCATGTTACCAAAAATCTTCGAGGCAACAGAAGATCAACAAATGGATGGAGAAATGGAAATGGAAGTATCTACTGAGGATATATCTGAGGTAAATCTTCCTGAGTTTGTTTTTAGTGATTGTAATTTTGTTTATTCATTCGAAGAATCATCAATAGAAATGACTAAGCATCTTAAACCACTATACATAAAGGCTTGTTTGAATGGTGTTCTTTTAAACAAAATACTGGTTGATAATGGTGTTGCTGTCAACATTATTCCTCAAAATACTTTGAGAAAGATCAATAAACAAAATGCAAAATTAATACAGACCCACATTATGATATCAGGATTTACTGGTGATAAGAAAAACACCAAAGCAGTAATACCAATTGAAACCATAGTAGGTTCGAGTAAATCCAAAACTGCTTTCTTTGTGGTAGATGCTAATCCTAGTTATCACGCCTTATTAAGAAGAGACTGGATTCACGCTAATAAATGTGTTCCTTCTTCAATGCATCAGAAATTGTTGCTTGTGAAGGAAAATTGTGAGGTGGAAACAATAAAAGCTGATGTTCAGCCTTTTCATACAAGTTCCAATTGTGTCGAAGCTCAATTGTATCAAGACAATGTCAAGCCAATTTGAACTAAAAGAATCAGAAGATGAATCTCCAGAAGAAAATTGGGACATTTTGGTTGAAATGCCATTTGGTTCTTTGAAACCATTAAGTGATGATAAAATGATTTAATGACTCATACATCTATGGAAATAGGAGATATAGAAGAGACCATTCGACTGGTCTTACACAATTTAATGAAGGCAGATTTAAAGTCAAGAATTGAGAAAGACTCGACCATAAACTGGTCAGACTATGTCTTTGAGGAAGATTCACAAGAGTTAAAGGATATTGGCAAGGAAGAATTATCTGTATTGCCAAAAAATTCAATACAAGAGGTGCCACAAGACCCTTTAGTATAAATCAATTTAGGACCAGATCAACAAAAGATAGTTACTTACTTAAGTTCCAAACTTGGAAAGGATGACCAGTATAAATTGGTCGAGTTGTTAAAGGAATTTAAAGATTGTTTTGCTTGGGATTATGATGAATTTCCAGGATTCGAAAGGAGTTTAGTAGAACATAGGTTGCCTATCAAAGCTGGCTATAAACCGGTAAAGCAACAACGTCGAAGGATGACTCCAGAAGTCACTATGAAGATTAAAGAAGAAATTGAAAGATTGCTCAAGGCAGGATTCATTAGAACTGCCAGGTATGTTGAATGGCTTTCGAATGTTGTTCCAGTTATGAAGAAAAATGGTAAATTAAGAGTTTGTATTGATTACAGAAATCTTAATTTAGCCACTCCTAAGGATGAATATCCTATGCCAACAGTTGATTTATTAATTGATAGATCTGCTGGAAATGCTATAATGTCCATGATGGATGGCCATTCAGGGTATAATCAAATATGTATTGCTGAGGAGGACATTCATAAGACTGCATTTAGGTGTCCAGGTAGTATAGGTACCTTCGAGTGGGTACAAATGCCTTTTGGTTTAAAGAATGCAGGGGCTACTTATCAAAGAGCCATGAATGCTATTTTCTATGACATGATTGGAACCTTTTTAGAATGTTATATAGATGACATGATTGTTAAATCGAAAACATTTAATGATCATCTTATTCACATGAAGTCAACATTCGAAAGAATGAGATGTTTCAAACTCAAGTTAAATCCACTAAAATGTGCCTTTGGAGTTAGTACTGGAAATTTTCTAGGATATTTGATACATGAAAAGGGAATTCAAGTGGATAAGAATAAGGCACAAGCAATTATTCAAAGTAAACCCCCTTCGACCAAAAAAGAATTACAAAGATTTTTAGGACAAGTCAATTTTATTTGAAGGTTTATTTCCAATACTGCTGGAAGAACTCTGATTTTTTCTCCTTTGTTGAAATTAAAGGATTATGAAGAGTTGAAGTGGGAAGATAAACATCAAACTGCCTTTCAAGCCTTGAAGGATTATTTGGTAAAGCCACCAGTGTTAATGCCTCCAAGAAAAGATAGGCCTATGAAGTTATATATCTCAGCAGCAGAAGCATCGATTGGGGTTTTATTAGCCTAGGATAATGATGATAAGAAAGAGCAAGTTGTGTATTACCTTAGTAGGTTTTTAAATTCTGTTGAATGCAAATATTCCTTTATGGAAAAATTGTGTTTGTCTTTGTACTTTGCAGTTATGAAATTAAGATATTATCTTCTTCCTACTGAAGTTTATGTGATTGCTAAGTTTGATTTAATTAAATATATGTTAACTCGACCGATTCTGAGAAATCGAATTGGTAGATAATTTTGGCATTGTCATAATTCTGTTTGTTTTATGTGCCACAAAAGGCAGTAAAAGGTCAGGCCTTGGCAGATTTTTTGGCTGATCATCCAAATTGCCTCGAAACAGAGGGGAATTATGAAATTGGACAGATAACTATTAGTCCATGGAAATTATGGTTTGATGGTTCAAAAACTGAATTTGATGTAGGCATTGGTTTTGTCATTGAGTTACCTGAAAAGATTAAAACCAAATATGGTTACAAATTAGATTCGAATCAGTGTACCAACAATCAAGTTGAGTATAAAGCTTTAATCATGGGTCTCGAAACCTTGTTGGATCTTAAAGCTACATTTGTAGATGTATTTGGCGATTCCCAGTTGGTCATCAATCATATGAATGGGACATACAAATGTATGAGTAGTTCATTGAAAGTGTATTATGAAACTACAATGGATTTATTATCCAAATTCAATAATGTGAACCTGTTGCATGTTCCTAGAAGTTTTAATGAAGAAGCCAATGATGTAGCTCAGAAGGCATCTGGATTTAAAACAAATGATGAGAATACCATCTTATATGAGGAGCCAAGGTTCGAAGGGTGAAATCCATTTGGGTTCGAACAAGGGTTGAAATATTCCATTCATGGCACAAGATGTGGCAACTCCATTCGAAATTAATTCGAGCCTTTGGATTTTGTAAAATGGAGAAGGGAAGATGTGAAAAGGCAACTAGAAGCCTTTGAGCTTGGATGATCAAGCAGGGAGAAGGCGACAGAATGAGTGGAGTATGTTCGAAAATAGGACCATGCCTGCATAATTGGTCTAATTTCAAAAAAAGGTCACCAATATCATCAGTGGGATCCACCACTCGAACTTTGGTGTCAGGAAAGGCTAGTACAGAATGGTCGAAGAGAAGTACTCTCTCTTCATAATCTTTCTCAAAAAGTTTGCATTTAGAAAGGAAGGCTGAGGAGTAATGCTCATTAGAAAAATCCTCATGAGATGCTCTTACATATGTGTGAATGGGGGGTCTGCCTTGAGGAATTAAGATATTACCTCTTTGAAGCCTCTCACCAGGAGGACTGGTTGAGGCGATCAACCAGGCATTCAACAGATTTTGCTCTCTCGAGAGATGATTCGAAAATGGATAGTATGGTTTTATTGTCCTGCTTCGAATAATCCCTTTAGTTTCAGGATAGTCAAAGTTTGGATGAACAACTGAAGGCATTGTAACTGGGGTTTCGAGCTTCATACCTTTATGATATCCTATTCCTTCACCACGGGAAATAAGTCATTCCCAATCAGGAGGGAATGTTTGGTTATTATAAATCGATTTGGAAGAGTTCGAAGAAGAATTTTGCCCTGTTGAAGAAGCACTTGGTCTGTTCATCATTTCATGCCACTTGCCCCACTTCGAGTAGGTGAGGGGTTCAGTAGGAATTTCAAGGAGATCCCAATTGGTTCGAGAAGAAATTTCAGGGCGTTTGGTTGATAACATCACTTCTTCGGGAAGATCTAGAGGAAAGTAGTTACTGGTGTCGAAAGAAGATTGAGAAGAAGACATGATTAATAGAGCAGATTCGAAAGAACAAGGTAGAGAGAAGGTTTCAAGGATCAAGCAGATATGATGCTTTGTGCAATCTATAAACATTTGAAGATCACATAAGATGTTAACTACCCGGCATGATCTGTCCATGATCACCATTATCTTTTTTGAACCAAAAGGAAAATGGCGCGGGGGGTAATGTTTGTGATAAAAATATCTAGCCAATGTAGAATTGACACATAAGAGTTTATGTGGCAGGATAATTGGTGGACCCGAATGAATACTGAAACCGTTATGAACAGTTGTTGCTGATTCACGTTGTTCAAATATTTAACCGCTAGAAGACACGAGTTGATCATCAAGAAGTAATTGAAGAACAGGTGTCAATTCAAGGATATAATAGGTGTCAGAGCAGTTATCAGTTTGAAAATAGGAGGGAGTATTCAAACAGAGTTGTTGGGGACCCTCGACGTCTATAAATAGAAGGATTGTGCATTCGAAAGGGATCCTTCGATCAACATCAACATATATCTCTCAATACACTTACTGTATTGTTATTTAGATACTTAAACTTAGGAATAGAACACCTTCGAAATCATCTTCAAGGTTAGATTGTAGTTTGTTTAATTTAATCAAAGTTTCTTTGCTGTTTTATTAGGAGTAGTTATCTTAGAATCAATTTGAAGTGTTTCAATTAAGTGCATCTTTACATGGTTAAAGTCCTGTTTAAGGCATCGAACGTCACCACAATTTGCTTGGTGAGGCGTAGTTTGGATCACACACATTGGCAACTTGCTTGCCTGGCATGCTCGCATACACTTATAAATTTTCCAACCAAACAGTTTCTCAAACAATTTGATATTTGTATTACATGTTGTGACAATGTTTGGTGATATAGTGATATTACACACCACTATATGTGGTACTGTTGGCAAACTATTGGGGAAGCGTAGTATTACACTTTCAGGAATAAATACTTTACTTTTCTTGGCTCCATGAACATAGCACCATTGTTAAACAAGAAATTTAAATATATCTAAGAGAGAACAAAAAAACTTGGTTCTCAATTACTTTTGTCGGTATTTTTGACCACAATCACATCATATGGTTCAAACTAGTAAAGCATTTGAAAACTAAATTTGAGAAGTATGACTAATGTCATGAAGGACTCTCTTACTATGTCAATTTGTTAAAATGCAACATATGCGCGATTTTCACAACGGTTGTAAAATTATAAAAAAGAAAGACCAACAATCGGTTGGCCTAGTTGTAAATGAGTGCGTCCAATTCACTCAATGCTTGATTTTGAGTCTCCTTCACAGTCGGTTATTGGGGCCAAACTTATGCATCACACCAAAGGTACTCGTTGTGGTTTCATGCTTCACCCCCGACATAGATGCTGTGGGAACCAGCTCAGCCCGTTTGATAACGGCTCAATGTGTTAGAGTGAGCTTCGGGCCTAGCTTTTGATCGGTCCTAATGTTTTATGATTTTTTTAATACAAAATAAGCATGACAATGAACTGACATTAGCAACCAATTAGTAATTTTATGAACTTCCAGACAAAAATGAACAAATTTAACAATTAAGGTTTAATTCCACCAAATTCAATAGTTGTAAGTTGTAAGTTAAATTACAAATAACATAATTTCCACATAGGCACACTAAAACTCAATTTTCAAAAGCTTGAAATTTTCTCCAAGTTCAGATCAACTCAATCTCATATAAAGCTCGGTCTCAAAAATTTAGGAACAAGCTCTTCTCTCTCCAGATTTTCTCTCACCCAAAACAACAACTATAGTCACGGATCGTCAATTTATTGCACTAGGTACCCCTTTCTCTCTCTCCACCGCAAATTTGTCCACTCTGTTTGTTATCCTATCCAGATTTTTTTGATAGACTGGTTTATATACTTATACTTGATTGTGTATCATGTATTATCACTAGATTTTTTTGATAGATTGATTTAAATACTTCAACATTTTTAGGTTTGACATCTATGAACTCTCTTGGTTAATTTGGCTTTAACATCATGTTTAATTGATTTAGATTCTTGTTAATTGGTGGCTTTTAATTTGAAACTCTGAGCACAAGCCTAACAATCATGATCGGCCATTGCTAGTAGGATGGTTTTTTTTTCCTTCTCTTTCTATCTGTTCTTTTTCCTTACAAGGACAGATAAGTATTAGAGGATGTTGAAAAAATGGAGCACCCAAAATCATGTAAATAAGAATCATTTAGTCGTATGTAATGCTGTAATAGAGTAATGCTATGCTTCCCAAATTTGGGATTTGGTTCCCAAATGGCTTAATAGTTGTACCACATACATGTGGTGACAGTGATTGGCGGTGCCACATCCACAGGGGCAGAGCCAGGATTTGATCTTAGTGGAGGCACAATCTTAATGTAACTCAAGCAATAGCTAGCAATTTTTCGCAACTAGTGTAGACTCTCGATTTTAGTTGTTCCTCACTTCATCTTGTAGATAAAAACTTTAGTATAAAAGAACATGTGTACACAACCTTTGACTTATCTATGTTCTCTATACCCATGTGCTTCTTTCTTCAATTTTTTTTAGTACAATATTTGTGTGTTTTTGTGTGCTGTATGCAAATGAAGCCTACCATTTTTATAGACATCATATCTACAGTAGATGGTTAGGATGAACTTGATCCAACGAAGGCTAAGAAGCTTTCAGAAAACTCTTGACACTCTAGAATTCTCCACACTCATCTACTATATCTATGTAAAAAGTGAGGCTAGAACTCATTACACAATGCACCATATGGCACGTTGTAGAAAAAGCTTAGCGACTAGTTTAATAGATTCTAGAGTCTTTCAATACTCTTGGAACTCCACCATTCTCCACTCATTTATTGGGTTTGACAGTCTTTCAACACTCTCAGAACATAAAATAGTAAATCTTTCTCAATCTTTCATGCTTGTTCCTAATCCTCTAAACCTCACTAGACTCTTTCACATCATTTTTCAACATCTATAGATCCATACCAAACAAAATTTAGATGTATCCAAACTATTCTGAACTATTCTAAAATGACCAGACTAATCGAGAATTTTCTAGACACATTCACACTCACCTACAAACTACTCCAGGTCTAAGCAATGCCACAACCTTCCCAATAATTGGCCTTCTAAATTGGATGTTCATGACACAAAACCAGCATCTAACCAAAATAACAAGCACTTTTGTGGCACTTACTCCAACATACACTCTATCTTACTTAAGTCACCTACTTTGCTTTTATTACTTACTACTATAAATACTTTATATTAAAAAACTAAATGTCAATAGTTATATATTAGTACATTTGTATTTAATGGTCACATTTTTTATCGATCAATTTTAATGGTCACTTTTTGTCACGCTCGTACCGGAAAATCATTATTTTAAAATGCATTTTGAGTTTGTGTGAATTATTAATGTTTATTAATAATTGAGATATGGTTGACGTAGGTCAACGGTGAGTGTCAATCGAGGACACGGAGTTTTGATAATCAGTAAGGGATTGACACGAAAAATGACATTTATATGATTTTAAATATTATTTGACTTTACATGTTTTTCATGAATAGTAATTCTACATGTATTGTATGATTTTTGGTAGTGTCGATCTTGTTAGAGACTATTTTGAGTAACATAGTGATAACGTAGGTAATACGTCACATCAAAGATAGATTATCTAGAAATTTCACGAAACTAGTTTTCAGAACGTAATTACGGTGGAAAACGGAACTTAGTCAGAAAGGTTTATAATTTATAGCTTTCACTCGTGAACAGATAAATTGGACGTGTGCAACGTTTCGTAGGATAATTGGAAGATTTGAGAACTAGTGGGGAGGTAATCGTAATTTTTAAGTCTCGTGCCTATAAATAGTGGAGGCAAGATATTTTCCTCATTTACAACTTTCCTAAAATTGAAATTCAAGAGGTGATTTAGTTTCTTAGAGCTTCAAGATGCAAATCAACGGACTTTTGCCTGTTTATTTTCTTCCAAATTTTATATTCGAACTCCTCGAGGTAAGAGCTTCGTTTTGATATATCTCAGGACTTGTCCGGTTAAGTTTTAATAAAAATCCTAATGTTTGAATTTTGGAAAAAAATGCGTGTAAACTTGTAGGAATCGCTTGAAATTCGAGATCCGACGTTCAATTGGTCCCTTAGTTCACCCTTCAAAATTGTAGGACGTTTGCACGATGTATGAATTCTATACCTATGAATTATATAGAACTTATATGTTTTGAATATCGAGTTGATATTTTAGATCTGGACAAAATTCATGTATTAATTAGCCCCGTTAATTATGCAAGTGAAACTGTGATAAAAGCACGTATATATGATTATATGATTATATGAACATGTTATGTGTCTATGTAGGTTGAAAGAGGGGTTTGGTGCAAATTCATCTAGGGCAAGCTCCTCGATGTTGGAGGATTGTAGTAGCAATGGCTACTGTACATGGTTTGGGAGAAGGCCCAGCTAGGGCACTGGATGAGTGGTAGGGAGAAGGCCCTCCACGACATTAATTCCATTGTTTCATTATCGGATGGACGCACACTACTCTCTCTAAAGACCATTTTGTTGTGCTTTGATATGTTAACGCATGAATTGTCATATAAGTATATGGTTAGAATTGTACACTCAGCATATAGATGAGCAGTGGAGATTTACTCCATTGCAGGTGAACGCAAGAAACGAAAGAAGAAGCATGAGGAATAAGACCTCGGGAGCGACGGGGATCCTTGTCTTGTATATGTTTTTGTTTTCAATTCCAAATGATGTAAAATGTAATTTTGAGAAGTTAGAACCATTAACTTCAACTTGAAAGATTTGGGATGGCATAGAAGGTTGTAATATGTCATAAAACTCTTTTTGGTTATGTTGTAATGAATCCGAACTCATGGATTTGTGTTTTGAATGCTTAACATGTCAAACTTGAATTTTGGGGAAATGTAATAGAACTTTTATGCTTTAATACAAACAAGCCTTAGCTTGTTCCGTCAATGTTTCTTTTCTTGGATTATTATGTTTTAACGATGTTCTTGAAAGTCTAGCATAGATTGTGAAGTTTAAAATGTAAACCTGTTGGGTGGATTGAAAGGAATGAAGGTTGCTTGATGCCTTAAGCAAAATTCTGCAGTTTTGGGGAGAATTCTAGTAAAGGGTCATTCGACCGGTCGAAGGGGGTCATTCGACCATTCAACCGGACGAAATGACCCCTGCATGGAATCTTTTTATACACCTTTCCGAAATTATTTAAATGTTTTGGTCGGTTCTTAGGGTACCTTTGGGACCCTTTCAACATAAATTCATCCAGTTCGAAATATAATTACGTTTTCAATTTTATACGAATTTTACAATTCGGAGGGTAGTGTTTCCTAAAGTTTTAATACTTTGTTGTTTTAAAGTTCTTTTCTGTTGTGTATAGTTATTTAATGAATAGAAGAGCCTTGTGGCGTGCCACGTGCCCTATTTCCACGCGTAATAAGATGGGTCGTGACATTTATTGGTATCAAAGCTAGTGGTAACAAAACTTTGGGGAACGTGCGACGTCAAGTGGAGTGTTGAGTGATTTTGGCACATCTTATAGATTGCATCCATACATGGTAGAGATGTTTGATACATATGTATGTTGGTATATATACATATTTACATTGTTTGTCTACATGTATAGTGTTTATGCATTGAGATTGACAGGATTGTAATAATGAATGACGGTGACCGAGATTTATCACCACATACGTGACGAATGAATGAAATGACAGAAATGATTGGAAACATGGGAGACTTAATACAGAATATAGCAGAGCGATTGCCTCCAACACCTCCATTTGAGGCAGCACCGATAGCTGTGGTGTATGCGCCAAAGAACAGGGGTGGGAGATCTCTGTCTGAACAGTTTGCTCGAAAGAAATCAATGGAATTCCATGGGACACCTGACACAATGCTAGCCGAGCACTGGGTCATGGACATGGAGAGGGTTTTTTGTTCTATCCCGATGTCTGATACACTAAAGATTGAGAATGCAAGTGATGTACTACCAGAATTGGTAGGTAAATCGGTTGGATCAAGGAGCACTGATAACTTGGGAAGAGTTCAGAGTAGAGTTCAATCGCTGATTCTTTCCATGAACCGCTCACAATGCAAAAAAAAGAGAGTTCAATCACCTTCAACAAGGAGACATGACAGTAGCTGAGTATACTTCCAAGTACAATACCCTATTGAGGTTTGGAAAAGGGTCGGTACCCTTGGAAGAGGATAGAGCAAGAAAGTATGAAGAAGGACTGAAGGAGAACGTCCGTGTGAGGGTGGAGCCTTATGAACACTCGACTGTCGGAGTGGTACAACAAACCACACTCGTGATAGAGGGAGGTATCGAGAGGTCGAGACAGAATCAACAAGGGGAGCGGTATAACGAGGGTAATGACTGGAACCATAGTGGAGCTTTTAAGAGGCCATTTGCATGGGGCTCTAGTTCTAGTTTCAGTGGACCCAGGAAGCCAACAAGTAGTATACCATTGTGTTCACTTTGCAATCGACCATACACATGTCAATGCTTTATGACCAACTTTCAGAACAAAGCTCAAGGGATGAACAATGCAAGTTTTATATCGAACTCGCAAATTAAATGTTTTTATTGTAGTACCATTGGGCATTGAGCGAAGGATTGCCCGAGGAAGCATCTCTAACAAGGAGCTAGTTCTATGGCTTCTAGCGGTTCGAAGCCTAGACAGACCAACGATGGGGGACAGAGAATAGAGCAATGTCAAGGGAGATCATTTCAGATGAACCCAGGAGATATGGCTACTTCGGAGACAGTGGTCTCAGGCATGGTGCCTATATATTCATATATAGCATGCATACTTGTTGACTCAGGATCTATGCATTCATTTGTATCGCATGGTTTTGTTGAACATTTAAATATTAGATCAACACCGTCAAGATATGAATTATCTGTTGCTGTGCCGTTTAGTAAGCCAATAATGACGTCTACGATATACAACGACTGTGAGATCAAATTGGGAGAGAAGTCAATGACCGTAGACCTTATACTGACTGTGATGAATCATTTCGATGTGATACTAGGGATGAAATGGTTAGCCCTTAACCAAGCCACGATAGATTGTAAATGGAAGGAAGTTAATTTTTGATCACCGGTACTCGGAAGCTTTTGTTTTCAAGGAAGTGGGGTTACACCGTCACCGTATTTGATTTCGGCTATCCGAGCTGGTAGATTGTTGAGGAAAGGATGTCAGGGATTTTTATGTTCGATCATTGATAATTCGATGACCGAATCGAAAGTAGAAGATATTTCAGTAGTGCAAGAATATTCGGATGTATTCCCAGATGACTTACCAGATGTTTTTATTGAAAGAAAGATTGAGTTTACCATTGAGATAATGCCAGACTCAAGACCCGTATCGAAAAGCACCATATAGAATGGCACTTGTGGAATTGAAAGAACTGAAAACCCAACTACAAGAGTTACTTGATAAGGGTTTCATTCGAACTAGCATATCGCTGTGGGGAGCTTCAGTGTTGTTTGTAAAGAAGAAATATGGTTCAATACAGATGTCTATTGATTACAGGTAATTAAATAAGTTAACAATCAAGAACAAGTATCCACTACCGAGAATTGACGACCTATTTGATCAACTTCGCGGGGCACAAGTATTTTTCAAGATTGATTTGAATTCGGGCTATCATCAATTGAAAGTGAAAGCTGAAGATGTAGAAAAGACAGCCTTCAGAACGCGCTATGGACATTATGAATTCTTAGTTATGCCATTTAGGTTTACAAATGCACCAGCCGTGTTCATGGATCTTATGAACCAAGTCTTCAAAGACTACTTAGATGACTTTGTAATTGTGTTTATAGATGATATTCTTATCTATTCACCAAGTGAGGTAAAGCATGAGAAGCATTTGAGATTGATACTTCAGAGGCTGCAAGAGAAGCAATTATTTGGGAAATTCAAGAAGTGTGAATTTTGGTTACCTAGCATTACTTTGGTCATGTGATTGACAAGAATGGTGTTTTAGTTGATCCTTACAAGGTAGAGGCTATATCTAATTGGCAAAGACTGACATCAGTATCCAAAATTCGAAGTTTCTTGGGAATAGTAGGGTATTACCGCCGTTTCATTGAAAAATTCTCAAAGATTTCATTACCAATGACGAAGTTGATGAGAAAGGAGTTACTTTTGAATGAAGTTTAGAATGTGAAGGCAATTTTCAAGAGTTGAAGTCGCGGTTAACAAGAGCACCTATTCTGATGATACTATCCAAAACTGAGGGATTTGTGATCTATAGACATGTGTCGCATCAAGTTTTGGGATGTGTACTTATGCAAGGTGGCAAGGTGATTTCCTATGCGTCTAGATAGTTGAAGACACACGAAGTTAATTATCCGACTCACAATCTTGAACTGGCCACGGTAATACATGCTTTGAAAATTTGGATACATTATTTGTACGAGGAGAAATGTGAGATCTTTACGGACCACAAGAGTCTGAAGTACCTATTTACGCAAAGAGATTTAAATATGAGACAAAGAAGATGGTTAAAGTTGATGAAGGATTACGATCTTTCGATTGAGTATCATCTAGGGAAGGATAATGTAGTAGCCGACGCTTTAAGCAGTAAGATGACAAGGAACCTAGCCGATGAGCTAACTCAGCAAAAGGAATTGATTAGAGAAATGGAACGGTTAGAACTAGATGTGATTCTAAAGACCAATTATGGCTTAATGATGGCAATCATAACTCACCCAGACATCATTGATGAGACCAAGGTAGAATAGTTTAACGATTGTTATTTGTATAAAATGAGAGATGAGATACCTTTGGAAAAATGACCTGGATTCGCAGTGAAGCAAGGAGTATTGATGCTTGAGAATTGATTATGTGTACCGAACGTAAAGGGTTTGAAAGAGCGACTTTTAGAAGAGGCTCGTAGTACGAGGTATTTAGTTCATCCGGTAATAAGATGTACCGGAACTTACAGGAAAACTTTTGTGGAGAGCTATGAAATGAGAAGTTGCCAAGTTCATTTCAGAGTGTGCGGCGTGTCAGCAAGTCAAAGCAGAAAGGCAAATACCTGCAGGACTACTACAGCCATTACCTGTATCAGAGTGGAAAAAGGATGAGATTACAATGGATTTTGTTTCTGGATCTTCGTAATCTTCTAACAAGAACGATAAGATTTGGATTATAGTTGACTGATTGATGAAATCAGCTCATTTCCTACCGATCAAGACAACCAAGCCGTCCAAGTTAGCAGAGTTATATGTGAAAGAGATTGTAAGACTACACGGAGTTCTATCAGTGACTATATCAGATCGTGATAGTAGTTTTACATCAAGGTTATGGGAAAGTCTACAGAAGGCTATGGGCATGAAGTTGAGTTTCAGTACCGCATTTCATCCTCAGACCGACGGACAGTCAGAGCGAATGATTCAAACTCTGGAAGATATGCTAGACTTTGGGAGCGATTGGGATAAACACTTTCCATTAATCGAATTTGCTTACAATAACGGGTTTCAATCAAGTATTGGAATGGAACCTTATGAGGCATTGTATGGGCCTAAGTGTCGATCCCCGGTTTATTGGACCGAGATTGGAAAAAGAAAGTTATTAGGACTTGAGATAATACAGTTGACTACTGAGAAGGTAAAGTTGATTCAGGAGCGACTAAAGGTAGCTCAGAGTCGTTATAAGAGCTAAATGGACTCTAAAAGACGACCGATGACATTCGAAGTAGGAGATTTTGTACACTTGAGAGAATCGCCTTGAAAAGGCATGGTCTGATTTGGGAAGCGGGAAAAGCTTAACCCGAGATTCATAGGACCGTTTGAGATCCTAGAAAGGGTAGGACCAGTGGCTTATTGACTAGCCTTATCGTCTGAGTTGGAGTATGTACACAATGTGTTTCACGTGTCAATGTTAAGAAGGTGTATGACGGATACGAGTAAGATCATAGTACCTAAACCGTTCCAAATTCAAGAGGACTTGACCTATATAGAGCATCCTGTGGAGATTTTGGATCGGAAAGAGCAAGTGTTGAGAACTAAGACGATTCCAATGGTGAAGGTATTATGGCGTAGTCACACTATTGAGGAAGCTACGTGGCAGAGCAAGGAAGAAATGATGAATGAGTATCCGTATTTGTTCGATACATGAGGTATAAGTTTGGGGACAAACTTCCTTTTTGGAGGGGAGAGTTGTCAAGCCTGTCCCTGAAAATCATTATTTTAAAATGCATTTTGAGTTTGTGCGAATTATTAAAGTTTATTAATAATTGAGATATGGTTGACATGGGTCAACGATGAGTGTCAATCGAGGACATGGAGATTTGATAATCAATAAGGGATTGACACGAATAAATGACATTTATATGATTTTAAATGTTATTTGACTTTACTTGTTTTTCATGAATAGTAATTATGCATGTGTAGTATGATTTTTAGTAGTGTCGATCTAGTTAGAGACAAGTTTAAGTAACATAGGATAACGTAAGTAATACGTTACATCAAAGGTAGGTTATATAGAAATTACACGAAACTAATTTTCGGAACGTAATTACGGTGATAAACGGAATATAGTTGGAAAGTTTTATAATTTTTAGTTTTTACTCGTGAAGAGATAAATTGAAGGTGTGCAACGTTTCGTAGGATAATTGGAAGATTTGAGAACCAATGAGGAGGTAATCGTAATTTTCAAGTCTCGTGCCTATAAATATTGGAGGCAAGATATTTTCCTCATTTACAACTTTCCTAAAATTGAAATTCAAGAGGTGATTTAGTTGCCTAGAGCTCTAAGACGCAAATCGACGGACTTCTTCCCATTTATTTTCTTCTAAATTTTATATTCGAGCTCCTCGAGGTAAGAGCTTCGTTTTGATATCTCTTTGGACTCGTTTGGTTAAGTTTTTATAAACATCCTAGTGTTGGAATTTTGGGGAAAACACGTGTAAACTTGTAGGAATCGCTTGAAATTCGAGATCTGACGTTTAATTGGTCCCTTAGTTCATCCTTCAAAATTGTAGGACGTTTGCACGAGGTATGAATTCTATACCTATGAATTATATGGAATTTACATGTTTTGAATATCAAGTTGATATTTTGGATATGGGTGAAATTCATGTATTAATTAGGCCTATTAATTATGCACGTGAAACTGCGATAAAAGCACATATATATGATTCTATGAGCATGTTATGTGTCTATGTGGGTTGAAAGGGGGGTTTGGTGCAAATTCATTCGGAGGCAAGCTCCTCGATGTTGGAGGATTGTAGTAGCGACGGCTACTGTGCATGGTTTGGGAGAAGACCCAGACAGGGCACTGTACATGGTTTGGGAGAAGGCTCATTCAGGGCACTAGATGAGTGGTAGGGAGAAGGCCCTCCACGGCATCAATTCTATTGTTTCATTACCGAATGAATGCGCACTAATCTCCTTAAAGACCATTTTGTTGTGCTTTGATATATTAAAGCATGAATTGTAATATAAGCATATGTTTAGAATTGTACACTCAGCATATAGCTGAGCAGTGGAAATTTACTCCATTGCAGGTGAACGAAAGAAAGGAAAGAAGAAGCGTAAGGAATGAGACCGCGGGAGCGACGGGGATCCTTTTCTTGTATATGTTTTTGTTTTCAATTTCAAATGATGTAAAATGTAATTTTGAGAAGTTAGAACTAATAATTTCAACTTGGAAGATTTAAAATGGCTTAGAAGGTTGTGATATGTCATAAAACTCATTTTGGTTATGTTGTAATGAATTCTAATTTATGGATTCATGTTTTGAATGCTTAACTTGTCAAACTCGAATTTTGGAGAAATGCAATAGAACTTTTATGTTTTAATCCAAATAAGCCTTATCTTGTTCCGTCCTTGTTTCTTTTCGTGGATTACCATGTCTTAACGATGTTCTTGAAAATCTAGCATAGATTGTGAATTTTAAAATGTAAACATGTTTGGTGGAATGAAAGGAGTGAAGATTGTTTGATGCTTTAAGCAAAATTCTGCAGCTTAGGGGAGAATTCTACTAAAGGGTCATTCGACCGGTCGAAGGGGGTAGTTTGACCGGTCGAAAAGACCCCTGCATGGAATTTTTTTATACACCTTCCGGAAATTGTTGAAATGCTTTGGTCGGTTCTTAGGGTACCTTTTGGACCCTTTCAATATAAACTCATCTGGTTTGAAATATAATTACGTATTCAATTTTATACGGATTTTACAACTTAGAGGGTGAATGTTTCCTAAAGTTTTAATACTCAAGATTGTTTTAAAGTTCTTTTCCGCTGCGTATAGTTATTTAATTAATGGAAGAGCCTTGGTGGCGTGCCACGTGTCCTATTTCCACGTGTAATGGAATGGGTCGTGACACTTTCAAATTAAAATTTTTTTTATTGCAATAGTAATATTTGGATAGCAATTTTAACGGTCGCCTAATGGTAAGAGATTAATATAATCCATGATTGAATTTCATGTATAAAAAGATTAAAAGAATTGAGTTATTTAACTAAATAATAGGGCTAATTACATTTTGCCTCCTTGTGGTTATGCCCAATTGTACTTAACCCTGCGGTTCAAAAGTGTGACACTTAACCTCCTGTGATTTCGGACTAAAGTGAAATTGTAAAGAATTTTCGTAAAAATTGATGAAAATTATAAAATTGGACAAAAAAAATTAGTAACACTTAACCCTATTTGTGAGATTAACCCCATTTGTGGATAATGCTGCTATTTAACCCACCTATGTGGGTCTTATTGTTAACACTCCAATTTGTGTGACTAATTTTTGGGTTAACTACATACGTGGAGTTAATTTTGACACTTAAACTCTCCTAGGTGGGGATAATTTTAACACGTAATCCTCATGTGAGTCTATTTTGAGAGAAATCTTAGTAGTTTCACTTTAGTCCAAAACTACAAGGGGGTTAAGTGTCCTTTTTTTAAAGCACATGGGGTAAAGTGAAACTGAACCTAACCACATATGATAAATGTAATGAATCCTAAATAATAATTAGTTAAATTCTATTTCAAATAATTACAACGAGGGAGTAAAAGAGAGCTATCGCAACGGTTGTGTAAGGTTGTAGGGTAATTTGCTGCGTATTAGAGAGAGAGAGAGAGAGAGAGAAAGGTGTTTGACTGAGTTTTTTGGGTAGGAATATCAAATTTGTGTTTAGTTGAGAGGACTTTTTTGGTGTATATGGACAAATTGGTGATTTGACAACTAACGTCCACGGTGTTACTTAGCAGTTACATTATGTTTGGGAGTTTAAAAAATGAGAGAAAAGAAGAGAAAATGAGAGAAAGTAGTTCACTTTCTTTCGCTTTCTCTCATTTGAGAGTTTAAGTGAACAAAGAAAAGGAGAGAAATGGAGAGAAAACTAATCCCCACTTTCTCTCAATTTCTTTCTCTCCAAATTGGGAATAAAATAAGATAAGAAAGTGGGGTTTAATGAATTTTTCTTAATACCCACAGTACCCTTTATTTAATTTTTAACTAATTTTAATTCCATCTAAGTCCTAGGCTCCTAATGCACTATATACGTGTGTTCTCTCTCCTAACAATGAATAATACTCACGTACCAAGTAAATCTGGATGCTATTTGGCGTGAATAGAAAATGAAAAGAAGAGATGTTAAAGGCTTCATTAGTTCAAGTCATTAATGGGTAGAATGGTAACTTTATTTCTTTTCTGTTCTTTTCTTCTCAACTCCCAAACAAGTGGAAAGAAGCTACCATCTTTTCTCTTCTTTTCTTTTCTCTCTTCACTTACGACTTTCTCTTCTTTTCTTTTCTCCCCTAAACTCCCAAACGTATCGTTTAGGTGTAATTGATTTCACATACACGAGCATCAGGACTTGTTTCCATAAATATTGTCCCAAAATTACTTGGTGTGTCCGGAAATATCAGCTAAAGAGCAACTGCCACGTGGCTGAAGGACCCGAGCTATTCGGAAAGAGACCATGGGGCCCGCGCCCCGCATTAAACGTCACCGCTCGGGTGAGGTGAACAGCCCGGGCTTGATGTGCGGCAGCTTCTCAGCAGGCACAGCTCGTGAAGAACATTCTAGGCAGTTTCCTTATGAAACCTGGACTCTATCAAGGAAAGATGAGTAGTTTCCTAAACCACTTAGGAAACTCTCCAAAGATCATGCAAATCTGTTGTGATTAGATTAGGCTTCCTAATCCTAATAACTTACCATGTAAGGGTGGATTCTTGCATCTATAAAAGAGCCACCTACCCTGTCAAAAGAGGATCCGAAATCCATCTTCTCTAAGCATACAAGCTCTATTAGAGAACTCATCACTTACACGCATACACCCGGCCGGTATTACTGGTAGTGCCATCCGTCTTTGTTGGCTCACCAGGCCCGCCAGTGATCTGCTAGTGAGAAGCGCATAGACGCACCCGTGGATGTAGGTCACCTCGTTAACGGGGCCGAACCACATACAAACCTCTTTCTACTTTATTTTCCTACATAAATCTCGCTTACCAATTTTCGGCATCATCAGTTTGGCGCCATCTGTGGGAAAGACACAGTCTTCTCATCAACAAAAATCTTTGACTGATCGACATGCCGCCAAAGAAAGGTAAGAAGACCGACAACCCCGCCGACTCAGCCGGATAGGAAAACCTGCAGATCGAGCCGTGGGCCACCTCCATGACTACCGAACAGGTCACGGCGGCATTGGAGCAGCTCCTGGAGGGCCAGCGTCAAGCACAACAGCAGATAGACGCGCTTATGGCCCAACATGAGAAGTGCCCTGCGTCAGAGAATCGGCCTGAGAAAAGCGTTCCCGTCAGCAAGCCGGCTCGGGTGTGTGGGCATGCACGATCTGCTCCGGTGTCCCCACCAGACCGGGAACGTCCCGCAGATGGAGAGCGCAGCCAGGCCACTAAGCGCTCTCAAAGGGTACCTCGGTACATCCCTCGCCGCGCGCGCTGAGCGGAGGACTCCAGAATCATCATTGATCGGCGGCGCGCAGCCAGGGCAGAAAAATCCAGACGAAAAATCTGGGAATCGGTCAACAATCCTCCCGTCCTGAGCCGAGGGGACCTTAGGCACAGGCTTACCCGAACCCACAGTCGGGTACTATCTCCGAGGTCGACGCACTTTGAGGAGGAGGCCTCATCGTCCGACCCCACCTACCGTTTAGACACGGATAGGAGAGCAGGGCGGAGTGACGTCAAAGCCCAGGTCGAGGAACTGCAGCAGCAGATCGAGAGGCTAAACCGCAAGTTCGGTCACGACCTCACTGATACGGAGACGGAGTCGCCCTATACCGCTCGGGTGACCCAATTTTCTATTCCGCGAAAGTTCAAACCCCCGTATCTCAGCTCATACGATGGCACGGGAAGTCCGGTAGACCACATCCGCACCTACAAGGCGCAGATGGCATTGGTCACCACGATAGACGAGTTGCTGTGCCTGGCTTTTCCCAGTACCCTAAAGGGGTCGGTCGCCCAGTGGTTTCATGCATTGAAGCCCTGAACGGTTGACAACTTCAAAGCCCTCGGCAAACTCTTCATTAGTCAGTTTGTTGGGATGCTCGACCGGTCATAGGCGGACACCTAGCTATTGACCGTCAAACAGCGCAAAGGGGAATCCTTGAGGTAATATGTGGACCGTTTCAATCAGCAAAGGCTCTTGATCCGCAACCTTAACGAAACGGCCGCCATCATGGCCTTCTGTTCAGGAGTTCAGCACACCAAAGTCGCCACGTCATTCCATCGTGATCGACCGGCGACCCTGGTGGAACTCTCAGAGAGGTTCGGGAAATACATAGATACCGAGGAGTTCTTAAAGGCGAAGCGCGCTGGCCAAACGGAGGACGAATCCCCCAAGGCCAAATGCAAGCGCGAAGGGTTCGAGAAGATTTCGGGAAAGAAGCCGAAGCAGGATCAGAGAGATGCAAGGGATCAGCCCCAGACTACTTTCACGCCTCTTTCCCGCCCAATCCATGAGGTCATGGCCGCCGCCGAGGCGCAGAGGCTGCTTCCGCAGCCAGCTAAACTCGGGGCCCTGCTTGGTAAGAGGAACCGGGATAAGTTTTGCCGCTACCACAGGGATCACGGCCATGAAACAGAAGATTGCTTCAAATTGAAGATAGCAATCGAGAAGCTGATTGAGCAGGGACACCTCGCCGAGTTCGTCACAGAAGGACGGCCTCGGCAGGACATCGGGGCTCCTAACCAGTTGCCGCTACCGCCACTCGGCCACATCTATGTGATTTCTGGAGGAACATCAGGCGGAGGCGACTCACAGTCGGCGCGGAAGAGACATGCCCGAGCCTCCCGAATGGAGGTCGGGCAAGTCCAATCCACCGGCTCCTCCCCAGCCGATGTCCTCACATTCACATCCGACGACTGTTGGAAAAACAGGTTTAAATGGAAAGTTTAAACGCGCAGCGGAAAAATCAAGTTATGAAACTTTATTGGCATGCCCGGATCTACTACTCGTCAATTCTACATATGCGCACAAGAGGGGACACGAGTTATACCTTAGTGTCTTGAACCCAATTCTGATCTTCAACTTCCAGCAGCCTCCACTAGATGATCTTCACCCTTATGACTCCTGCGGATGCCTGCCAGAAAGACTAGGGTTGGTGGGAACCCTAATGGAGAGGATAGAGAAGGTTTTGGGACTCCAAAACAGTTTCTGCAGCTTCTGACGTTCAAAACGACGAACAACCTTTTCCAGAACGCAGCTGCCCTATTTATAGATTCCCAGAACCGACCTAGACTTCGAGCGATCGAAGTGCCTTCGATCGATCGAACATTCGATCGATCGAACCATCTTCGATCGATCGAACCTGCAGACTTCAATCGATCGAGACATCTTCGATCGATCGAACCTGTCTGGACATCATCCTCAAGCATCTTTCCAAGCATCCTTGCGGAGCTAAGAGTGGGACCTCCTAGGCTCTTTATTGTTGGCTCAGACCAGTTTGTTAATTACCATGACCAAACTCTTTGATCAGCAAACTAACTAACTGGTCAGTTAAAGTTTACTCCACTATAAAACGATAACTGAACTCCAACGCAAAAGAACATATCCGAAGCGATAACTAGACTTGTATGTTGTACTAATGTCCCTCTACCGTCAGCATTCGTAATCATATTCAGGTAATCGGATAACTGTTACTGTCAACCTGAATCATGATTACTTCTTGTATTCCTTGAGTCCCATTCACCCTTCATGATTACCAAACATGTTGATAAATCTTATCAACAAGACTGCAGTACTCAGTAATCGACTTGGTGACATTCTCAAGGGAATGCTTACTCTGAAACAGAGGGCAGATTCTATCTTGACAATATATGTTCACAACCCTATGAATATGACATACCCAAGATACCCAGGTGTTGATCTTTTATAGACCTCACTGATTGGTAAATCAAAGCAGTCATATCCACAGTCTGTGTTCATAATCGTCTCAAGATTGAGAACACGTACCTTATACAAGTTATGAGTTCCTATTGACTGTTTGACAGTCTTAAGCGTCAATAGGAAACTCAGGTCCGTCAATGCACTATAAGCACTAGCATATCAACTAAGAGCTACACTCTAGTGATTGAGATTAATCACTCCATCCAATGGTAGTTAATTATGCTACAGTGTAGACTTGATGAGGTATCCAGTCTCATCATCCACTGTGACACATTCTAAGTATTAAAGAATAGTAATTCGTATCTCACTTGTGTGCATCTCATACACACACGAATTACTTACTATAATACTTAAGGATTAACAATCATCTCATGAAAAGAACATACACAATAAAATGTAAAGCTGATATCCATATATTAAAATGTCAATGTCTCATACAGAAAGTAATGGTTTGAGGGCACAAACCCAACAAACTCCCACTTGCACTCATAACCATTCAGAACTACATCTAAGACCTAGACTATCTAGATGACGATCAAAAACCTTCTGTGGCAAGGCCTTTGTAAACGGATCAGCAAGATTGTCAGCTGTGGCAATCTTGGTGACAGTCACATCTCCACGTTGAACAATATCTCGGATAAGATGATATTTCCGCTCTACGTGCTTTCCCTTTCCGTGGTTCCTTGGCTCCTTGGACTGAGCCACTGCCCCACTATTATCACAATAAAGCGTAATAGGCGACAGCGACGCTGGTACCACCTCGAGTTCCATAAGGAACTTCTTGAGCCAAACAGCTTCCTTTGCGGCTTCACAAGCAGCCACATACTCAGCTTCTGTAGTTGAGTCTGCAATGCATTTCTGCTTAATGCTCCTCCAACTGACAGCACCACCTCCCATGGTAAAGAGATGACCGGACGTCGACTTCCTCGAATCTTTATCTGACATAAAGTCCGAGTCAGTGTATCCCACTGGAATTAACTCACTACCACCGTACATAAGCATGTAATCTTTAGTTCTTCTCAAGTACTTAAGAATGTGCTTAACGGCTGTCCAGTGCTCTGGACCCGGATTCGACTGATATCTGCTAACCATGCCAACAGCAAAGCAGATATCTGGTCTAGTGCATAACATCGCATACATGAGACTTCCCACTGCAGAAGCATAGGGAACTCCTGTCATGCGATTCCTCTCCTCCTGTGTCTTTGGACACTGGTCCTTGGAGAACGCTAAACCATGCCTGAAAGGTAACAAACCTTTCTTCGAATTATCCATTGAAAACCTAGTTAGCACCTTATCGATATAACCAGCTTGAGATAATCCCATTATCTTTCGCTTGCGATCCCGAAAGAGCTTTATCCCAAGAATATAGCTCGCCTCTCCTAGATCCTTCATATCGAAAGTACTAGCTAGCCAAACCTTGACCGTTGACAATGCCGCTACATCATTTCCAATGAGTAGAATGTCGTCAACGTAAAGCACAAGAAAAGCCACCACTTTCCCTTCACTCTTCTTGTATACACAAGGTTCATCCAGATTCTGTATGAAACCAAACGATTTGACCGCTTGGTCAAATCGTATGTTCCAACTTCTGGATGCCTGCTTAAGCCCATAAATGGACTTTTGCAACTTGCATACCAAGTTATCTTTCCGACCAGCTATGAACCCTTCTGGTTGTTGCATATAGATGTCCTCCTCAAGATTGCCATTCAAGAATGCAGTCTTGACGTCCATCTGCCAGATCTCAAAATCTAGGCATGCAGCAACGGATAAGAGTATTCTGATGGACTTGAGCATGGCCACCGGCGAGAAGGTTTCCTCATAGTCAATGCCCTCCCTCTGAGTATAACCTTTCGCAACAAGCCTTGCCTTAAAGGTCTCAACCTTTCCATCAGATCCTCTTTTCCTCTTGTAGACCCACTTACAGCCAATGGGTTTAATATTGGCTGGAAGTTCTACAAGATCCCAGACCTGATTAGAATCCATAGATTCCAATTCAGCCTTCATAGCTTTAACCCAATGAGCTGAATCAACATCAGCCATTGCCTCTTCGTATGTGGTAGGATCAGATTCAGATTCTATGGAGACAGCTTCAAAAACTTCTCCTAAGAACATGTATCTATCAGGCTGGCTGATAATCCTCCCACTACGACGAGGTACTGGTGCGGAAATAGGTGAAGAAGTGGTGTTTTCCTGATTTACATCGTTATTAACTACGGGTTGGACTGAGGGCTCTCCTTCTATCTCTCTAAGATCTATCCTTCCCTTAGGTTTATGGTTCATGATATAATCATCCTCCAAGAAAATAGCATTCGTACTGACGAACACCTTCTGTTCTCTTGGATCATAAAAATACCATCCATAAGTACCCTTTGGATACCCCACGAAGTAACATACTTCCGATCTAGAATCCAACTTGCTCATCTTTCCTTTTAGCACATGTGCCGGACATCCCCATATCCTGAGATGTTGCAAAGAAGGCTTGCGCCCAATCCACATCTCTCGTGGTGTCCTGGGAACAGATTTGCTTGGTACTAGATTTAGTATGTAAGCAGCGGTTTCCAAAGCATAACCCCAAAGAAATAAAGGTAACTCAGAATAACTCATCATTGACCTAGTCATGTCTAAAAGAGTCCGATTCCTTCTCTCCGCTACACCATTTTGCTGAGGCGTGCCAGGTGCAGTCAACTGTGACAGAATCCCATTCTGTACGAGGTGATCAATAAATTCATTAGAGAGGTACTCGCCACCTCGATCAGATCGAATGGCCTTGATATGTGTGCCCAATTGCTTCTCCACTTCAGCCCTAAACTCTTTGAACTTTTCAAAGGCTTCAGACTTGTGCTGCATTAGGTACACATATCCATACCTAGAGTGGTCATCAGTAAATGTTATGAAATACTCATAACCACCCCTTGCTCTAATATTTATTGGTCCACACACATCAGTATGAACTAATTCCAACAATGCATTGGTTCTATTGCCCTTTGCAGGGAAGGACCTTTTGGTCATCTTACCCTCTAAACAAGACTCGCAGACTTCTATTGGTTCGAGAACCAAATCGCCTAAGACCTCTTCTTTGACTAGTCTGCCAATCCTATTTAGATTGATATGACCAAGCCTCATATGCCAAAGCTTTGTTGGATTAGTGGAAGGTCTCTTTCTTTTAGATGGTACAGTTACCACTGAGTTATTAAGTTCCATACAAGAATCTTTAGAAATATTGGGAGTAATCACATACAAACCATTTGATTTAACACCAGAACATATAAAAGAACTATTTCTTTTAATCACAACTTCAGTTCCAAAATTAAAAGAATAACCATTATTCGATAAATTAGAAACTGAAATTAAATTACGTCTCATTGAAGGAACGTAAAGTACATCTGATAAAATCAAAACTTTATTGTCTAGAAATTCTAAAACTACGACTCCTATAGCAACCGCAGAAACGGTTGCGCTAGAACCTAGAGTAAGTACGATTTCCCCATCACTGCACTTCCTGGTTGATCTGAACCCCTGCAATGAATTACAGATATGGTTAGTCGCACCAGAATCAATGCACCAAGTGTTTGAAGTATCCGTTATAAAACTTACTTCAATCACATGTGATTCAATCATACCTTGAACTCTTGTAGCTAAGAATTCTGGACAGTTCCTCTTCCAGTGGCCCTTCTCACCGCATTGGAAACACTTTCCTTTGCCTTGGCCACCCACCTTCCCTTTGCCCTTACCTTTTCCCTTAGATTTTGCAATCTTAGGGACTGGTCCAACACTTGAACCACCAGTGCTAGCCTTCTTCTTCCCTTTCTTTCCTTTCGGCATAGATCGGGAAGAGGAAGCGCTTTTCTCAACGTTTAAAACGCTGCCCCCAGGTTTGATCACCCCTTCCGCTGCCAATAAAGAGCTCATCAATTCGCTCATTGAAAAATCCATTTTATTCATATTATAATTCAGTTTAAATTGAGCGAATGATGGCGACAGCGTATTGAGGATCATATCAACTTGGGTCTGTGCATCGATGTTGGCACCTAGGGTCTCCAGCTCGTTTAAATAACCAATCATTTTCAAAACATGTTCTTTGACTGGAGTCCCTTCCGACATCTTAGCACTCATTATCTTCTGCATAGCTACCTGTCTGGCAGGCCTGCCATGCTCCCCAAACATCTTTTTCAGGGATTCGATAATGTCACTGGCGGAATTGTTCGACTGGTATTGGTGTTGTAACACATTAGCCATAGAAGCCAATATGTAACAACGAGCCATCCCATTCGACTTTTTCCATTTATCGAACTCGCGTCTAGCAGCAGCCGAAGCATTTGCAGCGGGTTCTTCGGGGCATGGGGTGGTGAGGACATATATGTGATCCTCCGCAGTTAACACGATGTCAAGATTACGTTTCCATTCAGTGTAGTTGTTTCCAGTTAACTTGTTTTGAGTGAGTATGGTGGCAAGTGGACTAAATGCAGATCCAGACATTATGATTTACTGAAAAATCAAAACAAAATAAATGTGGATATCAGAATTTGACAGTTTGAAATAAAAGAATCCTTTTAAAACTCTTATTTTAAAACTAAGTCGCCGGAATATCGAAACGAAAGAATAAAGCCTCCGTGTGGTGGTCAATGTTCGATCTTTCAATTTATCATAACTTATCCGCTATGCAACTCTTGCAAAACAAGTTATGACTTCCGAACCTATTTGATCTCTAAGTTTCTGAATAATGCCCCATGTGGGATCCCTTATCCATAGCTTAGCTAGTGTATACCATTAACTAGGATCCAATCACAACCGTCTCAAGTAGTGCCTCCGTATGGTGGTCACCCTCTAACACGTCTGATTGATCCTTATCAAAAGAAGTTCACATCTAGTAACCAATGAGTAATGCATCCTCCGTATGGAATGATCACCCCTGGCGAGGTGACACAGAATGCATCACTCATCTTACAGTGAACCGTTAATGGAAGATCGTGGGTGTAATTAATAAGACCCTCTCCCACTAGATTTAGTAAAAAAGGATTTTGCTTTTTGAGAAAATCTGTTTTTACACACTTCCCATAAACATCTAATGTTTACTAATGTGTTGAAAACGGTTTTTGAATTTTATTTTAGAAAACCTGTTTTGCGTGCATGCAACGATGTATTGTACGCCAATCACAAACAAAGCACATAAAACAAAAAACTAAAATGAAATAAAAGACATCCAAACGATGCCTCTATCTCCCATGGCTCTATCTCCATAGAACCTGCTTTTGGTTTGATCGCCTCCAGCTCCATCTTCATGGACAATGGCTCCTTGCTCCATCTTCATGGATATTCTAATTCTATTACATTGAACCTATGCCTCTTTTGAAGCTTACAATTTATCTAGAAATAGAAATAGCAACAACAAAATAAAAGGCTAGGGAAACCGGTGCGACTTTCCTTTTCGTAGGATTGAAGTCGCAGCGCCCTTTACATATGCCTTAAAACCAAACCAAACTTAAAATAACACACCAATCTAAAAACATTCAAACACAAAATTAAATGCTCTTGGCGCCATAGGAGATAGCGACTAATCTTTTGCTGCAAAAGGTTAGTTGAACACACATCCACGCATATATATAACAAAATATAACTATTGGAACCCTTAATTGATTCACACAGTATATAAACTCTTTACATACTGAATTAGAACTCAAAACAGCATCTAACTTCTCTGTCATAGTTCGATCGATCGAAGACCGTTCGATCGCTCGAACCTTCGATCGATTGAACACTGTTCAATCGCTTGAACATTCTATTTCACAGAATGATTAAAATTTTTGCAGAATACGTTAAAATTAAACTTTTAATTTCAAAATACTTTTAAAACTGTGAAACAGAAAACCTGACAAAGAGTCTGTGTCGATCGATCGAACTCTATTCGATCGCTCGAACAACAGAAGGTTTCGATCGATCGAAACCTGTTCGATCGCTCGAGTACAGAGCGTTCGATCGATCGAGACTACTTCGATCGATCGAACCCATCTTGCATCCAATGCAATCACAGATTTGTATACTGCTGTGATAACACTGCAGAAACAGATCTGTGACGATGCAGTTTCGAAAACAGTTCTAAAATCAACATGCAAATCAAAATAGTGTTCCAAAAACCGCATCTATAGATCCAAACGAGCGTGGCTCTGATACCAATTGTTGGAAAAACAGGTTTAAATGGAAAGTTTAAACGCGCAGCGGAAAAATCAAGTTATGAAACTTTATTGGCATGCCCGGATCTACTACTCGTCAATTCTACATATGCGCACAAGAGGGGACACGAGTTATACCTTAGTGTCTTGAACCCAATTCTGATCTTCAACTTCCAGCAGCCTCCACTAGATGATCTTCACCCTTATGACTCCTGCGGATGCCTGCCAGAAAGACTAGGGTTGGTGGGAACCCTAATGGAGAGGATAGAGAAGGTTTTGGGACTCCAAAACAGTTTCTGCAGCTTCTGACGTTCAAAACGACGAACAACCTTTTCCAGAACGCAGCTGCCCTATTTATAGATTCCCAGAACCGACCTAGACTTCGAGCGATCGAAGTGCCTTCGATCGATCGAACATTCGATCGATCGAACCATCTTCGATCGATCGAACCTGCAGACTTCAATCGATCGAGACATCTTCGATCGATCGAACCTGTCTGGACATCATCCTCAAGCATCTTTCCAAGCATCCTTGCGGAGCTAAGAGTGGGACCTCCTAGGCTCTTTATTGTTGGCTCAGACCAGTTTGTTAATTACCATGACCAAACTCTTTGATCAGCAAACTAACTAACTGGTCAGTTAAAGTTTACTCCACTATAAAACGATAACTGAACTCCAACGCAAAAGAACATATCCGAAGCGATAACTAGACTTGTATGTTGTACTAATGTCCCTCTACCGTCAGCATTCGTAATCATATTCAGGTAATCGGATAACTGTTACTGTCAACCTGAATCATGATTACTTCTTGTATTCCTTGAGTCCCATTCACCCTTCATGATTACCAAACATGTTGATAACTCTTATCAACAAGACTGCAGTACTCAGTAATCGACTTGGTGACATTCTCAAGGGAATGCTTACTCTGAAACAGAGGGCAGATTCTATCTTGACAATATATGTTCACAACCCTATGAATATGACATACCCAAGATACCCAGGTGTTGATCTTTTATAGACCTCACTGATTGGTAAATCAAAGCAGTCATATCCACAGTCTGTGTTCATAATCGTCTCAAGATTGAGAACACGTACCTTATACAAGTTATGAGTTCCTATTGACTGTTTGACAGTCTTAAGCGTCAATAGGAAACTCAGGTCCGTCAATGCACTATAAGCACTAGCATATCAACTAAGAGCTACACTCTAGTGATTGAGATTAATCACTCCATCCAATGGTAGTTAATTATGCTACAGTGTAGACTTGATGAGGTATCCAGTCTCATCATCCACTGTGACACATTCTAAGTATTAAAGAATAGTAATTCGTATCTCACTTGTGTGCATCTCATACACACACGAATTACTTACTATAATACTTAAGGATTAACAATCATCTCATGAAAAGAACATACACAATAAAATGTAAAGCTGATATCCATATATTAAAATGTCAATGTCTCATACAGAAAGTAATGGTTTGAGGACACAAACCCAACAACGACCTGCCAGGGATCCATAGCCCTCATGATGACCCGTTAGTGGTAACGCTTTCTATAGCCAATTATATGGTCCAGAGGGTGTTGATAGACACCGGCAGCTCGTCAGACATTATGTTCACATCGGCGTTTGACCAGCTTGGGATCTCCAAGGATAGGCTCCGGCCGGTCGCTACTCCCCTTGTCGGATTCAACGGCTCCAGTACACAACCGCTCGAAACAATCGAGCTTCCGGTTCTCATGGGGACATATCCTCAGCAGGCCTCCGTGCTCGCCAATTTTGTTATCGTAGAGGCCCCGTCAGCATATAACGTCATCCTTGGCAAGCCAACTCTCAACAGGGCCAGGGCAGTTGTCTCCACATACAACCTAACAGTGAAGTTCCCAACTCCGCAGGGGCCTGGAGCCTTGCGTGGGGATCAGGGAACCGCCCACAGTTGTTACGTCAACTCATTGCGTCGGGGGGCAATAATAGAAATGTTAAACGTCCAAGAGATGGACCCCCGGGACCAGAACGACGTGATAGGACCGATGGAAGAACTGGAGCAGATTATGCTGAACCCTGATCACCCCGACCACACAGTCAGCATAGGGACCTTACTGGAGCCGGCCTTGAAGGAAGAGTTGACCCAGTTCCTGAGGCGAGAACAAGATGTTTTCGCTTGGAGTCACGAGGACATGCCCGGGATTGACCCCCGGGTAATGTCCCATCATCTCAATGTTAGCCCGGATTGTCGCCCGGTTAAGCAGAAAATGAGGGGCATGGCCCCCGAGAGACAAAAGGCAGTCGGGGAAGAGGTCGAGAAACTCATGAAGGCGAAGTCCATCCGAAAAGTCCACTATCCCGACTGGCTAGCCAATGTCATTCTGGTCAAGAAAAGCAACGGGAAGTGGAGAATGTGTGTGGACTTCACCGACCTCAACAAGGCCTGCCCCAAGGACTGCTATCCGCTGACAGGATAGACCTCCTTGTTGACTCAATGGCAGGTCACTCACTCCTTTCATTCATGGACGCTTACTCGGGATATAATCAGATCAGCATGTACCCCGGGGATGAAGAGAACACAACGTTCATCACCGACCAGGGCACGTATTGTTACAAGGTCATGCCGTTCGGCCTCAAGAATGCCGGGGCAACCTACCAGCGCCTGGTCAATTTCATGTTCAAAGACCTCATCGGGAAATCCATGGAAGTATATGTGGACGATCTCCTGGTCAAGAGCCGGGACGAGTCCGATCACCTTGAGAATCTGGCCGGGGCCTTCAGCATTTTGAGAAAGTTCAAGATGAGGTTGAACCCGGCCAAATGCACCTTCGGCGTCTCGTCCGGGAAGTTCCTCGGCCATCTAGTCAGCAGACGGGGAATCGAAGCAAACCCCGAGAAGATCAAAGCTATCACCAACATGCGGTCACCCAAATCAACGAAGGAAGTTCAAATCTTAGCCGGACGGGTGGCCGCACTGAACAGATTCGTATCCCGAGCTACCGACCGGTGCTTGACATTCTTCAAGATCCTCCGCGAAGCATTTCAGTGGTCAGAAGAGTGTGAGGAGGCATTCCAGGAACTCAAGAAATATCTGGCCTCTCCCCCTCTACTATCAACACCCACGCCCGGAGAGGAATTGTCCCTGTACTTGGCGGTGTCGCCGTCGGCGGTTAGCTCGGCACTTGTTTGGGAGGAGCACGGGATACAGTTCCCAGTGTATTACACCAGCAGGGCATTGTAGGACGCAAAAAGCTGATACTCCCGCATCGAAAAACTGGCCTTCGCCCTCATCACCTCAGCCCAAAGGCTCCGCCCGTACTTCCAGGCCCATGTCATTGTAGTCCTGACCAATCAGCCTCTCCGCAGAATTCTCTCTCGGCCAGATACATCTGGGAGGCTCGTCAATTGGGCTTTGGAACTGGAAGAGTTCAAAGTAATCTACCGACCCCGGACAGCAATCAAGGGGCAAGCGGTAGCGGATTTTCTGGTTGAGTTTACATATCCCGAAGACCCAATCGAAGAGTCCGAGCCTTCGGCCTTACCGCCCGGATTAAACTCCGATATCCCGACCTGGGTACTGCACGTGGATGGTTCCTCCAATCAGCAAGGTAGTGGAGCTGGAATTATCTTAACTACCCCAGACGGTATCCAGCTCGAATATGCTCTAAGATTTGGGTTTCGCGCTTCCAACAACGAGGCCGAGTACGAAGCCCTCTTGGTCGGGTTGCAGTTAGCCATCTCGATGAGTGTGCAGTAGGTCCAGGGCTACAGTGACTCCCAGCTTGTGGTCAACTAAGTAAATCAAGAATATGAAGCACGGGAAGACAACATGGTAGCCTACTTGGCCCTTGTCCAAGCGGCTTCCAAGAAGCTCCAAGGGTTCTCTATCACCCAAATACCTAGAGAAGAGAATACTAGAGCGGACCGGCTTACTCGCCTCGCCTCGCCTCGTCCTCTGAGTCAGACTTGCCCGAGATAAGGATACAGTTCCTACCCGAGCCGAGTGTGATCAACTCAGAGGGCATGGAAGTCGACCCGGTCACCCTGGGACCTAGTTGGATGGACCCGCTCGTGACATTCTTAACGACAAGAAGGCTACCAAACGATAGGGATGAGGCACGCCGGGTCAAGTACCGGGCAGTGCGATATCACCTTCTTGACGGTATTCTCTATAAAAGGGGATTCACTATCGCGTACCTTCGCTGCGTCCATCCTGCGCAAGTGCAAGCAATACTGTTTGAAATCCATGAAGGTGTGTGTGGGAACCATATCGGAGGTCGGGCGCTTTCCAGAAAGGCCCTACAACAGGGTTATTATTGGCCAACCATGGCCCGAGATTCACAGGAGTATGTTCGAAGGTGTGACAAGTGCCAGCGATATTCTCCCATGATCAACCGACCGGGAGAACTCCAAACACCGATCCACAGTCCATGGCCATTCGCCCAGTGAGGAATTGACATCGTCGGTCCCTTACCGACAGGAAAAGGGCAAGTTAAGTTTGCTGTGATAGCTGTTGACTACTTCACCAAATGGGCGGAGGTCGAACCTTTGGCAACGATAACAGAGTGGAAAATGGAAGGCTTTGTAGAAAGAAATATCCTCAGTAGGTTCGGTATCCCGCGAGTCCTGATCAGCGATAATGGAAGGCAATTTGACACACCCATCTTCAGGCAGTTCTGCTCGGGCTATGGGATACTAAATCATTACTCTTCCCCCAAGCATCCACAAGCCAATGGTCAGGCCGAGGTAACCAACCGCACAATTTTGCAGTCGATTAAGACAAGGCTTGAAGGCGCCAAAGCCCTGTGGGCTGAAGAACTACCGACCCTCCTGTGGGCCTACCGCACCACACCCCGAGCGGCAACAGGCGAAACTCCATTTTTCTTAACTTATGGTTTTGAGGCAGTGGTCCCCACAGAGCTCGGGCTGCCCACATACTGGGTGGCTACCTTCAATGACCCAGATAATGGAGAAGCCCTCAGGACAGAGCTCGACCTGGTGGAAGAAAAAAGAGACCAGGCCTATCTCAAGGTGGTAGCTTACAAGCAAAGGGTCTCGCGGTATTACAATAGCAAGGTGAAGCACCGTAGCTTTCAAGTTAGGGACCTCGTCCTCAAGGCGGTGAACCAGTCAACCCGAATCCCAGGCCACGGCAAATTGGGGGCAAACTGGGAAGGCCCGTACAAAGTGACTCGGATTAACCGACCGGGAACCTACTGGTTACAGAGCATGGACGGGCATGATCTCACCCATCCTTGGAATCTGCAACACCTCCGCAAGTACTATCAGTAGCAGCGGACCACGAGAGTTTAGAATTATAGGCAAAATTCTTTCTTGTAGCTCCGATTGGACAGTCGATGTAGTTTATTATCTTTTAAATAAAGTTACATGGTTCTACTTCGAAAATTTATTCCTGTCAGTGCACCGTGCAATGCACAAAAGACCTCAGGCCTAACCCCGAGGCAACGAAGACCTTGGGCTCAACCCCAAGGCAGAAAAGACCTCGGGTTTCGAACCCAGGCGCAAAAGGACCCTGGAACCACCCATGTTCCAGGTCGATTTCCTATGGCCACTCCCCAACACGCCCTCGCCTTAACAGGACGTCTAGGGCAAGGGGATTGTCGACCTAAACAGGAAATTACTTCAAGCTTCGCTTAGGCCTAGCCAACGATGGGGCCAAACCCTTAGGTGGCCGACGATGGCGAGCTTTAAATGCCCCTGCGACCACCCATGTCCCAGGTCGATTCCCTACGGTCGCCGTCTCTCATACTCCTGCCTTAGCAAAATGCTTGGGGGGCAGGGAAACATTAGGCTAAAACAGGGAATCACACCGGTCACTACAAGAGCTTGGGATATCTTCCTAAGCGCTTACAGTGATCAGAGATATATCACGGGTCGTAAAACATGATACGCCTATGATACGCCGAGACAACCCGGACGGTAATATAGGGTACTCCTATAATACACCGGATGATCCCAGATGCTAGGTAGGGCTAGTCCCTACAGCGCTCCGGGCAATTAACTTTTAAAAAAAAAGGTTAATAAGACTATGCGTTCTGTTGGTTACGGTCCTGAAGCATTTGCTAAGGCAGGTGTTAGGTCGGCCAAAACCGAGCGGATGCTAGCAACTATAAACAGGCATAGTACAAAAGAAAAAAAAAGAAGATAGTTAATGAGAAGGAAATTTGACCTCAAGGGCCTTTTTATTAATGCAAAACTGTACAAAGCCTAGGGGGCAGTTGTAATAGCCCCCCATAAAAAAGAAACTACAACAAAAGTAAAAAAGAGAAAAAATAACAGCAATCCGGGAGTAGGGAGCCTAGGCGTCATCTATATCAACAATATCCACATCCTCCTCGACCGCCTCCCCGGCCTGTCCCTCCAGCTCAGCATCTCTCTCCTGGCTGGCCGGGGTAATGGCGCCCTCAGTCGCAGCAACATGCCCCTCCTGGACAGCCGGGGCAACGGCACCCGCGGCCGCAGCAGCGTCCTCGGTGGACTCGGACACCATGTCCCAGTAGTCGGAGTCCACCCCTTGGTAGGGAGTGGTGTCCCACTCCGGGTGGTCTAAGGCTAGCCTCCTCTTCAAGTTCTCGTACCCGAGGAAGAAGCCGTCGTCAAATGTTTCCCCCGAAGGACCAGAGGCCGTCGCTGCCTCCAAAAGCACCTTATCCCGAGCTTCAGCTGCCGCGCGGCCAGCCCGTTCAGCCTCCAGTTCCGCCAGAGCCACCGCCATTTCTTCTCGGGCTACGCCGAGGCTTGAAGCCAGGCCCTTGACCCTGTTTTTCTCTACGGTCAAGGCCCTCTCTTTGGTCTCCAAGGCAACCTCTTTCGCGGCAAGGGCGTTCTCGGCAGTGGTGGCCCTCCCGGCAAGGGCCGGCATGAAGGACTCAGCCCCGGCTGCCATGCAGCCAACCTACAATCAAAGTAAAAAGAATGCGGTCACTACTACCGACAGAGCAGAAAATGCAAAGAAGTCGGAAGGTGCAGGAAAGTGTTACTTACCAGATGGGAGATGCTGTACAGCTACCCCTGAAAAACTTGGGGCGACATGCCGGCACACTTCTCCACCTAACCGGGGAGCAGGCACGATCTGACTTTATCCCGGGTCTCCCCAGGTTGCTCCAGGGGTGCCCTGGCGGGAATCTCGGCTTGGGGGGCAGAGGTCTCCCCTACTACCACCACCCGGGGAGTCAAGGCCTCAACTCAGGGAGCTTGGGCCGCAGCCGATATGCTGCGTCTGAGTCGCCTGAAGGCGGGCGCACTGCCGGAGGCCTCAGCGGTCGGCCTCTTCCCGGCCGTCGCCATCCGCTTCGCAGCAGCAGCCTGCAAAGTCTTCAATTGCGTGGGATCTTTTCTAGGGGCCATCTCTGCAAAAGAAAAACAGCTATAGGATCAGTAGTCGGGACACCAAGGCGGCAGAAGTACCCAAAGCTAAGGCAAATGACGAAATTCGTACCCAGGATGATAATAGAAAAGACGGGTGCCTCGGCAGGATGGAGGGGTCGGTGATCACCTTTTTGGTCTCCCGACTGGGTCAGCACGTCCTAAATGTTGACGGGTCGCTCAATCAAGCTCCTGATCCTATCCTCACAGTCCGCCGGAATGCTTGGGAGATCGACGGGTCCTGCTACGACACAAATCAAGGCAATTAGTTCCAAAAACCTCAAACAGAGCAGGGAATGAGGCCAGAGAAGATACGGGATGGGCTTACCCCTTAATTCTCTCGCCCACGTGGTCCTTAGCCCACTCCCCAGGGCTGGCTCACAAAACCCAGGGGTGGATACTTGGAAGAACTTGTTCTTCCACCCCTTGTTGTTGCTCGGGCAGTTGATGATGATCTTCTTTCCCTGCCGAGCCCCCAAGGAGAAAAACCCGGCCTCCCCGTGAACTGGGAACGGCCGGTGGATCCAGAAGAACTCTTGAAGGGTAAGTTCATACCCGAAGATCTGAGGCCACAATGAGATGGACCCCATAAGACACCTCCACCCGTTCGGGGCTAACTGTCCAGGAGCTATCCCTAGGAAGATCAAAATGTCCCGGGCGACCGGATGAAGGGGGACACGGAGGCCGGCTATGAAGGCGTCCTCGTACAAGGTAACGAAACCTCTATGGTAAATATGAGCCCCGCCGGGGCGGACAGACAAAGAACTACTGCCAGGGATGGTGTACCGATCCCTAATTCGATCAAAGTCCCCGGCATGCAGAGCCGAGGGGATAAATTCGCAGGCGAACGTTACCTCAGGAGCCGGCTCCCTAGGCGCCTCATCACCAAAACCCCGTGACACCGAGGCAATGGAGGCCTCCTGGCCCGACTCGTCGCTGGATACTCGAACTGGGATCCGGCCCTCGCTGTGATGATCTGAAGGAGAACCAGAAGGTGAGTCAAAGCTGGTATCGGGCGACCCCGACCGGAACATCTCACTCCCCGACCGAGAAGCAGAGTTGAAGTCAGAATGCTCCATCTCTTGTGCACCTATGGAGGGGAGAGGCAGAAGGGCACGGCCTGAGTAGGGATCAGGGACACCGAGCTTTGTGTACAAAGGGGCAGGACTACTAGCCTAAAGGGCAGAAAATAGAGAGTCCTTAACACCAAGTGGCACTCTCTCGAGACTATTCTGGAGACACTCGCTCGCTTTAACAAACCTAAAGTGCCCCCTGCCCGAAAGAAGAAACAGAACCTAAGAAATAAAAAGTCCCACTCTTGTCTTAACCTAAGTGTGCTCACTCTCTCCAGTCTCGATCAGACGAGAGGAAAGAGAAGGGCAGAGAGAGGAGAAATGATGAACTGAAACTGTAGAAAGAGAGAACTTACAAAGTCTGGCGCAGAAGGAGGGGTTCGGGAGTCTTGCTCAGAATCGTTCTTGTTCTTAAGGCGCTCGGTACTCCAATCTCTGTTGTGAAGAGTTGGAGAAATGGACAAGAGGTCATTATATAGAAATCAGGAACGGCCCGGAGCAAAGCAGATCCGACGGCTCGTGTGTTTTCCCGCCTAAAGTGACCGACAGTTGTCACCTTGGGGACCTGACACGCCGCCTCAAAAGGCGCGTACATTAAGTGCATGATGGAGACATTTCGGTTACTCCCCAGCTGGTATTGTTGGATCCTAACCAGACTCATGGCCGGCTGACACGTGACACAACGATGACACGGGACGCGACCGATCGGTTCAACCGGTATCCTCCTATCGTGATCTCGATCTATTACCAAACGGTTCCTAAGGGGGTGCTTAGCTTTCAAAACGGTATCAGACAAAGCGCCGAGCACTGGCAATCACAAACGACACAATTGAAAGAAAACAGAAAGGATGGCCTCAGAGGGCCTTTCTATTGTTTCCGATATTTTGTACAACGGGGGGCAGTTGTAGTAGCCTCCCCGGCAAAAAAAAAAAAAAAAAGGAGAGGAAGAGAAGCCTTCAAGTTCCTTTGCCCTTCAGAGCCTTGACTTCCTCTTCCAGAGCCGCCATCCTCGCCACCAGTTCCTTTACAGTGAGCTCAAGGGTGTGAATGTCCACCTCCTGCATGGCAGAGCCCGTCTGCAGGTGAGCGGTCTGCTTTTCCACCTCCTGAAGACGACCCTCCAGGTTAGCAAGGGAGAGGCCGGTCCAAGAGCTGGGCACGTGAAGGCCAGCCGGGTATTCCATCTGACTCTTCTTGTGTGGAGGTGGAGATCCTTCCCCGACCGCTTTCTCTTTTCCCTTTCTGGACGGGCCTGGTGGCGGGCTTGCATCCCCGGACGAGGCAGAATCGTTGTTGGAGGACAGAAAAACTGGCCCCTCGGGTGGGCTGGCTCTGCCGGTAGCACGCGGACCGGTTGCCATGGACCGTATGTAGCGGCGAGACCTGGAGGCAGCAGCGACAGGGGTCACAGATGGAGCCCCACCGCCAACTTCACCAGCAGGACCCCCGGTCAAATCCGAGAATGAGAGGCTGGCTTCGACAGCTCGGCCGATCGCCTCCGTGTCAGCAACATCAGGGGCAATGCTGCGGAAGGTGGCAAAGGATACTTTGCAGAGTTCTGGGCTAAAGGTCGCAAGGGGGCAGAGAGAAGGGTCCACTATCCAGTTGTCGGACACCACGACCCAAGGATATTGGCGCCACTTCTTGTTCGGGAAGTCCAGACCCTGGACAAGGTGTCTCCCCTCGGCCCCGGGGCGTAGGTAAGGGCCCCCGTGGTCGATGCCCAGGACATAACACCTGACGACGTCGACTGAATGGAGGAACAACCCAAGTCGCTGGTTCAGTGCTGATATCCCCTAGAGGAGGCGGGCAACATTTGGGCGGCACTGGGAGAGCGGAATGCGCAACCCCTGCAGCAGGTCGCAGAAAGAGGCCGGGAGAGGAAAGCGTAGCCCCACAACAGCAGCAAATAGCTGCTAATGAGGACAAATGGGAAGGCCACCTCCTCCCCGTCGATGTAGGGGCGAACTCCGACGTCGTCTGGAATTTCGCAGTCTTCTCGGAAGTTTCTAAGTCCATCGTCAGAATTCAGGTCAACGAGACAAGCCATCGGAAGAGAAGGTATGGGCAATAGAAGCAAAGGAGGAGAGTTCGGGGACGCTTTGCTCTCGAGAACCGCTCGGTAAATTCGATTGATGATCTGCAGTAAGGGATGGATTGAACAGATGCCCCTTATATAGGCATCGTGAACGGTAGAGATCAGAATTGATCGGACGGCCCATATGTCCTCCCGCCAAAACCGTCATTTCGGGCACATGGGGCTTCGCCTTAAAAGGTGTGAGCATTTAATGCTCAACATGATGTTTCGGTTGCCACACAAGCGATTCGGTTACTTCTGCATGGGCATCATTGGATCTTAACTAGACCAGTAGCCAGGTGGCACGTAGCATTCGGGATGCCGGGCTTAGTCACCGTTCGGTCAGCATCCCGGCAAACCACCACAATCGTTCCCAGTCCGGGTGAAATCCCGATCTACGCCCGAGCGGTATCATGGAGACGGTCTTAAATTTCAAACTTCCTCCGTCGAGATGTCACATCAACTTTGAAAATGGGGGGCAGCTGGTGTGTCCAAAAATATCAGCTAAAGAGCAACCGCCACGTGGCCGAAGGACCCGAGCTATTCGAAAAGAGACCATGGGGCCCGCGCCCCGCATTAGACGTCACCGCTCGGGTAAGGTGAACAGCCCCGGCGTGATGTGCGGCAGCTTCTCAGCAGGCACAGCTCGTGAAGAGCATTCTAGGCAGTTTCCTTATGAAACCCGGACTCTATCAAGGAAAGATGAGTAGTTTCCTAAACCACTTAGGAAACTCTCCAAAGATCGTGCAAATCTGTTGTGATTAGATTAGGCTTCCTAATCCTAATAACTTACCATGTAAGGGTGGATTCTTGCATCTATAAAAGAGCCACCTACCCTGTCAAAAGAGGATCCGAAATCTATCTTCTCTAAGCATACAAGCTCTATTAGAGAACTCATCACTTACACGCATACACCCGGCCGGTATTACTGGTAGTGCCATCCGTCTTTGTTGGCTCACCAGGCCCGCCGGTGATCTGCTAGTGAGAAGCGCATAGACGCACCCGTGGATGTAGGTCACCTCGTTAACGGGGCCGAACCACATACAAACCTCTTTCTACTTTATTTTCCCGCATGAATCTCGCTTACCAATTTTCGGCATCATCATTACTTAATTATTAAACTAGGGCATGTTTTAACTTAAAGACATAATAGGGGTAAAACGTCCTTACTAGAAACGTCATTACATTGGCGTGGTTTCCGAAAATGCTAATAACACATATGACGTTATTTCAAATAACGCTATAATAATGACGTTTTTACAAAAACAATGCCATTAATAATTGAATTTTTTTAATTTCCAAAAAATAAAAGCATTTTATGAAAAATGAGAAAAATGGATTTATAAAAATAGGAGTGGCGGTTTTAGAAAGGACGCCATTTCCTTTTTTTTTTTTTGTTGTCAATTAAAAAAAATGTATAAGGAAATTTAGAAAAAATAATAGTGGCGTTCTTTAAAAAACCGCCATTCACTTTGTAGTGGTGTTCTTTAAAAATAATAGTGGCGCTCTTTCTCACTTAATCATAGGGAGAAAAAAAAAAAGTATACAAAATTTTTTTTCCTGGTTAATTTAGAAGGTACTCCATAATTTTTTAAGTGGAGCACTTTATTACACGAATTAAGGGTATGTTTGAGAATCCTGAAAATAAGATCAATTTTGAATTAAGGGTGAGCTTGATAGCTCAATTAAGCGTTGAAAATGAAAATTTAGCACTTATTTTTTTTTTTATCAAACAACCCTTAAAAACTGAAATTTAAGCACTGAAAATTAACTGCTGAATTTTAAGTACTGAAAGTTTTAAGCGATTGAATTTGCAATACTAAAAACAGTATTTCAAGTACTGAGATGGAATGCATACAGTGATTATTTTCAGTAGAAATTTTTCACTTAAAGTTTTCAGCATAATTTTGATTAATTTTTCAATTAAGTGGTATGTTATCAAACGCAATAAAAATAAATAAGTGTTGAAAATTTTTATTTTTACCACTTAATTGAATTATCAAAGATACCTAAGTCTCACTTTTACCAAGTATTCATGAAATTCTTATACTATTAGTTTGATAAATGATCAGTTCGTCTGATAAAGTGCTCCACTTAAAAAATTATAGAGTACCATCTAAATTAACTGGAAAAAAAAAATTATATATTTTTTTAGTTTTTTTTTTCTCTCTCTATAATTAAGTGAGAAAGCGGTGGGAAGGGAAGCAAATGAGAAATGCTGGCAAGAGATGCATGGGCCCATATACAAAAAATTTACAGTCGCATGGGCCCATATACCAAATGAATGGCGGTTTTTTAAAAAACGCCACTTCTACTTTTCTAAATTTCCTTATACGTTTTATTTTTATAAAAAAAATTTGGCAACTATAAAAAAATAAATAATTAAAGAAAATGGCGTCCTTTCTAAAACCGCCTCTCCTATTTTCTAAGTTCTTTTTTCTCATTTGTCATAAAACGTTATTATTTTTTGAAAATTAAAAAAATTTAATTATTAATGACCTTTTTTTTTTTGTAAAAATGTCATTATTATAGCGTTATTTGAAATAACGTCATTTGTGTTATTAGTATTTTTGAAAACCACGCCAATGTAATGACTTTTTTAGTAAAAAACGTTTTACCCCTATTATGTCTTTAAGTTAAAATATACTCTAGTTTAATAATTAAGTTATTTTGGAACAATATTTGTGAAAACAAGTCCGTCAATTGTTCAAATTTAGTTATTTATTTTTTGTTTAGGGGTGCTTGTGAAAACAGGCTAGAGTTTAGGATTGTTTGTGTAATTTACCCTAAATACTACTGCCCAAAATTATTCACTTCTACCTTGATGACCAAACCTAAAATTCACGCATCGACGAGAGAGAGAGAGAGAGAGAATTTGCAGACCCAAATCGGCATCCACTCTTGCGACAACAACTTCAACGACAAACTTCCAGGTAAGTTTCCTCTTGTACCGTTTTGAGTTTTGCCTTCCTTGAGAGAGAGAGAGAGAGAGAGAGAGAGAGATGCCGCGGAGCATATTTGCAGCGAGTCATTTAGGGCCATCACATCGCACTCACTCACTCACTATTTTGGCTTCTAGGAATTTAGAAATTGTAATATGGTTGATATGTGGATTTCACATATAGTGGTTCAAAGGCCAACTATTCGTGCTTAGTTTCTTTTCTTTCTTCTTTTTTTTTCCTAGCCAGTTTTACTCATAAAAAAAGAATCTTTAATAGGTTCAAAGGGGATATCTATAAGGATTTAAATATGTGAGGCTAACTGAGTCAAATCCTGATACTTTTATTTTGGTTGGAAGTTAGAAAATTGTTTTAAGTACCAAAGTGAGATTTCTTAGTTTAAAAGGGGCAAATTGAAAATTTTAAGTGGGGGCACAGATGCTTTTAAGTATAGATTAGATAACGTAGATAAACGATTTTTATAAATTGAGTGGCTGGTAGCTCCGCCCCTGCACATGCAACTGCACGTGGTACAACTGTCAAAGCAATTGGGAACCAAATTTGGGATTTAAATTTGGGAGGCCTAGGCTAGCAGCATAGCATTAGAATGGGAAATGGAAATGAAAAAACACCCAGAAAAATATTACTGGGGAGAGTAGAGAAATTGAGTCCTAGTCACTTTTAGTGTTGTTTGCTTCTAATATAAGAATGGAGATTTTCTATTGTTGGAAGGATGTTAATGCCATTAGAACTTGAAATTAAACCGCAGAAATATAAACTTGAGTTTGTTTTGTTATACAGTCTATTACTTAGTTAGGTCCACTGGTCCATTGTTAAGACTTATTGGTCGCTTGGGCATAAGAAAGAGGAGCCAAACCATTTCAATAAGTAACTTTCAATTATCTGTATCATATTCTGTGACAATTCTTGGAAGACAAAGTTCTTGTAATGCTTCTAAATCGCCTGTTGCAACAGTTATGCTCTCTGAAAATTGGTTTTAGTCATTCTCACATGCTTAAATTTGACGGATTTATTTTTACAGTCTTCATCTCTGAACACTTGCACGCACGTTATGTATATCTCGTTTATCAAATTTGTAGCCTGGACAAAATTCTAGTATGTACCTGTTTCTAGGTTTGGGTTGCAATCTCATCATTCTATTTTCTTTTTTCTTTATTTTCCATACTTCCAGGGCGGAACTGTGTGTTAGGTGGGGGATGCCATTGCACCCCTCACATGTGGTAGATTGTTTATACTAATATACATGTATGTGTTGTTTATACTAATATACATGTATGTGTACTATACCTCATATTTTGTTGTCTGTTGGTACCCGCAAACAAAAAAATCTACTACTACTCATATTTTGTTGTTTCTAGCACTCCCAAACAAAAAAAATAAGCTACTCCCTTAGTCAGCTTAAATCATTTTCATTGCTTTCTTCCACCTCTAAACTTCAATCACATGTGTTTGAGAATCATTTGGGATACAAGATTTGGGTAGAATAGCATTTTCTGTACAATTAGACCACTCATTATGATAAACTCAAACAACCCCCTCCCCAACAACTTTCAAACAGTACAAAATAACATCACATGGTAAATTTGTAGTTTTATTGATAAGAAAAAAAAAAGTATACTCGTATATAAATAGAACCAAAAAAATCGTCTCGGGGGCAAACCCCCATGTGTCATTGTTAGATAGCCTATGTAGTAACTCGGCACCCCCAAAGGCAAATTCTTGGTTCCGCACCTGCATACTTCTATGGTTTCTTCGTACCTTGATTAATGCAGCATTGTTATTCGAAATTTATTTGCAGAATGGAAAGTGGCGGCGGCATATTGGTATCAGAATCAAAGGAGAAGATTTTCGAGATCTTTTTGGATTTTATGACGAGGTTAATGTCAACTCTAAGTCCTGTGATTGTGATTTTCGATTCTGATAGGATTTGTAAATGTACGGAAGACCATCAACCTTTTAGGTGGTATCTGGGTTTTTGTCTTGTGCTCTAGGTTGGGTGCTTTTTTTACCCCTTCAACTTTTTCACCAAATGATTGCATATACGTTGTGACATGGTCTACACTATATTAATTTTCATTAAAATGATGCCTTTATAGTCGTGAAAATTCTTGATTTTATTTAGGTACCTAACACTTGATCTTTTTGGCAGGGTTGCAAAACTAGAGGAGTTGGCAAGCGTGGGAAATAGGTTACTCATTGGCTTTCAGCAAGGACTGGGTGAGTGTTGTGGATTATCTTTATTACATGCTATCAGTATTAGGATTAGGTTCTTTCCCACTTTGTAATTAAGACTGTCTTCCCTGTTTTTAATACAGAGTTTCTTCGAAGGCCCCCAATCAACAAGACATCAGAATTGGTTGAACGCATCATGAAATCAAATGAAACTAAGAGGGTTTTATCATATGTTGAATCTGGATGTGTCAATACTGATGACAGTGTACAAAATATCAGCAAGTGTGAGTACATGTTTATTTTAATACATGTTTTTTTTTAGATTTTTTTTTTATTATTGTTATTTTCGTTTTGTGTGTGTGAGTTGCTTAAATTCCTCGTGTGACTATTTGTAGTCCGTGACAGTTGAGATCCAACTTCTCCAGTGACAGTCTTTTTCTCGCGCTTTGAACAAACCTATTGACCATAGAATATTATTATTCCCTCTATCGGCTTCTACCAGACCTCACATTACACAAGAGAGGGCCACACCTTGCTTCTGTATTCTTGCTGATGCTATTTCACATTCTAAATTCTTTTTATTCATAGTACATTACTAGTGGAGTTATTTGTTTGTAACATTCTCTCAGTGGTTGTTATGAGATAGTTATCTGGTAAGTTGCACTACATGATATTTCATAAGTATTATCTTATACAGGTTGGTAATGTTATTTTCATTTTCTGATTATACCTATACATGAGATTCATCATCAAATTACTTCCTTTTTTTTTTTTGGGTAAACTTTTCATTTTGCCTCGTCTGGAAAGCTAATTTTGATTGTTCACAACTTAATTTTGATTAATTGGCTTGTGTCAATGAAAAATATATTAGTATCTGGCTCTTTTTTATCGTCTCTGGTGGATTTATATAAAAAGTATAATCTTTATATATACATTTGCATCTCTTTTTCTGAAACTTATCAATCTTTTTGTAATGTTTCTGTTTTTGGTCTTTGGGGATGTGCATACAGAAGTACGGACATGCCAACTTGGACTTTTGGACCAATTACGTGAAGGTAAGGACTGATCCCAAAATTGCTACCATTTTTTCCTGATATTTTTTCATGAAACTGAACTAGTGCTAATTGAAAGCTGGGTGAACTTGTTATGTGCAATAGCAACATTTTTGTTTGAGAATTGGACTGTAATCTTGCTGGTTAGATAATAAACATCTCACTGTTGATGAAATTTTGAGTTTTCCCCAACTTAAAACGAGAAAAACATGGGTTTTGAGTAAGCGCTTCTAGAAATGGATTCTAACATTTGACATCTGTAGTGGGACCTACTGGGTCCATTAGTAGGGCTGACATCTCTCTCTCTCTCTCTCTCACGCGCGCACACACTGGATAAATGGTTTTTCTCATCAAGTACCTTCAATATTTGGAAACGAAGTTCTCTTTGTTTCTTTTCGTTTTCAAGTAGATCAATGTTTCGTGAACACAGTTGAGGAATTATGGTATTCTTTGGAGAGCTATTACTCTAATTTTAAGTACATATTTAGAGAGTAAGAGCTACTATGTATCTATATAGAGCACATCGCGTATATAGATTCTTTTGGTGTTTTCATCTGTATTTTTGCTCCGAGTTAGTGACTTTTTGCAAATTTCTGCTTATCTTTTTTGGTGTTGAATTCTAAGTTTTAATTTCAGCCAAATGTATAGTAAACGAACTTGAATGCCTTGTTGAGGATGCAACTTTTGCAATGGGAAGTGCAATTGAAAGTTCTGCTCACTTGCTAGTGGATAAAGCAAATGCTGATGAGTCTGAACCTCAAGCAACCAGATATGATAAGGTATTCTGTTCAGGCAGGCCTTCCTTTTGTTATTTGGGTGATTGGAATAAGTTCAATTTTGTGGATCAAATATAAATAACTTCTTAAGTCTTATCATTTTTTCTTTCAGGGGCAACTATTTCTGTGGCAGATTAGCTATCGCAAAATCATTTTTCTAAATCCTGGTCAAATTATAAATTTTTAAGTGGAATTTCCAGTAATTAGATTCACCAAAATCCCTGCACATATTGGAAAATTGGCCAAATTTTTGGTCCCTCTTTTGTATGCAATTCTTATTCCATATGCAACTTGCCACAAGAAGTAATGGAATTTCTTAATCTTGGTTTGATCTTGGGTTTTTTTTTTTTTTTGGGTAATTTCACATGCTACAATACATAGGATTAGTTTGGCCCCCCATTTGTTGTTTCTCCTTTTTTAAAGCACAAATCTATGTTAATTCATTTGGTAACTAGTTTATGAGCTTTGCAAAAATTAAACTTAGGATTTTTTTTGGGTGCTTTTAAAAGCTCTAGAATGGAGCTTCTAAAAGCTCAATGTTGTTTTTTTTTATTTCATGATGTCTTTTTGAAGAGTAATGTGTCACTTGTACAAAATTATCGAACAACTCAATAATAAATTTCATAAGCCACTTTTAAAAAGCCACATGGGGGTCAAACTAAGCCTTAATATTTGGGATGATTTAGCCATTGCCTCTTTTTAGGAGGAAATCTTATCTTCTGATATTCAAGGACTTGAAGCTACTGATTATGCTGTCACGATGAGTGTCGTTTACACTATGGTGAAGCAAGACTACACTATGCAGGTGATACGCATTCTTCTCCTTTTACTATGCAATTCTAAGGGCTCGTAGGGTAACGTTTCCAGTCTTCCTAGTAGTTTTTGTTTTCTTTTCATAAAAACTAAAATTGAAAACTGGAAACTACCTCTCTTTTTTTGGCCTTCGTTTTTCGGCCCAATTTTGTCGTCGCTTTCAGGAGGGGAAAAAAATGTATGTTCCGGAAACTGTTGGTACCCTTCTGCCTATTTTTTTTTGTTTGGAAAACGACAATGAAATTGGGACAGGAAAAAAAAAAAAAAAAAACAAGAACGAAAAATAAAATAAAATGAAATCCGCCGAATGTGCCCTAAACTTTGGAGGGTAACATCCCATTCCTTTCTATAATAATAATTATTCCTAGCATGGAAATTCTAAATTCGGGAATATTTTATTAATGTTGTGTGTTTTACTACGACTCAAAATGTCAGTTGAGGTAGTAACAATGAGCAATTTGATTCTCCTTGTTGCAGGAAAAAATTGTTTCATCCCTAAATCTGAAATCATCATCAGGGGAGCTGGAGACCTATTGCCTGATGTGGTCTCTGCGCCCTTTTATAGACTTTGATATTATGCGCCAAGCTTGGAAACTTATTCCATAATTCCCATTTACTTTTTTTTTTGTTTTTTGTTTTTTGTTTTTGTTTTTTGAGGAGTCCATCTACTATTTAATATTTACTACCAGCTTAAATTCCCGTATAACCATGTTGATAACCATATTGATATGGATAACTTTTGAGGCACATAAAAATCTCACATAAACAAGATACATAAACCACAAGAGTAGTGCTATGTATACTTCAAAATTCACACTGAAATTTACACAGGATAATTGTGACCGTTGATTTTAGTGGGATCTGCGTAGGACTCGTGTGGAACTCACAAGAGCTCTACCGAAATCAATGGTCACGATTGTCCTGTGTGAATTTCAGTGTGGATTTTGGAGTGTGCCTAGTATTATTGAAACCACAATGTGTCTATTTCTTTCTTGGTGGGGTCCATTGAGACTGTGGGGTTCACAGAGGAGCGAGATAAACACATCAAGTTTGTGTATCTTATTTTTGTGGGATTCTTATGTACCCAAAGAGTTATCCATATCAATGTGGTTATTACCCATCTTATCTTCTTAACGTTTGAAACACACACTTAAGAAATACACATCTGACGTGTGGATCACTAAAAATACTCTTATTATAGGAAATACGCCTAGGAATTGAACATATAGTTGCCATATTAGTATGTGTAAATTTTAGGTTACCTAGTATTACTTACTCTTACCATTTCATCTATTCAATAGATGAAATTCTACTTCTCTTTCCTAATTTCCTACGCAACTATCTTATAGCATATGTATTTTTCTATATTATGGAAAATGTTCTTATAGGGCCAGTTTGGAAACGTTTAAAATAAGATTTAGTTCAGTTCCAGTCTCACTTTATAGTATGATTTTAGTGAAAATCAATTTTAAGAGAGATTAGATTGGAAACGTACTCGTGTAAGAAATGGACATCCAAATTCACAAACACTTGATGTATATAAATAGTTCTCAAGATATTCATCAAATACATGAATTTATAGAATTGACTCTCTTAAAAAGTTTCTTAGTTGGGAGATGGAAAACACCGATAAAAACTCTGCGACTTGTTTGGTAATGTACAAGACATGATCAATCTCACCCCTCTTTATGTATGATTTTTATGCAAACCAACATTATATTGGTCTAATAAAAGGTAAATATCACTTACCTCCCCTGAGGTTTGGTCTTAATACACATACCTCCCCTCACGTTTCAAGAATTTCACTTATTTCTCTTATTTTTAAATTTTAGTCTCAGTTTTTCCCCTCCTAACAAATTGTTAGAAAATTTAAGGGAATGTAATACTAAAATTCTGAAATAAGGGAGGTAAGGGATTTTTGAAACGTGAGGGAAGATTTGTGCATTAAAACCAAACCTGAGAAGAGGTAGGTGATATTTACCCTTGAGATTTGGCCTAATAACACTTACCTCCCTCCACGTTTCAGAACTAACACCTACCTCCCTTATTTCTAAATTTCAGTAATACTTATCTCCTCTCTGTTAACAAGCCGTTAGAAAAACTAACGGATTGATGATAACATTACTTAATAACGATCTAAAGTACCAAAATTACCCTTCTCTTGACTCACTTCTTACTTGAGCAGATCCCTGAAAATGGAAAGTTGATTTTCGATCAAATATTTTAAGTGGATAAGACCCTTAAAAATGGAAAGCTGGTTAATATTTTAAGTGGGTAAGTTAGATTGATGAAAGAAGTGAGTCAAGAGGAAGGACAATTTTGGTATTTTAGATCGTTATTAAGTGATGTCATTGTCATTCCGTTAGTTTTTCTAACGGTTTGTCAACGGAGGTAAGTGTTACTGAAATTCAAAAATAAGGGAGGTAACTGTTAGTTCTGAAACGTGGAGCGGTGGAGGGAGGTAAGTGTTATTAGTCCAAACTTCAAAGAAGGTCCGTAATATTTACCCTTTAACAAATAAAGGTTTTGTTAACATGTGCTCTTAGAACATATGTTAAGGTTTCAAAAATAGAAATAAATAAGGGAGACAAACACTAAACATCACACCAAATACTAAAACTCACACTGTATCCTTTATTTATTTTTACTTTTAGAAACTTTAACGTCTAATCAGTTTTAGATGAGGCAATGAGGTTGATCACAGATTTTGAAGCACATAAAGTATCTCCACCTAAACACTTTATTTACAGAATCTTTTCACTTGTCAACTGTGAACTAGTTAGTATGCACACTTTTTTAAAAACGGCCCCTTACGTTTGGGTGGATTTTGAGAGAGAGGTGGACTTTTTGCGTAGGGCTCCTAGTTCGCATATGCTAGCCAGAGGCATATCCACATTTCCCCGTATACTACACCGGACCCCATTCCTCTCCTCTAGAAATATCCCTTCTTTTTTGGCACACTCTTTATGGGCACAATTCTCAACACATTATATTCCCTATGGTCAAAACTCTTCAGCTCCTAAAGGACCTAAACCCATTCCAATGGTGTATGATCACAAGGTGGTCTTTTCTCATTTCGGGTGTGGCCCTACACTAAACTTATCTCATAGTTACAATCACAAAATCAAAATGCAAAGGAAATTACAACGTGTGGGATCAAAACTTTTTGACTGCAGATTGGGATACAAAGAAACAATTTTTGGGACACAAGTTAAGAGATGTGTTTATATTTTTTTTGTGATGTCGAGAGATACACACATCTTTTAGGTTGTGTTCCAAAAATTGTATCTTTAAGTGTGTCTACTCCTACTTCTTTTTAGTACCTGGTATGGTAAGGTATTCTAATTACTAAGGTCACTTTTGGTGGTTTTAGGGTGGATTGGACAATTAGTCCTTTTTAATTGGACTAATAAATACACACGCACTCCACCCACCCCATGGAATATTTATTGGCCCATTCTTTGACTTATTGAGTTAAAATATACAAATAGTCTCGTGCCCTATTGACAACCCAAATGCAGAACTATCAGTCCATTTAATTGAAATCATTCGATCCACCTGTTAGTCATGGGAAACAAACATGTACTAAAGGGTTAATCGGAAATGGCTCTCTGTTATTGACCGGGGAAAAATGTGCATGGTGTGGTAATTAGGGAATGCTAATAGAAAGCCTCTCCACTCACCTTCATGATCTAAAAGTGAGTGAGGTTATTTCTAGAATGGTAATATATACCATGATAATGCTATGTCTCTCAACAGGAAAGTATGCTCTGTAGTTGCCACAGTAGTGGATACTCTATATTAGATATACCTCTTGTAGTTGCATCAAGTTCGTAGTTGTACCGCCTCAGCCCGGCTACTGCCGTCGCCGCCTCCTTTGTTCGTCGTCCTCCTTCCGGTTGTTCCGATTGCAGTTAGTGCCTTCATCATTAGTTATCCCTGCCCAACTAGACGTTATCATTCTGGTGTTTCCCAGTTTGGTTTCGATTAGCATCTTCTTCGTTGCTTCGATCAGGCTTATCTTCCGATGCGCTTCCACTGTCCCTCATTGCCAGCTCCGCACAGTCAAGCCGTCAACTGTTTCAAGATTTCATTTCCAAACTCAAGTTGGTCTCAATCTCACCACTTTGAGTTTGAAGGGGGCTGTTAATATATATTCTATACTAAACTCGTACTACTGTACTACATTTGTAGTACATTAGATGCGGCGCCGTTTGGCCCCTCTCCCATATTATGACACGTGGCGAGGGAAACACGAGTCGGCATCACTGAATACCACCTAGGCTGAACAAGTCCATGTAGCCGTTGGGCCAAGGTCGCACGCACAATTATTCTCGTTCCAGGAATGTTACGAATGTAGGAATGGGCAGCCTATAACGCGAAGAACAGGGACGCGTGGCGAAGTGTAAAGTGGCTCAACCCAACGGTACATCATAGAGTAATGGAAGACTGCACTGAAAAGGCTACAGTCTGTTGAAGTCATTCCTTATTTATACACTAGTACTCAACGAAGGAGGTACACGATCTCTCCCCTACTACACTCCAATTATCAGTTCTCTTTCCTTGCGACTAACTTAGTCATCGGAGGAGACTCAGGGAGTCCAAACCCCCTTTAGTCTTTCTCTTTCTTTGCATGCAGGATTTGGTTCATAGGAAACATCATCTGCAACTCTGTTCTTGACCATCTTCAGCTTTACCTGAATCGAACTACATCACACTACAATTTACATATATGACTCTTGTCCCACATCGCTTAACTATAAGAATGTGACTCAACTCCAAGGCTATAAATAGACATCTCTTATATTCATTTCTTACACCATTCAATATAAGAGTTATTTCTCATATTGTTTATCGCTCTATTATATATTCTAACGTTTTTTTTTTCGGAAAAATATATATTCTAACGTTAACTATCGGATTAGATCGTTTTCCATGTTGCAGTAAAGTGACCCTGGCATTGGAGGCTTATTCAAAGACTCATAGGTTAGAGTGGAGGTTTCTTTTGGAAAAAAAGAAGTGATGTTCCAAAGCCGAAGAGGAACTAGAGGAATCAGGCAATGGAATCAGACAAGGGCGGCTTTGCATTATCCTTTGCAAGGTTTCTCTAGCCTGATGGTAGAAATTGTTTCGGATATACCGGCCCTGCAAGTTGATCAAGAAAAAGAATGATGTTTTGAAGATATTTTTTGTTTGGAAGATCACACCTTCAGAAGGGAATCAATGTGATGACATATTAGCAAACATAGGGACTTAATTAGGAGGAGGATTTTGTAATGTTGGACCAACCAAAAAGAGAACATAATTTTTCTTGACAATTTGTAAACCAAATAGAGAAAAGTTCAAGTTATAGCAGTTATAATTACCTCTCCCTTTTTTTTTTGGCTGAAATATTGCAGTCATTTCTTGCTATCTACATTTTTACCTGATAGACTTCCATATATCAAGTTATTTTGGTTATAGAAATTTGGTGATAAGTCCCTATTTACCCTAGTTGTGTAGTTATAAGGAAATCGATGTTTCCTAGTATAACAATGGGTCCCTACATTATGAATTTTTGTAGCAATAGTTTCTTTGACCCATTTAATTACCATTTTTATAGACATATTTACCCTTTAGATATACATGGAGGCTATATATATATTTCTGTATACAAGAATACCACTAGGAGAGAGATAGAGTGTGGGTGTGAGTGTTAGTGAGATTTGTTAGTGCCCTAAATATTACTCTTTCTGTATATATTTATACACCTTTATGTCATTAAATGGGTCAAAAAACTATTATGGAATGTGAATTATAACATATTAAATTTGTATTTTATCCACATGATTTTAGTTCATTCAAACCAATAAAGATTGTAAACAACTTATTTCCACAATTCAAGGAAGTCTGTTTCTTGAATTTTGATGTGTTTTCAGAATCATATAGTTGATAGCATTAGGAGATTTGAACCTGTTATACAGAATATATCTATATGCATCATACTTCTCTGGCAAATAAACAGTATTCTTTGACGATCCAGTTTTGTTCGAGTTTTGATTCTAGAAAATATGTATTTATCGTTTTGATTAATTCTTTACCGTAAATAGATTTCATATTCAATGCAATTTAACATTTTTTTTCAAGTCTTTACGTTTTTTTTTAATGAGAGATTAATCATTTATCCGTGCAAAAACATTTTTTAGAAATGGAATATCAAACATGTGAAATTTCGTATTTGTTTTACTCCCTATTGACAAAAGTAAAATGTTGGTGTTGTAAAGTGAAATTTCTCAAACAAATATTTTTCATATTGACAAAAATGCTGAAATTATAGGGCATTCACATATTCATATGAGCATGTGAAATTTCATGACACTCTTTGTTCATTGAAATATCCCATGAAGAGTTGCTTGTGACAAGTGGAATTTCTTAAATGTAGTCAGATTTTTTCAGCCGAAATTGCAGGAGATGCTCATGCGAAATTTTGCAAACACTATGTAAATGAGTTTTTTTCAAAAAATATTGAACGTGATGAACCCAAAAAAGGCCCATGGAAAACCCATATTCATATAACTAATTTTCAAGTAGCATGCGAATTTCTCATATGTAATCAAGTTTATTTAATTTTTTTTTTCAGACGCAATTACAATAGATGCTCATGTGAAAGTTTCAAAAAATTATGAACATAAGTTTTTTCAAAACATTTGAACAAGGAAAACACAAAATCACCTATGGAAAACCCACATTCAACAACAAATTTCCAAGTAACATGCGAAATTTCACACATTTGGTGCATAGAAAACCCTCAAATCACTTAGGAGGATGATTTTGTTATGTTGGCCCAACCAAAAAGAGAATATGGTTTTTCTTTCTTATCTCACAATTTGTAAACCAAATTGAGAAAAGTTCAAGTTATAGCAGTTATTACCTTTTTTTTTTTTTGCTGAAATATGGCAGTCATTACTTGCTATCAACATTTTCACTTGATAGACTTTCCATACATCAAGTTACTATTTTTATTATTTTTTATACTTACCTGAATTATGGTTGGACACACACACCACACGCACACACACCCCCTTAATCTAACCCAACTCAAAGCCCCACAATCACAATGGTCGACAGCAAAGCCCAACAAGGGTCATTCATTTCAACTAAAGAACAAACAGGGATCAAGTAAAGATTTCTCCTACAAGGATTCGAACCTTCAATCTCCCCACTTGGGAAAAAAAGGTCACACCATTTGGACAAGAAAATACTTTTGCTCACCCAGAAAATGGTTCATCAATGCTCACCCAAGCATCTCATTGGCCAATGCAGTGGGACCCAGGATTAAACAAGTTATTGTTTAATCCTGGGTCCCACTGCATTGGCCAATGAGATGCTTGAGTGAGCATTGGTGAACTATTTTTTGAGTGAGCAAAAATGCTCTCTTTGGACAAAGCCCAGGTGGTCACCAAGACATGATCAGAAAAGTTTTAATTGTTAATTTATTTTTTCAAGTTCAAAATTTCAAGTTTTACGTCAAAAGAAAAGTTATGTTTAATCCTGAGTTCCACTACATTGGCCAAGGATGCTTGGATAAGCATTAATAAACTATTTTTTGAGTGAACAAAAATACTCTCTTTGGACAAAGCCCGTGTGGTCACCAAGACATGATCAGAAAAGTTTTAATTGTTTATTTATTTTTTCAAGTTTAAAATTTCAAGTTTTACATCAAAAGAAATGTTATGTACTCGATATAAAAGGGTAATCTTGAACGCCATGTAGTTGAAAATATATTAATTTTTCATGGAAGACTCTGAAAATGAGACATTTAAAAAATAAGAAAATTTTATGATATATCTTAGTGGCTTAAGGGGACAAAAAGAATCTACACATACTTTCCACAATTGCCCATAATCATTGCACTTCCTTTTTTTGTTTTGTTTTGTTTTGGTGTTGATTGTAAGGAAGGGTAGTTTGGGAACCTAAGCAAATTTTGCATAGTAATATAGGAAAGTGGACAATAATTTTGGGACATTCCAAAAAGGAAAGATGGACACATAAAATAGGACGGAGGGAGTATCATACATCATTGTGATGTTGGTTCTAAAATGTGGTAACTTGGTATTAGAATTTACAATGTAGTATCGTTTGAAAAATTGATTTTTTATTTTTTAAAAAGTGTTTTTTTTTTCTTTAAAGAGTAAGTTATGTTTTCTGAATTTTGTATCGCAAATAATTCTTGAACATATGTGATAATGGACCGACTTGATTTTGATTGGAAGATGTTAAAGTGGTCCCACGAGTCCCACTATTGTTGAAGGTGGTCCCATTATCACATATGTTAAGGATCATTTCTGATAGAAAATTTGGAAAGCTTATATAACATTGCTCTTTAAATTTTTTATTTTTAATTTTATTTTTCAAAGTTATAGCAATTCGGCACTAAATTACAATATTTTGGCGAGTAATACTTGGGGCACAATCAAAGTCACAACTTTTTTTGCACAACCTTCATTTGTGTCTATCTCTCTCTTGATGGGTCTCACAGTGCCAGTGACCCCACAATGCCCACTAGGAGAGAGATAGACACAAAATGGAGGTTGTGCAAAAAAAGTTGTGGCTTTGATTGTGCCCCAAGTATTACCCTATTTTGGCCCCAAAAGTGGTTGTAAAAGGATATAACATGAATGTATGATACATCATAAATCATATAATGTATCATAGCACATCCCTTCAAAATGAAACAAATAGTACTCTTTATTCGGACCAAGAGAGCATGTGATGCTACAACAGGATGTCATTACCAAACTAAGATCTTTCGATACTCCTTTTGATTTATATTTCATCATTGATAGTGTTAATACTAAGGAGTGGTCTAAATCCAATGGTTCTGATAGCGACACATCATGGCCACTGAATCCAATTACGTCAACAATTATCCAATCCGACGGTTACCAGTGTTTCGGTTTATCTTGAAAGGTCAGTAGTTCACACAAACTTCAGGTACATGCAGTACAGCTCATCACAGGTCAAGAATCTCAATGTCATTTCCTAGAAAAGTTAAGGACACTAATGACTTTTGAGGAGTTGTTTCCGTAAATATTGTTATTTTAATACTTAATTAATTAATTAGGGCGTTTTGAAAATTAAAGACAGAAATACAGTAAATCGTCCTTACTAATAACGACTTTAAAGAGTCGTTGTTTTTAAAAACGACTTTAAAAATAAAATCGGTTTTAGTAATACCGATTTTAAGAAAATCTTTTTTTTTACTTTCTACGAAAATAATAGTTTCTGGGAAAAAAGAAAAATGGTTATTAGTCGTTTGTACAAATAACGACTTTAAAAAAGTTGGTTCTTATAAAAACGACTATATGAAGTCATTGTTACTATAAACGCCTTAAAATAAAAATCGGTATTACTAATACCGACTTCTTAGAATCGTCATTACCATAAACGACTTTAAAGTCGGTTTTAGTAAAACCGATTTTAAGTCTAATTCCTCTGTGTGATCAGAGAGTTGTCAATCAAATGTCAGGCTGGAAAAGTTCCGCCACCCTAAAGTCGGTTTTAGGAAAAACGACTTTAGGTGTATATCTCTTTCCTTGTACCGTTATCGTGAGTTTTGTCTAAAATTTCCTTTTGATCTTCTCTTCTTCTTCCCCTTGTTCGATATTTTCCTTATACCCCCTTGTTGTGATTTTTCTCTAAAATTTCCTTCGTTAGACAATGTCGACATTTATTGCATTTTATTGGGGGGGTAGTATGATAATGGATCACAACGAAGGAGGTGTTAAATACAATATTCCAGCCAATGATATTCAAGAAGTGAATCACGGAACAACCCTCTCTGAGTTAGTTCAATTGGTATATCATAAAGTAATCTGCAAAAGTGAAATTGCCGATTTGAAATTCACTTGTAGATTTCCAGTCAACCAATACGGAGCTGTCATGAATTACATGACTCTTTCCATAGTGGATGATTCGATACTTGATAAGGTACTTCATATTCCTTCATTATTTTCGGCAGTAAGATGTGTTGAGGTGTATGTTGAGAAGGTCCATCATGTTATAAGACCCTTGCCGCAAAGGATACAATCTGGACCATTTACTCGACTGCTGACACAAGGGCCCGAAAACTTTAATGTTGAATCCCCTTGTTTGTCCCCTTTGAATTTAAACGAAGACTACGCCCACAACTTTTATGGGTATCGAAGAAGCTCACATTACTCGGAGTCCTACGGAAGGTACAACAATCTGTCAGAAGTTCATGTAAATGAAGGTCCTAGTTGTAGCATTCCGAACTTTGAAAGTGCTGTTCCTAACTTTAGGACTCCCAACTTTGAGAGCGGTTATGACTTCAGTAGCCAGAATCTACGTGATACGATGTCAACTGATGAAGGGTATATGAATCCCGTTGAGCAGCTGGTAAGACTTGAAGACAATGCTCAAGATATTACTGCAGACAGAGGCGGCGCGCACACAGAATATCCCTTAGAGGAGGAGGAAGAAGAGGAAGAGGCGATGATGGGTGGTTCAGATTCTGATGAAGAAGGCGAAACAGTGGGTAGACAGGGTGCCATAACGCCATCTCCCCCTCATGTGCAAGAGCTTCACAGTCCAGTCCCTTTCTTCACCGACCTTGACGAGGTGGGGTATGAGGGGTGTGAAGTTACTACACGTGACAGCAATCGTGCTTTTCCAATATGGGACTCTGACAAAGTTGAGTTAAAGAAGAAAATGACATTCAGAGATAAGCAGCATCTCCAGGAATGCGTAAAGTTTTATCATACAAAGAATGATCGAGAATACGAGGTAGTTGAAACAAATCCAAAACTTTGGGTGGTGCAGTGCAAAAATGGGTGCACATGGCGCTTGCGGGCAACAAAAAAATTATTGACTGGTGGATTTCAAATTACACAGTATAACGGCGACCACCACTGTGTGTATCCGCACAATAGCCAGGACCACGCTAACCTAGATATGAATCTTATAGCAAAATTAATCATGGGTTATGTGCAACATGATCCATGTATGAAAATCACTTTGATTATTGAAAAGGTGAAGGAAAGCCAGAAATTCACTATCTCGTACAAAAAGGCATGGCGTGCGAGGAAAAAAGCTATAGAGATGGTTTTTGGAGACTGGGACGAGTCTTATAGAAAATTGCCTAAATTTATGTCTGCTCTTCAAAAATACAACCCTGGGACAGTGGTTCAATGGAAAACGAATCCTACAGACACCCATGATGTGGTCAAGTTCCAATACTTGTTTTGGGCCTTCAAACCTTCAATTGACGGGTTTACTCATTGTCGTCCAGTAATTTGTGTGGATGGCACCCATATTAATGGCAAATACAAAGGCAAGATCCTTGTAGCCATGGGGATAAACGCTGATAACAAGATATTTCCTCTTGCATTTGCAATTATTGATGAAGAGACCCTTGCTAGTTGGTCATGGTTCCTAAGGAACCTAAGTACGTATGTTGTCCGTGGTAGGCAGGGCATATGCCTAATATCTGACCGACATTCTGCTATAATCAGTGCAGTTCAGAGATTAACAGAGTGGCGTGAGCCCAATGCGTATCATCGATTTTGTTTAAGACACTTCCAGTGCAACTTCCACAAGAAATTCAAGAATATCCTGTTGAAGGACCTACTTTGGTTAGCTAGGATCAAGCATCAGATTAGGAAGTTCAACCGTGATATGGATAATATTAGAAAAATAGATACCAATGCACGGCGTTGGTTAGAACGTGTACCCTCAGAACAGTGGTGTTTAGCGAATGATGGTGGTCACCGTTGGGGTATCATAACCACTAACCACGTTGAAGGATTTAACTCAGTACTGAAGGGGGCCCGTGCTCTCCCAATAACTGCATGCGTCCAACTCATATTTTACCGTGTTGTGAAATATTTTGACGAAGGAAGGTTACTCGTGCAGAAATGGTTAAGAGATGGGCGTATCTTCACGAAACACGTGATAGATGAACTTGATAATGAACAAAAGAAAGCTAATACCCATGAGTTACAGGCGTATGACAGGTATTTTTCATTACTAAATTTTCACTTACCATACTTATTTAGCTTTTGCAAAAAAAATCAAGGACTGTTAATAAGTTAACTTTTGTAAATATTCATTTAATAGGTCCACAGGGGAGTTCCAAATTATCACACGGAGGAGTCAAACAAGTGGGGGTAACCGGCAAGTGGTGCGACTCAATTTAGGTTATTGCTCTTGTGGGAGGAGAGATATATATAAATATCCATGCTCCCACATATTAGCTGTTACAACGAATCAAGGACTAGATCCTTTCCAGTTTGTAGCAAAAGAGTATAGCATGGAATCTTTTATTCATACATGGGAGAGCAATTTCCACCCCCTGGAGCACGAGGACTATTGGCCACAAATTAACATACCCGTCTTGCTACCGAATGAAAACACTCGACGTGTGATAAAGCCGGGCTGTCCCCAATCTGCACGTATCCACAGTGACATGGATGTACCCAGGGCTCGTGTGCCCAAACAATGTAGTATTTGTAGGGTAACTGGTCATGATCGATGCCGGTGTCCAGCACGACCACGGGTTGTTGCTGATTCTAACATTCAAATGTAACTTGAGTTTTGTGCTTTTATGATTTTCTTTTCCCTTAAATGCATGTATGGAGCTATAATCATAATGATATTGTCTTCATTTAGTTGGTAAATTTTGTGTGCCCATCCAGTTACTATCGACATCGTACCTCTCTGACTAGACAACTCATTGACTAATTACGTCTGACTTGACAACTCGCTGGCGTAAGCCATATGACTTCATAACACTTACTACGTCTGACGTCGCACAGATGATTTGACAACTCACTAAATTCTGACACATGACTTGACAACTCGCTGTCGTAAGCCAGATGAGTTCAGAACACTTACTACATCTGATGTCGCACAGATGATTTGACAACTCACTGAATTCTGACACATGACTTGACAACTCGCAACGTCTAACGCCATACATACATTCAGAGATGCAGTGTATGCCCTATATATAATGGATCTCTAAGGACGTATCTAACCATTCTAACAGATTATTGCAAACTCCCTACCTAGCAGAGACATGGAAAGAGGTGGTTCATCCCGAGGTATTTCATTAAGGGTTCCCATGAGGCACATCCCCGGCCCGACCAGTTTTCTCCGAAGGGCATTACAACAACAGCACACGGAGGACAATACATTCCGGAAGAACCCATGGTTGAAAGTCATCAACAGTGGGTATTTAGACATGGGAGACTGGTGTCCCATCGAGACGTTAGTACCCCTTAATGGCCCTTGGCTGGCAGATCGTGTCGTGGGGGTTTTAGAAAGCTTGACAAAGATAGATCGTAATGATATTATTAACGACACTTACCTCTGTGTTATTAAGGATCACACGGGAAAGATCTGTGGTAATATGGATCACCATATATTTGAGGATGAAAAATGGCAAGGGAAGATCGTTCCAGGTGTCGCATTGATCCTAACTAGTGTAGTCGTATGGCGTTTACCTCCTTGCGATGGGAAATTGGATATAAAACTCAGCAATGTTCAGAATGTCATAGGATTGGATGACGAATGAATTTTCAGTTGCCTTAGTTTTTCGGAGATGTCCTTAGTCCTGATGTTGTCAACGTGTCTGTTTTTGTTATTTTATTTTATTTTATTTTATTTCCTTATTTGAATTCAATGTATGGTGGGATGTTTTATTTCTGCAATGAAGTGCTTTTTTCGTAATTATTATGATGTAAGAAGACGAACTCCAATGTCCAATTCTATACTTGTCCCAACATATAAGTGCAATTTTATAAGTACACACATATGAGCATAAAATTAAAGTAATAGAGCACTGAAAATATAACAATAATATCATTTCACATAAACTTTGACGTTACAATAAACTTTGCCGTTAAAGTGATTTACTCAAAATATAAGTACACACAACTGTACAAAACAACATACCCAAACCACAATATAAGTACAAATATACAAAACACCAGTTTTTAACGGAACATATCTATGTTCCACACGGTGGTCGAATAATAGTCCTCCTAGGTCTACCTCTCTGCTGTCCCTCATCCTCAACCTCATCCTCATCCTCATCCTCATCCGGTAGCACCTGTGTGTCTGGTGCAACCTGGGCAAACTGCGAGGTAGATGCCTCTGATACTGCAAGGGTATCCGACGGCAGCTGGGACGGCTGCTCATGGCCCACAACAGGTGCCAACTGTGAATCTACAACAATCTCGGGCTCTGGCTCCTGACCCACAACTGCTGCCGACTGTGTATCTAAATCAACCTGGGCAGGAATCGGATAACTGACGTCTGCTGTCGCCGTCCCAATATCTGGAGCAACCTGGGATGGCTGCGAGGGACCCGCCTCAACTGCCGCCGGTATAGCAAAAGCAACATGTCTACCACGCCGTCTCATCGAGGGACCTCTACCACGCCCTCCTCTCCCACGTCCTCTCCCACGACCCACTACGCCACGAACAGCAATATGTGTCACCTCCCCCATATCTGCATAATGTGGTGGTAAATTGGTCGGCATGGTCGGTGGTATGGTGATGGTGGCAGTAGTGATAGGTGGGTCAACATGAACCTGGGTCAACGCCTCGCCCATATCTGCATAATGTGGTGGTAAATGGGTCGGCATGGTCGGTGGTATGGTGATGGTGGTAGTAGTGATAGGCGGGTCAACATGAACCTGGGTCAACGCCTCGCCCATATCGGTATCGTCTATAGCTGCCGGGGTGGTGGCTATGGGGGTAACCAGTGGTATGGGGGTAAGCGGTGGTTTGGTGGTGGTATATGCAAGGTGGGTGGCTAGTAGAGGCACGGGACGTATGGTAGTAGTGGTGGTAGTATATGCGGGGTGTGTCGCTACTGAGGCCACATGTCGTATGGTGGAGGTGGTGGCGATGGTATATGCGAGGGGGGTGACTAGTGAGGAAGGTATGGTGGTGGTGGTGGTGGTGGCGGCTAATGGGGCCACGGGTCGTATGATGGGGGTGGTAGTAGCGGTGGTAGGTGGAGGGGGTGGTACCGTACCTATAATATCATAAATCTCATCCAGCGGAATATCATCAAAAATATGTGAAAGGTCTGATCCCTGAAACTGGGATAGGTCATCAAATAAATGGTCGAGGACTGGGGCTGTCCCGCTAGTGCTAGGGGCGTCGGGGTCTGGGGCTGTCCTGGCAGTGCTAGGGGCGTCAGATGATGTGCCGAATGAAGGAGATATCGACGAATGTATATGCTGCAGTACCTCAGCACATGATCTCACAATCCCCTGAAGCGTACAATGGTGGCCACAGTCATGACCACCATACTGCTGTAAGCTGGTCTGCGCACTCTGATACACCGTACTGACAGTGCGAACCTGAAAGAATTCAAATATAAGTCAAGCACCTATAAAATAACTAAAATATAAATAAATTAGTTAAACTACATACGTACCAGCAGCTCTACGGTAGATCCTCCTCCGTGGTAACCGGTCGGCGCTCGATGAATGTGCCCGACCTGTAAAACTGTAATCCGATGAAACCACCGCATATAAGGATCAGTGGACTCCATGGGCATGCCAACTATATCACCCCCGACAATAGAGGTCCTCCGGGCCGCCCACATTTGAATATACTCCCGGTGGAACACAGTCCAATCTTGCGATGCCCGTCCACGTCGATCTATACTGTGTAGACGCCGTGATGTGTCGACCGGCTCTGGAACTGTCTGTCAGAATCCGAACTGTCGAACGACCCTATCAGGTACGTGGAACTCAATAGTGTCTACGCAGATCAAGGGAGTGCGAGCTCTCCATAACTCGCGTCCCACCAGGTACACATCAGGGAGCACGTAACCATGCGGCTCCACTAAATATGGCCGCCACACAAAATGGGCCTCATCCAACAGGTCCAACTGATCCCTGTGTACACGACGCACGTGAGTGTTGACGGTATGCAGCTCCAAAGGAACCGTCCACCTAAGCAAATAAACAAAAATAAATTGTTATAGCACTCTACAAATCATATATGTTAACATAATTGAATGAAACACCAACTAATACCTGCACCCACGCGGTCCAATGGGAAGATCCTAATGAGCCTGCAGCGGCTGAAAACCAATGGGAGGAATGCTGGACAAGCCCGGCCTAATCGCCGGTATACGCTCCCATGCCCACATCTGCAACAACAACACACATCATATTTAATATGTACTTTTTTATTTAATTTATAGAAATAGGTTTTACTTAATGAGATAGTAAAACATACCTGCAATAACGTAACTGGGCCGCAAACGTCACACACATGCATACGGGATGACCGACATAAGCATCGATACAACCATGCCAATATGGCTGATCCCCAGCTCATGCGGCCACATGCGTCCAAATCACGTAGCAACGGAAGGTACATCAACTTACCCTTGTTATCCGATGTATCGGATAACAAGAGACCTCCAAGTAGCCACAATATGGCAGCACGAGCATAGTGCTCAAGTGTATGGACTGGCAAGTCACCTGCTGGCATAGCCTCCAAATGCTCGGCTAGCCAGGAGAGGTATATCCGGCCGTGGTCAAACCTCTGAGGGGGTGGTGCTGCCCCCAGTAACTCCAAGCAGAGAGCCTGCCAATCTGCTAAGCTACGTGACTCAACCATGCATGTCACTGGCTCACCATCCACACGCAGACCCCACAACACAGCGACGTCCTCAAGTGTGACGGTCGCCTCACCTATCGGTATGTGAAAGGTGTGGGTCTCCTGACGCCACCTCTCAAGTAATGCACTGATGAGGGCATGGTCGCACTGGATCCAGCCGACCCAAAAAACGCCATAGAATCCAGCTCGCATAAAATAAGGCATCAGTCGTGAATCGACGCCCCACTGCCATAGCCTGTAATCAGCCCTCCACACTGAAACGAACGCATCGTAATCCTACAATTGCATAAATTATGTTAGATTTCTGATCTTTGGTATATTGGTACAAAATAACATACATATATATAGATATAAATTTTACATACCCTGGGATGCTCCCATATATCCTGCGATACGTGGGTCGACTGTAAAGTCAGGACAGATGGGTCTATAGGACCCCGTCGTGGACTCATCATCTAAACTGCAGTAAGTATACAATTACAAATTAATTTGGTATTTTTAATTTTTTCAACAAATTAACCAAAAGAGGCATTCACAGTTCAATTAACTGAAGGGTGGTAGATGATATTAACCAAAACGAATTGGTCACTAATAGTTACAATTTGGTCAACGTCTCGTCCGAAATTTATATTAAAATTTAATTTATTATAATAATGAGGATTCAATCACTAATATTATGCCCAATTACATACGGGTGAGCAATTTATGGAATATTTATTATTCACTTAAAAAAACGTCATAATTTGCGACTTTTTTGGCGACTATTTACGACTTGGTCACTAATAGTTACAATTTGGTCAACGTCTCGTCCGAAATTTATATTAAAATTTAATTTATTATAATAATGAGGATTCAATCACTAATATTATGCCCAATTACATATGGGTGAGCAATTTATGGAATATTTATTATTCACTTAAAAAAACGTCATAATTTGCGACTTTTTTGGCGACTATTTACGACTTGGTCACTAATAGTTACAATTTGGTCAACGTCTCGTCCGAAATTTATATTAAAATTTAATTTATTATAATAATGAGGATTCAATCACTAATATTATGCCCAATTACATATGGGTGAGCAATTTATGGAATATTTATTATTCACTTAAAAAAACGTCATAATTTGCGACTTTTTTGGCGACTATTTACGACTTGGTCACTAATAGTTACAATTTGGTCAACGTCTCGTCCGAAATTTATATTAAAATTTAATTTATTATAATAATGAGGATTCAATCACTAATATTATGCCCAATTACATACGGGTGAGCAATTTATGGAATATTTATTATTCACTTAAAAAAAGTCATAATTTGCGACTTTTTTGGCGACTATTTACGACTTGGTCACTAATAGTTACAATTTGGTCAACGTCTCGTCCGAAATTTATATTAAAATTTTATTTATTATAATAATGAGGATTCAATCACTAATATTATGCCCAATTACATACGGGTGAGCAATTTATGGAATATTTATTATTCACTTAAAAAAAAATCATAATTTGCGACTTTTTTGGCGACTATTTACGACTTGGTCACTAATAGTTACAATTTGGTCAACATCTCGTTCGAAATTTATACTAAAAAAATTTTATTATAATAATGAGGATTCAATCAATAATATTATGCCCAATTACATATGGGTCGGCAATTTATGGAATATTTAATATTCACTTAAAAAAAAGGTCATAATTTATATATTCGCGAATTGGTCATTAATTTACCAAAATTCACCATTTTTCAAATCTCATACCAAATTTATATCTTCTACTCAAATCCATAATATCATCTACTATTACAGAAATGTTGTCTACTAAGAAACTTTGAATATATAGAGACAAAAATAAGTCTTTTCTTAAAATGAAACGAAGAGAAACATACAAACTATATACATATCAAACTATACATACATATATTTATAGTTACCTCGTCGGAGAGAGAGAGAGATCGCCGGAGAGAGAGAGAGACCTCGTCGGAGAGAGAGAGAGAGAGATCGCCGGAGAGAGAGAGAGACCTCGTCGGAGAGAGAGAGAGAGAGATCGCCGGAGAGAGAGAGAGACACAATCGCCGAAGAGAGAGAGAGATATCACCGGAGAAGAGAGAGACAAATGGAGAGACAGTGAATGAAAACGATAATGGAAGGATTTGAACCGACTTCAAAGTCGTGTTTAGTATTACCGACTTTAGTGAAAGTCGTTTTTGGTAAAACCGACTTTAATCAAAGTCGTTTTTGGTAAAAACGATTTATAGTAACGACTTTACAGTGTACTTGTAAAACATCTAATCGGTCAGAGATGTCCCATCTGTACAGAGATGACTAAAATAGTCGGTATTAGTAACACCGACTTAACTTTAAGTCGTTTATGGTAATGACGATTCTAAACAGTCGGTATTAGTAATACCGATTTTTAATTAAGGCGTTTACAGTAATAACGACTCTATATAGTCGTTTTTACAAACACCGACTTTGTTAAAGTCGTTATTTGTAAAAAACGACTAATAACCAATTTTCTTTTCCCAGAAAATATTATTTTTCGTAGAAAGTAAAAAAAAAAATTTACTTAAAATCGGTTTTAGTAATACCGATTTTATTTTTAAAGTCGTTATTTCTAAAAACGACGTTATAGAGTCGTTATTAGTAATGACGATTTACTGTATTTCTGTCTTTAAGTTTCAAAACGCCCTAGTTTAATAATTAAGTATTATAAAAACAATATTTACGGAAACGACTCACTTTTGAGTTTAGCATTTTTCTCATTTCATTGCTCGCTCATCAAGTAGATGATATGTGTTCTCCTTCATTCGCATTTTATCATTGTATTATCAATATAATTATCGGAATATAACACATTTTATTCACTGATGACCTGAGTGAGTAGAAGTTATTTAGTGAGCCCGTCACGCCACGTTAGCATGATGACATGGTGTGACTTTCCCAATAAAAATGAGTCATGTGCCCACTAACATTAGGAGGTTATGACATGTGGCGGGTAGTTTTTTTTAAAAAAATTGATAACCATATGGCATGATCCCCTAGAAATAGAGGGGTATATATGCGGTTGAGATTGAGATGTCACACCACATCATCATGCTAATGTGGCGTGACGGGCTTACTGAATAATTTCTCCTAAGTGAGCAACAACTCACAATTGACAATAGGTTAAAGCTGCTGGTTCCCACCCTGCCAACCAGACATTCTATCTTGTTAGAGCATCCGTAGTGGTGTTGAAATTCCCCCAATACTTAGTTAAACTTAGCAAATATGTTTCACAGTGGTGTAGTTTGCATTATCTTACACATTAGTAAAAGTAAAACTTAGCAGAACCTAACTTTGTGGTACGCTTAAGTTTAACTAATGTACAACCAAACAACAATACGTGTGCTGTCCCAAAAGCTCATGGCACTCTATGTGCCGTCCAATGGCAGCCGAAACAAGGTGAGTCGATGTCCCAAAGGCTCATGGTATTGTCTATGCTGTGCACTTTTTCAATGCATTCATTTTGCAAAAACATTCACAGCCCACTATGTGTTGGCCGCCCATCTCACGACTTAGTGAATGCCGTGCACTTTTGACACAGCTGAGTGTATGCTGTCCCCCTACTACACCATTGTGTGCATCACCAAACCTTTGCCACAACTTAACCAAATTTAAGCTAAGTTTTACAAATTCCACTGTGGATGTTTTACAAACACCACTTTGGTTGCTCTTAGTGGAATTTGTTTATTTTGGTATAAAGAAAACAATCTCTCTCCAATTGTTTTCACCAGATTAATATATTTTTGTGGAGAACTTGTAAATACTTCATCTACAAACAAGGTTTTGATAAGAAATGCCTTTCATTTCTTCTTCTTCTTTTCTTTCTTTCTTTTTTGTTGTTGTTACTGCTGCTAAGATTAACTTATCCTCTTTGAGTAATTCTCTAACTCAAAGATAGGTCCATGATCATTTTCAATTAGTTTTTATAATTTTTTTAGATAAATTTTCATCTTTGATTTTTTTCTTTCTTCACTCATACGGAGTAATTTTTTTTACCCTCCGTTGTAAGAATTCTAATTGTTTTCAGTTAGAAAATTTGAAAGTTCCTACTAAGAGTTAAGACTTTAGGATTTGTGACTATTAATGTTGGTATATATTAGAATAATCATATCTTACTTATCCTAAGAATTTAATATCTATTTGTTATATAACTTTACGGGAGATTACAATAATTTTGTAAACAAATTTAATATTATCAAGTTTGCCATAATTTTCTAAATATCAACAACAGTATTCGTTTTTTTAATTTTTTTGATTAAACAAAATGCTCTTAAATCATTGACTAGTTATTTTTTGGTCACAGTTAACAGAATAAGAAAATTCTATTCCAAACTATTTATCTTGGTAAATAAAAATAAAACTTGGACATGATATTTACAATTTTGTCAAAGTTTTAGTTGGTGAGATAAAAATAAGCTTGAGAAATAATTAACACTTGTGATAATTGTATAATAATCTTGTCAATGAATCACCAATATCTTTTTGTCCATTTTTTAGTTTTAGAACTTTTTTCAGGAATTCTTATCAAAATGTCCCAGAAGAATTTCTCATGAAATCATTAATGTCTTGTCTATAACAACTTTTGGTCATATACACTTTAAAGGAAAGGGGTCATATACAGTAGACTTTTTCCTTTTTTTTTTTTTTTTATTACATCGATGGAGGGGATTCGAATGAGCGCCTAAGTTGTGAAGTGGGTTGGCGTAGGTCCACTTGAATAAGACCTCAAACCTATATACCGAGACTTTTATTACCAGTCATGATGAGAGATTTACGTGATCTAATCTAAGATTGTATTTATTTCAAAGCAGATTCATGTGATACTTAAAATAAGTTAGCATGAGAATTTAAACAATTCACTTAATATTTGATTTGTTCTCGTTATATTTTGAGATGTCTACATTTGATGACGTGTTTTTGTTATTTTAAATCTGGGAATATATGCAAAAAGAGTAATACGAGGTATACACACTTTTTTACATATTTTTTGATACAGCTTTAAATACATGTACCCTGTGTTATGTAAGCGGTGCACAGGAAAGTGTGAAAACTTCAAACAGCACAAGGTACATGCATTTAAAGTATAGTGTGTCAAAAAGTGTGTAGAAAAATGTATATACCTAGCATAATTGATGCAAAAATAAGTTATGTGGAGAAAGACATGGGCAAATAAGACAATTGCTCTCCAAAAACTACTTTTTGCCTTCTTAATAAATCATGTAAAAGGAAAAAAGCACATAAGGAAATTCACAATATCCGTTGATAATTTTTTTTTGGATATACAATATCTGTTGATTAAGATGTTAATAAGAACCCATTATTTCCTTAAGTGTAATAATTCCCAAAACTATTTTAGTCAAAAGATGTCCAAGTTAGCTTTGGCTAATCACAAAATTTTACGACTGACTCACATATGTTTGCAATTGAATCACAGAGTCGGTGTGCCGAACAATTTAATTGTGCAATTCAAACACAAAATTTTTGTAATTGACTCGCTTTTGTTCAAATGAATTGTATAACAAAAAAAGTTACACAACCTAATTTGCCAAACAATGTAATGTTAATTTTAAGATTACATAGTCTAATTTGTCAAACAATTTAATTTGGAAAATGCTAATGTCAAAGCAGAAACTAGTAATGCCAGAGAAAAAAAGTGTCACTAAAAATTTTAGCAACAAAAAATAACTGTTGGCTATCGTTAACAATTAGTCTTTACTTTCTGCTATGACATTAACAATTTTTACTTTGACGTTAACAATTAGCCTTTAATTTTAATTTTAAGTAGTCACTCTTGAAGATTTATACCAAGTTGGAAATCTGTCTCTCCGTCAGTCTTCTCTCTCCCTACTAGAGACTAGAGATAGTATAGAGTCCAGTCTCCAATGAGTAATATTACAGACATAACATATCGTACAACTCAAAGTACAACAAGACTTTAAATACTTTGTACCTTGTACTGTTTGAATTTTTCACACTTTTTTATGTACCACTTACACAACACAGAGTACAGACATTCAAAACATTATATCCTTTTCACATTCCATCTATCTTTTATGTCAATTGTGATAACACATTGCACAACACAAAGTACAACAGGAATTTAAATACCTTGTACCTTATACTGTTTGAATTTTTCATACTTTTCTGTATGCTACTTACACAATAATACAAATATTTAAAAACTTTATCTCCTTTTCACATTCCATGATTCCATCTCTCTTGTTTGTCAATTGTGACCACCCCCGCCCTTTATAAATCTCTGCTAAACATTATTACCTAACGTAAAATATATTCCTCTCTTTTAGCGCGCTCCAATATGAAGACACCCTACTTTTTTCACCTCCACTGCAACAGATATATATCAATGTACTCCCCCTCCCCCACCTCTCTCTCTCTCTCTCTCTCTCTCTCTCTCTCCGTGAAAACCATTAAAGCACAAAGAATCTTGTATAGCTACCTATCCTCAGCCTAGACAACGAAACAAACAAATCTTCAGGTCGCTGTGCTTATATACACACATATATATATATATATATATGGCGTACCCACCATCTCTCTGCTCTTATAGACTCTACAATCCTGACAATCAGCCTCATTCCAGTAAATTTTCTCTCCTTTTCCCCAAAAACCTCTGCTAAACCACCCCCCCAAACAACATCTCTCACTACTTTTTTTTTTTTTTTTTTAATCGCTTTCAAGATTTCAGGTCACCCCATTTCACTCTCCAACTTTTTCTGAATCGCTTTTCTTTCTGAACCCTCTTCAACCCCCGCTTTATCGATCAAAGGGTTCATCTAAAAATCAGCACTTTTTTTGTGCTCTGTTCTGTGGTTTGAATTCCCCCAATTTTTAACACAGAAACAGAGATGGGTTGTGCTGCTTCAAAGTCCAATGATGAAGAAGAAGATGTAGTGGGTCTCTGTAGAGAGAGAAAGAGATTGATAAAATCAGCTGTAGAGTGTCGATTCGCGCTCGCCGAAGCCCAATGTAAGTACAATCAATCGCTATACGCCGTCGCATTGGCCCTGAAATTGTTCGTAGCTCGTCATTGTTCTCGAACGTCGTCGTTTCTGATCACTTTCCCGAGATCATCTGAACCCACCACCGAAAACCTTTTCTCCAACCCAATGTACCTTCCACAGAGACCATCTATTGTGGAATTCAAAACCCAAGAAGCAATTGCTCCTAAATCGCCAAATCTAGAGACAGAAAATGATGAAGAGCAGGATGAGGAGTATGATGATGAAGAAGAAGGAGACGTTTGTGAGCATTTTCATGGTGGGGTGGGCCCACAATTGCAATCATCAGAGGTTGATTATGGGTGGGACTTTTTTAGTCCGTTCGATGGGGTCAGTGGGTTTAAAGGTCAAAATTCTGATGAGGATCTGAGGGCTGTGAGGGAGGCAGAGGGGATACCAGAGTTGGAGGAGGATGTAGAGAGAGAAAGCTTTAGAGAGAGAAAGAGTGAGATTGCAGATGATGGTGGTGGTAGGGTCAAGGGTGGGGGGGTTGAGGATGTGAGAACAGTGGGTGATGCTAATGTGAGCCAGGGGGAGCAAAAGGGGCTCAAAGTGATTGATAATCCCAAAAAAGGAAGAGAATTATTGGAAGCATTGAAAGATGTAGAAGACCATTTTGTTAGGGCTTATGAGTCTGGTATTGATGTTTCTAAGATGTTAGAGACCAATGTGGTTCATCTTCAATCTGGTTTGGAGGAAATCAAAGGTGGGTTCTTTTTAGTTTTATGCTTTTTTAAAGTCAACTTCTTTTCTTTCTTTATTTATTTATTTATTATTATTATTATATTTTTATCATGGTCTGCATGTGTTTTGATGCACTTTCTTGCAACCCATTTCTTTATTTGCTTTGTGCTAGAATTTTGGTTTGTTTGTTTCTATGGAAAAGAGAATCTGGGAAAGAAAGGGGCCATGATGGTGGAAAAGGGTGCAGCATATTCTACGTAGGGTTTTGTTAACATGTGTACTCAGGACATATGTTAAGTTTTTAAAAATGGAAAGGGATACAAACACTGAACCCCATACCGGACACTGAAACTCACACTAATCCCCTTATTTATTTATACTTTTAGACTTTTAACATGTGCCCTATGTTAACAAAACCCATTCTATATATAATTCTAATGTAAATTGCTAAGCATATTTTCACACTTGTAGTTTGTGAGTGGTGACACTTTAATCCATGCATTTTCAATTTGGATATTAAAGACCCAGTTTCATAAGTATGACAATTAATTCCAATTAGGTACTTTATAATTAAAGTTAGAACCCTAGTTATTTAAAGAATTGTACTAAATACCCAGAAGTTTTCTTAAATTTAGTATTATTTTTTTTCTTTGAATACCTAATTCTTTTTTACCACCACCTTCCATCAATTAGATTTTCAAGGTTTTTAATGGTCTTTTAATGTTTTTATTAATACATTGTTTGTTCGATGAATAACTAATTCAAAATGATCTTCTCTTATGAAACCTAATTACTAGTAGTTGTTTTTCTACGGTTCTAACTTTAATTATAAAAGAGCTGAATGGACATAATTCACACTTATGAAACTCTAGGATTTAAAATGTCCAAATTCAAAGTGTAAGGACTAAAGTGTCTCGACCCTCAAACTACAAGGGTGAAAAGTGCAATTTAGCCTATAAAAAATTTGGACAACATGGGGGTCAATTGGACTCTCATGTCTATTGTAAATTTGTAATTACTAGATAGTGGCATCTAAAAAGTATAAATGACAATCTCACATGTCATTTGACTAAAGTTTACAATTCTTAGCCACCAAATGCATATATTCTTGTGCAGCAAGGTGGTATTTTTAATTTTATTTTGAGGACCTACTTTTCTCTAAAAACCAAAAAAGGGTATGCTTTTCCCAGGAAAATCTCTTGATTTTCATTTCTAATTCGCCGGGCGGGACTTATTAGAGTCTGTTTTGAATTAGCTTTTCCGGCATTAACAATCAATTATTTGGGATTACTGAGAAACTTGAGTCGGTTGACTCGGTTTGGAAAAAAAACTTTAAAGCTGAACAAACAGGGTAATAGAAGCAGAATTTTGCTGCTTTTTTTAAAAGAAAAAAAAATTTATTTCTCTACTCCCACAACAGTACCAAACGGACTCATAATATAGGACACTAATTCAGCGGTCTAAAAGTGTGGTTCACATAACAAGCTAGTATATTTGTGCACACATGGATAAATCACATGTCAGATCATTGCGAAATGTGACCAAAAGTTGTCCTTTTATTATTCCTTGCTTTAAATTTTTTTTTTTATGTGTTTTTTGGTTACACGGGTTCGAATCTGGAAGCAGTCTCTCTGCTTGCAGGGGTAAGGCTGCGTACATCTCACCCTCCCCAGACCCCGCAATGGCGGAAGCCTCGTGCACTGGGCTGCCCTTTTTTTTTATGTGTTTTTTGGTTAAAAAACTACTCCGTATATTTGATCACTGTAAATTGCGATGAGTAATGATCATCCGTATGTAACTGTTGTATTATTCATTCACTCACTGCATATGCATACAGAGAGCTCGAATAAGCTCATCCAGTCAATCCCATGGCGTAGATCGACTTCATCGCGGTCTTCATCCTGTAAGAGCTTTCTGGCATCCAGCTCCAAAAGTTCCTCAACATGGACAGAATTCAGGAATGATCTTTTTGATGATCAATATCAAGGAATGCAATCGGGGAGCCATTCTTTGACGCTCGGGAGGTTATATGCTTGGGAGAAGAAGCTCTATGAAGAGGTGAAGGTATGTAATTCATCAACTCGTCTTTCTTCATGGTTTGCTCCTAACACCTCCTTGAGTATATGTTGTTGTTTTGGCGTACCCAATCTGCGGATTACTAAATCAAAATGGACTATTAGTCAAGTCCCTCAGTTAGCCCCGCGAAAAAACCATGGCCTAAGACTCAAAAACAAGCACACCTCTATCAGACACGATAAGAAATGAGTTTAGAAGCTACCATTTGGGAGGTGTAGCAAGATCGACAGCACGTGACATTGACATAGAATAAGTCAGTCAGGAGATGAGATTGTTCTAGATTGGGGTAAGCTTGCCGCCTTTTGAGAGGTTTTGTTCATTGCCAGAAGTCTTGAATCTTTTGAACCGAAACAGTTGTCTTGTTTGCTTTAATTTTATAGTTCACATGTGAGTATATCAAATATCTACGAAAATTGTTTTCCTGCCCTGCAAACACATTAACTCTTATAGTTTGCTTCCATTAAACGTTTTACCGGCCATGTTGCTCAGGCTGGAGAACAGACCAGAAAACTTTATGAACGCAAATGCTTACAGCTGAGAAACCAGGATTCGGGAGATGAGGGCCTCCAATCTTTGGACACAACTAGGGCTGAAGTAAGAGACCTAAATTCCAGAATCTTGGTTTCAATTCGAAGTGCCGAATCTATTGCCATGAGAATTCAGAGACTGAGAGATGATGAATTGCAGCCTCAACTTGTGGAGCTTCTACACGGGTAAGAAAGATATGGAGTAAAAAATTTCTTTAGATGACTTGACAATTCCCATATATCAGATATAGATATACAATTCCCAGATATGAATATGTATATATATGGAGAGAGAGAGAGAGAGAGAGAGAGAGAGAGAGAGAGAGAGAGAGAGAGAGAGAGAGAGTCTTAACTCATGTCCTCATATGCGAAACACTTGAGACTTCTTTTTTGAATACATAAAAATTGTATTAGAATGAATCTTTGAGATAGGTTGAAAGTAAAGATGATAAAGGAGCATTTGGAACAAAATGTTCGGAATGGATTCGCACTAGTTATAACTACGTTATCATCTTCATCTTCATCTTCAACTTATTCTAAAAGTGCATTCTGATACTACAAGTTTTACTTCCTCAAAAAAGCAAGTTTTACTTGCTTCTGCTTTTAAGTTAGAGATTTGTTTCCTATACGAGGACATGACTTGGGGGTAAACGCAATTCTATTGCAACCACTCTCACTCTATCATGTAACCATCTCTATCTCTACCACCCTTTCGATTTTTGTTTTGTTTTGTTTTGTTTGTTTGTTTGTTTGTTTGTTTTTTTTTTTTTTTTTTTTTTTTTTTTTCGTTTTCTGTATATCTAATGTACATCAATATCTACACACGTATATGAGAAAAAGTCACTTCCGTAATGTAACTAAGATGGATTGGAATACATTCTGATGTCATGCCAAACACACCCTTCCCTTAGTCATGTAGCTAACTCCCAGTTCTGTTTCCACTTGTACAGTCTGATGAGAACTTGGAAGATAATGTTGGATGCACACGAAACCCAAAACCGAACCATGAGTGAAGTGAAGTCTTTTACATCTCCTTATGGAAAGTTTTGCAATGACACTCACTGTCTTGCAACTCTTCAGCTCGAGGCAGAACTTCAAAACTGGCGTGTTAGTTTTGCGGAATATGTTTCTTCTCAAAAAGCCTATCTTGAATCCCTCCATGGATGGTTATCAAAGTTCGTTACTCCGGAATTTTGCGGTCCACCGTTGGTTCTGATCTGTCGGGATTGGTTAGCTTCTCTCAAGAAGTTGCCGGACCAATCGGTAATTTTTGCCATGAAAAGTTTCGGAAAGGATGTTCGGGCTTTGTCGGTCCAGCAAGGAGAGGAGCAGAAACAGAAGAGGAAAGTCGATGAACTTGCAAAAGAACTTGAAAAGAGAGTTGTTGAATTCCAAAGGGCGGAAGGGAAAATTTTGGAGTCTAAGCTTTCTGAGCAAAAGACTGAGATTGATGTGCGGAATCGGATTGAGTTCTTGGAAGAGAGGAAAGGTCTTTTGGAATTGTTTCGGACGAGACTCGATGCAGAGAAGGTGAAGCATAATGATCGAATGCAAGAGACGGAGAGAATCACTCTGGATGGATTTCAGATTGGATTTTCTTCGGTTTTCGAGTCCTTAATAGAGTTCTCAAAAGCTTCTGTGAAAATGTATGGTGATCTTGTGACATACACTGAAAATGGAAGAATGGGGGTTAAGACAAGTTGAAGCCAAACCCAGAGAAACATGGGAAGTTTTTTTGGGGGGGAGGGGTTTCTGGAGCTTTTGAAGTGTATATTTATTATTTGCTATTTAGATGGGTTGAAGAAGCTCAGCAAAGACAAGTGTGTATCCATAGTGGGCTTTGGGTGAGAATATATTTGTGGGTTTTACCTTTTTAGAGGTTTAAGAGTTTTTGTTTGTTGGCTCTAGCTAGTGTAAAAGGTATATGGGCAGAAAATTGTTCACTTGTTGCCATATATATATATAATATATATATATATACTTGCCCCGCCCTTTTGTCCAAGGACTTTCTCATTTATATGTATAAACAATTCTTGGATTATTAGTTCTGGCATTGCTGTGGAATAGAATGTGATAATTGCATAGAGCAGTAAATATAACTTAAAAGAGTAATACTTAAGACACAACCAAAAGACATAACCTTGGGACACAACTTCCATTTTGTGTCTATCTCTCACCTGACGGGTCCCACAGTGCCAGTGGACCCCACAGTATCCACTAGGACCGTTAGGAAAGAGATAGACACAAAATGGAGGTTGTGTCCCAAAATTGTGTCTTTTGGTTGTGTCCCAAGTATTACTCAAACTTAAAAATACCTCCATTACCCTTTTTCTGATTAGATAGTAGTCCGTATCTAACTTGAAAATACCTTAATAACCCTTTTTATTAATCAAACCAACACAATACCGGTGGAAACGTGATAAAACTGAGACTAGGTCAGAATCTGATTTTGTTTTATGAAGGAGCTATGTCATTGGTTTGACTGCTAACATTTGAATAGTTCTATATAATTCTGTATTTATGTCGGTAGCTGGTTTTTTGGTTACATAGTAGTCCATACTTAAACCTAAGAAAAGCTCAAGAACCATGGTTTAATCAAACTTACACAGTACTGGTAAAAAGAAAAGAAAAGAAAAAGGATAAAAATGAGATTGGATCAGAACCAAGGCATTCTTGTGTCCCTTTGATCTGAGTTCTAACATGTGATTGATCACAAATGGAACCTATTTTACTTGCCCATAATGTCCTTTCACTTCAAACATTCCTCCAAATACATTGCCAAATGCAACTACCTCATTGACATAGAATAGCACCCTCAGTGACAGAATGTCATGTTTGAATCATCTGTCTCAGTTGACACTTTCTTTTTTTCTGCATATTAAACCTCACCATATTCCCTTTCTTTTGAAAGAAAGGAATTTAGGCAGGTCTGTCTTGTTAAGTTGTATGAACCTGATCCATTGCTGCCACTCTCTTCTGTCCATCAATCTATAGATCTATAATCATCAAAAGATACAATGGTAATTGCAACTATCCATTATTAGAGTCTATTGGGCACATGCAACTATCCATTATTAGAGTCTATTTGGCACAACCTCTGCTTCTTCCATTCAATTGCTAAAAAACTGCTTTTGGTCAGAATTTACCTTGTCCAGTCACAATTTCTTGCAAATGGACTCACATTTTTTTTTTTAATTATTAAATCGCCTAATCTAGTTTGTCAAACCGTTATGATTTGGGTTTTGGAGTTCAATAATCACTATGAACTCCAAAAGTTGTTGCCAATAGGCTTTCATATTGTATATGCCGTTTAGAATTGAAAGTTACCTACTGATGTCTAGATGCAATAGTCATAATATATTGTTTGCTTGTAGTTTTGCGCGGGCGTGCCAGAGCCAAACGGGTTCGGTGTGTGCAAACTAATTTCCTATACGCTTGAGTGAATGATACTCAAGGCTTGAGATGTGACTTCTAACTAAACGATTGTGTGTGATGAGTAGGAAAATACCCTCACCAAAAATTCTATGGTAGTACTGAAGCGCACAAGCCAATTAGTGCAAGAGTTTACCAAGTAAATAATCACAAACGATTAATAAAATACGCAGATATTTTATTGAATGTTTGGAGAAAAACCAACAAAAACATAACATAATCAGAACATGCTGTGATTGTGCCAAAGAATAAAAAAACAGTAAAAAGAAAATAACAAAAAGGGAGGACCAATTGCTATGTATGCAGAGCTTTGAAACACAAAGTTGAATGCCTTTGAATGCTGTAAAGAGTGCTTTGAGTGCTGTTTTCGAGATGGCGCGAAGTCCTTTGCACGGTTGGCCTGCCTTTGCATTTATAGCAGCCATCAACAATCTTGATATGGCAATAACTCCTTGAATTACGCCCCATGCAAGGGACAGCTAGCAGAATCCTACCTTAACACTAACTCCTTCCTTATCTCAACCCTGATTGATTCAATCCCATAATCCTAGGGATTAGCCTTCCATATCCAGCTGGGTGTGATCAGATTCCATTCCTAAACGGACTCTGCCCCCTTTACTTCAAGGCGTCGTCATCATGACACTTGGAAACATAACCGCCTAACTAATTCATCGGGATGGCATGGCCCTACCTTATCAAAAGAATCGGATTGTCTCCCATCTAGCTGTCACATCTCTGAAGCCTATGAGTCCGATGAGGGCAAAACATGCACTTCCATCCCATTGGACCTATCCATTCCCCCTTGCCAGGCATTCTTCCTACGGACGTCCGATGGACGTTAATTATGCTGACTCAACCAATCAGGCTCCAGCACTTATCACTGTGCACTTATTTCAAGTATGGTTCCCGATTGCTGAGTGTACTCTCTAGATCACTTATCGGGCTCCGCCTGACGCTAGCTTATGCCTCTCGGGCTTGAACCACACGATGTCTCTCTCTTGAGCTCGATTACTCATCGTAGTCTTGGGCTGGTCAGCCCAGAACAAGGCATGGGCCAATCTCTCTAGGCCCACTCCAATATTCCACTCGGGCTAAAAAACCTTTGGCAGTTTTTGGGTGCAAATAATTGCCCCCCAAAAAGGTCATGTCAATCATCCTAACATTGATTGATGTGACATTTGAATTTGAAACTACCACGTGTCTAGCATGCAGAGGTTGTCAGATCTCAAGAATCCCACTAGTCACTCTCCATTTAATGCTAAAGTGTATAAATGATAGGATTTTTAAAATCACTTCACTTTTCCCAAATCATTTGCGTCTTCCTCTTTCCCTTTCAGCAACTCAAAGCTTTTCTCTCTAGAACCTCCATCTTTTCTGGCGACTAAAACTCCATAGCCACTACTAAAATAGCCCCCAAAACTGCTCCGGCAGCAACATCTAAGGCCAAAAAGTCATTCCTGGATGCCCCGCATCCTCAAAACCGGTGCAAAGAAGTGAGATAACTAACCAAGACCCACGCGTCAGAGATTTCCACAGACTACTTCGTCTACCATTGTACCTCTGATAGTACACCGGCAGCGCCTGGGCTTGGCACGGTGTTTCGCGATGATCCTCTGACGGCCTTTAGTTCCTACTTCCCACCAGCAGCCAACGAACCATTCCTCCAACTCCCCTCTCACTGGCACGATGTGTGGACATCCACACATCCAATCAGAGGTTGGCCTCAGCCTTCAACACACTGGGACAAATGGCTCCATAGAGTATCGGCCTCCAAAGACGACCTCTGGAAGTGAACGGGCATCCATGATGCCATTATGCTGAGCCGGTCAAAGCTCAAGATTGATCAGCCTCTCCTTTTTTCCTCTCTTCTATTTTGGTCTCAATTCTGCAATGGATTCCTTTTCGGTTGCGGGCCAATAGGGCCAACTATCAAAGACATCGGCTACCTCAACGGGCTACACCCTCATGGGCAAGAGATCAGACCTGGTCTAGACGTAGGAATGACCAATTTTGCCTATCCTTAGAGTGAATCAGTCAGGGAAGGGACCATTTCCCTCAGACCCATTACTGCATACAGGCCGTTCATAGCTGCCTGTATGGGTACAAAAGGGACGGAAGTGTCCGATGCTAAACATACTGCTCTCCTGATCTACTGGCTAAACAGGTATCTTTTTTGCTCGGCCAGCCAAGCCATCACCAAAGAATACACCACCCTGGCCCTGGCCTTGGATGCTGGCCAGCCATTAGCTTTAGCCACTTTGGTCTGGGCACACCTTGTCCGAGTGTGACAGACTTTATTGACTCGGGCTTTTACTCTGGAGGGAGTCCGATCTAGATTCTGCAGCTTTGGCTGTATTCTTATTTTATTGCACATCGACCTCCATCACAGAGCTTGGTTGATATTCCTGTTTTTGCTGTCCACTTTATGGACGTTGTTCCCTCTCTTCATACTTTTGAGGAATGTTTAACCTATTTCTATGAGGGATGTTCTAATCGGTCTTCTTCTGACTTTTTGCCTTTCTTTTCTCTTCATTTCTACCCTTTTCTTTAACTCTCTAATAACCCTTCTAACTGGGGTCTAGGCACCCAACCTACTTATAATGAAATATTCTCTAGCTACTTGGTAGCTAGGGACATTATCTATAGTCCTACCATACCTCGTAGCAACAATAAGTACGGGGTGAAATTCTACTTTGTCCCACTCTTCGCCCGTCAGTTTGGGCTTTCTCAAATAGTTCCCGTCCCTCCTGCTATCACCGCTAATCAAGATTGGGGAGAACGGGGCTTGTTTGTGACCGATGAGCATGTTAAGAAAATCAGCGACCGGTTTGACAAGTTGAAGAAATCTTTTGCCTTCCAACCATTTCAGCATCGTCCGATTGCTTCAGATGAGTTTAACAAGTGGTGGGCTGATTGGACTGTCTAGATATTCAAGACTTTTGCCGCTAAGGCATTACTCCAACTTACCGTCTCATCGGCCATCATGGTCGATGAACCTGCTGCAACCCGCAAAAAATAAGTAGCAAAGAGGCCACCTCCTAAGAAGGCATCGGGTAAAGGATAAACCAAGAAGAAGAAGCCTCCAGCCTCTTCCGCTCAGGTATTATTCTTCCTCTTCTTTTTAACTCCGTACTATCCGATTTCTCTTCTTCTTATCCCCATTTGTTCCATTTCATCTTGTGGACGAGGGTTTTGACGAAGATATATTGCCTACTGGGCAGCAAACACCATCAAATCAACCTGAAGCTGCCCGTCAGCGAAGCCCGCTGCCTCTTATTCCCATTCTAACTCTTTCTGAACGGGCAGCAACCAATCTGGAACAAATTGTAGAAAGGGTGGTCCCCCTCCTAGTTTTTCTGCCCCTAACTCCTTCAGATGGAAATGAGGATGCTGACCTTGTTGGTGGCTCTGCTCCAAAACAAGTGGTACTTTTCTCTAGTAGCAAGAATTGCCCGATCGTAGTGCCACGTTAGAGATAACAGGAGAGGAAGTTGAACATATGGCCCAGCAGGCAAGTGAATGGGTCGGAGATGTTGTGACGGATCAGTTTGATGCTATTGTGGCAATGGAATCGGCTATAGAAAATACAGAAGAGACGATCATGACTGGCCCCGTTTCTTCTAATCTTTCTGAGGATCCAGCCTCAACTGGTGAGGACTGTGTTCCACTAGTTGCCATTAGGGGTGATCAAAAAAGCCAAAAAATCGAAAACCGACTGAAACCAATTTGCCAAAAAACCGATTGGTCGGTTTATAAAATGTACTTACAAGCTAAAATCGATCAAAAAATCGACCAAAACCGAAAAACTGACCAAAATCGAACCAATTGAAAATCACAAAAAATCGAAAAAAATCTACCGAAATCGATCGCTAACACCCCTAGTTGCCGCTCTTGCTACTGAAACAGATGCTCAGCCCGACTCAAGTATAAGTGTTGGTACTTTGGTGGGGAATACTGCTTTGGCTCCTCCTTCTGAGCCTAGTCAGCAATCGACCCTAACTCCCGTCTTACAACCCAACAGTGATGCTGTCGTGACGCAGGGTGCGTCAACTTCTACATCCTTGCCTGCCCAGGTACTTTGCTTTACATTCAGATATGTTTTCTTTGTCTTTTGCTAGTATTAACCCTGAAACTTTTGGAATCTTGAGCTGGCCATCCCTTTGGGTCCACAACTTTTCATACCTTTTGACAATTTCTTCACTAGCCTGGACCTTGATGCATTTAACCTGGGTCCGTTTGAGCCTGAAGTAGCCTCCCCCTCAAGCATTCAACGATTAAAGAACCTTCTCCTCGGGTTGGATAATCACGACCTAAACAACCTTCCATCTGCTGTTGACGTTGTTGTTGCCTTGAGCGCTCTTCTGGCCGATCGTTCACTATCGGACTGGCAGCTTTCTCTGATACGAGAGATCCAAGAATGGCTTCCGGGCTGCCGTCTCTTGGATCGATCGGCCTCTTCCATTGAAATCGAGGTCAAAATTTACCTTAATGCTCAGCAATGGGCGATGCAGTTTCTTTAATCTGCCAAAGAAAAATACGAGGTTGGAAAGGTATCTCGGGCTCAAGTGATTGCCCGAGATGCCTGGCTGCAAGCCCGCATTGCTACACTCAGGGCACAACTAGAGCAATATGAGGTCGAGGTTGTCACCAATGACGCGGCCCTGGTAAAGATTGATGAACCCTTGGCTCAGCTTGGCAGAGATGCCCAAAAATGCAGTGACCAATTACAAGCAAGCATCCCAATCTCTCGAGCGTGGTCTCAAAAACTTGACAAAGCTAGGCAAGATCGTGCTGGAGCTAAGAAAACCTAGGAGGATCTAAGAGCAAAACTTAGGAATTTTGAATCGGCTTAGAAGTCAATTTCTATCTTTTGTACTTGTATATTTTCATTTTTTGTAAGCACTTTGTAAGCAAGCTGTTCTCAACTTTTATTTAATATAATTGACTTTTGATCATTCGGGCTCATAATTAATGAGTAGTTCATATTCTAACCTTGGATTTGGTCTATACTCTAAATCAATAGTTTCCCACAAGGTAGGACAATATGACTTTAAATACTGACCGTTTATCAATCTCTCATGAACCTCTCCATTTAAATCGCGTAGCCTATATGCTCCCCCTTTCTTCACTTGGTGGACGATAAAAGGTCCTTCCCAATTGACTGACCACTTACCGTAACAATTGTCTTTGTCTCCAATTGGCAAAACAGCGTTCCAAACTAATTCCTCTGTGAAGAAGGACTTCTCATTTACCCTTTTGTTATATGCTCGAGCAGCCTGTTGTTTTTGTACTTTTAATGAGTCCAAGGCTGCCAACCTTGTTTCATCAAGTCCCTCCAACTCAGCTATCATAGCCTTAGTGTATCCAGCGGGCTTAAGCTGATTTTGCAATGCCCTCCTAGCTGATCGGACTGTGACTTCCATAGGTAGCATAGCATCATGCCCATAGGTTAGCATAAGTGGTGTAACCTTAGTGCTAGACCTCTTAGATGTCCGATAGGCCCAAAGTGCTTCGGACAACAGCTTGTCCCATTCCTTTGGGTTTTCATTTATCATCTTCTCAATGATCCCCTTGAGGATCATATTAGTTGACTCGGCCTACCCGTTGACCTGAGCGTAATATGGAGTAGAATTGAGAATGGTAATTCTTCTACTTTCTGCGAAGGCTGCGGTCTCTGTTCCTGTAAACACAGACCCTTGATCGGCCGTAATAGTTTCTGGCAGGCTAAACTGGTGTATTATATGCTCTTCAATGAAGTTAATGACAGTGGCCTGAGTCACCGCCCTGCATGGTACAGCTTCGACCCACTTCGTAAAGTAGTCCGTAGCCACTATAATGAAATAATGCTGCCCCGATGATGGTGGCAGTACTTTGCCAATCAAATCCATGGCCCATCCTCTGAATAGTCATGGCTTTATAATGGGTTGGAGTTCCTTGGCTAGCACCCGTTGAATCGGGCCATGCTTCTGGCAGGCTTGGAAGCCCTTGGCATAATTGATGCAATCCTTTAACATGCCTGGCCAATAATAGTTGTACCTTCGTAAAAGCCATTTCATCTTGGTACTGGCCTGATGAGCTCCATATATCCCTTTATGGACTTCGGCCATCACCTGCATGGCTTGCTTTTTGCCTAAGTATTTTAGGATTACATCATCACCGATAGCTTTCTTGAATAATTCTCCATCAAGCACCACAAATTGGACCGCAAACAACCTTAACTTTCGGTCCACCCTAACGTTGGAGTGCTTTAAGTATTCAATGATAGGTATTCTCCAATCATCATCATCCATTAAGATCGAATTGGCTGTGGTGTACCAGCCTTTCTTTGCCACTGATTGTAGTGCTCGGACTTGTACTGACATTGCCTGATTCTCCAAACCCTTGATAGAAGATGAGGCTGATCCTGCTCTGGCTAATCTATTGGCCTCCGTATTTGTTGATCTTGTAATATAACTCACGCTTATGTCATCGAATGGGTCCATGAGCTGAGTGGCCATGAAGTAAAACAAACAGAGTTCCTAGCTTTTTATCTGAAATTCATCAGATATCTGTCCGATTACCAACCCCGAGTCTCCTTTTATGTGCACGGATGATGCCCCCATGTTAATGAGTATCTCAAGTTCGATGATAAGTGCTTTGTATTCTGCCTGATTGTTAGTACATTTGAAATCGAGCCGAAATGACATTTTCATTTTTCTGTATTTGGGTGATATGATAACCATCCCTACCCCAACACCTTATGAAGTTTTAGACCCATCAAAGATTAACGTCCATGGGACTAAGGAAGGGTTTAAAATTTTTTGTGCTAGTGACAGCTCTTCCAGATCAGTAAGGTCTGGATGATTTATCAGAAAATTGGCTATGGCCTGGCCCTTGACCGATTGCTGTGATCGGTATTGAACGACAAACTCCATCAAGGCCAAGGTCCATTTTCTAATTCGGCTACGCATTATGGGTCTTAATAGCATGTACTTAATCACATCAGTTTGATATATAATATAAGTAGAAACAGAGAGCATACATGTTCTTAATTTTATGATGAAAAGTACAATGCCAAGCATAACTTTTCAATTGACTCATAGCGCTGCTCAATTGGAGTCAAAACTCTACTTAAGTAATTAATGGCTTGTTCATTACCTTGCTCGTTATCCTGAGCTAAAATGCTTCTTGTAGAGCAATCAAAGGTCGATATGTACAATTTAAGACACCTACCCTTCTTCGGTGGCATCAACACTGGGGGGGTTGACAAGTATTGCTTAATTCCTTCAAAGGCCTGCTAGTGGCTGTCTTCCCACTTGTACTCTTCATTGATCTTGATCTTTAGCAATAGGGTCCACACCTGAGTCATCCCTACACAATTGGAGATGAATCTCCTAAGGAAATTGATTTGCCCAAGCCTTTGCAACTCCTTCTTGTTGGCTGGAGGCTTTGCTCCTTGAATAGCCCAAGCCTTGTTCTTATCAACCTTTATTCCCCTCTGGTGCACCAGAAAACCCAGGAAGTTGTATGCTAAAATGCCGAATGCACATTTGAGTGGATTCATCTTTAGCTTGTGAGCCCGTATACTTTCAAATCCTTTCTCAAGATCAGCCAAATGTTTGGCTGTGCTTCCAGACTTAACCACCACATCATCAATGTATACCTCCATGAATCGCCCAATCATGTCATGGAAGATTGAGTTTATTGCCCATTGATAGGTGGCTCCTGCATTTTTCAACCCAAATGGCATCACACCCTATTCAAAGATTTGGACTGCCCCCGGGCATCAAAAATCTGTCTTTAGGACATCTTCTTCGGAGATGTAAATTTGGTTGACCCCGAATGCCCGTCCATAAAGGATAAGATTTTGTGTTTGGCGGCCAAATTAATCAACTGATCGGCTATGAGCATTAGGAATTCGTCCTTTGGGGTAGCCAGGTTTAGATTTCATATATCAATGTAGACCCGGAGCTTCCCATTCTTCTTCACCACTGGGACTACATTCGAGACCCACTCCACATATCTTGCCATCAGAATGAAACTAGCGCCAAGGAGTCGTTATATTTCTTCCTTTACTTTCAGTGTTACCTCTGGAGACATACATCTAGGTAGCTGTTTGAACGGTCTGAACCCCAATTTGATTGGTAATGGGTGTTCCACCAGTCCCTATATAGCCCTGGCATCTCATCATAGTCCTAGGCAAAAGTATTTATACCTATGTAAAAGTACTATTACCTCGGCCTGGAAATGTGGTTGTAGAATCTGACTTACATAAGTTGGCTTATGCTCTCATTCATTGCCCAAGTTGACTTCCAGAAGGAGATCTTAACGTCGGCTTCAGATCATCCAGCTTTGCTTTAGCCGTTTCTAATTCTCTATTTGAATCTCCTCCTCTTTTGGCAGTTCTTCCTAGTAGATACAATCGGCCAGGTTTACCCCATAATCGGTAGGGCCGATCTCTAGTCTTCTATCAGCCAGATGATTCGTGGTGAAAAGTGCATATTTCTAGTGTATTACGTAGTATTTTATGCATACTTTATCCCCAAAGTCCCTACATTTAGGTGCATTCTAATAACAATGGTCTTTTTATTGTGTTAATGCTAAAATATATGTTTTTGCATTATTTTATAGGTATTAGGATGTAAATCAATGAGTGGAGCTAAAGAAAAGTGATTCTGGTGGATAGAACAACATAAGTAGCTGAGAAAATGCCAATTTTGACAATGAAGACTTCAGATTTGGAAGATTTTCTCAGAGATATAAAATGTAGATCTTTGAGTTACGGTCGCGTGGCCGCAAACGGGAGGTCAATCCGAGGTCCGAGTGAAAAGTTATGGTCATTCTCCCATCAGTGCACAGAGCTGTCAAAATCATAGAGTTCAAGCGATTGAAGAAGAGTTCAATCGATCGAACCTTCGATCGATCGAACTAAGCTCGATCGATCGAACTTTATTTTCACCCAAAAGTTGCGTGAACTCTGCGGGAACCCTATATATAAGCCGTTTTGACGCCAGACGAGGGGAGGACGCTCCAGAACGCGAAAAACAGCAGTTTAGGGTAGTTTTAGGGTTAGATTAGGAGTAGTTTAGGTTAGATTAATCTTCTTCTTCCTCCTTTTCCATTGTAGATTGAAGATTCAAGTTTGTTTCAAGTTTATTCAGATTATATTCAGATTATTTACAGGATTTTTCTTTCCAACCTATGTTCTTTGATTGTTTATTAGTTTAGATGTTGATGATTGCTTTGTTTTACTATTTCTGCAATAGTTTTATTATGTTTCCGTAGTTTAGACGTTGGGAATATGTGATGAAACATTGATTCCCAGCCTCTACCATGCAACCTTTAGGAATCTTGGGCACGATCGATCGAAGGTATTTCGATCGATCGAACCAGGGCCATAGTCAAGCGATCGAAGGCATTTCGATCGATTGAAGGATGATGCAGTCCGATCGATCGAGAGCGCTTCGATCGATCGAACATGTTAATTCCTGAGATGATTCTTTTAAGTATTCCATGACTTTCTGTTTTAGAAATCTGTCATCAAATTGTCCCAATAAGCTCAGTTTGTCACAACAGTTTTTAGAACTTAAAGCCGTAAGGCCTTTTCTTCAATGACTTTTGAAAACCACTTTGAATGCTAACACCATTTAGAGTGCAAGTAATTACCATTGTTTTAAACCGTCTTCCAAGTATTTTAAATCAACTGTGATGATGTAGTCCTGGTCATGAAAGGGCTATTGATTCTTTATCTTTAGAAAAATACGGAATGCTGAAAAGGAATGAACTCCATAGAACATTAATGAGTATGCATGGTAGATGGTTAGGATTAATGTGGATTCACGTGTTTCCAACACCTTTAGCTTATATGTTTAATTATTATGTTTCTTTATGTTTAATTTCTTATTTAGTTTAATTTAATTAATTAGGATTTGTTAGTACACTTCCAATCATTCATTCTTATTTTCTTTTTCTTTTGGTTGCAACTTAGTATATATTCTTCCTATTCCTTCCCTGTGGGATCGACCTGGACTTATCCAGTATTACTTGCACGTCCACCTACACTTGGGTGTTGCACAAGAGCGCACAACTTTTTAGTCGTGTCAAGTTTTTGGCGCCGTTGCCGGGGAAGGCAACTAGGTTAGGATTTTACTAAGTTATTTCCAATTTTTCTTTCTTTAAAAAAAAAAAAAAATATCATTGGACTTTTTCTCTCACAAGAAAAAAAAAATTTTCTTTTGTTTAAATATTTTGGGTAAACATGTCTTATCCATATTACCCTCCATACAACACAAATACCACGAATGGGTATACATTAGGTAATGAGAACTATACCCCGAGTTGGCAAGCACCCACATATGATGCACATTATCAACCTGAGTGCTACCAATCACCACAATGGGAAAACCATCGTGTTAGTCCCCCATGTTATCAAACGTATCAAGAACCTCCACTTGGAGAGTTCTATCAATCGCAATGGGGGATATAACCAAAATGATAGTGTAGGATATAGTAGTAGTTCCCACGATTACCAAATGCACCAAGACTTTCCTTCTGGGGAGTCTTGCACACAAACACAATGGGAAGGGGACTATTACCAACAACAATGGGGTGAAACTTCATATAGTTATAATGAGGAGAATAACCAAGTTGAGGATAATGGTATGTTAGAATTGCTGCTTAGTGAAATGAAAAGGCTAGAGAGTGCAATTGATAAATTAGAAGCTAGATATCAACAAGCATTTGATAGCCAACCTTTAGAAGACTATACCAGTCCTTCAATGCTACAACCTGAATTTCAAGACACTAACAATGGAATGGAATTAGAGGACAATGATGGGTTCATACTGAGTGAGGTTAACAACTCATTTGAGAAAGTGATAACCCAACAAGAACTCCAAAACCAAACCATTGAGCATGAAGTTGTAGAACCATCTTCTCCTCAACATACAACCCCAGACATCAACTCCTTCACTGCCTGGATAAAACTGCACAATCTCTTTGTCCAGGGCACCTCAATAGATGACATATATAGTGAGGAGAGTTACAAGGATGAGAATGAGGTTTTAAAAGATGATGAGAGTTTAGGTGATTGCACGCAATTAGGAAAGGAAGAGTCTCCTGTTGACTCTACCCCTACCTTTGAAAGTGACCTAGAGAGGACATAATTGAAAAATCTAATCTGATTTAGATTCTTGTGATATTCATGAACCCTCACCTCTTTCGACCGAAGAGGTGGTGTCACCAAGTTGCCCATCACCTATCCTTGCTATCAATCAAAGCTCTCGTCCTGAGCTTGAATGTTATGTGTACCCCATTCGTGAACAAACAGAATGTGTTGTGGAAGAGGATGGTAAGGATACTAGCACATGTTTTTCACAAAATTTTAACTTTCAAAATTCTTTGAGAGAAGACTTGGAAAATATTGGGCCCACTTTAGATGATCTTAAAATTCAACAAGAAGCTAGTAATCTTCTAGACTGTTTGACCTTCTTGAGTAATTATGACATTGAGGCCCAAATAGATAGCTTTATCCAAGTCCAGTCCAAAACCATGTGCATAGAACAGAAATTCAATTCCTATGATTATATCTCCATAGATTCTGTTCTAGGACAAGCGGAGGGTGGTGAAGCTTCATTAAAACATCACTTCGACCCTGCCCATTTTATTGAACCATGGCCTCCCCCTGTTTTTAGTATTAAAATAGAGGCTGTTATAGGAAATACCAACACCAAAGATCGTTTCTTGCATATAATTCCTAAAAAGTGTGGTATTCCTTTTATAACTGTCCCAAAAAAATTTGGAAGCCATAGGTTTTGCATCATCTCCTCTGACCTTGAGCCTGACATTAGTTGGGGGGAGTTGCATTTTTATGAGGATCCCAACATTCTTCTCACAGTTAAATTATTTTATTGGAAAGATCCTCAAAAAATTCGGTTGTTAATCTATGATAAAAATCTTGATTAACCGAATTTATTTACTGAGTAGTTGTATCTATGTTTCCTTGTTGCTACTAATGATCTTGCAGGTAGCTTGAAAAAAATGGATATTAACGATTCGAGGTAAAATCCTTCCTTCCCTCGCTTTACTTTACATGTCCATGTGTTTAGTTTAGAACATTGAGGACAATGTCTAGTTTTAGTTGGGGGGGAGTGAGTCATTGCATGCCTCATATCTTTTTGTTGTACTTTAGTGTCATATACCTGCTTAGCAACATGTAACTCAGTAAATTAAAATCTGCAAAAATTTTAAAATTTTTATTATTTTTTAAAGATAATAAAATGGTTCTTGTATTTCTCTCATAGTTAATGTAGTTAGTTATGATGCATTAGTGTTATTTTCTGTATGTTATTACTATGTAATACACTATCATAGTTTGTTTACTATCTTAGTTATAGTATATTTTATACTTTTTAATCTTCAAACAACTTTGAGCACGTTGTGACAACCTTGTACATAGCTAAAATGGATGAGTACGCATAGCTTAGGTGTCTTGAGAGACTATAGTGGAGACTAATAACCCAAGTGAGCTTTTGTGCTATTCTTTGTTTTTGAGGGTTTTATAAAATTACTTACTTTTTGAAAAGCGTATTCACTCGTTGAAAGTCTCAATTTTCTTCACTTTGACTGATCACTAGAAGAGAACGTTCAGGATTTACCAAATTTAGAGCTCTTGAATTTACTGAAATGAATAATCCTATTAACTTAGAAGATGATTTAGGCCATCTTTTGACCATACATGGATAATACAGCCTTGGCCTACCTCTATGCTATTCCTTTACTTCACCTCTTGAGCTTATCATAATCGCCTTGTCTACACAATCCTAAAGTCTTTACCAAACTCCAAATTAGGAGTTCAAGCATCAGTTCTTTATTTAGGTGTGATTGGGATGTGTTGCGTTAACAAGAAGTATGTTAGTGTGAATAAGGGAAAGTTGGCAAAGAAAAAATGAAAGAAAAAAAAGAAAAGCATGAGAAGAAAAAAAAAATGCCAATGGTTGTTACAAAAGAAAAAAAAAAGAAGGAATGAAAAGAAGAGTGTGAAAAAAAAATAAATAAAAGAAAAGAAGAAGAGAGAGATTGGAGATGTGGGAAGTTTGAAAAGTTATAGTAGACATTCCAATCACATCCTTTGACCCAATTGAATATCACGAGCCTTTTTCTTCTTAATCTAACACCTCTTTTTCAAAGTCCTGATGATTTTAAGTAAATTGGATTTGAAGTTAAGGTAATGAGAGAGTTATCCACGGTATCTCGCTCTTCTAGTGAAAAGTATCATTTCATGAGACTTTGTGCACTAAAATGTCCGTTTTTCTATTTAGATATGAGAAGCATTAGATTCTATTTACAATTACTCTTTACAGCTTCCATATCATGAGTGATAGTTATTACACCTAATTCAGAGTGATTTCATCTTAAGAGTGTAATCCCGGTGAGAGTTGAGTCAAAATGAACGTCTTGATAGTGTCTTAGGTTATGCAAGCTTTGAAATTAAAGTTTTGTATTTTGGTTGTCCATTCACACACACACTTGAAGATTAATAGGTATGGAATATTCTAATGACTTTGATAGTAGATTAAATGTAATGTGTGTGTTGCATGGCTAAGGCATACTAGAGAGTTTCATGAGATTGTTGAGCTTAACTATATTGTAAATGAGAGGAAAAATTTTCTTGAAAACATTTAAATGAGAACCATTACCATAAATATGAATTTTGTGGGTAGATTCACTGCAAACCCTCACGAGACAACACTCGTCCACTAGGGGGAACCTAGAGGTTTAAAGGCTTGTTGCATACGCTAAATGCAATCGCGATTCCTGCGAAAGTGATTTAGGATTTTTACTTTCTTTTGTTTACAATTTCTAGAGTTAAATAAACACTGTTGTAATTCGCTTCATTGCTAGGGACTAGCAACGAGCTAGTTGGGGGGTGTGATTCGTGGTGAAAAGTGCATATTTCTAGTGTATTACGTAGTATTTTATGCATACTTTATCCCCAAAGTCCCTACATTTAGGTGCATTCTAATAACAATGGTCTTTTTATTGTGTTAATGCTAAAATATATGTTTTTGCATTGTTTTATAGGTATTAGGATGTAAATCAATGAGTGGAGCTAAAGAAAAGTGATTCTGGTGGATAGAACAACATAAGTAGCTGAGAAAATGCCAATTTTGACAATGAAGACTTCAGATTTGGAAGATTTTCTCAGAGATATAAAATGTAGATCTTTGAGTTACGGTCGCGTGGCCGCAAACGGGAGGTCAATCCGAGGTCCGAGTGAAAAGTTATGGCCATTCTCCCATCAGTGCGCAGAGCTGTCAAAATCATAGAGTTCAAGCGATTGAAGAAGAGTTCAATCGATCGAACCTTCGATCGATCGAACTAAGCTCGATCGATCGAACTTTATTTTCACCCAAAAGTTGCGTGAACTCTGCGGGAACCCTATATATAAGCCGTTTTGACGCCAGACGAGGGGAGGACGCTCCAGAACTCGAAAAACAGCAGTTTAGGGTAGTTTTAGGGTTAGATTAGGAGTAGTTTAGGTTAGATTAATCTTCTTCTTCCTCCTTTTCCATTGTAGATTGAAGATTCAAGTTTGTTTCAAGTTTATTCAGATTATATTCAGATTATTTACAAGTTTTTTCTTTCCAACCTATGTTCTTTGATTGTTTATTAGTTTAGATGTTGATGATTGCTTTGTTTTACTATTTCTGCAATAGTTTTATTATGTTTCCGTAGTTTAGACGTTGGGAATATGTGATGAAACATTGATTCCCAGCCTCTACCATGCAACCTTTAGGAATCTTGGGCTCGATCGATCGAAGGTATTTCGATCGATCGAACCAGGGCCATAGTCAAGCGATCGAAGGCATTTCGATCGATTGAAGGATGATGCAGTCCGATCGATCGAGAGCGCTTCGATCGATCGAACATGTTAATTCCTGAGATGATTCTTTTAAGTATTCCATGACTTTCTGTTTTAGAAATCTGTCATCAAATTGTCCCAATAAGCTCAGTTTGTCACAACAGTTTTTAGAACTTAAAGCCTTAAGGCCTTTTCTTCAATGACTTTTGAAAACCACTTTGAATGCTAACACCATTTAGAGTGCAAGTAATTACCATTGTTTTAAACCGTCTTCCAAGTATTTTAAATCAACTGTGATGATGTAGTCCCGGTCATGAAAGGGCTATTGATTCTTTATCTTTAGAAAAATACGGAATGCTGAAAAGGAATGAACTCCATAGAACATTAATGAGTATGCATGGTAGATGGTTAGGATTAATGTGGATTCACGTGTTTCCAACACCTTTAGCTTATATGTTTAATTATTATGTTTCTTTATGTTTAGTTTCTTATTTAGTTTAATTTAATTAATTAGGATTTGTTAGTACACTTCCAATCATTCGTTCTTATTTTCTTTTTCTTTTGGTTGCAACTTAGTATATATTCTTCCTATTCCTTCCCTGTGGGATCGACCTGGACTTATCCAGTATTACTTGCACGTCCACCTACACTTGGGTGTTGCACAAGAGCGCACAAGATTTTTCACGTGTCACCAGATATGCACACCATCTGGCCATGCTGGCCCTTAGGGCCAATTGTCTCCATACTTCAGTCGGTTGTAGAATTATCGATCATATCCTGTTCATTACTTTTCATCAGCCTGGATTCTTCAGTCCAATTGGGATTGTGATAATATGACTTCAAGTCCAGTGGCTCTTCTTTGCGGAATGTTATTGCGCTCGATCTTCCCAGCTTGCCACATCCTAATAGCTTGACTGGACCAATGTCATCTTCATACAGAGCTGCATCGGCCATTTATATGCGTGCTACGAGTAGCCTCGTATCAGCCACTACTACTTTAACCTCATCCCCTCTCTAGAAAAATCAGCTGATAGAGGGTAGAAGGGATATAGGAGTTGGGATAGATCCAATCTCAGCCTAGCAATGAGTTGTACGTGACCGATGTCTCTAAGATAAAGAAGGCTATTATGACCGTCTTGCTTCCAACCGTTAGCTCTAAAGGCAGGATTCCCTTTAGTCCTTGATGGTGTCCCTGTGAAACTCTGGACGTTCATCTCAGTTGGAATCAGTTCTGAATCAAAATTTTGAAGAACTCTCAGCATGATTTGAGGCATAATGTTGATCGTAGATCCTCCATCTACGAGGATTCTGTTTATTGGGACCCCTTCAATATGTCCCTTGACATACAGAGGTTTCAAGTGCTGGGACATCTGATATTGGGTTTCTCAAAAACCACCTTGACAGGCCCTGCTGATCCTTGCCTCTCTTCAGATCGTCGCCCTTTCGGCCTTAAAACGGTGATCTTTGGCTGATCAGACTGTTGATCGGTGGAGTCCACATTTTTACGTGTGGCTTCTACTATTTCAGGCCTAATAGTTTCACCAACATTCTTGAACAATTCCTCTATGGCTGGTGCCTCGGTCACCTGATTTTCTACCATATCACCTTCCATGGCCGCTGGTTGATCTGGCTTGGCCATGAAAGACATGGGCATAGTAAACACCATGTTTGTGGACAGTTCCTTTGGGATGGTCCGGAATTGAATCATTGAGTTATCTAAATCTAAAAAATCATTGGCCTCCTCAATCTTCTCAATCTTACAGTGTTCTGGGGTTTGTCCGACTCCTTTATCCTTGTAGGCCTTACTTTGCTCCACTGTCTGATGTATCAGGGCTGTAGAATCCTTGGTGGATTGTTAGCCCGATCTTCCCAATACTGTCACTCCCTTTCAGCCTACCTTGCTCATTGTTATCTCCTTTTTTGGGACTTATTATATCTAGGCTACGTTGGGAACTTGGGGTGTTCAGCCCTATACCACTTTTCTTCATTTACCCTTGGGGTACTACTATCCTTGGGCATATATCCGAGGTTGGACCCTTCTTTGGTACATCTGGTCTAGAAAACGTCTGATGACGCCTTACCCCCAGCTGGCCTGACTCTCCTAGGCTGGTTCGTAATACCGGCGACGTTTTTGGTTGCCACTTGGGCTTAGATTGACTTTGCCTGGGCAGCGTGAGACTTTCGTGCACAGACCTTCTCGAACCAGGCTCGTGGTGCTCATTCACTCTCGGCCTTTTGCTTGGGCTTAAGGTCTCTTTCTTGATATCAGCCTTACACCTTGGGTAGAGGCCTTGCTCTATTAGATCCAACTGACACTGCAAAATTGGTGATTAAACTATCTACATTTGATCGGGTCGTTTCAATCTTGGCCTTGCGTTCTGCTTGCTTTTTCTCCTGATTTTTTTTTGTCTCCAACAGGTCAACCTTCGGCCTGGGGCCTGATCAACTTAGTCAGATAGGGTGTTACCATGTTGGAACCGGTGATTTGAGGGAACAGATTTGTATCAACACCCATGGCTTTATCTGAAAACTTGAATACTCCCTTCTCTACGTTTTCCTGTATCACATCACGAAAGACCACGCAAATGTTAGTAGAGTGTTTTCAAGAGTTGTGCCATTTACAGTATTCTTTATTTTTAATGTCATCAGCCCTTGGAATCTGATGACCATCACTTAGCGTAATCGCTTTTTCGGCCAGAAGGGCGTCGAAAATCTGATCGGCCATTGTGATATCAAACGTATAGTTTTTTCCTGCCTCAAATGCCATCTTTTTTGCAGTAGCGTTATTATTCACGGGCTTGTTCAAGGCATTGCATACTATTGGCCGTTTACAAACCAACTCGGCCATGTCGATTTCAGCTTCGAGGTCACAATTCGCTAGATGGACCTCATAATTGGGATCTTTATAGCATGTACCCTTGGATGAGTTTTTCTTCTCTTGTTCATCCAGAAGGATACGCTCATAACGAGTGGCCCTTGTGGCCAGCTTGAATAGATCTCGGAAATTGGTCCCTTCAAACCTCTTGCAAAGCTCAAAGGACATCCCTCCCATAGCCATCTTGACATATTCCTCCTCGGGCAAGACAGTCTTGCACCTATACTTAGCCTTCCTGAAACGGGCTATATAGGTCTCCACTGTTTCCCTTACTAGCTGGAGCATTCTAGACAAGTTTGCCAATGATGTTTCAGGCTCAGTCCTATAAACTGGCCATGGAATAATTCCTCCATCCCTTGCCAATCTCGCACAGAATTGGTGGGGAGGTTAATATACCACTGAAAAGCTATCCCTGTGAGAGAATTTGGGAACAACCTTAATTTCAACGGGTCACTATTACCTGCATGGCCGCATTGCAATATGAAACAACCTATATGCTTAACAGAGGACTGCTCACTTTTACTATAGAAAAAAGTAAAGTTCGATACCTTGTACCCCTGAGGAAAAATGACCTGGTCAATTTCAGGAGGATACGACCGTATGTATGTGAGCCTCTTTATTCTTCTCATGAACGAGCCATACTTTTCGTTTATGGCCGCGGCCAATTCCTCCCTATTGATAGGTTGTGGAACAACGAGCTGAGCTACCACCACAGGGGGTGCTATTGGAAGTAGTATTTGGTGTTGGTTGTTATTAGCCTGATGAGGCCGGAAACCATCGGTAGCTCTTTGCCCCCCAGCAGCGCAGGCAGGGGACTCTGTATTGCCGATTACATCTGTATTACGGCCTAAAGGTTGAATAAATACAGTTGTTGCTGATCCAGCAGGATCGGTAACCACTGTACTGCCCGATCCGTTCTGCTCTTGGAGATTCGGGCACACATAACGCAGATCCTTTGGCTTATCGTTCACGCCGAAAATGCTAGAGCCTGATCCATTGGCCTATTCTTTGTTGTTTTTGGCCTCATAAGTAGCTATGAGCTGGCCTATCATTCCAGACAGGTCGTCCAACGTTGCATGCGTCTTTTTTGCTGATGCTAGTAACCTATTCTAGCCCTTTTGCATCTCGGACGTTTGTTCAATTAGCATTTGAAAATTTCCCATAGACCCCAGGAGTGCATTATATCCATTCCCCATTGCCAGGCATTCTTCCTATGGACGCCTGATGGACGTTATTTATGCTGACTCAACCAAACGGGCTCCAGCACTTATCACTACTCACTTATTTCAAGTAAGGTGCCCGATCACTGAGTGTACTCTCTAGATCACTTATGGGGCTCCGCCTGACGCCAGCTTATGCTTCGGGCTTGAACCATACGATGTCTCTCTCTTGAGCTCGATTACTCATCATAGTCTTGGCCGGTCAGCCCAGAACAAGGCCTGGGCCAATCTCTCCAGGCCCACTCCAATATTCCACTCGGGCTCAAAAACTTTTGGCGGTTTTTGGGTACAAACATATATATATATATATATATAAGATAAAGAATAATGTTATACTTCTTATATTTGAATCCCAAATTCGATTTCCAAATGTTGTGCCGATTGTACCATGCTATGGTATGTGATACTACCAACCACTACCACACATATTGTAGAACTATTAAGGTATTTGAAAACCAAATTTAAGATTCATGTATAGCATTAATCATAAGATAATGGTCAAGCCAATAAGTCACAAGATAATTTGCAATTACTATCCTTTTGCCATTGTGCCTCTGTCTGTCTATTTGACATACTAATATATATGTGTGTGTATATATATATTTAAAAAATGAATTATGAAATTGCTCATTTTACCTCAATTTTGAATGCATTCATGGATTGTCATTGCGGAAGACACTCATGAATATTGGGTTAAAGTAACCAAAAATGAAAATGAAAATTGTATGAATGTATATTGAATCTTTGATTCAAGATGAAATTTCTTAAGGCGACCCCCTGCAGAGAAAATATTCAATACGATTATTTGGATGACGCGGTATCATAAGTCAATAAAATTCTCTTGTTTAGACACATGTCTATCCTAATTTCATTGAAAAGATAGCAACACGTAAGTACCATATATATTTATATGTAATAGTGAGGCGATGGTATTACTATTACATTGAATTTTTTTTACCCTAGAGCAAGTGCCCCCCACCTCCCCTCCCATCATTTTTTAGGGAAAAAAATTATATACAATACTTGTGATCAGCCCCCCCTAAATTTTGAAAAAACTAACATTTGTGTAATATATTGGGTCAATCGTAGTTCAACTCACTTTAATTATTTGTCCTATTACCTTTTCCTATCTCTTATCAATTTAGTCTAACCCAAATTGTTTTACCATCAGTCAAGCTTTACAAATTATGATAAACGATCAAATTTTATTATGGAAAAGGGGAAAAAAGTTGATATATAGAAAACCCTAACCAACAATCAAAAATACTAGCCAACATCCCAAATAAAAATCCTAGCTCCGCCCTGGATGAGAATCCACGTGCAAGCAATATTTTTTCTGCTAAAATCAACTTGATTAGATGATCTATCATTGGATCGATCATTCATTTTCTATCTTTTCAGAAGTTTAACAATCTAGTGGAACACTCTACCGAAAAATTGTCAAAATGACTAAATTTTGTATTTCGTCAAGCAGGGCCGACCCTAACAAATTGGGGACATTAGGCGAACATTAAGACAAGAGCTGCCCCAGAAGCGAAAATTTTTGGGTCTATACACATATATATATATATATATGTGTGTGTGTGTTTGTGGGTATAATTAAATATACTATAGTGTTGATTTGTGAGTTTTCTTCCATCATTTTTGAGAATTCGAAGGTTCTGTAATTGTAATTCTTATTGCATGTATTGAATTAAGAGGTTCCAGTCATTACCCATCCCGCTACGGGCGGAAATAGGACACGTGGCACGCCACCAAGGCTCATCCAAAACATTTAATAATGATACGCAGCAGAAAAGAATACTTAAAACGACATTGAATATTTGAAACTTTTGGAAACGATACCTTCCGAGTTGTAAAATCCGTATAAATTTGAAAATGCAATTATATTTTAAAACGGATGAATTTATGTTGAAAGGGGTCCCAAAGGTATCCTAAGAACTAATCAAAACCTTTTGAAAAATTCTAGAAGTGGTAGAAAAAGATTTCTAGTAGGGGGTATTTCAACCAGTCGAACGACCCCCTTCAACCAGTCGAATGACCCTTTAGCAGAATTCCTTCTAGCTGCAGAAATTTGCTAAGGATCTATTCAACCCATACTCCTTACACTACTCCAAATATGCATACATAGTTCCAAACTTCACAAGCTACAACAAGCTTTAATCAAAGTTTAATCTCACAAATCCATGAAAAGAAACAATAGCGAAACAAGCTAAGGCTTGTTTGGTTCGATTCATAAAACTCTATCCACAGTCCTTCAAATCCGAATTTGACAAGTTAAGTTTACAAAACACGAACTTATGAGTTCAGACGAATTCAAAACTAACTATAAGAAGTTTGGTTACATCATACAACATTTTCAAAATCCTTCTAAGGTTTCTAAATCAAACAAGGCAGAGCTCTAGGTCTACAATTTCATTATTACAACATATGGAAAGGAAACCAAAAACATAAACAAAAGGTGATCCCTGGGATTCCCACGGCCTCACTCTCCACGCTTCTTCTTTCCTTTCTTTTTACCTACAATGGAGTAAATCTTCATTGCTCAACTATATGCTGAGTGCACAATTTCTAACATATGCATATATGGAAAATCATGCTATATCTCATAAATCACATCAATAGTCTCTAGAGAGAAAAACACACATCCATTCGGTAGCGGCAAGTCCAAGCCTTAAACCTCGATGTCAATGGCTAGTTCAAGCCTACAACCATTACATCCCCAAGTGTCCTGGCAAGCCCAAGCCTTAAACCATGCACAATAGCTGTCGCTACCAAATTCTCAAACATCGAGAAGCTTACTCCGGCATGAATTAGTATGTCCCCCCTTTGACCCACATAGACAACTCAACATGCTCGCGTAAATTTAGACATGCTTTTCACATTTAAGCGCGTGCATAATTAACAGGCCTACTATTAACACATGAATTTTGCTCGGATCACAATTTCGTCGTCAAAATATAAAAAATGTATTTCACCTATATAACATAAAGTAGAAATTCATAACTCGACCTATCGTCGTATAACTTTGAGGGAACGACTAGAAAACCGACTAAACGCCGAATCTCCGATCTTACGCAAAGCCTATGATTTTACACGCGATTTTCCCAAATTTCTAGAATTAAAATTTTATAAAAAGTTAACCAAACATGGCCTAATAGATATCAAAACGTAGCCCTTACCTTGGGGAATTCAAATATGAAGTTTGGTTGAAAACAGACGAATGAAAGGTTGCCGATCGTCGTCGCAAAGCCCGTGGCAAACTTTCTAGAAATCACGTTTACCTCCCCACGAGTTTATAAAACTTCTAATTATTTTCTGAAACGTCGCACACGTCCATTTTATACCTTTATAAGTGAAAACTATAAATTACAAAAGTTTTCGGCTAAGTCTCGTTTGGGTCCAAAATTATGTCCGAAAACTAAATTATGTGAAATCTCTACACAACCTACCTTTTATTTAACGTGTCACCCACGTTCTCACCATAGTGTTCAAAATGATATATAATAATATCAAAATTACCAGAATTTACTCTACACAGGTAAATTTACTATTCATCAAAAATATCAAAAAGTATAACATTTAAATCACATAAATGTCATTTAACCATGCCAATGTAGTCTCGATTACCAAAATCCCATGTCCTTACTTATACCTTACCGTTGACTCACAGTCAACCTCAATCCAATTATCAAATATCATTGATAAATTCACAAAAATGAAATATGCATGATAAAACCATGAAATTTTTAGAACGGGTGTGACAACTCTCCCCTCCAAAAAGGAAGTTTTTCCCCAAACTTACACCATCTCTCAACTCACAAAGACTTCACATAAATACTTCCAACATTTGTCCTATCACAAATCACACATTTCTACTGAGATATTACAATCTTTCGAGGAAAATAAATCCTCAGAGTCCCGTCTTAATTCGATTGAAGATTAACACCAAACCCTAGCAATAACTTGAAGCATCTCGATGAATAAAAGCATCAATACCTGAGTAGAACCTATTCTATAGTCAAACTTGACATTCAATCCCATTGCGATGTCACAACGTCAACTCCCATATACCTTCATTGTACTTGTCATATTTCATTTCCGAAACTCAAAAGTTTCATCACAATACTCAAACCTAAGGAAAAAGTTCATCTCTCATTCACCTATCTTGTTTTTTGACTAAAAGTCGTTGACCCCACGTCTTAGCTGGTGAACAATCATACACGATTCTTCATCTCAAAGTGAACCAAAACTGAGTACTATCATACATACATACTATGTCGATGAGTCAATGCCTCAACCAACTATTTCATATACCATAGATTCAATCCTTTATCCTGTTTAATCGCGGAATACCCATAGAACGATAACACATTTTCAAATGACTCTCATTCCTTATCAAATTCCAGTTTAGTTTAATCCAACCTCATATTTTACTTCCAATCATATATATTTTGAAAGACGCCCAAATTCCCCATTTGAAAGTTTCACACTACTTCACTTTCTCGAGACTACATAATGCCCCGAAGTACCCTCGGTGAGATCAAAGACATTCGTCGTTCATCTCTCCAAAGTCCGTACTCGAACTACCGTCGATTGCCCTAGAAGATTTCACTTTACACCTTCAATATAAAACTTTTAACAAAGTCAAATACATATTCTCCCTTTTTGTTTTTAAAATAAATTATTTTAAAATTTGGCATAATACTTTCACAACATATTTACCCCAATATCCGTCGCAATAAATAACGTTGTTAACCCAAACTGGACTTAGTCAATCATACACATACCACAGAGCTCATCAAAACATATTCCCATGCTTAGCACATACCCCGTTTCTGTCTCAAACGTTTGATCATTCATAATCCATTCTACTCACATAGCGTACACATATCCTGAGTCAGTTACTTCTCTGTCGTAGATTTCAATTGTAATGTAATCCATTCTCATCTCATATATATATATATATACCCTGCTTGTCTACTATCCTTTAGTTTATCAGTCTAGGTAGGTCCCCTATTCTTTTACGTAGTTATATGACTCCATAAGTCTCTAGCATTTCACTTTTACCTTTACACAAATCCATGCCAATCATTCTCCTGTATCTCCACCCTTATTGAGTTTCTTACCACCCTTTACACTGAACATATACTTGTTGTATAACATCTCAAGGTTTCATACATTATTCAATAGTTTATTATTTCATAACTTTAGTCAGCCTGACTTAACCCCAATTCAGATTCTCTAATCTTTTATCTTTGCTATTCTGATCTCAATTCCATTGTTCTTGATGAACATGCTGCTCAAGTATTCCTAATATTCCCGTAACCATCTAAAAACAACTCAATAATTTAATCTTTCCAATATATTCCCTATCGACTCAATATACCATAGTCTCATTGTGTTCAATATATTCCCTATCGACTTCCAATTCACATACCTTTTGTGACAATGCTCAAAGTCACCCATTCTTACTCCGGGTACTAATTTCAATCCATTCATAACTATTGCCTTCAAGTGCTTCACACTTTACGGATCTCATCACGTTCCTGATAATTCACACTTCAAATCATTTATAACCTCGTGTTATTCCAATACTTAAACCAAGATCAAGTTCCCTTTGGAACAATACTCAAGTAAACTCGTTTAGTGGCACTATCTCCAACTTACTAAGTCCAAGTGTACAACATTTTCACTAACCCCTTACTTTAAAATTTCCAAGTTCATAATCTGCTCACGTAGAACTCATTCGTTTGACAAACCCAGTTGTATCCCAAGCACTAAGCAGACCATATCCTTCCATGATTCTCGTCTTCTGAAGTTTACTAGATACCTTATCATAAGTGTTTAATACAAATTTTGTTACTCAAACAAAAGTTTTATTTTAAAACATTTTAAACACTTTAAAATTTTCTTGGGGTGAAATCCGACATTTTCTAAACCCTCCAACTTCGTTGGAATCCAGGACAACTGAGACAATATTCCATTGATTCCACCACTATCCTCTAACCACTTTCTATTCCTACTACCATATCCGATAATGTACTCAATGTACCACCATGTCTTCAACTCACCCTTAACGTTCGTGTTCACTTACCCATCGAGGATTCATCTTCCCAATTTATACTTCCGCTCTTCTAGCTTGACTTACCCAAAGTCTCTTTACTCTATCCATTTTCACCACCGCTCTCATTCAGTATCGTAATACATATTGTACTCTAACTTTTTGTTGACCACAATTCTCTTCAAAACACTCAACGATGTTTTAAAAGCATTACTAGATCTTTCATTTTATTTGAAATACGATAATTAGCAAAGAAAGCATGGATTAGACATCTTAAAAGGACTTTTCTGTGACAAAATAGCCCAAGGGAAAATGGTCATTTATAAAATATGGTTAAATTATACATCAAAAGATATCTCTTTGAGTCCTGGTTCCAACGCAAAAAATGGCGCGTGAATCTGAATTTCCTACAAAGAGTTATGCATGTTTCCGTAAAAGTCGACAAAAAATATTTTCAAAATCACTATTTGGATCAGAGGGGTGTTCGACCGGTCGAACCGCCCCTTTCGACCGGTCCAAGTACCCCCTGGACCATATTTTTCCCTACTTAACATCCTTAAAAGTCTCCAAACTCACAAGGCATTTGGGGCTACTTCCCAACCACTTTAGAACCACCAAAAAGTGCTCGAAATCATCGAAAACCCATCGAACTACACTGGGTTCATAGTTATCCGTACTACAACTCACCGTAATAAAGACTTTCCTATAGGATTCCCTACCAAGATCCCCTTATCTTTAGGATATCCAATATCCATTTGATTTCTCCGAATCTCCTATCACGTTCAATCATTCACACTTGTCCTTTACCTTAAGTCCTATAGTCTTACATCGTTTGTTCTACTTCCTTTGACAAACCACACCTCAAAACACCAAGAACTCTTTTTCATATCTATTTCCATTCCTTTAATATCCATTAAGAAGTCCTACCATTTCTCCTCCGACCTATGTTGTCCTTATCGTTACATTCACACACCCCTAATCATCAAATCTAAGCAACTGCTTCCGAGGTCCATCCCCAACTAATCTTCCACCAATTGTTTCAATTATCCAAGCATACTCTATCATTTCCATTCTCAACCCCTCGTCGTAGGAAAATCCTTAAATTCAACCTTTCCACTTATACTCTCCACTGGTAGCATCCATTACTAATCCTCCTCATATATCTAAATCCACTATGGTACCACGACCACTCGAAGCCAGGTTCAGTTGAGAGATTCCTCAACAACCACGATACTCACAATCCGTTGAGATATTCCTCAACCCCCAATACATACCGTAAGATAGGTTGAGAGATTCATCAACCATCCAATACATACCGTAAGATAGGTTGAGAGATTCCTCAACCATCCAATACATACCGTAAGATAGGTTGAGAGATTCCTCAACCGTCCAATTACCTCAATACCGTATAACAAGTTGAAAGATTCTTCAACTACCCAATACACACTGTATAAGAGAAGCCATAAGATAACCCGTGCGATCACACTATAGGTTAACACCATAAGATAAGGTGATTCCTCAACCATCCCATGCACGAGCAATACATGTTGTTGGACTATCTCTCTGTCATAAACCCAACTGTTCATCTCTAATTTCTCACATTTTGACATTTATCCCATGACTGAAGCAAAACTCTTATCAATCAATTCTAATCCCAAAACTTAACTATGAGCATTCACTTTCGCCTTCTGTATGAACCCCCAATGAAATCTCTTTGATAGTTCGCTATTCGGACCTCGATCTCGGTTAACACTCTTAAAGAGCACTCATTACTATCCTTTACAAATTCAACGATTCAATAAAAAATTCACTCAGTTTTTGTTTAAAAATTCAACGATTCCTCACTACCAAGATATCATCTCTCCCTCGTATCCCTATACACGGTCTATGATAACACTTGGTAAGCCTTATCCCATCACACAACTCTACATCCGTATGATTCCTCCCATTTCACAAATGCATAAATACTATGCATGTATGACAATAACATAATCATGTATGTATAACAACATACCATATGCATCAAACATCTCTACAATATGTAGATGCATTCTAGAATATGTGTCAATTCACTCAACACTCCACTCGATGTCGAACGTTCCCAAAGTTTTGTTACCTATAACTCTGATACCACTAAATGTCGCGACTCATCCCGCTACGGGCGGAAATAGGACACGTGGCACGCCACCAAGGCTCATCCAAAACATTTAATAACGATATGCAGCGGAAAAGGCACTTAAAATGACATTGAATATTTAAACCTTTGAAAAACGATACCTTCCGAGTTGTAAAATCCGTATAAATTTGAAAACATAATTATATTTTAAAACGGATGAATTTATGTTGAAATGGGTCCCAAAGATACCCTATGAACTAATCAAAACCTTTTGAAAAATTTCGAAAGTGGTAAAAAAAGATTTCTGGCAGGGGGTATTTCGACCGGTTGAACGACCCCCTTCGACTGGTCAAATGACCCTTTCGTAGAATTCCTTCTAGCAGCAGAAATTTGCTAAGGATTCATTCAACCCTTACTCCTTACACTACTCCAAACATGTATACATATTTCTAAACTTCACAAGCTATAACAAGCTTTCAAAATCAAAGTTTAATCTCACAAATCCATGAAAAGAAACAATAGCGAAACAAGCTAAGGCTTGTTTGGTTCGATTCACAAAACTCTATCCACAACCCTTCAAAATCCGAATTTGACAAGTTAAGTTTACAAAACACGAACTTATGAGTTCGGATGAATTCAAAACTAACTATAAGAAGCTTGGTTACATAATACAACATTTTCAAAATCCTTCCAAGGTTTCCAAATCAAACAAGGGAGAGCTCTAGCTCCACAATTTCATTATTACAACATATGGAAAGGAAACCAAAAAAATAAACAAAAGGCGATCCCTGACATTTCCATGGCCTCACTCTTCATGCTTCTTATTTCCTTGCTTCTTACCTGCAATGGAGTAAATCTCCTTTGCTCAGCTATATGCTGAGTGCACAATTTCTAATATATGCATATATGGCAAATCATGCAATATCTCATAAATCACATCAATAGTCTTTAGGAAGAAAAACACGCATTCATCCAGTTAGGGCTGTTCAAAAACCACCCGCCCACCCGACTCACCCGACAACCCGACTCAGCCGTAGACTTTTTTTTGGTTTTTAAACAATGTGGGTGGAGTCACGGGTCTTGGGGGTGGAAACCCGACAGTTTCGGGTGGAGTCACGGGTCTAGGGGGGTGAAAACTCGATTCACCCGACCCGACTCGAAACACACTTAATTTTTAAAAAATATATATGTAATATGCTTATATCAATATATGCATTATGTATTATATAGTCTTTAATATATATATATATATATATAATATGCTTATATTAGTATATATGTTATGTATTATAAAGTCGTTAAATATATATGTTATATTCTTATATCAATAAAATATATATATCACTAGCGGAGTTATAAAAATCTTAAAACCATTAAACTAGCACATGATTATGTTTTTATTTTTTGTTTCGTCAGAGCTTTGGTTAGCCCATGAATATCTAGATAAATACATTCAAAGCAAAAAAAGAAGAAAAAAAAAAAAGAAAAAAGAAAATGTAGACAAAGTCATGTGTAAAGCAAATACTTGATTGAGACAAATGAGATAGTCGGGTTTCACCCGACTCGACCCGACTCACCCGACCACCCGATGAGTCGGGTGCACCCGACAAAGCGAGTGGATGACGGGTGGAAGAAGGGCAAACCCGACTATGTTCGGATGGATGAGCGGATGAAGGCCAAACCTGACTCACCCGACTCGTGAACACCCCTACATCCGGTAGCGACAAGTTCAAGCCTTAAACCGCGATGTCAATGGCTAGTCCAAGCCTACAACCATTCTCACCCTCTCTATTTATAGACAAACTTTTTAGAAAACACGTTTACTTACCCGTGAGTTCCCAAAACTTCTAATTATTTCCTGAAACGTCGCACACGTCCATTTTATGCCTTTACGAGTGAAAACTATAAATTACAAAAGTTTCGGCTAAGTCTCGTTTGGGTCCAAAATTACGTCCGAAAACTAAATTCTGTGAAATCTCTACACATCCTACCTTTTATATAACGTGTCACCCACGTTCTCACCACAGTATTCAAAATGATATATAACAATATCGAAATTACCAAAATTTACTCTACACAGGTAAATTTACTATTCATCAAAAATACCAAAAAGTTGAATAACATTTAAATCACATGAATGTCATTTAATCATGCCACTGTAGTCTCAATTACCAAAATCCCGTGTCCTTACTGACACCTTACCGTTGACTCACAGTCAACCTCAATTCAATTATCAAATATCATTGAAAAATTCACAAAAACGAAATATGCATGATAAAACCATGAAATTTTTGGAACGGGTGTGACAGTTTCTAATATTTTCTTGGACTCCATTGCAATTTGTTTAACAATTATAAAAGGAAAAAAAAATTATTTTTGGCCCTACTCAGTATTTTTCGGGTTCCTATTGAAGAGCAAAAAATGAATAAGATTTCGGGCGTTAGGCGACCACCTACCCCGCCCATAGACAAGGCCTGCCCTGCGTCAAGCAACATAAAAGAAAATTGTCACGCCCCAACGTATTATAAATATGGAAAGCGTTTAATTTCCTTTATGGACTCGTAGGTCGCGACAGTTTGAAGGATCGATTACGTCCCAAACGTCGAACAACATAAAACCATGATCAGAGTAAAGCAATCAAGACTTACAAATGTTTTTCTAACTTATTACATATTACAATATGGGGTCAACTAAGGCACAAGCCGCCTTAAGATAAAACAATATCTATCGTCTATTACAGTCATCCTTATAACAAAATAGTTTGTAACTTAAAACATAGGGTATTGCTAATAGTTCTATCATCCAAACCAGCAGATCTTAGTTTGCATAATCATAGGGCCCAACATAGTCATAACATGAGAAGCCTGAACACGAATGTCCAGGGCGCATCAACGCCGTCAGCTTCAAGAAGCTGGTGAGTATTAAAAACATAACTTTGAATGTAACACATACTCATTTACCATTTTCCAAATTCCCATTTAATTCAACAAGTTTATATTAAAGCAAGGAGTTCATTTTAGGAAATAAGCACAATCTTATTTAAAAGATATAATTCATATATGTGACCGTGTATGAGAACAATGCACCATCTCATCTTACCGACTTTTTCTCTCGACAAAACCCAACAACCCACTATCACCCACCAGTATCTTTGAAGTACTCTGATAGCCACACTTTAGCACAGGGGTGCCAGGGAATGTCCAGTTTGCCTCACACTTTGGTCCCGGGTACCAGGGAGTGTTCAATGCCTCACACTTTAATACCTAATCCGCCATGCAAATACCGGAGGAACCCTCACGTAGTATCCAGACTCGGGTATCAGGGAGTGTCCGTAGGCCACACTTTAGCACTACCATGGGTGCCAGGGAATGTCCAAGTTCGGCTTCACACACTTTGACGCTACCATGGTCGTCAGGGATTGTCCAGTTTTTCCACCGTCGCATTTCAAAGACACTCTCATCGCAATCACAATCACAACACACTTTGGTACTCACTTACCAGGGAGTGTCCACAACACAATCTCAATCGCACTCACTATGCCACACTGACCATTATTCTTTTCCATACTGACCAACATTCACACTCACCATGCATGTACAACTGACTCCACATGTATGTCATGAAACTTTAAAACATGAGGCAATTCATTGAATTATATAAAAAAAAACGTGCGTACGGGGATTGATAGGTCATAGTACCACGTTCTAATCGGCCAAACATACACAAATAGGATTCTGTTTTTTTTTTTTTTTGTAAATTTTTCATACAGAGCTTTAAAAATTCATAAAATATCACCCAAACAGTTTCTTAACACAAGACAAGCAAAAACTAGAAACTGCCAGAAGTCGCGCGTGCGGGACGCTCGCGCGATATGCCTAATTTTCCTTTTGTCTTTATTAAAACTTTTCCATCTGTCAGAATATAGGGAGATCGCGCGCCCGGGCCGCTCGCGCAATTTGCCCGATTTTCATTTTTTTCTTTTTAAAACCTTTTCTGTCTGCCTGGAACCAGCCACCTCGCGCGCGGGTCACTCGCGCGAGGGGTCGCTAGCGCGGTCCGCTCGTGCAATCGCGCGCGCGAGATGAAGCAGAGGCTTCTTCTCCCTCGCTAGAACTCTCCTGTTTCAGAATTTCAGGGCCTTTCTTGACCCATTTTCAAAACTGTTAGTATATATATCATGTTATATATGTATCTCTTTGTTTTTCAACAAGGATTAAGAATTTATGACTAATTTTACAAGAATCAATCTATAACTTTTGAATTTTATGAAAAACTAAAAGTTAACAAAACTTAATTTCTTATATACTTTCTCGTATGAACAAACTAAGCTTCAATACTTCAAACATGACATATAGGATGTGCAATCTTTCATTTTTGACTCTAAAAACAGAGTTTGGTTAAGGTTGAAAAATTGTGATTTCAAAGCTATGGAGATTCAACAAAAAAATCAACAAGGGTGATCATCAATTAAGCTACACAAGACAGTAAATATAATATGAAACACATTCTAGGTGAGTTTAAATTACTCACTGTTATTAGAGATGGAGAGTTGTTGAGAAAGAAAGTAAGATTAAGCAAACCCAAATAGAGCTTCAAGCTATGGTGATCAAGCTCTTTCTCTCCCTAGAAATTCAGCAACTATGAACTCTCAAACTCTCTCTTTTCTCTCTGTGTTTTAATGCAGAATGAGTAGTGTGAAAATTATGAGCTCTGTGTGTGTGTTTAATTAGAGTTACAAGAACTTGGTGCCCAAGTTCTTTCACCAAGGCTTAACCCACAAATTAAACACACCAATCTCAAAGCAAATTGCAAATTAACAAGGTTAATACATTCTGAAATATACATACGCATAGCTACACTGATGTATTAGCTCAACAATTCACCAAGGGTCAAGTAGGTGTATAAGGGTCCAATTTTTTTTAGGTGTTTGGGAAATGGAACTTATGGTACAACATCACATATACTAGTTGTATGTCTCCAAACAAGGCACAAGGCAATCATTAGTTGCTATAAATAGAAAGTAAAGTGTATGTCACATCTAGCTTTACATCACTTCCACAATCTGTGGAAGTTTAACACAGTGTGGACAGTTTTGCTCATAAACTGGTATTTTCGTGGCGCGGTGTTCGTCACAAAAATACAGAAAATTCATTTCAATGTAGGAAATGACTTTCCGGTTTTATAAAAAAAAATATTGTTTGAGTCAAAAGAATTTATTTTCACCATTTTGAAATACAGATTTGAAATTCAACACAGGTGTCACTAAAGTTTATATAATTGCAGTATGGCCCCAAAAGAATTTCAAATATGAAACAAGTCACAAGATTTTAACACATGGGAATTGTAATTGAATAAAAGCAGACATTATAAATTTGAGATAACATCAGGGACAATAATTAAGTATGAAATGCAAATTTGAAATGAAATGCAGGTTGTTACACCCTTCCTCCCTTAAACAGGATTTCGTCCCCGAAATCAAGACTAACTAGTCCTGAAATAACTCTGGGTACTTCTTCCTCATATCAGGTTCAACCTCCCACGAGGCTTCATTCTCGTCATGGTGATTCCACTGTACCTTCACCAACGGAATGTCCTTGTTTCTCAACTTCTTGATTCTCTAATCCAAAATCCTCACAGGTTTCTCCTTGTAGGAAACGTTATGACTCGTCTCAATATTGTCATAACTGACCACATGCGAGGGGTCTCGTATGTACTTCCTCAACATACTCACGTGAAATACATTGTGAACCCCAGACATCTTCGGTGGTAATGCCAGTCGATAAGCCACTTTCCCGACACGTTTCAAAATCTCGAACGGTCCGATGAAACACGGAGCCAATTTTTCTCTCTCGAGACCGAAGCGTACTTCTCCTCGGGTTGGTGAAACCTTAAGAAGTACGTGATCTCTGACGCTAAACTCCAAATCTTTCCGGCATCAATCGGCATAACTCTTATACATGCTTTGAGCGGTTCTCATCCTTTCCTTGACCAAAGAAATCTTTTCGTTGGTTTCTCTAACCAAATCTGGTCCCAACAATTCTGTGTCCCCAACTTCTGCCCAACACAATAGAGAACGACATGGTCGTCCGTACAATGCTTCGAACGGAGCCATCCCGATACTCGTGTGATAACTGTTGTTATAGGTAAATTCAACCAACAGTAAGTGTGTTTCCCAAGATTCTTCAAAATCAATAACACAAGCCCTAAGCATATCCTCCATAATCTGATTAACACGTTCAGTTTGCCCATCTGTCTGAGGGTGAAAAGTAGTACTCATCTTGAGCGAGGTTCCCATAACTTCTTGCAGACTTTCCCAAAATCCAGAAGTAAAACGAGCATCACGGTCTAACACAATCGACATAGGTGCATCGTGAAGTCGCACAACTTGTTGTATGTATATCCGGTTCATTCTTTCTACCGAGTACGTCATACTATAAGCAATGAAATGTGCTGACTTAGTCAGTCAATCCACGATTACCCAAATGGCGTCATGATTCTGTTGCGATCGAGGCAATCCTACTACAAAATCCATCGTGATGTGCTCCCACTTCCAACCAGGAATAGGTAGTGGTTGCAACAATCCTGACGGTCTCTAATGTTCAGCCTTGACTTATTGACACGTCAAACACTTGGATACAAATTCGTCCACATCCTTCTTCATACCTTTCCACCAGAAATTTCTCTTCAAATCCTTGTACATTTTCTTGCCTCCCGGTTGAACTTTATATTTTGACTTATGTGCTTCTGCCAGAATATCATTTCTCAAATTCCCACAGTCTGGTACACATAATCTGCCTCTGCATCGATACCCTCCGTCACTTCCCACCTTCCATTCTATTGGATCTTTCTTTGACATCTTCACAAACCACTCTTGAAACTTCTCATCTTCTTTCTGAGTTTCAATGATACAGTCGATAAGAACAGGTTATAGGATAAGACATCCGAAAAGTTATCCTTCTCCTTATTCAGCACTCTGTACATCGAACTCTACCAACGTCTCCAATGCTCGCCATTCTCTAACCATTAAGGAGGCGATCGTCCCACGAGTCTGCCAACTCAAAGCATCAGCGACCACATTAGCTTTACCAGGGTGGTACTCTAACGTGAAATTGTAATCTTTGATCAGCTCCATCCATCTGCGTTGCCTCATGTTCAACTCTTTCTGTGTGAACAAATATTTCAGACTCTTGTGATCGGAGAATAAATCAAACTTCTCACCGTAGGATAGTGTCTCTAAATCTTGAGTGCGAATACTACGGCCGCCAATTCCAAATCATGAATGGGATAGTTCAATTCATTCGGCTTCAGCTGCCTGGATCCATAGGCGATAACTTTGCCATCTTGCATAAGTACACACCCTAGTCCTTGATATGATGCGTCACTAAAGATAGTGAACTTCTCATCAGGCTTGGGTATAGCTAGTACTAGTGCGGTAGTGAGTCTCCCTTTCAGCTCCAGAAAGGCCCGCTCATGCTTCTCTATCCACTCGAATTTCAAATTCTTTTTCGTCAACCCAGTTAATGGTGCAGCTATTTTGGAGAATCCCTCAACAAATCTCCGGTAATAGTCGGCGAGTCCAAGGAAACTTATAACCTCCGTAGGGTTACTCGGCCTAACCCAGTTTGACACAGCATCCATCTTGGATGAATCCACAGAAATTCCTTGAGATGACACATTGTGTCCCAAAAAGTTCACTTCTTGTAACCAAAACTCACTCTTACTGAACTTGGCATACAAGTGGTGGTCCTTGAGCGTTTGCATCGTAATCCGTAGGTGTTGTTCGTGTTCTTCTCCTGACTTAGAATAGATCAAAATATTATCTATAAAGACAATGACAAACTGATCCAAATAAGGCTTGAACACTCTGTTCATCAAATCCATAAACACTGCCGGGGCATTCGTCATTCCGAACGGCATTACCAAAAACTCATAGTGACCATATCGAGTTCTGAAAGCATTTTTAGGTATGTCTTCCTTCCCTACCCTCAACTGATGATATCCCGACCTTAGGTCTATCTTGGAAAATATCGTAGCTCCTTGTAGTTGATCAAACAAATCGTCAATCCGAGGTAAGGGATACTTGTTCTTGATAGTCACACGGTTCAGTTCTCGGTAGTCGATACACAACCTGAGCGTTCTGTCCTTCTTCTTCACAAATAACACCGGTGCTCCCCAAGGCGATGTACTTGGACGTACAAAATCTAGGTTCTCAAGCTCTTGAACTTGTTCCATCAATTCCAACAGTTCGGTGGGGGCCATTCGGTAGGGGGACCTTGGTGATCGGAACAGTACCTGGTATAAGCTCAATACAGAACTCTATATGTCTCTCGGGCGGCAAACCAGAAATGTCTTGAAATACTTCTTCGAAGTCCTTGACTACAAGTATAGACAACACTGTCGCTTCTGTACTGACGACTTCGATGTTTGCTAAACATCTTGTGAGGAACATATCTCTCAAAGGATTACATTGAAAATCGAATGATTGATTCTCATTGTCGAAGAATGTGATTCTCTTACTCGCACAATTCAACGTTGCTTGATTCTGAGTGAGCCAATCCATCCCTAGGATTATGTCAAACTCCTTCATTGAGAGGACAATCAATCTAGATGGAATCTCACGATCTCCTATTCGTAGAGGACAGTCCTTGCACTCATGTCCTAACTTGACTGAGGCTCCTAATGGTGAGGTAGCCTTCAAAGCTTTCTTTAACCGATGAGGTAAAATACCCAGTCTCCGAATAGAATTAACACATATGAATGATAGTGCAGCACCTGTATCAAATAAAACTTTAACTTGGGAGTTAAACAAAGTCAAAGTACCTTCCACTGCTTGCTGATCAGGTTGAGCTTCTCCATAATCTCCTTCTTCATAAATAGTTCCGTCATATCCAGCAGCATCTGGGATGACAACATTCAAGCGAGTCTGATTCTGTTGACCATACGTCACCTGCTTAGGGGCAGTACAGAACTTGCTGATGTGACTTGGTTCGCCACAGTTGTAGCAGAATATGCCTTGCTGAGCAGCACGCCTTGGTGCCTTACAATCTCGAGCCAGATGACCGGGGTTGCCACAGTTGAAACATTTCCCAGCGCTACTTGCTTCACCAACTCGAGGTTGAGTCGGATAGGTGATAGCTTGGGTCTTCTTACTTCCGTCAAAATTCCTCTTCTGTCCTTGGGTACGATTCATTGGTGGTCTATTTCCAAAATTACCCCTTTGAGGTGGTCAGAATTCGAGTTGCTTCCGATTCACTCGAGCATCTTCTTCCAAATCAGTGGCCAGGCCGATTAGACCTTCGAAAGACTTATCTAGGTGGCCGAGAGTCAGGCGACGAATCTGCGGTATCAGCCCTTAGTTATACTTACGGATCCTCTTTTCTTCGGTATCAACCATGTGAGGGGAAAACCGAGACAGCATCTCGAACTGAGTAGTGTACTCTTGTACCGACTTAGTCCCTTAAGTCAAATCCATGAATTTTCTTTCTCCCTTCCGTGCCTTTCTGTAGCCGGGAAATACTTCTCCAGAAACCTCCCCTTAAATACAGTCCATGTCATTCCCGTCGCAGCTTCATTCCTGATGGTAGCTGTGACTGAATCCCACCAATCTGAGGCGGCATCAGTCAATTAGAAAGTACCTAACCTTCTCTTATCCATCTCATTGCACTGGACAGCCTCGAACATGCGGTCCATTTGTCTTAACCACTGTTCCGCTTTCCATGGTTCCACAGTACCCGCAAACTGCTCGGGCCTTAGTGCATAGAATCTCTCCAGCAGCTTATCTCTAGTCTGATGGCCTCGTCGGTTATCATTTGTATTACTGATTCTTTCCAAACGTCTGATGAATGCTTCGAACATCCCCGTAGGATCGGCAGCCTCAGGTGCTCCCTCGATCAAATTCCTGTCTCTTCTCGGTCTCCCAGTCATTCTATGCATGATAGTGATAATAAGGAAAATGCATGCTACAGAAGTATAAAGCAGTTTTAAATGACAACAACATCAAAAGAGTATTTATATATATAACTTCTTGTCAAGTCGATACAAAAAACGTGTATGATTAGGTCAATGCCTATCCTATCTATATGGGTTAGGACATATATTGTACATGCAAGAGTTAATGCCAAAAATGGGGTTATTGCCCTATACTCTAATTACAGTTTGCAAAAAGAGGTAGAGCTAATAGTCAAAAGTAGTTAATATGTACACGGTGATATCTAAGAAATCAGTCGTCTCCGTAGGCGGCTATCAGGAGATCTAGCGAGTCGACGGGGCGAAATCGCTGAACAAGGAACGGGCCCACCAAATCAAAATCAGAGCTCTGAGAGGTCGACGAGGAAGCAGGCGCTAGGGCATCTGCCTCAACTGGCACCTCCTCAGGCAGAACTAGCTCAAGTGCTAGCTCCTCCTCGAGCTCAGCGACGAGGTCATCTAGACATATGCCATCCTCTACACCCTCTCCACCTACTGGAACCAAATGAACAGCCTCAACATCGTCCTCGGCGATGGAAACCACTAGCGGAGGCACCTCTAGTTGTGCGAGATGGGCATGCACAACATGAATCTCAAAGGGGAAATAGAAAGCATCGCTATCAACTAGCCTCAGAATCTCAACTAGCAGTAAACGCTGAGCCTCTGCGAAATAGCGCATCTCAAGGCGAATACGCGTCAAATCAACTATCCCCACCACATGAACCTGGTGCCACAGATCTGATACTATAGTTGTCGTGGCCAGCTGCTCAATGGCGGTGTGATATAAATCGAGAAAAGCTGGGACTACTACCCCGGGAGTCACCAAATATCCTCCAAACCCATCTGGTACGTAGAGCGACTGAGCTGGGTCCATACCTGATAAAAATGTGCTAACTTAAATCAGGAAAGAGATAATCTTAGGCGTTTGGGTTCTGAGTCTATCCTCTCTGTCTTAACATTGGGTGTGTGAAGCTCAAGCTAACAGATTGTGGAATCAGGTCTAAACTGGTAAAACCTAACCTGGCTAAACTATCTTGAGACAAATAATAACCTGGCTCTGATACCACTAAATCCTGTCACGCCCCAACGTAGCATAAATATGGAAAGCGTTTAATTTCCTTTATGGACCCGTAGGTCGCGATAGTTTGAAGGATCGATTCCGTCCCAAACGTCGAACAACATAAAACCATGATCAGAGTAAAGTAATCAAGACTTACAAATATTTTTCTAACTTATTACATATTACAATACGGGGTCAACTAAGGCACAAGCCGCCTTAAGATAAAACAATATCTATCGTCTATTACAGTCATCCTTATAACAAAATAGTTTGTAACTTAAAACATAGGGTATTGATAACAGTTCTATCTTCCAAAGCAGCAGATCTCAGTTTGCATAATCATAGGGCCCAGCATAGTCATAACCTGAAAAGCCTGAACACAAATGTCCAGGGCGCATCAACGCCGTCAGCTTCAAGAAGCTGGTGAGTATTAAAAACATAACTTTGAATGTAACACATACTCATTTCCCATTTTTCAAATTCCTATTTAATTCAACAAGTTTATATTAAAACAAGGAGTTCATTTTAGGAAACAAGCACAATCTTATTTAAAAGATATAATTCATATATGTGACCGTGTATGAGAACAATGCACCATCTCATCTTACCGACTTTTTCTCTCGACAAAACCCAACAACCCACTATCACCCACCAGTATCTTTGAAGTACTCTGATAGCCACACTTTAGCACAGGGGTGCCAGGGAATGTCCAGTTTGCCTCACACTTTGGTCCCGGGTACCAGGGAGTGTTCAATGCCTCACACTTTAATACCTAATCCGCCATGCAAATACCGAAGGAACCCTCACGTAGTATCCAGACTCGGGTATCAGGGAGTGTCCGTAGGCCACACTTTAGCACTACCATGGGTGCCAGGGAATGTCCAAGTTCGGCTTCACACACTTTGACGCTACCATGGTCGTCAGGGATTGTCCAGTTTTTCCATCGTCGCATTTCAAAGACACTCTCACCGCAATCACAATCACAACACACTTTGGTCCTCACTTACCAGGGAGTGTCCACAACACAATCTCAATCGCACTCACTATACCACACTGACCATTACTCTTTTCCATACTGACCAACATTCACACTCACCATGCATGTACAACTGACTCCACATGTATGTCATGAAACTTTAAAACATGAGGCAATTCACTGAATTATATAAACAACGTGCGTACGGGGATTGATAGGTCATAGTACCACGTTCTAATCGGCCAAACATACCCAAATAGGATTTTGTTTGTTTGTTTTTTTTTTTTTTGTAAATTTTTCATACAGAGCTTTAAAAATTCATAAAATATCACCCAAACAGTTTCTTAACACAAGACAAGCAAAAACTAGAAACTGCCACAAGTCGCGCGGGTGAAGGTCGCTCAATTTTCCTTTTTTCTTTATTAAAACTTTTCCATCTGTCAGAATATAGGGAGATCGCGCGCGCAGGCCGCTCGCGCTGGTCCCTCGCGTGGTCCGCTCGCGCGATTTGCCCGATTTTCATTTTTTTCTTTTTAAAACCTTTTCTGTCTGCCTGGAACCAGCCACCTCGCGCGCGCGGGTCGCTCGCGTGGTCCACTCGCGCGATCGCGCGCGCGAGATGAAGCAGAGGTTTCATCTTCCTCGCTGGAAATCCCCTGTTTCAGAATTTCAGGGCCTTTCTTGACACATTTTCAGAACTGTTAGTATATATATCATGTTATATATGGATCTCTTTGTTTTTCAACAAGGATTAAGAATTTTTGACTAATTTTACAAGAATCAATCTATAACTCTTGAATTTTATGAAAAACTAAAAATTAACAAAACTTAATTTCTTATATACTTTCTCGTATGAACAAACTAAGCTTCAATACTTCAAACATGACATATAGGTTGTGCAATCTTTCATTTTTGACTCTAAAAACAGAGTTTGGTTAAGGTTGAAAAATTGTGATTTCAAAGCTATGGAGATTCAACAAAAAAATTAACAAGGGTGATCATCAATTAAGCTACACAAGACAGTAAATATAACATGAATTACATTCTAGGTAAGTTTAAATTACTCACTGCTATTAGAGATGGAGAGTTGTTGAGAAAGAAAATAAGATTAAGCAAACCCAAATAGAGCTTCAAGCTATGGTGATCAAGCTCTTTCTCTCCCTAGAAATTCAGCAACTATGAACTCTCAAACTCTCTCTTTTCTCTCTGTGTTTTAATGCAGAATGAATAGTGTGAAAATTATGAGCTGTGTGTGTGTTTAAATAGAGTTACAAGAACTTGGTGCCCAAGTTCTTTCACCAAGGCTTAACCCATAAATTAAACACACTAATCTCAAAGCAAATTGCAGATTAACAAGGTTAATACATTCTGAAATATACATACGCATAGCTACACTGATGTATTAGCTCAACAATTCACCAAGGGTTAAGTAGGTGTATAAGAGTCCAATTTTTTTTTACGTGTTTGGGAAATGGAACTTATGGTACAACATCACATATACTAGTTGTATGTCTCCAAACAAGGCACAAGGCAATCATTAGTTTCCATAAATGGAAAGTAAAGTGTATGTCACATCTAGCTTTACATCACTTCCACAATCTGTAGAAGTTTAACACAGTGTGGACAGTTTTGCTTATAAGCTGGTATTTTCATGGCGCGGTGTTCGTCACAAAAATATAGAACATTCATTTTAATGTAGGAAATGACTTTCCAGTTTTATAAAAAAAAAAATACTGTTTGAGTCAAAAGAAATTATTTTCACCGTTTTGAAATACAGATTTGAAATTCAACACAGGTGTCACTAAAGTTTATATAATTGCAGTCTGGCCCCAAAAGAATTTCAAATATGAAACAAGTCACAAGATTTTAACACATGGGAATTGTAATTGAATAAAAGCAGACATTATAAATTTGAGATAACATCAGGGACAATAATTAAATATGAAATGCAAATTTGAAATGAAATACAGGTTGTTACAAAAATAATCCTATTGTGGTCCAATTTTTCTTATTTATATTTTATTGCATATACAATTGAGTCAACAATTTGTAGATGATATTTTTGCCAGTTCAAATGCATGAAAACGGGGCGGCCCGCCCCCCTCTGCTCCCTTAACGAGTTGGATGAATTTTGGCGAGTCACAGAGCGGATCAGTGAGATAGACGGGGCGGGACAAATTAACTTGGTAAGGGATATAGGGTGACTCGCCCCAGCCTACTAATTCGTGGGGCAACGGGATGAAGCGAGGTGGAGCGGCTAACTCGTAGATTGGTTGACGAATTAGCCCGCGGTTGAAAACTAGTTTAATAAAACACTTTATTTAAAAACAGTTTGTTAAAAAAGGTACTTGAAAACAGTTTTTTTTTAATATTTATTTCTTACTTAAAAGTTTAATAAAACTATTTATTAATAAATAGTTTATTCGAAAACAATTAAATAAAAATGTTTTATTCGCGAGGGGCGAGGCGAGGCGAGGCGAGGCGAGTTGATGGCGAGTCGACGGATTAAACGAGCTGGGTCACGGGACGAGTTGTGTGCCGCAAAAGGAAAAGTCGACCTGAGCCCACACCCTGTAAGCTACGACACGAAGTGGGCTCTTGTTCAGGGGACGGGGTGAATTGTGGACCACCACGTGGCAGGCGGGCTGGACCAGACCAATTCGGCTCACTTTACACCCCTATGCATATATATCATCTTGGTCCAATGGTGAACCAAAAATTCTGAGTCATCAACCACCATTTATTTAATGTGGTAGCTCAATAGTACGCCAACAAGAATTGAATTTGCTGTCTAATTTGATATGGTTCTAATTAATTATTCTGCTTTTTTTTCCTTTTCCTTTTTCTTTTTTTTTTTTTTTAAATTATTTATTACTTTAAATGCTCCTAGGAATCATGTTCTGTGGATTCATTTAGAAATAAGTGCTCTCTTAGTTGTTTAAATTTTGTCTGGTTATATATATCTTTGTATATACCGGCATTAAAGAAATTATTTTGGAATATTGGTCCTTTTAAAAATATGTATCTGGGTTTTGTTTTTCCGAAGAAAAAAAAATGTATCTGGGTTTTGTTGGTTTTGATTGTGTTGTGGGCATTTGTTCTCTCTCTCTCTCTCTCTCTCTCTCTCTCTCCACCAATTCTTTTCTTTTTTAGTGAACTTGACTGTGTTAAGAATGCAGATGCAATTTTGAGGGAGAAAAAAAACATAGAATTTGTGGTCTCTTTTGACCCACATTTCTTACTCTGTGACTTTGTGATACTTGTATAGAAATTTCAAGGGGTAACTTTCCTTAAAACCAGACTTCTATTTGACATGGCTAAGTTGTTAAGTCCATTGGTTCTCAAATTTGGTTCCAAAATTCAAGCACGTGATAATTAGACCACCCAAAATAACTTTTGTTTGAAAATCAAAAGATCCCACTATAATTAAATATGGTCTCACTCGCCACATGTATTGAATAATATAACACAACTTCACTATAATGGGACTGCTTGTAATGAAATGTATACTCATCCGTCTTTAGTTCGATTCCTCCTAGTGTGCGCCTTGTCATAACCAATACAGGTAACTACTTGCAGTTGGTTGCCAGTATCTGGGTGTTTACCTGCAGTCAGGTCCCCTTTGGCAGGCCTTCCCAGTAAACTAAACTGAACATGTTTGGAGGGGTTTCTCACGGCATCACAGAAAAACGAGGAAAAAAAAAAGAAAAAAAAAAAAAAGAGGAAAAAAGCGCACAGACACACTTGCACAGTTGCAATCACTAATAGTTACATTTTGGTCGTAACATATGGAGAATCACCAACTCCAAACTCATTTCTAGATTGTCACGGCAGACATAGGCAGGCATGCTTTTGATAATTCAAGGGCGGGCTGAAAATGAATGATTTTACCATCTTTTTAATTATTATTTATTTTTTTTTTTTTTAACATATCTTTCCAATAATTCATAGCCGAAATCTACTGAAAACCTTAAAGTGAAAAAAATTCTACACAAAAGTAGCCAAAATCTACTGAAAACCTATAAGTGAAAAAATTCTACACAAAACTTTAAGCAAAACATTTGTGTCTATTATTGTAAATTCAGCAGCTTCAAATTTTCAGCTTTATCAAACGTGATGACCGGCTGAAGAAAAGAAACAGGTCTTTAGTGACAGCTAAAAAAGAAAAAAAATCATTCACTTGATTGGCATGGTTGGAGACTTGCTATATTTAGAGTCAGAGATTTGATCAAATACATTTATTTAAATTCAGTGGGTCTTATTTATTAGGAAAATACTTGAGAGACTCCCTGTTTGGGGCTCCCTTAGCCCGAAATTGCCATAAATGGCAAGAAAAACAGTTTCCAATGCAAGGTAGGTGCATTGGAAACTCTTTTTCTTGCCATTTATGGCAATTTCGGGCTAAGGGAGCCCCAAACAGGGAGTCTCCCTAGAACTGCAGAACACACTACTGTAAGTACACTAGGAACTACACACCCAAGTCTTCTCCGAGTTCATAAATTAGTGTTAGCAAGTGTTGGAGGGGTTTAATATAGAGGTTTATGTATAATGCAATTTCAATTTCAAATAATCACCGCGGATTCTGCGGCAGCAACACCTAGGCCAATAAATTTCATTTCTTTTTCCTTCCAATAATCGTAAATCATGCATAACTAGCCACTACAAGAAAACATTTTCAACGGACAAAATTTAAAGAAGGGCAATGAATAATACTAGAATTATAAATAGGATTAAAAACTCAAATATTCTAAAATTTTGTACAAAAATGGTGATCTAGTACAATGAGCCGACTCATTATATAACACACTCAAAACTAATTCCAAACGGTATAACTACAGGGAAAATAAAAAAAACCTCTTTTTTACAGTCAATATTTTTTTTTTACAGAAATAACACTTTCCTTACAGATCTCTTCTGCATAGCGGGCAAGAACCGTGCCTCACCAGCCACTTATCGATGCAAGGTAGGTGAAACATATGATGGCAATGAGGCAAACTTCTAACAGTCTCTCCAAGCTGAAAGTCCTACATTGATACATTTATATTCTTCACAATTAATACGGATTTTACTTGTGTATGATACAAAGAGAGATCAATTACAGGAAAAATAAAATATGGTAGTACCTGAAGGCACACGGAACAAGAGACTCTGTCCCCAGAAGCATCTACATTATTATTGCTAGTGATTTTGATTTTTGGGATCTTTTCAACCGAATCTCCGGGCAATCCCTTAGAACCACCAGTGTCAAAGATATTCTGGACTTCCTCAAAGCTTGTTTCAACCGCACCCATCTGATTACAAACATTGAAATTATAACCAAATGAAAGTAAAATAGGATTGTTATCTAAGAGTGTCTTCAATTGTAACATTGCCAGAATTTGACACGGATAGCACAAAATGGTGCTCCAATATTGGGCGATTTGCTGATTTGGCATTCTGGCAATACCAAACCTTGTGTTTGGCAATATATACGCGCATACAAAACATATACTATTGTCAAGAAAAATGGTGTTCCAATGTCCAAATATAGCACAAATCATCGGAGATGGTCTAAGCCTTATAAACATTTGGCAAACGTGTTTATATATGTAATACCTGACTTTGCACTGCACTTAGCATGGCCGGACCAATCCGCTCGCGAACAAGTCTACCACTTAGAAGGCTCACAATAACATCAATCTGCAGAATTTTCACAACACATTACAAAATTGGGCATAGAACTAAATTTTGCTAACTCAATAGAAAGCTTGAATATGAATTCATCAATCTAACAATTGAAGGGATCAAACAAATGTTTATGTTTTCTCTCTCCAAATTGCTCACCAAGTAGAGGAGACAGCCAACTCCGGATTCATCGGATTGCCAGAGAACAAGCGAAGATTCGAAGACTTCAATAGAGAAAACAGCTCCAGAGATGGCTCCAACGGCAGCCCCTCGAACAAACCCACTCTCTGTCTCTTGGCCTATTAAAGCCCCAGTCATGGCCCCTAATAAGGTACCAACTGCAGGCAACAAGTCCAATGCCTCCATTAATTTCAACTTCAAAATCCCAAAACATATATGTATGGATATAAGGTTCTTTGAAAATGCAGCTACCCTAAAAAGTTCGCATTTTCCCAATAAATAAGGAATCAAACAAGATCTCTCCATATTCTGTAAGTAATTTAAACAACAAAATGGCAATGATCCCTACGTTCATAAGCAAACCTCTCAAAAAGTCACCACCATTCAAATCCAACAAAACCATGATGTACCCATTTCACATTTGAACATCAAGAACATAATTTATAGAAACCATGGCCAAGTAGGGTAACATCAAATCTACAAGATATCTACATACTATATATCTAGTACAACAAAAGGACAAGAAGCCCCAATCCATTTGTGCATAAACAAAGCTCTCAAAACCAACCCCCCAAAAAAAATGAGATACCCATCTCACCTTCGAACCTCAAGTACTGAATTTGCCCCAAATCGGACAACACACACACACACACATATATATTCATATATATATGTATAACATTAGATATTATCAAACCCACACGTACATATATAGAACAATACTGATTTATAGTTGAAGAGAAATACACACACACACACAACAAAAAAAAAAAACCAATTGCAATTTTATTGCAGACCCACATCAGAGAAGGAAAAGAAATTAACAATCAATTGACATTTGATTAACAAAAGCAAAGGAAATGATAAAGAAATAAAAATACCCACCTAATGCGAAGAAGAATGTGAAGATCGCAGAGAAAATATTCCCAATTATCACAGAAATCGCAAAGCTGAAAAATTCTCTAACCCGATCCATCAAATTCCCAATTGAAAACGAAGATGTTGATGATGAAGGCGGAGAAGGAGATTGGTAAGCGTAAAACTCCATCGATTAGGGTCGTTTAAACTTGCTTAGTTCAGAGACAAAAACACACAAATATAGAGAATATATTTTATATGGGTATATATTTATTATATATATAAAGGGGGAAATAGGTATGCTTAGTCGTTAAGAGAAGGTGAAAAGAAGCAACATAAACCAACTCGCATTTATAGTTGTTCACAGATCTCTCTCTCTGTCTCTTGGATCAAAGAAAGCTTAATAGTATTTCAATCGAGTAATGCTATATGCACTCTCAAAAGCATTATTAAATGTACAATTTTGCTTAAAATTATTGGACTTTGTGCTGAAAAGATTGCACACTTCTTTTTTTGTATACAAACTTTTCAGTACGAGGTCCAATATTTTTAAGAGGATTATACATTTAGTTATGCATCTAGATTACTCATTTCAATTTGTATTTAATATTTTTCTTCCAATTTCTCTTTAATTTTCAGTGACCCGGGGGGAGGGGGGGGGGGGGGAAGCTTCTGTTGACATATTGGGATGTGTGCAATCAGTCGTCCACAAAGGATCACATGACAAGTTTCCATTTTTCTATTTCACTCGTTTTCTCTCTCTACAAAAGTATATAAGAAGAGAGAGAAAGAGGGAGAAGGGTATAGTTTGGTTATGGGCATATTGGCCCACAGATATTTCTCATTCGTGGGCCCAATTAGTAATTGCTTTGCACACAAATGGAACTGTTGTGATTGGGCTTCAAGCCCTATTTTTTTTAGAGTAATATTTGAGTCATTAATAAATTCCATTAATACTTATTAACACATTTTATCTCTCTTTTAGTGGCACTGTGGGGTCTGTAGTAAACCCCATAGTACCACTAGAAGAGAAATAGAATGTGTTAATAAGTGTTAGTGAGATTTGTTTGTGCCCCTAACATTGCCCTTCTTTTTAAATGTGTCATCGGTTCGAGATACACTTAATTATTGGAATGGTTTAAAATTGATTATAAGGCTTCGGTTCAGTCAATTTTGTTGACTTTGAACGGTTTTTTTTTTTGGTTTGGTTCAGTTTTTCCACTCAACTATTTTGATGAAAATCGATCAAACCATTCGGTTGAGTCGGATCCATCGGTCTAGTCGATTTTTATCACCCCTAATTCTTTTATGAGAGCATTTTTGCTCACCCAAAAATGCTCACCCATGCCTTGTCACGCCCCGGAACAGCATAAATAGAGAAAAATAAATTTCCTTTATGGGTCCATAGAGAATGACGGGTGAATAACCGCATTGTCACATACTCAAACCAATAAACACAACGATAGGGAGGATGATATCCATAGAACATATCTTATTAACATAATCAGAGGCTACAACAGAAACTATAAAAGGTTTTAAAGCAACAGATGCCCAAGTACCAATTATAAAAGTCTACTAAATCTATTACAACAGCTGGCTTATACTCTCAGGCCTATAATAATGACAACAACAGTACAACAGATATACAAACTAATTATTACAAAGCAGCATGTCTTCTCCTTCCAGCCTTCAGCTCCAAGTCCGGCAAAACATCAGTCTCTCGTCCTCAAGTCCTGCGAAGCTCTAGACATTGGAATGTCCAGGGCATAAACGCCATCAGCTTTGAATACAAAGCTGAGTGAGTACATTAAACAACATTCCTCACCGTAACTGCTCAGTATCTTAAAATGCGGCTAATCCCTTTACAATGACATCACTCACGAACATAGCAGAGGTCTCAGTAAACTATATATTAATTCAGGGATAGCAGGAAACATATAAGTAATGACAAGGATACAGATCATAGTGTAAATATCTCATCACGTATTCATCAAATCCATGCATGCAACCCATGCATCCATCCCATGTATATACCTTTACGTCGGGACGCTGAATCCACGACTGAACATTTATCTTATCATATTCGTACTCATATTCATATGTTTATCCATTTCCGTATCCATACGTTGATACCATAATCCAGATCCGTATCCATACATAGATACCATAATACCAATCGGAATCACCCGACTAGGTAGTAGGTCCTACAATCCCTTGATAGGGTTACCGGTCGTCTACATGGTACCACCTATCTGTAAACGATGGAAGCAGCACAACGGACGTCTTCTACGCTGTGTATATTCTCACTGGTCGACTACACGGTGAAAATACATTAGGGCACTAGTCGGACGTAATCGTCAACGGTACACTAGACGTCTTCAACAGTGCATACGCATTACTGGACGTCTTCAACAGCAAGAGGCGTACTAAGAACTCTAACCGTCCCACGTCTACCCGACTCGTCAGCCGTTGATCCCATGGATCCAAAGTACACATATCTCATATTCCACATAAGTCACACATCCCATTTCTCATCAGCTTCTCTTACCTCTTTATATCACTATCCCATGCATGCTGACACATGTTGTGAAATGCTCATATACTAAGTACAGGAAATACCACATGCTCTGTATTAATCATATCTACTGATTACTGATTATTAACATGCAGTTGTATTCCGTTCTACTATTCAGTTTGACAATAATATATGACAGATAAACAATTCATCTCATATCGACAGTTGACATAGGATAATTCAGCTCGTAATATCAATGACAATTGCATATAAGTCTAGTCCTGACATAATACTTATAGATCTTATCCACACAGCGCAATAAGCCATATGGTACAACTATTAACAAGTCCAATATATCACAAGTATAAGACAACATACAATAGCATTTTGCTCATATCCAATCGATTGACCAAACATGGCAATCGATTGGAAACAATACCAATCGATTGGACAAACTGGCAATCGATTAGGATAGCAATTGATTGGGAAATTATGGCAATCGATTGGGAAATTATCCAATCGATTGGATCCAATGCCAATCGATTGGATCCAATGCCAATCGATTGGACTCTGTTTTCTTCCTCAAAACTGCTGGTTTTATTATAAAAACGTGGGGATCCTCTTCTCTTTATAAACGTTATTAAACACATACAAACATCTCAAAAACACCTCCTTGAGTGAGTTAATGAAACTCACCTTATCCCGGCGTTCCGTTGACGGCATCCCGAGCTCCGCGGCGGTGGCTATGGTGAATTCTCTCTCTCTCTCTTTCTTCTCTGCCCTTCTCTCCTTCTCTCTGTGCTCCTCTTCTCTTCATTCTTCTTCTTCTCTTCTCTTCCTCTCTAACCCGAGAGTGTGTGTGTGTGTATATATATAATATATATGTATATGTATATATATGAGAGTATATATCTCTCTCTTCCAAACACACACAAGCAAACATATATATGTATAAGGGAGAGGGTATATATAGGGAGGGGAAAACAATCACAACCACACAAAACCAACGGGATGGCCAAGTCCAGCTACTCTCAATCGATTGGTACCAGGTGCCAATCGATTGGGGTTAGGTCGGCAGAATGACAATCGATTGGTAAAACATCCAATCGATTGGAAAAGCAATCGATTGGGATAAGGTCAATCGATTGGGCACACAACCTCATCGAACGCTAAGAAAGGTACTAGGGATCTATATATACCTGAAAATATAGGGTATTACATGCCTCCACTGGGTGACATGTACCCATGCCTCCACTGATGTCACCCAGTGGAGGCATGGGTGAGCAATTTTGGGTGAGCAAAAATGCTCCATTCTCACCGATGTCACCTAGTGGAGGCATGGGTGAGTATTTTTGGGTGAGCAAAAATGCTCCATTCTTTTACTCACAAAGGGAAAACATGTCAATGCAAGACACATGTCACCTAGTGGAAACATGCGTGAGCAATGGATGAGCATTTTTAGGTGAGTAAAAATGCTCTTCTTTTACTCACAGGGGAAAACATGTCAATGCATATTGTATAATTGATAAAGCACTAGGGATTCAATGAAACATGGCATTACTCAAATGCATTTGTGGATACTGACATTTGGGCATGCCACGTTTACTTTTCTAAAAGAGAAGAGTCGCCACTTAATTTTTAAGGAAAGAAATTAAGAAACTATTTTAAAAGTTACTGTTCTTTTGAAAATCAGAGATTTACTAGATTCGAAGATTATGGAATGAGAGGGAAAGGAGCCCGTTACGACTAAAGCACCCCCCCACCCCTCATCCTATCTCACGATAAGCCCCTACTCAACATCCTTATAATCAAATTAACAATCTAAATGTGTCCTTAAATAATACATAGATATCGATATATATTTCAAAAGCATGTTGAAAGGGTGTAAGATTGCTAATAGGAAAATGGCGTCCAAAATTCACACTGTCCAGGTAGCAAGCAAATGATATGCAATAGAGAACAAAAGAATTTACCTAGGATTCAACTGCGAATAGAAAATGTGCAATGCATGTAAAATAGAAAACCTAGGAAAAAGCCTCTAATCCATATAAACACGTAAAGTATCAACCTAATCTAAGGTGTCATGCACGAAGTTGTAAGATTGCTAATAGGAAAAAGGCGTCCAAAATTCACATTGTCCAAGTAGCAAGCAAATGATATGCAATAGAGAACGAAAGAACTTACCCGGGATCCAGCTGTGAATAGAAAACGTGCAATACATGCAAAAATAGAAAACCTAGGAAAAAGGTTTTCTATTTGAGAAGTCACAAAATGTTCTTTAAGAAGTTCCATAACTTTATGGACAAATGTGGGTATTTATCTTTAATAGAATCAAGTAAAATATTGAATAAATTATTTGATGCTACTAAAGATCCTGAAGATTTCTGCCTTTCTTCTTTGCATGAAAGTTCATAAGCTTTGATAGTAGAACTAATTAATTCCACTAGATGGTGGGATAAAATGGATATTAAAAAGACGGTAAAATTAATTAGTTTTACTATCAAAGCTTATGAACCTTCATGCAAAGAAGAAAGGCAAAAATCTGCAGGTTCTTTAGTAGCATCAAATAATTTATTCAATATTTTATTTGATTCTATTAAAGATAATATCCACATCTGTCCATAGCCGAACAACAGATCAAAGTTTGAACTTCTTACAGAACAATTTGTGGCTTCTCAAATTAGTCCTTTGGTATATTCACATCACTTAGGTAATTAATCATGAATATACTATCCATGATGCTATTGCTCTAGCTGATAGTGGTGCGGACTTGAACTATATCCAAGAAGGCTTAGTTCCCACTAAGTACTTTGAAAAAATAGCTCAGTCCCTTACTTCTACTAGTGGAATGGAATGGAACACGTGTTACCTAGTGGAGGCATGGGTGAGCATTTTTGGGTAGGTGAAAATGCTCTCTTCTTTTACTCGCAGGGGAAAACATGTCAATGCATGTTGTATAACTGATAAAGTATTTGGGATTTAATGAAATATGGCATTTTTCAAATGCATCTGTGGATACCGGCATTCGGGCATGCCACGTTTGATTATCCTAAAGAGAAGCACTGCCACTTAATTTTAAGGAAAGGAATTAAAAATATATTTTAAAAACTACTGTTCTTTAATTTGAAAACTAAAGATTTACTAGGTCTAGAGATTATGGAATGAGAGGAGAAGGAACCTGTTGGGACTAAAGTGTCTCATCCTATCTCGCAATAGGCCTCTACTCAACATACATATAATCAAATTAACAATCTAAATGTGTCCTCAAATAACATATAGATATAGATATATATTTCAAAAGCATGTTGAAAGGGTGTAAGATTGCTAATAGGAAAAAGGCATCCAAAATTCACATTATTCAGGTAGCAAGCAAATGATATACAATAAAGAACGAGAGAACTTACCCGGGATCCAGCTGCGAATAAGAAATGTGCAATGCATGCAAAAATAGAAAACCTAGGAGGAAGGTCTCCAATCCTTACAAACACGTAAAGTATCGCCCTATTCTAAGGTATCACACATGAAGTTGTAAGATCAATAAAATCGATAATAAATTAATAAATCCAAAAGAAGAGAGAACGACTCACCTCGGGTGCACTACAAAACAAAGGTTAGTCCACATGCTTGAACATGAATAATAAGGATTCTCCTAGATCTAACAAGAGGGAAAAACAACAAAGTCTTGAATTTTTTCCTCTCAAGGAAGTCGTAATGCTTCTATAGACATACAAGTCTCAGCGGAAAGATCCAAAGAGACCTTAACCTAGAGCCAATGCAATATCAACATGAAGCGACATGTCCTCAACGTGATTGGAAAGGATTCTCAATTAAGTTAACAAATCAAGATTCGTCATCATAATCTAAATTCTAAGATCCCTAAGTTCATAAATTATTCCCAAGCATGACAATAATGGATGCATGATAGTTGTCAAGGTATGAGCTATTTAATTTGCCAGACCAGTCTTGAAACAGTAGACTGGCTTTTTGGTTTTCATTGGGACTTGATTGTTGGCTTTGGAGCTCTCTTCTATAGCTGTGTAGCTTTCCATGGTTCAGTTTATGCTACCATGGAAAATTTTCAAGCACCTTTGGTTGCCCCATTGGATGAAGTTTCTTCACTTACTTGGGCTTGGCTTTGTGCCATCTTATTTCTTAGGGTGGTCTATACCATCTACAAGGTTGAAGTTGCCCTGGGTTCTTGTTTTCTCAACGCGACGGCCCTCGTGGTGAAATGGTGGTGTTCTTGTGCAACTAGTGGAGTGTTCTGTGGTCGCTTATGCTTCTCTTTCTATTGTTCCTTTAGTTGTTTCTCTTTTCTTTTTTCTTTTTTTTTTTTTTTTTTTTTTCTTTTTGATGTTTATGTTGTGGTCTTTGTAATGTTTGGTTATTATTAATGAATGTTAGTTTTGAGCTAAAAAATATGAGCTATTTGATTTGGATCATTCAATCTCTGGATTTAAGTTCATTTACTCATAATCAAGGCATGTTTCAAGCCTTAACGCTTTAGGAAGTCATTTGGATCCAAATTCGTAAGATTCATCAAATCTATCTCAAGAATTCAGGAATTACAGAGAAGAACCATAATATTCAAAAATAGGAAAACACTGGTTTCCATGGTTTGATTTGGATTATTTTTAGTTACAATGTGCCTCTATGAGTCTAGTTTCTAAATCAAAAAGAAATTCAAAGATCCTATGGTTCAAACTCCAGGCATTGGACTCATATTAGACACCACTCAGATTCTATCAACTCTTTGTCCAGCAATCTTATATGATTTATTAAAACCACTAAATTAAGCTTAAACCACTCAAATTTTCCAGGTAATTTCACTAACTCATTAAAGCTCATGGGAAAATTAATTTGAAACCTAATCCATTTGCTTAAGGTGCTGATCCATTCGTTTTAAAAGAGGTTCACTATTCTAGAATTCTGGACAAAAAATAGCTAGTTTACAAAATCCATGATCAAACTACCTTAACCATATAATTAAGACAGTAAAAATTTAAGTGGTAGATCTCTGTGTTATGAACACATTCCAATTAATCTCATTTAAATCCAACGGATCATGAATTTTTGAAAAATCTTTGATCACAGATTGTCATTAGAATCATAGCAACATTGATGAATTGATGTTCATGATCTAAACTAAACTTTATCTATGGTTCTATAGAGAATATAGATCAAGTATGAATGTAGTCAACAAAATAATACTCACTTATTATAGGAATTCATGGATTTAGCCTTGAAGGAAAACCATCATAGATCTCATGAGAAAATCTAGAAATGGGTTTTAAGGAATTACTCAATCTCATAATTTGAATCTAAAACACTTGAATTCATTTGAATCTACCAATTAAAGCATGAAATCAATCTATATCTATATATAATTCCTCTCCCAAGTTGATGATCCTTGAGGATTTGAAAGTTCAACTTATTGAGATTCAATGATACACGAAATTTTTCATAAAAATCCAAATTAATGAACCTAAACCATGGACCTAGGTTTTAGATCCATCAATTACCCATAAATATAATCTAGACCAACTCTAATTCTCATATAAATATGAATTTACAGAAAATTAGAGGATCTAACTCAAGAAATTCATATGGAATATTGAGGATTCCATGAATTCCAAGATAAAAGCATGAGGGGAGAAAGATGAAATCAAAACCAATTTGAGTGATCCAAGGTTCAATTACTTTTGAAAACCATGTTTTATATAGATTTCATGATCATCTAGATCCAAATCAACAACAATTCTTGATATAATTCAATCACAATTCAAAGTGGTGTATGAAGAAGGGGATAGAGAAGAGACTTTTTGAAAATTTTGTAAAGATCCTAGTCAAATCTATGAATTGTGGTCGAATTATGGTAGAAAATTATCTAAGATTAGAGAATTACCTCTGAATCTCCTTAGATTTCTAATGGATATCTTGGGTTCATGAAGATCTTCAACAATTCTTCATACTCTTCTTCAAGTTCTCTTCAAAGTCTTCAAGTGAAATCACCAACCAATCTCCAAAACGACCAACCCCTCTCCATGGAGATATAACGTCCCTTTTATAGACCAATTGAGGGAGGGTATATAAGTAAATTCAAGGTGTTTACAGCATGCAAAGTATGACTTTTGGGATTTTAATACGCACTTTTATTTCTTAAAATTAAACAGATTGTTATAGGAGGCAGCACTCAGTGAGTTGTTCGCGGTACTCAGTGAGTGCCGGTGTGGCACTCAGTGAGTGCCGACCCTTTTAGCGCATGTTGTTCAGTGGCCTTTTTATTCCTTTTATTTTTTTTTGTTTTTTTTTCAAATGAATTATTTTTTCCCAAATAAATTCTTTCTTATTTTTTTTTTTTAAAATTCAAATAAACTCTATTTCTTAATAAAATTATCCTTTTAAAAGAGATTTTAGAAAGAAGAATCATTATTTATTAAAAAAAAATTTTGAAATGCTTTCATTAGATTCTTCAAACCAATGTTTTTTAGAAATTCATATAATCCTCTGCGGTCACTTTTCTTTCAGTGCATATTTTCACACCCGTAATCTCTTCACCATTATGTTCTTTTCTTTTTCTTTTTGAATTTTGTGGACTTAGAGATCAAGAAGCTTTATGAAGAGCACAAATCATCTTTAAAGACTTCAAATTTCATCGGACATTGTCGTCATCGATTTTAAAGGTAGTAATCCCCTAAATTCGATAGTAGGTCAAAAATGGGTGTCTACATCATCATTTTTTGTTTAGTTTGGAGCTTACAAGTGATTATGGAATTCTAAAAGCTGAAAATGAAATAGTAGGACAAACTAACTTCTGTGGTTCAATCGTACAAAAATGTCTTTTTATTACGATTGGCTAAAAGCTACCTTGGAGTTGGACAACTTTTGCCTTTTTATTGCGATGGAATTGCAAAAGTAAGCAATTTATTACGACTGACTTGCAAAAGCATAAGCTATATATCGTAAGACTCTTAGGCTCAGTTTGGAATGTGATTAGACTTCCAATCATAATTATTAAATGCAACCCTGCCCACTCGGTACGACCAATGAACCCGTGACCCGGGCTATGAACCGGGCTGGGCTTCTAATTTGACCGGAAAAGGATTGAACTCGGATTAGACTGGAAGACCTAGATGGTTCAACCGGAAATATTGAAACCTGACCGGTTTACATCGACCCATCCAGTTGATTAATGCCATTTTTAAAGACCAAAAAATGAATATACTTATCATGTTCAAGAGGTTTTAGGATCCATTATGACTTTTTAAAAATTAAAGGTGAAAAAAAACCCTAAAAAATATTAGAATCCCACTAATCCAATCATATGTGTTCACGAGAAAGAGAAAAAGGAACAAACAGACTGCCATTGTACCAATGAGGGCTTGAAGAGTACTGCCATGGCCGACGAACTGGAGGTCCTATAGCTAGAATGTAGTTTTAAGATTTACATGGTACATTTTACATGATTTTTTTTTTCATATTCTTTATTTATTTACTTTTAACATCATATTTTATTCTTATAATACATATAACCGGTCCAACCAGTTAACCCGACAATTGGATCTATGACCCATCCACCTGTTCAAGTCCACGGGTTAATGCCTAGGCCAGTTTTGATAACTATGCTTCCAATCGTGATTCTATACATATACAACATAATTTGATATATGAACGTATGTATTGTATAGAGAATATTATACTTCTTTGAAAAACCTATTATATATCTTTGTTTTTCTTTTTCCTCGCAAAATTATAAAATTAGATATTAAATTTTTCTCAAAGTATTCAAAAATTAAGAAAAAGAAAAGGTGACCTGTACGGGTGGCAATTTTGACACGAGTCACATAACACGAACCCGACACGAAATACATGGGTTTATATGGGTGGATTATAAATGGGTCAACCTGTATAACCTGATTATGCACCTATTCTGATGATGCAATTTTTGGTACTGGTTGGATTTAGTATTTAAGATCAGATTAAAAGCATAGAAGAGAGGGAGAAAGAATATGGGTAGCGTGTTTGTATGTGGTTCGACCCTATTAATGAAGGAACCTACGTCCACGTGTGCTTGTGTTTCAGTGCTTCCACTAGATAGAAAACTATTTATAGTAATTGGTGTAGGTGGCCTTGATGATCCAACAATGAGACAGGAACTATCAAGGGACTGCCTTACATTACTGCTCTAGGGTGTCTATGAAGAAAGACAACACAATATCCTAGGGCTTGTGTAAAATTTTTATCCCCCCTCTGAGGGAGATGGGATAACCCTTTGATAAAAGGATGAGTCCTCCCTTATAAGCCATTTTAGTCCGATTAGGTAACTGTTGACATCCAGTGATGAGAGCTGCACATCCGGAATATTTCCTAATCTGATTAGGAAATAGTTTATGTGAATCTGGATGGTTTCCTAGTTGGTTTAGGAAGCTGCTAGAGTCCGAGCAGTTTGGGACGCGCCTCTGACTTAGCTGAGCTGGACCTGAATTGTATTATAATTGGACTGTGTATTCTGACCCATAGGTCGGGGTTGGACCCATTTGGTCAGTCAGGGTTGGACCCGGAGCACTGGAGGTCGCCCTGGAGGTCGAACCTGAAGGTCGGGAGCTCGGAGTTGGAGCACTAGAGGTTGGACCTGGAGCACTGGAGGTCGGGCTTAGAGTACTGGATTACTAGACAATTTTGGGCGTATTATATTAAGTAAGGGTAATTTTGAAAATATACACTATTACCTATTGGCAAAATAATAACATTTTCAATTTGTCCTAAAAAATTTGCAACTAATCAAGATTTAATTAGTATAATGTCCATTTTACTCTAAGTTTTTTTCAATAGATTCAACCATGAAACATTTTAGTCTAAAATCCACACCACAAATCCGGACCAAACTACATTTCCATCTCCCATTCAAAACTGCAATTAATAACCTCAAGATTTTGGGGGTTTTCAAAATTCAAAACCCAAATACCCAAATGAGAAGAAATTACATTCTTTATCCATCAACAAGGTCTCTCTTTCTCACTACACAATTGTTTTCCATTCAGTAGCTCTCTCTCTCTCTACTAGTCTTTGTTTAGAGAGAACAAGCTCAACAACAATGGCAACGCCGGATCTGCTTTTTCTCAATCTCCCTCAGCCTCTCTAATCTCCTCTCCGGCCACACGATTGGGTTTCTGAGAAATCGACGAGGGTTTTGTGGTGTTGATCCAGAGATCGGAGGTGTGAATTTGTAGAAAAAGATTGTTGGGTTTGGAAGAAGGGAAGAGAATTGACGACATCCTATTGACGCATTTTCTTATCACACCCAAGTGTAGGTGATCGTACAACTAAAAAAGTTCTGGAAGTCTAGGTCGAACCCACAGGGAACGGAATAAAATTTTATAAAGTTAGGCAGATAACTATTTTGTCACTAAAAAGAAAATAAAAGATGATGGATTTTTGTGGGGTTTTACTAAACTACTAATTTTTATATTTTTGCAGTAAAATTAATTAAAGCTATTTTTTTCTTAACAGTTTATGGTAAAGATTTTAACAGTGTAAAATAAATTAACTAACATACTAGTAAGAATAGAAAGAAAAATATATAAAAGCTAAATTTTTGTGAGATAAATTTTTTAGATTTAATAATAGCGAAAGATGGAAATAATACAGATATTTAAGCAAAACTATTATAAAACAGGAAATAATAATTAACTAGGGGGAAATGATTTAAAGGAATTGGGAATATGCAAACCAACACTAGATCCCACAACTTTTGTGCATTTGAAAAACATTTGGCATTTAAGACCGCATAGTCATTCTTTATTTAAAAATAAACTTTCACTAGTCAGGGTCATATCAAGTGTGTTAGGTTTAATTGATATGAAACGACGTCGTTTGGTTTAAAGAAAAATAAAAAGGCAATTGGGCAGTAGCCAGGTTCGAACCGTGCCCCGCCGCGGACGTGGGTTATTCGGCGTCCAGTCCCCACCACTTTGCCACTACACAATTGCCTATCCATTATTGGATAGAAATATATATAAACACATATTTGAAATATTAACTTTGTCATATGAGTTGTTTGAGTATGCTAGGTGTTTTTTTATGACAAAAGGCATAGTTTGACAATCCACATAATTAGGCTTTTTATTTCAAATATGTACTCTTTTGAGCCCAATATAGCCATAGTATATAAACATGTTAAATGGTCATAAACTATAGATACATAGATATTTTTGGCCATAAATGGAAAAACAACCCATCTAGATAAATTTGCCCATTTAAGGTTAGTGCACAGAAGCTGTGGTTTCTAAGTTTTTATTACATATCCCCAATTAAAGTTTTAGCCTATCATTTTGGAATTGAAACTGTCTTCCAAATAAAATTTAAAGATAAATTAAATAGGTGTAAACAGTGACTGCTCAATTAAAACTAAAGCTATAAAATCAAGGTAAATGTGGAATATAATATTAATATATATATTTTATACTTAACATGAGCTGGGATTGAATTTGTGGATTCTACAAAATAGCAAAGTTTAGTACAACTAGGCTAATAAAATATACATAAATGGAAATACTAAACCAAAAATAAAATACTAAACCTTTAACTTTAACTTCTTGTGGGGTCACAGTGGTTGAACTCCAAGAACACAAGCAATGCCAAACCAAATCCAAATCTAATTTGGGAGTAAGATATGGGTATGGTGTGCTTTTGGACTTTAGTAGGTAATTATAACAACTACGTGGCTAAGAAATCTGGCATTTAATCGCAAAAATCTGTCTTCTAGTGAATAAAAATATTACTATAAAAACTAGAAATTTGGATTTTCAAACTATTTTAGGGGACAACTACAAGTACTACTAGACTAAAAATATTAAATCTAAATTTAAATAAGACTATTTTTACTACCACAAATTGACAAAGGTCATACAAGAAAACAAATATTTTAAATTTAAAAAATACAGTACACTAAGTTTTGCTACATATTTTTGAACATGAAATCATCAATTACATAAAAGTACAATTTTACAACTACTAGAACTAGAAAAGGCAAAGAAAAATTAAAGTTTCCTATTTCTAGGGACAATATAAAGTGCTCACATAATAACCTCCCCTAAACTATTCTCTCCCTAACAGTGATTGTGAAGCTGTTGGTTTCTGAATTATGTGTCTCCTCATTTGCTTCCTCCATTTTATAGATGAAATTTTGGAATGATTTCGTCACTGAGATCGCCAGCCACCATTTTTTTTCTTCAATTCGTCTCGTTTTTCTTCCTCACGAGCTTCTCTTTTTTCTTCGCTCTCTGACAGTGTTTGTCAATTATTCAAACCGTTTGTCAGATATTATTTGACGAACTGCAAAGAGAGATAGAGATATAAAAGAAAATAGTGAAAAAATGATATATAAAAAATTGTGTCAACATCCAAGCTCAAAAGCTTGGATGTTCTTATACGGGGCCCCTTTTTTTTTTGTTTTTTTTTTTGTTTGTTAGCCTACCAAACAGTAATTGTTACTGTTTGGTTACTATTCACTACTATTCATTACTATTCATATTTGACTAATTATATGGGAGATACTACAATGTGGTTGCTACTTCTTTCCTTCCCTTTATTTCACTTCATTTTTACCTAAATATATAAAATATGTAAAAACACATAATTACACGCATTTGAGTGACATCACTGTTAAATTATATTAATTCAAATATGCATGTAAAACTAGGAATTTTGGGGATTAAATGAGCACTATATCTATTATATTGGCACATGAATGTGCAATATTCAGTATTTGTCATACCCCTCAACTAACTTATTGCTAGTCCGTAGCAATGAAGTGAAAGAGAAATTGTTCTAGGAGTTTTATTAAAGAGTAGGAATAAACTAAGGAAAATAAAATTAACTAACTCACTGTCACAGGAATCGTGATTGCATTTAGCGTATGCAATAAGTCGTTAAACCCCTAGGTTACCCCTAGTGGACGAGTGTTGTCTCGTGAGGGTTTGCACTGAATATACCCACAAAATTCAATTTTTTTTTAAATGTAAAAATAAAATGAAATAAAAATAAAGGTAGATTTTCTCCTTTTACAACAGATAAGATTAAATTTGGCAATAAAATAAAATTTTCAAGTATGTAATAGTAATGCAACACATATACTCACAGTTTGTCAATGATAGCATTTTTTATATACTCTTTAAATGAAAAAACAAGCAACTGATCTTAACTTCAAAGTTTACATAGTCAATATCAGTCATAAGACTTGTAGTTTTAACTCAAATCACACTAGGATTTCACTCTTTTAAGGAGAAACTCTCAGAAACCGGTATAGAGGACATCTCACTTGGTAGGGAAGCAAAGATAGAGGAATTGCTTCCATTTTTTTTTATGACTCAATATATAGACATTTGGAGTACAGTAAGTATCATGAAAGAATACTTAGCATTAGAAGAGCGATCTATCGTGGAGAACATCCTTATCACTTAAATTTAAAAATCAATTTCTTTAAATCATTAGGACTTTGACTGGTAGGTTAGAAATTAAGATGAGTATGATATTTGGGGTGTATTTGTTCTAAGCATGTGATTTGAGTGTTTGCGCAATTCATTCCAACCTCTTCTTTTTCTTCTCCTTTTTATCATATGTACATTTTTTTTTAGTTTCTCATTTTTTTTTATTATTATTTTTTTGAAATCAACTCCTTTCTTTCTTTACCACTTCTTACAATATTAATACAGTCCAATCACATACCTGGATATAGAAGTGAGGTTTGTACTCCCAGGTGGAGCAAGGTATGATTTGGATAGAACTGAGAATAAGGTAATATTAGGTGAAGGAGAGTGCATTTGAAAGAAAAGATGGCTTAAATCATTTTTAAAATAGATTGACTTTGTTCATTTAAGTAATTTGGACGTTCTAATGGTAAATCCTGAAAGTTCTCTTCTAATGATCAGTCAAAGAAAAAGAAAAATAATGAGACTTTGATCAACGAGTGATATAATAAAGAGAATAAAATGAGATTGAAAAAAATAGTAACCCTCATAAAAGGAAGATTGGCACAAAACCTCACATGGGTTAATTCGTTTCCACTACTTATCTTTAAACTGCATAGTTTATGCTTACTCATCCATTTAGATTCAGTAAATATTTTCACACTATTTCAAAAAGATTTAAAGTCTAAAGAGTTTCTAGCATTTGAAAAATAGTAAAACATGTGACAATGTGTTGTATGCTATTAAAATACCCAAAATAACATTAACGTGTCAAATTTATCTTATATAAAGTAAAATAAAAACTTCTGGAAAATCCTAAGCGCATCCACTAAGTTGGATACATATATAGTGCAACTAGTATCCTCTGCACCTATACAAAAGAGGCTACGCAATCCGGAGCGTCCAAGTTGTCATGATTACCCATCCACCTCTAGTAAAAGAGATGAGTCTAGAATCACTAGCAAGCTAAAACATCAGTAAGAGGCTAGGAGATAACTCTGGCTTTACTTAGTTTTTCGCTACCTCTAGGGACATTCACCGCACTAGACATATCTGGTGATGCTTGGATCATGCAAATCACTCCTATCGAACCATTAGAGTCTGACCTGACTGAAAATTATTGACTGTACAAAAACTAAAAATAAAAATAAAAAGAAATGAGGGATGGGAAAACAAAATTTATTTGGGTATCAAAGGATCCAGTCCTCTTTCTCAACCAAAATTTTCTTTTGTTTTGAATTGAATTGTCTTTTGTAACAGTAGTAAACTTTAAAAGATGTGTCATTATGAGCAATTAAACCAGGACATTCTTCTCTATAACAATTCAAACACCATCCTAACCTTTTAGCTTTCCTTTTGATGGCATAAAGGCTAGTGCCAGCAAAGGGTTTCTTCTGCTCAGAAATAAGTGAGTGACCCATTAACGTCTGGTCATCGACTATTGGATCCATTTTTTATATTCTCAGCCAACAAGAGAGCCTAGACTCAACCCTTCCACTCCTTCCAACTATCAACTAAGATCTAATTAAAGAGAGCTTAGAGGGGGTGGGTGGGAATTAAACTAAAAATATTTATATTAAGAAAAATATATACATTCAGAAACTAAAAAGAAAAAATTTTTTTTTTTTCTTATTATTAATTTTTTTTAACAAAAAACTTAAAACACACAAAAAAAAAACTACATTTTTCTATATATATATATAAATAAATAAAACAGAAAACTAGAAACTACATTTTTCTATCTATCTCTCTCTTTTTTTTTTTTTTTTTTTTTCTTTTTATAGAAAAGTCCAACACAGCGTATCATTACAATAACAATAATAAGGAAAATTATGGTATAAACTTCGAAAATCATAAGAGCGGTGACGTGTTCGTCATTCATTTTTTTTTTAAACAAGGGTAACGCAACATTATCATAACAGCAATTAAGAAAATGACAAGGTAAAGTTCAAAATACATAAGACCAATAGCTAGCGCGTCGTCCATTTTTTTTTTTTATTTTTTTATTTTTTTATTTTTTACAAAGAAATGGAAAAATATCACCTGTCACTTGAGAATCTGAAAATCTGGTAGGGTCGTGGATCGAGTGATATTTCCAAGATTCTTTGATGAGTGGGTACCTACAACTTATGCAGTTTAAATAATGGAAAAGAGAGAAAATAAAAATCTAAAATAAAAATTAAGCCGAAATTGGAAAAATAGAGAATAAAATCAAAATCAAGCTTTTCTCTGGATTATAGATCTTACCTTTAGTGATCAGTAGATTGGATCTTGATTTTGGATCGAAGAAAAAAAAAAAGAGAGATTGAGAGATTGGGGGAAGAGAGTGAGAGAGTTGCAGAGAGTGAGAGAGAGAGATCGCGGCGAGAGAGTGAGAGGAAGAAGAAAAAGAAAGGAAAAAGAGAGTGGGAAAAGTTTTTAGGGTTCAAAGCCCTATATAAAGTCATTTTCTCTATTTCAGTGTATCTCTCTCTAGAGAAACTAAAATTTTTTTTATGAAATAAAGATAAAATAAACAAACAGGTGTTAATCGTGAAACCATCCCCCCCAACTGAGTCTGACATTGTCCTCAATGAGTGAGATGAGAAAAAGAAGCTAAGGATAACACCTGTAATAAAAAAAATACAAAAAGAAATGATAGAATAATAATGACCAAATTAACTTATATATAAAAAGTTATCTAATTAAGAGTATAGGACTTATGAAAATATAAATACTCTGATACACTATGTCATATACCAATTATGTTTTAAGATATTAAACAACATTATAGTTGGGGTCCTCCAAAGGAATGGACTCCAACTCAGGTTCAAATCCTTCTAAAAATGGCTTTAATCTATGTCCATTAACTTTAAATGTATTTCCATCTTTAGGGTCCTCAATCTCGACAGTTCCATAAGGATAAACATTTTTTACAATATATGGACCAGTCCATCGAGATTTCATCTTTCCTCTAAAAAGATGTAGTCTTGAGTCATATAATAGAACTTTTTGCGCGGGGGTAAATCTTTTGCGCAAAAGATTCTTATTATGATACATTTTAGTTTTTGCTTGATGAATTCAAAAGATTCTTATTATGATACATTTTAGTTTTTGCTTGATGAATTCGAGCATTATCATATGCGTCTTTACGAATTTCTTCAAGCTCACTTAATTGTAATTTTCTTAAAATTCCTCCCTCTTCAATATTACAATTTAAAGTTCTAGTAGCCCAATATACTTTATGTTCTAATTCTACTGGTAGGTGACAAGCTTTTCCATAGACAAGTCTGTATGGAGACATCCCTAAATGGGTCTTATAACACTACAACAAAAATGAGCTTTAGCGACAAAACATGGCGACGAAATTGAAATTTTGTCGCCAAAAGTATAGTTTTAGCGACAAAATTAAATTTCATCGCCTAAGAGGCTGAAAAAACATAAATTTGGCGACAAAATATTATTTCGTCGCCAAAGGTGATGCTTATAGCGACGAAATAATATTTTCGTCGCCAAAAGTGATGCCTTTGGCAACGAAATAATATTTCGTCGCCAAAAGTGATGTCTATGGCGACGATATATTATTTCGTCGCCAAAAGTGATACCTATGGCGAAAAAATATTATTTTCGTAGCCAAAAGTGATGCCTATGGCGACGAAATATTAATTCGTCGCCTATAATGATTTGTATTGTGATGGCTATGGCGACGAAATATTATTTCGTCGCCAAAAGTGATGCCTATGGCTACAAAATATTATTTCGTCGCTAAAAGTGATGCTTATGGCTACGAAATATTAATTTGTCGCCTAAAGTGAGTTCTGATTTGATGTCTATAGCGACGAAATAATATTTCGTCGGCAAAAGTGATACCTATGGCGACAAAATATTATTTTCGTCGCCAAAAGTGATGCCTATGGCGATGAAATATTAATTCGTCGCCTAAAATGATTTGTAATGTGATGGCTATGGCGACGGAATATTATTTCGTCGCTAAAAGTGGTGCCTATGGCGACGAAATATTAATTCGTCGCAAAAAGTGAATTGTAATGTGATGTCTATGGCGACGAAATAATATTTTTGTCGCCAAAAGTGATGCCTATGGCGATGAAATATTATTTTCGTCACCAAAAGTGAGGCCTATGGCGACGAAATATTAATTCGTCGCCTAAAATGATTTGTAATGTGATGTCTATGGCGACGAATTATTATTTTGTCGCTAAAAGTGATGCCTATGGCGATGAAATATTATTTCGTCGCCAAAAGTGATGCCTATGACAACGAAATATTATTTCGTCGCCTAAAGTGAGTTGTAATGTGATGTCTATGGCGACGAGATAACAGCTCGGCTCGTCTCGGCTCGGCTATAATAAACAAGCCAAGCTTGCGAACAGTTCGATTAAGGCTCGTATAGTAAGCTCGTGAAAAATCTCTTTAATAGGTTTGATAATTATAAAAATATAATATATGTATAATGCAAAGTATTTGAAATTGAAAGAATATTATATATATATATGATAATTAAAAAACATAATATATGTATAATGCAAAATATTTAGAATTGAAAGAATATTGACATATTATAATGTGCATAGTCCTAAATTTACGGGCCAAATGATTATTTTAAGTAAAATGTATGTGTATATATATATGCCAACTGTCAAGCATTTTAATTGATAAAACATTTGGGAACTAATTATGTGAGATTCAAAATTTGGAAAATATGTCGTTACTCAATTTTTAAATGTTGTGTTAGTTGTTCCACGTATTGTGATAGTGATTAGTTGAATGTACTGTAATAGTGATCAACGGTACCACATATTACAAGTGATAATCATTTGGATTTAGGAAGCCAATTTGAGGTTCAAAATTTAGAAAATATTGCATTACTCATATCATGTACTTGCAAAAAAAAAAAAACCACCAAAACCAAAAGAAATATAACTTTTTTTGTCTTTTTGTGCTGAAGACATGTTTAGCTTAGTGAGTTGTACGCACCACATCAAATCCAACCTTTACTCAAATTTTTTTTCTACTAATCAATATCAAATCAAATTTGAAAAAGAAAAAGAAAAAGAAAAAAGAAATCATTTATTTACTTTGAAAAATGACTTTTTTTTTTTTTTAAAGAATAGTCATAAAAAGTTGATATTTGATCTCCAAATATGTGTTCCATTTTCCTCCCAAAAATTTCCCCCCAAAAAACTAATTTCCCTCTCTATTTGCCCTAACACCCCCCCAATTTGTGCCCCAAACCAAAACTACTTTCCCCCTCTTTTTGCCCTAACATCCCCCAATTTTCTCCTCTTGTCTCCCTCACTGGTTCTCTGGCTCTCTCTATCTCTCAGCCCCAACACCCTACTGACCGAGACACCACACCACCCACAGCCACCAACCCTCACCCTCAGCCACACACAGCCGCCATCTACCAGGCCCTCCACCAACCCCTCTCCTACGGCCTCGCCACTACCCCACCACCCAACGCCGCTCCCCCCATCTCTCTCTCTCTCTATATATATTTGTATACATGTATATATACATATATATTTATATGTAGTATGTATCTTTGTATTAATTTATTTGCTGTAATTTTGAGGTTCCTGATGCTACACATGTTGAAACTCTTCGATTACAGGGGTAACTGGTAAGCGCTCCGATCTTTTAAATGGTAGCTGTTCGGCCTGTGATAAATCTCCAACATTGTGGGTTAGAGACTTCTAGTTGTTCGTCCTGTATACAGTTTCGGTTGAGGTAAGACTCCAACTCTATATCTTCATGCTTTGAACTTGGTTATTCTTTTGTTTCCAAATTGGGTTTGAGCAGTGATTTTTTTTTCTTTTCTGTCTTAATTGGGATCCCCCACAACTCTATACAATGCCATAATGCCCTTTATGTGTTTGATAAAATGCCTAGAATAAGCTTTTTAAAGAAATTAAGTGATTTCTTCTGAATTTAATTTAAGAGTTTGCATTTCACTTTCCTAGGATGTATTTGAGAAAGTGCCTAGAATGGATTCTTTAAAGAAAAATAAGGTGAATGATTAATTTAGAGTACTTGTTGAGAAGCTTAGATGATTGTTTTCAGGTAATAACTTGGGCCATGCAAGCTTGAAAGTTAAAATCCCTATTATGGGCCATCTAAGTTTTTTTCTTATGCTCCTTGTATTGTCACAAAAAAAGTAATTTTTTTTGTATTTTATTTCATTGCAAAACAGAATACTCAATCCTTTTGTTCTGATAGGACTCTGCTTTGATAAATGAGGGTTCAATTAAATGAATTTTTAAGAAACATATATTTATTTAGTTCAGTATATAATGATGAAGTAATAAATGATTATCATTGCAATCAAAGATTGATATTTAGTCTTTACAGTTGTCTACGAATTGAAAATGCTTCTGTTTTACTATAGGTCAACATAGCGTGAGCTGCAAAGGCTAGAAAGCATTTCTATTATTTATTTAGCATTGTTTTTTTTTATTACTTTGAACACTCCTATTTTCGAATTCTAATTGAACTGAAACTCATTTTGTCTGATTTTTCCCTAAATATTCATTGCGTTAGCTTTCTGGAAATATAAAGTTTGATTGAAATATAAAATTCACCTTGTCCCTTCTTAATTAGTGTTCCTATTCACTTTTCTCAGGTCAATGGATTGTCTTGTTCATAATGTTCAACTAAAACCATAGGTTGAAAAGGTAATACTAATGTTACACTTGTCTTATGAGTAATTTTTTGATTTACACCATCGGAGGGATTCTTCCCTTTTTTTTTCCCCTTCACTTACTATTCTAGAGACAGAATAGCATTGAAGAACTTAAACTCCATCACATGAGAATGTTCTCTTTCAACTCTCGTTTCTAAAAGTTCTACCATTGGTCGCTTCCTAACTCGCTTCTAAGAATTTGTTTATTTCTATTTATTTTTTTCTTCCCTTTTTTTTCCCTTTACTTTCTATTGTAGAGATAGGGATAGAGATAGCATTGAAGAACTTAACCTCCATCACATGTGAATGTTCTCGTGGTTCTGACTCGAAATCTCAGGACAACCCAGGTGAGAAATTTTACAATGTTGTAATTTTCTCATGTATTTCCTCTTGTTGACTGATTTCTGCATTAGTGTAGCGAGTTCATATGTATGTATATGTATACTTCTATTTAGTTACTGGTAGTACTGCGTTCTTCACTACAGCATTCAGCCAATTTTCTAACACAGAGGTTTTTGGTTTTCTAACGGTAATTTACCGTTACAAATTTGCAACAGTAAAAGTCCGTTAGAAATATCAAAATCAGTTAGAATTTTCTTTAAAAAGTCCAAAGTTTTCATTAAAAGGAAAATGTAGTTGCATTTGTGTAAATAAAAAATACAAAAGTGAAAATGCGGTGGCAAATTCGAAATAAAACACAATGAGGATTTTACTTTTTCATTTACTCCGTATAACATAACAAAACAAATAGACAGTAGTCTTCTCATGCCCTAATAGGGTTTTGAAACCCAATCCAACGAGCCGCCGCCTCCACCAACAACACCCGCTGCCTCCACCATCAACACCCACCTTCAGCCACAACCACCACTCTCCACGACGATGATCCACACACAGCCACCACCATCGCGATCCGCTTCGGCCGCCTCCCCTTTCGGCCATCACTCAGCAACCACAACCACAGATCGAGAGATGATTGACTCGAAAACTTCTGGAACTGGAAGGTACCCCCTCTCGGCCATCACTCTCTCGATTACAAGGTACCTCTCTCTCTCTCTTTCATTTTAGATTTATGGAACTGAAACTATGGAGTTTTGCATTCTATTTGGGGAGTTCTTCAATTTCAGGTGGGAATGGAGTTTTGGGTTAGATGGGTTCACAAAGCTGTATACCTCTAGGTTTGGTTTCTCTTTGTTCAATTTCCATGTATTCTGTTTTGTTGCAGAGAAAAACTATGAGAAAATTAAGTAGTTTTATTTTTTATTTTGATTTGATTTGCAATGAGATCATAAACCATGTTTCTGCCCCCAAAGACCTCATTCCAGGCCTTTGTTTTGAAGTTGTAAGTGCTTTGACAATTTTGTGGTAGATATGCTTGCTTAGCATCGGATAGACACATGGTGTCTATTTCAAAATTCCTAGTGTCTTCTGCCATTCTGAATTAATATTAGATTATAAAAAGACTTGTAAGGACAAAGAAAGGAATTGAAACACAAATTAAAAAAAAAAAAGATTTTCTTTTATGTTTAATTTTGTTTCTTTTTCTTCATACTTCCCTCAATTGAAACACAGTGTAAGGTAGATCTTACGTTGTTCATTTAATTTACTTGGGCAGGGACGGTCTGATTCAAGAACTTTCTTCTGCCATTATTTTTTGTGTCCACGGCTTACAATTTACTAAATTCCATGCCCACTGAGTCATAAACTAAAATTGATTCAACAGAGTTTTAGATTTTGTTAATTCAAGTTCTTATGTTACTCCCTCCGACCCATATTAAGAGTCTCTTTTGGGAATTCCAACTTATTAAGAGGACAATCTTGATTTTGGTGAGATTTTCAACTTTCCAACATTGCCCTTTTTGAAATTCAAAATTATAGTGTCACATCACAAAAAAAAGAGGGAAGAGTTGGATGTAATTAAGGGCAAATTTGGAAAGTGTGTATTAAAGTACTTTGACTTTTCAAAGGGGACTCTTAAAATGGGACATCAAAAAATAGCATCAAGGAATCTTAATATGGGACAGAGGGAGTATATCATTTCAGCTAGAAACATATCAACTTGCTAGAGATATATTTCTTTGACTTGGATTTGCTGATGAGAAAGTGGAGGAAAAGAAAAGAAAATGAAAACAAGCTGGATAGAATTTAAAGGTTTGACACTCACACATATTGGTTGTCATTACTTTGTTGTACCCTTTTTATCTGTAAGAGAGAAAAAAATTGATTTCTCTTTCATTCTTTCTTTGAAATACGTGGAAGTAATTGATCAATTCGAATTTGTTTTTCCTTTCTTTTCAATTCCAGCTTTATTATGAGACCTAGATCAATGTGATTGTAGCTTTATTCTGTACACCACACCAACAAGAGCAATGGCGTGGCAGTGACCAACTTGAAAAATCTAGCATGGGCATTTTTTCCTACTTACAGGTAAAAATTACTTATTTGTTTGATTCGAATGGGTTTTTACTAATCTGTTATATTTGGGAAGCATAGCATTACTCATTCTTATTTATTTCCTAAATTTGAGAATCAGTGAGAAGGGAGGTTTAGTGTGTTCTTATAGCTGAAAATAGCCCCAAATTAGAGCAGAAAATAGCCCCAAACAGCCCCTATTTTGCTGAATTTTTCAGTCCCTAACTAGAGCTCCAAACATCCCCAAACAACCCATGTTTGTTTTAAATGTTTTACTGAATCTTTCAGCCCCTAAATGGAGATGAAAACAGCCCAATAAGCCCCAATCAACCCTTGTTTTGCTGTAATGTTTTGCTAAAATTCATTATACTGTTTTCCTGAATTTTCTAGCCTCAAACAGCTCATGTTTTACTGAAATTAATGCTTTGCTCAAATTCAATTTAATGTTTTTGCGAAATTTTCAGCCTCCAAGGGGAGGGGCCTAGATTGAAGCTTTTTTTCCTTATCCATGTGTTATTTGTAGTTTGATCAGTGAGAAGAAAGTGAACTCAACCGAGCATTTCTCCCAAATAGACTAGGAAAGAATATACACTTTTGAACACTAACATTACTGCTTTTGTTTTGCCACTTCATTTCTAATCCCAATTAGAGGGTCTCCATGTGATTATTCATTCTCAACTCAATTCTTTATTTTCTTGAAAAGTAATATGATGGTGTATCAGTTGTCTTCTATGTTATAAGAGCTTATACTTTTTAATTATTCTCATTTAATGGACCAAAGCTAGCTATTGACAGGGCTTATGGTGAAAAGGGTTGAGAACCCCGACATGTTAAGCTTCACTAATGAGATCACAATCACCGTAAGGTTAGATAGCTTAAAAATTGCTCCCTAAATTTTACTCTTCTTTTGGTTTTTTTACTCTTTTTTTGACTTAATCTTTGAAGGAATGGTAACAATTTCATCTATGTATTTTTGACTTAATCTTTGCTTACTTATTTGCTTTCATCAAGCACGTTAGTTTATGATAAGGTATTTGAGCAAGACTCACCTGTGATTTAGTTTATTGTTCACTTTTCACTTGAAGTAGATGGATTTAAGTCGTGATTATGGAATAATTTAAATAAGTTTACGAGATCACTTTTCACTTGTCCGCGGCTTCATCCTCGGTGTGAAATGACTTCGATTACACCATTGTTACAATTTAAGCGACTGTGATATATATACATATACACATACATACATGTATCTGGAAGTTATGTATATATTTATCCATATCTTTATTCATTTCTTATTCAGTTTTGCAACCGCCTTCTTTGTTTCTCTGTTTAAACTGATTTTGTAAGATTGATTTAGCTCTCGATAGGTCAATTGTTGGTATGCTATAGCTAAACATTGTAATAATTGGTTTTTTTTTTTCCTCCTTGCACTTTGAATTTCATTTTGCCTTCAGTTGATTTTGTATGAGCTAGATTGCACTATTACATTGCTTTACTTTGTTGTTGCCATAGAATATAGAATAAACTATTTTTCTTTCTTAAATTTAGCATTTTTAGGGTTTAAAGGTTTTTGAAACTTCAAGTGTGAATGGCTTTGGAAGTAACTTATTTTCCGAAGTACGTGTATCAATTGGGATATACTTAAGATATTGAAAGAAAAAAATTACTAAACAAAAAGAGATTCAAGAGCTATGAAGGTTTTTTCCCTGCCCCATGATGAGGCATAAGATATATATTCACTGTGAAAAAGGCACAAGAGATTCAAGATTTCAGACTTATTGGTGGATTAGAGGTTCACATCAGACTAATTTCTTTTTTGGCCCAAGCCCACAGTTTTTACTTCTTTTTTTCCCCTTCTGAGTGCCGTTTCGATGTTTTCATTTTTTGTATCAAACTTTAATATACAAGTGTGTCTCATTTTCACCCCTTCGGAGAGGCTTTGCATCTAGATAGCCGACACGAGTAAAATGTTGTGCGCTCTTAATGCTACACCCAAGTATAGATGATCGTGCAAGTAGTAAATTATGAAAGGTGGAAAGGTCCTAAACTAATTCTTTTTGGGGTTTTTTTTTTGTAAGCTAGATTAACGGACTGAATTAAAACTTGTGAAACTAAAGTAATGCAAGGAAATATAAAAGAAGTAAAACTAGATAAAACAACTACTTGTTTAAAGTACATCTTAATGCTATCTAAGTAGGAAGTAAGCAAACTTATAATTTAACTAAGTTAAACTAAAGCAGCGAATTAACAAGAATATTAAAAACAGTGAATTAAACTTACTATGAACTTAATCTAAATACTAACATAGAGAAATATGAACTAATAAGCAAAAAATAGTGAATTTATATGTGATATTTGACAGAAAATAACTTCTTCAATTCATATTAATAAAGTACGAGCAGATTTGAAAATTTGAATATAGAAACAAACGTACAATAATTTATTATTGGAAGAAACAAAATGATTAACGGACTCTAGGTGTGGATTCCATAGATTGAAAGGTCAAAAAAACTCTCCAAAACACTCATAATCGAGGTTTTACACGGCAACTTGGATAACCGGCTATCTGTCTGTCACCAAAACCATGCTCCCACATCGGGTGCGACTAAATGGACATGTAGGAAGAAATTGAATAAATAATGGATTACCAGGGTGGAATCCATAGCTTAAAACGTCGAAAAAGTTTCGAAAAACACTTATAATCGGCGTTTTACATGGCAACTCGGACAACTGACTGTCCGGCTGCCACCAAACTTACACTCCCACCCTGGGTACTACTAAATATTATTGTAGGAAGAAACAGAACGAATAATGGACTCCCGGGGTGGAATCTATAGCTTAAAACGTCAAAAAAGACACCAAAAAGTAACTATAATTGACGTTTTACATGGCAATTGGGACAATTGACTATCCGGCTTACTCCAAACCTACACTTCCACCTTGGGTACAACTAAATAGACTTATAGAAAGAAACATAATGAATAAATGACTCCCGAGGTATTTTCCATAGCTTAAAACCTCCAAAACACTTATAATCGATGTGTTACATGGCAACTCAAACAACCGATTGTCCGCCTACCATCAGACCCACGCTCCCTCCTTGGGTACGACTAAATAGACTTGTAGGAAGAAATAGAATGAATAACTGACTCTCGAGGTAGATTCCATAAATTAGGACAATTTATTGCTTATGTTCGAGAAAACCTCAACTTATAATTATTTATATTTCACATATTTTATAATCTTTCACTATAACTTATGAGATATTAATTAATGATTTTCGTTGCTTTCATGCAGATTGGGTGTGGACATGTTGGATCTGTAGATTGTCGGTGACATCTTATTACTTTTGTTATATAGTCGGACAATTTATTATGTAGTGAACAATGATGTGGATATGGTGGATGGGTTTATAGTCGGACACATTTATTACTTTTGTTATGTAGTCTAACAATTTGTTATGTAGTGAACAATGTGCTAATATTTTTGTTAATCTTTAGCTTTTTGTTGGGTACATGAACAATTAACGATATTAATTAATGAAGTTACTCTGGAACATTTTAATGAAGTTAATCTTTTTATGTTTATATGATTGTCTCTTTTGGTTTTGAAAAATATTGTGATAAACAGGAACGAACAGGATTATAGTATTTTCAAATAATTCTATTTACTAGAATATATATTTGGCGACAAAATTATTTCGTCGCCATTGCATATGATGAAAATGAATTGGCGACGAAATTTTTTCGTCGCTAATACAAGGAATTTGTTTTTATATATTTGGCGACAAAATTATTTCGTCGCCATTGCATATGATGAAAATGAATTGGCGACGAAATTTTTTCGTCGCTAATACAAGCAAACCATTTTATATATTTTACGACAAAATTATTTCGTTGCCATTGCATATGCTGAAAATGAATTGGCGACGAAAATAATTCGTCGCCATTGTATATGAAGAATTGGTGACGAAAATTTTTCGTCGCTAATGCAAACTTACTAAAAAAAAATGACTCTTTTGGCGACAAAATGTGCATCAATGGCAATGAAAATTGTGGTCAATAGCGACGAAATTATTTCGTCGCCATTTTTGGCTATGGCGACAAAAGATAAATTTCGTCGCCAGGGACCTTTGGCGACAAGGCAAAGGTGACAAAATTGGCGACGAAATTTTTTCGTCGCTAAAGCCTTTAGCGACGAAAAATGGACTTTTGGCGACGAAAATTGTTTGTCGCCAAAGCACATTTTTGTTATAAGCAGTTTTATATGCCCACAAAGTATCTGTTAATTTTGAAGACCAGTCTTTACGATTAGAATCCACAGTTTTTTCGAGAATATGCTTAATTTGCCTATTAGCTAATTCAGCTTGTCCAATTGTTTGTGGATGGTATGCAATTGACACCTTATGGGTCACTCCATATCTTTTCATTAATTTTTCAAATGGCTTGTTACAAAAATGAGTTCCTTGATCAATTATTATTATTGCTTTTGGAGTTCCAAATCGAGAAAGTATATTATCTTTTAAAAATGCAATAACTGTACGGTGATCATTCTTTCTTGTAGGAACAGCTTCTACCCATTTTGAAACATATTCGACTGCTAATAAAATATATTCATATTGGCAAGATGGAGGAAAAGATCTCATAAAGTCAATGCTCCAACAATCAAATATTTCAATTGTTATTATAGGGGTCATTGGCATTTGATTTCTTTTTGTAATACTGCCCAACATTTGACAGCAGTTACAAGCCTTACAATATAAATATGAATCTTTAAATAGAGTGGGCCAATATAAACCGCTTTGTAAAATTTTCATGGCAGTTACTCGAGATGAAAAATGTCCTCCACAAAAGGACGAATGACACATGAAATTACATTTTCGATTTCTTCATTAGGAACACATTTCCTAATTACCTTATCGGCACAATATTTAAACAGATATGGGTCATCGAAGTAGAAATGCCTAGCAATAGCTAGGAATCTCTTTTTATCTGATGATGACCGATTGCTTGGTATTTTTCCAGGTACTAAATAATTAACAAGATCAGCGTACCATGGCAAGGAAGTCACAGAAAATATCTGTTCATCAGGAAAAGAGTCTTGAATAGGTAAGGGTTCACTAGTACTGTCTTCAAAAGTGAGGCGGGATAAGTGATCAGCTACCACATTTTCTACTCCTTTTTTGTCTTTGATTATTAAATTAAATTCCCGTAGTAGGAGTATGCACCTAATAAGCCTAGGCTTACTGTTTTTCTTTGAAAGAAGATATTTAAGAGCTGAGTGGTCAGTAAAACAGACAATAGGGGAACCAATCAAGTATTGCCTAAATTTATTAAGTTCGAATACCAAGGCTAGTAATTCTTTTTCAGTAGTTGAGTAGTTCATTTGAGCACTATCCAGAGTTCTACTGGCGTAGTATATAACTGATGTCTTTTTATCCTTTCTCTGCCCTAGGACAGCTCTAATGGCAAAGTCGCTAGCATCACACATTAATTCAAATGGTAAACTCCAATAAGGAGATTGCATAATAGGTGCAGTAGTGAGATGCTCTTTTAATTGCTCAAAGGAGTTGTGACGTTCTTTAGTCCATTCAAAAGGTGTGTCTTTGGCCAATAATTGACATAAAGGTCTGGAAATAGTACTGAAATTTTTTATGAATCGGCGATAAAAACCTGCATGTCCTAAGAATGAACGGATGTCTTTTATAGTCTTGGGAATAGGTAAATTAGCGATAAGATCTATTTTAGCTTTGTCTACCTGTATCCCATTTTTAGAAATAATATATCCTAAAACAATTCCTTTAGTGACCATAAAATGACATTTTTCCCAATTTAAAACTAAACTTTTTTCTTCACATCTCTTGAGAACTTTCTGAAGATTGCTAAGGCAATCATCATAGGTTTTGCCAAAAATTGAAAAATCATCCATATAGACTTCTAAATTTTTTTCTACCATATCACTGAAAATACTTAGCATACACCTTTGAAAGGTTGCAGGTGTGTTGCAAAGACCAAATGGCATTCGGCAATAGGCGAAAGTTCCAAATGGACATGTGAAAGTAGTTTTTTCCTGATCTTCTGTTGCAATCTCTATTTGATTGTAACCACTATAACCATCTAGAAAACAGTAATACTTATGACCCGCTATTCTTTCTAACATTTGATCCATAAAAGGTAAAGGAAAGTGATCCTTACGAGTTACATCATTGAGTTTTCTGTAGTCTATGCATACACGCCATCCAGTAGTAACACGAGTGGGAATTAATTCTCCCTTTGAATTTGGAACAACTGTAATTCCTGCTTTCTTTGGCACTACTTGTGTTGGACTTACCCATTTACTATCGGATATTGAATATATAATACCCATGTCGAGTAGCTTGAGAACTTCCTTCTTAACTACTTCCTGCATAATAGGATTAAGTCTTCTTTGCATTTCTCTTGAGGTTTTAGCATTATCTTCAAGATATATATCGTGAGTGCATATTGAAGGGCTTATTCTTTTTAAATCTGCTATACTTCAACCAATGGCACTTTTATGCTTCTGAAGCATACTATTGAGTTTATTTTCTTGACTAGAGTCTAGAAGAGATGATATTATTACGGGATAAGTATTATTACTACTAAGGAAAGCATATTCAAGCTCTTTAGGGAGTTCTTTTAATTCCAATTGTGGAGTTTGTAAATTAGATGGAAGTGTTAATGTAGTCTTTGGTGGTAAAGGTTCAAAATATGTGGTCCACATTGCTTCTTGAATTATTTCTTTTGTTGAATCTTCATTAAAACATACTTGACTTATAAGATGTTCTTGTAGATTATTACTGTCTAGCTTCTGAATAGAGTTATTAATAATAGATTCTACTGGATCATTGTAACAAGTCAAGTTAAAATATTCTTGTGATAGAGATTCAATAGCATAAACTTCTTCAATATTCCCATCTTCTTCTTGATGTTGTGGATTAGAGAAAACTTTAATATTTAAAGTCATATTTCCAACTAATACAGTCATCATACCACTACGGATTCGAATAGTGGCATCAATGGTAGCCAATAAGGGCCTTCCAAAAATGACTGGTATTTGCACATTAGTATCTAATACTGGTTCTGTATCAAGGATGACAAAATCTACTGGGAAAATAAAATTTTCAACTTTGACAAGAACATCTTCCAGAATTCCTCGCGGGTATTTTGTAGATCTATCAGCAAGTTGTAATACCATGCGAGTAAGGAAGCAAGTTCATGATAAACAGAATAAGGAAGCAAGTTCACACTAGCTCCTAAGTCAAGGAGTGCATGATTAATTTTGTGATTTCCAATAATACACGATATTGTTGGTGTACCTGGGTCTTTAAATTTTGTTGGTAAATTATGTTGTACGATAGAATTAATTTCTTCTACGAAGTCAGCAGAATACGCATCCTTTCGTACATTTTACTTACGTTTGACAGTACATAAATCTTTTAAAAATTTTACATAAGCAGATACTTGATTAATTGCATCTAAGAGAGGAATTTTAATATGCACTTGTTTAAATAATTCTAAATATTCCTGATTCTTATCATTTTGGTGTTTTCTTAAACGTTGTGGATAAGGAATTTGAGGAGAATATTCGGGAGTTTCCTCGGTTTCTTTTTCCACTGGTAAATCAGATGTTTCAATTTCTTGAGAAATTTGTTGTTTTTCAAGGGTTTCAACTTCAACTTCACCAGTAATTTTATCTTCATCTACTTCTTTCTCAATTTTTATCATATTATCTTCCTTATTTGTATACTCAATTTCTTCTAAAAAAGGTCAAATTTCTTGTCACGACCCGATTTTTGGAAAGCCAAATAATCAGCATAGAACTAAATCTAGACTACTATTCGACTGCCCAACTATCGGAGTGAACACCACGAAGCCTATCCTAATAAAACTTTTTAATGGAAATAGATGTGCTTAGAAACCTGGTTAAAACATTTGTAATAAATTTCCATTTATGTTTTTAAAACAAAACCACCACATTTCCATTTAAAAAACACTCATGCGGTTCCGAAAATACTCAAATATATTTGATTAAAGCTGCAACTACTAAATCACTTATATTGAAAAGCGGAAGCTGAATAAACATTTCTAAATTCTCATTAAGAATAAAAATCTTTTCATTTACAATTAAAGCTTTGAAAGAATAACCTCTATTACAACCTTTGGTCAGAACTACTAAACGTCCCAATACCAACTACAATAATGGCCCACAATGCCAAATAAATAAAAGAGTATCATATAGTAATTAAAGAATATAAAGAAGGTATCTTCAACTTCACGAACAGATCGGCTGCTCCACAATGAACTCCAACTATACTATCCTGCACATGTCATCCGACTACGTTTCAAACAGAAACGCACCCGAATGCATAACACACTCGGGTCAGTCATATGACTGGTATGAGTTAAACAAAACACAAGTCTTAGGGATCCAACTTGAACTCGTAGACTACAAATCATACTACAACATTCTTGGGCCAAGACTGGTAGTTCCACACACATATCTGGACAATAGAGTAGTTTCCATTTATGTGGTGGCAAGTAGTTTCTTGCCCGAATAAAAACAATTAAATGCTTACCTTTTTTAACTATGGTAGGCCGATACCTGCAAACCATTAGTAGGCCTACCATCCTGTACAAATAGAACTTAACACAATAATATAAATCAATAATAAGGTGTTATTAATTAAAATAATTTTATCTCTCACAAAGAACTGGAGTTAGACAAAACTTAAAATACGAACAATGTCAAGAATAAAATTTTCAAGGAATGACACGCGTCCTCGTTCATAAATTCTAAATAGATAATTCAGAAATTAATTATTAAAATTCAGCTCTTACATAGACGATGTTCAGCAGATTCTGAAAATAGATGAAAATAGTGTCAAGATGACGTTTTTAGAAAAAGTGTAAAACACGAAAGTTGTTCAGATCGTCGTTTTATTTCAGTTTACGCGAAACGGCCATAAACTATGAATCTAAGTATCCAAAATATTCAATTTACTAATCTGGTCCAGTTTATTATCAAATTACTACGTTCCCAAAAATTGTACGTTACACATAGAATGCTAGGTTTCAGCTAACGGATACAACACCGAAATTATTTAAAATCCTGAAAACTACACGACTACCAATTCCTAGAATTTCATATAACTGAAAATCATAAACCACATTACAACTGTAAATCCGCAAATAAAAAAAAACACATAATATTCGATCCAAATTACACCTTATGTTCACCACCTCGGCCACCCATCCATGGTTCAGCCTACACATATATCCCATGTGTCTCTTAACGTAATACTAACTCCCACTCCGGTCCCAACTCCCATGGGGTATCACTGGGATTTGAGTATCCACCGAAAGGCTAGTCCTTACGTTCTTGACGTCAATAAACAATGTCTAAATACACATGAAATAGACCAACAAGCCGGGCATAAGGCTTAAAAATGAAGAGACGGGTCATCCACGTAGTCGCCGTCAAATCACACAAGGACGGGTCATCCACGAAGTCGCCGCCTAATATCATAAGGAGTAGTGGTGAACTATAAGAACTTTTCTAATGTTTATTCATCCACGTTTTCACAAAACTCAATTTTATAAGAGATTCATATATCTCAAATCAAATTTCTGTTAAAATCATATTAACAGCTACATGTTCACACAGATTCATAACCCTTACAAAATCGCACAGTTACAATTTCACAAAGCTCAACAATACACGAGAACTCATATCTCTCTAAGTACAAACAAATCAATTCATATTAACGAAAACGAAATCACACAAAAATGTAATATAGCAAATACACTTATTTTTAACCTTCATAAAACTGCTACTGTAATATGCATATTCTGCCCAAAGGGTGCAGAATTGGAAAAAATACCATTAGACGAAAGTTGTCCAGAATTGCGTTTCCTACAGACCCTCGCGAACAGAATCACGAAAACTGTAACGAATGATTTATTATAAATTTTCTACTCAAATCTGATCCGTGAAAACCCCAAATCCGAAAATTGAATAATTGCTCAAATGTATATTCAATGCTCATCTATAAATCTCAAATCACAACTTCAATCATTATAAAAAAAAAAGCCTAAATCTCATAATCCATAACCATACTAATTTAATATTCTATCCATTTAAATTTTCAATCAAACGAGATTGAAAGAACATTACAAGTTAACTCACCGATTTAGGGCTTCAAGGTTGATGATGATTACACAAACCGAAGGTTGAGGTTCCTCTCTTCTTCTTCTTCTTCTTCTTCTTCCCTCTCTCTCCCTCTCTCTCTCTCTCTCTCTCTCTCACATACGTCTGTTCTCTAGTTTCTTCTCTCCTCTTCCCTTTTTTTTTTTTTTGGTTAAATGGGGGCTAGGGTTTAATATATGTGTATATATATATATTTCACACACAACACTTATAAATAAAACACACACAAACATGTGAATCCCGTTTTTTATCTAAGGGCCTCACAAAAAGGCTTTATATGGGCCCAAAAATACATTCTAAAGTGACAAATGATTAGCCCAATAGATACCCATGATCCCGGGCACTAAATTTCTATGTTAAGCACACTACTTAACATACTAACTACCCATACACGCTACTTCAACATTTTTATTAGGTGTCACTAAGATACATACACACAGTTAATGTCTAATACTCGAAAATAATAATATAAAAATTTCTAAAAGCACTTAAAAAATTAGGGTTGTTACATTTCTTGTCCAACAGCCTTACCACTTCTTAGTACAGTTATAGCTTTTACTTGTTCATGTTGATTATTACCAGAAGTTGAGGGATCACCTTGTGGTTGTCCCCTTGGATTAGGTTGTGGTTGGGCAAGAAAAATGCCTTTTCCTTTAGAATCGTGTTGATTATTAATCCTATCCACAGATGTTTGTAGTTTTCCCATGATTTGTATTAATTGTTGCATCATAGACTGTAAAGGCTCTTCTTGTACTTTTTTGTGAGGAGGCACATAAATATTTGAATTTTGCTGTGTATTAGGATATGTATTTTGTGTTTGTTGAAATTGAGGCGGAGGAGGTAAATATTGATTATTTTGAGGAGGTTGGTGTTGAGTTTGAAATTGTAGAATACCCTCTTTTGTATACATATGATTTGGAGGATTTCTCCAGTTAGATTGGTATGAATTACCATAGGCATTTTGGGGACCCCTATAATTATTCACAGCGTTTATCTCTGCTGGAGCTGTTTCCTGACAATTTGAACTATTAGGACATTCATTCGCAGAGTGTCCTAAAGTATGATAGCCGTCATAAAAATCTCTTTTCTTCTTAGGCGGATTATTTTTTTCTACTGTTATAGCTTCTACTTTACGTGCTAATTCTTCATATTTCAGTGTTAATTCATCTTCTGATTGTAATTGGTATAAACTTTTAGCTTTTTTCGTCCTACCAATTTTTTTCTTTTTCCCATCAGGAAGCATTTTCGCTAAGCCAATCAAAATATGATTCAGCTTCATCGGCAGTTTTACTCAAAAATTCTCCTTGACACACAGTTTCAACTAATTAATTTGATTTTAGTTTTAATCCTTCATAAAAGAAATTAATTAGACGCCATTTTTTAAATCCATGATGTGGTCAAGCTAATAGGAGATCTTTAAAATGTTCCCAAACTTCAGGGAATGGTTCCTTTTCTTTTTGAGTAAAAAGTTTAATTTGATGCATCATGCTATTAGTTAAATTTTTTGGATAGAATTTTTTTAGAAATGCTTCATTCATATCATGCCATGAAGTTATAGATCCAGGACGGAGAGATAAAAGCCAAGCGTTAGCTTTATCTTTTAAAGAAAAAGGAAAAAGCTTAAGACGGATTATTTCAATAGGACAGCTTTGATCAGAGAACGTACTACAAACTTCTTCAAATTCACGAATATGAAGATAAGCACGTTCTGACCCCATTCCATGGAAAGTTGGTAAGAGTGGAATCATGCATTGTCTAAAGTGAAAATTTCCTGTATGTCTAGGTAGAGTGATGCAAGAAGGAGTGATATTTCTTTCTGGGGTAAATAAATCACGTAAAGGACGTTGTTCACGTTCTGGTAAAACAAATTGTGGTATATTTTCCTCCTGCTCACTATGAGCATCATCAACGATTCCTTCTGGTCCTACAATTTCTGCCATTATCCTAGGAAATTGTATACTAGATGAATCAGTAGAAATATTAGAATTATGTGGTACTTGATATAAAGCCTCAGTAGTATCTAAGGACATAAGAAGTAAGTGAAAACTAACTTATAATAATATTATTATGGTTATTATTAGCTAAGTAAAAATAATACTCTTTTTTTTTTTTTTTTTTTTTATAATAAAAGAGTTTTTTTTTAGAAGATGCACAAGTACATATCTATAAATATATATTTATATATTTTTCACAAGGAAAGATTATATATAGTTTTTTTTTTTTTAATTTTATGTTTCTTATGTTATCATTTTTTTAAAAAGAAAACTAGAATATTTATAAAGTAGAATAGGCATATATATAGATATAGATATAGTTATAGTATGAAAAATAGATTTAAACCTAACTTTTTTATTTATTTATTTTTTTATTAACCGCTCCCCGGCAACGGCGCCAAAAACTTGACGACATTCTATTGACGCGTTTTCTTATCACACCCAAGTGTAGGTGATCGTACAAGTAAAAAAGTTCTGGAAGTCCAGGTCGAACCCACAGGGAACGGAATAAAATTTTATAAAGTTAGTCAGATAACTATTTTGTCACTAAAAAGAAAATAAAAGATGATGGATTTTTGTGGGGTTTTTGTCACGCCCCGGAAACTGAAGCGCGAGGAAAGAGAAAAAGATAGGGAGAAAAGAATTAAAATTCAATCACAAATGCGGAAGCGACATTGGGATCCCACGGGGATTCCTACAAATATGACTTACTAACATATAAGCCAAAATGGACTTACATGTTAACAAGTCCAACAAAGATGAAAACATTTGAAAACTTACTTAAAAGACTATCCGAACAAGTACTAGTTCAAGTAGAAAGGGAAAATACAATAGATTTGATAAAAGGTCATTTTTAGATAGTTGCTGAATTTTAAAACACCTGTAAGTAACTATATCTTTGAAATTCTCACATTCTGTCCGCGCGTGATCCATGTAAAATTTGATTCTGAACAACTTTTGTATAATGACATTTTTTCCAATTCCGCACCATTTGGGCAGAAAATAAAGAAAACAGTAGCAGTTTTTCTATGACAGCAACTTTGACAGCACAAGTACTATTTTTGGATAATTGCTGAATTTTGAAACATCCGTAAGTAACCATATATTTGAAATCTTCACATTCTGTCCACGCAAGTCCATGTAAAATTTGATTCTGCACAACTTTTGTCTAATAACATTTTTTTCAATTCTGCACCATTTGGGCAGAAAATAAAGAAAACAGTAGCAGTTTTTCTATGACAGCAACTTTTGGCAGCATTTTTACAACTTGTAGAAATGTTCCCAATTATGCTAAATCCTCAAATTTAAACCTCAGTACATGACTAAACAAGTCCTAAATGACATATAACACATGCCTAGACCAAACAGAACTTCATATACTCGAAATTTATTAAAAATGAGAAGTGAAAGAGATAAAGAGAGGAAAAAGGGGAGAGGGAGAGATTGGGAGAGAGACATAGGGAGAGATAGGGAGAGAGATATAAGGAATGTATTCTAAACACACATACATGTGTATTTTCACATTCGGAAACCTTTTAAAAATATATATATACATAATTCCAACATAAGTAAAAGGAGAGAATATTTGAAAAAGGGAAAGAGATCAAAGAGGGGAGAGGAGAGAAAGAGAATGGGAGAGATTTTTGAACATTTTCTTTAAAAACAAAATGGACAAATCCGGCAAGGATTTCATACAAATAGAATGAGTCCGGTAGGGACAAAACCAAACATAAACGAATCCGACAAGGATTCCATACAATTACAATGAGTCCGGCAAGGACAAAACTAATCATAAACGAATACGACAAGGACTCAAATCCACACACATACATAAAACTTTAGAAGAAATGCTACGGTCTAGAAAACATAGTTACATAACATAAATAAAAGGACTAACACTTGTCCATCAAACTTACAACAAGACCTTCCGATGACAAAATTATGGATTCCAAACTTTAGAAGTTTAATAAAAGTAATACAACAATTTTCTTGAAGAGCTCTAACTATTACAAACTTCTCAAAAACTAAAATTTACATGAGAACTATCCATTTACATATGTAGACACGAATCCTCAAAATAGAACAAAATACATCAACGTCTATACGTCAGTCACATGTGCCATTTGACCTTATCAAGTTCACCTGAAAAATGTTTTGTCGTTTTTATGAGAACGACGGCTCGTAGAAAACATTGTAACAAGTCTATATGCTATCCATGACTAAAATGAAATGAGGTGCAATGAATCGCCACCATGGCTACCATGAAATGTTTAAAGCCGCAAGGCTATGCATGATAAATGCACATCACTCTCGTTACCGGACCATGAGCCACCCACGCATGGAGTGTAGCATACCAACTTCCGGGAGCTACCCGAATATATTTTGGAGTTTGAATGTTTCTAAGGGTCATTCTCCTTGTCTCACATCACAACCCACGTCCGGATTTCTTAAACCAAAATTCCCACACATGGGGTTTTTCTCTCTTTTTCAAATAAAACCTTTATGTCGTGATATTTGAATGTTTGCCGATTTGGCCTCAATGCATGAAATGTTTAAAATGACAACATAGATGCTCCAACAAAATAATGAACACAATAATTCTTGCATGTTGAACATGTAGTAAAGACATCAAGAGTTAAATTAAAATTCATAATATTGCACTCCTAACAAAGATTTCTAAACTAACGTCCTAACATGCTTTTACACATAAAGGGAGCATCCTAGGCACGTCTAGCATCACATAATCAATTATAGGACAACCAAAACATGTAAATTCACAATTAAGCATATAACCCTAAATTTACAACTTTGGGGAAAACCTAATGCATGCGTCTAAATTATTCTCATAACTTCATTTTAATTATATTTAACACCCCCAAACTTTCAACTAGTACAACCAAGGCATATAATTCCACAATTTGGCATACAACCCTTACATTACAACTTTGGGGAAATACCCATTGCATGTGTCTAAATTATCTCCTAGCACGTATATATGAATTCAAAACACCTTAGGCAAGTATAACATATATAATTGCACAATGTAAATCTACCTCAAAGCTTAGCTTCCAAACAAGGAAATATTCAAGAGAGCTAGAAAAGAAAAACTCAAGTAGCTCCAAAGCTTGCCAAATTTTGAAGGATGCTTCAAGAAGACTACACTAAGCAATAACAACCCAAGGTTAAGATAGAAACATAAAGCTAGTAAACCCTAGGTTGCTAGAGATTGGGAAAACTTACCCACACTAGAAATCCTCCATAGAAATGGTTAGGATGTGAAAGAGATACTCTATATACTCCAAGGAAGCTATAAAAGAGAAAAGAAGTTCAATCAAAACCCAAAATTTCGAAATCTAGTGAAACCCTAGAATTTGGGGGTTTTCTAGAAAGCTTACCAAATGATGATTCCAAGCTCTAGGATGGTTAGAGATGCTAGATAATGAAGTTCTTGACAATCTCTTGAAATCTTGAAGTTAGAGATGGAGGAGGGATGAAGATCTTTGAATGTTCTTGGCTCTTGAAGGTTGAAAGGGAAGAAGAGAATGAGAGGGAGTGAATGAAACGTGAGTAATGAGGGAATGGGGAGAGTTTGGTCGGCCATATAGGGAGTGGGGTGGGGCCCACTCTCTTGTATTCTCCAAAAATAACTGTTTGGTGCTCCAATGGACAGTTTGACCCAACGGTGTAACCCCAAAATTAAATAAACACATCCACGGGTACAGAAATTAATTTCTAAAGCATATGAAAGACAAAATAAAATAATTTAATAATGCTTTGAAAAATTTAAATACAGTGAATTAAAATACCAGTCCACATAGAACATGCAAAATTACCCAATTACCCTTATTAAAATTCTGAAACATTACAGTTTTACTAAACTACTAATTTTTATATTTTTGCAATAAAAGTAATTAAAGCTATTTTTTTCTTTACAGGTTATGGTAAAGATTTTAACAGTGCAAAATAAATTAACTAACATACTAGTAAGAATAGGAAGAAAAATATATAAAAGCTAAATTTTTGTAAGATAAACTTTTCAGATTTAATAATAGCGAAAGATGGAAATAATACAGATATTTAAGCAAAACTATTATAAAACAGGAAATAATAATTAACTAGGGGGAAATGATTTAAAAGAATTGAAAATATGCAAACCAACACTAGATCCCACAACTTTTGTGCATTTGAAAAGCATTTGGCATTTAAGACCGCAGAGTCATTCTTTATTTAAAAATAAACTTTCACTAGTCAGGGTCATATCAAGTGTGTCAGGTTTGATATGCAACGACGTCGTTTGGTTTAAAGAAAAATAAAAAGGCAATTGGGCAGTAGCCAGGTTCGAACCGTGCCCCGCCGCGAACGTGGGTTATTCGGCGTCCAGTCCCCACCACTCTGCCACTACACAATTGCCTATCCATTATTAGATAGAAATATATATAAACACATATTTGAAATATTAACTTTGTCATATGAGTTGTTTGAGTATGCTAGGTGTTTTTTTATGACAAAAGGCATAGTTTGACAATCCACATAATTAGGCTTTTTATTACAAATATGTACTCTTTTGAGCCCAATATAGCCATAGTATATAAACATGTTAAATGGTCATAAACTATAGATACATAGATATTTTTGGCCATAAATGAAAAAATAACCCATCTAGATAAATTTGCCCATTTAAAATTAGTGCACAGAAGCTGTGGTTTCTAAGTTTTTATTACATATCCCCAATTAAAGTTTTAGCCTATCATTTTGGAATTGAAACTGTCTTCCAAATAAAATTTAAAGATAAATTAAATAGGTGTAAACAGTGACTGCTCAATTAAAACTAAAGCTATAAAACCAAGGTAAAGGTGGAATATAATATTAATATATATTTTATACTTAACATGAGCTGGGATTGAATTTGTGGATTCTGCAAAATAGCAAAGTTTAGTACAACTAGGCTAATAAAATATACATAAATGGAAATACTGAACCAAAAATAAAATACTAAACCTTTAACTTTAACTTCTTGTGGGGTCACAGTGGTTGAACTCCAAGAACACAAACAATGCCAAACCAAATCCAAATCTAATTTGGGAGTAAGATATGGGTATGGTGTGCTTTTGGACTTTAGTAGGTAATTATAACAACTACGTGGCTAAGAAATCTGGCATTTAATCGCAAAATCTGTCTTCTAGTGAATAAAAATATTACTATAAAAACTGGAAATTTGGATTTTCAAACTATTTTAGGGGACAACTACAAGTACTACTAGACTAAAAATATTAAATCTAAATTTAAATAGGACTATTTTTACTACCACAAATTGACAAAGGTCATACAAGAAAACAAATATTTTAAATTTAAGAAATACAGTACACAAAGTTTTGCTACATATTTTTGAACATGAAATCATCAATTACATAAAAGTACAATTTTACAACTACTAGAACTAGAAAAGGCAAAGAAGAATTAAAGTTTCCTATTTCTAGGGACAATATAAAGTGCTCACATAATAACCTTCCTTAAACTATTATCTCCCTAACAGTGATTGTGAAGCTGTTGGTTTCTGAATTATGTGTCTCCTCATTTGCTTCGTCCATTTTATAGACGAAATTTTGGAATGATTTCGTCACTGAGATCGTCAACTGCCATTTTTTTTCTTCAATTCGTCTCGTTTTTCTTCCTCACGAGCTTCTCTTTTTTCTTCGCTCTCTGACAGTGTTTGTCAATTATTCAAACCGTTTCTCAGATATTATTTGACGAACTGCAAAGAGAGATAGAGATATAAAAGGAAGTAGTGAAAAAATGATATATAAAAAATTGTGTAAACATCCAAGCTCAAAAGCTTGGATGTTCTTATACGGGGTCCCCTTTTTTTTTTTGTTTGTTAGCCTACCAAACAGTAACAATCCAAACAGTAATTGTTACTGTTTGGTTACTATTCACTACTATTCATTACTATTCATATTTGACTAATCATATGGGAGATACTACAGTGTGGTTACTACTTCTTTCCTTCCCTTTATTTCATTTCATTTTTACCTAAATATATAAAATATGTAAAAACACATAATTATACACATTTGAGTGACATCACTGTTAAATTATATTAATTCAAACATGCATGTAAAACTAGGAATTTGGGAGATTAAATGAGTATAATGTCTATTATATTGGCACATGAATGTGCAATATTCAGTGTTTGTCAAGAATCAAGATTGGGATAGCAGTGAAGAAGAAATCGAGAAGTGATGTTGTGGGTTTCTTGTAGAGGTGTTGTAACACTTGTACCTGGAAAGAAGATTAATGTGATATTAATATATGTTAATTAAAGATAATTAATGCATAAAATGGTTTAAGGTGGGGTTATGAACCCACATGTGAAAATGTGTTCAATGCGGACACAGATGAAAGTTCTGTAAAAGACAGAACTGGTATAAAAGTGGGGCACAATGAGGGTCTAATTAAAGTAATTTGCATTTTGATGTCATTATATGTTTATGTGCGTATTTGTTTAAATGAATAAAGATATTATTATGTCTTATGATAGGTAAGGGGACCAGTTTGGGTACCCATGTGAGGGTATTTGAATAAAATTGATAATTAGTAGGTTTAATAGCAACCTCATAATTTATGTAGGACCACATTTGGGACCCACGTGGGACTTAGATTAAATCCTTTTAGAAAAGATGGGTAGTTAATGTAATTAACTTGGGGTTTTCATAATAAACAATTAGAAATTTCTGGGGGTATAAATGAAAAGTTGGGAAAAAGAGATATACATCTCTTCCATGAGTTTTAATGACTCATTTCTTCACAACACAACAGCTGGGAATTGAGGAGAAAGAGAGAACGGAGAGCTCTCGAGTCGGCGACGGAAATTCACGCGATGTTTCTTGTCGTTTCCTCACCGTCCGACGTCGGATTCACGATCAGAGACCACTTTTGGACTCGTGGAGGTAAGATGATCACATTCACGTAATTTATTTTTACTTCCGGAAACGTTTTCCAACGACCGTTCTTGATAGACGATGCTCTTGGTACTAAACTTATGTAGGATTGATATTAGAGCAAGAGTTAGGTTGAATCTAGCTTAAAATTGGATTCTAGAAGCTTAATCGCTAGGAAATCGAGGAGGTGAGTGTTCTAGTTCCTCAATTGGATGCTTAGTTATGATTATGAGTTAATTGTTACTCAATTCATGCTTATGTACATATATGTTGGAGAATTTGGGAGTAAAACATGTCAATTATGTGTATCTTGCCATGTTATATGCTTGAGTTGCTTATATGCTTATGTGGATCAAAGGGAAGTCAAGTAGTGGTCACCATTTATAGGTCCCATATGTAAGGGATAGGAAGTCCTCAATGAGTAGGACATGGTGACGACTACAATGAAATGCCGGTGACGCCTTCGGGGTCACAAGAGAGTGTGTATTGCACTATGTGCGCCAAAAGTAAGAAAGATCTGGGGTGAGAAGGACCCGGGGGTGGTGGCTGGAATGACTTGACTTTTCGAAGATCAAATTGTTGACATTTATAATGATTGTTGTATTTACATACTTTGCATTCCAATTGCATGATTAGTTCCCTCACTAAGTGAAAGCTTAAACGAAAAATATATTTTCTATTGTGGTTATTGAATAACCACAGCAGGTACGGCACGGGAGGATGAGAGGAAATAATCTGCACGATGGTTTGGGCACGGAAGTTATGCATATGTGGATATGTTCATATGACTAGTTAGTCTTAGTTTTAAATGTAACCTTTGTAATAGATATGTGAACAACTCTTGTTTTGAGAAAACTTGTAATATGTTAAGTTGGGTGTTGAGTTTGGTTGTACAACAAACCATGTGTCATGGTTGCTAGATACAAGTCATGAACATGGGGAACAACTTTGAAGAAACTAAGTAATTTTGATTGTAAACTTAACTTGGGTTTCCCTAATTCTTGTGTTGAAACTTGTAGTATGTTAAAATGTGAATTTTTTATGCAAGTTAGTAATCTTAGTTGGAACTAAAGTGTTTTGGGTGTTTAAATTCATTTTCAAATGTTTGGGAATGGTTTGAAAACCTCTTATGATGTTTGAGTAAAGTTTTGAGACACTTGGGAGTGCTTCCCAAATGGTTTTTGATGTGTCTAAAAGGGTTTGATATGGTTTAATCAAGTTTTGACAGCATTTTTTTTACTCATGTTTAGCTAAATGTTGAGGTATGATGCAAGTTTGTATTAAAACCTTAAGTTTTTATGGTTTCTTGGTGTTTAAGAGTGCTTGTTGATGTTTCCACAAAGTTTGGTTAAGTTTTGAGTGGTTTTGAGCTTGTAAATATGAAATTTTTAGCAGCAATTTGTTTTAGCAGCAGCAAAACATATTCTGCTGGAAGTTGGACTGAGCAAACTCTAGTTGGATTAAGCAAACTCTGGGCAGAGTATATTTTGCAGAAAGTTGGACTGAGCAAACTCTGGTTGGGTTGAGCAAACTCTGGGCAGAGTATGTTTTGCAAAAAGTTGGATTAAGCAAACCATATTCTGCAGAAAGTTTGATTGATCCAACTCTTGGCAGCAAATTTTTGTACTGGAGTATAATCAAAACCAAGATAAAAATGAACATAACTTAGTCGAGGAAGTTCGTATTCATGCACCGTTTTCAACGTTGAGTTCCTTATTTGAAAAGCTACTTTTTGAGCTGGAAACTCGACAAAAATTTTAAAATGACCATTTTACCCTTGGGGTTGGTTACATGCCAATGAGTTTTATAATGAGTTTAAAAAATAGTTTAGACTTGATTTATGTTATATCCATTGGGGATGTGCTTCGGTGGCATTGTTACACGTGTCCTAATTCGCCCGTGGCGGGTTGGGGGTGTGACAGCTGTTGTCCTCTATAGGAAGGGTGGTGGTTATTGGCGGCGGCGATTGTTGGTGGTGGTGGCGGCGATGGAGGTAGAGGCGGAGGCAGAGGCAGAGGCATGTCAGTAGTTGATATATGGGAAGATGTTGTATTGTTTGTTGGAATTATTGGCCTCTTATTTGATCATTGGGCCTTTTATTTCAAAAAGATTTAAACAAAGTCATTTATATTATGTGATTAATATTCCATATTAAAATTATAGTCGTTGGAGTCTATTAAATCCTATATTAAAATTATAGCCGTTGGAGGTTATTAACTCCTGTATTAAAATTGTGGTCGTTGGAGGCTATTAAATCCTATATTAAAAATATGGCCGTTGGAGGTTTATTAAATCTATTTTAATAAAATAGTCGTTGGGCAGTTTGTTTTATAAATAGCCTCCTCTCTTCCCATTTTACATATAGAAAAATAATTCTCTCTTCTCTGATCTTCAATTTCCTTCCCTGTTTTTTGGAGCAATTCTGAGCACTCACATATTCTTCCAATTCGAGTGCACGTTTGGAAGAAGTTGATTGTTGAATCCTGAAGAACATAGCGCTTGTGACCTTGTGCATCGAGTCATTGGCTCCGAGGGGCGGAATTGTTCTTAAGGACGGTGCAAATTGTTGCACGCCTCAATCAAGTTCATAGCCGTATCCTTCCTATTTTCCAACAATCTTAAGAACAACTTTCTGGATGCTGCTATGATCAACCCAAGATTTATAAAGAGGCTATTGATCCGGTAATATTATTCCTATCTGTTTTATTTACAGTACCAACAATTTTAAGATGTTTATTATTTGCCATGAAGTTGAATCAGCCTCTAGTAAACTACTCGGATTCAACTCATTTTAAGTAGTGACAGTTTGTTTTACGTAGTGTTTGGAGAAAGAAAGAGAAACGCTTGATTACTAAAACAGAAGGGTAACTGAACATAAAATAATGTTACGTCTGTATAGTAAAGACACCTTTACCTTTGACTACCCTGGTGATTGTAGATTAGTTACCTATAAGTCTTTTTTTTTTCAAACTCTCATATGTCATTCTAAGTTTAATAGTAAAAGTTAAATTATTAATTCTATGTTACTAGCCACAATTTATGTTTTTATATTACTTTAAAAGGTTGACAACAGTTGGCTTTCGTTTGAAAAAAAAAAAAAGGTAAACAACTTATTATTACTACAATGATGTTTTGTTTTGTGATCATTGAATTGTTTAATTGCTTTAGTCAATTGAGCATGGTTAATAAAATAGAGAATTATCTTTTGCCTCTAGATATCTGTATTTGTGACTGATCGACCTCCAAAATTATTATTTTAATAATCTTGCATATTGATCATCCGTAAGGTTTGTAACATGGAGAGAATTCATCAATAGTAAACAATTATTGTCTACACTTATGAAACGCGGTTTCACAAAGGTTGTAACTTTTAGTATTTATTTATTAAATTACATCAAATGCATGCTTTATGATTTTTGGAACTCAAACAGTATAGTTCCCTAGAACTAGAGTGTGACTGTATGGATTTATGGGAAATTAGTAACCATGTTTTATTTGCATTCAATTGTTGCTTTCATTGCGTTCACTTAATTTTGAATGGGGGTGTAACTGTAATAAGTGCATTATATGCATGTAGCCATTTGAATTAGTCACATATATATATATATATATATATATGTTAGCTGGGTATGGGTGACTAGTGGAATGGGCTTACTTTTTATTATTTAATTGTCATGTCATACAAATATACAATGTATTCAATGGAGAACTTCAGATTCTCTATGAACATTGGTATGCTAAAATTTTGGATGCCTTTGACTTTGTAGGAAGCATATCACCATAATTATGTTGCAAATATGTTTGATTGAATTTTTCTTTTTAAATGAATTATTTAAATGTTATAATTGTTACAATTCAAAGATTGAATTCAAAAGTGGCAATTGAGTTTCTAAAGTGTAAGAGATTTCAATATTTGTACCATGGACGTGTACATGTCACATGGTCAGTAGTGTGTAGACCTATTATAGTACACTACACTATTTCATACTGGCGGATATGTGGTTGTGAACATATTGTATGAGAAATTATAGTGTGTAGAGGAACAATTCATTTTCCCATTTTGACCATATAACTTAGACTCGTAATATATATATATATATATATATTACTTTTGGTAAAATAGTGAGCCTTCATTAAACTATGTTTTGAATTTGAATTATTTGGCTATGTTTGGATTTTTAATCCTTAGGAAATATTGATAGTAGAGTCGTAGTATTTTTGGGACATGCATTTATAGTATTGCTTGAAGAATTGTTTGGAATATTTCTGACTCTATTGGTGCTTATTGTATGAGCATATTTCTCTTTGTTAATTGAGGAATAGTGGAGGTTATTAACCTTTTGTTTTCCATTCCATCTAGACCTATTGTGTTAAGAATGCATGACAGATATGATGACGCATAATCTGAATCACAAAGGAGTAAGAGAGCTAAGTGCTAAAAAGACTTTAGAAGGGGATTTTATTTGTTTAAGAGGATGAAATATGCCACTTTAGTAACTAAGGCTGTTAAGGGAAAGAAATATGTTGATTTTTCTGATACCTATTATCCTATTATGTGTTTTACATCCATTAGAATTTTATTAGTTGTTGATACTATTTATGATTTCATGAAATGGATGTTAAAATTATTTTTAACTGGAGAATTAGAGGTGGAATTTAATTAGGATAAACCGAACGAGTTTATAAAGAATAAAGTGTGTAAGCTTATATTTACAGTAGTGTGGAAATTTTGATCAAACTAATTTTCCAAAATAGTTTCAAAATGAACGTGACAATTGATTTTATCATTAACACAGTGATAGAGTATGTGTTATGATTTGTTTACATATAGATGGTTTAGTAATTTTTGGTATTAATTTACTGTAGAAATTATAGAAAAAACCAAAATATATTCATTGTCACTAAATTTTGATATGAAAGATTTGGGTGAAGCTAATATAATTTTGGGGACTTAAAATTACAGTAGATGCTATTGGCTTTCAATGATCAATATCATTATAGAGAAAAGGTTTTGAGCTAATAATTTTCTTAGCAAACCTTTTTGGACTCCTTTTGAGTCAAGTGTTTGAGTAAATCACAAATGAGTGTGATATAATTTATCAAAAGAAATATGATAGTATTATTAGTATTTCAAAGTATGGTGCATATACTAGACCTCCTTCAAATAAAATGTTTTAAAGTTATGAACTATAAATTGGGTTGTATTGTGGTCACATATTGCCGAGAGCATTATAGTGGCTTTATTTGTGAAAATAAAGTCTATGACAATTTTGGGGGATGGTTCATTAAATTGAGTGCCTGTAGGCATATGTATAACAACACAATTGTTACAGGAAATATTTTCAGTGGAAAATGAAAATTTTTATTTGATAACTCACTAAGTACTAATGTTTGGTACTAGAGATTTGAAATTAATTTTCTCCTTCGGGAAGAAATTAAATTATGAAAACATGTTGTATAAACAGAAATTTGAGAAAAATTATTTTTGAAATTGTTTGCATACTTTGAAATTTGAAAGAATTTAAATTTTTTCAAGGCTAGGTTTTAGCCATACTTTTTGGAGATGAAAGTATGTAATTTCAAAAATTAGGGATGCTAATTGGATTTCGGATTCAGGTGAGACGAAATCAGCAAGTGAATTTAATTTTACACTTAGTAGAGGTGCAGTATCTTGGAAGTCGTCCAAACAAACTTGCACAACTAAGACAACGATGGAATATGAGTTTATAACTCTTGAGAAAGCTGGTACTGAGGCTGAGGGTTTTAAAACTTCTTAGCAGATATTCCTATTTGGAATAAACCAGTTCCATCTACTACTTTATAGTGAGATAGCCAGACTATAATAGACCGAGCTATAAATAAGTCCTATAATGGCAAGAGTAGGCATAAAAGCCTAAAGTATATACATTGTGAGGCAGCTGTTTGATGATGGAGTTATCTCCTAATTTAGTAAGGTCAAAAGTGAGTTTGACTGATTCTTTAACAAAATCACTAGAAAGAAAACTAGTGTATGAAACATCGAGGGGAATGAGACTTATGCCTGTAGCAAAAATCAACAATGATGGTAACCCAACCTATGTAATTGGAGAACCCAAGAAATAGGTTCATATGGGTAATAACAAGTCATTGGTTGATTTGAGATGCACTATAATTTGATTATCTTGTTGTCCATTCCTATGGTGTATAGTGCAATTGCAGTGAGAAAGGTTGAGTTAAACTCTTAATGAATTTCATAGTCCATACTGAATGGATGGTATGTTTAATTGCAATGCATACTTGATGGATTCACCTATATAAGTGTGAAAGTGGGCCGCTTTCTATGAAAATGTAGGCACGTTTTCTAGAGCACTTATGAAAATTCAGGACTGGTGCAGGGCCTAGAGGTGCCACACCGATTAGAGTTGCTCAGAATCTGAGGCATTAATGTGAGTATAAGACGATTGGTTTACGTTGAGGGATTCTGGTTCATAGAAATTTTATTTCACCAAATTCCTGTAAGTCACTTCTTATATTCCTAGGGACTGGTTCATAGCCCTAAAGGCACCAGTTTTGATGCATTGAATTCTCTTGCTCCATTCTTTTTATTTGTTGTTTAAATTTTTGAAATAGGGGGGGATTGTTGGAATTATTGGCCTCTTATTTGGTCATTGGGCCTTTTATTTCAAAAAGATTTAAACAAAGTCATTTATATTATGTGATTAATATTCCATATTAAAATTATAGTCGTTGGAGTCTATTAAATCCTATATTAAAATTATAGCCGTTGGAGGTTATTAACTCCTGTATTAAAATTGTGGTCGTTGGAGGCTATTAAATCCTATATTAAAAATATGGCCGTTGGAGGTTTATTAAATCTATTTTAATAAAATAGTCGTTGGGCAGTTTGTTTTATAAATAGCCTCCTCTCTTCCCATTTTACATATAGAAAAATAATTCTCTCTTCTCTGATCTTCAATTTCCTTCCCTGTTTTTTGGAGCAATTCTGAGCACTCACATATTCTTCCAATTCGAGTGCACGTTTGGAAGAAGTTGATTGTTGAATCCTGAAGAACATAGCGCTTGAGACCTTGTGCATCGAGTCATTGGCTCCGAGGGGCGGAATTGTTCTTAAGGACGGTGCAAATTGTTGCACGCCTCAATCAAGTTCATAGCCGTATCCTTCCTATTTTCCAACATTGTTTGCTGGTGTGGGAAAAAGAGTCCATATCGGAGGAGATGAGACAAAGAAGGCATGAAATGAAAAGCTAGTATCAGATGAATTCATTTGTAGACTTGTTTTTAGTGATAAGACAGTGTTAAATGTATTCTTAGTATAGCAGTGTTAAATTTAACACTAGTGTTCTTGTTTCAAAGGTTGTGGAGTGAAACTGTATACTATATTGTGGTTCAAAAGGTTGCAGTGTAAAATTTAATACTCATGTTCTTGCTTCAAAAGTTGTGATGTGAAATTGTATACTATGTTGTAGTTCAAAGGTTGTGGTTCAAAAGGTTATAGTGTAAAATTTAACACTTATGTTCTTCGTTCACATGATGTGGTGCGAAAATTGTATACTATGTGAAGGAAAATTGTGATATCAATGAAATGTTGTTGTTTGTGTAAAATGAATGTGCAAATGAATTTGTGATAAGACAGTGTTCCATTTGTTGAATAACTTGAATATGAGTGTGAAATTTAATACTATTTTTTTGGTGATATTGATGAATGACTGTTAGATCACCCAAGAATGGTGAAAATATGAAATTAAAAAAGATCTGTGTTATGTTAAACATAATCTAACGTATAAAACCCTTCAATCATGGCATTTACTAACTTCCCAAAATATACGCAAGATTTATGGGAATGAGTTTGATAACTTCCGAAAATATATGCAAGATTTATGGGATTGAGTTTGACCGAAATATACATATCAGCATTGTATATAGAAAAATTTGGTAAAACGTCCCATTTTACCTAACTATTTTGGAATAGGCCCACTAATAATATCTTTATCTCAATAGGTCCAAGTCATGTAAATATTTTTAGAGATTAATCCACAATCCCCAATTATAGATAGTTTTAGTGACTTTTTTACCCCCATATATATACACAGGCATATATATATGGAAATTAATCTGTTTTAAAGATCCCATTGATTTGCATATCAAATATATGGAAATAAAATCCCAGCCTTGTACATTATGGGTCTTTTGAAAATTTCTAACGCCATTTTTATGTAGGTATCCCACTTTTGTATATTCTATCAATAATCTGGAAGTATTTGTCTGTTGTATTATTAGTGTCGAATTCCACACTGTCATTAGTGAAAATTTTAACGCTAAGATGACACTTTTTCATTCATGAGGAAAGTATTCAAGCTAGTGCTTAAAAAAAAATTATTTTGAGTGTTAAATTTCACATACTGATATGTTAACACTAAAAGTGTTAAATTTCTCACAAGGTCATTGTGAAAGTGTGAGTGTGAATTTATGCACATTAATGTCAGTGTAAAATATTGAGATGATACTTTTGTCACTAGTGAGAAATTTAACACTGAGATTATACTTTCCTCATTCATGAACAAAAAACTCAAGTTGATTGGTAAAAACCTACATTTTTTAGTGTTAAATTTCTCACATTGAACTCTTAACATTATAGCTGTTAAATCTCTCACAAGGGAATTTGTGAAAAGTGTGAGTGTGAAATTTCATACAATGTTAGTGTAAAATTCTAAGGTACGTTGTATTTTTTCCAAACATATGAGTGTGAAATTTCACATTTTGCAGAAGTCGAACAAGTTCATCAAGTCGTGTTTGGTATAAATCTTGTTTTTGCAACTTTTTGTCAACAACAAAGCAATAGATCGATGGTCATTATACATGCTTATAAATGAAAGGAAATCAAGAATTGGAGTTGTTTGGACAAAAAAAAATGAAAAACATAAACAAAAGCTTCATCAAATTGCAATCGCAGAATGTTAGAAGATGATAAAACCCTAGTTTCTTCCCCAATATATATTTTTTTTTCCGAAAAATTCATGCAGCAAAGAGTCTACACATGGTTCAAGATAGAAAATACAAGTATGAAATTTCATATATGATGAATTAATGAATCGTATATCAAATTGTGTTTGGTATAAATCCAATTTTTACAACTTGTTGTCAACATTGAAGCAATCGATCGATGGTCATTATACATACTTATAAATTAAAGGAAATCAAGAATTGGAGTTGTTTAGACAAAAAATATGAAAAACAGAAACAAAGGCTTCATCAAATCGCAATCGCAGAATGTTAGAAGATGATAAAACCATATTTCCTTCCCAATTTTATTTTATTTTTTTCGAAAAATTCATGCAGTAAAGAGTCTACACATGGTTCAAGATAGAAAACACAAGTATGAAATTTCATATATGATGAATTAATGAATCGTATAATATAACACCCACATTTGTGTTATTGCATTTGCATTACATTGTCATGCATGATAATGTGATGTGGCATGTCTTATGACACATGGTTGAGTGAATTTGGACTCACGAGTTGATTTGGGTGTCTGTATTAGAGAACCCTTTGAAACTGTGGTGATTGAGGATTTGTTGTTGTGACGTCTCTCCGAGTGTGAGACGGTCACTGTGGAACACTTTAAATGTTTATCTGAAAATAAATTTTTACCTGTGTATTTTAATATCTGTATTATTTTCTATTTTAGAATTTATATCTATTGTTAGTTTTAGTATCCTGGTGAGAACGAATTAACACGCTATTAATTTGGTAGGCTAATTATCAACTTCGGAAACGTCATGTAGAAATTCGCGTTTTAGCGACCAAACGAAACTTAGTCGAAAACTTTTATAATTTTGAAGGTTCACTTATAAAGCTATGAATAAGCTGTATAGAAAGTTTCAGAGACTAATTAGGAGTTTTGAAAACTCGTGGGGAGGTAAACGTAATTCCCAATAGTCTTGCCTATATATAGATAGAGATGGTTGAGATATTTTCATAAGTCTTAACCTAAATTCCTAGAGGAGGCCAAAAGGGGGCTAGAGGGAGATTTTGTTGCTTCAAGCTTTGCGACGCCAAACGACGACCTTTTGTCAGTCTGTTTTCTCCCATATTTCATATTCGAGCTCCTGGAGGTAAGAGCTTCGTTTTGATATATGTTAGGGCTTGTTTGGCTAAGTTTTCCGAAAAGTTATTTTTTAGAATTTTTCATAAAAGTTGATAAATGGAATTTTGATTCATAGGAATTTTACTAGACGGACTTCTGCACGTTCTTTGTGCATGGATTTTCTTCAGATTGAATTATAGGAGCGTTATTCGGAGGTGAGTGATTCAACTATGTCTTTGGAAGGATTTCTTGACATGTATTCATGTTTTGTGTGAATAGCATGTATTAATTCTTAGACATATATTGTGTAGTTCATATTGGGCATTTATATTGATAAGTAGGCTCAATAGCACAATGATATGTTTTGATTACCGCGAGCATGGTGATATGTATTTGAGCATGTTAAGTTGCTTATTTGGGTCAGAAGGAGCACGTGGTCACCGTGCCATTTTGTGGAGCCGATATAGGCATTAAGGTCGCACGATTGAAGAGAAGAATCGTGGGTCTTACTGTCACGCCCCGACGTAGCATAAATAAGGAAAGCGTTTAATTTCCTTTATGGACCCGTAGGTCGCGACAGTTTGAAGGATCGATTCCGTCCCAAACGTCAAACAACAAAACATAATAATCAGAGTAAAGCAGTCAAGGCTTACAAAAATTTTCTAACTTATTACATCTTATGAACCGGGGTCAACTAAGGCACAGACCGCCTTGAAAATAAAATAATAACTTAGTGTCTGTTACAGTCATCCTTATAAAACAAAATAGTTCATAACTTAAAACATATAAACTTAAAGCATATAATAAATAGTTTCTTTATTCCAGAAGCAGCCATTCTCAATTAGCATAGTCGTATGATTCCTCCTGATTATAACCTGAAAAGCCTGAACACGAATGTCCAGGACGCATCAACGTCGTCAGCTTCAAGAAGCTGGTGAGTATTAAAAACATGACTTTAAATGTAAAACATACCCATTTACCTTTTTCCATTTCCCATTTAAATCCACAAGTTTATACTTGAAGTAAGGAGCTCATTTAAAAAGCAATCACAACATTATTTAAAGAGGGTAAATTTACACAGATGGGACCGTGTATGAGAACAATGCACCACACTCATCTTGCCGACTCTTTTCTCTCGACAGCCACAACAACCCACTATCCTACTCCTGGTATCTTTGAAACACTCAGATAGCCACACTTTAGCAACGGGGCGCCAGGGAGTGTCCAGTTTGCCTCACACTTTGGTCCGGGGTACCAGGGAGTGTCCAATGCCTCACACTTTGAATACCCTAACCGCCATGCAAATACCGGGGCAACCCCTCACACAGTATCCAGACTCGAGTTATCAGGGAGTGTCCGTAGGCCACACTTTAGCACTACCATGGGTGCCAGGGAATGTCTGAGTTCGGCTTCACACACTTTAACGCTTCCATGGGCGTCAGGGAGTGTCCATATTTGCCACCATCGCATTTCAAAGATACCCTCTCCACAATCTCAACCACAACCACAACCACAACCACAACCACAACCACGACCACAACCACAAACTCATACTCAACCACAACCACAACCACGACCACAAACACAAACTCATACTCTTTCCACACTACCATTACTCTTTTCCACACAGACTGACACCCCTATGCATGTACCACTGACCCACATGAATGGTATGCACTTAAACGACAACAAAAATGCTGAATTAAAGGAACAACACGCGTACGGGGGTTAATGAGTCATACTACAATGTTTTAATCCTTCAAACATAACCAATTAGAGTTCTGATCAACTAAATTCCCAAACAGAGCCTTAATAGTACTAAAAAGTTGAACCAAACATACCTTAAACACAAAACAGACAAAAACATAAACTGTCAGAACTCGCGCGCGCGGGCCGCTCGCGCGAAGGGTCGCTTGCGCGGGCCGCTCGCGCGATATGCCCATTTTCCTTTTTTAATATAACTTTTCTGTCTGCCTGAGAAAGCCAAGGTCGCGAGCGCGGATCGCTCGCGCGAAGGGGTTCTCGCGCGACCCTCGCTCGCGCGACCAGCCAAAATTTTCATTTATATATAAAAACTCTTACGTCTGCCTGGAGACGCCTACCTCGCGCGCGCGGGTCGCTCGCGCGAGGGGTCGCTCGCGCGGGCCGCTCGCGCGATTCTCGCGCGCGCGATCGTGGCGCGAGATGAAGCTGAGGCTTCATCTTCTCCGCAGGAACTGTTCTGTTTCAGCAAAACAGGGGTCTTTTTGACCCATTTCCATTCTGTAAGTATATATATCATGTTATATATGGATCTCTTCCTTTTTCAACAAGGATTAAGAATCTATGATTAGTTTAACATGAATCAATCTATAACTCTCCAATTTTATGAAAAACTAAAACATGTCAAAACTTATTTTCTAATATACTTTGTGGTATGAACAAATTAGGCTCTATTACTTCAAACATAGCATTTGTGATGTGTAATCGTTCATAATCATCTCTAAAAACAGATTTTGGTTAAGTTTGGAAAATTGTGATTTTTGAAGCTCAAGCTTCCATGGACGAATTTGTAATGGTGTTCCATCTATACATACACAATATCAGTAAATAAGTATAGAATTACATTGGGAGTGAGTTAATAATACTCACTGTGATTAAGAGCAAAGATGTTGTTGAGAAAGAAATAAGATTAAGCAAATAAGAAATCCAATCAAAGCTTGCAAGTTATGGTGATTTGGAAGCTCTCCCTCTCTATGAAATCCCTGAAATTCTCTGTGTATCTCTCTCTCTCAGGCTCTCTCTAAACTCTCTGAATGAGCTTGTGCAGAATGTGAAATGAAGCAAGGGGATGTGGTTAATATAGAACTCCAATTTGGAGAACTTGGAGCCCAAGTTGTGTTTTCTTCACTCTACAATTGATTTTATTTTCTGATACACTAAAGAGTTGATTATACATATACGTATTACATATATACCATCTGCTGAATTTGTTTAGATGGAATCTCAGATTGCTTAGGAGCCATATAGGCCTATAGGGGGCAAGTTGTATGTGTTTGGCAAAACAAACTTATGGCCTTAAATTAACATACACACCAAGTGTATTCCCAAACAATATTCTATCAAATGATTACTCTCCATAATTGGAAATAAAGCAATTGTCCAAATCGGTCACTTCCAAAATCTGTGGAAGTTAAACACAACATGAACAGTTTTGGACATAAACTGGTATTTTCGGGGCGCGGTGGTCACCACAAAAATACGGGAATTCCATTTTAACGTAAGAATTGATTTTCTGGTTTCATAAAAATACTGATTGAGTCAATAGAAGTTATTTTCACAGTTTTGAAATACAGATTTTGAAATCCATACTGGTATTGCTAACGTTATAAAAATTACAATTTAACCCCAACATGAATTTTAAATATGAAATAACACAAGGGATAATAATTAGAACATGAGAAATGTAATTAAATGAAGCAGTCAATACCAAATGAAATTTAATATGATAATGAAATTACAAATTAAATATGAAAATGCAGGTTATTACACTTACCCTTTCGCATGGACTTATTGGCGAGGAGTCGCGGATTGGGAGTATGGACGGGCACGTGAGTCTCCGGCGACTAGTATGAAATGTAGAGATGTGAATGCGGACATGTTGATCATTCATGTACATATGTTGATTTATTCACTAAGCATTAGCTTAAACAAATCGAAATATGTGTGGTTATTCAAATAACCATTGCAGGTGTAAATGCTGGCGAGGAATCGCAGAAGTGAGCACGAGGGTTGGGAGTTCGCTTGGGAGGCAACTTGAATGTTAACCTTGTAGTTTTGGGACAATAGGATGTCGTAATAAGAATTTTTATCGTTTTAACTTATATTTAACTTCGTATGATAGAATGGATTTTAACTCGTCGTAATAGTTAGTAACATGTTGTAATCATGCTTTATAAATATTTTACTACAGCTAGGATTACTTTGGATCGAGTTTGGATTGAGTGGTTGATCCTTGGTGGAAGTTAGGAAGCTTTTAAAACTTGAAATTCTGCAGATTGGGCTGCTGCCAGGGGAGCAGTCGACTGGTCTAGTGTTCAGTCGACTGAACCCCTGTGCCTGCTAGCTACTATTTCTTATTATGGAAAAAGCAGTCGACTGGGCCATGCCTCAGTCGACTGGACCTCTGTAAGTTAATGTGTTTATTTTGATTCTGCCTGATTCAGTCGACTGAAGGCTGGAGGCCCAGTCGACTGACCCTAGTCTCAGTCGACTGGAATTGCTATTAAACCCTTTTGAAAACTCTCTGCCTTCTTTAGTCGACTGAGCAGTCGACTGAGGGTCCCGACCCAGTCGACTGAACCTCTGGTTTTAAAATGTGTTTTGTTTTTCCGTTGCGTGTGTTCTTCAAACTAATTTTTGGGAACGTTAATGAATTGGTTTAGCCTCGGTGGCGTGCCACGGGCTCCGGTTCTGCTATTGTGGGACCGGGCTGTGACATATAAAATTGTCCCTACACCTTTCTTTCTTCACCATTGTTGTTCGAAAAAGTTGCCAGAGCGTCAATTTCTTTGCCGATGAACAAGAAATCTAGCTGTAGATGATCGATGAGTGAGAAATTATGAAAAGACTCTTTTTCGCTGAACAGGGCACTGAAGTCAACGGTAATGTTTGAATTTTGAATCGCCAAGATTGTCATCGCCTAGATAGTGGGGATATGTGAAATTTTGCTACATGATTTATGTGAACAATTGACATTTATGGAAAGTTTGAAGGAGATACTGTAGTGTGCGCGTGGGAATGGTGAGGGCAATTTTGTCCAATTTTTCTATGTGGACTGTTGAAGAAATTGTTTTATGAGTTGGGCCTATTACAATAAAGTTACACTAAATTAGACTTTATACTAATTAACTCATATATATATATCATTTATGGGTAAAATTATCTTTCACTTTGGGATTTTGGACTAATCTCTAACAACAATTACAATTATAGGGCCTATTAGTATGGAGTATCAATTGGTGGACCTATTACACAAAAGATAGGTAAAATGGGACTTTCGACTAGATTTTTCACTAATCAATATTCCATGATCTAACTCCACTCAAATCATAACATCACAATCCAGAGATATGTATACAAGTTAGAATGTTGAAATCTACTTCTACGACTACACTCTACTGCAATTGTTGTTAATATTCGGTTGTTTTTAACGTCAGATTTTTCTTATCATCCATTACGTATTGCATTTTTTTTTTCTTTTTCATAATGTTTTAATGAGTAAGGGTTTGATAGTAGGGAAGTTTTGCTTTCCTTTGTAATCACTTTATTTGCCTATAAAATTCAAATCATATTGACCACATTTTTAAAATTATCAAGATTTGTATGCACAACTTCAGGTACTTCATTTGATTCAATTGAATAACTTTATAGTAAATCGTCTTCAACAAGTATATAGTAGATGGTTTACTATTCGAGTGGATTAAAGGGGTTTGGACGGGTTAAATGGGTAACCCGTGTATTACATTAGTCGGATTTTGGTTTAGGTTTTTGACACATTTAAAAAATGATACAATTATGATATGACACAATTATGATAGGACCCGATAATGACACGATACGCTTATCACAGGACACAACACGATTGCCATTCTTAGTGACATGTGAGTTAAACCAATTAGCTATTCTTTTAGTTTTCACTTTTTTGAATCAAAGTGAAAGAAAAAAATCATCTTTTTTTATTATCTTTTCCACACCAAAAAAGAAAAAATCATCAGCAAATTTTGAAAATTTGAATACCGGAAACTTTACCCTACATTTATGAAATCTCCAAAAGTATTCTTGCAATTTTCATTTATTTAAAGAGTGGTACCAATTTTGAATTATCAAGCAAAGCCTATCATAATTAACTAGTTGTATACCCATGCATTTGCACGGAATGCAAAGTGGTCAATAACTATAAGAAATTATAATAACTACTAAAAATAATAGAAATTTCAACTAAGAAGTGAAAAGTAATTTTTTTAAACAATACTTTGATTTTAATTTTCACCCCTCTTTTCCTTGGTCATCCTATTTTATACTTCCAAAATCATTAATTTCAATAGTATCAAAGCGTATTGATGTAAAGTACAACTCAGATCAGTGGATATTTAGTTTTTCATAGGTTGATTGTATGTGTGTATATATATATATGAATCAGCAAATTAGAAAAAACTTAGCACGCCCATTAGCAATATCATTACACCTTGTATTCCAGGAGATGCAAAAGTTAACAACTAATTAAGCACACTATAGTCATTTTATAATTGTACTAAATGAAATAATAGAAGATGTTCGTGATATTCCTAAATTATTAGATTGTGTTATTAGAGATGGATATAATTCAATATAATAAAATCCAGTACTCGTTATAATGTTAAATTGATTAGGTTTTCAATACCCTATATTATTTCTGTCACACTACCTGTCAATCAAATATTGTAGAATGATAGAATAATCCAAGTAAATAATATTGAGATGATTTATTATATTCGTACGTGTTTAGATATAAAAATAGGAAGGGATTGTCTACTAACAGAACTTTAAAAAAGCCAAAGAGAACAACCATAGCAATCAAACATGCAAGAATATTTTAAAGCAACAATTTTCACATTTATGATTAATTATTGACACACTATATGACCACTCACAGTTTGTGTGATTTGTTGGTTCTTCTATGTCCTATATCAATTTATGAAATTAACGTTGCTTTGTCATAATTTACAGCTGCTAAAATCTTCCAAAAGGCAATATGATCACACTCACAATATTAGTGCCTAAACTTTGAAATTTGTTTGAGTATACTAAAAATAATATCATGTTTATCAAATTTTAAACCCAAATTTAGTTCCCATATACTATGATGTACAGTCATACGACTCATACCACATGCTGTGATAATGGTCGTATTACCATAGATCACTGCATGTGGTATCAGTTCTATAGCACTTAGAATATCCCAAGTTTGTGAGCCATAGCATTACTCATAATAAAAACCAAAAAACTACAAAATAGAAATAATGCATATAATTATATAAAATGTTAACCTTTTCATCCATGAGAGAATGCACAATGCACCATATAGCCACCTCTTCCTTTTCTTTTCTTTTTTTTTTTTTTTTTTCAGAATGATAGCCATCTCTTCCTATAGAGTTATAAATATGTCAATCCAATCATATCATATATATGTATATATATAAAATCCAAAATTTCCACCCCAACCCTTTTCATCCTTCCACGATATTGAAAATAATAATAATAATAATAATAATAATAATAATAATAATAATAATAATAATAATAATAATAAAAATAAATTATTCATTTTTCTTTCCCCGTATCTTGCAAATGATTTATCTACACAAATTCAAAATCGACTTTTTTCTCTCTAATAAAAACAAAAATCTTCTAGAGTCCTATAGATAGTATAACTCTTCAAATCTTCAAGAGTCAAATCTATATTTAGTGATATTTATTTCATGATGTTTATATTTATAGAAATAACGTTCAAATTTTGATTTGTAAACTTTAAATCCTAATTAATATCCGTATATATATAATTGGTTTAGTCTAAATGTTATACAAAGATATGTGTTATACAAAGATATAGTTATAGCATTTAATTTAATATTTAGTTTGTCAATTAACACATTACTTTTCATAGAGGTTTGTCACATGGGCGCTTAGGTGGCAAAAGCAAAAGCTTTTGTTTTCTTATATATATATATATATATATATTATATTGTAGGAAGGAAAACTATGACTAGGACAATTTTTTTGACTTGGATGAATGGGATTGGCTTAAAAAAAAACTGAGTAGGATTGCTGATTAGGATGGTTGAGGGAAGCATATTTCAAATTTGAATTTAAAACTTTTCTTTTTCTTTTCTTATTATTTCCTCTCATTCTTGGAATTTACAATCTCTCATTTTCCTCTTCTTCTCTATCATAGACCCATCTCTCTCTCACACTCTCTCTCTCTCCGGTTCCTTTTCTTCTCCATCCTAACACCCCTCTCTCTTCACTCTCTCGCCGCCACCACCAACACGCTTCTTCTTAAAATTTACTCTCTGTATTGATTTGTGTGTTGAGGATTTTTACCGAGGTAAGCTATTCACTGCTTGATTCTCAAGATTGTTTTAGATTTTGTTCTCCATCTGACTTATTTATTATAGAGATTTTGATTTTGATTCTCAACTTTTGCTTCTTTTTTTAAAAAAAAAAAAAAGAAATATTGATTCTTGAGTGGATCAGGAAACATAGATCTAAAACATTTCTGATTTTGTAACTGATTGTTATTATTTTCTCTCTCCCAAAAATTGGCAGTGGTGTGAAGTTTGATATCTTAATGTTTGTAGGCTTATGTTTGATATCTCTCTACAGAAATAGCCATTGTATTTATGGTGTAGTCTTTGTCTACATATAAAACCAATTCCTATAAGGGATCCATTTGGAGTGGATAGCTTGTGTGCTTATTGCCTTCAATTTTATAATGGTTTGATTTGAACATTTTTTTACACCTTCTCTGTGTTCTTCATTCCAACAATGTGATCATGTTTTGAAATGCAGAAAATAGATGGGAAATAAATGTAGGAGCTTGAATTGTGTTGTCTATTGTAAAATCTAAAGTTGTGATCAAGCTGCCAGCGCGCTGTCGCCGCCTCACCAGCACACGTCGTCGCCGAACATGCACAGCCTCCTCTTCCTCTAGGTAACTTCTAATCTCTCTCTCTCTCTCTCTCTCTCTCTCTCTCTCTCTCTCTCTCTCTCTCTCTCTCTATTCCTTTTTTTGAGAATACCTTCTCTCTCTCTCATTCTTTTCTTTTTCTTTCACTCCTCCAGGACCACCATCACCACTGGAACACCTGACTCCTTGTCACAGCCCGGTCCCACAATAGTGGAACCGAAGCCCGTGGCACGCCACCGAGGCTAAACCAATTCATTAACGTTCCAAAAAATTAGTTTGAAGAACACACGCAGCGGAATAAAACAAGTCATTTTGAAAATCATCCGTCCAGTCGACTGATCCTTGGATCCAGTCGACTGATCCTGGTCCAGCAAAAAGTTGGGTTTTAAAACACCATCCAGTCGACTGCTTTCTACATCCAGTCGACTGGGGCTTCAAAGTTTCAGTCGACTGGTAAAGTCCGGTCGACTGAAGTCCAGCCTGGCCACAAATATCAGTTTTGAAAACCATGATTCAATCGACTGTGTCGGGGACCCAGTCGACTAATCCTCCATGAAACGATGCAGAGAGTTGCTGAAAAGGAGGCTCAAGTCGACTGTTCAATAAACCAGTCGACTGATCCCCTGGCAGCAGCACATTCTGCAACATTTTCGAGTTTAAAAGCTTTTGAATTCAAACGGGGATCAAACACACACTTCCAAAATTACTCCAAAGCAATCCTAACTGTATTAACATATTACCGAAGCACAGTTACAACATGTTACTAACTATTACAACATTTTAGATTCGTTCTAACATACCAAATTAAACATAACTAAAAATCATAAGAATTCTTATTACAACATTCCTATTGTCCCAAAACTACAAGATTAACGTTCAAGTTGCCTTCTAAAAGAACTCCCAACCCACGTGCTCACTTCTGCGATTCCTCACCAGCATTTATACCTGTAATAGTTATTTGAATAACCACACATATTCGATTTGTTTAATCTAATGCTTAGTGAATACACATCAAGAAACCATTCCAAAAACATAGTTGAATCACTCACCTCCGATTTACGCTCTTAAACTTCGATCCAAAGAAAACCCATGTATAAAGAACGTGTAGAAGTCCGTCTAGTACAATTCCTATGGATCAAAATTCCATTTATCAACTTTTATGAAAAATTCTAGGAAACAACTGACACGACTAAATAGTTGTGCGCTCTTGTGGAACACCCAAGTGTAGGTGATCGTGCAAGTAATACTGGATAAGTCCAGGTCGATCCCACAGGGAAGGAATATGAAGAATATATACTAAGTTACAACCTAAACAAAAAAAAAAGATCACAAAGGAGCGGAATTCTAACGAATCCTAATTAATTAAATTAAACTAAATGATAAACTAAACATAAAGAAACATAATAATTAAACAACTAAATTAAAGGTGTTGGAAACACGTGAATCCACATTGATCCTAACCATCTACAATGCATACTCATTAATGTTCTATGGAGTTCATTCCTCTTCAGCATTCCGTATTTTTCTAAAGATAAAGAATTAATAGCCCTTTCATGACCGGGACTATATCATCACAGTTGATTTAAAATACTTGGAAGACGGTTTAAAACAATGGTTATTACTTGCACTCTAAATGGTGTTAGCATTCAAAGTGGTTTTCAAAAGTCATTGAAGAAAATAGTCTTAAGGCTTTAAGTTCTAAAAACTGTTGTGATAAACTGAGCTTATAGGAACAATTTGATGACAGATTTCTAAAACAGAAAGTCATGGAATACTTAAAAGAATCATCTCAGGAATTAACATGTTCGATCGATCGAAGCACTCTCGATCGATCGGACTGCATCATCCTTCAATCGATCGAAATGCCTTCGATCGCTTGACTATGGCTCTGGTTCGATCGATCGAAATACCTTCGATCGGTCGAGCCTAGGTTTTCTAAAGATTGCATGACAGAGGTTGGAAATCAATATTTCATCACATATTTCCAACGTCTAAACTATAGAAACATAATAAAACTAGTGCAGAAACAGTAAAACAAAACAATCATAACAACTATAACAATAAACAATCAAATACGATAAAGGAACAGAAAAACCTGGAAATCATCTGAAATAAACTTGTACTAATCTTGAACTAAACTTTAATCTTCAATAAATCAATGGAAAAGAGGAAGAAAAACAAGAATCTAACCTAATCTACTCCTAATCTAACCCTAAAACTACCCTAAACTGTTGTTTTTCGCGTTCTGGAGCGTCCTCCCTTCGTCTGGCGTCAAAACGACTTATACATAGGGTTCCTACAGAGTTTACGCAACTTTTGAGTGAATATAAAGTTCGATCGATCGAGCTTAGTTCGATCGATCGAAGGTTCGATCGATTGAACTCTCCTCAATCGCTTGAACTTCTCTAATTTTGACAGCTCTGCGTACCGATGGGAGAATGGCCATAACGTTTCACTCGGAACTCGGATTGACCTTCCGTTTACGGCCACACGACCGTAACTCAAAGCTCTACATTTTGTATTTCTAGGAAAATATTCCAAATCTGAAGTCTTCATTGTCAAAATTGGCATTTTCTCAGCTTCTTCTGTTGTTCTATCCACCAGAATCACTTTTCTTTAGCTCCACTTCATTGATTTACATTCTAATACCTATAAAACAATGCATAAACATATATTTAAGCATTAACACAATAAAAAGAATATTGTTATTAGAATGCACCTAAATGTAGGGACTTTGGGGATAAAGGTATGCATAAAAGACCATGTAATACGCTATGAATATGCACTTTTCACCTCGAATCACACCCCCCAACTAGCTCGTTGCTAGTCCCTAGCAATGAAGCGAACTACAGCAATGTTTATTTAAACTCTAAGAATTGAAAACAAAATAAAGTAAAAATCATAAATCACTTTCTCAGGAATCGCGATTGCATTTAGCATATGCAACAAGCCTTTAAACCCCTAGGTTCCCCCTAGTGGACGAGTGTTGTCTCGTGAGGGTTTGCAGTGAATCTACCCACAAAATTCATGTTTATGGTAATGGTTCTAGTTTAAATATTTTCAAGAAAATTTTTCCTCCCATTTAGCAGTGTTGTTAAGCTCAACAATCCCATGAAACTCTCTAGTATGCCATAGCAATGCAACACACACATTACAGTTAATCTACTATCAAAGTCATTAGAATATTCCATACCTGTTAATCTTCAAGTGTGTGTGTGAATAGACAACCCAAAATACAAAACTTTAATTTCAAAGCTCGCATAACCTAAGATTCTATCAAGACGTTCATTTTGACTCAACTCTCACCGGGATTACACTCTCAAGATGAAGTCACTCTGAATTAGGTGTAATAATTATCACTCATGATATGGAAGCTATAAAGATAATTGTAAATGGAATCTAATGCTTCTCATATCTAAATAGAAAAACAGACATTTTAGTGCGCAAAGTCTCATGAATGGATACTTTTCACTAGAAGAGCGAGATACCGTGGAGAACTCTCTTATTACCATAACTTCGAATCCAATTTACTTAAAACCATCAGGACTTTGAAAAAGAGGCGTTAGGTGAAAGAAGAAAGAGGCTCGTGATATTCAATTAGGTCAACGGATGTGATTCGAATGTCTACTACAACTTTTCAAACTTCTCCACATCTCCAATCTCTCTCTTCTTCTTCTTCTCTTTTTTTTTTCTTTTTTCCACACTCTTCTTTTTATTATTATTATTTTTTCTTTTATAACAACCATTGGCACTTTTTTTCTTTTTTTCTTTCTTTTTTTCTTTTTTTCATGCTCTTCTTTTTTCTTTTTTTTTTCTTTTTTTTTTTTGTTTTTGTTTTTTTTTTTTTGCCAACTTTCCCTTATTCACACTAACAAATTTCTTGTCAATGCAACACATCCCAATCACTCCTAATAAAGAACTGAGGCTTCAACTCTAATTTCGAGTTAGGTATTGACTTTAAGATTGTGTAGATAAGGTAAATATGATAATGCTCAAGAGGTGAAGTAAAGGAATAGAATAGAGGTAGGCCAAGGCTTTATTATGCGTGTATGGTCAAAAGATGGCCTAAATCATCTTCTAAGTTAATAGGATTATTCATTTCAGTAAATTCAAGAGCTCTAAATTTGGTAAATCCTGAACGTTCTCTTCTAGTAATCAGTCAAAATAAAGAAAATTGAGACTTTCAACGAATGAATACGCTTTTCAAAAAGTAAGAGTAATTTTATAAAACCCTCAAAAATAAAAGAATGGCTCAAAAGCTCACTTGGGTTATTAGTCTCCACTACAGTCTCTCAAGACACCTAAGCTATGCTTACTAATCCATTTTAGCTATGTACAAGGTTGTCACAACGTGCTCAAAGTTGTTTGAAGATTAAAAAGCATAAAACATACTATAACTAAGATAGTAAAGAAACTATCATAGTGTATCACATACTAATAACATACAGAAAATAACACTAATGCATCATAACTAACTATATTAACTAAGAGAGAAATGCAAGAACCATCTTATTATCTTTAAAAATAAAATTAAAAATTTTTAAATTTTTTACAATTTTAATTTACTAAGTCATGTTGCTAAGCAGGTACATTGACATTAAAGCACCACAAAAAGATATGAGGCATGCAATGGCTCACTCCCCCCAACTAAAACTAAACATTGTCCCCAATGTTCTAAACTAAGCATATGGACATGTAAAGTAAAGCGAGAGAAGGAATGATGTTACCTCGAGGCGTTAATAGCCAATTTGTATCTATTTATTTATTTCTTAGTTACCTGCAAAATCATTAGTAGCAACAAGAAAAAATAGAGAATATAATAGAACTACTCAGTAAATAAATTCGGTTAATCAAGATATTTATCATAAAGTAATAACCGAAATTTTTGAGGATCTTCCCAATGAAATAATTTAACGGTGAGAAGAATGTAGGGATCCTCATAAAATTGCAACTCCCCCAACTAATGTCAGGCTCGAGGTCAGAGGAGATGATGCAAAACCTATGGCTTCCAAATTTGTTGGGCATAGGTATAAGAGGAATACCACACTTTTTAGGAATTATACTCAAGGAAAGATCTTTGGTGTTGGCATTTTCTATAACAGCCTCTATTTTTATATTATCAAAGACAGGCGGAGGCCATGGTTCAATAAAAGGGGCAGGGTCTAAGTGATGTTCTAGTGAAGCTTTACTACCCTCTTCTTGTTCTAGAACAGAATCTATGGAGATGTGATCATAGGAATTGGATTTCTGTTCTATGTACATTGATTTGGACTGGACTTGGATGAAGCTATCAATTTGGGCCTCAATGTCAGTATTACTCAAGAAAGTCAAGTAGTCTAGCAGATTACTAACTTCTTGTTGAAGTTTAAGATCATCTAATGTGGGCCAAATAGTTTCTAAGTCCTCTCTCAAAGAATTTTGAAAGTTAAAATTTTGTGAAAAACATGTGCTAGAATCCTTATCATCCTCTTCCACAGCATATTCTATTTGTTCAATATTAGGGTACACATGATTTTCAAGCTCGGGATGAGAGCATCGATTGATAGAGAGGATGGGTAATGGGCAACTTGGTGACACCACCTCTTTGGCCGAAAGAGGTAAGGGTTCGTGAATATTGCATGAATCTAAATCAAATTTAGAATTTTTAATACCGTCCTCCCTAGGGTCACTATCAAAGGTAGGGGTAGAGTCAACATGGGACTCTTCCTTTCCTAATTACGTGCAGTCACCTAAACTCTCATTATCTGTAAAAACCTCATTCTCATCTGTGTAACTCTCCTCACTATATATGTCATCTATTGAAGTACTCTAGACCAAGAGATTGTGCAAATTTATCCAGGCAGTGAAGGAGTTGATATTTGGGGTTGTGTATTGAGGAGAAGATGATTCTACAACTTCATGCTCAATGGTTTGGTTTTGGAGTTCTTGTTGGGTTATCACTTTCTCGAGTGAGTTGTTAACCTCATTCGGTATAAACCCGTCATTGTTCTCTAATTCCATTCCATTGTTAGTGTCTTGAAATTTAGGTTGTAGTGTTGAAGGACTGGTATAGTCTTCTAAAGGTTGGCTAGCATATGCTTGTTAATATCTAGTTTCTAATTTATCAAGTGCACTATCTAGCCTTTTCATTTCACTAAGTAGTAATTTTTAACATACCTGTTGGCCCAAATATGGAAACCTTAGAGGGGGGGTGAATAAGGTTTTAACGGAAATTAACCTTTTAAAAACTTAATTGCAAATTAAACAAGATCACAAGCAATTAACTAAAGAGATAAGAGAAGAGATACTTGCAAACAATTTTTCAAGTGGTTCGGCAATCGCACCCCGCGGCCTACGTCCACCCCTCAAGAACACCTCTTGAGGATTCCTTTAATCTGATCTACTTCACGGGTGTAGACCAAACCGTTCCCGGAGCACTTACGGGGTGTGCACCAAACCTTTACAAGAGCCTTCAATCTCTCCCAAAGAAGAACACCTCTTCTTTGCACACAAGGGTTACTAACCCTCAACTTTTACAAATTGAATTGAATACAAATTGAAACTCTTTCTCTAGAGTGGATAATACAATTAAAGCTCACTACAATTTTGCTCTCTCAAGAAATACAAATGAAAGAATTGAGCAAATTGATAAACTCACACAACTAGGGCTCAAATAAAAATGTTTAAAGATCAAAGAGATGTGTGATCAATACTATGTTTTCCAATCAAAATCTCAACTCCAAATAGCTTGGGAAAACATGTATTTATAGGCCTTGGAAGATTATAGCCGTTGGTGGCAGGTTTGGTAATTAAAAGCCCCTCTAAAAACTAGCCGTTATTGCCTTTCAGGTCGATTCAGTCGACTGGACCTTGAAGCAGTCGACTGGGCCTTGAAGCAGTCAACTAAGATGTGTTTACAGAGGGTTCTGTTTGCATTCTGCTCACTTCAATCGACTGCATCGGGCCCTCAGTCGACTGCCCCTCCCTGTTTGACAGCCAGACACATCTCCACTAAAATGGCCATAACTCCCTCTACAAAACTCGGATTTTCGATCCGTTTGATGTTTTGGAAACTAGATTCAAATACCTTTCCAACCATATAAGATTCAACATTTAATTATTTTCCAATTGGTTGGGGCATTTCTTTAAAAATGACCTTCTTAAAATTTATTTCCAAAACTTTAACTTTTAGAGTTTGTTTGAGCCCCTATGAGTGTGAGATCAAGATGCCTTACAATGATGGTCCTAGACTTCAACCAAGGATGAAATATCTTTAAGTCTTCAAGCTTGATCCTTGTTGAGCTCCTTGTAATCTTGATCTACATCAATTAAATCTCATGCACACAAAGATGTTAAAAACATTGATACAAAATTAATTAATACGTGAGATTATATATGAGCATTAAAATGACTGATAATAACAAAGAATGAGTCAATATGAATCATGTAATTATCATAGCATATTTGACATCATCAAAATATAATTAAATAAGCCTTAATATACCTTAAGGCTAACAATACCATTATCCTCAACTTGGTTATTCTCCTCATTATTACTATATGAAGTTTCGCCCCATTGTTGTTGGTAGTAATTCCCATCCCATTGTGTTTGTGGACAAGACTCGCCAAAGGGAAAGTCTTGGTGCGTTTGGTAATCGTGGGAACTATTACTATATCCTATATTATCATTTTGGTTATATTCCCATTGCGATTGATAGAACTCTCCATGTGGAGGTTCTTGATACGTTTGATAATATGGGAGACAGCCACTATCATTTTCCCATTGTGGTGGTTGGTAGCACTCAGGTTGATAATCTGCATCATAAGTGGGTGCTTGCCAACTTGGAGAATAACTATTTTGATTTTCAAGTGTGTACCTATTATTGGTGCTTGTGTTGTATGGAGGGTAATGATGTTGTCAATATCAAGATATAAAAGTATACTTTACTTTTCTAAAGATTTGTAGTGTGGAAGTAAAGGTCGAATCCACAGAGATTGAATTATTACGACTTTTAATTTTAAAACCTAAGTTTAATTAATTATGAAAACGAGATTTTGATTTTGAATTTAATTAAACTAAGAACAATAAAATAAATCTAAATTATGAAAGCGATTTAAAAGTATTTTTCTAAATACGTTTAAAGGAACCTAGGATTGCAAATCCACCACTAGCTTCATAATAGGAATATTTATGCATTCAATTAGATTATTAAGTTGAATGATAATGGAGAATTGTAGCTACAAGCCCAATTCCTCCGTCAAGAAAATAACTATGGTTCAAGCACCAACATAATCCATCTTCGGTTAGCACGAATTATCCCACACTAAACTAGGGTTGTGGTATAATCCATCTAATCTAGGCATGGACTATTCGGATACTTGATAGCACAATTCAATAAAGCACCATTACATGTAAATAATCTAAACAAGCACAGCAAGTATAGATCATTGAGCACATCACAGTCAAAATAGATCTAAGACAAGAATAAACTTTGAAAGTAATGATTTAATCAATAGAAGTACGATTTTATTATAAAAAATCCTCTAAACATGTAATCATCATCCATACATAATAAATCTAAAATAAAAACATAAAAAAAACCCTATTACTTGGCTAGGGTTTCATTGAAACCCTAGATCTAGAGTTTAGTTGTCCATAGAATTGATGAATAGCAAGAGGTTGATGGAGGAGGCCATGTGAATCCTTGGTCTTCTTCTTCTTCTCCTTGCTTTTTCTCCCTTCAATGGCTGAAAATAATGTATAATATGGCTGTATATTGATGTGTATAATAGTATGTAATGATTTGTATATCTAAAGTTGATTTAGAATAGGATTTGTATAGAGTTTGGAAGGATTTAGGAAGCTTTCCTAAGTCAAATCGCGCTAAAACTGCTGTTTTTACGTTTCTGGACGTATTTAACCAATTCGGATCGCACAGGGCTCTTCAGGGCTTCAAAATACACAACTTTGACTTTTTCAAAGGGTCGCTCGCGCGGGTCGCGCGAGCGGGTCGCGCGCGCGGGTCGCTCCAGCGACCTGGGCATTTTCCGGAATTTTCTCAGATTTTTCGCTGCTCTGCACCACTTTCGTAGAATTGCGATAACCTTTGACTCGGACCTCGGATTGACTCACCGTTTGCGGCCACGCGTCCGTAACTCGAAGATCTACATTTTATATCTCTGGAGAAATTTCTCAAATCTGAAGTATTACTTGTCAAAAATGCAATTTTCCGAGGCTGTTACAACATTCTTCCTTCACCGGAACCATCTTTTAAGCCCAGAATGACTTCCAAAGCCACTAATCATTGGATTTTTGTGCATTTTCATGTTAAAGCTCCAAAATCTACAAAATATAGAATACCTATTAAAAATCACTTAATAATTACATGAAATGGGCTAACAAAGCGTATTTTTAGGACTATAAACGGCAACTATTCGTCGCCGATCAGGTAATATGGATAAGACATGTTTATCCAAAATTTTTAAACAATAGGAATTTTAATTTTTTTATTTTTATTTTTATCTTGTGAGAGAAAAAGTCCAAAAGTTTTTTTATTTTTTATTTTATTTTTATTTATTACTAAGTAAGAAAAATTGGAGATAACATAGTAGAATTCTAACCTAGTTGCCTTCCCCGGCAACGGTGCCAAAAACTTGACACGACTAAATAGTTGTGCGCTCTTGTGCAACACCCAAGTGTAGGTGATCGTGCAAGTAATACTGGATAAGTCCAGGTCGATCCCACAGGGAAGAAATAGGAAGAATATATACTAAGTTACAACCTAAACAAAAAGAAAAGATCACAAAGGAGCGGAATTCTAACGAATCCTAATTAATTAAATTAAACTAAATAATAAACTAAACATAAAGAAACATAATAATTAAATAGCTAAATTAAAGGTGTTGGAAACACGTGAATCCATATTGATCCTAACCATCTACCATGCATACTCATTAATGTTCTATGGAGTTCATTCCTCTTCAGCATTCCGTATTTTTCTAAAGATAAAGAATCAATAGCCCTTTCATGACCGGGACTATATCATCACAGTTGATTTAAAATACTTGGAAGACGGTTTAAAACAATGGTTATTACTTGCACTCTAAATGGTGTTAGCATTCAAAGTGGTTTTCAAAAGTCATTGAAGAAAATGGTATTATGGCTTTAAGTTCTAAAAACTGTTGTGATAAACTGAGCTTATAGGGACAATTTGATGACAGATTTATAAAATAGAAAGTCATGGAATACTTAAAAGAATCATCTCAGGAATTAACATGTTCGAACGATCGAAGCGCTCTCGGTCGATCGGACTGCATCATCCTTCAATCGATCAAATGCCTTCGATCGCTTGACTATGGCTCTGGTTCAAACGATCGAAATACCTTCGATCGATCGAACCTAGGTTTTCTAAAGATTGCATGACAGAGGTTGAAAATCAATGTTTCATCACATATTTCCAACGTCTAAACTACAGAAACATAATAAAACTAGTGCGGAAACAGTAAAACAAAACAATCATAACTATAACAATAAATAATCAAATACGATAAAGGAACAGAAAAACCTGGAAATCATCTGAAATAAACTCGTACTAATCTTGAACTAAACTTTAATCTTCAATAATCTTTAATAAATCAATGGAAAAGAGGAAGAAAAACAAGAATCTAACCTAATCTACTCTTAATCTAACCCTAAAACTACCCTAAACTGCTGTTTTTTGCGCTCTGGAGCGTCCTCCCTTCGTCTGGCGTCAAAACGACTTATATATAGGGTTCCTACAGAGTTTATGCAACTTTTGAGTGAATATAAAGTTCGATCGATCGAGCTTAGTTCGATCGATCGAAGGTTCGATCGATTGAACTCTCCTCAATCGCTTGAACTTCTCTGATTTTGACAGCTCTGCGCATCGATGGGAGAATGGCCTTAACTTTTTATTCGGATCTCGGATTGACCTCCCGTTTGCGACCACGCGACCGTAACTCAAAGATCTACATTCTGTATTTCTAGGAAAATATTCCAAATCTGAAGTCTTCATTGTCAAAATTGACATTTTCTCAGCTGCTTCTGTTGTTCTATCCACCAGAATCACTTTTCTTTAGCTCCATTTCATTGATTTACATTCTAATACCTATAAAACAATGCATAAACAAATATTTAAGCATTAACACAATAAAAATAATATTGTTATTAGAATGCACCTAAATGTAGGGACTTTTGGGATAAAATTATGCATAAAGACCATATAATACGGTATGAATATGCACTTTTCACCTCGAATCAACAACTTTTCGGAAAACTTGGCCAAACAAGCCCTAGCATATATCAAAACGAAGCTCTCACCTTGAGGAGCTCAAATATGAAATCTGGTGAAAAACCAGCGGGCAAACGGGCGTCGTTTGGCGTCGAGAAGCTCTAAGCTCCTAATCTCCCTTATGGCCTCCTTTGAAACTTATGAAGAAAGCTTTGTAAAAATATCTCATCCATTTCTATCTATATATAGGCAAAACCTTTGGAAATTACGTTTACCTCCCCACTAGTTTTCAAAACTCCTAATCAGTCTCTGAAACTTTCTATACAGCATATTCATAGCTTTACAAGTGAAACCTCCAAATTATAAAAGTTTTCAACTAAGTTTCGTTTGGTCACTAAAACGCGAATTTCTACATGACGTTTCCGAAGTTGCTAATTAGCCTACCAAATTAATAGCGTGTTAATTCGTTCTCACCAGGATACTAAAACTAGCAACAGATATAAATTCTAAAACAGAAAATAATACAGATATTGAAATACACAGGTAAACATTTATTTTCAGATAAACATCTAAAGTATTCCATAGTGACCGTCTCACACTCGGAGAGACTTCACAACCACAAAACACGTACCAACAAATTCTCAGAGGGTCCTCTAACACAAACACCCCCAAAATGACTCGTGAGTCAAAACTCACTCAACCATGTGCCAAAAGACACGCCACATCACATTATCATGCATGACAATATAATGCAAAAGCAATAACACAAATACGGGTGTTATAATACTCTCCCCCTTAAAAGAAGTTTGTCCCCAAACTTGTACCTCATGTCTCGAAAAGGTGTGGATACTGGGTACGTATCTCATCTTCTATTTCCCACGTCATCTCTTCTGTAGTTTGGCTACGCCATATATAACACTTTCACTTTCGATATTACTTTGTTCCGTAAGACTTGATCCTTCCGATCCAAGATCTCTACTGGATACGCAACATATTTCAAATCACTCTGAATCTCATTCGATATCGGAGTCATAACTTGATCTTTATCCTCCACTAAGTGTTTACGTAACAATGACATGTGAAACACGTTATGCACTTGAGCATACTCACTCGATAATTTCAAACGATAAGCTACGGGTCCAACTCTCCCAATAATCTCAAAAGGTCCTACATACCTCGGGTTGAGTTTCCTGTATCTCCCAAATCTGGTTATTCCCTTTGAAGGTGACACCTTCAAAAACACCAAGTCTCCTGCATCGAATTCCAACGGCCATCTGCGCTTGTCGGCATAACTCTTATACCTACTCAGAGCTGTCAGTAACAGTTTTCTAATTACCTTTATCTTGTCCGTCGTTTCTTGTACAATTTTCGGCCCTTCAATCATTCTTTCTCCCACCTCTGTCCAACTAATCGGTGAACGACATACACGACCATATAAAGCTTCATAAGGAGCCATTCTAATACTCGACTGAAAACTGTTGTTATATGCGAACTCAATTAACTGCAGGTGGTCTTCCCAATCACCATGGAAATCAAGTACACATAACCGAAGCATGTCTTCCAAAATCTGGATTACTCTCTCTGATTGGCCATCGGTCTGAGGGTGAAAAGTAGTACTAAAGTGCAATTTGGTACCCATTGCTTCTTGCAAGGCTCTCCAAAACTTTGATGTAAAACTACTATCCCTATCCGAAATGATAGAAACTGGGATACCATGTAGTCTCACAATTTCGCGAATATACAACTTAGCTAATGTCATTGGCTTAGTTGTTCGGATTGGTAGGAAATGCGACGACTTCGTCAAACGATCAACGATCACCCAAATAATAGTGTTCGATCTTTTCGACCTCAAAAATCTGCTAACAAAATCCATTGTTATATGCTCCCATTTCCACTCGGCTATCGGTAACGGTTGTAACAATCCCGAGTGTACTTGGCGTTCGGCATTTACTTGTTGACAACTAGTACAACACGAAACATAACGTGCTATTTCTCTCTTCATTCCTGGCCACCAATAAATATGTTTCAAATCTCTATACATCTTGGTACTTCCCGGATGAACGGTATACTTCGTATTGTGTGCTTCCTTTAGGATGTTCCGTTTCAACTCCTTCTCGTTAGGCACACAAATTCTACCCCTCAATCTCAAAACGTCATTCTCAAAAGTAAATCCCGGTTGTTTGCCCATCGGACTCTCATCACAAATCTTCTTCAAGGCCACATCTTGAAGTTGTTTCTCTGCGATCTCGTGAATCAAGAGTGGTTGTGCCACCATCGTCGACATCAAGCCACTTTCAATCCTCGGTATCACTTCAGGCTCCAAATTCTCCATATCTCATAGCAGTTCTTTCTGAGAAGTCAAATCTGATGCGGTGTTAGTTGGTACTTTGCGACTAAGAGCATCGGCGAAGACATTCGCCTTGCCCGGATGATACTGAATTGACAAGTCATAGTCCTTCATCAACTCTAACCATCTCCTTTGCCTCATGTTCAAATCTCGTTTTGTAAACAAGTACTTCAAACTCTTGTGATCTGTATAGATCTCACATTTTTCCCCGTATAGGTAATGACGCCAAATCTTCAATGCAAAAATCACGGCGGCCAATTCTAGATCATGTGTTGGATAATTCTTCTCGTGCGGTTTAAGTTGTCTTAACGCATATGCAATAACCTTATCACTTTGTATAAGAACGCAACCTAAACCTCTATATGAAGCATCATTGTAGATAATAAACCCTTCAGTCCCTGACGGAACGGCTAAAATTGGTGCTTTCACTAGTCGGCTCTTCAACTCTTGAAAACTTTCTTCACATTCTGGACTCCAAACAAAAGCAATATCTTTCCTCGTTAACTGTGTCATCGGCATTGCTATACGCAAAAAGTCTTTTACAAATCTCCGATAATACCCAGCTAATCCTAGGAAACTTCGGATGTCTGTCACATTCGTTGGTCTCACCCAGTTGGTAACTGCTTCTATCTTCTGAGGGTCTACAGAAATTCCTTTAGCTGATATAATATGTCCAAGTAAAGCAATCTCCGTCAACCAAAACTCATACTTCTTCAATTTGCCGAATAATCCCTTTTCACGCAATCGTTGTAAAGCTAATCGCAAATGATGCTCGTGATCTTCAGCGCTTTTGGATTAGATTAGGATGTCATCTATGAACACGATAACGAACTCATCTAAATAATCCTTGAAACACGGTTCATCAAGTCCATGAAAGCAGCTGGTGCATTAGTCACTCCAAATGGCATGACCAAAACTTCAAAATGACCATATCGAGTCCTGAAAGCTGTCTTCTCAACATCTTCCTCTTTGACTTTCAACTGATGGTAACCGGATCTCAAGTCGATCTTCAAAAATACCCGAGCCCCTTGCAACTGATCAAACAAGTCATCTATTCGCGGCAACGGATACTTGTTCTTGACGGTCAACTTATTCAACTCTCGGTAGTCGATGCACATACGCATTATTCCATCTTTCTTCTTCACAAACAAGACTAGAGCTCTCCACGGCGAAACACTCGGTCGGATAAAACCCTTCTCAAGTAGTTCTTGTAACTGAACCTTGAATTCTTTCAACTCTATCGGTGCCATTTGGTACGGCGCTTTAGATATCGATTGTGACCTGGTACTACTTCTATTGTGAACTCAAGTTCTCTTTCAATCAATACGTCAGGTAACTCATCGGGAAAAACATCTGGAAATTCTCGAACTACTGAAATGTCCTCTATTAGTGGTCCAAGAACTCGCGTGTCGACAATTGAACATAAGAAACCTGAACAACCCTTCTTTAATATCTTACTTGCTTTAATCGCCGATATCAAGTACGGCGGTATGATCACTCCCTTACCCTGAAAAGTAAACTCTTCTCGCCCTGACGGATAAAAACTAACCCGTTTCTGTTTATAATCGATTCTGGCTTGATTAGCCGATAACCAATCCATACCCAATATAACATCAAAGTAGTTCACCGTCAACGGAATTAAATCAACGCTCAAGACTTTATCACCTATCTTGATCTCACATGACTTGAATATCGAAGAAGTAACTAGCGGTTCACTACTAGGCAATGATACACACAAGTCATATCCTAACGATTCTGACTTAACAGTTAAATGCTTAACAAAATCACGTGATACGAATGAATGCGTTGAACCAGAATCCATAAGTACACGTGCAGGATACGAACAAATAGGAAGAATACCTGATACGACGGTATCATCTGTATTCCCCGGCCTGAGCTGGAAGTATCATCCTTGTTGTTGCGCGACTCCTTTCCCTTTATCCACTCGAGGTTCTACCCTTGATCCACTTGGCACACTCGATGCCCGGATACTCATTCCCGGTTGTCTCTTACTCGGACAGTTCTTTGCTATGTGTCCTGATTGTTCACACTCAAAACATTTTCCTCTCGTTTCTGGGTTGTAGCTCTTTGTATTCGAAAAGGTATTTGGTGTGGTCGAGTTTGCATTCAAAGAACAATTTCGGGATATGTGTCCTAACTGCTTGCAAAAGTAACAGGTGCTCAATTGGTAGCAAGTTCCTCTGTGTCGCAGGTTACATGTTGGACACAACGGTCTCGAGTCCCCCATGAACGTACTCCCTCCTTGGCTATTCACATATGATCCCGAACCTTGCGTAAACGGTTTCTTCGCATTCCCTTGACTCTTACCCCGACTGTCATTTGCTCTCTTCCCTTGTTCTCCCTGTCGATATCTGTCGACACTTTTCTCAGCAATACGAGCAGCTTCCTCAACGAGAGAAATGGTCGGGTGTTGTAACATATCCACACGGCCAAGGATATTCTCCCTAAGTCCTTCCTCAAACTTACGAGCTTTATCCCTATTAGTCGGAATGGTAGTTTTCCCAAATCGTAACAAGGCATTGTAACGGGATACATACTCACTCACAGTCATGTCTCCCTGAACCAGACTTGCAAACTCTTGGCATTTCTGACTATAAGCATATTGCGGAAAGAAACGTTTGTTGAATTCTTCTTTAAATGCTTCCCACGTGGTCGGCTTCCCTTGTTCAAGTACGTTGTTCCACCAATCCAATGCTTCGCCCATCAACATATCGGATGCGCATAAAATTTTTTCCTCTTCGGTACATAGTACCTGACGGAAATGTCTTTCCATGTCCATCATCCAATGATCGGTCAAGTCTAAGTCAACTTGTCCATAATACAAGGTCGGTTTCCGCTTATGAAACTGTTCCACGATTTTGTGTTGAGGTCGCGGTGCCTGTGGAGGCTGAACGTTCATCTGTTCTCTTTCACTTACCGCTTGTATGAAATTTCCCACCATATTCACTATTTGGTCCATCCGCGAATGCGGTGACAATTCTCTCGGCAGATCAGCCATAATGTTTCAAATATTCCCCTGTTGAGTTCAATGCATAATGACCATGCATGCTATGTCACAATATAGATATATGTACACAGTTCATCACGATCAACAAATGCTAATACATGAAGCATTTCTACAATGATAACAATTATCTTGACAATTACACACTCCACTCGACGTCACTCAGCATATATATAACGTCACTCGTTCCCATGGCTCTACTTATGCTCTGATACCACTAAATGTCACAGCCCGGTCCCACAATAGCGGAACTGAAGCCCGTGGCACGCCACCGAGGCTAAACCAATTCATTAACGTACCAAAAAATTAGTTTGAAGAACACACGCAGCGGAATGAAACAAGTCATTTTAAAAACCATCCGTCCAGTCGACTGATCCTCGGATCCAATCGACTGATCCTGGTCCAACAAAAAGTTGGGTTTTAAAATACCATCCAGTCGACTGCTTTCTACATCCAGTCGACTGGGGCATCAAAGTTTCAGTCGACTGGTAAAGTTCGGTCGACTGAAGTCCAGCCTGGACAAAAATATCAGTTTTGAAAACCATGATCCAGTCGACTGTGTCGGGGACCCAGTCGACTGATCCTCCATGAAGCGATGCAGAGAGTTGCTGAAAAGGAGGCTCCAGTCGACTGTTCAACAAACCAGTTGACTGATCCCGTGGCAGCAGCACATTCTGCAGCATTTTCAAGTTTAAAAGCTTTTGAATTCAAACGGGGATCAAACACACACTTCCAAAAGTACTCCAAAGCAATCCTAACTGTATTAACATATTACCGAAGCACAGTTACAACATGTTACTAACTATTACAATATTTTAGATTCGTTCTAACATACCAAGTTAATCATAACTAAAACCATAAGAATTCTTATTACAACATTCCTATTATCCCAAAACTACAAGATTAACGTTCAAGTTGCCTTCTAAAAGAACTCCCAACCCACGTGCTCACTTCTGCGATTCCTCGCCAGCATTTTTATCTGCAATGGTTATTTGAATAACCACACATATTTGATTTGTTTAAGCTAATGCTTAGTGAATAAATCAACATATGTACATGAATGATAAACATGTTCGCATTCACATCTCTACATTTCATACTAGTCGCCGGAGACTCACGTGCCCATCCATACACCCAATCCGCGACTCCTCGCCAATAAGTCCACGCGAAAGGGTAAGACCCACAATTCTTCTCTTCTATCGTGCGACCTTAATGCCTATATCGGCTCCACAAAATGGCACGGTACCTACGTGCTCCTTCTGACCCAAATAAGCAACTTAACATGCTCAAATACATATCACCATGCTCGCGGTAATCAAAGCATTTCATCGTGCTATTGGGCCTACTTATCAATATAAATGCCCAATATGAACTACATAAGATATCTCTAAGTATTAATACATGCTATTCAAACATAACATGAATACATATCAAGAAACCATTCCAAAAACATAGTTGAATCACTCATCTCCGATTTATGCCCATAAACTTCGATCCAAAGAAAACCCGTGTACAAAGAACGTGTAGAAGTCCGTCTAGTACAATTCCTATGGATCAAAATTCCATTTATCAACTTTTATAAAAAAATTCTAGGAAACAACTTTTTGGAAAACTTGGCCAAACAAGCCCTAACATATATCAAAAAGAAGCTCTCACCTCGAGGAGCTCAAATATGAAATTTGGTGAAAAACCAGCGGGCGAACGGGCGTCGTTTGGCGTCGAGAAGCTCTAAGCTCCTAATCTCCCTTATGGCCTCCTTTGAAACTTATGAAGAAAGCTTTGCAAAAATATCTCATCCATCTCTATCTATGTATAGGCAAAACCTTTGGAAATTACGTTTACCTCCTCACTAGTTTTCAAAACTCCTAATCAGTCTCTGAAACTTTCTATACAACATATTCATAGCTTTACGAGTGAAACCTCCAAATCATAAAAGTTTTCGACTAAGTTTCGTTTGGTCACTAAAACGCGAATTTCTACATGACGTTTCCAAAATTGCTAATTAGCCTACCAAATTAATAGCGTGTTAATTCGTTCTCACAAGGATACTAAAACTAGTAACAGATATAAATTCTAAAACAGAAAATAATACAGATATTGAAATACACAGGTAAACATTTATTTTCAGATAAACATTTAAAGTATTCCACAGTGACCGTCTCATACTCGGAGAGACTTCACAACCACAAAACACGTACCAACAAATTCTCAGAGGGTCCTCTAACACAGACACCCCCAAAACGACTCGTGAGTCAAAACTCACTCAACCATGTGCCAAAAGACACGCCACATCACATTATCATGCATGACAATATAATGCAAAAGTAATAACACAAATACGGGTGTTATGCTCCTAAACCTCATGGTACTGTTACTCTCTATATCTGGAATTTTTTTTAGTGAATCTGTGATATTCATTAGAATGTGGTTGAAGTAAGTGTAAAAAAAATTGTAATGTTTGAAATTGCTGTTCAAAATGCTGAAAATCTGAAAATTGCTTAAATGTGATTCATTTATAACCACTTTATGTCTCAAATTGAATAAATTCTAGATCTGGGTCTTTTGTTTGCATAATAACATGTTGCAAGTTCTGAATCTATAATTTTGGTTTTGGTGAATCTGTGATATTCATTAGATGCATCTGTAAATTTTGCAGGGTAATTGGGACCATGTCCCTTTTTTGCAGCTGCCAAACATGTCATTTCTTATTTTCTAAGATCTCTTTGGCAATTTTCTAACTCCGATTAGTCCTCTTTTTGCTATATTTCCCAAATTTGGTCCCATATTTCATTATAGTGAGACCATTTAATTTTCATTGAAAGTTATTTAGGTGGTGTAACTATGAAAGCAATTGGAAAATAATTTTGGGATTCAAATTAGGGAAACATTGTAATAATGAAAAGATAAGTAATTTTACGTTAACCATGCTCGGTTTGTAATAGGCTGCATGTTTGTTTGTTTTATTTTCTTTGTCTTTTTCTTAATATCCAATCATTTACTATTTTTCATATCACATAAATGCAATCTTTGTGTATGGTCAGTTATCCTTATATGAGTAATTTCAGCACACATCAATAGTTTGATTAAGAATGATTAGCTCAAAGACCAGTTATCCTTATACTGTGATGGCTTTTACATGTCTTCAAAATGATTAAAGTTGCAATTCAGGAGCAACCAATGAAGACTATTGCACCCATCACCATCTTGCCAAATTATGCATGGTTGAATCAATTCCTCTTCTATAATCATGTACAACAATTTTTTCCATTTGTTTTAAGTGTCGATGTCATGTGGAGTTAGTTACTTCCCGAGCACATGTATTGTAATAGTTGAATACGCAAAAAGTTTTAAGTGACGAAGGCACATGGACTTGGAGTTTGTTATTTGCAGAATGCATGCATTGTTAGAATTTTAGTTATGCCACTGGAAGGATGAGAAAAAATAAGCAGCTAATTTAAACTTTGATTTTGTGCAAAGTTGTCATTTTCAACATAGGAAATCCTTAATAGCTAAGTTTTGAGATTTGGTATTTACTCTACTTTCTTAGAAGTCAAATGAAGGCTCTGTTTGGTTGAATTGAAAAGAATTCTTGAAGTTGATATGCCTCGGCCGATTTTTCTTTACTTTTGTAGAAATGGAGAATTTCATGCTTTAGGAATGGTGAGTCTCCTTTAGCATGTTTTGAGCCTGAGTATGTACAAGAAAAAGAATATATGGAAATGCATACAATTGAAAAAAAAAAACACATTTTCTCTCCTCAAACCTTTTGTTTTAACATTGTTTGCATGTCAGCTTATTTTTGGTGTTTTTAACAATTCCTATTTTATTTTTCCCAGAACATGGAAGGAGTACTCAGTAAGAAAAAGTGCTAACTATGCTCCACAAAAAGGAAAAAAGTTGCCACTGATTTGACCACATAACATTTGCAAAGGTAATCCAGTACCTGATGTTGTTTGATAAAAAAAGTTGTATACTTCACATATGGAAGATGATGGAATATTGGGGTTTGTATATGATTATTGGTATCATAAAAAAAATTTGGGACAGTTGCCACAAAATTTAAAAAAAAAAAAAAAGAAACGACATGGTCAAGAATGAGTCCTATTTAGTTGTAAATGTATATAGAAGAAAAGAAATGTCTTTTGTGTGTTTTGCTCATTGTTAATTTGCAATTTTACGCATTGTTAAAGCACACACTTCACTATGTCATTCTATTCAATCAGACATGGTTGATTTGAAGTTTCAATTGGGAATGAGCATAACCTTTCTTTTTATGTATGCGTGTGGGTGATGATTATTTAGCTTTTGGTGTAAGTGTTTTTTTTGCTTAGAAATTGTATTACAAAAATGTTTTGTCGTAATTTATTGGAAATTGCCGAAGGCACATGGTGTTAGTTATTGAATAAAGGCATATTGGGTTAGAAAAGTTCCTTAGTGCCTTTAGGCACGGGTTATATCTAGTATATATATATATTAGATTATTGATGCTAATTGTGCATCCAATAGGCTAGTTTAAGTGTCTTAAATTATTAATTTGGTTATAGCAATTTAAGGAGAGAAAGAGAGAGACTGGTTTTTTGTATGTGGTTCGGCCCTGTTAATGAAGGTACCTACGTCCACATGTGTGTCTCAGCACGTTCACTATACTATAAAAAGTCAATAACCTGTGGTGAACCAAAAATAGTTTGGAGCTATCGTAGGTCGGCCGGGCGTGTTGGTGACCGCTATAGAGGTGCTGTAGAGATTGAAAAGTCGGCCGTTTCTATGGGGGTGAGTGGTCTCTTTTATAGATACAAGAGAACTACTCGTACATGGATAAGGAAACATAATCCAATTGATATAGTTTGGCATTAATTATAGGGGTTTCCTAATTGGATTAGGAAATAGTTTGCACTTTCCATTAGTCTTCTAGCTTGAGTAGGAAACTGCCCGGAATGCTCGGGATCATGCCTGTAGGCCCGGGTGAGCTGGCCTTGCGATGAGCTGTGCTTGCGTGGTCTTCCTGACCTGTTGACCGGCTCGTGGATGAATCGTTCGGGAGGCATCAGGTAGACCAAACCGCTCGAGATGATGCTTGTCAGTAGTTGCAGAATAGAACCGCTTGGGCATGGGCTGATTTTGGGTGTATCAGTTGCCCCCCATTTTCAAGGTTGGCTGGATGCTATATCGGGGCAAGTTTGGAAATCTGCCTGATACCAGTCTGAGTGCTCGGGGAAGCTGCCTCGGGGCTTCTAAGCCTGGTGAGTCCTCAAGAACTGGCTGAGAGTTAAGACCCATCCTAGCTCAGAACCTTTAAGTGCTCAGGAACTGACCAGGGGTTAAGACCCGGCCTAATTCGGAGTCTTTTTGCTTGAGTTAGCTTCCAGGATGGTTATCTTCTGCCCATGAACCTTCATCAAGGTTGTAAGTAGAATAATTTTACCATGTTGGAAAAGCCGACCTAAAGTGTATTGCTTTAGGGTCCTTTATGTTAACTCCCCAGGATGGTTGTCTTCTGCCCAGCCAACCTTCGTCAAGATTGTTGGGACAAAAGCTTGACCATGTTGGTGGAGCCGACCTAGAGCGTGTCGCTGTAGGGTCCTTTTCACTCCTCTATCGTGGGCAAACCTAAGAGATTTTAGTCACCTCTATCGTCGGTTTTGACCTAAGTGGAGCTATTGCCTCTGAGTATTGTAGGTGCTCGGGTTATCCAAGATTTTGATTTGGTTATCCGCGAGGCCTATAAATACCCAGTATGATTGCCTGTTTAGTTTATTGCGTCGTCTTGCCCCCCAAGCTTCGCTAAGAGGAGGGTCTTACAGAGGCTATGACTGTAGGTAACCGACCTGGAACATGATGGTTGCAGGGTCTTTTGAAGCTTGCCATCATCAGCCACCTAGGGGGATTTGCCCCCATTGTAGGTTGAACCTAAGCAAAGCCGATGCCTCGGGCGTGACCCCAAGGTCATTTACCTCGGGTGCGATCCCGAGGTCTTTAGTGCCTGGGTTCGGAGCCCAAGGTCTTTTGATGTGCCTTGGGTATGGCGCGAGGTCTTTTCAAGAGCTCTCTGATAGTCTGCGGAGCCTCATCCGATGATCGGGCAAGTACCACTGTAGTTGGATTGGTCGAGACTGTTAGAGACAAGAGGTCGGGCCGGGATCCCGGATTCCCGATTACTCTGAGCTGGAGGCAAAGTCGGAACTGCTTGATCCTGACCAATGTGAACTGGAGGTCGGGTCGAGACTGCCGAACCCTTCCTGCTGTGAGTTGGAGGTCCGGTCGGGGCTGCCTGACCCGGACTGCCGTGAACTAGAGATCGAGTTGAGGTTGTCGGACCCGGACCATTGTGAATTGAGAGAATGGCCAGAGCTGTCGAGCTTCTTTGCATTGCTCTTCCCGGGCTGTTCTTGCTTCCTCTTACTACTAGAAGGCTCGTCCATCTGCCCGGGATCTTTGGTCTTTAGAAATTCTTCAGTGTCGATGTATCTTCCAACCTTCTCAGAGAGCTCAACCAAAGTTTCTGGGCGGTTTCTGTGGAACGACGCGACATACTTGGTATGTTGAACTTCCGAGCAGAAGGCTATAATGGCAACTGTCTCGTTCAGATTGCGGATTTGAAGCTTTTGTTGGTTGAACCGGTCGGTGAACTCCTTGAGGGACTCATTATTCCGTTGTCTGACCGTCAGTAGCCGCATGTCAGGCTTTGGCCGTTCATGCATACCGGCGAACTGGTTGATGAACTGCTTGCTAAGTTGCCTAAAACTACGTACCGATCGAGGTTTCAAGGAGTAGAACCATTGGGCGACCGGGCCTTTCAAAGTGCTGGGGAAGACCAGGCAGTACAGCTCGTCGGCTTGGGTGGCGAGGGCCATCCGAGCCCTGTAGGTCCAGCTATGGTCGATCGGGCTCCTTGAGCCATTGTATGAATCCATATGAGACTGCTTGAATTTGCGCGGGATGGAAAATCTCGTGATCTGGCTGGAGAACAGTGACTCTGTCTCGATATTGGCTTGATTCTGAGCACGGTTTTGACCAAGATTTTTGGCCACTCCGTTAATCTGCTTCTGCAAGTCCTTGATTCGGGCTTCCACTCCTTCCCGACCGGTATCCGAGGGGTTAGTCGGGTCAGTGGAAGAGTCTTCTTCTTCATGGTGATGTGCTGTCCTCTGGGATCGGGCTCGGCTATGACTCCGGGTAATCGTTCGCCCAAGGCCACCTCGGCTCTCGACCGAGTGACCTTGGGCTGATTCCCGAGCCATATGTTCCTGCCTCTCCGCTCGAGCTGCATGCCTACCGCTGATGTCTGTGGCATCCTCAATGCGGGACAGGTTGGCTCAGGTACGTTGTCTGGCCAAGATCGATTCCCGACTGTACGCAACGTTCCCGAGCGATTTCCCGGCCATTGGAGGATTTCTCTGTTGGGCCAGCAGGACTTTGATCTGCTGTTGGGTCTGGTGCTAGATCTTCACGAGCTGTGTAAGGGCCGCAGTGATCTGCCCAGATGTCAGGACTGTCGCAGTTGGCGTTGGGGCCGAAGGAACATCCCGGTTGGACTGTTGCGCAGCCTTCTTACCCTTTTTCGGTGGCATGACGATCAGTCAAGAGATTTGTTGATGAGAAGACTTGTCGTTCCCACAGACGGCGCCAAGTTGATGATGCCAAAATTTGGTTAAAGCAATTTAAGGAGAGAGAGAGAGAGACTGGTTTTTTTGTATGTGGTTCGGCCTTGTTAATGAAGATACCTACGTCCACGTGTGTATCTGAGCACGTTCACTATACTGTAAAAAGCCGGGGACCTGTGGTGAACCAACAATAGTTTGGAGCTATCGTAGGTCGGCCGGGCGTGTTGGTGACCGCTGTAGAGGTGCTGTAGAGATTGAAAAGTCGGCCGTTTCTATGGGGGTGAGTGGTCTCTTTTATAGATACAAGAGACCTACTCGTACATGGATAAGGAAACATAATCCAATTGATATAGTTTGGCATTAATTGTAGGGGTTTCCTAATTGGATTAGGAAATAGTTTGCACTTTCCATTAGTCTTCTAACTTGAGTAGGAAACTATTCGGAATGCTCGGGATCATGCCTGTGGGCCCGGGTGAGCTGGCCCTGCGACGAGTTGTGCCTGCGCGGTCTTCCCGACCTATTCACTGGGTCGTGGATGAACCGTTCGGGAGGCATCAGGTGGACCAAATTGCTCGGGATGATGCTTGTCAGTAGTTGCAGAATAGAACTGTTCGGGTATGGGCTGATTTTGGGTGTATCACTAATTGTACCCAAATTTCAAATGTGCTCATATTCAAAGGGAAAAATATCGAGTTTTTTACCCATCACATCAAACCCATCAATTTTTTTTTTCAAATCCATCAACTATTCAACTAATTGACCCAAACTCATTAACTTTTTAAAGTCGCAATTTCAAAATGCGACTTTCTGAACGTGCGATTTTTTAGGACCTTTTTTAATTTTTATTTTTTTTGCTGAAGTCGGATTTGGAAATTGTGAATTCTTTGAAAATCAGCCAAAAAAAAAAGGGCCAAAAGTTGATGAGCTTGAAAAATAAGTTGAAAAGTTGATGGGTGTGGGAAAAAAAGTTGATGAATTTAATGGATTGGGTAAAAATTTGAAGGAAATCAGCATGCTCATTTGATTGCAAGGTTTGCAGTTGGTTTTATTGGTAGTGTTCTTTGGGCAGATTGCTTTCCCAATTGATTATGACTCAAGCTCTCATTGATTGCAATCTTGACTGATATTGAGGCAATGAAATCTCTTTTCTTTCGTTTGGAAAGGAAAAAAAAAAAAAAAAGTGCCTATTTGTGCTTAATCTTGATTGATTTGAAAAAAACGTGTATGGAATTTATACCGATTCAACACAAAGAATTAAGAATTGCTTGAATATTACAAGATGTGAAAGGTCAGAAAGGTCACGCTCTCACACGCTTTGCATGAATTCTCCCACAACTCAAGAGCACCAAGTCCAACTTCTACATGCATGCCAGTCTTTTTACTTTTTAGGGAATTTTAATCAAAAGTTCTATAAAATATTTTTTTTTTTGTTTTTTAATAGAAGGTCCACCTCAACAGAAATTTTCACATAAAAGGGAATAGTGTGGTGAGAATTGAATTAATGCCTCTCTTTCTCTATATGTCTCTCCATCTCTCTCTGAAATAAAATTATAAAAAAGTAAAAATAAAAATAAAAAAGCCCTAAGTTCTCGTGGCTACTAGTGTCTCTCTTTATGTGAGTTTTGTCCCTCTTCATGAGGATTTTCTTCTCACTATTTTTGAGGGTTTTTTTTTTTTTTTGGTTTGGTTCTGACTTGTGATCTCTTTGCTCTCGTCTTCCTGCAGTCAGATTCGACTTTTTTTTAATCTTCGTTCATACATTGCCTTTTTAGATATGGTGATTTTCTCATGCAGATCTGGTATTGTCTTCATGATCAGATCTAGAGTTTTGGTGTGGCTTGTTCGCAGATCTGAAGAGCATTATGGCGATCTTTTTTTATGGTCTCTCTAGCAACTCTCTCCGTCAGCCATTGATCCCTCGTTCGAGGAGAGAAGGAAATGGTTTAAAACATGTTAAGAAATGGTTTAAAACATGTTATTGTCATATTATCTATTGGTTTGCAAGAAAACATCTTTTGGTTTGATAGTTTTTTCGCTTATGTTGTTAATAGAGCATCTTGTAATGTTCTGTCTATTATGTAAATTGTGTGTATCAATGAAACTCTCTTTTCACTTGGAAAAAAAACACAGATATTTTCATATAATTAATTATGTAAAATTTGAAATTTTTACATAACTAGTTATGTAAAATTTTCACATAAAATGAGGGTTAAATGCATTTTACAGCCCCAAACTATACATTGTTTGGCACTTTGGTCACTAAATAAATTTTTTTTGCATTTTGGTCCCTCAACTAACATTTTGTGGCAGTTTGCCCCCTCCGTCACTTTTAGCGTCACTTCTGCTGTCACTAAAAGTGATTTTTTTCCTTCACTAAAGTGACAGGGAGGCAAACTACCACAAAATATTAGTTGAGGGATCATAATACGAAAAAAAAATTATTTAGGGACCAAAGTGTCAAATAATGTATAGTTTGAGGGTGCAAAATGTATTTTACCCCAGAATTTATTATGCAAAATTTTGTAACATACCGATTTGATTTGATTAATTTACTAATCTGGGCCTTTTGAGCAAAATTACAAATGGTTGTTCTTTAAACTCAAATAATCCAATATGAGAAGGTTTGGTTTTGTTTTGTTTTTTTTTTTTTTTTCCCTTCAAATTTCTAATATTTTTAACATGTATTGACACTCATATTTGGGAGTGTAAAAGTATGAACGACCTAGTTTAGAGAAACGTACGAGGTCAACGCTTATCAATGCAGTAGAACTTTGATCTCAGACTTGTATGCAATTCAAAAGGCAAATTCAAGGACATCTATAAAATGATATTATCTTCATGTTTAGTGCAAAGGCTTGTTCACTGCATAGAAATTATTTGGATGAGAGGCTTAGTTAACTTTGGTCAAACTCCAATAATGAAATTGATTATTAATATTTGATGTTCAATTGCAAGATTTAACATCTCAAGATGGGACAGATCCAGATTCAGAAACCATCTTAGGGGGTGAGCTTTATAATTTCTAACAAAATTAGGAGTTATTCGATGTGCCTAAAGCATATTTATAAACACTACTAAGTATAAATAGACCAATCTTTTTCCATATATATATAAGGGGGCAGTCGTCCCTACCCCTTCATGGCCTGATGCATCATTGACCTTAAGTGAGCTTAGAATAATAATTTAGCTCAACTATGGGTCAGGATCCTCGGCCTTGCGCGGCTGGACAATATTTTGGCAGAGCCTATGCGGTGCTAATAGAACCATACGATGGTTTTTTTTTTTTTTAAATCATTATTTGGTCCTACTGACACTATGCAGACCGCACACGGCTGAGGATCCCCCACACCTCAACTATGCCCTTCTTTCTTCTTTTCTTTTTTTTCTTTCCTCCCAAAATTATTTGGGCCGGTTCACCACATATCTCCACTCTGAACCAACAGGAAAGAATCTCCATATGAAGTTAATTTTAACAAAGAAAATCCTTACTTTCAAAATTATATTTTAGAAAATGAGCTTATTATTATATTTGGAAAATATTAAATGTAGCCCACTTGATACATCCACGAAAGTTGAAGTTTCTTCCCCGTACAACTGATAGCAACAAACCCCTGACCCTAACATATTTCCAGATTGAAAAGTTTTTCCATTTGTATTATTAGAAAATAACAATGAATTCATATGAAAATCTCTAAAAAATTTAGATTTTAAAATTATACATGTAAAAACATTAGAAATTTGGTATTAAATACCAAATTAGGAGAATTATTTGGTTATAAGACACAATGGAAAAATATTTGGGGACTAGGACATGTTTGGTGGAAGTTGTTAGGGATAAACTCAACTATTTCTAGTTGTGACCAAAATACTCCTTTCATTCATTTTCAGTTAGAGAGAGAAAACACAATCAAAGAGAGAGAGAGAGAGAGAGAGAGAAAACGATTAGAGAGAGAGAGAGAGAACACGATCTGATCGGACCACCAACCACCGCCATCGCTGACCACCGAGAACCAGAGGCGAGAGCACCGATGACCACCATCCTCACCGGCGACTACCACCATTCTCTCTGTGCTAACCCAAAGAAAAAGTCGTTGCCGCGTCTCCATCCACCGCCATCGCAGACAACCACCACCGACTTCGTCCATCACCAACAAGCTCTAGCCACAACCATCAACGACCACCATGAATTCCAGATCTGCCACCTCCGCGAGCAGATCCACCACCATCGCGACCATCTTTGTGTTTTTCACCAAAATTGGTGAATTCTTCATTCTTCGCCGCCAAAATGTGACAGAGAAGCCACCCACCACCGTCATCTCTAAGAATGCTCTGGTAATATTTGGTATTAAATACCAAAAATAACAGCGATCGTCATCTCTAAGGAATTGTGGTTTTTTTTTTTAACACCTTTTGTTGAGAAATTTATCAAAAAAAAAGTCTGTGAAGTTACTCAACATTTTTTTCCAGATTTTGGTATCAACTATGATACTTGTTTGATAGATCTCGTTGAGTGGGTTGTAAAAATCTAGATATTATGCAAAAAATAATTTGAAGATCGATATGAATGCTCGAATTTGTAAAAAGTTTTTGCAATGTTTGTTAAAACACTTTTTTTTTGTGAAATTTCACAAACTTTGTGAAATTTCACAACTTTTTTTTTTTTTTTGAAAAGTTCACAACTTTTTCTGTATTGGTATGAGAAATTAAATTTCAAAAACTTGTTATGTGTTCATTGCATGTTGATGTGGTGGTTTGGTTTGAAGAGATCAATCAGGTGAGGTTGTGGTAGTGATCGGCAGACGTTTGGTGTGGCTGTGGTGGTTTCGTGGAATTTTCACGAACTTGGTGAAAATTCACAACTTTTTGTTGATAAATTTTACAATTTTTTTTTAAAAAATTTCACAAGTTTTTTCGGTGGTGTGAGAAATTTACTTTCAGGATCTTGTTTTATGATCATTTCAAGTTAATGTGGTGGTTTGATTGTGAAGAGATTGATAGAGGTCTGGTGTGACGTTGGTGGTGAACGACAGAGGTCTGGTGGTGGTAGTGGTAGTCGCTAGGGGTCTAGTGTGGTGTTCGCCGGAGGTCAGACAGGCTCAGGCGAAGTTGCCGGAGCTCAGGCGAAGTCGCTAGAGGTGATGGTGGTGCTGCTTATGTTTTTGTCGCTGTGGTGCAAAATCTTAGGGGTATTTGTTTCAAAGTAGCAAGGTATAGACATAATACTACAACCTTTTTCTAACTTGACTAAAACCATAATATTTCTCTTAATTTGGTTTAATTGCTAATTGCCCCTAAAAACATTTCAGAATTTCAAAATGAAAAAGAAAAAAAGAAAAAAGAAGTGTCCGGAAATTGAAAAATCCACTTCAAAATTATGTTGATGAAATATATCAAGACCAAGTACTGAAACGAGTGTCCTCTTGTTCTTCATTGATGTGCCATATCTTAACAACGAACCAACAAAATAATACTCCTAGCTTCAAAGCCACCCATAATCTACAGATTCTGCACCCAATTAAATTGCATTTTCTGGGGGACCTTGTTATTTAAAATGCATAAACGTTTGTTCACCAACAAAAAGGTACAATTACGTATGAGTAATGCATGAGACATATAAAACATCCACATAAAATTATCTACAAAAATTTGTTGTGTTTATCTCTCTTCTCAGCAGACCCCACAGCAGAATCGACCCTGACAATTTGGGGGGTCCTAGGCGACCATTTAAAGACGTGCCCCTGACAAAGGTTGGCTCAGTGCTCCGTAGGCGAAATTTTTTTCATCCATTTATACATACTAGTCTTAGAGCACGTGCTTTGCACATGATTGGTGCACAAGAGGGTAGATAGGAGGAACAAATAGAAGGATCAAACGTGACTCGTTCTTTATATTTTTTTTGAGAAGTATAAACATCTAGGAGAGTCACGTCAAAAGTCTAACGTGAAAGCTTTTAGATTGTAAAATAATTTCAAGTGGTGAAGTAAAGCTTAGAGAAAGGAACCTTCTGAAGTGGTTACAATCCCTCCTCAATCTCTCGATTCCGTCCTACTTACTAAGAAACTTGTCAGAACCCGCTGCCACCTCGCTCCCATCACAGCCAAGTCTCAAAATAGCTTAAAATAGATTCTAGTTCTTATGTTGGTCAAATATTTTATCAAACATCATATCATATGCTTTAATACTTTTAAAAAAAATTACAATTAAAATATTTAATATCAATTCAAATTCCTCTTCACTAATTAAATACAAAATATATCATTGTAAAATATTTGGAGTCTTGGACACCCCCAACCTTCGAAACTTTTAAAGTTTAATTTTTCCCAGCTCCTTCTCCCAGTTCGTGCTTCAATGAAGTGAAATACTCAAACACTTCTTAATTGGTTGTTTTAATTTATGTTTTAATTTTGACAAAGCAATTTTCACAATTTTGACTATGTTCTGCTCTTGCGAATTATGTGGTTACATGGGTGCAAGTTGGAAAGGAAATTCCAGAACTAATTCAAAAAAATGTGAATAATAAGAACACACATTTCATGTGGATGATGCACAAGTAAACCACTAATTTCGATAACAGTCTTTTATTCAATTACTCTTGATAAAATTGTGGATAAGAGCATAGTATAAATTACTTACACACATAATAGCCTAAAAAAAGAAAAGAAAAGAAAAGAAAAATTTTAAAAATAAAGGCTTAATTATAAAATACACCCTTAAAGTTTGATTCTTGTCTTATTTTAGTCCCTATAGTTTCCATTACATCAATTTGGTCCCTGAACTTCTTAAATAAAAGCAATGTGGTCTAAATGCCCAATTCGATGAGAAAAGTTGACGAAATTTACTCAAATGCCATGCACTCTGGTGCTTTTTAGGGACAAAAATATAACACAACCAATCTCCCCACCTGTTCATTGCAATATTTGGACCATATTGCTTCTATTTAAAAATTTCAGGGACAAAATTGATGTAATTGAGACAATAAAGACTAAATTAATTGGGATGGCGACCAAATATCAGGGGTATATTTTGTATTTAATCCTAAGAAAAATAAAAAACCTAGCACTAATGAAACAAATTAAGACATGCATCCAATCAAAAACAAAATATAAAAATTAATACACACATAACACACCACTATGGTTGATGAAACTTTGAACACTAACTCTCCAAGAATTCTACCTTAAAAAGAAACTCTGAGAAAAAGATGTAAAGGGTATGGATGACAAAATTATAAAAATACAGATGAAATGCAATGTTGTTCAAATGACATAGAATGTAATTCATTATGTTGTTGTGGAATATGACAATTCTTATTTGAAAAGAGCCATTAAATTTGAGTAAACAAAATTTTAAAATAGAAGAGCGGCAAGAAAATTGAGGTAACCGGTCATTTATGAATCTAATTTTAGGTGTTAATTAAATGATGAAATATTTATGTTGATGTGATTGTCTGCTCTATAAAAAGAATGGCAAAATTTAGTTAAGGTTAAACCCACATAAAAGTTGTTTTCATAAAAAATAAATATGAAAGTGATGATAGGTGGAACATAATACTTTTCATACTCATGATGCCGAAACGAAGAATTAAGCATGAATTCAGCCATAAGAAAGGGTGCGGTGCACATTCATTTAAACCCAAGAAAATAGACTCTTGATCTCATACCTAGAAGAATATTTTAAAAAATGGTTATGCGAAAGGAAGAAATAATAAGTTGACAAAATATATAAAGTACATATGTAGATATGTATGTAGGTATTCTTGCGTGCTTGGTTCTTACCTGTTAAATAATTAATTACAATTAAAGGTTGAGTAATAAATTGACAGTGATCACCTCTTGTTGTTTCTAAAATTTGATAATTAGAATCAGGAATATTTGGGTAATCTCCTATTAAATTGCATATCTAGAACAATAAAATGAGGTTATGAGCATGTCCTCCATTAGTTTCTCTAATATACAATCATGAAAGTTTTCATGGGTGCAATTTTCTATTCTTTGAGTAGTCCATACAATATTTGGTTTAAGCTGATCTAATTTGCAAGATGTCACGGAGTTGATGAACAATCGATAGCAGATGATGAAGGTAAATTAGAACCATTGATTAAGTAGTTCATAATGGCTATGGATATATACACACACACACACACATAGGCCCAAATTATTAATGTGATACAAAACACACATAGAATATCAAACTTAGAACAATTTCTAAATAAGAATATGACGATCTCTAGCAGTTTAACAATGAAAAATATGACGATCTGGTAACAATCTCTAATAGTATAACTGTATAAGAACAAAAAAGATGACGATTTGGTAAAAAAAAATAGATAGAAGAATACCTCAAAAATGTCAAGGATAATGTAGATTGTTAGGAATGTTTTTGAAAAATGTACATAGAAAAGTAGGAAAACTTTTAATCGGTAGTGTTCTAATACTATAGTTTTATTATGAGTCCTAAAAGGAAAAAACACAATAGGGACATGTTAGTTTGATTTATTTTTTTAGAGTCCTATTATTATTATGAGAACGTATAGAAGGTGATCCAAAGGGGAAAAAAGAGTATATTTTAAAGTATGAATAAAAAAGGGGAGTTAATTACAGACACATAAAAAAAAGAAAAAAAAAAAGAAAAAAAAAGAGTCTATCTATTTTAAAATATAAATAAAAAAGGGTTAAGTACACAAATCTCGGCACCTGAGGTTTGCCTTAATTGCACGGAGCTCCCTTGAGATATAGGTTGAGTTACACTCACCTCCCCTTCGTCAGTGGAACGTCTACTCCCTTGATGAAAATCGATGAGGTTAGCGATTTTTAATTACCTAATGCCAAAAATACCTTTACTTATCTTAATAAAAAAAAATAGTAAGAACTACACAAACCTCCCTTGAGATATGACGTAACTATATGACCCTCTCTTATTACAAAATTGCATTTTTGTTGTTTTTTTTTTTTTTCCTCTCCTCTTCTTACTCCCTTGTTCCGTCTCTCAACAAAAATTAAAATTTTCCAACATTTAGAATTATCCCTCTTATTTTGCAAAATAACTATATTACCCTTACCATTTTTCACAGTCTCTCTAATTTTTTATGGAGCATAAAAAATTCTTTCCAACAATCAAATTGAACATTGCCTAGAATATTATTTTTGACCTATCATATTCATTGTATTTACTCCATAAACATGAGAAACTAAAAAAGGGAAGAAATTAAAAACACCAAACCCAACAAATTTAAATTATGAAATTGAAAATTTTGAAGATATGCTTGAAAAAAATATTGGAACTGGAAAGAATTTGAAGAAATTGAAAGATATACACTTCTTAGTGGTATGAAGAGTTTAAATCAAACTCTCTCTCATTGCAAAGAAAATTTTATATGAGGGTGTATTAATACATTTGCTCAAACTGTATATCTAGGTGGGGATTTGGGGGTGATAAGGGAGGACCGTCTAGTTTTTCAAATACATGCAGGGGAGGTTTGTGTAATTTAATGCAATGGCAATTTTGTACTTTTATAGTTCGTCACAGACGTTACACTACCGTTACCTTTAAGGGATGACTGTGTAATTTCTTAAAATGCGAGAGAGGTCCATGTAATTTTGGCAAACTTCAAGAGAGCTTTTATGTAATTAGCCCCCCAAAATGTATACATTTGGGTAGCAAAATATTTTAGCTACCTAAAGTTTTCTAGTAGCATAGATTTATATAATATACGATTTAGTATATTTAAGAGTCCTGAAATTTTAGATTATAAATTTTAGGATAGGATGTATAACCAATCTATGGAGTCCTCCCACAAAAAAAAAATATATATATATATATATATATATTTATAATTAAAAGAATTATAAAACAATAAAGGCGACAAGTGTTCTTTTCTTTAAGAGTCCAACAATAAAACAACATTACTTAGAGTCCTATATCTACAATAAACCATGGCTAAAAAATAGGAACGTGACCAAAGGAAAAAAAAAAATAGACAAAAAAAAAAAAAAAAAAAGAATGGGAAAATACATAGGGAGTAGATACCATTAGTGAGTAGAACGTGACCAAGGAAAAAAGTCCAACAAGGCCTATAACTATATTTTAGTAAATCAAAAAAATAAAAAATAAATAAATTTTAAGTAGAGGACTCTTATGGACGTACCAAAAAAAAGTGGCATACCAAACTTATTAAAACTCTAAGAAACCAAATATAAGTTAAAGTGCATTGATTAATAAAAGTGTAAAACACTTATGGACATTGGTACATTTATATATATATTATAGATATAGATATATATATATATAGATTTGTGGATAGGATATTATGTTTTCTGTGACTTTTTTTTTGGCTATTTTGAGCATTCAGAGGTTTAGAACTTGTAATCTTTATTGTATGTAGTGTATTATGATCGTCTTCTCCCCCAACCCCTTTGTGATTCCGCATGGATTCATATTGTCACTCTTTTTTTCAACATCAAGGGTCGACTGCTACCCATTAATTCTAAAGTTTGAATTGATGTAACACAATTTTGGTTGGGCTAAATTGGAAAGTAAGAGAACAAAAATGTTAGGCTCGGCAAAGTGAGAAAAACTCGTTTAGCGTCGAGTAGAGTCTGGTCTTAGGCCCCCCAATTGCGTAGGTCAAGCGTTCGCCCCCTACCTATTTCCTTGTAATTCGAGAAAAAAAAAAGTGTTGAACTGGTTACAAAATATTATATAAATATTTTTTTTAGAATGTGCAACTGATAATTTTAAGCATATATTTATATGACTGCTACTTTTTCAAATGGGTCTCATAATCATTCAAGAATATTATTAATACATTGTATTGTCTTACAATGTATGAATAAGCCCATTAGGCTCTGTTTGGTCCATAAAATTAAAGTTGAGGAAAGAGTACAATGACTACATATATCGAAACTCCTTTTAGCGCTTAATTTTTCTAGTTTTATACTCAAATAAACATTTTATTTACTTAATTAGCATCAAGTATTTAAGGTCAATTCCAAGAGCATTACCCATAGTCACTTTCTAGCTATTTTGGAGAACTAAAGTGCATTTTTGGAGCTCCATCGAATTCTCCAAATGATTCTCCATTTTGGAGAATCCCTTTTTGGTTCTCCACATTTGAGGAGAGAGTGTATCTGTGAATATGGATAATTATCCATAAGTAAAACAAAAATGCTAGGCACACAACAAATTCCACAATAGGGTTTTAAATGTGTTGTACTCTATGCTGTTTGAATTTTTCTTACACTTTTCTATGCACCACTCACACAGCACATGGTACATGTATTTAAAGCCCTATTGTTGAACGTGTTGTGTGTATAGCATTATTGTAAGTAAAAATAATGAAGAATAATTATACATATCATATTCATTTTGAGGAGAGAGAGTGTATTGAAATTTTCAACTTTTGTATAAAAACTATATAATAATGCAAACCTCGCTATAATAGGGACCATGGTTGGAGTTAGAGGCTTAAAAGTGATTAGCCAAGATATCTTTCTAGCTATTTTGGCTAAAAATTAGAGAAAATTTAGGTAAAGTGGTTAGAGATGCTCTTAGATATTCATGTTGTACATATTAAGAATACTTTGTTTTAGAAGTGAAAACTAGTGAAGAAAGGAAATGAAATTAAGCATGTGAATACAATTATTTTCTATTAAAGAGTTATGGAGAAATTAATTTGTGTTTTAATCCTTAAGGCTCAACCCACGGAACAATTACACAATTTTTAAGATCCTAGAAAACTCAAAATTATAATATTTTTATACCAAAAAAAGGGCTCATGGGCACAATGTGTCCCCCACTAAGATCAAATAGTGCCTCCACTAAGATCAAATCCTGGCTCTTCTCCTAGACATAGGTAAGGAGAGTTAAGAAGATAATTGATAACGTGTCGCTTACTGTAGATAATAGTCTCAAACAAAGCGAAATTTGGAAGTAAAAAAAAATGAAGCTGACTCCAAATAAACAATGAAAAAGTAAGAATAAGAAAATGGTGAAATACAAATTAAAGTTTTTGAATTTTGTGAGTCAGTCAACTTTCTTCCTCTTTTCTTGAGTTTTTACAATATTTTGAAATCTTTTTATAATGCTTTAAACATAAAAGCAATTAGTAAACAAAAGAAATTATAAGAATAGTTTTCTGTCGCATTTTTCTTCACTTCTCTAAATTGGCAAACGAAAAGGTATCTAAACTCATAGTATGCTGAAATAGGCAATAAGCAACTTCTTTGACTGCATTTTTCAATCACGGGATACAAATGTATTGCCTGTATTGTTCAGTTGAAATCTTCCACCCAGTGGCACTTTAGTCACCATTACCTAATACTGCTCTCTCTCTCTCTCTCTCTCTCTCTCTCTCTCTCTCTCTCTCTAGACGAGAAAAAGGAAAATGGAGGCATTATGGCTGTTGCGATTGGTTCATTTTGACTTGTTTTGCATCAATTTTGTATTTAGAAGAAATTTGCTAGTCTTTGAACCATCTTAAATCTAAAGGGCGTGATAGCCTTATAAATTAAATTTGCTCTGTTTTTCATGGTTATTTTGTAAGCTCACCGAATCACGAGAAGCTTGTTGATTGATTTTAGGAATTTGTCACACAAGTTGAGGACATATACTCCCAATCCCATATTCAAATGGATGAGAGAGCGAGAGAGAGAGAGAGAGAGAGAGACAGAGAGAGGGGAGGTTATCATTACTTGTTATTCAGGGAATAGTCAAAATGTATGTACATATGAAACATGAATGCATGAAACATGAAACAATATAACACTCATGTGTGAAGAGTCAAATGTATATACACAATTTGTCTTTTGTTACTTCATAAATGCATCAAACATGAACCCAACAAGACTAGAAACCTCGAGTTCTCACTGCTTTCTGGTTGTCCTGATCAATTATTTCATGTGACCATAACACTCATGTGTAGAAAGAATTCTTCTATGATTTGAATATTCTATGGATCACCAATGAGTCACCCAGTCACGTGGGTCTTACAGTACTTAACAGATCACAGTGGCTGACACATGTGATTGGATAGGAGGATGTTAAATTATTCGAGATAGTCCACTGTGAACCTTTGGAATACAAAATTTGGAAAGTAGCATAACATTACTCTTAATGTATTGTGCCTGGTAGTGTACCACATAAACCACTTTATTAGTTCTTATGAAAACCATGATTTTGTCAATTAGATAAAGAACTAGTTCTTGGATCACTTTTAAGCCTGACAAAGACTCCTGTGGACCTAAAAACTCAGTTACCCAAACACAGTAACTTATTTAGAACTGGTGCTTTGAACCCCATAACCAATTCTTTGTATTTACCCAAACAACCTTTAGTATTTCTCATTTCGACTTCTAAATATCCGTCCACCCTTTATGAGCACAAACTTGAATCGAAAATGGCAGTGACTAAGCATGATAAACCCATGACAACTGGAAAGGACCTGAGCATCAATATCAAAAACTCAGATCTACTAATCCATTCTACCTTGAATTCAAGAAAGGTTCCAAAACTTATTCTCAAGTGGTAGTAAGATATGGCTATCAACACGCAAATAGAATTTCCTCTGTATGTTGGACAAAAAAAAAAAGTCAAAAGAGATATATTATTCTACATCAAAACAGATGGCATTAAAGGAAAGAAAAAAAAAAGGTGACAAGGTTACATTGCAAGACTTCGATGCCGAATAGCTGAGGAGCTCGGACAGAGATTCTGAACACTTTGTTACAAAGAATACAGCGAGCGCAGGAAAACTCTTTCAAATCCTGCAAAGAGGGGGGGGGGGGGGGGGGGGGGGGGGGGGGGGAGAGGGGGGAGAAATAAGAGAGAAAGAAATCAAAGCACGTGGAGGAATTTCAAGGGAAAAGTTGTGTAAACGAAACAACTAGAAAAATAAAGGGGACACTGACTGGGAAGAAACTAAAAAGAGAAAGAAAGGGAAAGTAATAGGCCGATTGTAAAGGAAAATTATTTCTAGAGAGAGAAATGAACGTGCTATGAACATGATATGCTGGCAGAGACCATATACGGGGCTCAGAATTTCATCCTTAATGGTTAGAGTAGACCAGGTTGTACCGTCGTAGCAATTCCTCTTAGTGAGATAAACACATACAACAATAGAAGGGTGATCAAAATACATTTTCTGTATGCTGCTCAATTTTTGGTTAAATCCAATAGGTCAAAATTGCATGTTTATACTCTATCATACTAACTATTATAAGGTATAGGCAAACAACCATTACGTACGTCAAGAAAATCAACCACTAATAGTAACTCAATTCTGTAGAACTTCAGTAATCTCGTCTCAGAACAGGAAATTACCTCTATAGCGTGGTAAACTAAATTTTGTACTCATTGACGCGCATCCATTTTGTAGATGACCACTTGTTCCCTTTGATAACGGGGCAACCACCTAAAACAAGGCAGTAGAAAATAACTTTGAAGTTATTCATATGTTTCTTGTAATAAAAAGTGAAGGTGGGAGACGAAGACAAGATCCCAAGCAAACTCAAACTCGTATGGCTATAGCAGTACATGACTTGACAGCTACACTAGCTGGAACTTCTAGATTTATATAATATAAATCTTGGAAACTTGGGACAATGCATTCACACAAAAAAATAAAAATAAAATGAAGATGTGGATTAGGTTCTGCAACAACACAAATGGGGCTGCTCGACTCTGTTTGGATTGAAAGGAGAAGAGAAAATCGTCAGAAGAAGAGGAGAAAGAATGGTTATTACCACACTGTTTGGATAGAGAGGAGAGGAGAGAAGAGGAATGAAATAGCATTCTCTTGTTCCGTTAGCTTTCATAAGAGAAAAGAAAAAAAAAAAGCATGAAGAAGAAATTTACTCCTTTATCCTCGAGTAAGTAATGACACCTTATAAGTGTGACTTGTTCAGGGATATATTGGTCTTTTCTAGAAAGTTTTATTTTACAGTCTCTTCACTCCCCTTTGTTTCTCTCCCAAATGCAGAGAAACAAAAATGGACTCTTTAATCCTTACTTCCTCTCCACTACTCTCCATTAACTTACCATACAAGAGAAGTCGTAAGGAAGGGGGTTCCTTTCTCTTCTCTCCACTTCTCTCAATCCGATTATAGTGCTAGTTTCATGTCTGGAAGGTTTTTACTCGCATCGTACCACACAATCTTAATTTACAGCCAACCAATCAATAAACTAACCATGCAAACTTGAAGGATCTAGAGTTGCATCAGGATTCATGCTCCAGAAAAGCAGTGCATCACCCATCTTTGGTTTTACAGAAAGTCCTTCTTTCCCGCAATCAGAAAGCTCATTCCACCAAGGCACAGAACTATGATTTCCTTTGGCAGCAGGGAATACCGTCTCACCCCCTTCTTCAACATCTGAGCTGTACCACAATATGATGGCAAAAAAGATTAGACGGCCCTCTATAAACTATGAGAAAGACGAGCGCTAAACAAGAAATGAGTAAACATTGCACTTACAGGTACATTAGAATAGTGGCAATGCGTTGGCCCCCATTCTGAGTGTTAAACTCATCCTGAAAGTAATCATAGTGGGGTTCGTATTTCTGACCCACTTCATAGTGGAGAATCTGAAGTCCTTCCCCATGCTCTGTAAATTACAGCACCGACGCAAATGAAACCATAATTTTGTCAGAAGCCAAAAACAAATATAAAGTAATATAAATACCCACTGGAATTAGATTGGAGAAAGAGAGAATTCTTAGCATCTTACAGAGTGTACTTGGATGAAAGGATATAACTTAGACAAGGAATTACATACACTACAAAACAAAAAGAGAAATCTGTTGAATAGAAACCCGGAAACCCAAATGATTGGAACACAGCTTGTCAGTTGGGTTCGTTTGAAGAAACTCAAGAGTTAAATGGTTACTGAACCATCAGCCAGAGAAAGTGAAGGTAAGTTTGATGAAGAAGCAGGTTAAAGTGGAGATGATGGAATGAGAAAGAGATGTTCTAGGGAAAATATCACAAGGGCATGGGAGTTTTAAGTTTAGACTGCATAGATAATTAGCCCAAAATATTGTACAAGAAATACAACTATTATTATAACTGGCACTTAAATATAATTATCCTTGAAGCTAATAGCTGAAAATTCCGATACCGAGTAGCACCAAGTGAGAAAAAGCTGCCAGCCTGCCATGCGCTAGGACACTAGTAATGTTTACAGACTTTAAAATGAAGGATGTTCCTCCCTCAAAAATCTTCCAACCACAATCAGAACATAACTCAACCTAGATATTGAACATCCTGACTCAAATTACAAGACAAGCATAAAAATAGTCGAACGATACTATGCCATAGGCCTCACAGTTACAATATATTTGTTTGTTAGATAAAGCAATCCAGACTGCTAGATTAATACTTCATGTATTATTAACCTGCAAAATTTCTATTCACGAATCCAAGCATGGAAAGAAAAATTTGTGGATTAGGTAAGCAAATGCCTAACGCCTAGCCTGTCATCATTCGTCCTCCCAGTAATTTGGATCAATCAGTGGACAGTTGAGGAAAGGCTGAAAAGCCAGTCAAAAAGGTAATTCAAGCCTTGAAAGATGATAATTTGGTCCACAACACAGAATTTGAGGCTTTTAATTTTCTGTTTTCATATGAATTTCGTGCAAACCAAGACCTTACAGAAGGCTACCCTTTTGCATGTAAAATATCTAAACACAAATAGAGATGAACCTCAAAAAGCACATTACTTTAAATGTACAAGGATGGACAAGGAATTCCACAAAGCTTGATTCCATACCTACAGGAATGAAGGTGAAATCCGCAATCTTCTTCTCAATGTTCCGGACAATTTTATCACGTCCTCTAGCAAGGAATGTGCCAGAGCTTGTACGCACCCTATGTGCAAAAGATACGTCAAAACTTCAAATTAAGTCTAAGCAGAGAGGTGATTCAGAAGGAACAAGAGAGCTTGATCTCCATATCTAACTTAAAACTCTAACAGAGATGGGAAATATGTTTTGCCCACCTACTATCTTTACTCTTGCCAGTTGCACTGTCAACAACTGATGACTTTTGCATATGAGGCTTAGCTAAATCAATTAAATATTCACATTCTTCCTTGGACTGCAGAACAAAAAAACAAAAAGAAACATCATTTGTCAGTTCACTTTCAAAGGACATAAACCTAAGGCCTAGATCAAGCATGATCTTATTCATGAAGATAAAATAACAGCAACAACTTATCCCTCTGCCTATATATCATGAGAGAGAGATTTGAACTGCAACAAAATACAGCCGTGGGTACGACATAAAACTGAATAGTTATTCATGCAATCATAATATAAAAAAAAACATACGAAATTAACGATGGCAGCTTAGCATATATGCAAAAATATCATATTAGCCGCATGTCAGAACTTTAAGCACTTAGGGATCTTCTTCAGATTCAGGCCCCATACTAGAACATCAACAAGGTCAAAAGCTTTCCACTGGACATTGGACACAATGCAATCTTCCCCTACCACCAATTCTAAATTTTTAATAATCTGCAGTAACAACTATATAGTTCACCATCCAGTGCTCCACCAATGAATGTGTTCCCTTCTAATATCTATTTCGATGCATCATATACCTAAGACTAAGTAATGCTATGCTTCCCAAATTTTGTACCCCAAATGGTTCCCAAACACATGCACCAATGGGACCACCTTCAATTATGCTGGGACCACTTCAAATTTCCTCCAATCAAAATCGGGAGGGCCTACTGCCACATGTGTTTGAGAATTACAAAATTTCATAACATTACTCTATAGCTAAACATCATGACTAATGCTATGCTTCCCAAATACATGTGGCGGTGGGACCACCTTCAATAATGGTGGGTCACTTAATACATCCTCCAATCAAAATCCGGTGGTTCCATTGTTGCCACATGTATTTGGGAAGCATTTGGGATGCAAAATTTGGCAAGCATAGCATCACTCAAACGTCATTTGAGAATCTATAGATTGTTCACAAGATTCAAATGAAATTCAGACGCTCAAATCATTCAGATTCACACCATATTATAACGTTACACGTAAAAAAAAAATGAGAACAATTTGGGCACAATTTAGAAGAACAACTAACAGAAAACATTAAAAACCTCAAAACGACCATAATTCAAAAAAACTAACCAAGAAATTATGATAAACGAAGGCTCTTGGCTCCCATGAAATCACTTCAACCCACTGATCTCCTCTCCCATCATCTTCCTCACTACTGCACCAAAATTCCCCCAAAATCAAGCACAGTACGATCAGATCACAAACAATTTCGTTCCAAAATATACAAGTTGTAAGTCAATTGAGCGCAAAAAGTACCTGTCAACTGTATTGTGAACGATGGAGCTGAGATCGTTTGGTTTCGGAGAATTTCGAGAATTGCTCGGAATTGAGAGAATTCCTAGAGCGAGAAGGATGAGAACAATGAACGAGAACATGATAAGCATACCGAAAATGAGCGTAGACGAAGATGATTTCCGAGAAGGAAATCGCGAGTGCCTCCCTTTCACCGCCATTGTTGTTTGAAGCTTTCAAATGAAACTATTGCAACCCTAGAAGTCAATTAGATACAAACCTTTGCATTCGAAGAAGAAGATCTGAAGACACACACACACACACACACAGAGAGAGATGAAATGGAATTTCAAAATTGTTTGTCCCACCCAGTCGATTGTCTCTCTCTCTACGCGACGACTCTTCAGCGCAGCGGTGCATTTATGATTTTATTATGTAGCTTAATTACAAAATAGACCCCTGAAGTTTTTGGTCCTATCTTATTTTAATGCTTGTAATTTTAATTATATTAATTTAGCCCTTAAATTTTTTAAATAGAAGTAATATGCTCCAAATATATATATATATATATATATATATATTGTGGGAAAAATTGACACAAGTCACCCGAGTCGTTTCCAAGGAAATTATTTTTTTAATACTTAATTATTAAATAAGAGTGTATTAAAACTTAAAGAAATTTTTCAGGGTAAATCATTTTACTAAAATCGACTCTATAGAGTCACTTTTACTAAAACCGAGCTATTTTTAAAATCAGTTTTACTAACATCGATTTTAATGTTGAATTTTGTTATTTTACCGAAATATTTTTTGAAAAAGAATTTTGGAAAAAAAAAAAAGAAATTTATAAACAAAATCACTTTTAGTAAAACTGACTCTATGTAAGACCGACTCTATAAAGTCATGCTTACTAAAAACAACTTTAACTAAAGTTGGTTTTTCTAAAAACGACTTCAAAGTCGTTCTTACTAAAGACGACTTTAAGCAAAAGTCGTTCTTATTAAAAACGACTTTAAAAACTGACTTTAGTGAAGTATTTGTCAGTTTGACCCCTTATGGTGAGCACAATTTTCAATTTGCCCCCTTGTAGTCTCAAAAATGTCATACCCCTTATGGACCGTTTGGTAGCTTTTTTTCTTGTACAACAAAATCAGTAAAACTTGTGATTGGTATAAGTTGCCCGAGATAGCTTGTGGTCCATTGCAGATACAATTTTGTTAAATAATTCATTTTAGCTTTTGGAGTTCAGAGTTATTGGTAAATTTCAAAAGATGTTGCCAAACATGGCTTATGTCCATTAAATTTAACTTATTTACTAAGAGCATCCACGGTGGGTGATTATGTACAACAAACTTAGTGAACTTAAGCTTGGTACGTTAACATCGTGCTACTCTATACAACAAACTTAACCAATGAAACTTAGTGAAACCAAAAGTTATTGTACACCTAAATTTCACTATTGTACAAACCATACGGGACACACTGTGTTGTAAGAGCCAAACACCTCCCAAACGGCACACAAAACTGTCTCATTCCCAAATGACACACATTATACCGTATGTATCGTGCCACTCCCAAATGACATAATGTGTGCTGATTGAAAAAACACACACACACACACACACCCCGTTCCCTTTTTATTTATTTATTTATTTATTTTTGTTTTAAAAGTGTTTTTTTTTTTTTTGTGCAAAGCTTTCATACTACACACAACGTGTCACCTGGATTGTGTACTGTGGGATGCTCACACAACTTTTTTTGTGTCGTTGTGGCTTCACACAACTCTGTGTGTGGCGTATGGTAATCTATACTTTAAGTTACCAGCTACTCCAAAAGTTTATGCTGTTAGAAAATGTGCTCAACAATGCATATCAAGTTTTAACACCCTCCCTCACGTATAACCCCGACTTGTACGTGGAGAGCAAACAATCCAAACTATATCACAGTAGTGACAAATAATAAAGTGTAAATAAGTTGTTAGAGAATGGGCTCAACACTCTCCCAAGACCTCCCACAAACCAGTCTCTGATAATATGTTAAATTGGAGCATCTAACCCAAAACTAATTGACAATGGGTGGAGTAGCACATTGAACTTATATATTGAGTAACTATAATATAAGTCCCCGATGTGAGACATTCTCAACACGCCCCCGCACATGTGGCATGACTGAGAGTCAAACATGTGAATTACTAAGATAGGGTGACGTGGAGCACACGTGGACAAATTGGCCCAATAATAACCTACTCTGATACCATATTGAATTGGAGTATCTAACCCCAAACTAATTGGAAATGGATAGAGTAGCCCCTAGAACTTATATATTGTGTAGCTAGGTTATAAGTCATTAATGTAGGACAATCTCAATACGCCCCCGCACGTGTGGCATAACTGAGAGTCAAACAAGTGGGAGATAGGGTGATATGGAGCACAAGTGGACAAATTGGCCTAGCAATAACCTTCTCTGATACCATATTAAGTTACACCAAAAGCTTAAGTTGTTAAAAGAATGGGTCCAACAATGTATATCAGCTTCAACATACACCATTATTAGTGTCGTCTTGCTGTAAATTAAACTTAAGCAAATTTTTTCTTATGTTTATACTACTCAATGTGGATGCTCTAACGGTTTCACTTTAGTCTAAAGTATAGGGGTATTAACGACACAATTTGAAGTGTAAGGGGCAAATTGAAAAACAGTCTACAAGGAGTGTATATGTAATTAACCCTTTTTTTACCTCCCCCTTGTAAAATTGAAGCAAAGTAATGTTAGGACTTAGTTACTTTTCTTGGATATTATTCATACTGTTTTAAAATGTAATTAGTTCACTTATAATTGGTGTGCCTATGTGTCATATAGATTAACCACTAAAATCTTAAAATATGACAATAAGTAACGCATCGACAAAAAGTAACGAATGGAAAAAAAAAATAAACAAAAATAAACAAACAAACAAAGAAGAAGAAAAAGCAATGTAACTGTAAGTGTTGTACTTGAGAACATGTGTAGAGGTAATTATTTTGTGCAAAAAAGTAAAAGAGCTAACAAGCTAGCTATTGCAGCATTGCTAACTCAAATCTGGGAATAAATGATGTTAGGTGTACATATTTTTTTATATATTTTTTAACACATTGTTTTAAATGCGTATATTATGTGTTGTGTAAGTAATGCACAAAAAAGTGTGAAAAACTCTAACAATATAAGGTACATGCATTTAAAGCACAGTGTGTCAAAAAGTGTATTCACCTACTTTTTCACACAGAAACTAGGTGTACACACTTTTGTACTCACTTTTTGACACACTGTTCTTTCAATGTATGTATCTTATGTTGCTTGAATTTTTCACATTTTTCACACTTTTCTGTGCACTACTTACACAGCACATGGTACACACATTTAACATACTATGTCAAAAAGTGTGTACACCTAGCATTATTGGTTTGGGAATAGCCGTAATGCCTAAATATAAATCTCACACCTATTCATCCACACCCTAACGTGGACCAAAGAGAATAGGAAAGAGATTGTAAAGTGGTGTGGACGCCAATGGATCCCACAGCTCTCTTCTTTCCCCATTGATCCCTGTTAGGGTGTGGATGGATGGGTGCGAGATTTGAGTGTAGGTCTAGTATTACCCTATCAATGATTAGCATGTTTCTAGTATCTTCCAACTCTAGGGGACTTTTTGTGAAAGTCTTAAACCAGTTCAAGTTCTGTCCAAGTCTCACTGTTTTATATAGTTTTTTTGTAAAAGCTAAGGTAATATTGGTTTGAAAAAGATTCAGTTTTAAGAGAGTTAATAGATTGGGAATTTGGGAGTAAAAATTGGGACACATTCAAAGACATAACATTTGGAACACAACCCAAATGATGTATCTATATCTCTCCTGTGATGTCACTAGACCTCAAAGTGACATAGGAGAGAGATAGATACATCTCTTGGGTTGTGTCCCAAAAATTTTATCTTTTAGTGTGTCCCAACTATTACCCTTAGGGCGCGTTTGTTTGTCGGATTGATTCGGCGGATTGGACTATTTTAGTCCAATCTGGATAATACTGTGTTTGGTTGGGCCTTTAGTAGTATTATTTAACCAAAGGTATTATATGGTGTGGTTAAAATTAGTGCCCCTTAGGAAGTATAAAACTATACCTGGGGAGGGGTGGTAATGGTATTACGAAAACACGGGGATAGTTCGAGTTGGATTGTGGGACAACTTGACCATTTTACCCCCGGAATATATATACCCACTTCTTGTAGCATTTCTCATATTTCTTCAGAATTGTCTCTCAGACTTGAGAGCAAAGAGAGAGGCGACAAAGGCGATAGACGAGAAGTCGTAGCAGACGCGGGAGCAGGTGACGCCGATGACAAGGCAGTGACTTTCTTCCTCTCTCTCTCTCCAAAAGACGCTAGAACAACGCAGACGGTTCAGGTTCTTCTTTTTTTTTTTTTTTGATTTCTTAACTTTTTCTTACTAAAATGTCAGATCTACAAAGGTTATGGGTTATCCTCCTTGGATCTACAATGTTTTTTGTTTTGCATGACAAATTTCTGAAACTTGTGAGCTTTTATAATCTAGGGTTTGCTTAAATGCTTGACAAAATCAATAGATCTATATTCTCTTACTTAATATTGTGCTAGATTTATGTTTATCTGCATTTTTAGACTGAATTTGCAATTTTTTTTTTTTATGACTGCGATTGTAGACAGATTTAACACAGTCCAATGCAACCCATATATATATATATATATGATATATATATATGATATATATATAATTGTTGTGAATATATACCAACCAGGCCCCATGGAATGATTGGTAATTCACCACGAAAGAGTTGTTCAGGTGTGTAGAGTAAGAGCAGCCATTTACATGCTTGTTTTTTGTTGATCTTACAGACTAGAGTTGGCTTTTCTTGTCCAATACTTCTAGATGTTCCAAACCAATACATTAATGTACTTTATTTCATTAAAGTATGGCTATAAAGACTAGAGTATGGCTTTTCTTACAGACTAGAGTATGGCTTTTCATTAAAAGTATGTATTTTATTATGGATGGAAGTGATATGCTGGTTATGTCATACCACTAGAAAGAATTTCTCATAATGTAGTGAAACATTTCTCATATAATATGAGAAAATTCTCACATTTACTGAGAAATTCTCAATATTTACTGAGAAATCCTTAATGTTTACTGAGAAATTTCTCATAGTTAATGAAACATTTCCCATATAATATGAGAAAATTCTCATATTTACTGAGAAATTCTCAATGTTTACTGAGAAATCCTCAATGTTGGACAACTTGGGGATGAGCGACAAACTCAAGGCAGTCACTTTGTGTAACACCCGTACCCGGAGAACGGGTTAATTATTTGTATTAATATGCATTAATTAGTGAAATTAGTGTATAAAATGGATTAAGGGGGAGGCTTGGACTCGCCCAATTAAAAAGTGTTCAGAGAGGGACACTAGTTGGAAAAGTCCCCAGAGAGGTGGGACAGGTATTGAAATTTAACCCATTGAAGGGTAAATTGGTAATTTGCATTTTAAGTGATTAAATGCATTTTTATATGATTACATGGATATTTGCTAAGTTGCTTTTAATAGATATTGATATGTGTTAGCATTAGTTCGGACACCCAAATAAGGGTATAAATGAAAAAGATGTAAAGTTAGTAGGTGCGATAGCAATTTCACAAAATATGTGGGACCCACGTTGGGACCCATACGGAACTTAGACAAACACTCATTAGATAATTGGGTAGTTAATGAAATGTTTGGGGGATTTCATAATAAGAACTTAAGAAATTTTGGGGGTGTAAATGAAAAAGGGGAAAATTGAGGTTGAGACACCTCACATACATGCACATGGAGGTGTCAAGATTGAGAGAGTATCTCAATTACAGCAGAATTAAAACAAAACAAAGAGTAGAGCTCGGAGAGAGAAACGGAGAAACCGTTCCCGACGTCGAATTCTCGCCGTTCCGTCGCCGCCGTTCGTCGGATTCGCGAACCGAAGCCGTTTTCGGACTCGTGGAGGTGAGACGAACGTTTCTATACCCTTAATTTATGTTTACTTTGCTGGATTTTGGTAGTTCATATTTGACGGTGAGACGTCGTCTACCGAAATCTTGTAGGAATTCACTTGGGGTAGAAATTGAGCTTGGATTGGGAGTAATTCAGCACATGTTAGCTTGAATTTGGGGTATAATCTTGGTAGAGGTGAGTTTTCTAGCCTAAAAATGATTGTGTTTAAGGTGGTCAATGAATCCTTGTATAACTTTGGTTGTTGATATCATGTTTAGAAGTTACTATATTGGTGGATTGTGAATTTCATATCAATTTTGTGAAAACCATATGTTGGTGCATGTTTATATGCTTATATGTCTATGTGGTAGTCAATGAGCACCGGGAAAATGGTTCATTGTTGGGAGTAATAAGGGTGGTGAAGAGGAAGAATCCGAGAAATACGGAAGTCCAAGGAATAGAAGTGGCCACGGGACCAAGGGAGGTCTTCGGGTCTGAATGAATCATTAAACCGGTGACTCGGCGACTACAAATATGAATTATATGTTGATTGTTGCATTGCACATGTTAAACATTCAGTCATGCTTAGAATGCTCACTAAGCAATTTGCTTAAGAAAACCGTTTTCCTATTTCTGTTGTGGTACATAACAACCACCGCAGGTACGGAGCGATATCCGGAGAGAAGGTGATGTGCTCGGGATTGGGAAAGAGATTTGGGGTCTTGTAATTATGTTTATAACTTGTTATATAGTATAACTTGTGGGTTAGTATCTTTGACTTGTGAATGGGAGAGATGGGAGAGATGGGAGAGATGGGGGAGGTTTGTACCCCATGCTTGTAAATTACTTTTGAACTTGTACACAGATGTAAATTATGGTTTTACTTAAGTTGATGTTCATATTTGGACCCTAACTTGTATTTTGGAAAGTTTGGATGTGAATTTGAGAACCAATGTAAAATTCCTTTTGTTTTGCTCAAGTTGATGCAAGTTAATGGATTTGACCATCTCGGCAAGTCCGGGTGTGTCGTTAGTGTCTTGGACATGTTTCTTTAGTGTTTATAATGTTAGTTATGATTTTGAGTTGAATTCCAACAAGTTTTATAAACTTTGGATGAGAATTGAGTTTTAAAGTTGAAAAGTTTGTTTTTGAACCAAATGAGATGAGTTCATGGTTAACTTGATCCAATTGTGGGTATGATTCTATGATCCATGCTTAACTTGAGTTTAAACATGTTTAGAAATGTGTTGGAGTTGATTTCCCAAAGTTTCATAAGGTTTCTATGAGTTTTGGTTATGAATTGGTAAGTTAAAAACTTGTTTTGACAGCAAGCAAAATTTAGCAGCAGAATTGTGAAGGGATCGATCCGCGATTTGTGAAGGGATCGATCCGCCCTTTTTAGGGAGCATTCTGCGAGAATGTCAAGTATATGGATCGATCCGCCCATAATGAAGGGATCGATCCGCCTTGTAATTTTTCCCCAGCATGTCCGTTTTTACGGAAACATGCATAACTTCTTCTAGAAAACTCGGTTTTGCGTGCCGTTTGTTGCGTTGGAACCGGGACTCAAAATTCTAACTTTTGGTATAAAAATTTTACATACTTTATAAATGACCATTTTGCCCTTGGGGCCTATTTTGTAACAACAGAGTTGTTTAATGGGGTTAAACACATGTGTTTCTTAGTAATTCGTATATTTCTTTACAAATTAATGAGATTGGGAGCTTGTAGCATTGTTACACGTGTCCTAATCCGCTCGAGGCGGGTTGGGGTGTGACAATTTTTGGTATCAGAGCAGTTGGCTAGAGCCTTTGGGGACGAGAGACGTATATGACGCGTAGTGTGCACACAACAACACGTAGTTGCATAAGCATGCATACACGTTTATTTAGCATGCTTTTAAATGTTGATTAGCATGCCATATGTTTATTTAAAAGTAACGTGCATGTGTATACTATATGTGGGTGCCAGGCATAATGTCTGGAGGTGACACCTCAAATCGAATGGAACGGGTTGAAAGAGCAATCGAAGGGTTGGTACGAGTAGCAGAAACTCATGTGATCGAAGAGAGACCGGTACAACCGAATCCGAATCCAAGGGAAGACATTGTTACTATTTCTAAATTTCACAAACAAAAGCCGACCATATTCCGCGGGGAAGCCGATCCGATGAAGGCGAATTTTTGGATCTCGGATATGGAAAAGATCTTCCGGGTACTACCATGTACTGATGAACAAAAAGTGCTATTTGCTGCAGACACGTTAAAAGATGAGGCGCAGTATTGGTGGCGTACTAAGCTAGGCCCGGGTCAACCGACAACGTGGGACCAATTTCTTGAGACTTTCAATGATCAATATTTTCCAGAGTCATTTGGGGATCAAAAAGCTCAGGAATTCATGGAGTTGGTACAAGGGGGAAAGTCAGTCCGTGAGTACTCCACGCAATTTACGAGTTTGGCAAGGTTTGCCGGGGACATTGTAACAACCGAAAAAGTGAAGGCAAGAAAGTTTGTAGCGGGACTCCGGGGAGATATCCGAGGACGAGTGACCGTATTCCGTCCAGAGACTTATGCTAAGGCATTGGACATTGCTTCTATTGCTGAGAGAGACCTTGGTTATATTTCAAACATGCCACCACCACCGAGTCAACAAAGTAAACAACCGGGATCAAGTCAGTTCAGTGGTCAGGGGAGTGCAAAAAGACAGAGTTTAGGAGGATCATCAGCTAGTATTGGTAGTGGTTCCGGTGGAAATAAACCGAGGTGTCAGACTTGTCAGAAATTTCATTGGGGCCGGTGCAATCAACTTCCAAATCCAATCATTTGCAATAGTTGCCGACAACCGGGACACATTGCCAGAAATTGTCCAAATCAGAATATAGATATGAGAGGTCGATGCTTCACTTGTAAGGAATTGGGACATCAATCTAAGGATTGTCCTACTAGACGCCAAGGAGCATCAGGTTCAGGTTCTTCTGCGGCTAGCGCTATCACACCGAGGACTACTCAACCTCCGAGGAGGGAGCAACGAGAGGCAAGATCATTCCAACTCAGGCCGGGAAATGCTGCTTCTGCCGACACTGTTGTCTCAGGTATGGTTCCCATTTGCTCACATCTAGCAAATGTACTTATAGATTCGGGATCTACACACTCATTCGTGTCACACCATTTTGCTAAATATTTAGATAAACCATTAGAGTTCCTAAACTATGATTTATCTGTCGCGATACCGTTGGGGACTCCGTTGGTTAGTTCGGGTGTGTTTAGAAAGTGTGAGATTAATGTGAATGGTAAAGAGTTAACTGTTGATTTGGTACCATTAGTAATTCAACACTTCGATGTTATATTGGGTATGGATTGGTTAGCGGCTAATCATGCTAATATTAATTGTAACACTAAAGGAGTGGTATTCCGTATTCCGAATCAAGATGAATTTTATTTTCAAGGTAAGGGTGTTGTATCACCGCCGTATATCGTGTCAGCTATTGAAGTTTGTCGTTTATTAAAGAAAGGTTGTCGGGGGTTTCTGTGTAGTATTCTTGATACTAGTGGTCCTGATTTACAACTTGAAGATATTCCGGTAGTTAGAGAATTTCCGGATGTATTCCCCAAGGAGTTACCTAGTGTATTGATTGATCGAGAGATTGAGTTTGGTATTGATGTTATGCCGGGAACTCCACCTATTTCACGAGCACCATATCGAATGGCACCAGTTGAGCTGAAAGAGTTAAAGATACAGTTGCAAGAGTTGCTAGACAAGGGTTTTATCCGACCTAGTGTGTCCCCGTGGGGTGCACCAGTACTATTCGTGAAGAAGAAAGATGGTACAATGCGGATGTGTATTGACTACCGGGAGATCAACAAAGTAACCATCAAGAACAAATACCCGTTGCCACGTATTGACGATCTATTCGATCAACTTCAAGGGGCTGAGGTATTTTCAAAGATTGACTTACGATCTGGGTACCATCAACTGAAAGTTAAAGCCGAGGATGTGGAGAAGACAGCCTTTAGGACCCGCTACGGGCACTATGAATTTCTAGTGATGCCGTTTGGGGTTACTAATGCACCTGCTGCCTTCATGGATTTGATGAACTGTGTATTCAAATCATATTTGGATGAGTTCGTTATTGTATTCATTGATGACATTCTCATTTATTCTAAGAGTTCGGAAGAGCATGAACGACACTTGAGACTAGTTTTACAGCGACTTCGAGAGAAACAATTGTTTGGGAAGTTGAAGAAGAGCGAATTTTGGTTGACGAGTGTCACTTTTTTAGGACACGTGATTTCTAAAGAGGGTATTTCTGTTGACCCACAGAAGATTGAAGCTGTTATGAATTGGTCAAGACCGACAAATGTGTCCGAGATACGAAGTTTCTTGGGGTTAGCCGGATATTATCGAAGGTTTGTTAAAGACTTTTCCAAAATCGCAACTCCAATGACGAGATTAATGAGAAAAGACGTACCATTTGAATGGACCAAAGAATGTGAAGAATGTTTCTTGGAATTGAGGAAAAAGCTGACAACGGCACCAATACTTGCAATTCCAACAAGCACTGGAAATTTTAGAATATACAGTGATGCTTCGCACCAAGGCTTGGGATGTGTATTAACGCAAGATGACAAAGTGATAGCTTATGCTTCACGGCAATTGAGACCTCATGAGAAAAATTACCCGACCCATGACTTGGAGTTAGCGGCGGTAATCTTCGCTTTGAAGATTTGGAGACATTATTTATACGGGGAAACTTGTGAAATCTTCACCGATCACAAAAGCCTAAAATACCTATTCACTCAGAGGGACCTTAACATGCGACAGCGAAGGTGGTTGGAACTTATGAAAGACTATGACTTGAGAATTCAGTATCACCCGGGAAAAGCCAATGTAGTTGCCGATGCCTTGAGTCGGAAGTCGTCAGAAAACTTAGCTTATGCCTTGACTGGACAGGAAAAGTTGATAAAGGAATTTGAACAATTGAAGCTTGAGGTAGTTCCTAAAATTAGAGGTGGTTTAATGGCTGCGATCGTGGCACAGCCAAGTTTAATTGGTGAAATCAAGAATAATCAGCTCTTAGATCCAGAATTCAAGAAGATTGTGGATGAGTTACCAGAGGGGAGAAGGCCAGAATTTAGTTTCCAAGATGGTGTTCTGAAATATATAAACCGATTATGTGTACCTAAAGTTGGAGATCTGAGAAATAAAGTTATGGAGGAAGCCCACAATACAAGATATTCTGTACATCCGGGTAGTACCAAAATGTACAGAGACTTGCGAGGAATTTACTGGTGGAGTGGTATGAAGCGAGAGGTAGCAGAATTTGTGTCTAAATGCATGACCTGTCAAAAAGTGAAAATTGAACATCAACGACCCGGGGGAGAGTTACATCCTTTAGAGATACCAGAGTGGAAGTGGGAACATATTACAATGGATTTCGTCTCAGGATTTCCAAAGTCTCAAAAGTCAAATGATAGCATATGGGTGATTGTAGACCGGTTGACTAAGTCAGCCCATTTCGTACCTATTAAGACCAAAGATCCATCAAAACTTGCAGAGATTTATATTAGAGAGATTATACGGCTTCATGGAGCACCAGTGTCGATAGTGTCAGATCGTGATACTCGGTTCGTATCAAGATTTTGGGAGAGTTTACAAAGGGCTATGGGGATAACTCTACATTTTAGTACTGCATTCCATCCCCAGACTGATGGACAATCCGAAAGGGTGATTCAAATTTTGGAAGATATGTTGAGGGTATGTGTTATGGATTTCAAGGCCGATTGGGAGACTCACTTGCCTTTAATCGAGTTCTCTTACAACAACAGTTTCCAAACTAGCATTGGAATGGCGCCTTATGAGGCACTATATGGTAGAAAGTGTAGATCGCCGGTATGTTGGACAGAAGTTGGAGAGAAACAGCTTTTGGGACCAGAGATAGTGCAAATCACTACTGACAAGATCCGACTGATTAAGCAGAGATTACAAACGGCTCAAAGTCGTTATAAAAGTTATGCGGATACGGGTAGAAGACCGTTGGAGTTCGAGGTGGGTGACTATGTGTTTTTGAAAGTATCACCTTCAAAAGGCATAGAACGTTTTGGTAAGCGAGGTAAGCTCAGTCCGAGATATGTTGGACCATATTTGATTCTTAATCGAGTTGGGCCATTAGCTTATCGGTTAGAGCTGCCACAAGAATTAGAGAATGTTCATAATGTGTTTCACGTATCGATGCTTCGACGTTATGTGCCGGATTCGAAACATGTTATCATTCCGGAACCGTTAGAGATTCGGGAAGATTTAACTTACGTGGAACATCCAGTGCAAATTCTTGATAGGAAGGATCAAGTATTGAGGACCAAAGTGATTCCCTTGGTGATGGTTCAATGGCGAAGCCATTCAGTGGAAGAGGCTACTTAGGAGCGGGAGGATGAGATCCGAGCCAGATACCCGCATCTCTTCAATTCTTGAGGTAAGAGTAAGTTTGGGGACCAAACTCCTTTTTAGGGAGGGAGAAATGTAACACCCGTACCCGGAGAACGGGTTAATTATTTGTATTAATATGCATTAATTAGTGAAATTAGTGTATAAAATGGATTAAGGGGGAGGCTTGGACTCGCCCAATTAAAAAGTGTTCAGAGAGGGACACTAGTTGGAAAAGTCCCCAGAGAGGTGGGACAGGTATTGAAATTTAACCCATTGAAGGGTAAATTGGTAATTTGCATTTTAAGTGATTAAATGCATTTTTATATGATTACATGGATATTTGCTAAGTTGCTTTTAATAGATATTGATATGTGTTAGCATTAGTTCGGACACCCAAATAAGGGTATAAATGAAAAAGATGTAAAGTTAGTAGGTGCGATAGCAATTTCACAAAATATGTGGGACCCACGTTGGGACCCATACGGAACTTAGACAAACACTCATTAGATAATTGGGTAGTTAATGAAATGTTTGGGGGATTTCATAATAAGAACTTAAGAAATTTTGGGGGTGTAAATGAAAAAGGGGAAAATTGAGGTTGAGACACCTCACATACATGCACATGGAGGTGTCAAGATTGAGAGAATATCTCAATTACAGCAGAATTAAAACAAAACAAAGAGTAGAGCTCGGAGAGAGAAACGGAGAAACCGTTCCCGACGTCGAATTCTCGCCGTTCCGTCGCCGCCGTTCGTCGGATTCGCGAACCGAAGCCGTTTTCGGACTCGTGGAGGTGAGACGAACGTTTCTATACCCTTAATTTATGTTTACTTTGCTGGATTTTGGTAGTTCATATTTGACGGTGAGACGTCGTCTACCGAAATCTTGTAGGAATTCACTTGGGGTAGAAATTGAGCTTGGATTGGGAGTAATTCAGCACATGTTAGCTTGAATTTGGGGTATAATCTTGGTAGAGGTGAGTTTTCTAGCCTAAAAATGATTGTGTTTAAGGTGGTCAATGAATCCTTGTATAACTTTGGTTGTTGATATCATGTTTAGAAGTTACTATATTGGTGGATTGTGAATTTCATATCAATTTTGTGAAAACCATATGTTGGTGCATGTTTATATGCTTATATGTCTATGTGGTAGTCAATGAGCACCGGGAAAATGGTTCATTGTTGGGAGTAATAAGGGTGGTGAAGAGGAAGAATCCGAGAAATACGGAAGTCCAAGGAATAGAAGTGGCCACGGGACCAAGGGAGGTCTTCGGGTCTGAATGAATCATTAAACCGGTGACTCGGCGACTACAAATATGAATTATATGTTGATTGTTGCATTGCACATGTTAAACATTCAGTCATGCTTAGAATGCTCACTAAGCAATTTGCTTAAGAAAACCGTTTTCCTATTTCTGTTGTGGTACATAACAACCACCGCAGGTACGGAGCGATATCCGGAGAGAAGGTGATGTGCTCGGGATTGGGAAAGAGATTTGGGGTCTTGTAATTATGTTTATAACTTGTTATATAGTATAACTTGTGGGTTAGTATCTTTGACTTGTGAATGGGAGAGATGGGAGAGATGGGAGAGATGGGGGAGGTTTGTACCCCATGCTTGTAAATTACTTTTGAACTTGTACACAGATGTAAATTATGGTTTTACTTAAGTTGATGTTCATATTTGGACCCTAACTTGTATTTTGGAAAGTTTGGATGTGAATTTGAGAACCAATGTAAAATTCCTTTTGTTTTGCTCAAGTTGATGCAAGTTAATGGATTTGACCATCTCGGCAAGTCCGGGTGTGTCGTTAGTGTCTTGGACATGTTTCTTTAGTGTTTATAATGTTAATTATGATTTTGAGTTGAATTCCAACAAGTTTTATAAACTTTGGATGAGAATTGAGTTTTAAAGTTGAAAAGTTTGTTTTTGAACCAAATGAGATGAGTTCATGGTTAACTTGATCCAATTGTGGGTATGATTCTATGATCCATGCTTAACTTGAGTTTAAACATGTTTAGAAATGTGTTGGAGTTGATTTCCCAAAGTTTCATAAGGTTTCTATGAGTTTTGGTTATGAATTGGTAAGTTAAAAACTTGTTTTGACAGCAAGCAAAATTTAGCAGCAGAATTGTGAAGGGATCGATCCGCGATTTGTGAAGGGATCGATCCGCCCTTTTTAGGGAGCATTCTGCGAGAATGTCAAGTATATGGATCGATCCGCCCATAATGAAGGGATCGATCCGCCTTGTAATTTTTCCCCAGCATGTCCGTTTTTACGGAAACATGCATAACTTCTTCTAGAAAACTCGGTTTTGCGTGCCGTTTGTTGCGTTGGAACCGGGACTCAAAATTCTAACTTTTGGTATAAAAATTTTACATACTTTATAAATGACCATTTTGCCCTTGGGGCCTATTTTGTAACAACAGAGTTGTTTAATGGGGTTAAACACATGTGTTTCTTAGTAATTCGTATATTTCTTTACAAATTAATGAGATTGGGAGCTTGTAGCATTGTTACACGTGTCCTAATCCGCTCGAGGCGGGTTGGGGTGTGACACTTTGATTGCAAATGATACTGGGAAAATGAATGTGTTCTTTAGTCTTCCAAATGAATTCAAGGAAGAATGGGTTGCATTACTCCTTAGGGGAGAGTTGTAGGTCATTTAGACATGGTTTTATGTTTTATGTGGTGGTGTTAGATTTTTTGTTTTGAAAACTTTGAACTATGTTTGGTTGATGCTATAAGTATGTTTGTGTTGATGTCGGAACTTGGAAGTATTTTTGTGGTTATGTTAAAACTGTGTTTTAATTCATACGAGACTATGTTTGGTTGATGCTATAAGTATGTTTGTGTTGATGTTGGAACTTGGAAGTATGTTTGTGTTTATGTTAAAATTATGTTTTAATTCATATGAGACTATGTTTGTGTTGATGATAGAACTATTTTTTTTTTGTTCCCCTCAAAAAAGTGTAGGACATAATATAAACATGCCAATATTAGTATGAATTGTTCAAACATGTAATATAATCACCCACCATTCCCAGTCCCCCAATTTCACAAAAACCCCCAATTTCACAAAAGTGTTTTTAGGTAAAAAGTACTGGGAGAATTCAATTAACAATTACAGTTTTTCATAATATAATGAGAATTTTTCACTTTTTTCAAGTGGGAAATTTCTCATTCATACTGAGAAATTCTCAATGTTTACTCAGAAATTCTCAATCTTTACTGAGAAATCCTCAATGTTCACTGAGAAATTTCTCATATAATATGAGAAAATTCTCATATTTACTGAGAAATTCTCAATGTTTACTGAGAAATTCTCAATGTTAACTGAGAAATTTCTCATAGTTTAGTGAAACATTTCTCATATAATATGAGGAAATTCTCATATTTACTGAGAAATCCTCAATATTTACTGAGAAATCCTCAATGTTTACTGAGAAATTTCTCATAGTTTAATGAAACATTTCTCATATAATATGAGAAAATTCTCATATTTACTGAGAAAATTCTCAATGTATTACTGAGAAATCCTCAATATAAAAGAAAATTCATTTTTTTTAAAAATTGCAAATAACTATAAATATATAAGAACTTCACTTTCAGCACTTTGTTTTTTTTTATAATAACTATAATTGTTGTCTTTAAAGAAGAACTTCACTTTCTTAGTTAGTCATATATAAGAACTTCACTTTCAGCACTTTGTTTTTTTTTAAGTTTTTTTTATGCACAAGTGAGTATGTTTTTGTAGTTAAATGAAACTTTTTGTACTATTTTTTGCTTGATGAAATGACTTCTTGTTATTTTACTGCAGGTATATGAACAGAGATTGTTGAAAAGAGTATCAGCATGCCTAGATTTTTATCATTTTGGTGAAAATTTGTAATCTTTTCTATTTTGCATCGTTTTCTTTCCTTGTAATAGTATCTAGAGATTGTTGAAAATGAATACAAAAACTTGAGTATTTGGGATATCGACTCCAATGTTATGTTCTTTGATCTAGTTCGTGAAAATATGTTATGTTAGGACATATGTAGTTTTCTAGTTCGACTCCATTGTAGTTTTTTTTTTTTTTTTATTTCCTTTGCTCAAAAAAGTATGTGACATATGTATTTTGTAGTTAAATGTTATGAAAAAAGTGTGGGACATATGTATTGTGAAGGGGCTTTAGTATATTCATGGCAATTTTGTAATTTTTTAGCAAAAGGGGCATTTATGGAAAGTTATAGATTAATCCAGGCTCATATCATAGTCATCCAAACACAGTATTGGACTAATTGTGTTTTATCCCCAGTATAATCCGACACGATACAAACACAGTATAAAAATAATACTGCACTATTTTTATCCTGTGGTTAGTTATCCCAGCATAACTAACTACACTTTATACTATACCCCTTTATCCTATCCGGCAACCAAACGAGGCCTTAAATTGAACATAGACTCTTGTGCAGCTAATTGACGCTCATCGAATATTTAAATTTATAAAATCGATTCACTTATGAACAATAGAACCTATTTTTTATTTTCCCAAAGGTTTGCATTTACCAAGAAGAGAAGCAAAGAGATATTAATTTTAGTCCGTCAATGCATTTATAGCCTTGCCCTTGTAAATTACTCCAATAATTTGAAATGTAAATCATGGGCAAAGTAGGCAGAGATCAGAAGGGGCGATATTTCTTTTCTCAAATGCCATAAAAACATCTTTGAATATTGTCATATTGCAGCCAATTGTTTTGATGTCCATATAGTAAATCCTACTCATTATATATATATATATATATACACTTTTTTTTATTTTTTTTTTTTATGGTAATGTGGATGTTGTGCTTCAGCTTAAATTAATTTGAACACGACCATGTCAAAAACTGTATAAAAAAATTAATAATTAGTTTCCTAAGCTAAGGTCAACTCTTGTTAAGAGAGTCTACATGTGAAGGCTGTTTCTAAGCATGGACAGTTGTAACTCATGAGATGGTAGATATACTCCATTAGACATTTTCAAAATATGGATTATATATATAAGTAAATGTTTATTGATAGTACATGTTAATAAAATAAAAATATGATGACTCAAAAAAACATTGATCTAGCTAATTCATTTTTTATTTATTTTTACTGGATATAGACAGACAATCACACATTGTGGAGAGGTTGTGTTCTAGATAGAAGTAGAACCTTAGAATTAGTATTTCATAACCATATCTTCTATTTTGTTATAATAGGCTTTGTAGATAGAACCTATGTAATAGTAATAATGAATGTATAATCCTTTAAACCTTTTAGGTGGGTGTAATTAGTACTCTCTTTAAATAACATTTTTCTCAATTATTTTACATTTATGCCTATAGGACACACTTGGCTTGGCTCGGGGACATGATTATTTATCTCCTTCACTAAATTTGAGCAAAAAAAAAATAAAAAAATTTCTCATTCACTATTAATTGCCTATATAGAGACTTGTAATACCATTCCATTGTGCGATAAAATTGTGTGCCCCTAAAATATAGTAGGCACATTGCTCCATGTGAAGGTGTGGTTGAATAATTTTTTATATATGGGATATGATTTAACCTATCCAAACTTCGGACCACTTAATTAAAATTGACTATTAATCCGATCCCGCTCCAATCAATCACGCGAAACAAACGCGGCTATACAGATGTTACATGATGGTGTTCAATGAGGTCAAAGGTTATAGAGTAGCTCCAAATTCTGCCAAACTTGATCTGGAGTATGTTTTGATCCAGTAAATCTTGATTATTATGCTTCATCCAAAAAAAAAAAACTCTTGCTTATGGAACCAAATCAACTTTCCTAAAAAATGATGTAACATGTGAAATAAGTTAGTGCTCTCTTGAGGATAGTGGTGGCCAAGTCACTCAAGATGACTAGGTGATAACAGGACATAGTAAAAAACCTAATAATGGTGTATTTGTAAATAATGAAAACATGATTTAATCAGGTCTCGGTGTTATACTTTTATTGGTTCTTATAAATTGGTGTTGCGTTGATTTGATACAACAACAAAAAAAAAAAAAAAAAACCCCTAGTTTTTGAGTCTTTTTTAAGCCAGACAGGGTATATGCCTAAAAAAAATAGATACACAAATACAGAAATTGCGGAAAACTGATTCTTGTGTTATGCAATCAGACTCTAAAATGTTGACTTGAGCGAGTGAACAAGTGTGTGTGTGTGTCATTTTTACCAGAAAACAAAGGGGAAGTAAAACTTACAAAATTACAAACGTACAACAGAAAGAACAAGCACATCTTGGGATAAAATCAAAAGAGGTAAAGAAAAAGGACAATAGCAGAAAAGGATGACAAACAAATTTTATCATTTATCATTTAATTAGAATGCACTAAAAGATTAGGTGGAGAATAGGGTGGTTCAATTGCCGAAGGCGGCTAGTTTCTGGTTTGAACAAGCACTAAATAACTAAATAATTCTTACCAACTCTTCAAACCTATATGTTCTTAGCCAAAAAGTATAGAGTAATGCTATGCTTCTTAAATCTATATCTTAAATTTTTATTTCAAATGATGTGACAGTGAGTTCACTAAATTTTGATTGGAGGATGTTGAAGTGACCCTATAATAGTCAGTGAACCCATTGAATTTTGATTAGTACCACATTATTTGGGATAAAAATTTTGAATTTAAATTTGAAAAATATATCATTACTCAAAAATATATGTACACATGTACAATATATATACTCTTCAAACCTTCGTGTGTGTTTATGACTTTTTTTTTATTTTTTTATTTTTTACATATTGTATTCCTTGGTATAGATAAATGGATACGTGCATATACATATACGGAGAATCTCTGATGCGTTGATATTAATCCAATTATCGTTTGCTTTTAGTGACAAAAAATCGTCGCTGAAAGTAAACCACACCTTTTAGCCGCAAATTTTCTTCGCTAAAAGTGAGTCCATAACATGGTCCGTTTAAGAGCCAGCATATATATATATATATATATAGAGAGAGAGAGAGAGAGAGAGAGATGAAAGAAGTGATAGAATTAGAGACAGAAACATGATAGATAAACGTGTATTGTTATGGTTTTGAGAATTTGGGAGAGTATCACGTGCAGTGGCGTGATCGTGGTACCACAGCATATCTTACCACTATAAAACAAATTTGGGATCCATAGAACTATTCAAAAGCGAAAACTAGTTTTTGTAAAAGTTGACCAGCATGAAATTTCGTCATCTCCTAATTCAGGTCAATACCGGCAACCCCATCTATTATTGTTTGGTGTAGCTAAATGTTAACCGAAAATTAAAAATTACTAAGTGATTGTGGATTTTGAGAAAAAAAAAAATATGATTATTTGGTAAAAATGAAAGTGTTTGAATTAACTTAAAATTTCAACATTTCAATAAACCAACTAAAAAAGTAGCTTATTTTTCAAACTAAAAGTATCACTTAATTTTACTTTTTTAAGTTGTTAAAAAAGACAAAAATGTCTTTAAATAAGAACTTTAAATATTCACATATTGTCCGTTTTGGTCATTTTATACAAACACACACTTTTTTAAGCTTATTTGCTAAGCACTAACATTTAGAACAATCATTTAATATTTCAGCTAACTCAAATACCAAACAACTTAATATTTCATCACTTAAAAAATAATCACTTAATAATTCATCACTTAAAAAACAATCACTTAATATTCCAACTAACCCAAATAAACTCGTAGTGGTCTCGTTCTAGAACATAAGTGTCACGGCCCGGGGGAGGGAGGCAAAGTTCAAACCCTAATATGAGCATGGTATGAAAAACCTTTTTACCAACTAAACTAAGCCGTTGCTCTACCCTGTCTATTACTTAAACTAGACTTGTTCTTCTAAAAAGGTAAAATATAATAAAATACATCTGAAAAATAAACTAAAAATGAAAAGTACAATGCAACTACAGTAGCACATTGTGTTCAAATTTTGATTCTCTTATCTTAGGCAAAAAAAAAAAAAAAAAATCTCATAAATCAAAAAAACAAAATACAGAACAGAACATACAAACCCAAAAGTGACATACCCAATTCCATTTCACAACAGCTTGGCAAACAAAAAAAATAACACACTAACTCAAACACAACATGCAACTACCATATTTATGCTCAGAGACCATGTTTTATCTCACATATAGCAGCTTCGAATCGTATATATATTGAGACATCTCCCGAGTCTAGTAAGAATATAAATATAACATCTGTATGACATCTCTCGGCAAAACATACCAACCATCAACAGTAGATAAAGCGGTCCGAAGGTACGAGTACTGGACCAGATAAGCAGCTTGAATCGCCTAGACAATGCCAAATGAGGGGGTCGGTGGGGGAGCGGGCTTATAACTACAGAAGTCGGGAATATAAGTAGAGGTTTGGCATTTTGGTGTATCCATGGACTTGATGGCAGGTTGGTTTAAGTATGCGTACTTGCTCTTTGTCCACCTGCACATGTTGATCAATTGAAAATCTTTGTCAGTAAATCGCTATCCTCATGTGGCAACCCAACTACTTCGTTTAAAAACTTTGCTGATTTAAGTTGATTATGTTAAGTTGTAAATTGATCAAGATGAAGAAAAAAAATTATTTCGATTCTAATCATCCGTTTGAAGGGCAATACCAAATACTGCCATACGGCACATGCATACAGGGCATTAGTATCACAAATTTCACATATGTGGCATAAATTGGGATGGTGAATTTAATAAAGGCCTAAATAACTGAAAAGAGAAAAGAATTTGTCCTCCCAGCTTGAGCATGCCTTTTAAAATTCTATTTGAAGTTTCATCGTCTCTAATCCATGTTTGGAATTGCCCAATATGGGATCAAGTTTAGTCCCACTCTCTTTGTTTATATAGTCTTTACAAAGACAAATAACATATAGTTTGACAAAAGAACAAGATTTAAGAGTATTTTTCAATTGGGCACGGACTTTTAATATTACAAGCCATTATATTGAACAATTAATATTAAGAAACTAATTCACTGATGAACGCCAGAATCGTTTTTAGACTTCCCAAAAAACATAACTCAACAATTTGCTGGCTAAACTAGTGTAAGAAAAAAAATAGTTTCAGAATACTGTCAGTATTTTGTCTAGAGACTACAGAAACACGAAGAAAAAGAGTTTCATGTGATTTCAAATATTTCCCTTCATTTTTCTAACCTTATAAATTTATCAGAAAAAAAAAAAAAAATCGGAGTTTTGAGGACTTTTACTAACCAGTCCTTTATTCCCACATGCAACTCTTCGGTGTTCTCATCCTTTTTGCTGGAGTTGTTGATGGTGGCATTATTCTCCTTACTATAATCGTCCTCTTTCAAGGATTCCTCAAAGCGCTTGTACTCCTCATCCTACGATCACACAAATTCAGCAAATTATTCAAATGTAGGATAACTTCAAAAATAGAATAACATTTTTAATTTAGGATGAAATCTACAAATGATCAAGCAATTATGTTCGAAAAGAGAAATTTCACAGTTTAAAATTCATGACTTAGAATCTATACAGACGCATGAGTAGTTTTGGGCATGGGCCTGATAACACTGTACACTTAGGCCTCGTTTGGTAGGCCGGATAAAACTGTTTGATAGGACAGGATAAGGCATGATCGGATAGAATAATAATCCTGTCGGATAAGCTGTAATGTTGTTCTGTGTTTGTAACATGCTGGATAAAATTGTTGAATAAGCTGTTATATCATAATCATGTGTTTGGTTGTGTCCGAATATAAATTCCGGATAATAACTAAATTATTGGTTTTTAACAACACACACACACACACACACACACACACACACACACACACAAAAACAAAGGGGGGTTTGAATCACACCCAAAAAAATTGCAGATCTTGAATAAACATGTATAAAAAAAAAAAAAGATCTGATTTTTATTCTTTTTTAAAAAAATATCTGAAAAAAAAAAACTGAAATGAAATAGAAAAGAAGAAAAAAAAAAAAAGCCGGATCTGAAAAAAAAAATAAAAAATAAATAGATAAACTGAAAATGAGTAGTTTGGGCTTGGGCCTAATAATACCGTACACTTAGTACCTTGGGGCTTAGCCCCTAGGCTAATTTTTTTGTATTTTGGTCATATTCAGACTTGTGGAATATAGCCTAGTTTAATGTTATAAGGGTGGCTATCAATGTACACGGCAATCTTCTCTTTCTGCCTTCTGAGCCCTGTTTGGGGTGAAACCTATAAATCTGGTTGTGTATATGTGGGTCTAAGACTCTAAGATCCTGTGATCTGGGTTAATCCCCAGCATAATGAGCATTGACTGCATTGTATCATAAAACTTTAGTTATCGTTAGACCTTACTGTGAGTTTGCGGGCCCTGATACGAGCTGCAGCCTTAATGGCAGCGAGAAGGTGCTCTTCCTCATTCATGAGCTTCTTTTTCCAGAAATTAGCGATCTCCTGATTCGTCACACTCACAGTTACGCTTGTCTTAAACCTCGGCAGTGGCGGTGGTGAAGGAATGGCCTGCTTCGGCTTTGCACCACCACCCTCAGTCTTCTCTCCAGTTGTCATCTTCACAAAGAGGAGTGAGAATTCAAAACGGTCAGAGAGACAAAGATCGAAGTCATAGATATATACACTCATCACTATATTTATGCAGCTACTGATCCAACCTAACTTTCAAATGTATGACTAATGGGTTAAGACCCCTTTAACCACCATTTTTTTGGCAAGTAGTGTCTACCTAATTAGCAGGAAGGCTCGCATTTGAAAAGCAATTGACTGGAGACCAAGACTATGTTTGGGAGTTTTAAAATGGAGAGAAAAGAAGAGAAAGTACCTCACTTTCTCTCACTTTCTTTCGTTTGCGAGTTTTAGTGAGGAAAGAAAGGGAGAGAAAAGGAGAGAAAAATAACTCCCACTTTCTTTCTATTTCTTTCTCTCCAAATTGGGAAGAAATGGAGAGAAAAGAAAGTGAGGATTAATGATTTTTTATTAATACCCATAACACCCTTTATTTAATTCTTAACAAATTTAAATTTCATCCAAGTCCTAGGGTTAATATGATACACTGTTATATACGTCAAAAACAAAAACAAAAACTCACGTTAATCACAAGCACATCTCCCACAAGCTTCTGAGTACTCTCCGGGTTTTCTTCATTGGTATCTTTCATCCTCTCTTTGCAAAAACAAAAAGGTACAATTGATGGATAGGTTGGTAATTTTTTATTCTTTTCTTTTCTTTTCTTTGCAACTCCCAAACAAGAGGAAAGAAAGTAACTTTCTCTTCTCTCCTAAACTCCCAAACAACATGAAAGAAACAATCATCATTTCTCTTCTTTTCTTTTCTCTCCTCACTTATGACTTTCTCTTCTTTTCTTTTCTCTCCTAAACTCCCAAACACAGTGCAAGGGATGACCCAGTGGTAAGGGATTTCATCCCACCTGCAGGTCGTTGCGGGTTCGAGTCTCATGGGGTAGGGGGATTTATGGGATGGAAGAGCACTACCACCCCTTGTGTAGTGCATGATCCAAAAAAAAAGTCAAAAGGCTGGAAAACCTAGCTGACCTGTTAGATACAAGGCTGTGATATCCATGTCAAAATAAAGACAGGAAGTTTAACAATCATTGCTACCGAAACTCCCAAAGGTTCTGGCAGAATATTTTCAAACCGATAGGTGCAAAATTAACTAAATCCAATTATCCAAGCCAACCCAAAAAAATTAAATATGAATATTAATTCCGATACAATAACAAATTAGGGATTGCAGAATCACTTCTGAAACACAAGTGGTATCCAATTTTTCGAGAAGCTATTTAATTCAGGTTAGAGAGAGAGGGAGCATGTAAATAATAAGTTCAAAAGAATCAGTGGGAAAAAAAAAATAATAATTCTCCTTGATCGTCATGAAATGTGTATGTCTTTTTCTTTTTCTTTTTTTGTGTTTGGATGAAATGTGTATTTCAAGAATCACAAAAAAAAAAAAAAAAAAAAAAAAGGTGTGGCCTTCAAATTATATGACTTATCCAAACATCCACAGTAACCATTTTCTGAACTGCTGAGAACCGTGTTACCAATTCCTATTCGTAACACTGAATACAAAATATTATAGTGCAGAATGTACACAACTTCCAAAACTCTAGTGCTTCCCGTTTCATTCACTTCCACAATCCATGATTCAAACTCATCTAATTTTCAAGAAAATTAAATGGTGAAGTGGCTAAAAATCTAAGAAATGGAACAAACTCTTAGGAACGAAACAAAACCATCTGAATGAGTAAGTAAATGCTTTTGGATCATACCTGATTTGCAATCACTGCCATGTACCACGATCAAAAGGCACCATTTTACTTGGTGGGATTGAAGTAGCCTCTCTGCACTTCATAATCTCATACAAATGTTCCATATACCTCAGATGTCCGTCCTTGTAAGTAATAAAACCAAGTGACTGCCTTGAGCAAGAAAGGAACATACTTACCTTTTACAATAAAGAAAACAACAAAGGCATACTTACCAAATGACTGCCTTGAGCAAGAAAGGAACATACTTGCCTTTTACTATAAAGAAAACAACAAAGGCATATTACTTGAGGGTTGAGCAAGAATATTTTGATACTTGCCCTGTACTATAAAGAAAACAACAAAGGCATATTACTCGAGTGTTGAACAAGACTATTTTGATAGGAACAAAATTGCATGCGTTTCTAGTGTGTTGATAGACGCAGTTAAAGATGAGGAGGTGGTGATTGAGAAAGTGTTTATTGCTGCCATCACATCCGTGGAAGAGGCATCAGTGGTGATTCATGAATGAAAAACTAGTGTGATAAATTTGCAACAAAATACTAAAAGAAAGTGCAAATGGAATATAACTGTCTACAACTTTAAAGTATGGCTTCTAAAAAGATCCGAGTGAATTACAATTTTTTGTTTTAACAAATTTCAAGCTACATAATGTCAAAAGTATTTCTAGCTGCTATCAATGGCGTGCCAATGCAGATATAAAACCTATCAACCTCAAACTGGAACAAGATGGCATTCCATAAACTTCACCATTTTCTTTTATTGAGCATATATAAACCAATCAAGGAAAACGGATAAGAAAGCCCTTTCATAAACTACCATAAACTTATCAGTTTCCTTGAAAAGATAGCGCGTGCTTACTCATCCATGAGTATGGTCTTCTCACCAGAGGGGCTGCTGCTCAGTCGACTAGTAGAAGAAGGTCCCACGTCTCCCGGCCAACCAGGATGGGACTTAAAACGCATTCAGGTCTTTCACAACTGATACCACTAGTTTTGCCATGGATTTTTTGAGTCCATCAGGAATGCGCATCATCTGGACCTCTTTTTGGGGAAGAATTCCATTTTGAGAAGTTCCCTATCGTATGTCACCTTCCTCTCACTTATAGACTGATTCAATTTTTTTATTTTTTATTTTTTAAATTAACTTGACATTTGAGCTTACATATAAACCACAAGGCCATTGAATTTTCAGTATTAGAATTCAAATGATATTGATTTCAAACTTTCAAATGTTCAATAAGCTACAAAGTTATACAAAAGAAACTTCCACCTGCAATTGCGGTGATAATCTGCATATTCTACAATGGCCTCTTCATCAGAATATACTTTGAACATACAATCAATTCACTAGAGATATTCAAATGGGCCACATTAATTCTCATCAACAAGAACCCAGAACTTAAAGTCGACAAATGTACCAAAACAAATTTATATTCAACTAAAAAGTGTATACATATACAACTACATGAATAAGCAAATCCAACAGTACATCCATAAAATCCATGCAAACAATTATACAAGTACACAAAACACAAGCCCCCAAAAGTTCAAAACCCCAATTGATCCTCCAAAACACAATTGTACACTAAAAGTCTAAAAGCATACATGAATCAGCAAATCTTCCAATAGTACAACCAGAAAATCCTCCTGTGCAAACATGTATACAAACACAAACATCCAAAGAACCCAGAGATGAAAAAAAAAAACCCAATTGAATTGACCCTTATAATCCAAAGAACCCAGAAATCATTTCCAAGTTTCAGAAGAAATCAGAAGAGCCTTGGACTTGAACCTGTACCTGGCAGCCCTAGGAATGACCTGACTGGGACCCATATGGAACTGGCCAGGACTGTCAGTGAGAGGGGGCCCATCATCGTACACATAACCCACAAGATGCCCACAGCTATTGCACATGATCTTGGTCCTCTTCCTCTGAATCCCCCAGTAATTACGGGTCTCGAAGAAGAGTCCGAGCTTGTCCTCGTTCTCAAACTTTAACTTGGTGGTATCGACAGCCGAGAAAGAGAGTGTGCCTTTGTTGCCGGCTTCGAAGTAGAAGTCAGGGGGGAAGAGGTGGGCGGTATGGAGGTTCAGATCAGTTTTGCACTCTGTGCAACTGTAGATCGAAGCCATGGTGAGAGAGAGAGAGAGAGAGAGAGAGAGAGAGATTGGGGATAATCAATGGCGTTTTGGGGGGTGGATAAACAAGTTTCAAAAGCGTGTTCTTATTGTGTGCGGAAATGTCAAAAACGTATGGGAAGTTTCGATTGGAACGACGGTCGAGACTGAGAAATTATTCAGTGAGCCCGTCACGCCACGTCAGCATGATGACGTGGTGTGACCTCTCAATCTTAACCACACATCTACCCCCTACTTCTAGGGGATCATGCCATGTGGTTATCAAAATTTAAAAAAAAAAAAACTACCCACCACATGTCATAACCTCCTAGTGTTAGTGGCCACATGATACCTTTTTATTGGGGAAGTCACACCACGTCATCACGCTGACGTGGCGTGACGGGCTCACTGAATAAGCTTGTCAAAATCGTATGGGAAGTTTTGTCCGAGGTGACGACTAATGTATAGGTCTTTTTCTTTTTCTTTTTCTTTTTCTTTTTCTTTTTTTTTTGTCATCCTTAAAAAAATAATTATATCTATGGGAAATGTTTGGTACACACACTTTTTGACACATTTTTTGACACACTATGCTTTAAACATATGTACTATGTGCTGTTTGAATTTTTCACACTTTTCTGTGCACCACTTATATAGCACAAGATACATGCATTTAAAGTTGTGTGTCAAAAAGTGTGTCAAAAAATGTGTGTATGTAGCACTACTGTATATCTATTACTCCGTAGTATCCATAGTCTAGAGCATACACAGTGGGATGGTACAACTTAAAGTAAACTTAGTATGTGTTTAATAACCCAATTAAGTGGTGAAAATGAAAATTTTCAGCCCTTAATTTTTATCAGCGCGTTTGATACTATACCACTTAATTGAAAAAGCAGCGAAATATCCACTGAAAACGTTAAGTGAAAACTTTCTACTTAAAATAATCACTGAATGGAGTCTATTTTAATTCTTGAAACACTGTTTTCAGTATTGCAAATACAAATCACTTAAAATTTTCAGTACTTAAATTCAGCACTTAATTTTCAGTACTTAATTTTCAGTTTTATCAAACGCGCCCTTAGAGTGTGTTTGATAAAACTGAAAATTAAGTGTTGAAAATTTTAAACTGCTGAATTTGCAGTGTTGCAAATGATGGTTTAAGTGTTGAAAATTAAATGCTGAATATAATTAGACTGTTTGATAATACTAATATGAAAACACTGAATTCTTTAAAGATTACAATTTTGTCCCTGATTGCTCTCCATTTACTTAGACTAGAATAGGGCCACACACTCCGTGTGTGTGCCAGCTTATTTTTTAGACAGTTTTTTTTTTTTTTTGCCAACTATTTAAATCAGTTTTTTCCCATTTGTTGATATTTTTTTTTTAATTGATTGGATATTTCAATACCCTTTTAATATTTATAAGAAGATAAAGTGTAATGGTTTAACTGTAATTATAGAAAATTAAGAAAATAATGTTGGTACCCCTCCCTCTTCCTCAGCTTATTTTTTAGACAGTTTTTTTTTTGGCCAACTGTTTTATGCAGTTTTTTCCCATTTGTTGAATCAGTTTTTTTTTTAAATTGATTGGACATTTCAATACCCTTTTAATATTTTTTAAGAAGATAAAGTGTAATGGTTTAACTGTAATTATAGAGAACTAAGAAAATAATGTTGGTACCCCTCCCTTTCCCTTTATAATAGTATAGATAGCATGCAAAAAACAAATAAACATGTTTCTACTGACAATAAAATTTAAAATATGTTCAACTTTGACTACTTAACAATGCATTTGCAATTTATTCACGCTAATTGATCATAAATTCTTTATTTAATTGACTTCTTCCACTAAAATCGCTTGCTTCATTTGCACTTGCATCACTTTGAAGATCTTCTAGGTGAACATTTTCATCTTGGTACTGCTCGAACAGTGAGTCACCAAGTGCAGTCTTCCTAATATAATTATGAATCGCTACTCAAGCAATGACGATATTTCTCTGGACAGAAAAGGGATACGATGTCGTCTTCGTTAACATAGAAAAACGAGCTTTTAGAACACCAAATATTCGTTCAATAACATTTCTTAACCTAGCATGTGCATGGTTAAACATTTCTTCTTTTGTCCTTGGACGACCACTTTTTCTGAAATCCGACAACCAATACCGTACATTACGATAAGGTACCATGAAACTGCGAGTGTGGGTATATGCAGCATCACATTAGGTAATATTTGCCTGCATTAATTACAAACAAATTAAAAATATAACAAAATATCACAGTAATTAAAATCATTACCAAAAAAAAAAAAAAATTAATCATTTTCTTGCCAAGTGGAGGAAATGAAAAGTTATTTGATGGATCACGCATAGTCTCTGTTAACACTCTCGAGTCATGTGTCACGCCTTCCCATGCAGTCCATATAAAAGTGAAAACCATATCAAAATCACAAATACCAAGCATATTTTGGTAGCATTCACCTCTTCCTCTGCCTCGATAAGGTACTTGCTTATCAGATGGTATAACAGCACGAAACAAAGTACCATCTAGTGCTCCCATTGCACCTTTTTTTATGAATTTTAAAAAAAATAATCAAATCATTGTATAAAACATTAGTAAATTTAAAAATTCACAAACAATTTCAATTGTTACTTGAAATATAGCTCTGAGATGACGATGCTGAGTAATCTGAGTAGGATTATGATTAAACGACATGGGCACAATTATTTCCTTTTCAAAATATAGCACTACTTGTAGTACTTCATGGGAATACCTGTGAATTGTTTAGGCTGAATGGTAGAACCGTCGTTTAACTAAGCGATGCCTAGTATTATGACTAATAGTCATGATAAATTTCGCCATCTTCTCCTCTACGGATATATAACAGCTGTCTTGCAACCACCCTTTAGCTCGAAAATGATTGCACAGGTTCAAGAATACATCTTTTTTCATCCTTAGTATCTCTTCACAATGTGCCTCGTTCTCTTCAAGCAATTCATCCACATAGGCAGTTCCACTTAAGGAAGAATTGGTATCTGGTCTTCTTCCTTTACGTCTCATCTTTAATCTCTTTATTATTAGAATTACTGCAATTTTCTTTAATGCAACTCTCCTCAATGTCGTCTTGTTTTTCATTCTGGGCATGCTGGAGATATCATGAATATTCCAAAATATGTAAAAAATAATAATAATAATAATAAAAAAATAAAAAAATAACGCAAATATGTAAAGAGACTAAACCAATAATGATATTATTTGTAAAATAACAAATCTTTTGAGACTAAACCAAGAATAACAAAAATTGCCAAGTTCTGAAAATTAAAACCTAGGATAACAATAAACCTAAAAAAACCCTAAATTTTTAGTATTCATTTGTATCCAATTCATTCGAACTTCTTCTGGCTTCTTAGCAAGCATAATCCACTACTCTCGATGTGCCTGACTTTCACAAAAAAATACTACAAGCGGTAATATATATAGGATCATCCATTTAGAGCTTTTCCATTGTGTCCAAGATTTTGTTGCATTCTTTGAGCGAAGGTCCATTAGATTTTTCTAAAGTTTTAAGAACTCTTTCAATTTGTTTATCGACTTCACTAGATTCCTTCTGCTTGCGTCGTTTATTTTTTGGTTGAACATCAATTGGTGAGGATGGTGGAATAGGAGATTCAGAATCAAGGTCAATGTTTATTTCTGAGGACTCTGGTCCTACTTGTGACATTGAAGACGATCCAATATCATCCTTAGGCATCCCTTCCTTAGACGGACCCCACCCTGCTCTTCGAGTAGCGGTATAACACCCACATTTGTGTTATTGCATTTGTATCATATTGTCATGCATGATAATGTGATGTGGCGTGTCCTATGACACATGGTTGAGTGAGTTTTGACTCACGAGTTGATTTGGGTGTCTGTATTAGAGAACCCTTTGAAACTGTGGTAATTGAGGATTTGTTGTTGTGACATCTCTCCGAGTGTGAGACGGTCACTGTGGAACATTTTAAATGTTTATCTGAAAATAAATGTTTACCTGTGTATTTCAATATCTGTATTATTTTCTGTCTTAGAATATATTTCTGATGTTAGATTTAGTATCCTGGTGAGGACGAATGAACACGCTATTAATTTGGTAGGCTAATTAGCAACTTCGGAAACGTCATATAGAAATTCACGTTTTAGCAACCAAACGAAACTTAGTCGAAAACTTTTATAATTTTGAGGTTTCACTCGTAGAGCTATGAATAAGCTGTATAGAAAGTTTCAGAGACTGATTAGGAGTTTGGAAAACTCGTGGGGAGGTAAACGTAATTCCCCAAGAGTGTTGCCTATATATAGATAGAGATGAGTTGAGATATTTCACAAAGTTAACCTAAAAGTTAAAGAGGAGGCCAAAAGGGAGGCTAGAGGGAGATTAGTTGCTTAGAGCTTTGCGACGCCAAACGACGACCTTCTGTCAGTCTATTTTCTCCCAGATTTCATATTCGAGCTCCTCGAGGTAAGAGCTTCGTTTTGATACCTATTAGGGCCTGTTTGGCTAAGTTTTCCGAAAAGTCTTTTTCTAGAATTTTTCATAAAAGTTGATAAATGGAATTCTGATCCATAGGAATTGTACTAGACGGACTTCTGCACGTTCTTTGTGCACGGGTTTTCTTTGGATCATATTATAAGTGCGTAAATCGGAGGTGAGTGATTCAACTATGTTTTGGAATGATTTCTTGGCATGTATTCATGTTATGTTTGAATAACATGTATTAATTCTTAGAGATATATTGTGTAGTTCATATTGGGCAATTATATTGATAAGTAGGCCCAATAGCACGGTGATATGTTTTGATTACCGCGAGCATGGTGATATGTATTTGAGCATGTTAAGTTGCTTATGTGGGTCAGAAGGAGCACGTGGTCACCGTGCCATTTTGTGGAGCCGATAGAGTGGCATTAAGATCGCACGATTGTTTGTAGAATCGTGGGTCTTACCCTTTCGCGTGGACTTATTGGCGAGGAGTCGCGGATTGGGAATATGGACGGGCACGTGAGTCTCCGGCGACTAGTATGAAATGTAGAGATATGAATGCGGACATGTTTATCATTCATGTACATATGTTGATTTATTCACTAAGCTTTAGCTTAAACAAATCGAAATATGTGTGGTTATTCAAATAACCATTGCAGGTATAAATGCTGGCGAGGAATCGCAGAAGTGAGTACGTGGGTTGGGAGTTCGCTTGTGAGGCAACTTGAAAGATAATCTTGTAGTTTTGGAATAATAGAAATGTTGTAATAAGAATTTGGTTGTTTTAAACCATGTTTAATTTGGTATGTTAGGATGGATTTTAAACTGTTGTAATGGTTAGTAACATGTTGTAATTATGTTTGATAATGTTTTAATACAGCTAGAAGTACTTTAGACTGAGTTTGGTTTGAGTTTGTTTCGAGTGGTTGATCTTTGGGGAGAGTTAGAAAGCTTTTAAACTTGAACTTCTGCAGATTGGGCTGCTACCAGGGGAGCAGTCGACTGAGCAGTCGACTGAACCCCTGGGTCTGTTAGCTACTGCTTCTTATTTTAGCAAAAGCAGTCGACTGGACCCCTCAGCAGTCGACTGGACCCCGCCCTCAGTCGACTGTACCCTCAGTATCAGTCGACTGGAATTGACATTTAATCCCTGCCCACTCCCGTCGACTGAGCAGTCGACTGAGCAGTCGACTGGACCCCCAGTATCAGTCGACTGGAATTGACATTTAAATCCCTGCCTACCTCCGTCGACTGAGCAGTCGATTGTGCAGTCGACTGAGCAGTCGACTGAACCTCTGGTTTTAAATTGTGTTTTGTTTTTCCGCTGCGTGTGTTCTTCAAACCTAATTTTGGGAACGTTAATGAATTGGTTTAGCCTCGGTGGCGTGCCACGGGCTCCGGTTCCGCTATTGTGGGACCGGGCTGTGACATTTAGTGGTATCAGAGCATAAGTTTAGAGCCTTGGGAACGAGTGACGTTATATATGTTGAGTGACGTCGAGTGGAGTGTGTAATTGTAAAGATAGTTGTTATCATTGTAGAAATGCTTCATGTGTTAGCATTTGTTGATTGTGATGAACGGTGCACATATATCTATATTGTGGCATAGCATGCATGGTCATTATGCATTAAACTCAACAGGGGAAATATTTGAAACATTATGGCGGAACAGCCGAGAGAATTGTCACCGCATTCGCGGATGGACCAAATAGTGAATATGGTGGGAAGTTTCATACAAGCGGTAAGTGAAAGGGAACAGATGAACGTTCAGCCCCCACAAGTGGAAATTCGTTACGTCAATGCACCACCGGCACCGCGACCTCAACACACAATTGTGGAACAGTTTCATAAACGGAAACCGACCTTGTATCATGGACAAGTCGACATAGACTTGGCCGATCATTGGATGATGGACATGGAAAGACATTTTCGTCAGGTGATATGTACCGATGAGGAGAAAATTTTGTGTGCATCCGATACGTTGATGGGCGAAGCATTGGATTGGTGGAACAACGTGCTCGAACAAGGGAAACCGACCACGTGGGAAGCATTTAAAGAAGAATTCAACAAACGTTTCTTTCCACAATCTGCTTATACTCAGAAACGTCAAGAGTTTGCAAGTTTGGTTCAGGGAGATATGACCGTAAGTGAGTATGTTTCTCGTTTTAATGCCTTGTTACGATTTGGGAAAACTACCGTTCCAACTGATAGGGATAAAGCTCGAAAGTTTGAGGAAGGGCTTAGAGAGAATATCCGTGGCCGTGTGGACATGTTGCAACACCCGACCGTTTCTCTCGTTGAGGAAGCCGCTCGTATTGCTGAGAAAAGTGTCGACAGATATCGACAGGGACAACAAGGGAAGAGAGCAAATGACAGTCGGAGTAAGGGTCAAGGGAATGCGAAGAAACCGTTCACGCAAGGTTCAGGATCGAATATGAGTAGCCAAGGAGGGAGTACGTTCATGGGGGACCCGAGACCGTTGTGCCCGACATGTAACCTGCGACACAGAGGAACCTGCTATCAATTGATCACTTGCCATATTTGCAAACAATTGGGGCATGTGTCTAGAAATTGTCCTTTGAACGCAAATTCGACTACACCAAACACAACCTCGAACGCCAAGAGCTATAACCCAGAAACGAGAGGAAAATGTTTTGAGTGTGGACAACCGGGACACATAGCAAAGAACTGTCCGAGTAAGAGACAACCGGGAATGAGTACCGGGGCATCGAGTGTGCAACAACAACAAGGACGATACTTCCAGCTCAGGCCGGGGAATACGGATGATACCGTCGTATCAGGTATTCTTCCTATTTGTTCGTATCCTGCACGTATACTTATGGATTCTGGTTCAACGCATTCATTTGTATCACGTGATTTTGTTAAGCATTTAACTGTTAAGTCAGAACCGCTAGGATATGATTTGTGTGTATCATTGCCTAGTAGTGAACCGTTAGTTACTTCGTCAATATTCAAGTCATGTGAGATCAAGATAGGTGATAAAGTCTTGAGCGTTGATTTGATTCCGTTGATGGTGAATTACTTTGATGTTATCTTGGGTATGGATTGGTTGTCGGTTAATCAAGCCAGAATCGATTGTGAACAGAAACGGGTTAGTTTCTATCCGTCAGGGCGAGAAGAGTTTACTTTTCAGGGTAAGGGAGTGATCGTACCGCCGTATTTGATATCGGCAATTCAAGCAAGCAAGATGTTGAAGAAGGGTTGTTCGGGTTTCTTATGTTCAATTATCGACACGCGAGTTCTTGGACCACTAATAGAAAACATTTCAGTAGTTCGAGAATTTCCAGATGTTTTTCCCGATGAGTTACCCGACGTATTGATTGAGAGAGAGCTTGAGTTCACAATAGAAGTAGTACCAGGGTCACAACCGGTATCCAAAGCACCGTACCGAATGGCACCAATCGAGTTGAAAGAACTGAAAGTTCAGTTAGAAGAACTGTTGGAGAAGGGTTTTATTCGACCGAGTGTTTCGCCGTGGGGAGCACCAGTCTTGTTTGTGAAGAAGAAAGATGGAACAATGCGTATGTGCATCGACTACCGGGAATTGAATAAGTTGACCGTCAAGAACAAGTATCCACTGCCGCGAATAGATGACTTGTTTGATCAGTTACAAGGGGCTCAGGTATTTTCAAAGATTGACTTGAGATCCGGTTACCACCAGTTGAAAGTCAAAGAGGAAGATGTTGAGAAGACAGCTTTCAGGACTCGATATGGTCACTTTGAATTTTTGGTTATGCCATTTGGAGTGACTAATGCACCAGCTGCTTTCATGGACTTGATGAACCGTGTCTTCAAGGATTATTTAGATGAGTTCGTTATCGTGTTCATAGACGACATCCTAATCTACTCCAAAAGCGTTGAAGATCACGAGCATCATTTGCGATTAGCTTTACAACGATTGCGTGAAAAGAGATTATTCGGCAAATTGAAGAAGTGTGAGTTTTGGTTGACCGAGATAGCTTTTCTTGGACATATAGTGTCGGCAAAGGGGATTTCTGTAGACCCTCAGAAGATAGAAGCAATTACCAACTGGGCGAGACCAACGAATGTGACAGACATCAGAAGTTTCCTAGGATTAGCTGGGTATTATCGGAGATTTGTAAAAGATTTTTCGCGTATAGCAATGCCGATGACGCAGTTAATGAGGAAAGATATTGCTTTTGTATGGAGTCCGGAATGTGAAGAAAGTTTTCAAGAGTTAAAAGGTCGACTAGTGAAAGCACCAATTTTAGCCGTTCCGTCAGGGACTGAAGGATTTATTATCTACAGTGATGCATCATATAGAGGTTTAGGTTGCGTTCTTATGCAAGGTGATAAAGTCATTGCGTATGCATCGAGACAACTTAGACCGCACGAGAAGAATTATCCAACACATGATCTAGAATTGGCCGCCGTGATTTTTGCATTGAAGATTTGGCGTCATTATCTATACGGGGAGAAATGTGAGATCTATACGGATTACAAAAGTTTGAAGTACTTGTTTACACAACGAGATTTGAACATGAGGCAAAGGAGATGGCTAGAGTTGATGAAGGACTATGATTTGTCGATTCAATATCATCCGGGCAAGGCGAATGTAGTCGCCGATGCTCTTAGTCGCAAAGTACCAACCAACACCGCATCAGATTTGACTTCTCAGAAAGAACTGATACGAGATATGGAGAATTTGGAGCTTGAAGTAATACCGAGGATTGAAAGTGGTTTTATGTCGACGATAGTGACACAACCACTCTTGATTCATGAGATCGCAGAAAAACAACTTCAAGACGTGGCTTTGAAGAAGATTTGTGATGAGATTCCAATGGGCAAACAACCGGGATTCACGTTTGAGAACGATGTGTTGAGATTGAGGGGTAGAATTTGTGTACCTAGTGAGAAAGAGTTGAAGCGGAACATCCTAGAGGAAGCACACAACACAAAGTATACCGTTCACCCGGGAAGCACCAAGATGTATAGGGACTTGAGACATGTTTATTGGTGGCCGGGAATGAAGAGGGAAATAGCACGTTACGTTTCGCGTTGTACTAGTTGTCAACAAGTAAAGGCCGAACGCCAGGTACCCTCGGGATTATTACAACCGTTACCGATAGCCGAGTGGAAATGGGAACACATAACAATGGACTTTGTTAGTGGGTTTCCGAGATCGAAGAGGTCGAACACTATTATTTGGGTGATTGTTGACCGTTTGACGAAGTCGTCGCACTTCCTACCACTTCGAACAACTAAGCCGATGACGTTAGCTAAGTTGTATATTCGCGAAATTGTGAGACTACATGGTATCCCAGTTTCTATCGTTTCGGATAGGGATAGTAGTTTTACATCAAAGTTTTGGAGAGCCTTGCAAGAAGCGATGGGTACCAAATTGCACTTTAGTACAGCTTTTCATCCTCAGACCGATGGTCAATCAGAGAGAGTAATCCAAATTTTGGAAGACATGCTTAGGCTATGTGTACTTGATTTTCAGGGTGATTGGGAAGACCATTTACCGTTAATTGAGTTCGCGTATAATAACAGTTTTCAGTCGAGTATTGGGATGGCTCCTTATGAAGCTTTATATGGTCGTGTATGTCGTTCACCAATTAGTTGGACAGAGGTGGGAGAAAGAAAGATTGAAGGGCCGAAAATTGTACAAGAAACGACGGATAAGATAAAGGTAATTCGACAACGGCTACTGACAGCTCAGAGTAGGTATAAGAGCTATGCCGACAAGCGCAGACGACCGTTGGAATTTGATGTGGGAGACTTGGTGTATTTGAAGGTGTCACCTTCAAAGGGGATTACTAGATTTGGGAGATACGGGAAACTCAACCCGAGGTATGTAGGACCTTTTGAAATCATTGGAAAGGTTGGACCCGTAGCTTATCGTTTGAAATTGCCAAGTGAGTATGCTCAAGTGCATAACGTGTTTCATGTATCGTTGTTACGCAAACAATTAGCGGAAGATAGAGATCAAGTGATGACTCCGACATCGAATGAGATTCAGAGTGATTTAACGTATGTTGCGTATCCGGTAGAGATATTGGATCGAAAGGATCAAGTCTTACGAAATAAAGTACTAGCGAAAGTGAAAGTGTTATGGCGTAGCCAAACTACGGAAGAGATGACGTGGGAGATAGAAGATGAGATGCGTACTCAGTATCCACACCTTTTCGAGACTTGAGGTATAAGTTTGGGGACAAACTTCTTTTAAGGGGGAGAGTATTATAACACCCACATTTGTGTTATTGCATTTGTATCATATTGTCATGCATGATAATGTGATGTGGCGTGTCCTATGACACATGGTTGAGTGAGTTTTGACTCACGAGTTGATTTGGGTGTCTGTATTAGAGAACCCTTTGAAACTGTGGTAATTGAGGATTTGTTGTTGTGACATCTCTCCGAGTGTGAGACGGTCACTGTGGAACATTTTAAATGTTTATCTGAAAATAAATGTTTACCTGTGTATTTCAATATCTGTATTATTTTCTGTCTTAGAATATATTTCTGATGTTAGATTTAGTATCCTGGTAAGGACGAATGAACACGCTATTAATTTGGTAGGCTAATTAGCAACTTCGGAAACGTCATATAGAAATTCACGTTTTAGCAACCAAACGAAACTTAGTCGAAAACTTTTATAATTTTGAGGTTTTACTCGTAGAGCTATAAATAAGCTGTATAGAAAGTTTCAGAGACTGATTAGGAGTTTGGAAAACTCGTGGGGAGGTAAACGTAATTCCCCAAGAGTGTTGCCTATATATAGATAGAGATGAGTTGAGATATTTCACAAAGTTAACCTAAAAGTTAAAGAGGAGGCCAAAAGGGAGGCTAGAGGGAGATTAGTTGCTTAGAGCTTTGCGACGCCAAACGACGACCTTCTGTCAGTCTGTTTTCTCCCAGATTTCATATTCGAGCTCCTCGAGGTAAGAGCTTCGTTTTGATACCTATTAGGGCCTGTTTGGCTAAGTTTTCCGAAAAGTCTTTTTCTAGAATTTTTCATAAAAGTTGATAAATGGAATTCTGATCCATAGGAATTGTACTAGACGGACTTCTGCACGTTCTTTGTGCACGGGTTTTCTTTGGATCATATTATAAGTGCGTAAATCGGAGGTGAGTGATTCAACTATGTTTTGGAATGATTTCTTGGCATGTATTCATGTTATGTTTGAATAACATGTATTAATTCTTAGAGATATATTGTGTAGTTCATATTGGGCAATTATATTGATAAGTAGGCCCAATAGCACGGTGATATGTTTTGATTACCGCGAGCATGGTGATATGTATTTGAGCATGTTAAGTTGCTTATGTGGGTCAGAAGGAGCACGTGGTCACCGTGCCATTTTGTGGAGCCGATAGAGTGGCATTAAGATCGCACGATTGTTTGTAGAATCGTGGGTCTTACCCTTTCGCGTGGACTTATTGGCGAGGAGTCGCGGATTGGGAATATGGACGGGCACGTGAGTCTCCGGCGACTAGTATGAAATGTAGAGATATGAATGCGGACATGTTTATCATTCATGTACATATGTTGATTTATTCACTAAGATTTAGCTTAAACAAATCGAAATATGTGTGGTTATTCAAATAACCATTGCAGGTATAAATGCTGGCGAGGAATCGTAGAAGTGAGTACGTGGGTTGGGAGTTCGCTTGTGAGGCAACTTGAAAGATAATCTTGTAGTTTTGGAATAATAGAAATGTTGTAATAAGAATTTGGTTGTTTTAAACCATGTTTAATTTGGTATGTTAGGATGGATTTTAAACTGTTGTAATGGTTAGTAACATGTTGTAATTATGTTTGATAATGTTTTAATACAGCTAGAAGTACTTTAGACTGAGTTTGGTTTGAGTTTGTTTCGAGTGGTTGATCTTTGGGGAGAGTTAGAAAGCTTTTAAACTTGAACTTCTGCAGATTGGGCTGCTGCCAGGGGAGCAGTCGACTGAGCAGTCGACTGAACCCCTGGGTCTGTTAGCTACTGCTTCTTATTTTAGCAAAAGCAGTCGACTGGACCCCTCAGCAGTCGACTGGACCCCGCCCTCAGTCGACTGTACCCTCAGTATCAGTCGACTGGAATTGACATTTAATCCCTGCCCACTCCCGTCGACTGAGCAGTCGACTGAGCAGTCGACTGGACCCCCAGTATCAGTCGACTGGAATTGACATTTAAATCCCTGCCTACCTCCGTCGACTGAGCAGTCGACTGTGCAGTCGACTGAGCAGTCGACTGAACCTCTGGTTTTAAATTGTGTTTTGTTTTTCCGCTGCGTGTGTTCTTCAAACCTAATTTTGGGAACGTTAATGAATTGGTTTAGCCTCGGTGGCGTGCCACGGGCTCCGGTTCCGCTATTGTGGGACCGGGCTGTGACAAGCGGCTATACTGTCAAATAAAAATTTCATCTCTTCTGCATTTTGTAACCCAATGTACTGAAATTGTTTTACATATGGATTTCCCTGTTATAAATTAAATTAAAAAAAAATACACTTATATTATAATTATAAATACAAAATACTGATAATGTGCAAGTCATTGATTTTTTTTCTCTATTACCTTTATGTAGTCATCCCATCTTTCAGCATTCCAATTCATGGTATTAGTTTCTGGGTTAAATCCATGACAACTGCAATTGTCACCAAATTTGACCATATTGTGTATTTCTTCTTTGAGTAATTCCACAAAATTTTCAGTTGTGCCTTGTTAACTTTAACATTTTTTTTCTCAAGAAATAGCGTTTCGATATTTTGCCAAGACTCCTTCTTTAAACTGCCACCATTTTTACCTTTGTTGCTTACTTCTTCAATGCACAAGTCGAGATAAAATTTCACCAACTCTGGATCCTTCCAATTAGCTCTACTCGCATTTTCACTAGACATCCTACACATACCAGGCATATAAATACATACGAATTTATAAAACCATGTTTCACTTCTTCTATTTTCTATTTTTTATTTCTACCATAATTGAATTAGAATTTAATTTTGCAAGCATAACATTACTCTATTGCTAAAGCGCCCTAAGACATATATAACAAAGAATATCAATTGTATCGTAATCCCAATTGAATCAAAGTTTTCTCAATTTGAAACTGCATCGTAATTTAAACAAAAAAAATCTATATCAACAGAATTATATAACAATGAACCTTTTAAGACAAAATGTTGAGAAGTAAAACTCGAATCCAATGTTTGAGGCTTGAATGGTTCTTCAATGAGCTGGATTTGAAGTCCACGAAGTATTTCAGTGATTGGTAAAGGAAAGTGTCAATATCGTAGGAAAAACTAGATTTGAAGTCCACGAAGTACATAGCATTATCTTGCCCTATATATCACATCATGTAAAGCCTTTGTTTACAAAGAAGGTCCAAAGGATAGTGTTAAAATAGTTTCGTTGCTTTTACAGTTTCTCGTAAATAGAATACCTACAGATTAATTGGCATGCAAGGAAAGCAACCAGATAGTTTTAATAAAAATAGTATTTTCTGGTGAATATTATTGCAGTGACACATGGATCAGAGAGCCAATGTGATAAGAAAAATGGGACTTGAAGTAAGCATAATGCCTCCTAGGAAAACTTAGTACATAATGATGTCCTATGTTAGCAAATTGTGCAAAGCCTTTGTGTGTTGTGAAGAACATTGTCATTGCCAAAGCTGTTTTGTTACTTCCACATCTCCTTAAGAGTTATATTCCCATAAAGTTATTTGGTAGTGTTGTGAGAGCAAACAAATAGCTTTGGCAATTTCATTGCACTTATATAAATACCAATAGTATCTATTCTGATACAAACTTTGAGTGCATATAGTATTTTATCAACTATTAATGTAGCTAAGTACATTAATGATATGATTGGGTAGGCATTCATACTAGGAAAGTCAGCAAATCAATCGACATGGAAACCAAAATGGTCATATAAGGAATGACATGACAAAGAAAGATCATTATCTATACTTTCTACCATTAATGAAAGGTTCTAGAAGGCATAGACTAGGTAGAGACCTAATTTAATGTAGGTGTATATGTTATGTATCCAATCTTATGTGTGCTATGTGTTTGATTTGATTATAGGCTGCTTGTGGACTCACCCATAGATCCAAAGATCAGTTGTGGAGTATGTTGAGGAAATGTACAATTTCTATAAGCTTGCTAAGGTACAGACTATTCTCTGTCTATACACACACACACACACACACATGCATAAGGGAGTCTTGTGGAAGTAGGATTTTAAATCGTCAACTCATTCAACTTAGGGAGTTCAAGTAATTTACTGCCAATGTATTTATAGATATATAAACCTATGTATGTGTGTTTATGTGTGCGTGGAGTTGATAAATGGAAATTGTGATGCTACAGGATGATAGCAGAATTCGGGACTACATGAGCTCACAACTTGAACTCAATTCGAAAATGAGGTGATATTCTGGTGGGCTAGTTAATTGGAGTTCATAGAAAGTTTGCACTAAATGAGGTGTATTCTGGTAGGCTGGTTGATTGGGCTCACAACTTGAACCTATGTATGTATGTTTGTATTTTCTTTTCCATGAATTTATTTACCAATTTCTTTTTACATCCTTAACTGATGTAACTATTTTTGAGATTCAAATAATATAAGCAATTTCCCTATTAGTATTTTTTGAAAAGTTAGTTGGGGGCCTGAGGCCTTATATTGCACAATTTGGCCTAGTAAATGGATATCATGGCTTCAATGCTGACCTTAATTAACACCCAGCAACCCAAACCCACCAAAAAAAAAAAAAAACCCTCTCAGACCAATCATCAAACACCTCTAATGCATTAACCAACAATAGCATTCTAGAGACCTTCTTTATGGTCCCAAAACCAAAATCCAATCAAGTAAGCAAAGAATGCAAATCTGCTCAACCATGATATTCTGTAGCATGACTCTTTTTTATATTCGAAATTTTTTTACCATCAAATCAATGCAAAGAATGCAAAAGAGATAAAATAATTAAAATTTGCTATGCTTGTATTCTACATTCTACATCATCACAGATTTGGTTCTAAAAATTCATTTTTTTTAGAAGACTAAAATTCATTTTGGAGATCAAAATTATCACAAAAAAGAAAAAAAAAATGATTAACAAAATGAGGAAACTTCACCTGATTTGTGCGACGAAGGTTGAAGAAGAAAGTCGATCCACCGTCTTCACCCGAGTAAACGATCTCCTATCTTCTCCCCCTTCTTATTCCCGTACGACACAGAGGGTTCATGAATGGCCATTGTATATACGTAACTTGAGAGGACATTTGAGGGCAATATGGTCAAAAGCCAAAATTTAAAAAAAGGGAAAATCACGGAGCCTATTCTCCAATTGTTTTTAGTAGCTTTTTTGGGCTGATTATTTTCAGCAGATATTTTGGTAACTTTTCAATTAAGTGAAAACCTTTTAAGCATTATCAAACACATGGAAAAGGAATAAGTACTGAAAATTTTCATTTTTAGCACTTATTAGAGTTATTAAACACACCCTTAGGCTAAGTTATTGTACATGGAAGAAGGTGTTAGCAGTGGGGAGTACATGGGATAGCACATCATGTGCCGTGAGGAATGGGGCAGCACATCATGTGCCATGAGCAATATGCGGCTCATCATGTGCCGTTTACTTCATGCGGCTCATCATGTGCCGTGTGTTTCATGCAGCACAATGTGTGCTGTGTCATCCCAATGGTCATTCTCCCACAACTAATCCCAACAGATCTATTCCCAACGGCCACAATCCCAACGGTCACAATTCATCTAATAAACATTTGAGGACACAACTCTCTCAAATTGTATGTATGTTTGTTTATTATTTGAGCAAAAATAAACATATGTGTGTTTATTGTTAAATTTTTTTCATTTTGGTTTTCTCCCAAAAACAATTCTCGTTTCGAGTTTCTCCCACAAAATAATAATTTATTTTCAATTTGATTTTCTTTGTTTTGGTTTTGGTATTAGTTTAAATTTAATTTAATTTTCTTTCTTATTTTATTCTCTTCCAACAAGTATGATGCATCGATTGTTTGGGAAAAAGAGTACTCACCATCATTAATTCTACAAACACAACACAATCACGTACTCAAGAAGAATCGACTGAAGATTTTGGTCATGTTGTCTACGAAAAGTCGCATGCCTCTGATGGCAAAACTGAGATCAACAAATAAGGTTACAGGTTCAAAATGCGCGACAGTTGGAAAAGTGTGCACTCGTTCTACAACTGTTGGTAAATTTTAAAATACCATTCAAAATTAAACATGTTTGGACCAAACAGCATAAGGTGGGCCATATAGGAGTGGGTGGCACAACATGTGCCGTGTGGAGTAGGGCGGCACATCATGTGTCGTTTGAACTTTGGCGACACAACTTATGCTGTTTCTCCCTACATTACTGAAACTTAGTGCTACCACAAAGTTAAGTTTTCGTAAGTTTTACTATCCTATACATTAGCTGAAATGCCCGCGTTGTTGATGGCTTTAAAGGTAAGTTATCCTATAAACCTTCCCATTGTTGATGCTCTTATCTAGAGTGCTGCTAGAGGCACTGAAATAGTGCACCTAAATTATCTACCGGATGAATTGGACATCAACACGTCACTAGCATATATATCCCAACATTGACACGTCACCAAGATATTTTTATCTTTGTTTGTATTTAAAGAAATTGTAGGCTCTCTGTCTCACCATCCCTGTTATGATTCTCTCTCTTACCTTCATCAATTCAATCAAATAGACAACTACACCAATTAAAAACATTAATAAAATTCAGTCCTTTTAGATGATAAAAAGAGGAACGACAAGCTCTTTCATGATAACTATTTTAATCTTTGGAAGAAACCCAAATTTCTTCTATCTAAATCTTAATATTCAATTTTAATCTGGGCTTTCTTCTCTATACAAGAATGGTTTGCACTTCTATGTGATGTATAGATGCCTTTTTCTTATAATGCAATCTAACAAAGGAGGAAAAAAAAACCAAATCTGGGAATAAGTAATGAACAAGAAAAGAAACCCAAATCTAGTAATCAGTAATAAGAAAGAGACAAAATTAAAGGAGTCAAAGTCTTATTTGAGATAATATAACAACAATGCTAGGCACACTCCAAAATTCACACTGAAATCCACACAAAACAATCGTGGCCGTTGATTTTGGTGGGGCTCTAATGGGTTCCACATAGGTCCCTCGTGGATCCCATTGAAATCAACGGCCACGATTGTCCTGTGTGGATTTCAATGTGGATTTTGGAGTTTGCGTAGCACTACTCTTAATATAATCTGATTCCAAAGATTACATAGAAATCATAAATTAATTTCACAGTTTTCCTTTTGCAGCCCTTTTCTGTTGTTCTATTCTCTCTCTCTCTCTCTCTCTCTCTCTACACACACACATATATATAGGGGTGTATATATATAACTTTTGTCTTCCTCTCTCTCTACACATATATACGGAGGTGTATATATATAAATATAAATATATTGCTTTCTTGTGCACCAGATTGTAGCTTCATCGTCCTTCCAAGTGATGTCGATTCAAGATTTAAGTATTGGTTGGTTTGTTTGACTCTTTAGAGTTTAGATTTTGCATTGATCTAAAGAAGCAGGGGTTTGTGCCATTGTTTGTGAGAGAAATTTACTTAGGTAGAATAATTATTATTATTATTTATTTTTCATTGTTTTTTGGGAGGGGGGAGGGGGTGGAAATTGGGTAGAATTGGGGTCTCCTATAGTGTCACGCCCCGGAGTAGCCAAAATAGGAATATTTTAAACATTTTCTCTTTTGGGTCCGTAGGTCCGTAGCAGGTTGAATACCTCATGATTTTCCATAACAAAAAGAACCAATATCATAAATAACAAACAACAATAATATCATGGTGGTCTAGGCATACTTATATATTAAACATCAGAGTCATACACTTCATAATTACATTATCATAGAGAAGAGGATGGAAAGGGGAATAATATCTTGAGCATAAGCCCTACAACATAATAATAAGCCTGACACCTAGTGCCTCAACATAACCAAAAGATAGATAAACTAAAAGTCTTCGGCTTCTGCCAGCTAACTTTTGAAAGCATAGCCTTCCTTGGCGTACTCCTCGCCCGGGTACTCTGCCTCTGCAAGATCTGGACATTTGATCGTCCTGAACATAAAAGTCATCAGCTGTACTACAAACTGAGTGAGTAAACCTACTACACTTGAACGTGCTCTGAAAACTTTTTTAACCCGTTAATAAGTAAAGCATTCCCTTTTTATACTTTAGAAAACCTCATCATTAAGTCTTACTATTCCCAGTCTTGACGTATTACCTTAGTCTGGAGATTTAACCGACAATACTCGAACTTGGAAACTCAACTAACACTAACCGACTGACCTCTTTGGACTATTGGTCCAATCGACACTAACTCGACAATCCGCGTTGAACCAACTGTTCAATCTTTCACAAACTCGACATACTTTGGATCATTGATCCAATCTTTACAGACTTGACTCTTTGCATGCAATCTGGCATAAAATGCCATTGGGCTTGGAACATCGTCGCCTTACGGCCGTTAGGTTACCTTTCATCTATGCCCAACTTGGCCTTTTAACTATGCCTAACTTGGCCTTTGGTAATCCCATCTTATTCCATTCAGCCCTGGGAACATTGCGCCTTACGAGCGTTAGGTTACCTTTCATCTATGCCCAACTTGGCCTTCTTAACTATGCCCAACTTGGCCTTAGGTATTTTGACAGACTTAACTGGCTCACCCATACAACCCAAATGGTCGAGTACTCTTTTTACGACAGTACCGATGAGGTACTACCACATCACTCGCCCACCTTGGCCTTTTATCTGACATCTATGCCTGACTTGGCCTTTAGTAATACTCGCATAACAGCATGGTACTCATTACTCTTTTACGGATGAAACATAAGAGCTAGACCGACGAATATGATCATCTCGTTAATAGCTTTTATTATATCCACATTGTTATTGATCTCGTAATCGCAGCTTACGCAACCATAACTAACGCGCGTGGTACAAGTCGTTAATGCGCATCATCACCGGGATATCATATTATCTACTTATCACGTTATCATTATCGAGTTTACGTACCTCGCATGTATAAGTCTTACCAGTTCAATTCATTATTAACTTACTATAAAAAAAACATTTTATACCAAAATCAGAAGGCTCAAGCGCTCGGGAGATCAATATTCCTCCATCTTTATATTATATTATAAGATGTATATTTAGAGAGTACTATTTAATTAGCATAAAGTACAGCTTCATTCAAGCACATACAAACATGATTAACAAGTATATCACAAGGTACAACTAACTCAGCTCATAGTACCATCGTACATCTCATAGATCATCTTAAATATAACATGCAATAACTATCTTCTAAGTACTGCTGAACTCGAGCACTCGCGCCTCTCGAGCGCTCAGGCCTGGCCTGCTCGTTGGACTCGAGCGTTCGCACTTGGTCCGAGCACTCGGGTTTGACAGATTGGTTATTTTATAACAGAATTTCATTTTAAACTTCAATGTAGGTGGCATACACGCTATGAACTCATCAATTAACTTCAAAAAAACATGGATTAAGAGTGAGTATGAGTACTCACCAAGATCTAGATGAACTAGATGATGAAGAATATGATGAAATGTATAAATATGTATGTTGATCTCTAAGAGCTTCACATGCAAGCTCCAATGGTGGCTTGATTCACTCAATTCTCCTTTGATTCTTCAGAACCTCATGATAGTAAAATGTGGGTATATAATCATGAAGTAAAGGTGATGGATGATGAATTGGTGTCACACCCTGATTTTTGTACAACCAAATATTTAATCCAGAGCATGTATCCGAACTAATATTCAATTGCCAAAAACCCCGAGGGTGAAAAGTGGTACTCATCTTGAGCGAGGTTCTTATAGCTTCTTGCAGACTTTCCCAAAATCCATAAGTAAAACGTGCTTCACGGTCTGACACAATTGACACAGGTGCACCATGTAGTCGCACAACTTCTTGTATGTACATCCAATGCATCCTTTCTACCAGGTATGTCATACTGCAAGCAATGAAATGAGCCAATTTAGTCATTAATCTATCAACAATCACCCAGATAGCATCATGATTCTGTTGAGATCGAGGCAATCCCACTACAAAATCCATGGTGATGTGCTCCCACTTCCAGCCTGGAATAGGTAACGGCTGCAACAATCCTGAAGGCCTCTGATGTTCGGCTTTGACTTGTTGACACGTCAAACACTTGGATACGAAATCGGCTACGTCCTTCTTCATACCTTTCCACCAAAAATTTCTTTTCAAGTCTTTGTACATCTTGGCTCCTCCTGAGTGAATTGTATATCTTGACTTATGTGCTTCTCCCAGAATATCATTTCCCAAATCTCTACAATCTGGTACACAGAATCTGTCTCTACATTTGTATCCTCCATCCTTTCCCACCTTCCATTCTGCTGGATCTTTTTCTGACATCTTCACAACCTATATCTGAAACTTCTCGTCTTCTTTTGTGCTTCAATGATGCGGTCAAGAAGCATAGGCTGTAGGATACGACATCCAATTAGTTGCCCTTCTCCTTCCTTAGTATCCTGCACATTAAACTCGGCCAACGTCTCCAATGTTCGCCATTCTCTAACCATTAAGGAGGCAATCATCTCACCAGTTTGCCAACTCAAAGCATCAGCGACCACATTAGCTTTACCAGGGTAGTATTCTAATGTGAAATTGTAATCTTTAATCAGCTCCATCCATCTGTGTTGTCTCATGTTCAACTCTTTCTGGGTGAATAAATATTTCAGATTCTTGTGATCGGAGAACAGATCAAACTTCTCACTGTATAGATAATGTCTCCAGATTTTGAGTGCAAAAATCACTGCTGCCAATTCCAAATCATGGATGGGGTAGTTCAACTCATTCAATTTCACCTGTCTAGATCCGTAGGTGATAACTCTACCATCTTGCATAAGTACACAACCTAATCCTTAATATGATGCGTTACTAAAGATAGTGAACTTCTCATCAGGCTTGGGTTTAGCCAGTACCAGTGCGGTGGTGAGTCTCTCTTTTAATTCTCGAAAGACGCGCTCATGTTTCTCTGTCCAGTCAAACTTCTGAGCTTTCCTGGTCAATCCGGTCAAAGGTGCGGCTATCTTAGAGAATCCCTCGACAAATCTCCGGTAATAACCTGCAAGTCCAAGGAAACTTCTAACCTCCGTAGGGTTGGTTGGCCTAACCCAGTTTGATACCGCATCTGTCTTGTATGAATCCACAGAAATTCCTTGGGATGAAACCTTGTGTGCCAAAAATTTTGCTTCTTGCAACCAGAACTCACACTTACTAAATTTAGCATACAACTGGTGTTCCTTGAGTGTCTGCATTGCAATTCATAGATGTTGCTCGTGTTCTTCTGTCGACTTAGAATAGATCAAGATATCATCTATGAAGACGATGACAAACTGATCCAAATAAGACTTGAACACTCTATTCATTAAATCCATGAACACTGTCGGGGCATTCGTCATTCCAACCGGCATCACCAAAAAATTCATAGTGACCATACCGGGTTCTGAAAGCAGTCTTAGTTATATCTTCCTTTCGTACCCTCAACTGATGATATCCCGACCGTAGGTCTATCTTGGATAATGTTGTAGCTCCCTGTAGTTGATCAAACAAATCGTCGATCCGAGGTAAGGGATACTTATTCTTGATAGTTACTCGGTTCAATTCTCTGTAATCGATACACAATCGAAGTGTTCCATCCTTCTTTTTTCACGAATAACACTGGTGCTCCCCAAGGTGATGTACTTGGACATACAAAACCCAGATTCTCAAGCTCTTAAACTTGTTCAATTGACAGTTCCTCGGTTCAATTGACAGTTCGGCGGGGGCCATTCTGTAGGGGACTTTAGTGATCAGAACGGTACCTGGTATAAACTCATTACAGAACTCTATACTTCTCTCAGGTGGTAAACAAGAAATGTCTTGAAATACTTCTTTGAAGTCCTTGACTACAGGTATAGACGACACTATCACTTCTGTAATGACGACTTCGATGTTAGCCAAATACCTCGTGAGGAACATATCTCCCAAAGGGTTACATTGGAAATCAAAGGATTGATTCCCATTGTCGGAGAATGTAATTCTCTTCCTCGCATAATCCAACTTTGCTTGATTCTGAGAGAGCCAATCCATACCTAGGATTACGTCAAACCCCTTCATTGATAGATCAATTAGCCTTGCAGGGATTTCACGATCTCCTAATCGTAAGGGACAATCCTTGCACACATGTCCTAACTTGACTGCGGCTCCTAAGGGTGAGGTAGCCCTCAAAGCTTTCTCTAAACGGTGTAGTAGGATACCCAGTCTTCGAATAGTATTAACATATATGAATGAAAGAGCAGCACCCGTATCAAATAAAATTTTAACTTGAGAGTTAAACAGAGTCAATGTACCTTCCAGTGCTTGCTGATTAGGTTGAGCTTCTCCATAATCTCCTTCTTCATAAATGGCTCCATCATACCCAGCGGCATCGGGAATAACAGCATTAAGGCGAGTCTGACTCTGTTGACCATAAGTCACTTGCTTAGGAGCAGTGCAGAACTTGCTGATGTGACCTGGTTCACCACAGTTGTAGCAGACTATGCCTTGCTGAGTAACACGCCTTGGTGCCTTGCAATCTCGGGCCAGATGACCGGGGTTGCCACAGTTAAAGCACTTTCCACCACTACTTCCTTCTCCAACTCGGGGCTGAGTCGGATAGGTGATAGCCTGGGTCTTCTTGCTTCCATCAAAATTTCTCTTCTGCTATTGGTTACGATAAGTTGGTGGCTTATTTCAAAAGTTACCCCTTTGAGGTGGTCGAAATTTGAATTGCTTGCGGTTCACTTGAGCATCTTCTTCCAAATCAGTGGCCAAGCCAACGAGTCCCTCAAAAGACTTATCTAGGTGACCGAGAGTTAGGCGGCGAATCTGCGGTGTCAACCCTTGGTTATACTTACGGATCATCTTTTCCTCAGTATCAACCATGTGAGGGGCAAACCGAGACAGTCTCTCGAACTGAGTGGTGTACTCTTGTACCGATTTAGTTCCCTGAGTCAAATCCATGAATTCCTTCTCCCTCTTGTACCTCTCTATAGCCTGAAAATACTTTTCTAAAAATCTCCCCTTAAATGCAGTCCACATCATTCCCATAGAAGCTATGTTTCCAATGGTGGCTATCACCGAGTTCCACTAGTCTGCGGCAGCATCGGTTAATTAGAAGGTAGCTAACCTCCTCTTATCCACTTCACTGCAGTGAACTACTTCGAACATACGTTCCATTTGCCTTAACCATTATTCTAATTTCCAGGGTTCCGCAGTACCCGCAAACTGTTCGGGCCTTAGTGCACGAAATCTTTCCAGCAGCTTATCCCTAGTTTGACGGTCTCGTCGATTTTCATTCATATTACTGATCCTCTCCAAGCGCCTTACAAAAGCTTCAAACATTCCTGTGGGATCAGCAGCCAAAGGTGCCTCCACAAGCAAATTCCTGTTCCTCCTTTATCTCCCAGCCATTCTAAATGCATGTCAATGATACAAGAATGAGAAACATACATGAAGCAATGATATGAGGTAGTAAGGGTAAACAATTTAAACAACAATAACATTCAAAAGAGTAATTCTATATGTATAACTTCTTGTCAAGTTGATACAAAAAGCGTGTATGATAAGTTAATGCCTACCCTATCTGTATGGGTTAGGACGCATATTATCCATGCAAGAGTTAATGTCACAAAAATAGGCTCATTGCCCTATACTCTGATGCATGTAAATACAGTTTGCAAAAAGAGATAGAGCTACTAGTCAAAAGTAGTTAATATGTATAAGGACATCAATCATCTCCGTAGGCAGCCACGAGCAAATCCAGCGAGTCGACTGGAAAAAATCGCTGAGCATGAAAGGGGCCCACAAGGTCATAACCACCGCTCTGAGAGGCTGGTGATGGAGCAGGTCCTGAGGCATCTGCCTCAACTAACACCTCTTTGGGCAGAACTAGCTCTAGTGCTAGCTCCTTCTCGAGCTTAGCGGCGAAATCATCTAAACCGATGCCATCCTCCCCTACAACCTCCCCATCAATAGGGATAACCATGACGTCATCGTCATCATCATCCTCAACCACGGGAACTATCGACGGAGGCTTCTCCAACTATGCGAGGTGAACATGCACAACCTGGATCTCAAGGGGAAGATAGATAGCATCACTATTAACCACCCTCAAAATCTCAACTAGCACTAATCGTTGAGCCTCTATAAAGTAATGAAGCTCAAGACAAATACGGGTCAAGTCAACAATAACCACAACATGAACCTGGTGCCACAGATCCGATACTATAGTCGTCGTGGCAAGCTGCTCAATGGCGGTATGATATAAGTCAAGGAAAGCTGGGACTACTACCCCCGGGTCACAAAATGTCCTCCAAACCTGTTTGGCACATAGAGTGGCTGAGTTGGATCTATACTTGCTAAAAAGGTACTAACTTAAATCAGGACAGAGATAATCTTAAGTGTTTGGGTTTCGGGTTTGTCCTCCTGTAGTATCATCGGGTGTGTAAAGCTTAAGCTAACAGAATATGGAATCGAGTCTATGCTGGTAAACCCTAACCTGGCTAAACTATTCTGAGATAACCTGGCTCTGATACCACTAAATCTTGTCACGCCCCGACGTAGCATAAATATGGAAAGTGTTTAATTTCCTTTATGGACCCATAGGTCGCAACAGTTTGAAGGATCGTTTCCGTCCTAAACGTCGAACAACATAATAACCATAAATCAGAGTAGAGCAATCAAGGCTTACAAAAATCTTCTAACTTAATAATTATTACAGCACGGGATCACCTAAAGGCACATACCGCCTTGAAACAAAATAATAACTATCATCTATTACAGTCTTCTTTATTACAAATTCTGTTCATAATTTAAAACATATAATGATAAATAAGCAGTTTCTTCTTTGGTAGTTGTTCTCAGTTCGCATAGTCATAATATTCAGCCCGATCATAACCTGAAAAGCCTAGACACAAATGTCCAGGCCGCATCAACGCCGTTAGCTTATTGAAGCTAGTGAGTATTAAAAACATACACTTGAATGTAAAACATACTAATTTACCATTTTCCAATTTCCATTATTCAACAGGTGGATACCATAGAAAGGAGTTCTCATTAAAACATCCATAATAACATTTGTAAACTTTAATTCGTATTTCATGTGACCATGTATGAAAATAATGCACCAAACTCATCTTACCGACTCTTTTCTCTCGACAAACAAATGAACCCACTTTCTTACTCCAGTATCTTTGAAATACTCCGATAGCCACACTTTAGCACAGGGGTACTAGGGAGTGTACAGTTTGCCTCACACTTTAGTACGGGGTATCAGGGAGTGTCCAATGCCTCACACTTTAGTACCTAATCCGCCTTACAAATACCGGAGTAAACCTCATGTAGTATCCAAACTCGGGTACTAGGGAGTGTCCGTAGGCCACACTTTAGTACTACCATGGGTGCTAGGGAATGTCCAAGTTCGGCGTCACACACTTTAGCGCTACCATGGGCGCCAGGGAGTGTCCAGTTTTGTCACCGTCGCATTTCAAAGACACTCTAGCCGCAATCTCAAAAAACATCACACTTTGGTACACAATTACCAGGGAGTGTCCACAACACATCCTCAACCACATACTTTTTCCCACACTGACCATGCATGAACAACTGACCCCACATGTATGTCATGGAACTTTATACAAAAATGTGTACACAACTAGCAACAAGAACATCACACGTATGAGGAAAATCGAGTCTTAATTCGACGCTTTTATAATCCAAACATAGGAAACAGGATTCTAATTTAATAAAAAATCCCAAACAGAACCTGGACGACCTTTAAAATTAATCCAAACAGTCCCTTAACAGAAAATAAACAAAAAGCCAGAAACTGCCAAAGGTCGTGCACGCGCAGGCCGCTCGCGCGATCTGCCCAATTTTCTATTTTTTTTTAAAAACTTTTCCATTTGTCAAAATCCACACGAGCCGCTCGCGCAAGGGGTCGCTCGAGCGATCTGCCCATTTTCACTTTTCTTAATTAAATTTCCTATCTGCCAGAAAACACACCGCTCGTGCGCGCGGGCTGCACGCGTGAGCGGTCGCTCGCGCGGGCTGCACGCGTGAGCGGTCGCTCGCGCGTGCAGCCCGCGCGTCCCGCTCTAGCGGGATCGACCGCTCGCGCGATCGTGCGCACGAGTTTAGGCAGTGTCTTCGTCTTCTTCGTAGAAAAGTCCCCTGTTTCAGTTTTTCAAAGCCAAATTGACCCATTTTCAAATCTGTAAATATATATAACATGTAATATATGGATTTTTTCATTTTTTCACAAGGATTATGAATCCATAATCAATTTTTCATAAATCCAAATGTAGTTCACGAATTTTATGAAAAACTAAAAGAGGTCAAAACTTCAATCTTAATATACTTTCTCCTATGAACAAACTAAGCTCTAAAACTTTAAATACAGCAACTATGGTGTATAGTCTTTCAGTTTTTTCTCTAAAAATTGATTTTGGTTAAGGTTGAAAAATCAATGTTTTCAAGCTATGGTGTCCACACGTGAAATCAACAATGGTGATTCTTAGATCAAACATATAAACAGTAATTGAACTATGTAATTACATATCAAGTGAGTTGAAAATACTTAATGTGATTAAGAGAATAGAGATTGTTGAGAAAGAATATAAGAACAAGAATCTTTAATTGGAGTTTGACTATGGAGGTTGATGTTCTCTTTCTATAATTTCAGTAATTGTGAATTCTCAGACTCTCTTTTCTCTCTGGATTGTGAAGTGTAGGATGTATGTGTGAGTAATGCATATATATAGAGAGTAAATTGAGATGAACTTGGAGGCCAAGTATACTCACAATTGGAAGTATACATGTATTCATAACAAGATACATACGTATACACTGATATATGTGAACTTCACAGTTCACCAAGGGTCAAGGGTAGATTAGTAGGGGTCAAATTAGAGGTGTTTGGGAAATCAAGCTTATGGCACAACAATTGCACACACTCAAATGTAATATCCAAACAAGCCTAAGTCAATCATTAGTTTCTATAATTAGAAATAAAGCAAATGTCAAATCCAACTTTACGTCACTTCTACAATCTGTAGAAGTTTATCACGGCGCGGACAATTTTGAACATAAACTGGTATTTTCGTGGCGCGGTGATCACCACAAAATACAGAAAATTCATTTTAGCGTAAGTAATGATGTTTCGATTTTATAAAAATTCAGTTTGAGTCACGAGAAATTATTTCACCGTTTTGAAATACAGTTTTGAAATCTAACGCGTGTATTACTAAGTTTTATAAAATTGCAGTTTGTTCCCAAAAGAAATTAATACATGAATAAAATTAATAATTAGGTTCAACACATGAAGGTTGTAATTAAAATAAAAGCAAACAATATACATTGATTTTAAATATGACGATGCAAATACAGATTAATTATGAAAATGTCAATTTAAGATTAAATGAAAATACAGGTTGTTGCAGAAACTTTTATTGCAACACTTATCATTATTTTTGTCTTTTCTATTTACATCAATTACCCCAACTGAACCAGACCCCTCACTTGTCAGCTTTTAAGGGTATTTTTGACAACTATACAACAAATAAAGGTTGTTGATATTGGCACTCCAAAATTGAACCAATGCACTCCATGGTACAACTCTCAAAGCATGTGATACCAAGCATTTTATTCACTCTATAGAGTGCCAATAGTAATTCCGTAAATAAATGATATAAAAAGCTTATGCTACCAAACACTACTTCACTGTAATAATTTATTCTGAAATGTGCACCAAACATGTTCACGATTCATTTGAGTTCTAATAGGCTGATTGGGGTGGTGTTCAAGCTAGGGGTGGGCAATCGGTCGGTTCGGGTTCGAACTGTGAAATTCGGGTCGGGTTAGTTCGGGTCGGGTTGGCCAAAATGGTACCGAAATCCGAACTGAACTAATCTTCGAAAATTCAGTTCGATTTTCAAACTTTTACTTCAGTTTGGGTTGGAAGTTTGGTTTCTGAAATTCAATCAAAATGTTCTCATATGAATTCTAACCAATTAGATCAAGAATTGAATCAACACTTGGATTGACAAAATCAACAACATAGATAATTAGATTTTTAAAGTGCAAAATCAAGAACCCACTTTGGATGATCAGATCTTACTTTTGATTGACATCAATTGAGCACAACACACAAAACCCATTACAAGAAATCCACTTGACTCTCAATCTCTCAGACCGACACACACATAAACTGTTGTACACTTAGACACACATATATATACACATACACACACCACAGTCACACATATATTTATATACACACACAATCACATAAGTCATGACTCACACCGATATACACACACATAAATATATATACACACACTCACAGTCACATGACTCTCTTGCCTGTGCCTTGTTGGTCTCCGCTGGACTGGTGGAGAGAGAGATAGTGGCAGAGTGTAGCACCACTAGTGGATAGTCAGAGAGAGAGAGAGAGAGAGTTGAGATGAGAGATTGAGGTGATGAGGTCACCATCGGCGTGGTCGCGGGTCACCTGCGTGGTTGAAGAGAGAGAATGAGAGATTGATTTGAGAATCTGAGAGATTGAGTTGAGAATTTGAGATGAGAGTATGTTGTGTTGTTACTTTGGACGTGTAGCCCTAATTCTAAAGCTGAACGAGCATTTATATACTAATTGAAATTTCGGTTATTCGGTTTCGACCCGAAGTAATTGCACCTACCGAAAACCGAACCAAACTTTATAAAACAGTTCGGTTTCGAACTGAACAAATTTCAGTTCGGTTTTTAACCGACCCGAATTGTGTTAAAACTTCGGGTTCGGATCGAAACTTCAGGTCAAGCCGAAGTGTGCCCACCCTTAGTTCAAGCTGCGTTCCACCAGCTTATTTCTCCAAACGCCAAAAGCTGTGTTTGGGTTGCCTTAGATTAAATCGCCAACATGGCGATGCAAGCGCAATTTGTGCGCGATATCTGCAAGCTAGGGTAACCCAGCTTTAGGAACAAGCGGTCAAAACCGCTAGTCAACAAGGTCATGAATTGATGTGTATGCCCTTGGATTTTTTGAATAATTATAACACCCTCTAATTCAACACAAAGAGTAATGCTATATATTTCTTAAAATTTTATATTCCAAATTGGTTCGTAACATATGGAATAACCTTCAATAGTGCGCGGGACCACTTTAATACAAAATTTGGTGGGCCCCATTGACACATGTATTAGAACTAGGGGTGTGTTTCGGCCGGAACAGATCGGAATACCCTCTTTCGGAAAAATTTCGGAAAAAAAAAAATTCCGAAAATTTCAGAAATTAAATAGGTGTTCCAATTTCTGTTTTGATATTTTCGAAATTTTATTTTCCTTTCCGATTTTGGATTTTTGGAAATTTAGAAAATTTTCGGAACGGAAAATTTCAAATTTTTTTTTTTTTCAGAATTTTCGGAATTGGAATCGGAATTTTTTATAATTTTTGGAATTTTCAGAATACAAATACTATTGAAAGGGTAAGTCATGCTTTTATAGAGAATCTCCTACTATCTCCTTTCCCTACGTATTCGATGTGGGACATACAAGTCCATATTCTTCCAAATTTTCGAAAAATATTCGAAATTTTTCGGAAATATTTTCGGAAAATTTTTCGAAAAACATATTTTCGGAATTCTCAAACAATTCAGATTTCGTTTCGATTTTTTTTGGAATTTTCGGAATTTGGAATTTAATTTTTGGTGCCAAAATCGGAATTTTTGGATTGAAATCGGTCGGAATTGGAATTTCCATTCCAATGACACCCCTAGTTAGAACTAGTTTGGGATACAAAATTTGAGAAGCATCACATTATTCCAATCTAGAATATGTTTTTTTTTCCCTAAAATACCCTTGCTCTTTTCATTTATACCAAAATAATCCATTAATGAGACTGAAATATTATATAATGTAATGTCTATTAATCGGAATAAAATGAGTGTGTGTACAATAGTAATATAACAGTGTTCTAAGAAAATGATATAATTATCTTTAGACATTTAAAATCACTCTTTCAATAAGATAACCAATACTTACATAATTTATTCTATTAACATAACCACTTTTACAATTCAACGATGATAGGGATACACACCAAATGATACACCAAACGACATACTGTGCTTTAAATGCATGTACCATGTGCTGTTTGAATTTTTCACACTTTTCTGTGTATCACTTACAAAGCGCAGGGTATATGCATTTAAAGCTGGTGTGTCGTTTAATGTGTCATTTGGTGTGTATCCCTATCATTTTTGTTTACAATATATTATCCAAACACTACAACTATCACAATCTATTCGGACAAAGCTATCACAATCACAATCTCAAATTATAAGCTATCCCAAACATACCCTAAAAGCTATAATTCGAAAAGCTAAAAGTTATTTGTGTTAACAGCTACACCAAAAGGCAAATGGGACCTTTGCCTTAGCCTTAGAATTAGGATACATATGCGAAACCGACGCGTCATCCGCCGGGCCGTTAGCGTGAACCAGTCCGCGTTTCATCTATAAATACACCTCGAGCGCCAATTTTTCCATTCATTTCCAAACACTTCTCCTCCCAATCCCCAGAGAGAGAGAGAGAGAGAGAGAGAGAGAACGAACAGACCTAAACTCTGCATATATACAGCAGAAACATAACAGAAATTCAAAACCATAGGAATCAAAATCAGAAAAACAGGAGAAAATAAAAAATAAAAAAAATCAGAATTCCCACTCAAACAATTTTTGAATGGTACTCTGGAACGGTTCTAAATTTATACTTCAAATTCCTAGCGGGATTGTAGATTTCTACTAAACTATAATCATTTTTTCTCAATTTTCACCAAAATTCTCGGCTTAAGCACTGTTCGGCTGAACAAAAAAAAAATATATATATATATATATATAATTTTATTTTTTTTGCAGAGGCAAATGTCGGTGGTACATATTGAGGATTTCCCCCACTCATTAGGGTTTATGAAGACTGTTGTTGCTATCTTGGGTTGTGTTTGCTTCAATTGTTTCAAAATTGTAGCTGATCAGGTAAAACAAACATTGACTCTGTTGGCCTAATTGATCATTTCGTTTATAAGTTATAAGCAACTTTGGCCTTGTTTGACAATGATTGGAGACTAAAAATTAATTAATTAGAAAACAGGGGTGTTAAAACATATTTGGATTGTCATAGGACAAAACTTTCCAAAGTATACTGTATGCAAAATTTTAGGTCATATGATATCCTGTTTATTGATTGCATAACGTCGTAACTAGGGCTGTCAACGGACCGGATCTATGCCCAGATCTGGCACTTTTAAACGGATCTGGTCACTTTTGCATATCCATATCCGGATCCAGATCCGTATATTATGCTAAAGAAACGGACCGGATATGATTTTGTAATATCTGATCCGCCTAAGACCCGGATCCGAATAACACCTAAATTGTGTGTCTATATATATAATACTTAAAATGTGTACATATATATTATATATAATCAAAACTAGTATGTATATACATTTATTCAATACTTTGGACCGAATCTGGATAAACGGACCAGATTACCGGATCCGACCAAATTCGAATATAGACTAACCTATAGTAAATCCGTCAGATCCGGATCCAGATATGGACCGATCTATAGTTTGGCGGGTCTGGGTCCGGATCCAGCCGATCTGGTCCAGATCTGGCCCGTTTACAGGCCTAGTCATAACCAGTAATGGGTCTATTGTTTTTGGAGTAATGCTAGGCTTCTAAAATATAAATCCCAAAAACTCATCCCAAATGATGTGGCAGTGAGCCCATTGGATTTTGATTGGAGGACGTTGAAATGACCGTACATTGGTTTTCAATCAAATTCAATGGTCCCACTACCACATCATTTGGGATTTGGATTTGGGAAGCATATCATTACTCTTGTTTTTGTCATAGCATGCAATGGATGGGGATTTTATTGACCTAAAAAAGACATGAGAATGTTAAGAGCATCTCCAACAATGGTTCTATACATATCCACCAACTTCCAATATGCCCCCTCAATAACCTAAAATCTCACTCCAACGGGGGTAGTAGAAACGGTTGTAAAATACAACCTGATGTCATTGGGTGGTAAATTTACAACCATAGGGAAAACAGAGGGGTTGTAAAATTTGGAGTGAAATTATGGGGCATTGAATTACCTACCAAAATGCATCAAAATAACTAAAAATTTTAAAAACCAACTCAAAATACCATCCATTCTTCGAGTGCACTTGCAATAGAGAGGGCTATAAACACTATTAAAGTGGCCAAAACATTATTTTGGTCCCTCCAAATAGAAGCTCCCATTGGAGATGCTTTTACTATAAGTTGTTCATATGTGTGTTTTAAGTTTATATTTATGCAAGAGAAATCCGTCAGTACATCCATGCACTTTTGGTTCTATGGTACAACCAATTCTTAGGCCCAATGTATGAGCCATTTATTTTAACTTGGTGCCAAGAGTAGTAACTTTTTTAAGGAGCTATTTGCCAATAACAATGTGTCATTTGACAGTAACTTTTGAAGGTACCATTTGGTAGTAACAATTGGTCATATTGTATAGTAACCAAGTCTCAACGAAGGTAACTATTGGAGTATGTATGATACTACCAAATTGCGTGGCTGTATCCGAGAAGATCCCTTATATGAGTGATATTTTATAATCCGGTGATTATATTAGTAATAGGTTATAAAACAATAAAGTGGTAGAGGCCAAAGATTGTTGGTTCTTAGAATTTTCGTTTTATTAAGAATTAATTATTGGAAGACCATTATAAGGTGAAACCGTTTTAGCTTAACTTAAAAGATCTTCAAGTAGTAGCTATTACTCCTTTACAATGCACCAGTTGAGGTCGTAAGTGGGCTTAGGGAGGCTTTTCTGTCAGTAGGGGAGATTAGAATGGTGTACTGTCAAACACTTTAGTTGTAAGATATTTGGCAGATACTATTCTGAATAGCTTGTTTCCTTTACCAGTTCAGTTGACAATCCAATAGAAAAAAGATAAGAAAAACATAAGACACTATGAAGGGGAATTATTGTTATTTGCCTCACACTCTGATGTACTGCGATATTGTAGTGGTACTTGCGATACCAACAATTTAGAATTTGGAAGTAGAAGATAACTAGAGGTAATTTCACTATAAGTCTGCATATTTTGAGGGCCTTGAGTTAAGGCAATTCTGTGCTGTAATTGAGTTAGTTGTATTTGCGAGACTAAGTTTTTCATCGTATTTCACATAACCACAATCTTGTTTCAGTTTCACTAATGTGTATTCTTCTCAGTGTGCAATCCAAAAAAAAAAAGTGTTGGGATACTATAAATTTTTTGGGTCTTCTACTTGTACACTAGTGTTTATGGGAATTTTCAATTGGCTTATATTTTTGTGCTCACCTATGTTTATGGGAGCCTTTGGCGCAAAGGGAAGGTTGCTCCATTGGTCACTGGTTCGAATCTGGAAACAGTCTCTCTGCTTGCAGGGGTAAGACTGCGTATATCAGTATATCTCACCCTCCCCAGGCCCCGCAATGGCGGGAGCCTCGTGCACTGGGCTTGCCCTTTTTTACCTATGCCCTCTTTAGATCTGTTGGGTAGCCCATAAAATTCTGGAAGAAAGAAAATATTTGAATCTACGAGCATCATATGTACTGTAATTGATTGTTTGATCACTGCATCTATTATTTGATCAATATTTGTAGGAAGATATCGAGTTCAAGAAAGCCCTGAAGATATGCAACCCGAAAAGTAGGCTCAAAAAGATTTTGGGTCTGTGCAAGAAGAAAACCAAATGTGAGGGTGGTGATGAAATTCGTGTCCAAGGTCAAGATTCTGAGGAACCAGCAAAAAAAAGTCGTGGTGGTTGTGGTTCTCTGCAGCCAAAGATTACCATCAAAGGGATGAAAATAATAGCGAAATACATGTCTCAGAAGAAGAAGAAAAATGATAATCGAGAACAGCTTCCCGAGCCTGTTGAAAGAAAACAGGAACTTTCTGTGGAGAAGGTAAATTACTTTTTTTGTGAAGATGCTTCTTGTAGTCCTGTCTTTTAGGTTCTGTTTGGTTTGTGAATTTAGTGAAGGAAAGGAAAAACTAGTTCCATTGAGTTTTTCTTCATGCTTAAATAACTTTAAGAATGGAAAATTTTAAAGCAGGAAAAAAAGGGGAGGGAATTGGCTCACAAATTTCCGAATGTGTAATTATTTCTCTATTATTTTGTGTCTTATTCCAAACAGAGAGAAGTATTAAGTGTGTTCCTTTCCTTTTCCTCACTGAATATATGAACCAAGCAGAGCCTTAATGTTACCTTCTTTTGCTTTTTTTTTTTTTTTTTGACATTGCCTAATTTCTGGAGCTGATATTTGTTGCGTGTCACATGCTTTCAGGTTCTTAGCATTCTGTTAAGGATAAGTGATGAAGAGTGCCAACTATTAGGCTTGAACCCAAAATATGCTCGTCCAGACTGGATGATTCTTCAAGTTCTTCCAGTCCCTCGGCATCCTGTGAGACCAGCTGTAATGATGGGTTCCTCCTTCAGGAGTGAGGCATGCATTTTCCTGTTGCCTTCTTTACTATGTTCGGGACCCCTCTCTTGAATTGCCCATACTAGTTTGTAAAACGTTGTTTGTTCCTACGTCTATGTGCGCTTCCACTCTAAGAATCCTGTAAATGGTCGATTTTTAATTTTCATTTAATGGCCTACAGTACTAGATGTGGTTCTGATTCTCTGATCCACTTGATGCAGGATGATTTAACTCATCAACTGGCGATGATCATCAGACACAATGACAATCTGACAAGGCAGGAGAAAAATGCGGCACCTACACACATTGTCTCAGAATTTGCTCAGTTATTATGGTTTTATATAGCTGCATACTTTGACAACGAATTGCCAGGAGAGCCAAGGGTATTCTGGCTTATGTCTGCTGTTTTTTAACTTCTTGTCATATGTTTTAGACATTGTTGAAGCCCTCTCTTTCTCTCTCTGGATATATATATGTATGTGTGTGTGAAGTATATCAGTGTTCATATATATGCTACCAAAAAAGTTAACTCCATACCAAACGGAGCAATATTGTGTACCTAACTTCTGATGCAGGTTGAGCGCCACTTAGCTGATGGAGATTTTGTCCTGTTCAATCGGCAACCTAGCCTTCACAAAATGTCTATCATGGGGCATAAGATTAAGATAATGCCACACTCGACATTTCGCTTGAATTTGTCTGTTACAAAACCATACAATGCTGATTTTGACATAGATGAAATGAACATGAACGTGCCCCAGTCATTTGAAACTAGAGCGGAAGTGTCGGAGCTAATGATGATGGCTGGATGCATTGTGTCACCTCAATCAAATGATCCTGTGATGGGAATTGTACAGGATTCACTTTTAGGATCCCGTAAAATCACCAAAAGAGATACTTTCGTAGAGAAGGTGATGGTAACAGAGGAGTTGTTCCATTTTTTCAGCTTGCTTCTTGATTTTCCTACTAATCTTAATTCCTAACTCATAATATGTATGCGATGTGTGTATATTTGGCAGGATGTTTTCATGAACATTTTGATGTGGTGGGAGGATTTTGATGGGAAAAAACCTGTTCCTGCAATTTTGAAGCCTAGGCCTCTTTGGACTGGGAAACAAGTTTTTAATCTTGTCATACTAAAACAGATAAATCTCTTGAGAACTGCAGCCTGGCACTCGGAATCTGAAAATGGGTATACGACTCCCCGAGATACCCAAGTTCGGATAGAGAAAGGGGATCTTCTCTCTGGCACCCTTTGCAAGAAGACACTCGGCATATCCAATGGGAATCTTATTCATGTCATTTGGTAGGCATTTTCTTGAAAATATGTTTTCCATTATGTCAATTCTTTTTTCAACTTAATGTATTTTCCCCGGAAGTTTGTATGGGTTGCCAAACAAGACAGTACATAATGTTCAAACACAGGAAATAATTGGTCTGTCTATCATGTGGACAGAATGAATTGTTTTAATTGTGTGCTAGTGTATGCCAATTTTGAAATCACTATGAAACCAACAACAAATCTGATGCTAGTCCATCAAGATCACACCCTTATGTACTTCTTCTTCTTTTTATCCCTGTTAATGCATGCAGGGAAGATGTTGGTCCGGATGCAGATCGCAGATTCCTGGGACATGCACTATGGCTCGTCAATTATTGGCTTTTGCAAAATGAGTTTAGCCTTGGGATTGGTGATACAATCGCTGAGGCTAAAACTATGAAAAAAACTAATGAAACTATTTCTAAAGCAAAAGTCCAAGTGAAAGAACTTCTCGAGGCTGCCCAAGAAAACCAGTTGGGCGCGGAACCTGGAAGAACTATGATGGAGTCTTTTGAAAATAGAGTAAATCAGGTGCTTAAACCAACTACCTTCGTTAATTCTTTTCTGTTTCAGATGCTCTCTGAAGTCTGATAGGTTCTGCCGTCATTCTAGGTGTTGAATAAGGCTCGTGATGAGGTCGGAAGTCCAGCACAGAACAGCTTATCAGAGACCAACAATCTCAAGGCAATGGTCACTGCAGGAGCTAAAGGAAGTTTCATCAACATATCACAGATGATTGCTTGTGTGGGGCAGCAAAATGTAGAGGATAAACGAATCCCTTTTGGGTTCATAGATCGAACACTGCCACCATTATCCCCTGGTTACAGTCCATCATCTCCCGGTTACAGTCCAACTTCCCCCGGTTACAGTCCAACTTCTCCCGGTTATAGTTCAACTTCCCCCGGTTACAGTCCAACTTCCCCCGGTTACAGCCCAACTTCTCCCGGTTACAGTCCAACTTTCCCTGGTTACAGTCCAGCTTCCCCTCGTTACAGTCCAACTTCTCCTGGTTACAGTCCAACTTCCCCCGGTTACAGCCCAACTTCCCCGGGTTACAGTCCAACTACCCCGGGTTACAGTCCAACTTTCCCTGGTTACAGCCCAACGTCTCCAACATATAGCCCAAGCTCTCCTGGGTATAGCCCAAGTATTCCTGCATATTCTCCGACTAGTCCATCTTATTCTCCTACTTCTCGTAGTTTGAACCCTACTTTACCAGGTTATAATCCTACATCTTCGAGTTATAGTCCAACCTCACATGGTCACAATCCTACTTCTCCCACATACAATCCCAATTCACCTTATTGTAGCCCGACTTCCCCGTCCTACAACTCAACATCTCCAACCTACATCCCAACATCACCGTCATACAGTCAAACAACACATCGCTATTACCCAACACCTCCAAGGGTAACCATATCCATTCCATACATTTCATCACTGGCGAACTCACCCAGCAACCCAAGGTTAATCCTATCCATTCCATACATTTCATCATCTGTAATGTATAGGTATGTTAAGTTGGTTTATTCCAGAGTTTGATTTGTTTTGGGGGGATGTTTTGATGGCATTGGTCTGATTATGAATCATTGACCAGTTGGTTGACATTGGGTGGGTCTTTTCAGTTTTGGTATTTCACTACATTTTCAGTTTGTTTTGTAACGAGTTACTTTTGTTTCAGCCCAACAAGTCCGGCGGTATGTCTATTACATCCCCCATCAAGCCCAACATACAGTCCCAGCAAGTATAATGTTCCCATTTCCAGATTGTAGTTGAACTTGTACTATTTACTGCTATATTTTGACATGACTGGTGAGAGCGTCTGGCAATCTGGATTTTCTACAAGATGATCCTCAGTTACTTTATTTCAAGCTATCTTTTGTCTTCATTCTCCGCTAATCAAAATTGGGCTTGTAGTTGGTCTAGACTCTTATCCTTGGTGATCATCCTTCATTGTATTTTTGGGATCTTAAATTCTACTTCTGTTATTACATAAAACTGAAGTTCTGTTTTATCTAGTATATTTGTGGTGTTGTCTTTTCACTGTTTATTTTACCTGTGCTTTTAGCTCATTAGCTCTAAGTTGTTGAGGTTTGAAACAATACAAGTGGTGTGCTTCACTTGCTCCTTTTCCTTTTATAACTAGCTTTATTAAATATAGAAATATACGATTTGGTCTCTAATTATGGCCATTAATAGAAATTGATCCTTACTTGATTTGGTGTATAGAAATTAATCATTAATTTGGAATAGAAATCAATAATTAGTCCGTATTCCTAAATGGTTAGTATAAATCCGGACCATTATACTCTTGTCATACATATGTACATAACTGTATATGTATACACATATATATGACACATGTGAAATTCAAATAAAGTTGTATAAGGTAGTTAATAAATGGAGCGGATTGTTAGGAGATCATGGATAATGATTTTTATCTTAAAAATCATGCTGATTTGTGGTTCAAAATAATGCTTTTTTTTAAATATGTATGTAACGTGTTTATAATAGAAAATGATTTGTATGTTTTATTTATTCGAATCGTAGAAATAATAGATAATTTTGTGTGGAAGATTGAAGGTTGCTGATAAAAAGATGAGAAATTCTCACAATATAGTGCGAAATTCATAACTATAATTCACAATATAGTGCGAAATCAGGTTGAAATTCATTATTTGAGAATTTGGTGATAAGCTTGTTGGAAGAATTGACTTAGTTGTGAGAAATTTCATATTATATGCATTCAAAAAGTGAGAAATTTGTATTACTAAGTGAGATATTTGTTATTAGAGCATTCGAAATTGGCCATATGATTAGATGTACATATGTATATATGTACCACCAGCACAAATAAGGCATGTGAATGACGGATATGACAAGTGTAATCCATGGAGATCATGGATAAGAGAATAAATATTGCTAAAATCGAAGAATTTCTTTATTTTACTCAACTTTCAAATGTGTTTGCTAAAATCAAGGAGTTTCCTCACTCTGGTAAAATGATCTGTATGTAATACGTTGCAGTAAAAAATGATCTGTATGTTTTATATTGATTTGAATCATAGAAATAACAGATAATTTTGTGTGGAAGATTGAAAGTTACTAACAAAAAGGTGAGAAATTCTGTTAATACAAAATTCTTTTATATATATATATATATATATATAGAGAGAGAGAGAGAGAGAGAGAGAGAGAGAGAGAGAGAGAGAGAGCTGTGTATATTTAAAACACTTCCAAAATCGTGGTATATGCAGTTATGGGAAACGAATTTTTAGGATATCATGGATAAGGGGATTAATATCCATAAAATAAAGAGATTTTGGTTTAACAGAGTAATGTGAGAATTTCTCAATTTTTTCTTCTTCTTCTTCTTCTTTTTTTTTTTTTTTCTTGTATATACAGCTTTGTATATTCAAAATACTTTCAAATTTGTGTTATATACAGTTATGGGAAGCGCATTTTTAGGAGATCATGGATTTGAGATTAATATCCCTAAAATCAACGGATAATTTTCTTATAATTTAGTGAGAATCTATCACTTAATGTGTAAGAATATTTTCTCATTATTAAGTGAAAAACTTCTCAGTATGTTTGCATGTCTTTCTTTTAAAAATAATCATAGTTGTGTTATGTATATGTGTAAGAATAATATTTGGGTGACTGAAAATGTGCACAGAATTTGTGCACCGAAAAATCGTGGCCATTTATTTCGGTGGCCCCCACTCAAAAGTGTATAGGGCCCACTAAAATGAATGGCCCTGATTTCGGTGCACAAATTATGTGCACAATTTTTGTGCTTGTAGCATTATTGTATGTGTAATGGTATTAGCAAAGATTTTTTTTCGAGTTTTTAATTTAAGGTGTGAAATTTGTGGGTATTTAGTGAGAATTTCTCACTTTTGTTCAAATATATACACACATGTAGACAATATTTATCATAAATTTATCACTTCTCATTAACAAAGTGAGAAGTTCTCACCAAATAACCTCAAATTTGATGAGAAATTTCTCACTTCTATTCAAAATTTTAATAAGACGAATTCTTTGCAAAACTTCTATTCAAATATATATACGCGCAAACAAATTTTGCACTATTATTCTCTTAGCGATCATGGAAATTTTCACATCACCAAAAAACTACAGACAAAATAAATATAAAGTAGAAAAAATAAAAAGATTATAGAGGTTAAACGAAAGACTCGAGTTAGTATTCTAGCCATTGCTGTCATGCAGTCTTCTAATCGTCGCCGTCGAATCGAAAACCTTTAGTGTGAAGCCAAGCCCTAATCAAAACAATAATCATCTCCAATGTTTGAATCGAAGCTACGTGAGATTTGTTCCAAAATTGTGAGAAATTTGTATCAAAATTCTTAGATTACGTAGTCGATAGTGAATCAAGCTTCTGTGTTGACGATCTTCATGAATCGCCTATGAAAGAAGGTGGTGGACATGGTGTTGCGGAGGTAGTGTCGACGATCTTCTTTCTCTCTCCATCAACTTTTGTCTCTCTCTCTCTCTCTCTCTATATATATATATATACACACACACACACACTAGGTATTGCTCGTGGCTAAAGCCACTACCGAACAATACAAACCGTACATGCGTTCGGCCATTAATCAATTGCATGTGCATGCGACATTTCAAATTGAACAATTATAACTATACTTGTTTTCGGCCAACAATTATAACTATGCTTGTTTTCGGCCAACAGCTCACCTAAAAAAATAGAAAATGGGAGTCGTACCAAATTTTAACATAGACCATTAGTATCCACTTGTGCACTAATAGACATTCTCATTATGTTTAGCCAAAAAAAAAAAGAGAGAAAACATTCTCATTATCAAGAACCTCTAAATTTAAGCATTCATGTAATATGCTTAGGAAAAAAAAACATTTATGTCAGATTGCAATAAAATCAATTCTAATATATCCCTGTGGAAAAAAAATTTACAACTGCGTTTAGTTTACTCTTCTTTAACAACCATACTGAACATAAAGAGTTCAAGGGTAGTTCAATTACATGGAGATTCATTAGCACCTCATTTCCAACTTCGTTACCTGTGACGTCAAAATGAAACCAAAAGACAATCTAAAGTACCAAATTCAAAAAGCTGCAGTTAAATGGATCGAACTGATTATAATGAAGCATTGAATTAGCATTATCTATTGGACAATCGTAGGAACACGTATGTCTAAAGGCACTATCGAAAATGTGTATTTAACCAATAACTTACTCCATGTGCCTTGTTCAGCACTACAAAGTACTAAGCATGTAGATCAAAATTCCATTCAGTTGCTGGGTAAACTTAGGGAAATACACTGTGCATATAAATAACTAAAATGTGTGTGGAAAAGACTTAGGCTTAGTTTGGCCCCATGTGGCTTTTTAAAAGGAGCTTATGAAATTTACTACTAAGTTGTTTGATAATTTTGTACTAGTGTAACACCCGTACCCGGAGAAAGGGTTAATTATTAACTTAACATGCATTAATTGATATAATTAGTGTATAAAATGGATTAAGGGGAGGCTTGGACTCGCCCATGGAAAAGTCCCAGTGAAGAGGGACAGGTTTGAAAATGGAACCCAGCAAAGGGTAAATTGGTAATTTGCCTGTTACATGATTAAATGCATTTTATGTGATTACATGAATATTTGCTTAAATGCTTTTATATTATATGTTGATATATGTGTAGCATTTGGTATTGATTTAGACACCCAAATAAGGGTATAAGTGAAAACGATCTAAATTAGTAGGTGCGATAGCAATTTCACAAAATATGTGGGATCCACGTTGGGACCCATACGGAACTTAGACAAACACTCATTAAATAATTGGGTAGTTAATGGAATGTTTGGGGGATATCATAATAAGAACTTAAGAATTCCGGGGGTGCAAATGAAAAGTTGGAAAAATATATTCTTGACAACACACACAACATGCATTGCATGTGTGTCAAGAGAGTATGGACTCTCATAATTCACAGAAATTAAGCAAAACAAAGAGAGTCCGGGAGAGAAAGACGGAGACGAGACGCCGACGTCGTTTTTCCGCCGATCCGTCGCCGCCGTTCGTCGGATTCACGAATCGAAGCCATTTTCGGACTCGTGGAGGAACCACTCCGGAGTAGGATTTGGGCAACAATTGTTAAGGAATTTGCTTGTTGGGGTAAAATCTATAAGAGGTGAGTGACTCTAATCCATGGGCTGAATGTAAATCATGTTAAATGTGTTAATTTACATGTTAGTTTGTTGAATTCTTGTAAATTAGAGCATGGACATGAGAATTGGGTATATATGAACATGTTGATTTATGTGGGTTTGGCTAGTTTACTTAAAATTGGAAGTTAATATGTGTTAAATGGTGTGTGAATTACCATGATGAGATGATGATGTGATTATGTGCTTATGTGGGTTGAAGAAAGCCTTATGTTAATTCACCGTGGATTTACTCCATAATAAGGAGAAGTGGAAAAACCCAACGGTGTAAGGGTACTCACCATACTAACTGTGTAAAGGTGTGTGAGTGGCGACCCAGCTGTAGAAGGGTGTGTGAGATTGTGTGAATTAGAGGTGCTATATGCACATAAGGGCAAAAGGCAAGAGCGACGACACGGTGAATTGATATTTGGTCTTTGGAGACTAAATGATATGTTAATTGTTGATTTGTGCATTGAATATGACATTATATTCATACATGTGATTAGTTTACTCACTAAGCGAAAGCTTAAACAAATGATATTTTCTGTTGTGGTTATTGAATAACCACCGCAGGTACGGCACGGGAGGAGGAAGGAAAATGATCAAAACGACAAGTTGGGCATGGGGGTTATGAGATGTGTGTTGATATGTTTATAAATCTAGATATTTAAGTTTCCTAATGCAACTTATGGTTTGGAGATGTATAGTTAACTCATGTCTTGGGCGAACTTGTAGATACGTTTTAAACTTATGTTATAATGTAACTAGTGGCTTGAGGTTCTCGACTTGAGGCTTGAAGTCTTGACTTGTGGACGGGAGAGATGAGGAGAGACGGGAGAGATGGGAGAGATGGGGGAGATTTGAGCCTCATGCTTGTGAACTTCTTTTGAACTTTAAAATGATGTAAATTATGGTTTCTTTTATGTTAATGTTCATATTTGGGTTGTAGAAAAAGAGTTTGAATCCTAAAACTTGTATTTTGGAAAGTAAAAGTGAATTTGGAAACTAATGTGTAATATCTCTTGTTTTGCTCAAGTGTGATGCAAGTAATGAATTTGACCATTTCGGCAAGTCCGGATGTGCCGCTAGTGTCTTAAACATGTTTCCTTAGTGTTCACAATGTTAGTTAAGACCTTGAGTTAATTCCCAACAAGTTTCATGAATTTTGAATGAGAATTGAGTTTCAAAGTTGAAAAGATCATTGTATTTCAAATGAAATGAGTTCTTAGTGGATTTGACCAAATTGTGAATATGATTTTATGATCCATGCTTAATTTGAGTTTAAACATGTTTAGAAATGTGTTGGAATTGATTTCCCAAAGTTTCATAATGTTTCCATGTGATTTGATTGAGTTTTGGTAAGCTAAAACTTGTTTTGACAGCAAACAAAATTTAGCAGCAGAATTGTGAAGGGGATCGATCCGCGATTTGTGAAGGGATCGATCCGCCCTTTCAAGGGGACATTCTGCGGGAGACTAATATAAATGGATCGATCCGCCCTTTATGAAGGGATCGATCCGCTTTGTATTTTTCCTTGGACGTCCATTTTTACGGAAACATGCATAACTTTTTCTATAAAACTCGGATTCACGCGTCGTTTGTTGCGTTGGAACCGGGACTCAAAAATCTAACTTTTGGTATAAAAATTTTACATACTTTATTAATGACCATTTTGCCCTTGGAGCCTATTTTGTAACAACAGAGTTCTTTAATGTGGTTAAATACATGTGTTTCTCTATAATTCGTATATTTCTTTACAAAGTAATGTAATTGGGAGCTTGTAGCCTTGTTACACGTGTCCTAATCCGCACGAGGCGGGTTGGGGTGTGACAATTTTTGGTATCAGAGCATTAGGCTAGAGGCTTTGGGGACGAGAGACGTACGATGTGTAGTGTGCACACAACGACACGTAGTTTCATGATCATGCATTCACGTTTACTTAGCATGTTTTTAGTGTTGATTAGCATGCCATGGAGTTATTTAAAGTAACGTGAGTGTATAATATGTGTGGGTGTCAAGCAAAATGTCTGGAGGTGAGAACTCAAACCGTATGGAAAGAGTTGAAAGGGCAATTGAAGGATTAGTCTGAGTGGCAGAAACACGTGTAGTTGAGGAAAGGCCGGTACAACCAAATCCAAACCCGAGGGAGGAAGTTGTAACTATTTCAAAATTTCACAAGCAAAAGCCAACAATATTCCGTGGGGAAGCCGATCCGATGAGGGCAAACTTTTGGATTTCGGACATGAGAAGATTTTTAGAGTGCTACCATGTACAGAAGAGCAACAAGTTTTATTTGCAGCTGACACGTTGAAGGATGAGGCGCAGTATTGGTGGCGTACCAAGCTGGGCCCAGGTCAACCAACCACTTGGGAACAGTTCCTAGAGGTATTCAATGAGCAATACTTCCCGGAGTCCTTCAAGGACCAAAAAGCTCAAGAGTTCATGGAGTTAACACAAGGTGGGATGTCGGTTAGAGAGTACTCGGCACAATATACAAGTTTGGGAAGGTTTGCTGGAGACATGATAACAAATGAAAAGGTGAAAGCGAGAAAGTTTGTGGCAGGACTTAAAAGTGATATCCGGGGGCGAGTAACAGTATTTCGACCTCAGACTTACGCCGGGGCACTAGACATTGCTTCCATTGTGGAAAGAGACCTTGGGTTCAATCCAAGCCTGCTACCACCACCGAGCCTACAAAACAAGAGGTTGGGGCCAAGCCAGTATAGTGAACATGAAAGTTTCAAAAGACAAAACTCTGGAAATCAATCGGTAAGTAGTGGTTCAAGTGAGGAGAGACCGTGGTGTTCCACGTGTAATAAACAACATTGGGGAAAATGCTATCAAACGATAACTTGTAATGCTTGTCAAGAACTCGGACATATCGCGAGGAACTGTCCAAATTGGAGTATGGTAATTAAGGGTAATTGTTATATATGTGATCAACCGGGTCATCGAGCGCGGGAATGTCCTAATAAACAACAAGGAGGTTCGGGTACTTTTGTGTCAAGTGCAACAACCCAAGGATCTGTGCAACAGCTGACGGGAAGAGAACAAAGAGGAGCTAGATATTTTCAACTCACAACCGCAGGGATAGCCACCACAGATAAAGAGGCGACAGGTATAGTTACTAGAGTATGTAGTTGAGACGATAATTAGAAGATGAGAAATTGGAGTGTGGGAAGAACATCTATGAGTGATTGAAACTTGAGTACGCAAAGTTTGGGGACCAAACTTCTTTTTAGAGGGGGAGAAATGTAACACCCGTACCCGGAGAAAGGGTTAATTATTAACTTAACATGCATTAATTGATATAATTAGTGTATAAAATGGATTAAGGGGAGGCTTGGACTCGCCCATGGAAAAGTCCCAGTGAAGAGGGACAGGTTTGAAAATGGAACCCAGCAAAGGGTAAATTGGTAATTTGCCTGTTACATGATTAAATGCATTTTATGTGATTACATGAATATTTGCTTAAATGCTTTTATATTATATGTTGATATATGTGTAGCATTTGGTATTGATTTAGACACCCAAATAAGGGTATAAGTGAAAACGATCTAAATTAGTAGGTGCGATAGCAATTTCACAAAATATGTGGGATCCACGTTGGGACCCATACGGAACTTAGACAAACACTCATTAAATAATTGGGTAGTTAATGGAATGTTTGGGGGATATCATAATAAGAACTTAAGAATTCCGGGGGTGCAAATGAAAAGTTGGAAAAATATATGCTTGACAACACACACAACATGCATTGCATGTGTGTCAAGAGAGTATGGACTCTCATAATTCACAGAAATTAAGCAAAACAAAGAGAGTCCGGGAGAGAAAGACGGAGACGAGACGCCGACGTCGTTTTTCCGCCGATCCGTCGCCGCCGTTCGTCGGATTCACGAATCGAAGCCATTTTCGGACTCGTGGAGGAACCACTCCGGAGTAGGATTTGGGCAACAATTGTTAAGGAATTTGCTTGTTGGGGTAAAATCTATAAGAGGTGAGTGACTCTAATCCATGGTCTGAATGTAAATCATGTTAAATGTGTTAATTTACATGTTAGTTTGTTGAATTCTTGTAAATTAGAGCATGGACATGAGAATTGGGTATATATGAACATGTTGATTTATGTGGGTTTGGCTAGTTTACTTAAAATTGGAAGTTAATATGTGTTAAATGGTGTGTGAATTACCATGATGAGATGATGATGTGATTATGTGCTTATGTGGGTTGAAGAAAGCCTTATGTTAATTCACCGTGGATTTACTCCATAATAAGGAGAAGTGGAAAAACCCAATGGTGTAAGGGTACTCACCACACTAACTGTGTAAAGGTGTGTGAGTGGCGACCCAGCTGTAGAAGGGTGTGTGAGATTGTGTGAATTAGAGGTGCTATATGCACATAAGGGCAAAAGGCAAGAGCGACGAAACGGTGAATTGATATTTGGTCTTTGGAGACTAAATGATATGTTAATTGTTGATTTGTGCATTAAATATGACATTATATTCATACATGTGATTAGTTTACTCACTAAGCGAAAGCTTAAACAAATGCTATTTTCTGTTGTGGTTATTGAATAACCACCGCAGGTACGGCACGGGAGGAGGAAGGAAAATGATCAAAACGACAAGTTGGGCATGGGGGTTATGAGATGTGTGTTGATATGTTTATAAATCTAGATATTTAAGTTTCCTAATGCAACTTATGGTTTGGAGATGTATAGTTAACTCATGTCTTGGGCGAACTTGTAGATACGTTTTAAACTTATGTTATAATGTAACTAGTGGCTTGAGGTTCTCGACTTGAGGCTTGAAGTCTTGACTTGTGGACGGGAGAGATGAGGAGAGACGGGAGAGATGGGAGAGATGGGGGAGATTTGAGCCTCATGCTTGTGAACTTCTTTTGAACTTTAAAATGATGTAAATTATGGTTTCTTTTATGTTAATGTTCATATTTGGGTTGTAGAAAAAGAGTTTGAATCCTAAAACTTGTATTTTGGAAAGTGAAAGTGAATTTGGAAACTAATGTGTAATATCTCTTGTTTTGCTCAAGTGTGATGCAAGTAATGAATTTGACCATTTCGGCAAGTCCGGATGTGCCGCTAGTGTCTTAAACATGTTTCCTTAGTGTTCACAATGTTAGTTAAGACCTTGAGTTAATTCCCAACAAGTTTCATGAATTTTGAATGAGAATTGAGTTTCAAAGTTGAAAAGATCATTGTATTTCAAATGAAATGAGTTCTTAGTGGATTTGTTCAAATTGTGAATATGATTTTATGATCCATGCTTAATTTGAGTTTAAACATGTTTAGAAATGTGTTGGAATTGATTTCCCAAAGTTTCATAATGTTTCCATGTGATTTGATTGAGTTTTGGTAAGCTAAAACTTGTTTTGACAGCAAACAAAATTTAGCAGCAGAATTGTGAAGGGGATCGATCCGCGATTTGTGAAGGGATCGATCCGCCCTTTCAAGGGGACATTCTGCGGGAGACTAATATAAATGGATCGATCCGCCCTTTATGAAGGGATCGATCTGCTTTGTATTTTTCCCTGGACGTCCATTTTTACGGAAACATGCATAACTTTTTCTATAAAACTCGGATTCACGCGTCGTTTGTTGCGTTGGAACCGAGACTCAAAAATCTAACTTTTGGTATAAAAATTTTACATACTTTATTAATGACCATTTTGCCCTTGGAGCCTATTTTGTAACAACAGAGTTCTTTAATGTGGTTAAATACATGTGTTTCTCTATAATTCGTATATTTCTTTACAAAGTAATGTAATTGGGAGCTTGTAGCCTTGTTACACGTGTCCTAATCCGCACGAGGCGGGTTGGGGTGTGACAACTAGTGACACACTACTCTTCAAAAATATATCATGAAACCAAAAAGCCACCTTGAGCTTTTAAAAGCTCCATTCTAGAGCTTTTAAAAGCTCCCCCAAAAAAGCCCGAAGTTCAATTTTTACAAAGCGCACAAACTAGTTACAAAATGAATTAACCTGAAATTGTGCTTTAAAAAAGGAGAAGCACCAAAAGGGGGGCCAAAGTAAGCCTTAAGCTAGTTACATTTCCTAAGGCACTTTATCCACTGTTTTAAATATTTTTAAAATCCTCCGAAAGTTATCTATTAAGCAAGATAATATCAACTCTATCATTGATCTATGTCCTCCTCCTAATACATTTGGGGTTTTTAGCCTTATGTTTAACACGAATACCAAAGATTTTTTTAGAAAGCAACATGTGAGAGCCTTCACATGTTCAATTGTTTTTCTATAAGTGCAAACACACACGTGAGAGACTCAAACATGAAAGATTATGAATCTTGATTGTGAACCCACAACCAATGAAAGAATTAGGTTGAACTATAAGCATGAAATAACATATAGCAACGTTATATTAACCTAAAAACTCGGCACAACATAACATTTTTTTGGGTGAATTACGAAAGCAAAGAATGATATATAAGAAAACACATGGAAAAGTAGGAAGAATCTATATAGTAAATCCATGCAATATATACTTGTTAAATTATGCAGTATAAAAACTTGAGGTAATTGATTCAGAAAGAGAGAGGGAGAATGTAAGTGACTGCAAAAGGGAGAGTCTGAAATGTGTATTATATAAGAAAGAGTAATGCTAGGTACATCTAAATGGGACACTTAAACCATTCACCTGCTAATGTATCGTGGCAATTTTGAAATTAATTCAAACTTTGTTTGGTAACCGATGAATAGTTTTAGAAATCCACATCTGCAGGTGGATAGCATTATTCATATAACATATGCTACATATATAGAAGGTGTTGACCCTTTATTGAAAGAGAGATTCTAGGGAGATAAATTGTGGTAATTGATTTTTGAGCAATCGTTGATTGTACAATTTGAAAGAATACAATTAAGAATTGACTGCAAAATAGGAAAGGAAAAGCAAAAGAGAAAGAATAGTGAAATTTTGGAAAGGGAAAAAAGGAAATTGTACTATTAGAATTGAATGCAAAATAAGTGTTGAGCGCTTGTTTTCCTTTCCATGTATACAATTAGAATTACAATTATACAATATTAAAATCGAGAGACAATCACCATTTAGGCAAATATTAAAAGGGACCGGAAAGCAAAATTAAAGGGGGTGTAGTATATGAAATCAAATCAAATTTCAATAAACACAATCAAATGGGATTAAGCATATGAAATTATGAATGGAAATGCAAACCTTGTAGAAAATATTGATTGTCGAGTGTGAGCTACGTCAAAAATTGATGTTCCTTCAAAAAAATTTATTGATGTTCCTTTAAAAAAAAATTTCTATAGAACTCTTTACGCTCCGTTTGTTTTGATGTAAAATATTTTCAGAAAATGCTTTCATATACTATTTATAAGGTAAAAGCATTTTCCGAAAAACATTTTACATCAAAGCAAACAAACAGAGTGTTACTGGAAAATATTGATGTTATGTTCCTTCAAAAAAAAAAATTTAGAAAACTCTTACTGGAAAATATTGATGTTCCTTCCAAAAACAAAAATATTGATCATCCTTCAATATTATATGGACATGCAAGCAACAGAAAACTGATAACAAAATTAGATGGACAATCCAACTCTACAACTTTTACACTTCGTCTTTTTCATCTTCTATTCTTCATCTTTTGGTTCGTCTTCTTCGTCTTCGTCTTCTAGTTCTTCTTCGTCTTCTGGTTTGTCTTCTTCGTCTTCTTCCTTTCTGGTCTGGTCTACTTAAGGTCTGTTTGGGTAATGTTGGGTCTAGAGTGATTTAGGAAATAGCAATAATTCTTTTCAATTACATTCTTTTGATTTCTGTTTTAAACCAAACATGAGAATTAGAATTGCAAATCAATTCTATTCTATTCTATTCTTTTCTTTTCTATTCTCTCCAATTCAATTCTATTCTATTTTACAATCAAACCAAACGGAGTGTTAGTAAGAGAAATTGATGAAAAATATTGATGTTCCTTATAAAATTGATGTTCATTAAAAAAAAAATGTTGGATTAAGAGACAAATATGTGTGTGCAAGCAATGGGAACCCATAAAATCAAACTCAAACAAAATCAAGAAAAAAAAACTCTTACTGATCTGAGCAAGTTAATCACTGCCGCCTCGAAGGCAATGATTATAACACTCGCATTCGTGTTATTGCTTTTGCATTTCATTACATTTGTCATGCATGATAATGTGAGGTGTTGTGCATTTTGGCACGTGATTGGGTGAGTTTTGACTCACGAGTTGATTTGGGTGTTTGTATTAGAGAACCCTTTGAAACTGTTGTGATTGAGGATTTATTGTTTGTGAAGTCTCTCCGAGTATGAGACGGCCACTGTAGAACATTTTAAATGTTTATCTGAAAATAAATGTTTACCTGTGTATTTCAATATCTGTATTATTTCTGTTTTAGAATTTATATCTGTTGTTAGATTTAGTATCCTGGTGAGGACGAATGAACACGCTATTAATTTGGTAGGCTAATTAGCAACTTCGGAAACGTCATGTAGAAATTTGCGTTTTAGCGACCAAACGAAACTTAGTCGAAAACTTTTATAATTTTGAAATTTCACTTAGAAAGCTATGAATAAGCTGTATAGAAAGTTTCAGAGACTGATTAAGAGTTTTGAAAACTCGTGGGGAGGTAAACGTAATTTCCAAAAGAGTTGCCTATATATAGATAGAGATGGATGAGATATTTCTCATAACTTCTAACCTAATTTCAAAAGGAGGCCAAAAGGGGGCAAGAGGGAGATTTAGGAGCTTAGAGCTTTGCGGCGCCAAACGACGACCTTCCGTCAGTCTGGTTTCTCCCAGATTTCATATTTGAGCTCCTCGAGGTAAGAGCTTCGTTTTGATACCTATTAGGGCCTGTTTGGCTAAGTTTTCCGAAAAGTTATTTTCTAGATTTTTTCATAAAAGTTGATAAATGGAATTCTGATCCATAGGAATTGTACTAGACGGACTTCTGCACGTTCTTTGTGCACGGGTTTTCTTCAGATTGAATTATAGGAGCGTTTTTCGGAGGTGAGTGATTCAACTATGTTTTGGAATGATTTCTTGGCATGTATTCATGTTATGTTTGAATAGCATGTATTAATTCTTAGAGATATATTGTGTAGTTCATATTGGGCATTTATATTGATAAGTAGGCTCAATAGCACGGTGATATGTTTTGATTACCGCGAGCATGGTGATATGTATTTGAGCATGTTAAGTTGCTTATTTGGGTCAGAAGGAGCACGTGGTCACCGTGCCATTTTGTGGAGCCGATATAGGCATTAAGGTCGCACGATTGAAGAGAAGAATCGTGGGTCTTACCCTTTCGCGTGGACTTATTGGCGAGGAGTCGCGGATTGGGAGTATGGACGGGCACGTGAGTCTCCGGCGACTAGTATGAAATGTAGAGATGTGAATGCGGACATGTTTATCATTCATGTACATATGTTGTTTTATTCACTAAGCTTTAGCTTAAACAAATCGAAATATGTGTGGTTATTCAAATAACCATTTCAGGTGTTAATGCTGGCGAGGAATCGGAGAAGTGAGCACGTGGGTTGGGAGTTCTTTTGTGAGGCAACTTGAAATGTTAATCTTTGTAGTTTTGGGATAATAGGAATGTTGTAATAAGAATTTGGTTGTTTTAACCCATGTTTAATTTGGTATGTTAGAATGGATTTTAAACCGTTGTAATAGTTAGTAACTTGTTGTAATCCTGCTTTAGAAATGTTTTAATATAGCTAGGATTACTTTGGGTTGAGTTTTGATGAAGTGGTTGATCATTGGTTAAAGTTAGAAAGCTTTTAAACTTGAAATTCTGCAGATTGGGCTGCTGCCAGGGGAGTAGTCGACTGGTCCTGTGTTCAGTCGACTGAACCCCTGTATCTGTTAGCTACTGCTTCTTATTATAGCAAAAGCAGTCGACTGGGACCCGCCTCAGTCGACCGGACTCCCAGTCTCAGTCGACTGGAATTGCTATTAAACATTGTGAAAACTCCCTGCCTTCTCCCGTCGACTGAGCAGTCGACTGAACCTCTGGTTTTAAAATGTGTTTTGTTTTCCGCTGCGTGTGTTCTTCAAACCTAATTTTGGGAACGTTAATGAATTGGTTTAGCCTCGGTGGCGTGCCACGGGCTCCGGTTCTGCTATTGTGGGATCGGGCTGTGATAATGATCGATTACGAAGGTGTTGTGTTGTTCGAAGGCTATTCATCCGATTATGAAGGGGTTTTCTTGACTATTAGAAGTCACCACCACCTCGAAACGAAGAGGGGTTTTCTTGACTCTTTGGTACTATTGCCACAACCTCTTGAGCGTCGGCGCCTCAATTTCAAACGAAATAGAAGTTATTGAACGGTTTGAAGATCCAGTTGCTGATCCTGAAGATCCAGTTGCTGATTGCCACCTCGGTTTGAAAAACATTAAAATGAAAGGAAAGTTGCCGATCCAGTTGCTGCCTCGAATACAATCCAGTTGTTGATCCTCTTTTACTCGATTACAATCCGGATCGGTGGTAGATTTTCATACAGTATGTATCATCTTATTGTTTCTTGAGGAGGAGGGTGGGTTAGGCCTGTAAATGGATCGGATTTATGATATCCGAATCCGAATCCGATAAGAATCCGTTAACTAAATCCGAATTCGATCCGATAAAAAATCCGTTAACCAAAATCCGAATCCGAATTTGTTAGGATTCGGATATCCTCCGAATCCGACGGATATCCGTTAAGTAATAAAAAAAACCCCTTAAGCAAATTTATTTATTTATTTATTAATTGGATATCCGTTAAGCACCAAAGGAAATTTTTAATCGGATATCCGTTAAGCATCAAATTATTTATTTTTTTTTCTCTAATCGAATAGCCGTTATTTTTTCTCTCTTTCTCATCAAATTATTCTTTTGGTACTTAACGGATATTCGATTAGAGAAAAAAAAAATTGATGCTTAACGGATATCCGATTAAAAATTTCCTTTGGTGCTTAACGGATATCCAATTAATAAATAAATAGTGGGTGGTGGCTTGAGGAGGAGGAGGATGGATGAGAAAGAGGAGAGAGAGTAGCGGTTGAGGTAGAGAGAAAATAGAGAGATAATATGAGGGGGTCAGTTCAGATGAGAGAGACTATGGGAATAGAACTTTTTTTTTGTTGGTAAAAAGAATTTTGCCCCCTTAGACTATATACACTTTTGTAATTCATACCCCGAACTTTAAAAAATTGCAATGTCTTCTCTGAACTATCTTTAGGGTTACAATGTCCCCCTGAACTATCTTTCGTGTTGCGATGTCAACCCTGTCATCACATTTCGTCAAGAAATGTGATGGAATTTGCTCGTATGGGACGCACATGCTAAATTTTAAAGGCATTTATGACATTTCTCCATCCATTTCTAAATGAGTAATATTTGGGACACAACCTTCATACAACTTTAATACAACCTCCCCAAAAGATGTGTCTATCTCTCTCCTGTGATGTCACTGGACCCCACAGTGGCACAGGAAAGAGATAGACACATTTTTTGGGGAGGTTGTATGAAAGTTGTATGAAGGTTGTGTCCCAAGTATTACCCTTTCTAAATTAACAATCATAAAAATAATAAAAACTCCAACTTTACATAACAAATTAACACTTTAAAGAAAAGGGCAGCCCAGTGAAATTAATTGAACTTTTATGTTTTTTATGTTATTTACGATTGTTAATTTAGAAGCGAAAGGTGAAATGTCATAAATGCCCTTGAAATTTGGCATGTTGCGAATATGACCTGTAACACATACAATGCAAACGCACATAGAAACAATAAACAGACAAACCACGACACCAGATATACCCTGTGGTTCGGCCAAATTGCCTACGTCCACAGCCTCTCACACCAGTTCACTATATTCAAGAAACAGGGTTACAGAGTTTTCTCTCAAAGAACGCATCTCTCAACATACTGCGGCTGCACATAGAAGGGATAATATATCCCACTAGGGTTACACTGAAAATTACTAAAATACCCTTGACCCGAAATAAAATTCGGCACGTCCAACTCGGGGGGCCCGCCCCCCGAACCCCCGGTATCAGAATGGATCAGACTTCACAAACCCAACATGGCATGTGTTCCCACATGAGCAAATTCCATCACATTTCTTGATGGAATGTAATGGCAGGGTTGACATTGCAACACGAAAGATAGTTCAGGGGGGACATTGCAACACAGACGATAGTTCAGGGGGGATATTTCAACTTTTTGAAACTCAAGGGGGACATTGCAACCCTAAAGATAGCTTAGGGGGAACATTGCAACTTTTTAAAGTTAGGGTGTGAATTGCAAAAGCGTGTATAGTTTGAGGGGGCAAAATGCTTTTTACCCTCTTTTTTTTTTCCTTCCTTTCCTTTGGGCCACAGATAGGGTTGAGTCTGCAAATGCTCAGTCAATCAGAATGATTCTAGTCATAAAAACTTGTCCTAGTCATAAGACCTTTAGTGACAAACTGACCTCCAATTTTATATAAATATATAGTGAATTTCAAAACCCTGATTGTGACAAGTAAATACTATACATGTGTATATATATTTCTACATATAATTATATAGGGGGTATTTTGGTCCTCATAATAAATTAGGAACCTAATTTTAGTTTCATTTTAAAAAAGGTTCAATTTCTAGTTAGGTGTCTATATTAGGACTCTATACTAAGTTACCCTATTAAATAATATGTTAATGGTGAGACACTTTGGTTGTCTTCTGTGTAATTATTCAATTTCAATCTAAGTAGTATGAGTACATAAAGAACATTGGCGCCTTGTTCTACCAATTTCAGCTCGAGGAAATTTCTTTTGGGGATGCTTTGGGATTTTATTTAGCATGTAAAAAAGATGGTCAAGATGTGCATGTTACATTTACGCTCTGGTTGTTTCATGGATTTAATGAGTAAAAAATAAAGGAAAATACTATGGAAAACATTTTCCTTTGTTTGGCTACCAGGGAAAATATTGAGAAAAATAGAAATGAAAAGAAAAAACTGTAGGAAAAAATACAAAAATTTGAAATTTGTGAATCACTTTTTCTCACATCTTTTTTTTTTCCCTTTTCTAAAGTTACAATAGTATTTTACAAATTTTTATCTTTTCATGTTATCTAAGTATGGAGGAAAAACACAAGAAAATTAGCTTTCCTTCAATGCATCCAAAAAACCTAACAAAGCCTTAGGACTCCGTTTTGCATTTACGGAAGCAGGATGATGAAGGCGTCTAGGAGTGGACCATTTTGCTCTATGCCAATTGTCGCTCATTTTTTTTTTGGGAAGAACTGTAAGCCCGTATAGTTCCGGTGCAAGCCCGGGCTACAGTCCTTGTTCTCCATACCACAGGCAATTAGAAAGCTACCCCAGTTCTCGTAGAAGTTATATTGATTGAACTCTACACCCTTTGGTTCTGAACTTTTCTTTTTGTATACAGTTGTAGTGTGGGGTACACTCCACGTTGGAGTGATATGGATGACAAATGTAACAGGGATGGCAAGAGCAATCTTTAGAAGTACATCATACTTTGGAAGGCTGAGAGGAGCAAAGGTATGAATTCTAGATTTATTCTCAAATTAAAATAAATAAACCAAAGAGAAAGCGACACTCTTCCTTACCCTTTCTGAACCACTCTTCATTACCCTTTCTGAACCCCACCGACATACTTCTCCTCCAGAACCCAATGACACCCTTCCCTTCTGGAACCCCAGCGACAAACTTCCCTTCTAGAACCCCACTGACACACTACCCTTTCGAAATCCGCACCACCTACCATTCCCTTCTGGAACCCCAGTAACACCCTTCCCTTTCGAAACCCCAGCGACACACCTCCCTTCCGGAACCCCACTGGCAATCTCAGATCGACACACTTCATCTCCTGAATCTCCATCCGCAAACCGCGATATGTTTCATCCACTGAATCTTCACTCCCTCTTGAAATCCTCTCAAACTCCTCACTCCCTCGGATAAAAAAAAATAATAATTAAAAAAAAAACATTCGACAGGTGCGGACCTCGGTACACTTCACCTGCTGAATCTCTATCTGTAAACTGTGGCATGTTTCATCCGTTGAATCTCCATTCTGTCTTAGTCCACTTAAACTCCTCAATCTCTCAGATTAGTAAAAAACATTACATTCTACAGGCGTATAGCACTCTCTTCTTTCTCCTCTACCCCCGACAAACCCTACCCCTCTTGGAATCTTCTCTCCTTACCCAACCACACCTCTTCTACCCTCACTGTATCGGTTCAACCGGTAAACCCCCACCCACCACCTAAGCTAATTTCTTTCCAAGAGGGGAGAAGAAAATGTTCCACCTAAGTTACCAGTTTAGAAAATGATCCATCTAAGTTACCTGTTTTTGCTCCACTTAAGCTACCAGTTTTTATTTCTTTCAAAGGGGGAGAAGCAAATGTTCTACGTAAGCCACGAGCTCTTGTGTCCTTTTCAAATGGGAGGAGAAGGAATCCGTTGACCTAAACAGCCTCACACCCAAGTTGTATCCCAGGGAGTCCACATTCATCGATAGGCAAACGAAAGGGACCCTTCGAGTTATAAGCCACATCCAAATTTTTTGCTCAATTTTAGATAACTTACTCTCCAAAAAAAAAAACTTTTCTCAATATAAATGCAAGACCAAATGGTTGGTCAACTTCCCTCCCTCCTGCTCGTTCTTATTCTACTGACTAGGAGCAAATCTCTACAAAGGTCGACTCCATCATGTACAACTAGTTGCAACACACTTATTGTTGGTGGATTAATGTGAAGGACTGAAAAATCTCACCTCGTCCTCACCATCACCATGTCAACATAGAAGTCAAAAAAAAGGGGGCTTTCTGAAGATACAAAATTTCCAACTTTACTATAATACCTTGTATTTCTGTAATGTATTATATGATTGTAGACACCCCATTTTGTCGGCTATCAGATTTAGGAAACCCATAGCTTGGTGGTTCACAATGATCGAAAAAGACTCAAAAAGAACTCCTGGAAGTTAGTTCTATCTCTCAAAATGCTCAGAATGACCAAAATGCCCCCAAAAACCCAAAAACTCCTAGATTTGGACCGAAAGCTCTGGAAACGTACTACGTCTTAAAAAAAGTGGTAAAATGAGTTTTGCAGCAAAATCAGATGAAATCGTCAGCTCCCAGAGACCCTCGAAAGTCCCGAAAGTTTTCGAAAAGTCCCCGTTGACCGATTTGACCAGGTTTGACCAAGGTTTGACCGAAATCATCTAAATTTGCCGAAAAGTTCCGAGATCATTCTGCATGTACCAAAATGAGTTTTGAAAGGAAATCGGACGCTAAAGTTAGCTCCTGGGAGCTCCCAGAGGTTCTCAGAACTTCCCGGGAATTTCAAGTTTGACCAATTGGACCAAAAGTTGACTTTAAAACTGGAGCAATGTATCATTTTTTAAACATTTTTCATGGATACTAGAGGTCAATAGCTTTCCAACGGTATATCGCACATAATTCCTGGATTTAAAACGAATTTATTATGAATTTCTGAAGGTAAAAAAGGCGATCAAATCGGCTTTTATCGCGAATACCTCAAAACTTTTCAAAATGACCTATCTCTGAACTTTTATTATATAAATTAGACTCCATTACCTTTCCAAAGGTATATCACAACCTCAATTTGGAGTTCATACATATTTTCTGTGAATTTCGGACGAAATAAGGCCTTTTCGCCAATAAAGGAACCTCTGGGGGCCTAAACGGAATTATCTGGAAATAAGAGGAGCAGTGCCGCTGCGGCACTGGCCCACTGCCGCTGCGGCACTGGCCCACTGCCGCTGCGGCACAAGCCCAGTGCCTTCGCGGCACTCTCCTCCAGAACAGTCCATTTTTGCAATTTCTTTTGGGGTTCCATTTTGATTAATTAGAAACTAAAACGACGTAGTTCTTTGTTCACAGACATTTGGAGCCAATGGGAGCACTCTTTTAATCCCAAAACCACCCCAAATTAGCCTATATAAACCCCCATCGACTTCTCATTTGGGGGGAGAAAACAAAAAGCTTAGAGAAGTTGTAGAGAGAAAGTTGTAGTGATAAGGTTAGAATAGACAGAAAATAAGTTTCTTCCTTTGATTTTCAACTTGAAAGTGAGTTCTAAACTTTGTTTTCAACTTCATTACTCCCATTTACTTCACATTCAATGCATTCAGCTACCATTTTAGTGAGCATTTAAGAGAGAGGAAGTTACTTCCATGTCCAATGTCACCACATATGAGTGAAACACCAAGCTACAAGTCCAATGCAACATTGATCATCAACTATTGATTGTTATTTATATGCTTGTTTATATAAATGTTCATCTCTCGTTACCCCATGTCATTTTTATTTTTCTTTGTTTACTTACTAATTCATCATCATCTAGATGATGACATGAAGTTTGAGGTGAGTGAATCCTTATGGATAGTAGCTCTTGACCTCAAAAACATGTTTGATAGATGATGATTTCAACTTCAATACATTCCTATGTATTCTTGAAGTTGTCTCCAAAATTGAAAATAATGCTCTCCAACAATCGTGAAGGTTCTTGATATGAGTTCAATGTTGATATTTCAAGTGGTCATAATCTCCATTTAAGTTCTGAAAATGCACTTGCAAAACCTCTATTTCAAAACCCCTCTTAAACCCCTCATTTTGATTTTAAAGAATAAAACCCTAGTTCTTCCCAAAATCTTCAAAACAGTGAACAATTTGAGTTCAAAGATTTCTCTAGGATTCAACACTCAAAGTATTAACATGAGACCACTTGTAAAGCCTTCCTAACTCATTAGAGAACACCCATGATTTTTGGTTTGACTTGGAAACACATGAAAGTGGTCCATTTGGACCCAAACATTCATTCTAAATATTCTGCCTTTACTGTCACAACAACTTGGTTGACTTTCAACTTGTTTTAAAGAAAACTTTTCCAAAAGGAGTGGTCCCAAATCATTACTTCAGTGTCTTAGGGAACTTTCTGTGTAATATGGGCCTCTAGATGTTGTGTTTTCATTTTCTAATAATTTTTGACATTTCTGTCGATAGTACGGACTCTGTTTTTGAGTAACCTCTATTTTTTATATGATTTCTCTCAATCTGTAATAGTTATTGAGGATTAGATTTTTTATTTGTGTTCTAGACACAATAAGGATGATCTCCATAAAAAAATCATGCATTGAAAACATTTCTAACCCTCCTTTTCAATTTTCACAAGATCAAGTCACTATTCTGTCCACTATTCACAGCAAGTATACTTTTACTTCCATCCTTTGATTTGATGTTTATATGTACTTCAAATTAATCCATATCCTAGGAAGTGGTCCATACCATATTTGTACATATCCCATGATGATTTCCCCCGTGCATTCATTCATCTTCTAGACTTCCAATTCACTTTAGAAAACTCATGTGCACAAACACACTACAACCTTGGCACATTCTAAGGCAATGCATTGCATCCATGCAAGATTTGGGGTTTTTGTGACTCCTAATCTAAGAAGATTGTAACGAATGAATTTGATCACACATCCATGCTTCCCTCGATCTAATCTTCCTTTCTCATCCGTCCCGGGGATTGAGAGGTCTTCTCTCCTCCAAGGTTAACATGCATCATTTTAGCTTGCTGAGCATTTTTTTTATCTCTTTGTTTATTTGTTTCAAGAACAATTCATATCCCCTTTAGATTAGGAAAACTTGATTACTTGATATATGATCAGACGATTTTTCCTAAATTTGTTTTGTGTGATCTTTCACTTTGCATTGTGTAATACTTGGCTTAGATCTTATGAATGATATCTTATCTTTAGATCTTCCATTTTCAAGATTCTTATGTGATGTAATATACCTATCATAGTATTAATTATCGAACCAAACATAGTATAGGATGATTATTTGGATGCTAATTGAAGACCGTCGAAAGATGGGGCGAGTTGAGGGTGTTTTAGTCGTGACAAAGGCTCCTTCCTCTCTCGTACCAAAACCTCGAGCCAAGTTCTTTGGTTATGAAAGGCCGGTGCCTTTTATCCATTTGGGTGAGTCAAAATTAGGTTTCTTGGTTCCTTAAAGACCAAGTGGCGACTCTGTATCTGTTTTCAACAGACATTTTCCTTTTCTTTGATCCAAATCAATTTCAAACCAAACTGAAAGAGGTTGAATTTCGCGTGTCCACAATCTGGCAACTCTGTTGGGGATTTTTATTTTCAAAACAAAATAATACAGAAGTTTGACTCATAAGAAGCATCCTTAAAATCATCTTTTTACTGTGTTTGGTTCACCGCATTGCACTTCTGCATTTCCCCTCCGACTGTGTCTAAAATGCGGCGCTGACATTGTTCAGGTCTTGCTGTGCCAGGGCACAAGTCACTGTTGATACTGCACCTTCCAATGTATATCAAAAAGAGTAACAATTCCCGTACTGTCTCCCTGACGGTGTATTGGAACTCTCGTCAATGGACCCTCTTTGACTAAACCCAGCCTTTGTATATAGATTCCTGTAGAACCTTTCATAGGACTATTGATTTATCTTTTCAGATAGGACAATATGATATAACTATTGTATGCCCTAACGGGATTACTTGCGCAGTGTAGACGTTTAGTTGGCATAGAACAAAACCTCCCTCTTATGATTCCTAGGGCAATCACTCACGTGTAAATTACATTAAGTTGACCTGCCTAGGCACCATGATAAGGATGTTTGTTCCATATTCACAAAGATATACACCGCAAACCTTGTTTGTTGGTCCTAAAATATAGGAGTTTGAAAACTTGCTAGATAATATGATCACCGTCATCACCTGCTTCCATCATATTAACTTGTTTCTCCCAGAAACTCTGTCAAGATATCCCAGATATAACCTGTTTCTCCCAGAAACTCTGTCAATATATCCCAGATATAACCTGTTTTCCCGAGAAACTCTGTCCAGATATCCCAGATATAACCTATTTCTCTTTAAAAACTTTGTCCAGATATCCCAGATATAATTTGTTTCTCCTAGAAACTCTGTCCAAAAATACCCAGATATAAACTAGTTTCTTCCAGAAACTCTGTTCAGAAATACCCAGATATAAACCAGTTTCTCATAGAAACTCTGTCCAGATATCCCAGAAATATCCCAGAAACCCCTGTTATTCCTCAGTGATCATACTGGAAGGATAGGTTAGCACACTCTGTATGGCTAAGACCTTACTTGCTTAACTGCTATCTACTAGAAGTAATCCGCATGCTTGTCACATTTGCATGCATCGTTCCTGTCAGTCCGCACGTACTATCTCAGTCAGTCTGTACACCAGTCAATCCACGTTTGATAATGTTACTATCATTGTTCGTTTATAGTCATCACTGTCAGAATCTGATACAAATCCTCTCAAATCTGTAGGGTCACCATAGATTCTCAAAGTCAGGAGCTGGGATCTTCGTCCTGGGTTAGAAATTCAGATAATCGTTTGGTCAGAATCAGCTCGACAAGTTATCTCAACATGAATCAGGAAGAGTTAGAAAACAAGGTTACCAAGTTGGGAGCAACCATAAGCCAGCAGTCCGACAGCCTAGCCCAAGTCTTGAAGTTCATAGAAGAATTGAAATAGCAGCAACCACAGTATCTACCTGGGTTCCCTCCACCACCGGGTTTCATGCCACCACCACCGCCAGGGTTCGTACCACCTCCTGAGAATAATGGGGAAGAAGATTGGTTTCAAGAGGCCCCACCGCCTACATATGAGAAGAAGTTCCAAGAGAAAATGGATAAGGTTGACAAGCTAGAAAGTGTACTAAGGAAAAGCAAAGGGGTTGATGACTACATGCTAGACCTGGAAAGCCTTTTTGAGCCTGTTGAGCTGAAACTGCCAGAAAACTTCAAGATGCCCGCCATTGATCATTTTGATGGAACTGGAAATCCGAAGAGTCGTGTGAAGCTGTGTATGAGCATCTTTCAATCAATGGGTTTCACTCATGAGCACATTGCGATGTTGTTCCCATAAACTCTCGCAAAGTCTGCACTGTCATGGTTCTTTACCTTGGAAGCTTCCAAAACTTGGGCATGGGAAGACATCGTTCGGGTATTTTTTGATCACTACTCATACAATCAAGAGCTGGATGTCACAATCAGGGATTTGGAAACTACTCGGCAAAACAACAATGAATCCTTCGCTACTTTCTTGAGCAGATGGAGGAATAAAGTGGCCCAAATGACCCACCGACCGGTTGAAAAGGAACAAGTAAGTATGCTAATCTAGAATCTGCAGCCGCTCTACCATGAGAAACTGTTCTATCAATCCATCTCCACCTTTGAAGAGTTGTTTGAAGTCGGGTCTCGTATTGAATATGCTATCAAGGAAGGGAAGATTAAGAAAGAAGAGCCTCCGAGTCAGTAAAAAAGGCCCAACTACTTCCGGAATCCTCCAGATGTTAACACCCTCAGCAGTCAGCCCATGGCATACCCTCCTAGGCCGTACCAACCCTCCAACCAAGAAAATTCCTCCAATCGGCCTTTCTAGAAAAAGCCTCCTCGCAATTTTTCCAAGCTAGAAATCTCCCTCTCCTCAGCCTTGGACCGCCTCCTCAAAAAGGGCCATCTCCAACTCCTTCAGCCTCGAAACACCCCGCTACCGTCAAACTGCGATATGTCCAAAAGATGCACCTACCACCAAGCACCTGACCACAACACTGATGATTGCATGCGTCTCCGCCATGATATCCAAGACCTTGTTGACCAGAATATCATTGAGCCACCTCCTAAGCAGCCCCATGTCACCCAAAATCCCCTGCCAAACCACCAAAATATCAGCCTCATTGAATCCAACCCACTACTTTCGATCCTTCTACCCTCATAATCCCCATAGGACTTCTCCTTGCCCGTATTGACATCCTGGATTCCACAGAAATCCATCTGATTAAAAGAGAAGACAATGGGTGGCAGCAGCAGCTAGATGATGAACGAGATTTGTTCTTCCTCGAAGAACAGGATCTAGGGGCAGTAGACCTCAAGTGGTATGATCCCAATGATTAAAGCGATACCTCTATCTAAAATGAGCTGGAGAAACCACTCGTAGAAACAGATTATGATTGGTTCAAAGAAGATAGGACTGTAGTAGAGCGTACTCCTGCCGAGATTGATCATATGACTAGGTCGGGCCGTCATTATCAGTCTCCGTAGTCTACCACTGAGGCCATCGAGAAAGGGCCAGTCAAAGATAAGGGGAAAGGAAAAATAGACGAGGTCATCGAAGAGGACAATGGGTTGATTAAGCAGTTGAAGAAGACTCAGGCACATCTCTCGATGTGGGACATCATGGTAACATCCTACAAGCATAGGTAGGTCGTGTTGAATGCCTTGGCTAGAATTGAGGTCCCCATTGACACTGCACCAGAAGATATGGTGGCCTTCTTAAGTACACTCACCCCTGATCCAGCCATCACCTTCTCCGACGAGGATCTACCACCGAAAGGATCTGCGCATAATAAAGCTTTGTACATCACTGTTGGGTGGAAGGGGCAGTAGGTACCGTTCTGTCTGGTCGATACAGGCTCCGCATTAAAGGTTTGTGCTCTAAGAACCGCCACTACCTTGGGGGTTAATATCCTGGACATCAATCCATCTGTGCAATTAGTGAGGGCCTATGATAACACCAAGAGAAATGTGATGGAGAATAATTCTCTCCAAATCTGAGTAGGATCTTTAGTTTACACTAAACTCTTTCAAGTCATGGATATACCTGCCTCGTTCAACTTGCTGATTGGGAGGCCCTGGCTGCATGTCAACAAAGCGGTGTCATCTACTGTGCACCAAATGATCAAATACATTCATGAAAAAAAGGTAAAAATCATCCTTGGCAACAGTTGGGGAAATGAAGCCTTTCCAAGCTATGCTCCCGTCTTTGAAATCCAAATACCTGAACTAGAAGAAGGAGAAATAAGAGGATTCTTCATGGAAAAGATCCATATGATTAGTGATGGAGATAGGTTCCCCGAGATCCACTCCGCGGTAGTCAATATCGTTCGCAAAATGAATTACTTCCCTGGAATGGGATTGTGCCAACGTCAATAAGGGATTCGTGAGTTCCCACATATCAAAGGACAAAAAGGAACTTTTGAATTGGGGTACAAGCCTACTGAAGAGGACATCGAGCTCCAAAAGCCATGGAAGAAGAGAGTGAGGAGTCTTCCACCATACCGCAAGACCCTGAATGGTCAGTTCATCAAAGAAGGGGATGACTTCCCCTAATTTGGGTTCCCTGAACCTTGGATCCATCAGACCACCAGAAAAAGGCACCCTGGGATTGAAATCTTCACTGACTGCGAAAGGTCCCCCCTATCAAGATCTACTCTATCCGGAAGAATTTCCAGAGGAAGACTGGTTGAAGTATCTGGACACTGAGGCTATCGAGAGGATGTGGGAAGAGTTCGCTGAAGAAAAGGAAGGAAAAAGGGCCATGAGCCAAGATGATCAGATCATGCCAACTGAGGAGGGTCTGAGCAACCAGGCTATAGAGTCATCTGTCTGTGTCTCCCTATCCCCTATTCCCCCGGAGTCTGTACTTCCTATTATCGAGTCTGTACCAAAGTCGACCGTTGTAGGCCCATCACTATCTGATGTAATCATTCTACCTGTTATGAATGAAATGAAAGACGATTCTGCCTACTCCTCTGTGTCTAATACTTGTGAATGCACAGATCCCTCCGAGGATCTCCCAATCGAACTTAAGCAACTAATTGAAAAATCACCTGCTTATGAAATAATTGAAGATACTTTATCAATTAACCTAGGTGAAACAGATAATCCACAAATTATGCAAATTGTCTTAACGCTTAATAAAGAAAAAAAGAAAGAAAAATTGACTCTCTTGCTAAAAGAATTCAAAGATGTTTTTGCTTGGTCTTACGAGGACATGCCTGGGATCGATCCCAACATTGTCCAACACCATAGTCCTCTTCTCCCTAATTCTAAACCTGTCAAGCAGAAACTGAGGAGCATGAGGCCGGAATGGGCACTGAAGGTCAAAGAAGAGGTGGAAAAATAGTTCAAGACAGGGTTCATCATTGTTATAGAGCATCCGGAATGGGTTGCCAACATCGTGCCAGTCCCCAAGAAGGATGGAAAAGTTCGTGTGTGTGTCGACTTCCGTGATCTAAACAAAGGTAGTCCAAAGGACGACTTCCCGCTTCCCCACATTGATGTTTTGGTAGATAACACTACAAGACATGAGCTACTGCCATTCATGGATGGTTTTTCAAGGTATAATCAAATTCTAATGGCATCGAAAGATCGGGAAAAGATGACATTTACCACCCCTTGGGGGACCTACTACTATAGGGTGATGCCTTTCAGACTCAAGAACGCTGAAGCAACCTACCAAAGAGCTCCCACCACTCTGCTGCATGACATGATTCACAAGGAGGTGGAGGTATATGTAGATGATATGATCGTAAAATCCAAAGATAGAGAGGGACACTTGGTGGCATTGGAGAAGGTTTTCGAAAGATTGCGCAAATACAAGATGAGGCTGAATCCGAAGAAATGCACTTTCGGTGTAATACCCCGTATTTTTAGGTATATATATATCCCTAGTACTTTTTTTAGTCTTTGGTGAGTTTGAGAACCCAATCGATTGGATAATTCCCAATCGATTTCCATCTTTACCAATCGATTGTCTTTAAATATTTGTTGCCGATCGATTGACTTGTGTCCCAAATCGATTGACATAAGCTGAGATAAGTTTTTTTTTTCTTTAGCTTTGAACGTGTGGCACTCTCTTTTCCTATATATACACCTCTATTTTAGGCCTTGGGTCTATTTGGTTTAGTTGAGTTTGGGAGAGTTATATACTCTCATATATATACACATATATATTGTATATATATACACACCCACACTCACTCTCGGGTTAGAGAGGAGAAGGAGAAGGAGAAGAAGAAGAAGAAGAAGAAGAAGAAGAAGAAGGAAGAGAAGAGGAGGACAGAGAGAAGAAGAGAAGGGCAGAGAAGAGAGAGAGAGAGAGAACTCACCATAGCCGCCGCCGCGGATCTCGGGACACCATCACCGGAATACCGGAGAGAGGTGAGTTTCATTAACTCACTCAGAGGATTGTTTTGGGATGTTTGTATGTGTTAAATAACGTGCATGGGAAAGAGAAAGAACCCCCAACATTTTCTATATAAAAACCAGCAGTTTCTGATGAAGAAGACAGAGTCCAATCAATTGAATAATTTCCCAATCGATTGCCATGAATCTCAATCAATTGCTATACCAATCGATTTCTATTTTGCCCAATCGATTGGCATTGTTTCCAATCGATTGCCATGTTTGGTCAATCGATTGGATATGAGCAGAATATTATTTGTATGTTGTTTTATGTTTATGATATATCAGACTTATTAATAGTTGTACCCTATGTGTTATTGCGATATGTGGATAAGATATACATGTGCCATGTCAGGACTAGACTTGTATGCAGTGATCATTAATATTACAAGGTGAATTATTCTATGTTAACTGTTGATATGAGATGAACTGTTTAAATGTTATATGTTATTATTGATGAATTGAATAGTAGAACAGAACATGACTGGATGCTAATAATCAGTTAATGAGTAGATGTGATGAATACAGAGTATGTGATAATCCTTCTATCTAGAGCATGAGCATTGCACAACATGTGGTCAGCATATATGGGATATTATTATGAAGAGATAAGAGAATGCAATGAGAAATAGGATATTTGTATGAAGAGATGAGAAGAATACGATGAGAAATGGGAACTGTGGCTTATGTGGGATATGAGATATATGTATTTGGGATCTGTGGGATCAACGGTTGACGAGCCGAGTGGACGTGGGATGGTTAGAGTTCCTAGTACGCCTCTCGCTGTTGAAGAAGTCCAGTGATGCGTATGCACTGTTGAAGACGTCTAGTGTACCATTGACGATTACGTCTGGCTAGTGCTCTAATGTATTCTCAGCTGTGTAGATGACCAGTGAGGGTATACACATCGTTGAAGATGTCCGATGTTCCGTTCTATCGTTTACAGATAGGTGGTACCGTGTAGACGACAGGTAACCCTATCAAGGGATTTTGGGACCTACTGCCTAGTCAGGTGATTCCGATTGGCATTATTGTATCGACGTATAGATACAGAATTGAGATTATGGTATCGACGAATGAATACAGATTTGTAATATGGTATTGATGTATGGATACAGAGACGGATAGAGGTAGATGCATGGGTGGTTGCATAGGTTCGCATGGATTTGGTGAATACGTGATGAGACATTTATACCATGATCTTTATCCTTGTCATTTCTTAATATGTTTCCTGATATCATTGAATTCATGTATAGTTTAATGAGACCTCTGCTATGTTCGTGAGTGACGTCAATGTTAAGAGACTAACCGCACTTTAAGATGCTGAACAATAACAGTGAGGAGTGTTGTTTAGTGTACTCACTCAGCTTTGTATCCAAAGTTGATGGCATTTATGCCCTAGACATTCCAATGTCTAGAGCTTGGCAGGTCTTGAGGACGGAGACTGATGTTCCGCCGAACTTGGAGCTGAAGGCTTGAAGATGAAGGCGTGCTGCTTTGTAATAATTAGTTTGTATACCTGTTGTACTTATGTTAATTATTGTTATAGGCTTCAAACTCTAAGCCAGCTGTTGTAATAGTTTTAGTAGCCTTTTATAATTGGTACTTTGGCATATGTTACTTTCAAACCTTTTATATTTCCGCTATAGCCTCTGATTATGTTAATAAGATATGTTTTTATGAATAGCATCCTCCCTATCGTTGTATTTGTTGGTTGGTATAGATGACAATGCGGTTATGCACCAGTCACATACCTACGGGACCAAAAAGGAACTTGTTTTCTCTATTTTTGCTTCTCCGGGGTGTGACATTCGGTGTGACCTCTGGGAAGCTCCTAGGTTTTCTCATTACGCAAAGGGGCATAGAGGTCGATCCCTCTAAAATCTAGGCAATTCTAGAAATGGCACCGCCACAGAATGAGAAAGAAGTGAGGGGATTCCTCGGAAGGATTCAATTCATCAGTCGCTTTATCTCGAAGCTCACAACTACATGTGATCCCTTGTTCCATTTACTAAGGAAAGGAGAGAAGTTCCAATGGGATGACCAATGCCAAGCCGTATTTGACAAAATAAAAGCCTACCTTCAAAATCCGCCTGTCCTTTTACCACCCACTCCTCACAAGCCCTTATCTCTTTACCTAGCTGTCTCCGAAAATGCCATGGGTTGTATGCTAGCCCAAGAAGGAGAAGAAAGCCACTCTGAAAAAGTCATATATTACCTTAGCAAGAGGATGACTGGGTATGAGCTCAATTACTCTGCCCTCGAAAAAACGTGTTGGGCCTTAGTTTGGTGCACCCGTCGATTAAGGCACTACATGCTAGCCTTTTCGATTGTGCTCATATCCCGTATGGATCCTCTAAAGCACCTCCTCGAAAAACCCGCCCTGACTGGTCGTACATCCCATTGGTTACTTCTACTACCTGAATTCGATATCAAGTATGTTACAAGCAAGTCGGTAAAAGGGAGAACTATAGCTGAGCATCTTGCGGAACATGCCGTTGACTCCAAAGAAAATGGAGACTTCCTGTTCCCAGACGAGAATATCATGGAAATCAAAGAAGAACAGTAGAAGTTGTACTTTGATAGGGCAGTCAACATAAAGGGCTACGGAGTAGGAATGATTCTGGTATCACCAAATGGGGACCACACCCCGCTAGCAGTCAAGCTCAATTATAACTCCACCAACAACACTGCTGAATACAAGGCATGCATTCTGGGGATGGAAGCGGCCATAGAGTTGAGAGTTCAGAAGTTGGATGTCTTCGGAGATTCAAACCTCATTGTATCACAAGCTAGAGGAGAATGGAAAGTGAAAGAAGAAAGGTTGAAGCCCTATCATGATCATCTCGATGGTTTCAAGAGACAGTTCAAGAACATAACATTCTTTTACCTACCCAGGCAAGAGAACCAATTAGCAGATTCGTTGGCCACTCTAGCCTCCATGATCAAAATCCCTATAGGAGTCAAAATGATGCCTCTGGTAATCGAGCAAATATACGAATCGTCGCTTAGCATGATCGCTGCAACCGAGGAAGAAGAGAGTGAAACACCATGGTACCGAGACGTTTGGGACTTCATAGAAAAGGGAGTGTATACCCAAGAGTCTTCCGAGAAGGACAAAAGAGCGATTCGAAGGTTTGCAGCACAGTTCATTATTTGCGGAGGAAAATTATTGAAGAAATGATACAATGGCCACAACCTGACTTGCTTGTTCGAAAAAAGTGCCAGAAGTATGGTGGAGGAAATACACGAGGGGGTGTGCGGTTCACACATGAACGGTCACATGCTGGCCAAGAAGATCGTAAGACAACGATATTACTGGACGACATTGGAGAAAGATTGTTGTGAATACGTAAGTAAATGTCATAAGTGTCAGATTCACGCAAACATGATGCATGTATCGCCATCTCTACTCTACAGTATGACCTCTCCATGGCCGTTCTCAACTTGGGAAATCGATGTCATCAGTGAAATTGTTCCCAAGGCTTCGAACGAAAATCGATACATTTTGGTGGCCATTGACTACTTCACAAAATGGGTAGAAACTACATCCTACAGCAAGTTGGGGGCCAAAGAAGTGGCCAAATTCATCAAGAGGAATCTCATCTGCCGCTATGATATCCCCCATGAGATTATTTCTGATAACAGAAGTCATAATAAAGCAGAAGTCAGGGATCTGTTTGAGGAATACAAAATCACTTATCATAAGTTATCACCGTACAAACCGCAAACCAATGGGGCAGTCGAAGCTGTAAACAATATTGTCATGGCCATATTACAGAAGTTGGCTGATACTTACAAAGACTGGTATGAGAAACTACCATTCGCGCTGTGGGGATACAGAACCTCAATAAGGACGTCTACAAGAGCGACTCCTTATTCACTGGTATATGGTATGGAAGTAGTACTCCCCGTCGAGATAGAGGTACCATCTCTGCGAGTGATGGCGGAATGTGAGATTTCAGAATTTGACTGGTTAAGGGAAAGATAAGACGAATTGGCTCTCATAGATGAAAAGTGCCCAGCCACAATCAACCATGTCCGAATCTATCAAAAGAGGATAGCCCGTGCTTTCAACAAGAAGGTTCATCCGAGGAAAATCGTCAAGGGCAATCTTGTTCTTAAGGAACTGCGAGCCCCGATCTTTGATCCACGTGGAAAGTTTAAACCTAAATGGGTTGCCCTTATATCATCAAAACTATCCTTTCCAGAGGAGCGACCTATCTCATGGACCTCGACGGTGTCGAATTCAAAGAACCAATCAACATAGATCACCTCAAAAAGTACTATGCTTAACCATTCCCCAAATTCTTTCAAGCCTTGCCCTAAACTACGCTCGACCTGATTCCCGCTCGGGGATACGTAGGCAACCGCATCGGTTCGGTCGTCCCACTTACCTAAAAATCAACCCACTTCTTTCTGACCATGGCCCGAACCACGTTGGACATGATCCCCACTCGGGGGTACGTAGGCAGACTTTCAAAAAGAAAAGAAGGATGGCTCGCTAGGTCAAAAATCTGAAAGGATGCCTAGGAAAAAATTAGAGCTAAATCTAAAGTGAGTAATAACAAAAGAGATAAAAGAGCTCGCTAGGTCACTCCACTAGTGCCTAGGCAAAAGTTATAAGCGTATGAGAGAATAAAGTCGCAGTCCTTACCATAACCCGGAAACCATCCTTCACACTAGGGGCAAACTTTGGCCACTCGCCTCGTTTGCCTAAAACCCCTCCTAAACTAGGGGCAAACGTCAGTCATCTACCTCGTTTGCCTCACAACCAGCCATATCCCAAACTAGGGGCAAACTTCGGTTACCCACCTCGTTTGCCTCTAAAATCACCCTAGCATGCCCAAGCAAGTACCAAAAGCAAACATCTGATCAAAATCATACCATAAATATTTTCAGAAAGCCAAATGCATAAAATAAGGTTCTCCAAGTAACCAAGGTTCACCAATAAACAAACTTCGAATATTGCGTAAGCAGGAATAAATGAAAACATAAAAGTTTTTTTAGAAAGTAATCACAAATATCAAAGACACTTGGAGGAAGAAGCAGAATCAGTCAAGTAGTTTTATTATGTGTCTTTTATTTCTTCAAAGGTCTTTAGAAGTAGGCTTTTACTCGGAAGGTCCATCCACTGATGAAAACAGCAATAGTGACAGCTCTGACTCTGGAAGTAAAGGCCCTCTCAGTAAACCCCCCGGGTACCTCCTGAACTCGCCCGTACTGTCTGGCCAATCGGCGAGGATGATAGAAAGAAGTCTCTCTCAGACCCATCAACCACACTCTCTGGTAATCCCCAAGGCTGGTGGTCACAGCATGGAGACCCCAGCGCCCCACAATCCAGTAAATGTCGGCCTCAGATAAAGCACCCATCATGCACCTAGTCGGCAAAAGTATAGTGGGAATAAAGCACGGCCCTGCGAAAGTAAACTGGTGGCACACTACCTGTCCATAGCTGAAGGCGCTCATAGAGCCAAGCCTGTAACACCAAAGGCATCCCAGAAAAAAGAAGAGTTCCTTAATTAAAAGCACGATCCAAACCGTTCAGGGTTTCAGCCAGAACCATGGCCATGGAGTTCTTACTAGATTTCAACCCAAGGCACACATGCACTAAGTCGCTAGAAGTTCTCGAGAACAAGAAGTTAGAAGTCATACATAACACCAGAGTAGCCCCGCGGGTAGCATCATATACGCTAGGATTCCCAGGACTAGCATACCGGGCAATGATGGAAGCAATATCGAGAACCTCACCATGAATCAGTCGGCAGGAGATGGTAGTTGAACAATTCAGATTTTCAGCCAAGTCGCGCGTAGGACTAGGGGTAGCAGTAGAAGGAAGAGTCAGGTCTGAATCTAGATCGAAGCCAAGAATAGCGCAGAATTCCTCAAACAGGGGGCATATCTCTAGGCCATTGAAATTAAAGACATGATTCACCGGGTCCCAATGGGCAATGGCAGCACGCATGAATTTAGCATTCAAAGCCATTTAGAGAAGGGAGAACAGCTCAGTCAAGCCGTAACTGAAAAGGTTGATCCGTTCCAAACCATCTGTAATGTCCAGCCAAGCCGTGAGTTGAGAAGGATCATACAATGCCATGTTTTCTGTCGCGGCTCTAGCAAAATTCAAAATTTCGATAGCACCTCCCCATTTCACGGACTATCCCACCTGCAAGGTAAACACACTCACTATCACAAGGCTGCATATCGCAGTAACATCAACAATCACAGAATCACAGTGCACATATATCGCCACATAATCACCAACTAAAACAAGCACACAACCGCGCCTTCAAACCAGAAGATATCCGGCCGAAAAGGCGAAACATCATAATACTCTGTCAAAAGGTGATAAATTATCCTACACATTGTCCATTTAGTCACAAATTCACTAGTACAACCTAATTGAAGACATGAAATGGAGATAAAACAAAAATCCCCGCTTAGGAGGCCTCAGTCCTCCTCTTCTTCATCCTCTGTTGAACCACCCGGAGTGTACGTCAGCGATGGCCTCCTCCTGCCACCCCTAAACCTTGCCTAGTTCTCGATGAGCCGGCACCACCTCCACGACACTACACACACAAAATTAAGACAATCAGTCGGGAAGCAACAAAAGTACAAAAAACGGAGTCGAGACAGAAATTTACAAAGGATGCCATTTGACTGGTGGTGAACTGCCGCATACCGTCCATCTGCCAAGGGTAAAATATTGGGTTAGAACCTCGTAACCTTAAGGAGCGCAAAATTAGAGACATACCTGGTGGTCTCGCACGAGTACCAAAGACCGTAAGCTAGCTACTATGGCGTGACCCTCCTCAGCACAACTCTAAGGGACATTGAGGATGCCTATTGGCTGGTTGGGATAATCGCACGTGACTCGTGGCACCTCCATGACCTGCAGAGAGCCATCGACACTCAAAACATTGACGGTCCAATCCCAAGGAAGGATAGGATCAGAAGCTGGGGGAGCCTGTCTCCTATACATCTCGCGAAGCTGTAGGCACAAGACAAGTTAGGGAAAGATGAGTCCAGAAACTTAAGTGATGAATAGAGACAAAAATGTAAAAAAGACTCACATCCAGGAGTGGAAAGTTCGGCATCAGAAAGCGGCCACGGTAGGTCTCATATCCTGTCTCAGAGCGAAAATGATCCCAAGCATCAGTACTGGCCAAAGCTGCCAGCAAAGCAGTGCCAGAGAGGTCATCAGCATCCATCACAGGAGGGGCATAAGGAACGCGGTACCTCAGACCACCAACCACCTGCTGAGACACCCGCTCACCAAGATACCACTGCCTATGCTCAGCACTCTCCATCAGAAGTCGGCAAGAAGTAAAAGGCATCACTGCCTGTATCTCCTCTGGGGCAGCATATGAAACATGCTCCCAAGGTGTCCAATCAACGCTAGCAACCGTCATCTCGGATAAGAAATTTCTCAAAAGGACGATCTGGTGGGCCCTGCTCTTAACCCCAACAACATCCCTTCTCCATCTCAAGCCCCGAGGGAATAGAGGCACATGAGCCATGCCATCCTCATCTTCATCCGACTCATAAGCGGGGGTAGGAGCCAACATTTTCAAGTAATCGAAGCTCCAAAGCTGCACGAAAAGGTGAAAGTCAGAAAACAAAAACAAGAAAAGACCAAAAGGAAAAGAAAAGTCACAGAACATACTTCCCAAGCCCGCCAGAACCCTCTAGTGGATTTAATGCCGCCACGAGAAACCTCACCCATGTGCTTATAAAGATGGGTCAGGGCAACACTGCCCTAGTCAAAGAAGGAATCTCGTCAATGTTGCCAAGCAAGTGAGGAGCCTCAGGCTCACCCAGTCACTCCGTGTCGCAAAAATTGAGCAGCCGAGAACATACATGAGAAAGACCCGTAGCAGCTGCTTGTTAGTCAGAGTGTGTCCCCCCCTTCTATAAGCCCGGTAAAGCCAGCCGCAAGGGACCGAGGCCCCTCCAGACTTGGAAGAACAGCCCCAATCAGCATCTCAATAGCTTCAGGATCAATCTCATAAAAATAATCCAGGATTAGGCACTTCCCGCCAACTCTCAAGACAGTGATCATGGAAAAGTCGAAGGGTGTCATCGTCATTTCGCCAAATGACAGGTGAAAAGTATTCGTCGTGTCCCTCCATCTCTCCACAAGAGCATAGAAGTAGGTCAAATCATTGTACTCTTTGAAACTAGGCAGACAAAGCCGCCAAACCCGGCATCGACTATCATTTTCTTGACAGCAGGCAAAAGTTGGGTATACCATAGAAAAGTGTGGGCAAGACTACCGTGGCCCTTCAAGACCACCTCCGGCACTTACACATCAAAAACAACAAAAATGAGCACAAAATCACTATTCATGACCCAAAGTCCAACTTCACAAAATCAACAAACGAGCACTAAATGGACTTCCAACGACCTCTAGGCATACACTACAGTTCACTAAACTAGCACAACGCACATAAATAGTCCTAAACTACCGAAAGTTTCACATACCTGGCTCGCTAGAGCCGCGGCAGAAAGGTGACATTAAGGGTCACGTAAAATCAACTCCGGGGGTTGACTCTCAGCCCTTACCTGTTCCTTAGCCTTCTTAGAAAGCCTTCTCGAGCCGGAAGCCATGGATCTACAAAGAAAATAGAAGTGAAAACCAAGCTTTCTTCTTGAAAATTAAAGAAAACTAAAACACCAATCAAAATTCTAATCATGGGGAAATATTACTCACCTAAGCATGCACAAGCTACATTTTGACGGATTTTGGCTCCAAAAATACCCCAAAATGGCCAAAAATGAGCATTTGGAGCTAAATGACTCAAGATATACAAACATAGAGTCCGGCCACCCAGTGCCACCGCGGTACTGGCCAACTGCCTCCACGACAGTGGCCTAGTGCCACTGTGGCACTGCTCTCCACGGGCCCCACTTCACTCCATTTTGCTCCATTTCAGCCCATTTTGGCCCGTTTGGCCTTTTTCAGCCCATTTTTGGCCCCGATCAGCCCCAGTGGCCCATTTTAGTCAAGGTTTCAAGGTTTTATCCCCAGTAGATCTAACTTATCCCCAGAGGACAGTTACAGAGAAAAAAAAAATAGTTCCCAGAGGCCCGAACAGGCTTTTTCAGAATAACCGACGCAAAAGTTGATCAACAGTGAGAGATTCAGATCTGAGTCCTGGTTTTCGATCGACAGTCAAGAAAGACTCTCGGAAAAGTCCCCCACTATCCCCAGAGGATAGTTATAGAAAGAAATCAGCTCCCGAAGGCCCTAACCGACTCTTTCGGATTGAGCGCTAGAAGGTTCGATCAACCATGACAGATTCAGAGATAGGTCCTGGTCCCTGGTCGAGAAGCTGTCGAAGAGAGATTCTCAGAGAATCCAACACTATCCCCCGAGGATAAAATCAAAACATATCAACTCCTAGAGGCCCTAACCGGCTCTCTTGGATTGAGCATTGCGAGATTTGATCAACCGTGAAAGATTCGATGATGGATCCTGGTTCTCGGTCAAAGAAATTCGATCAACCGTGAGAGATTCAGAGATGGATCCTGGTTCTCTGTCGACAATCAAGAAAGATTCTCGAAGAGTCCAAAACCACCCCTAGCGGATAGATATAGATAGAAATCGGCTCCCAAAGGCTCTAACCAGATCTTTTGGATTAAGCATAGCAGAATTTGATCAAACCGTGAGAGATTCAAAGAGGGATCCTGGTTCTCGGTGGGAAGTCGAGAGGGGTTCTCAGAAAGAATCCCCCAATATCCCCAGCGGAAGATAACAAAAAATCAGAATCAAATTTTATGGCCCTGCATCCGTTAATAAGCTTCCTCATCTATTAGTCACCATGAGCTTCCTCACTTGTCAGTGGCCGTGGGCTTCCCCACCCGTCGGTTATCGTGAGCTTCCTCACTTATCGAGAGCTTCCTCATTCCGCTGAGCCTCCTCACTTATCATAAACTTTCTCACTAAAATTGATCATCGTGAGCTTTCTCATTTGTTGTGAGCATCTTCACTTTGGTTATCGTAAAATCCCCCCGGTTATCGATCTTTGAGAACCCTCTCACCTACCAGTTGTTATCCTCGAGGGCCCTGTGCCTGATCCACTTGCCAGCATATTTCCCAAATTCCAAGAAGTTTGCCCTGAGACTCGGAGTCTTCCAAACCTTGATGTCCTTATCCGAGGTAGCCACCACATAACAGTCGTAAACACTAGCACGACACCAGCCCACTCGGAGTGGCACAACTCACAGCACCCGCTCATATTAGAATCGGAACACTAGGCATGATAGGACTCATGTACACAATCATATCATATCCGTGCACTGTATATTATCCTCATAAGCATGGCATCCACATGTCTTACCGTGCATGTTTGATTTGCCCTTTTTGCCCCGAACTACGTCTTGGTCTGATTCCCCTTGGGATACGTAGGCAGCTCACGTAGAGCACGACCAGCACTGACCTTAGCACTAGGTTTGTCATCATTGCATCTTTTGCAACGCTTTTATCCTAAATCTATAGCCCCCAAAAGACCTGTCTCTTCAAAGCTTTGGCACTCGCTTGCAACATGCGTTGCTTCGCAAGTTCATGCCAAAGAGGGGCAAACTGTAGACACCCCATTTTGTCAGCTATCAAATTTAGGAGACCTATAGCTTGGTGGTTCACAATGATTGAAAAAGACACAAAAAAGACTCTTGGAAGTTAGTTCTATCTCTCAAAATGCTCAGAATGACCAAAATGCCCCCGAAAGCCCAAAAACTCCCAGATTTGGACTGAAAGCTCTAGAAATGTGCTACGTCGTAAGAAAAGTTGTCAAATGAGTTTTACAGCAAAATTAGATGAAATCGTCAGCTCCCAGAGACCCCTGGAAGTCCCGAAAGTTCCCGAAAAGTCCCCGCTGACCGATTTGACCAAGGTTTGACCAAGGTTTGACCGAAATCGTCCAAATTTTTTTAAAAGTTCTAAGATCATTATGAAATTACTAAAACGAGTTTTAAAAGGAAATCAGACGATAACGTTAGCTCCTGGGAGCTCCTAGAGGTTCCCAGAACTTCCCGGGAATCCCAGGTTTGACCAATTGGACCAAAAGTTGACTTTAAAACTAGAGCACCGTATCATTTTTCAAATATTTTTCATGGATACTAGAGGTCAATAGCTTTCTAACGGTATATCGCACATAATTCCTGGATTTAAAACGAATTTATTATGAATTTCTGAAGGTGAAAAAGGCGATCAAATCGGCTTTTATCACGAATACCGCAAAACTTTTCAAAGTGACCTATCTTTAAATTTTTTTTATGTAAAGTAGACTCCATTACCTTTCCAACGGTATATCACAACCTCAGTTTGGAGTTCATACGCATTTTCTGTGAATTTCGGACGAAATAGGGTCTTTTCACCATTACCGGAACCTCTAGGGGCCTAAATGGAATTATCTGGCAATCAGAGGAGCAGTGCCGCCACGGCACTGGCCCACTGCAGCCACAGCACAGGCCCAGTACTGTCGGGGCACTCTTCTCCAGAACAATCCATTTTTGCAATTTCTTTTGGGGTTCCATTTTGATTAATTAGAAACTAAAACGACGTAGTTCTTTGTTCACAGACATTTGGAGCCAATGGGAGCACTCTTTTAATCCCAAAACCACCCCATATTAGCCTATATAAACCCCCATTGACTTCTCATTTGGGGGGTGAAAACAAAAAACTTAGAGAAGTTGTAGAGAGAAAGTTGTAGTGATAAGGTTAGAATAGAGAGAAAATAAGTTTCTTCCTTTGATTTTCAACTTGAAAGTGAGTTCTAAACTTTGTTTTCAACTTCATTACTCCCATTTACTTCACATTCAATGCATTCAGCTACCATTTTAGTGAGCATTTAAGAGATAGGAAGCTACTTCCATGTCCAATGTCACCACATATGAGTGAAACACCAAGCTACAAGTCCAATGCATCATTGATCATCAACTATTGATTGTTATTTATATGCTTGTTTATATAAATGTTCATCTCTTACCCATTTCTTTTTTATTTTTCCTTGTTTACTTACTAATTCATCATCATCTAGATGATGACATGAAGTTTGAGGAGAGTGAATCCTTATGGATAGTAGCTCTTGACCTCAAAAACATGTTTAATAGATGATGATTTCAACTTCAATACATTCCTATGTATTCTTGAAGTTGTCTCCAAAATGAAAATAATGCTCCCCAACAATCTTGGAGATTCTTGATATGAGTTCAATGTTGATATTTCAAGTGGTCATAATCTCCATTTAAGTGCTGAAAATACACTTGCAAAACCTCTATTTCAAAATCCCTTTTAAACCCCTCATTTTGATTTTAAAGAATAAAACCCTAGTTCTTCCCAAAATCTTCAAAACAGTGAACAATCTGAGTTCAAAGATTTCTCTAGGATTCAATACTCAAAGTATTAACATGAGACCACTTGGAAAGCCTTCCTAAGTCATTAGAAAACACTCACGATTTTTGGTTTGACTTGGAAACACATTAAAGTGGTCCATTTGGACCCAAACATTCCTTCCAAATATTCAGCCTTTACTGTCACAGCATCTTGGTTGACTTTCAACTTGTTTTACAGAAACCTTTTCCAAAAGGAGTGGTCCCAAATCATTTTTCCCTTGAACTTCAGTGTCAGGGAACTTTCTGTGTAATATGGGCCTCTAGATGTTTTGTTTTCATTTTCTAAGATTTTTGGACATTTCGTCGACAGTACGAACTCTGTTTCTGAGTAACCTCTATTGTTTATATGATTTCTCTCAATATGTAATAGTTATTGAGGATTGGCTTTTTGATTTGTGTTTTAGACACAATAAGTATGATCTCTATAAAAAATCATGCATTGAAAACATTTCTATCCCTACTTTTCAATTTTCACAAGATCAAGTCACTATTCTATCCACTATTCACAGCATGTATACTTTTACTTCCATCCTTTGATTTGATGTTTATATGTACTTCAAATTAATCCATATCCTAGGAAGTGGTCCATATCATATTTGTACATATCCCATGATGATTTCCCCTATGCATTCAATCATCTTCTAGAATTCCAAGTCACTTTAGAAAACTCATGTGCATAAACACACTACAACCTAGGCACATTCTAAGGCCATGCATTGCATCCATGCAAGATTTGGGGTTTTTGTGACTCCTAATCTAAGAAGATTGTAAGGAATGAATTCGATCACACGTCCATGCTTCCCTCGATCTAATCTTCCTTTCTCATCCGTCCCGGGGATTGAGAGGTCTTCTTTCCTCCAAGATTAACATGCATCATTCTAGCTTGCTAAGCATTTTTTTTTAATCTCTTTGTTTATTTGTTTCTAGAACAATTCATGTCCCCTTTAGATTAGAAAAACTTGATTACTTGATATATGATTAGACAATTTTTTCGAAATTTGTTTTGTGTGATATTTCATTCTGCATTGTGTGATACTTGGCTTAGATCTTATGAATGATATCTTATCTTTAGATCTTCCATTTTCAAGATTCTTATGTGATGTAATATACCTATCATAGTATTAATTGTCGAACCAAACATAGTATAGGATGATTATTTGGATGCTAATTAAGGCTCGTCGAAAGACGGGACGAGTTGAGGGTGTTTTAGTCGTGACAAAGGCTCCTTCCTCTCTCGTACCAAAACTCCGAGCCAAGTTCTTTGGTTATGAAAGGTCGGTGCCTTTATCCATTTGGGTGAGTCAAAATTAGGTTTCTTGGTTCCTTAAAGACCAAGTGGCGACTCTGTATCTGTTTTCAACAGACCTTTTCCTTTTCTTTGATCCAAATCAATTTCAAACCAAACTGAAAGAGGTGGAATTCTGCTTCTCCACAATGATTAAGACCTTGTATTCCTCTTTGAGATACTTGTATAAGTTCAGCTTTACCTTTGGTATAATCTAATCCCAATCGATTAGACTAGTTTCCCAATCGATTGTCTTATCTTGGATACCAATTGATTGGATCATTTAATACGTAACACCAATTGATTGCCACCCTTGCCAATCGATTGGCAGTAGCTGTTTTGATTTCTTTGCTTTGGCTGGGGTTTGGCCATGTGAACACCTCTTTCCCTATATATATGTGACCCTTTTTAACTCATTTCTGTTTATAGAAATCAGTTAGAGAGAGAGAGAGAGTGTTTGTGTGTGTTTATATAATACACTCATATATATATGTACATATATATATATATATACATCTACACTCACACGCACACTGTGGACTGAAGAAGACCAGAAGAAGAAGAAGAAAAGAGAAACAGAAAGAGAAAGAAGAAGAGAGAGATAGACAGAGAAGAAGAGAGAGAAGGAAGAGCCACCATTGAAGCTCCAAGCTTCAATACACATACCCAAACACACCCTAGACACCTATGGTGAGTTTTAAACTCACTGAGTATCAATGTATTGATGTTAGAACTTGTTTAGATGAAGCTATGAAGCATGGATAACGTATTTTCCCATTTTATGTTGTTGAACTGTCTTCACTGTGAAGAAGACGAAGTCCCGTTCAATTGTCATATTTCATAACCCATTCGATTGCTAGTTTATACAATCGATTGCCATTGTAGATACCCTAACCGATTGCCAAAGTTATCAATCGATTGACATGGATTGTGATCCAATCGATTGGACTTTTTCCCAATCGATTGTTACCGCTTTTATACCAATCGATTGGACCATTATCCCAATCGATTAGCAGTTTTAGAATCTTGATATTCTTGTTTTGTTTATATTATAACTGCTTAGTTGTTTATTTAACTGGTCAGTAATCACTGCATGCTATACTATTGTAATACAGACGTGATAATGAGACATTGCGACGTAGGATCGTAGTGACGATAAGCTAACGGATAATCGTTGTGACGTTAGATAATGTATCGTCATGAATCCTTTGGAGATATCGTTCGTTTCATTCAATGTAGTCTGGCCACATGGGATTATCATGTGTCGATGTTAGAGTTGAACTTAAGTAGGTTTGTTAATATTCAAGAATCTTGCGTGAGCAGGCCTTGGTCGATCATATGTTCTTAAAAACGGTAGATAGACGAAGATGTCTATGACTTGCGGTGGACCGTGATCACTGGTAGATGTCGCTAAGTCATGGAATTAGAATGATGTACTATTGCTTAAAGCATTATATCCCTGTAGTGCAATGAACATGAAATATGTTCTTAAAAGCTGGGGATGAACTAATGTGGTGTCCATGACATGCGACTGTGCCTATGTTCTTAAAAGCGGTGGACGAATCAATGGTGTATCTATAGAAGTGAACTACTGTCGAGTCTGTTCTTCTATCCAAATGTGTTATCGGTCTTAATTTAGTAAGACGTTAGTAATCGGATAATCGATTTGATTAAAGAGAAGATACCCTCAATGAAATTTAATTGTTTATCATTCATAACTCGTAATAACTTCAATAGTTGATACCCTGTTGGTATCTAATTCACTCAGCTTTCTTTAAGCTAGCGGCGTTTATGCTGCTGGATATTTCTACTTTCCAGTACACCCTAGTTATGACTATACAGGTGAAGGACCTGCAGGCGAGGACTACTATGAAGATGTTCCTGTGGAGGATTATCCCGACGAAGGTTAGATAGAAGAGGACTACTACACCGAGGACTACATTGTTTTCAGACCTTTTTGTAATCAGGCATATGTTGCCTTGACGTTGTAATTTATTATGTTGTATTTGATTCGAGACTCTAATTGTAATAGTTAGTAACTTTCTTTTTTGACTTTAATTTACACTGTTACCTATAACCTAGATTATATTCTCGTGATCTTTATTCCTTTATATTACTTAATACTGCGTAGTGTGGGCAATCATGTGACTTCACCAGTCGCTGCCTTTGGACCGAAAAAGAAAATTTATTTTTCTCTATTTTTACCGTTCCGAGGTGTGACATTTACTATCCCAAAGACCTCAATGAAAACAATGTCCCCACAAAACAAGCTTGTCACACGATATGCGGCCACCACTTGCTGTCTCACCAGCAACATGCCACAACTACTTGCTCTCTCGCCAGCGATATGCTGCTACCACTTACAAACTCAATATGACTAAGCAACCAATATACATGTAAACGACATTCACTCAGATAGGGTCTTACTCACACCCACAAAGTACCTCGGAAATACTTACTCGAGAACTGCATCCCTTGAGAAGTATTTGCATTATTTCACTATTGGTGATACAAGGCACAAAGCTCACTGGGTCTATATCTCTAAGCAGGACAAAGCATGGGGATTTTTCAAAATTATGGCAACCAAACACTTCCCGATTCTCACCCTGTCCCTCACCAAACATCATAAGTAATTTGATACATCAAAAAATACATCAAAGCATGAGTAATCACCAACATACAGTTTACAAGTGCTCAATAACTCCACTGTCACTATCAGTATTGTTATGATTATTCTCCGTCTCTCCATAACACTCTACATAAGGTGGTACGAGCATCATGCTCTTCCCCTACCTCACTTGAGTGGCACAGATAACATCCTGTACTTCGATTTGAGAGGCCTCACTAGGGCGGCATGAGCAACACGGGCTCCCCCTTAAAGAAGGGTGGCACGAGCATTATGTTCTCCACCAGAGGGGCGGCACGAGTACCAGCTCTCCCCCTAATCTCCATATCTCCAAAGAATAAGGTGGCATAAGCGCTGCTCTCCCCCTTCCCCCGTAATCTTCATATCCTCAAAAAAGGGATGACCTTTATCTCCATATCTCCATAGGATGGTACGGGCATCGCATTCTCCCCCTTATCTCCAAATCTGCATAGCGACACGAGCATCACGCTCTCCCTCTCAGGGCGGCATGAGCATCACGTTCTCTCTCAATTTTCCTATCTTCAAATGGCTCGGTCATAATTTCCAATCCCCAAAGAAAATGATTCTAGTCTCCAAATCTCTATATAGGTAGCATGAGTAATACTCTCTCCACCACATGGGCGGCATGAGTAACACACTCTCCCCCCTCCCAAAAGTGGGATGAACATCTTGCTCCCCATCTGTTTACCTCACTAGGGCGAGACGGGTAAAACCCTCTCTTTGGCACATGTATTAAGAGACAACGTGAGCAACACGCTCCCCTCCCCCTATAATTTTTCTCTACATCATTATCTGCAATACAATAAAATGCGCTCTACTTTATTGTCTTTTGGTTTCTCCATATTGCCTCTCTCAAAAAAAGATAAAGGATATACCATACCATGTCATGCTAGCCATAAGGTTAAAAAATCACAATCTTAAGGCACAATAGAAGAAATAAAAATCTAATTCTCATTATGACAAATACAAGTTACAGAACCAATACATACATCAATACATAACAAGAATAGGCATGTGTGCCATATACAGACCCAATATATACAATAATTAGGTGCATACGGGCATCAACTGAAATTAGATTCGAAACGAGGAACGAAGTTGGAACACTTATTTCACCTAAAAATATCATTTGGCTCAAGACCTTGCGACGAGGGCTTGTTCAACCATTTCATATCCCACCATAGTCTCCTAAAGTCAAAATCTCAGGCCACAATAGCCCAGTACTTTCGCCAGAGGATGCCTCACAACGGTAAATGAAAACACAAGGGCACCATCAACCCACTCCACGACCTCAACCTTTTTCCTTAATATACGGAGAAGGCAATATAGACCATTCACTCGCCCCAAATGTCATGAAGAAGCGTGATGTCCGGATGGAGCATGCATAGTCTAATAAGACATTTGCACTAGTAAAAATACCGCTTTTCCACTTTTGCACTAGTAAAAACACTCCATAGAAATATGCTAGGCATATAGAAAACTCAGAATCCCACTCCGCATAGAAGCATGATGAAGAATATAGCAAAGTTCCCAAGAAGTTTTGACCCCACGCCATCGCCAAAACACCCTGGTAAACTTACAGGATAATAAGCTGAGTGGGAAGCTTTCTACAAAGTGAAACGAAATCCTAATCATGCCTCACTTTTGCACCAAAGTGGTTAGGAAAGGTTGAAGAGTTGGATACAAGACTTCTCAAAGCTCCTTTTTTAGGAATTATCTAAAGAAGAAGTAAAACAAAGTCTAGCCATTCGGTTAATAAACCAAATTCGTAATCTGGTCAATCGACCAGATTCGCCATGATACCCACTATGAAACTAGTACTACAAAAGTTGTCCATCAATCATCAGGAATGTCATTCAGAAAGATATGGAAATATCATATTGCTATGCCCGCATCCTAGCCGCTTCACGCCTAGAATACGGACAGGGGGACTAATGTAGATAATGGTTGATAACTCACAGAGTTTGACCAGCACATGTCACCAACAATCTCCACGTGTATCAATACCACCACCAATTATGGGCTCCTTCTATACTGTAGAAGAGCCTAGGAGCCCAAACTGAAGCCTCACTTTGGAGAAGCCCATTCCGAAGCCTCACTTCGGAGCCCAATCTGAAGCTTCACTTCGAAGAAGCCCATTTTCAAGCATCACTTCAGAGAAGCCCACTCCGAAGCCTCACTTTAGAGGATCCCAATCCGAAGCCTCACTTCAGAGAAGCCCATTCTGAACCCTTACTTCGGACAAGCCCATTCTGAAGCCTCACTTTGGAGGAGTCCACGCCAAAACACCACCTCAAATAGCCCACTCTGAAGCCACCTCAGAGGAGCCCACTTCACCTCATAAGAGCCCACTCTGAAGCCTCACCTCAGAGCTCACTCTGAATCCCACTCCAAAGTACTTCAGAACCTACTCCAAGATAAAGGAAATCCCTACTTGCAAACCACTCTCCGAATCTCCACCCGCTGACCACACTTCAGGTCTTATTCTCCAAATCCTCACTTGCAAATCGCTCTTCGAATCTCACTTGCTAGTGTCTTTACTTACCAAGGACCACATGCTACTGAAGTACTAATTATTAAATACTAAATACATATACTTGCCACTCGGGACACCCACCCTTGGTCGAGAAGTAGTACCTATGGGTGGCCATACCCATTGGGATATCAGGAGTTCTTGGCTAGGTGGCTAGGACCAAGGGTTTCTCCCTAGCTAACGACTCTCATAGGTAAAGGTAGGGTTGGTTCCAAAGAGAGAGAGAGAGAGAGAGAGAGAGAGAGAGAGAGAGAGACGTGACTACTTTCATGTGCCCTGCCTCTTCAGCCTCATAACCAATCAAAGACGTTTGTGGCCGCAAGACCAACTAACACTTTGACCCTCATCTTGCCTAGTCATTTCAACCTCGCTGAATATTCTGTGAACCAATGGCATTGCCTCTATATTCCCTTTATTTAAGGAACCGTACCAATGGCCTTTAGCTTTGGTATTCACCCTCGCTTAGCCCTCTAGAAACTACAACAACATGGTCTCAAGAGCCCCATTGCTTAACCTTCTATACCAATAGAAACCATTTTTCCCTTTGACCCATGCAATATTGAGTTGTTCCAAGCAACAACGCCCCTTGCTTAGTACTCTGCACCAATAGAATACCGTCCTTTTTTTACCAAAGTGACAGTACCACTCTCTCGTATGACTTACCCCCCTTGACTTATCCCCATCTTATTTATATCTCCCACGTACCTCAAATAAACTACTACTCAAAAGGAGCCAAATCAGCTCCTTTAGCTAAGACAAGAACCATATAACCTCATTCAATACATCCAAAAAAACATGAGTCTCATCTAGAGCAACGTAATTGAAAAGCCATTACATTTACTCTAAACTCCTCCGCAAAATTGCCATCATCCTCATACTCAACAGTCCCACCGACTCTGCCCAAACACTCAATCACCCTTCTACTATACCCTGATACTAAAACTACCAATTTACCTTACTCCATACCCATTCCGTACACAATCTAAATACATACTGCTTTCTCTCTCACACATATAGGGCTACCTTGGTTCTCACCCGTGCCACGTTCTCTCCGAATCGCATTTATTTTATGGCATTTTTATACATTATTATTGTACCACACTTTTTGCATTATTTTATCATATTTTATCTGTTGTTCCACCTGTATTAACCTACTTATGTGTTATATCTATCTGTATCTCACATACACATCACATTAGAACCTACCACAAATTATAACATTAGTCTGTCCTTCTAAAAGTTTTTTATTGTCCTAGAGAGAGTGTGAGATAAGCATAAAATTGACAACGCTCATTCACTAATGCGGCTTTTCACTAGACTTGTGTAAATCACAAGTTTATTTTCACTTTACTTGTTGCACCTTAGTTGTTAAAAGGAATGCTATGTATCTCAAATCTCTGTCCCAAATGATGTGGCAATGGGATCACTTTAATATTATAACACATGTATTTGTGTTATTGCATTTCATTGCATTGTCATGCATGATAATGTGATGTGTTGTGCATTTTGGCACATGTGTGGGTAAGTCTTGACTCGCGAGTCAATTTGGGTGTCTGTGTTAGAGAACCCTTCGAAATGGTGTTGAATGAGTGTTTTGATGATGTGAAGTCTCTCCGAGTATGAGACGTTCATTGTGGAGTACCTTAAATGTTTATCTGAAAATAAATATTTGCCTGTGTATTTCATTATCTGTATTAATTTTTGGTTATATATTTCTATTGTTAATTTAAGATCCTGGTGAGGACGAATTAACACGCTGCATAATTGGTAGGCTAATTAGCAATTTCACAAAATCATGTAAAAACTTGCGTTTTAGCAACCAAACAGAACTTAGTCGAAAACTTGTATAATTTTTAGTTTTCACTCGTGAAGCTATGAATTAGTTGTGTAGAAAGTTTCAAAGATTGTTTAGGAGTTTTGAGAACTCGTGGGGAGGTAAACACAATTACTGAAAGTGTTGCCTATATATACATAGAGATGACTTTGATATTTTATAAACTTTCTAACCTAAAATCAAGAAGGAGGCCAAAGGGAAATTTTGGTTGCTTAGAGCTTCACGACGACAATCGACAAACTTCTGCCCGTTTATTTTCTTCTAGATTTCATATTCGATCTCCTAGAGGTAAGAGCTTCATTTTGATATCCATTAGGTCTTGTTTGGATAAGCTTTCCGAAAACTCATTTTCTACAATTTTCCTAAAAAGTTGATAATTAGATTTTTGATTGATAGGAATTGTACTATACAGACTTCTGCACTATCTTTGTGCTTGGGTTTTCTTTGGATCGAATTCTAAGAACGTTATTCGAAGATGAATGATTCAACTATGTATTTTGGAATGATTTCATGACATGTATTCATATTTTGTATAAAAGTTATGTGTTAGTTCATGGCTATATATAGTGTAGTTCATATTGGGCATCTATATTGATAAATCGGCCCAATCGTACGATGGAATGTTTTGATTATGTCGATAGTATGGTGAAATATATTTGCGCATGTTGAGTTGCTATTTAGGTCAAAGGATTGCGTGTATCAAGCCATCGTTATGGAGTTGTTATAGGCATAAGGTCGCACATTTGAAAAGAAGAAACGTGGGTCTTACCTTTTCACGTAGACTTATTGGCAAGGAGTCGCAGATTACGAGTGTGGAACGTACACGTGGGATCTCCGGAGACCGGTATAAAATGTAGAGATATGAATGCGAGCATGTTTGTCATTCATGTGCATAGTTGTTTTATTCACTAAACGTTAGCTTAAACAAATCAAATATGTATGGTTATTCAAATAACCATTTCAGGTGTTAATGCCGGCAAGGAATCACAAAAATGAGCAAATGGGTTTGGGAGTTCACTTAGGATGCGACTCATCATGGATACCTCGTAGATTTGGTAATAGAAATGTTGTAATGAAGATTTATGACTTTTACTCTATGTTTAATTTGGAATAGTAAAATGAATTCGTGACATTGTAATAGTTAGTAATCTCTTGTAATTATGTTTTCGTAATGTTATAACCTAGTTGGGATCGCTTTGGTATAAGTTTGTAGTGTGTGTTTTATCCCCGGATAATTTCAAAAAAGCTTTTAAACTTGAAATCTTTTGTAGAATGTACTGCTGCATAAAACCAGTCGACTGGTTTATGAAAACAGTAGACTGGAGCCTCTTTTCAAAAAGTCACTGCATCATTATTAGAAAAATAGTCAACTGGGTCCCCCAACACAGTCGATTAGACGGTATTTTAGAAATTAGATCTTTTTGCTCAGACTGGAGTTCAGTCGACCGAATAGTACCAGTCGACTGTAAGTTTAACACCCTAGTCGACTAGACATGGGAGTCAGTCGACTGGACTGGCTGCTGAAACTTAGAACTCTCTGTATCTTGCATTTCCAGTCGACCAGATCCTTGATCAGTCGACTGGACTCCTATTCTCAAAATGGTTTATTTCCTTTAAGTGTTTCAAATGGAGAATTCTTTTTATAACTTGATTTATGAATTTGAACTTTTGTCTATTCCGCTGCTATTTTACGTTAATGAATTGGAGTAGTCTCGATGGCATGCCACGGGCTTCGGTTCCACTATTGTGGGACCGAGCTATGACATTTAGTGGTATCAGAGCGATAGGTTTAGAGCCTTGGAAACGAGTGATGATATATGTTGAGTGATGGCGAGTGGAGTGTATGACGGTGATGATAATATTGTTATCATGGTAGAGATGCTTCATATGTTTGCATCTATTGTTTGTGATGACGAGTTGTGCACATATATATATATATATATCTTGTGGCATAGCATGCATGGTCATTATGCATTGTACTCAATAGGGTGAATACGTGAGACATCATGACTGAGCCTTTAAGAGAGTTGTCACCGCATTCGCGGATGGACCAAATAGTGAATATGGTGGGAAATTTTGTTCAAGCTATATGTGAACGAGATCAGATGAACGTTTAGGTCCCACCAATTAAAGTTTGTTACATCAATGCACCACCAGTACCAAGACCTCAACACACAATCATAGAACAATTCCATAAGCAGAAACCGACTTTGTATCATGGACAAGTTGACATAGACTTGGCCGATCATTGGATGATGGACATGGAAAGACATTTTCGTACCGTGATATGCACCGATGAGGAGAAAATTCTTTGTCACACCCGTCCTGGAAATTTCATTATTTAAAATTTGCATATTTGAAATGATGGGATTAATAACGTTGATTAATAATTGAGATGGAGTTGACCGTGAGTCAACGGTGAGGTGTCAGTGGAGATACGGGAACTTGGAAGATCATGATGCATTGACATGAACAAAATGACATTTATATGGCTTAAGTGTTGTTTGACATATTTGGTATTTTTATGAATAGTAATTTTACCTCTGTAGGGTAACTTTCTGATAGTTTTGATATTGTTACATATTATTTTGAATACTATGGTGAGAACGTGAGTGACACATTGTATAAAAGGTAGGTGGTAGAGATTCCACGGAGGTTAGTTTTTGGATCCTTGTATTTGGACCCAAACGGAACTTAGTCGAAAACTTTTGTTATTTATAGTTTTTACTCGTGAAGTAATAAAATGGACGTGTGCGATGTTTCGAGAGATAATTAGAATTTTTGAGAACTCATGGGGAGGTAAATGTAATTCCCAAGAGTTGGGCCTATAAAAAGTAGTTGTTGGGATTTTCATAATTATCCAAAACTTACAAATATCTTGAGAGAGAGAGAGAGAGAGAGAGAAAAAAAGGAGTTTTTGATCCTACGAGCTTGCCGACGACATACGATGACCGTTCGTCCGTTAGTTTTTCTCCATATTCGAGATTTGATCTCCTCGAGGTAAGAACTACGTTTTGATACCTCTTAGGCCTTGTTTAACGACTTTTATAAAAATCTAATTTGTAGAAATTTGGGAAAAATAGGTAAATACTTGTAGGAATCGCGTGTAAACGGAGATTCGACGTTTATTTGACTTCCTAGTACTTCCCTCAAATTTATAGAGCAATCGCGCAAGGTATGAAGTTCTAACCTGTGTTATATAGGAAAATACAAGTTTTGGTTTTCGACGACGAAATTGTGATCCGGTCAAAATTCATGTGTTAATCTTAGGGCCGTTAATTATGCATGTGCTTAAATGGGAAAAGCATGCCTACTTTTATGCGAGCACATTGAGTGGTTTGTATGTGTCAAGGAGGAATTTATACAATTTCATATCGGAATAAGCTTCTCAACGTTTGAGAATTTAGTAGCGATGGCTACTATACATGTTTGATAGACTTGGACTTGCCATGGCACTTGGGGATGCACTGGTTGATTAACTTGGACTTGCCATTGGCATCGTGGTTTAAGACTTGGACTTGCCACTACCGGATGAATGCGTATTTTTCTCCCTAGAGACTATTTGTTATAAATTGTGAGATTAATGCATGTTTTGTCATATATGCATATGTTAGAACTTGTGCACTCAACATATAGCTGAGCAGTGGAGCTTTACAACATTGCATGTAAAAAGATGAAAGGAAAGAAAAAGTGTGAGGAGTGAGGTCGAGGAACACCTGGGAATCATCACCTTTTTTATACTTTTGTTCTCATTCCGAACTTGTAATAAGAACTTTGAATTCGTAATATATTGTGATAGAAGTTTGGAATAGTTCTGTAGTATTGTAATCTCTCGTAAGAACCCTTGTAGTCCATGTTTTGAAGGTTGGAATTTAGTGATGTTAATGTTGGTGTTTGGGTTTGGAGAACTATGGATTGAGATTGCTACAGATTGTGCAGATCTAAGGGAGATCAGTCGACTGGGCCCCAACACAGTCGACTGGACCCCTATTGTTAATGAAAAATCTTTTAGTTTTCAAAGGCTTCAGTCGACTGAAGATGGGCATCAGTCGACTGGTTTTTGCACGAAAACACAATATTCTGATTGAATAGTGTCCAGTTGACCGAACAAGGAACTAATCGATTGAAGATTTGAGGCTCCAGTCAACTGGGTCCCTGACATAGTCGATTTGACAGGGCCTAGGGACTTTAATACTTATTGCTTTTGATCTTCAGTCGACCGAGGCCCACCTCTGTTGTTTTCAAAATGCATTCTTTGGAAGTGTTTCAACGCGCTAAACTTTTTATAACTCTAATTTTAAAGGATTGTACTTATATTTTTTCGTTGCTATTTTACTTTAATGGAATTGGATGCGCCTTGGTGGCGTGCCATGTGTCCTATTTCCGCACGTAGAGGAATGGATCGTGACATTTAGTGGTATCAAAGCTATAGGTAACGAAACTTTGGGAACGCGCGATGTCGAGTGGAGTGTTGATTGAATTGACATATATTCTAGAATGCATTCATACATGGTAGAGTTGTTTGATGCATATGTATGTTGTTGTACATACATATTATAGATATTGTTGTGAATGCATAGTGTTATGCATTGAGATTAACAGGAATGTAATCATGAGTGACGATGACCAAGATCTATCACCACACACTCGACAAATGAATCAAATGATCGAAATGACTGGAAACATGGGAGACATGATACGAAACATAGCAGAGCGTTTGCCTCCAACACCTCCATTCGAGCCAGCATCGGTAGCCATGGTATATGCGCTTGAGAATAGGGGTATGAGATCCGTGTCTGAATAGTTCACGAAGAAGAAACCAATGGAATTTCATGGGTCATCTGACACGACACTGGCAGAGCATTGGGTTATGGACATGGAAAGGATTTTCTGATCTATCCCGATGTCCGATAAGGAGAAAATTGAGAATGCAAGTGACGTATTGAGAGGTGAAGCTCAGAATTGGTGGATAAATGTCCTGAATCAGGGAGCACCGATAACTTGGCAGGGATTTAAGGCAGAGTACAATCATCGATTCTTTCTGAGAGCCATTTATAATGCGAAAAAGTAAGAGTTCAATAACCTCCGCCAGGGAGACCTGACTGTAACCGAATACACTTCCAAGTTTAATGCGTTGTTAAGATTTGGCAAGGGTTCAGTGCCAGAGGAGGAGGATCGAGAAAGGAAGTTTGAGGAAGGTTTAAGAGAGAATATCCATTTGAGGGTAGAGACCTATGAGCACTCGACTATTGCAGCAGTACAATATACGGCACTTGTAGCCGAAAGTGGGATGGAAAGGTTAAGACAAAATCAACAAGGCAACGAGGTAATGAGGGTGGTGATCGAAACCAAGGCGGATCTTTCAAGAGACCATTTCCAAGAGGCTCTGGTTCTAATTTTAGTGATACTAGGAGACCACCAAGTAACGTACTATTGTGCTCACTTTGCAACCGACCACACACTGGCTGATGCTTTCCCACTAACGTTCAAAACAAAACTCAAGGGATAAACAGTACTAGTTTGGCACCAGACACGAGAGGCAAATATTATGATTGCGAGATGACAAGGCACCAATCCAAGAATTGCCCGAGAAAGCGTCCTCAGTAAGGAGATAGTTCTATGGCTTCTAGAGGCTCGAAGCCTAAACAAAACAACGACGGGGGATAGAGGACGGAGCAATGTCAGGGGAGGTCATTTTAGATGAACCCAGGAGATATGGCTGCTTCAGAGACAGTGGTCTCAGGTATGGTTCAGGATCTACGCATTCTTCTGAATCGCACAATTTTGTTGAACATTTGAATGTTAAGTTTACGCCGCTAGGGTATGATTTATCCATTGCCGTGTCACTTAGTAAATCAGCAGTAACGCCTACGATATACAAGAACTTTGAGATCCAACTATGCGAGAAGTTGATGACCGTAGACCTCATACCAATTGTTGTGAACCATTTTGATGTGATATAAGGAATGGATTGGTTATCTTTTAACCTAGCCATGATAGATTGCGAATGGAAAGAAGTTAATTTCTGATCACCGGTGCATGGGAACTTTTGTTTCCAAGGAAGTAGAGTTACACCGCCGCCTTATTTGATTTCAGCTATCCAAGCGAGTAATTAATGAGGAAGGGATGTTAGGGATATTTGTGTTCAGTGACGGATACTTCAGCTACTGAATTAAAAGTAGAAGCTATTCTAGTAGTACTAGAGTATCCAGATGTATTCCTAGATGATTTACCAGATGTTCTTATTGAGAGGGAGATTGAGTTTACTATCGAGATAATGCCAGACACAAGACCCATATCGAAAGCACCGTATAGAATGGCACTTGTAGAATTGAAGGAGCTGAAAATCCAATTATAAGAGTTACTTGACAAAGGTTTCATTCGACCTTGTATATCGTTGTGGGGAGCTCCAGTGTTGTTTGTAAAGAAAAAAGATGGTTCAATGAGAATGTGTGTGTTCAATGAGAATGTGTGTGGACAATCGAGAACTAAACAAGCTGACCATCAGGAATAAGTATCCATTGCCTAGAATTGACAACCTATTTGACCAACTTTGTAGAGCACAAGTATTTTTAAAGATTGACTTGCGATCAAGCTATTATTAGTTGAAAGTAAAAGCCGAAGATGTCGAGAAGACAGCTTTCAGAACGCATTATGGACACTACGAAATCCTAGTAATGCCATTTGGAATTACAAATGCACCAGCCGCGTTCATGGATCTTATGAACTGAGTCTTCAAGGACTACTTAGATGATTTTGTGATAGTGTTCATCGATGACATTTTAATTTATTCACTGAGTGAAGTAGAACACGAGAAGCATTTGAGATTGATACTTCAGAGATTGCGAGAGAAATAACTATTTAGGTAAATTTAAGAAGTATGAATTCTGGTTGCCTAGCATTACTTTTCTTGGTCATATAATTGACAAGAATAGAGTATCAGTTGATCCTCACAAGATAGAGGTTGTATCTAATTGGAAGAGGCGGACTTCAGTATCCGATTTTGAAGTTTCTTAGGATTAGCTGGATACTACCACCATTTTATCATGAATTTATCGAAGATTTCATTGCCTACGACGAAGTTGATGAGGAAAGTGGTTACTCTTAAATGGAGTCAAGAGTGTGAAGATAGTTTCCAAGAGTTGAAGTTGCGGTTGACGAGAGCACCTATTCTGACAATACCATCTAAAACTGAGAGGTTTGTGATTTATAGTGATGCTTCGTATCAGGGGTTGGGATGTGTGCTTATGCAAGGTGGCAAGGTGATTGCTTATGCGTCTGGACGGTTGAAGACACATGAGATAAACTATCTAACTCACGATCTTGAATTGGCTGCAGTAATTCATGCTTTGAAAATTTAGAGACATTACTTGTACGGGGAACAGTGTGAGATTTTCACGAACCACAAGAGCTTGAAATATATTTTCATACAACGAGACTTAAATATGAGACATAGGAGATGGTTGGAGCTGATGAAGGATTACGATCTTTTGATTGAGTATCATCCAGGAAAGGCTAACGTAGTAGCTGACGCTTTAAGCTGGAAGACGACAAGGAACTTAGCTGACGAGCTAACTCAACAAAAGGGATTGGTACGAGAGATGGAGCGTTTGGAGTTAGATGCAATCCTAGAGAGCAATGGTGGCTTGATGATGGCGATCATAGCTCACCCAGACATTATTGATGAACTCAAGGCAGTACAGTTTAATAACCACTACTTGTGTAAAATGAGAGACAAGATACATTTGGGAAAATGACCTAGATATACGTTACAACAAGGAGTATTGATGATTGGGAATCGGTTGTGTACTAAATGTAAAGAACTTGAAAGAACTACTTTTAGAGGAGGTTCACAGCACTAAATATTTAGTTCATCCAAGAAGTAATAAGATGCACCAAAATTTGTGGGAGAACTTTTGGTGGAAAGGTATGAAGCGGGTAGTAGCTAAGTATGTGTTAGAATGGTTAGCAAGCCAATAGGTCAAGGTAGAAAGACAGGTACCTGCAGGACTACTACAACCTATACCAGTGGCAGAGTGGAAATGGGATGAGATTTGGGTTATAGTTGACAGATTGACAAAATCAGCTCATTTCCTACTGATCAAGACAACTAAGCCTTCGAAGTTAGCTGAGTTGTATGTGAAAGAGATTGTGAGACTACATGAAGTTCCAGCTGTGATCATATCGGACCATGATAGTAGTTTTACGTCGAGATTTTGGAAAAGTTTACAAAAGGCTATGGGTACGAAGTTAAGTTTCAGTACCAAATTTCATCCTCAGGCCGACGGACAGTCAGAACGAATAATTCAGACGCTAGAGGATATGCTTAAACATTGTGTTCTAGACTTTGGGAGTAACTGAGAGAAACACTTACCATTAATTGAATTTACTTACAACAACAGGTTTCAGTCAAGTATAGGAATGGCACCTTATAAAGTGTTGTATGGGAGTAAGTGTCGGTCGCCGGTTTGTTGGACCGAAGTTGGAGAACAGAAGTTGATAGGACCTAAGATAATATAACTGACTATCGAGAAGGTAAAGTTGATACAAGAGCGACTTAAGGCAGTTCAGAGTCGTTATAAGAGTTATGCGGACTCGAAGCGATGACCGATGACATTTGAGGTAGGAGACCTTGTGTACCTCTGAGTATCGCTTTCAAAAGGTATTATACGATTTGGAAAGAGGAGAAAGCTCAATCTGAGATTTATAGGACCTTTTGAGATCCTAGAAAGGGTAGGACCAGTGGTTTACCAATTAGCACTGACATTAGAATTCGAACATGTGCACAATGTTTTCCATGTATCGATGCTGAGACGGTGTATGATAGTTGCAAGTAAAATCATAGTACCTGAACCATTGCAGATCCAAGAAGACTTATCTTATATATAACATCCAGTGGAGATTTTGGATCGGAAAGGGCAAGTATTGAGAATGAAGATAATTCCAATGTTAAAAGTATTGTGGCATAGCCATTCAGTCGAGGAAGCTACATGGGAGAATGAGGAAGAGATGAAAAATGAGTATCTGTATCTTTTCGACTCATGAGTTATAAGTTTGGGGACAAACTTCCTTTTTGGAGGGGAGAGTTGTGACACCCGTCCCGGGAATTTCATTATTTAAAATTTGCATATTTGAAATATTGGGATTATTAATGTTGATTAATAATTGAGATGGAGTTGACCGTGAGTCAACGATGAGGTATTAGTGGAGACACGGGAACTTGGAAGATCATGATGCATTGATATGAACAGAATGACAGTTATATGGCTTAAGTGTTATTTGACATATCTGGTATTTTTGTGAATAGTAACTTTACCTGTGTAGGGTAAATTTCTAGTAGTTTTGATATTGTTACATATCATTTTGAACACTGTGGTGGAATGTGATACGTTATATAAAAGGTAGGTGGTATAGAGATTCCACGGAGATTAGTTTTTGGATCCTTGTTTTTGGACCCAAACGGAGCTTAGTCGAAAACTTTTGTAATTTATAGTTTTTACTCGTGTAGTAATAAAATGGACGTGTGCGACATTTTGGGAGATAATTAGAAGTTTTGAGAACTCGTGGGGAGGTAAATGTAATTCCCTAGAGTTGGGCCTATAAATAATAGTTGTTGGGATTTTCATAATTATCCAAATCTTACAAATATCTTAAGAGAGAGAGAGAGAGAGAGATAGATAGAGAGAGAGAGAAGGAGATTTTGATCTTACGAGCTTGCCGACGACATACGACGACCGTTGGCCGGTCAATTTTTCTCTAGATTTGAGATTTGAACTCCTCGAGGTAAGAGCTACATTTTGATACCTCTTTGACCTCGTTTGGCGACTTTTTATAAAAATCTAATTTGTAGAAATTTGGGAAAAACAGGTAAATACTTGTAGGAATCGCGTATAAATGGAGATCCGGCGTTTATTTGACTTCTTAATTCTTCCCTCAAAGTTATAGAGCAATCGCTCGAGGTATGAAGTTCTAACCTATGTTATATAGGAAAATACATGTTTTGGTTTTCGACAACGAAATTGTGATTCGGGCAAAATTCATGTGTTAATCTTAGGCCCGTTAATTATGCATGTGCTTAAATGGGAAAAGCATGCCTACACGTTGAGTTGTTTATATGGGTCAAGGGGATTTATACAATTTCATGCCGGAATAAGCTTATCGACGTTTGAGAATTTGGTAGCGACGACTACTGTGAATGGTTGATAGACTTGGACTTGCCATGGCACTTGGGGATGCAATGGTTGATAGACTTGAAATTGCCATTGGCATCGTGGTTTAAGACTTTGACTTGCCACTACCAGATGAATGCGTATTTTTCTCCCTAGAGACTATTTATTACGAATTGTGAAATTAAGGCATGTTTTGTCATATATGCATATGTTAGAACTTGTGCACTCAGCATATAGCTGAGCAGTGGAGCTTTACTCCATTGCAGGTAAAAAGATGAAAGGCAAGAAAAAGTGTGAGGAGTGAGGCCGAGGAACGCCGGGGAATCATCACCTTGTTTATACTTTTGTTTTCATTCCGAACTTGTAACAAGAACTTTAAATTCATAATATGTTGTGATAGAATTATGGAATAGTTCTATAGTATTGTAATCTCTCGTAAGAACTCTTGTAATCCATGTTTTGAAGGTTGGAATTTAGTGATGTTAATGTTGGTGTTTAGGTTTGGAGAACTATGGATTGAGATTGTTGTAGATTGTATAGATCTGAGGGAGATCAGTCGACTGGGCCCCGACACAATCGACTGGACCCCTGTTGTTAATGAAAAATCTTTCAGTTTTCAAAGGCTTCAGTCGACTGAAGATGGGCATCAGTCGACTGGTTTCTGCACGAAAACACAACATTCTGCTTGAATAGTGTCCAGTCGACTAGACAAGGTACTAGTCGATTGAAGATTTGAGGCTCCAGTCGACTGGGTCCCCAGCACAGTCGACTGGACAGGGCCTTTGGACTTTAATACTTATTGCTTTTGATCTTTAGTCAACCAAGGCCTACCTCCAGTCGACTGAACCTCTGTTTTTTCAAAATGCATTCTTTGGAAGTGTTTCAAACGCGCCAAACTTTTTATAACTTTGATTTTAAAGGATTGTACTTATGTTTTTCTGCTACCATTTTACTTTAATGGAATTGGATAAGCCTTGGTGGCGTGCCACGTGTCCTATTTCTGCACATTGTAGGATGGGTCGGAACATTCTTTGCGCATCGGATACATTGATGGGGGAAGCATTAGATTTGTGGAATAATGTACTCGAACAAGGGAAGCCAACTACGTGGGAAGCATTCAAAGATGAATTCAACAAGCTTTTCTTTCTGCGATCAGCTTATACTCAGAAACGCAAAGAGTATCCTAGTTCAGGGAGACATGACTATGAGTGAGTACATTTTCTTAGTTATAATGCTTTGTTACGTTTTGGGAAAACTACCATTCCGATTGATGAGTATAAGGCGCGTAAGTTTGAGGAAAGGTTTAGGGAGAATATCTGTAGTCGTGTTGATATGTTGCAACATCCTATCGTTTCTCTAGTTCAGCAAGCCGCCTGTATAGCTGAGAAAAGTGTCAATCAATATCGACAAGGGCAACAAGGGAAGAGAGCCAATGACAATAAGAGCAAAGGGCAAGGGAATGATAAGAAGCCATTTACACAAGTTCGGGATCATATGTGGGTAACCAAGGAGGGAGTACATTCGTCGGAGACTCTAGACCGTTGTGCCCAACATGTAATCTGAGGCACAAGGGGACTTGCTATCTATTGAGCACATATTACCTTTGCAAGCAATTAGGACACATATTCCAAAATTGTCCTATGAATACGAATATGACTGCACCGAACACAACCACAAACACCAAGAGCTATAACTCAGAGATGATGGGGAAATGCTTTGAGTGTGGACAACTGTAATACCCTGTATTTTTAGTAAGTATTTATGCACAGAGAATTCTTATACTTCCCTTGTTTCATTCATGGAGTTTCATATTCAAGCGATCGAACTACTTTCGAGCGATCGAGCAATTTAGAAGTTCAAGCGATCGAACCTTTTTCGAGCGATCGAAACCCTACTGACATGAATTTAATACGTGGTCCCCATCTCAATCGATCAAACTCTTCTTCAATCGATCTAACCTGACCGAATTGAGCTCGAGCGATCGAACTACCTTCGATCGATCAAACCTGTAATCATTTGAATTTCCAGGTTTCCCGCAAACCTTGCCATCTGCACTCTTCCTCTCCCTATATATATATTGGTGCTCGTGTGTTTGAGTGTTTAGAACACCTGAGAGTTTGGGAGAGAGAGAGAGTTGTGAGTTTTGTGTGTGTTTATATATATATACACATTCATATATCTATATATATATACACTTATAGATATACACAGCTTGGGAGAGAGAGAAGCAGAGAAAGAAGAAGAAGAAGAAGAAGAAAAGAGGAGGAGACAGAGAGAGAAAGAGACAAGGCAGAGGAAGGAGAGAGGCCACCATTAAAGCTTCAAAGCTTAAGCAAGCCAAACGCGCCCTTAAAACCTTACGGTGAGTTCCAAACTCACTCGGTAGTTTAGTAATAACGTTTTACGTATTCTGGACTTATTAAATACAATCCAAACACCCCCTATTATATTCTGGAGGTTCACTGCAGAATCTGGAGAAGACGAAGTTCGAGCAATCGAACTGAGTTCAATCAATCGAACTGAGTTCAATCAATCGAACGTCTCTGAGTCTCAATCGATCGAAAGGCATTCAATCGATCGAGACCACCTGCACTTCAATCGATCGAGAAAACTTAGATCAATCGAACATCACCTTTCCTCAATCGATCGAAACGACTTCAATCGATCGAACCTAGCAGAACATGGATGTGTTTCTTAAGTTTATAATTCATAATGCGTAGTTGTTTAATTCATGTTCCATGTTCCTACTATGCGATATTATGGATTACGGAGGTATTGGGATACGATAACGAGATTGAGATAACAAGGTGAGTAACGTAGTCGGGTTCGGAACGTTAGTGATAATAAAATGCGATAAGGAGATAGAGTCAGTGACAATAACATTGGGTAGCTTGAGTAGCTAGTAATTGAGTTAGTGGAGTATTAGTATGTTTCGAAGTGATGTGAGTCGAGCTGATGATTCGCTCAGGTTGAATCTGATAAATGAGTCAGAAGGATTTGACCAGGATCGTGAGAGCTATGGGTGCACAGTACTCGTAAGAGTTCTTAAAAGCGATGAACAGTAAGAGTTCTTAAAAGCGGTGAACAAGAGTAGTAGTGGCACGCCCATGGTTATATTTACCAGAGTTATGTATGTACAGTACTCACAAACGTTCTTAAAAGCGGTGAACAGTAAGAGTTCTTAAAAGCGATGAACAAGAGTATGGGTACATCCATAGACCAGTCGTTATATGAGAACGATGTATGAGTGCTCGCAAGAGTTCTTAAAAGCAGTATAGTGGTGAACAAGAGCACTGGTATGTTGTGATGATATAATCAGTTTGAGATGAGCAGCAAAGATTGGTATAGCTGGTTTTAGATTGGGAGATGATAAGAAATGATTAATGATGAGAATTGGTTAACAATATATCTTGATAAAAGAAGCAGAGATATTATTTAGTAACACTGTTACATGCTGTTCATAAACGTAAATATGTTATTTCTATAAGACTGTGTTAGTTAGTTCTCACTCAGCTTTCAATAAGCTGACGACCTTTATTGCCTAGACATTCCCCATCCAGTCTATCCTGTCCTTAATACTTCAGGTGGTAGAAACTACGGTGACGGCAACTACCCAGAGTTTGATTTCGCAGAGGATGGTCTCATTGATGTTGGTTATTCCGGATATGACTACTATGCTGATGCCAATCCTTATGCCAGTTGAAGATTCGAAGATAGTACATCTAGTTATATTTTCTGTAGACTGTAGTTTGACGGGTACTTGGGCATACGTTGTCTCCAGACCTGTTGTGATCCTGTAGACCATACTCTAATATTTTGTAATAGATAAAATTGTTATATGTTCAGTTGCTTACTGTTCCTGTTGTTCTTGTAGACTAGTACTGTGTGGTGTGGATTATCAGTGACTTTCACTTGCCATTCCCTATGGACCCATAAAGGAAATTTACTTTTCTCTATTTATGCTGTTCCGGGGCGTGACAGGTTTTTTTTGTATCAGAGCTTTAGGTTGTGATACTTTTCGTTCACTGATGGATTCCACACCATCTGGTCCTAGTATGTTAAGATTTCCTTGAGATGAGATATGAGCATAAGATAAGTTCGTCTTTCTGACAATAGATAGTTTCCTTTGCAGGATAGCATGGATCCAGAGTTCCATCAGTTTGTTACCGATGCTTATGGAGGACACGTGATCCATGGGGATACTGTGGAGCCAGCAGACCCAGAGTTTTATCATGAGCGCGTGTGTCAGATAGCTAGTTGACATTTGGAGGAGGACATGTGGAAAGCGCTTTCTGTGACCGGGGGTATTCACCCGACGCAGATACGTAGGGATGCTTACCATACTACGAGGATTGGTAGGGATATTTTTTAGGAGATATTACGACTAGTTCAGAGTAAGCCAGAGATGGATGAGATCGAGTTGAGAGCCATTGTAGCCGGTCCACCAGAGCCTATAGCTGTACCAGCACCAGCAGCCCCACCATCACTGGTACCCGACGTACCAGTCCTAGAGCCTGAGCCGATTGAGGATGAGGAGGATCTAGAGCTAGCAGATGAGCATCTCGACGAGGATGTTGATGAGGATGGAGAGGAGGAGCCGATAGAGGATGAGGACCCAGTAGAGGATGAGCATGCGGATGATGCAGATGATGATGAGCTAGAGGATGATCCGGAGGAGCCAGAGGAGCCAGCATAGGACCCGGAGGCTGTTGAGGCAGACGTAGTAGTAGAGGCAGATGTGATAGTTGAGGATGTGCCCGATGAGGATATAGTTGTGCCTCCGGCACCAGTTGTGCTTCAGATACCGGCCGAACCTATTATGCACATGGCAGCCATGGCCGATATGGCGGTGGAATGGATAGCTCATATGGTAGCATAGCCAGTAGGTTTCGTTATGGGAGAGGCAGCCATAGCAGGAGCTCTTGATATAGCTGATGGTGTCGCCGCGGTAGCAGTCGATGTCGCCAACCAGGCGATAGCAGATGTGATGGAGGATGCGGATGCAGAACCGATGGTAGAGGATTATGATATAGGGGTAGTGGTCGGAGATCTTGTTGTACCTGCCGAGGATGATCCACTTGAGGAGATGGATATTGATTCAGAGGACGAAGCACCACCAGCCGGATCAGACACTGACGACTTTTGAGTCAGTACCTGCGGGGTGTAGAATTTTGTTAGTTTCATATTATGACATGTTGTCCAAAAAAATTTGGAACCTGAGAGATAGCTATTGACCATAGCATTGTATATATATTAGCAGTAGTAGCAGTATTGTATAGTTGACCTTAGTACTGTTGTTGCTTATGTCCCACGTGGTACATTGTACAGTAGTTGTGTACTCCATGGTACATCTTTTGATATATATATATATATATATATTAATGAGCAGTACTTTTGATATGGATTGTTTGGTTCGAGCTGTTGTATACTGATTAGTAGAACTGTTGGTTATTGTTGTTTCTCGTCCTATCGTAATTTCGTTTCTTCGAGAAGACTTTCAGCTGATCGTAAATCTCTTGTAGGCGATACTTGTTATCATCATGGTAGGACCTTTGAAAAATCACCCAGTGCGTAATAGAGCACCTATTTCGGAGGGAATGGATCCGTCTGGAGTTTTCAAAGCATTTATACAGAGAATGGAGCATGTAGGTGATACCTACAGTCATGCCATAAATCAGCGACCTGTCCAACCCCCAGTAGCACCGTTCCAGCAGAGACAAACTGGAAACAAGTCACTAGAAAACTTTCATGGGTTACGTCGTGAGAAGTTTGATGGACTAGCAGAACCATGGAAGGCTGAGCAATGGGTCAGAGAGATGGAGTTAATCTTTGAAGCGTTGGAATGCAACGAGCAGGAGAAGCGTCGTCTTGCTACATTTCAACTCACCTATGCCGTCGCAGATTGGTGGGAGGCCGAGTGAGCCACTATCGGAATCAATGCTTCAAAAGCAATGCCTTGGGAGATGTTCAAAGGAAAATTTTTGGAGAAATATTTTCCAGAGGATGAGAGAGATCAACAGGAAAGGAACTTTCTCAATCTGGTACAAAGAAGATGGAATGTACGGGAATACACTACACAGTCTGAGCGTCTATCTAGATTTGCTCAACATATGATAGACACCCCACAGAAGAAGGTTAAGAGGTTTCACCAAGGATTGAATCCCCACCTCAGACATATGATGGTTGGGCATTTGAATCAGTCGTTCGAAGAGATTGTTAGATTTGCTACAGGATTAGAGAAGGATGCTTATCCAGCCCAGCGATCACAAATCAATCAACCTTAATTGTCTAGGGGATTTCAACAACCAAGAAATTTCCAGAATCAATCACCAAGAAATACCCAAGGATGGAAACCTTAGGGTAATTTCTATGGGAACAAGAGAACCTGGGAAGGAACCAGAAAGCCACAATAGGGCTACACTCGACCCCAGCAATATCATCAGCAGGGACCACAGTCTCAACCACTGCTAACAGCCCCACCAAGCGATAGCAGAGGATGTTTTAATTGTGGAAAGTCAGGTCACGTTGCCAGATTTTGTACAGCCCCCAGGGTTAATCGTCGAATGGACATTGTCTGTTGAAATTGCAACAAGTCTGGTCACTTGAGTAAGGATTGTTGTGCACCACGAGGAGGATATTATGGAGCACCAGTTTAGGGGATACAAGGACATCCAGATCAGACAAAGATGAGTGCTATCATTCCAGCAGAAGCAGGCTTTAATGCTGATGAGCAGCAACATTTGGAAGGTACGCTCGTACTCTTTCATTGTCCAGTTAAAGCTTTATTCGATACTGGAGTTGCACATTCATTTGTTGCTATTAAAATTGTTCGTCAGTTGGGTTTAGAACCTCAGACACTTGCACCAGCTCTTAATGCTGTGTCACCATTGGGAGTGACTATTAAGTTGGGTAAAGTATGTAAAGATTGCCCATTGATCTTGGGAGATAGGAATCTTCCAGCAGACTTGGTAGTTTTGTCGATGTCAGAGTTCGACATTATCTTAGGGATGAATTGGTTAACTAAGTACGGTGCCAATTTGGATTGCCCTACTAGGATGATTGTGTTTCCAATATCAGGATGTCCGACGATTAGATTCCAGTGTCAGCCGACGAGTAACCTGTTTCTTACTAGTAGTTTGGCTACAATCAGAAACACGAGTACGGAGCTAACGATGGAGCAGATTCCTACCGTACAAGATTTCCAGGATGTATTCCAAGATATTAAAGGACTTCCACCAAAAAGAGAAATAGACTTTTATGTGGAAATGGTACCTGGTACGTTACCGATATCTAAGACTCCATATATAATGGCGCCAACTGAGATGTTGGAACAGAAGAAGCAAGTTCAGGAGCTTGAAGATTTAGGATTTGTTCGTCCAAGTACGTCACCATGGGGAGCACCAGTTCTTTTTGTAAAGAAGAAGGAAGGAACACTTCGACTCTATATGGACTACAGGGAGCTGAACAAAGTAACGATCAAGAATAGATATCCACTACCTCTGATAGATGACCTATTCGATCAGTTACAAGGATCTAGGATCTTTTCAAAGATCGGTCTTCGTTCTGGATATCATCAATTGTTAGTTCGACCGGAGGATGTTTCAAAGACTGCATTCAGGACAAGATACGGGCATTATGAGTTTTTAATTATGCCTTTTGGATTACCGAATACGCCAGCAGTATTCATGGACTTGATGAATAGAGTATTCAGATCCTACCTGGATAAATTCATCATAGTGTTTATTAATGACATTTTGATTTATTCAAAGACAGAGGAAGATCATAAGGAGCACTTACAGATTGCTTTGCAGTCGCTTCGAGATAGTAAGTTGTATGTAAAGTTCAGCAAATGTGAATTTTGGTTACAAGAGGTCAATTCTTGGGACATGTTATATCTCAGGATGTTATCTCTGTGGACTCATCTAAGATCGATGCAGTCTTAAGCTGGAACCGACCAACCAATGCGACCGAAGTTAGAAGTTTTCTTGGCTTAGCGGGATTTTATCGATGATTTGTCGAAGGATTTTCCAAGCAAGCAGGACCTTTGACGAATCTGACAAGGAAGGAGATAAAGTATGAATTGACGGATAAGTATGAGGATGCATTCTAGGAGTTAAAAGAAATATTGACTTCTGCACCAGTACTTGCAATACCTAAGAGTGTAGAAAAGTATATGATCTACAGTGATGCATCGCACCAAAGACTTGGTTGTGTACTTATGCAAGACGGGAATGTGATTGCATATGGATCAAGACAACTGAAGGTACATGAGAAGAATTATCCTATGCATGATTTGGAACTAGTAGCATTAGTGTTTGCATTAAAGATTTGGAGACACTATCTCTATGGAGAAAAGTTTGATCTGTTTTTCGATCATAAGAGCTTGAAGTATTTGTTCTCTCAGAAGGAGTTGAACATGCGACAATGAAGATGGATGGAGTTACTCAAGGACTATGACTTTTCATTACAATACCATCCAGGTAAAGCAAATGTCGTAGCGGATGTTTTGAGTCGTAAACCTCGACTAGTAATTGCTACACTACTAATTCAAGAATGGGAAGCATTAGAAGTTCTAGCTTAATTCGACATTCAGCCAGTGGAACCAGTGGAAGGACAACATTTTGGATGTCTGATGGTACAACCAACATTGATTAACCGTATCCTAGAAGCTCAACAGACTGCAGAAGATTTAAAGTTATGGTTCACCAATATGTCAGCCAAAGAACCAGAAATCTAGAGTATCAATACCGATGGAACCTTACGGTGTAAAGGTAGGCTCTGTGTACCTGACGAGGAAAATCTCTAGAAAGAAATATTGGATGAAGCGCATAAATCACGGATGACTATTCATCCTGGGGGTACAAAGATGTACAAGGATTTAAAGAGGAATTTCTGGTGGGAAGGAATGAAGAGAGAGGTAGCTGAGTATGTAGCTCAGTGTCTTACTTGTAAACAAGTAAAGGCAGAACATCAGAAACCACCTGGACTTTTACAGCCGTTACCAATTCCCCAATGGAAATGGGAACACATCACTATGGATTTCGTGATAGGATTACCGAAGTCACAGCAGAACCACGACGCTATTTGGATAATCGTGGATCGACTTACAAAGACGGCACATTTCATTGCCTACAGTATGACGTATCCTGTAGAACGTTTAAGCCGGATGTATCTACAGCACGAGGTACGGTTACACGGAGTACCTGTATCTATTGTGTCAGATCGAGATTCACGCTTTACTGCAGAGTTTTGGAAAAGTCTCCAAACAGCGATAGAAACGACATTGAATTTGAGTTCAACCTTTCATCCGCAGACTGACGGGCAGACTGAACGAGTTAATCAAGTGATGGAGGATATGTTACGCACTTGTGTTATTAATTTTGAAAATTCTTGGGAGATGCTCTTACCGTTGATAGGTTCGCCTATAACAATAGTTATCATTCGAGCATAGGAATGGCGCCGTTCGAAGTTTTGTACGAAAGAGCTTGTCGATCACCGTTATGTTGGGCCGAAGTCAGAGATACTCAACTTCTTGGGCCAGAGATGGTATGAGAAACCAGTGAGAAGATTCAGATTGTAATGAAGACAGCCCAGACTAGACACAAGAGTTATGCTGACAAACGACGCAAAGAATTAGAGTTTGCAGTTGGACTTTATGTGCTACTCAAGGTTTCACCTGTTCGAGGGATTGTTCGATTTAGTCAGAAGAGAGGAAAGTTATCACCGCGATTCGTTGGACCGTTCGAGATCCTAGAACGTGTTGGGAAAGTTGCTTATCGCCTTGCGTTACCGCCGAAGATGTCAGGAGTGCACAATGTGTTTCACATCAGTATGCTGAGGAAGTGTGTTCATAACCCGGCACACAAGATCAACTTCGAAAATATTGAAGTCAACAACAACATTACATTCAACGAAGGACCTGTTCGTATTTTAGATCATGGGATCAAGAAGCTCAGAAACAAAGAAATTCCGTTAGTCAAGATCCAGTGGAAGCATCATGATGAAGGAGAAGCTTCGTGGGAACCAGAGTCAGAGATGCAAGAGAAGTTTTTGTTTTTGTTTTAGACCTTGTATGTTTCCGATTTCGAGGACGAAATCTTTGTTGAGTGGTGGATGTTGTAATACCCTGTATTTTCAGTAAGTATTTATGCACAGAGAATTCTTATACTTCCCTTGTTTGATTCATGGAGTTTCATATTCGAGCTATCGAACTACTTTCGAGCGATCGAGCAATTTAGAAGTTCAAGCGATCGAACCTTGTTCGAGCGATCAAAACCCTACCGACTTGAATTTAATACGTGGTCCCCATCTCAATCGATCAAACTCTTCTTCAATCGATCTAACCTAACCGAACTGAGCTCGAGCGATCGAACTACCTTCGATCGATCGAACCTGTAATCATTTGAATTTCCAGGTTTCCCGCAAACCTTGCCATCTGCACACTTCCTCTCCCTATATATATATTGGTGCTCGTGTTTGAGTGTTTAGAACACCTGAGAGTTTGGGAGAGAGAGAGAGTTGTGAGTTTTGTGTGTGTTTATATATATACACATCCATATAGCTATATATATACAGCTTGGGAGAGAGAGAAGTAGAGAAAGAAGAAGAAGAAGAAGAAGAAAAGAGGAGGAGACAGGGAGAGACAGAGACAAGGCAGAGGAAGGAGAGAGGCCACCATTAAAGCTTCAAAGCTTAAGCAAGCCAAAAGCACCCTTAAAACTTTAGTAATAACGTTTTATGTATTCTGGACGTATTAAATACAATCCAAACACCCCCTATTATATTTTGGAGGTTCATTGCAGAATCTGGAGAAGACGAAGTTCGAGCAATCGAACTGAGTTCAATCGATCGAACTTCTCTGAGTCTCAATCGATCGAAAGGCTTTCAATCGATCGAGACCACCTGCACTTCGATCGATCGAGAAAACTTAGATCAATCGAACATCACCTTTCCTTAATCGATCGAAACGACTTCAATCGATCAAACATAGCAGAACATGGATGTGTTTCTTAAGTTTATAATTCATAATGCGTAGTTGTTTAATTCATGTTCCATGTTCCTACTATGTGATATTATGGATTATGGAGGTATTGGGATACGATAACGAGATTGAGATAACAAGGTGAGTAACGTAGTCTGGTTCGGAATGTTAGTGATAATAAAATGCGATAAGGAGATGGAGTCAGTGACAATAACATTGGGTAGCTTGAGTAGCTAGTAATTGAGTTAGTGGAGTATTAGTATGTTTCGAAGTGATGTGAGTCGAGCTGATGATTCACTCAGATTGAATCTGATAAATGAGTCAGAAGGATTTGACCAGGATCGTGAGAGCTATGGGTGCACAGTACTCGCAAGAGTTCTTAAAAGCGGTGAACAGTAAGAGTTCTTAAAAGCGGTGAACAAGAGTAGTAGTGGTACGCCCATGGTTATATTTACCAGAGTTATGTATGTACAGTGCTCACAAGCGTTCTTAAAAGCGGTGAACAATAAGTGTTCTTAAAAGCGGTGAACAAGAGTATAGGTACATCCATAGACCAGTCGTTATATGAGAACGATGTATGAGTGCTCGCAAGAGTTCTTAAAAGCGGTATAGCGGGGAACAAGAGCACTGGTATGTTGTGATGATATAATCAGTTTGAGATGAGCAGCCGAGATTGGTATAGCTGGTTTTAGATTGGGAGATGATAAGAAGTGATTAATGATGAGAATCGGTTAACGATATATCTTGATAAAAGAAGCAGAGATATTATTTAGTAACATTGTTACATGCTGTTCATAAACATAAATACGTTATTTCTATAAGACTGTGTTAGTTAGTTCTCACTCAGCTTTCAATAAGCTGACGGCCTTTATTGCCTGGACATTCCCCGTCCAGTCTATCCTGTCCTTAATACTTCAGGTGGTAGAAACTACGGTGACGGCAACTACCCGAAGTTTGATTTCGCAGAGGATGGTCTTACTGATGTTGGTTATTCCAGATATGACTACTATGCTGATGCCAATCCTTATGCCAGTTGAAGATTCGAAGATAGTACATCTAGTTATATTTTCTGTGGACTATAGTTTGACGGGTACTTGGGCATATGTTGTCTCCAGACCTGTTGTGATCCTGTGGACCACACTCTGATGTTTTGTAATAGATAAAATTGTTATATGTTCAGTTTCTTACTGTTCCTGTTGTTCTTGTAGACTAGTACTGTGTGGTGTGGATTATCAGTGACTTTCACTTGCCATTCCTATGGACCCATAAAGGAAATTTGCTTTTCTCTATTTATGTTGTTCTGAGGCGTGACAACAACCGAGGCATATAACAAAGAATTGTCCAAGTAAGAGACAATCGGGAATGAGTACTGGGGTATCGAGTGTGCCAAGCGAATCAAGGACAGAACCAATGGTGAATAAAGGGAAAGGAGTCACACAACAACAAGGGCGATATTTCCAGCTCAGGCTGGGGAAAACGGATGATACGGTCGTATCAGGAATTCTTCTTGTTTGTTCATATCATGCACGTATACTCATGGATTCTGGTTTAATGCATTCATTTGTGTCCCATGATTTTGTTAAGCATTCACTTGTTAAGTCCGAACCGCTAGGATATGATTTGTGCATATCATTACCCACTAGTGAACCTTTAGTAACTTCTTCGGTATTCAAGTCGTGTGAGATCAAGATAGGTGATAAGGTCTTGAGCGTTGATTTGATTCCGTTGACGGTGAACTACTTTGATGTTATCTTGGCATGGATTGGTTGTCAATCAATCAAGCTAGAATTGATTGTGAACAAAATTGGGTCAGTTTCTATCCATCAGGTTATGAAGAATTTACTTTTCGGGGTAAGGGTGTGACTGTACCACCGTACTTGATATCAACGATTCAAGCGAGTAAGATGTTGAAGAAAGTTTGTCCATGTTTCTTATGTTCGATTGTTGACACTCGAGTTCTTGAACCACTTGTGTAAGACATTCCAGTAGTTTGAGAATTTCCAGATGTTCTTCCCAATGACTTACCTGACGTTTTGATTGAAATAGAGCTTGAGTTCACGATAAAAGTAGTACCAGGATCACAACCGGTATCCAAAAGTACTATACCAAATGGCACCAGTGGAATTGAAAGTTCAATTACAAGAGCTGCTTGAGAAGGGTTTTATCTGACCTAGTGTTTCGCCTTGGGGAGCTCCAGTCTTGTTTGTGAAGAAGAAGGATGGGATAATGCGTATGTGCATCGATTATCGAGAGTTGAATAAGTTGGCCGTCAAGAATAAGTATCCGTTGCCACGAATAGATGACTTGTTTAATTAGTTGCAAGGAGCTCAGGTATTTTCGAAGATTGGCTTGAGATTCGGTTACCACCAATTGAGAGTCAAGGAAGAAGACGTTGAGATGACAACTTTTAGGACTAGATATGGTCACTTTGAATATTTAGTTATGCCGTTTGGAGTGACTAATGCACGAGCCGCTTTTATAGACTTGATGAATCGTGTTTTCAAAGACTACTTAGATGAGTTTGTTATCATATTTATAGATGACATCCTAATCTATTCCAAAAGTGTTAAAAATCACGAACACCATTTGCGACTAGCCTCATAACGATTATGTGAGAAGAGATTGTTTGGAAAATTAAAGAAGTGTGAATTTTGGTTAACGGAGATTGCTTTTCTTGGACATATAGTGTCAGCGAAAGGAATTTCTGTAGATCCTCAGAAGATAGAAGCAGTTACCAATTGGTTGAGCCTGACAAATGTGACAGAGTTTTGAAGTTTCCTAGGATTAGCTAGTTATTATCAGAGGTGTATGAAGGCCTTTTTACGTATAGCACTGCTGATGACCCAATTAACAAGGAAAGATGTTGCTTTTGTATGGAATCCGGAATGTGAGGAAAGTTTCCAAGAGTTGAAGAGTCGACTAGTGAAAGCACCAATCGTAGCTATTCCGACGGGGACCGAAGGGTTTATCATTTACAATGATGCTTCATATAGAGATTTAGGTTGTGTTAGTTCATAGTTATATATTGTGTAGTTCATATTGGGCGTCTATATTGATAAGTAGGCCCAATTGTACGGTGGAATATTTTTATTATGTCGATAGCACGGTAAATGTATTTGAGCATGTTGAGTTGCTATTTGGGTCAAAGGAGTGCGTGTATCAAGCCATCATTGTGGAGCCATTATATGCATTAGGTTGCACGTTTGAAGAAAAGACACGTGGGTCTTACCTTTTCGCGTGGACTTATTGACGAGGAGTCGTGGATTTGAAGTATGGAACGTACATGTGGAATCTTTGGAGACTAGTATGAAATGTACAGATGTGAATGCGAGCATGTTTGTCATTCATATGCATGGTTGTTTTATTCACTAAGCGTTAGCTTAAACAAATCGAATATGTGTAGTTATTGAAATAACCATTTCAGGTGTTAATGCCGGCGAGGAACTGCAGAAGTGAGCACGTGGGTTTGGGAGTTCACTTAGGAGGCGACTCATCATGTATGCCTCGTAGTTTTGGTAATAGAAATGTTGTAATGAAGATTTATGACTTTTACTCTATGTTTAATTTGGAATCGTAGAATGAATTTGTGACGTTGTAATAGTTAGTAATCTCTTGTGATTATGTTTTTGTAATGTTATAACTTAGTTGGGATCGCTTTGGTATGAGTTTGTAGTGTGTGTTTTGTCCCTAGATAATTTCAAAAAAGCTTTTAAACTTGAATTTTCTGTAGAATGTGCTGTTGCATAAAACCAGTCGACTGGTTATGAAAACAGTCGACTGGAGCCTCTTTTCAGAAAGTCACTGCATCATTATTAGAAAAATAGTCGACTGGGTCCCCGACACAGTCGACTGGACGGTATTTCAAAAATTAGATCTTTTTGCTCAGGCTGGAATTTAGTCGACGGACAGTACCAGTCGATTGTAAGTTTAACACCCCAGTCGACTGGACTGGCTGCTGGAACTTGGAACTCTCCGTATCTTGCATTTCCAGTCGACTGGACCTCTGATCAGTCGACTAGACTACTATTCTCAAAATGGTTCATTTCCTTTAAGTGTTTCAAACGGAGAATTCTTTTTATAACTTGAATTTATGGATTTGTACTCTTGTTTATTCCGCTGCTATTTTATGTTAGTGAATTGTAGTAGCCTCGGTGGTGTGCCACGGGATTCAGTTATGCTATTGTGAGACCGGGTTGTAACAAATATTCTCCAATTAAAATTCAGTGGGCCCACTGTCACATCATTTGAGATTTGAATTTAGGAAGCATAGAATTACTTAGAGTTAAAATGGCAATCATTTCACTATTGAGGAAAATAATACACCATGTGTAACTAACAATTTGGGGTGTATACGAGTCGAGTCGAGTTCATCTACACTTGAGCGTGACTTCTTTATTTAAACGAGCATGAAATTCGAACTTGAGTTTGACTTGTTTATTAAACGAGCCTAAAATTTGCTTTGTTTATTTGGTTAAATGAGTCGATCTCATGTATGCCAGAGTTTGACTTATTTTGTTAAATGAGCATGAAATTCAAGTTTGAGCTTAATTTTTGCAAATTGCAGTATGTTCAATAATCTTTTAGCCAAGCCTGGCTTTAAGTCGTATAAAGTACAAACGAGCCGAGCTCATATATCCTCTAGAACTACATAGTTTTATATATCTATTAAAATAAGTCAGTATTTAAGCCATTAACAAGTCTATTCATTAACTTTTTTACAAGCCTATTTACGAGCCTTACTCAAATATATTTATGAGCTCTATTGAGCTGAGCTCATGCATGCTAAAATTTGCTTTGTTTATTAAACGAGCTTAAAAGTTAAACTTGAGGTTGACTCGTTTACATAACAAATGATCGAGTCAAGTCCTTATCAAAGATGTCCGCAAGGGCTTGTATATACATAATCCTACTAATTACTTATGATTAGGGGATGACACTTTTTCATCAACTCAAATGAGCCGAGCTTTCAAGCGATCGCAAGCTTTCTAACGAGCTTTCTAACGAGCTTTTTTGCGCGTCCTTACCAAGCCTATTTGCGAGGTTTGTCATATTTTCTCTAAAATTATATAGTTTTATAATATATATATATATATATATAGGGAGAGGATCTAATTTCCCAATGAACTGTATTTTAAGCCTAAAAGAACCCGCAGGTCATCTGGGCGCGCGGGTCAGCGGGGCAGCTCACAGGTTCTTTTAGGCTTAAAATTCAGTTCACTGGGTAAATTCACTTAACCCAGTTCACTTTAAATCCTCTCCCTATATATATAGTCACTATACAAACTCTTTATCAAATCTATTAACGAGCTTTTTCACGAGCTTGCTTGTGAGCCTTAATCAATCGTGTTCACGAGCTCAAATGAGCGAGCCGAGCTTTTATTGAGTTGAGCTTCAAGCCCTTGTTGAGTGGCTCTGCTCGTGTCCATCCCTACTTATGATCAATGCAAAATGGGGGTCATGCTATTTGAGAAACAAGAGGGTATTTTTTGCTATTGTTAGAAAGTTAGGGCCCATAGGTTTAATTTACCTTTCTTTTTTCAACCCATGGTACGTACATTTTAAGGTTTTACCGTAGCTTATTTAATGAGTTTGAAATTTAAGCTTGAGTTTGACTTATTTATTTAACAAAACGATTACGAATAGAGCCCTTATCAAATATGTCTATTAGGGCTTGTTGAGCGATTTCGTTGGCATACACTCCTAAAACAATATAAAGATTTGTTGAGCGGCTCGACTTATATAAACCGTTCAACCAAATCAAGGCAAAATGGAGGTAATTATCTAATTTTAGAAAAAGAGGGTATATAATGCTATTGTTAGAAAGCTTAGGGAGCGTGGGTTTAAATTTAAGTTAAATATCACCTACATTCCTTTGAGGTTTGACTTTAATACACATACTTTCCCTCATGCTTCAAAAATCTCACTTTGCTCTTTTATTTTTTAATTTTAGAGATTATCCTCTTACTTTAATAAACCGTTAGAAAATTTAACGAAATTCAATATTAAAATTAAAAAATAAGAGAGGTAAATGATATTCTTGAAACGTGAAGGTTGGTAAATGAAATTACTAAAACGTGAAAGGATGTATGTACATTAACGCCAAGTAGGTGATATTTACCCTAAATTTAATTTACCCTTTCTCTTTTCAACCTCTATTTCATACCCCGTTCTAGGTCTATACTCGCCATTTGCGAATCAACTCAACCGGCAAAAACCTAATCTCCACACCTCGCGATTAGGGCTCTTCGTCTGTGCCCTCAAATGGCAAACTCTCTCTCTCTCTCTCTCTCTCTCTCTCTCTCTCTCTCTCTCTCTCTCTCTATATATATATATATATATATGTATATATATATGCGATTTAGTGTTCATACGTGATATTTACATATCAATTTTTTTTTTTTTTTTCACAGGCTGATTCTCCTCGCAAAAGGTAAAACCTTGCACTCATACACTACATTTTATTGCATTTATTCAACAGCATGCAAGTGGTGGTTGTATATTTCTTCGATTGAAGTTCTTAATTTGTGGGTTCTGATCTGAACCCTCTCTTGCTTTCAGGCGATTAAATCCACAACACATTTCTACTAATAGATGATCTCACCCCTCTTTGGGTTTCCAAATTGGAGTCTAATAATCAGTTGAATTATTATAGGATGCTATTGTACTTGGATATACAGAATTTTAAGTTGTGAATTCATACTTGCGCTGCACCAAAAAGTTATTGGTTACATGTATTGGTATTTTGGTACTAGAGATGTGCATTGGGGGATTTTAGTCTTGTTTGTCTACTGGGGTAAATGGCATTATTTGTCTGTGATTTGGGAGAGATGCGCCTTGGGGGGAATATTGATCCTGTCTATTTAGTGGAGTAAATGGCATTATTTGTCTAGGATATATTTTATACTTATTTATATTGGCAGCAGAGATGTGCACTGGAGGTTTAGTATCCACTATTTAGTGCGGTTAAATTAGTTAAAGACCTCATATACTATCACGAGGCCCCAAACATAGTTTTTACTTTGGAGGACGCCAGTAAATAGGATCTGTTTTAATGGTGGTAAGATTTCCCATACACGGGAAATCCTATAATGCATTGAATATATACCGTGAGTGGTCAACAAGAGAGATGAGCAGTAGAAGTGAGAGCCTGAGAGGACATGCTTATTTGTGTTTTTCATGATCTGGTTCTACCAGGTTTAAATTGTTATTAGACAACGTATTTTTTCCTTTGTTTTGGTTCTTTGTGGGTTTGCATTTAAAATTGTCAATAAGTAAGCTGTTTATGTTGAATGCTTCCCCTTTGTATTTTCTTGTATGAAGTAATTGTGTTTAGGTCGGTTTATCATGGACTAGACCCTTCATTGGGCTTATTCTTCACGGATACAATTGTTGTACGGGTTTATAATCCTTGGAGTATTTCTAAGCAAATTTAGCCCTTGTTTCCCTTTGTCTGGACTCTAAACAATACTCCTCAATTTTCTTTACTGTCTATTTTTTTTTTTTTTGGGAAATATCAGGTATTCGCGATCCCCTTCCCCTTATGGACCACAATCCCGATCTAGATCCAGGTCTAGATCTAGGTCCTTATCAAAGCCAAGGGGCAGGTCTCCTTCTCCATCAGTGCCCAGAAGTCGTGGCAGGTTTGTGGCAACTAAACCTTTACTTCTCTAGGAATAGGCAGCTTTTAAAATCTCCACTTCTTTATTGTTTCATGTTCCTGACGTTGTGTCCTTGTTACGGGGGCCGTGGTTCGGTTACTTTGTCAAATCCTTTGACTGATGGTGCAGGACTGATGTTGTGAATCCTGGGAATACACTGTATGTGACTGGGCTATCAACAAGGGTAACTCAGAGAGACCTTGAAGATCATTTCTCCAAGGAGGGAAAGGTTGGCTTTTCAATAATGCCCGTGGGCTTTGCTGGGATGTACTTCATATCTTTGCTACTAGACTAGACATTTTTTATATGCATCTTCGACTGAAGCATATGCAGTCTTCCTTCTTTTTTCCCCAAGAAAATGATATGTTAGTAAAAGAAGATTGTGGTTGTCTCTCTTTCTCTCTCTAACTTTTTTGTAAAAGAAAATGTTGGGCAGCTGTAAATGTGTTTTCACCAATGGGCAATGTTTGGGACACAAAAGGGTCACAAAGAGATGCTCACAAAAGGATGTGGCATCCCATGTGGCATCTCATGGATTGAGTTAAGTGTGGTGTGCCACATGGGATGCCACATCCTTTTGTGACTCTTTTGGGGTGCCACATGGGATACTACATCCTTTTGTGACCGTTTTGTGTCCCTAGCATTACCCTTCACCAATACATCTCTTTCCTTGCTCTTTGTGGTACAAATTGGTTGGGATTCTTCTGTAGCTGTTTTTAATCTTCTCTATTCCGCTATTTTCTTTTTGCGCCATTTTTTTTGTTTAATTGTTGATGCCTGCCGTTATCCATCCAGGTAGCCTCGTGTTTTCTGGTTGTGGAACCTCGCACACGCATCTCTCGTGGTTTTGCTTTCATTACGATGGACAGTGTTGAGGATGCGAACCGTTGCGTGAAACATCTCAATCAGTCAGTTCTGGAAGGCCGATACGTAACTGTGGAGATAGTAAGTGATTCAACTTCAGTCTTGTAGAGTGACGTATTTCAATTTGTTTAGCTTTCTTGTTGACTTGAAGGTTTCTGGTTACATTCAGAAGACTTTGCGTCAGCTATGTTGGCAGCATAAGCAATCAAAGATGATGAGTTCATCCCATGTCAACACTTAAGTGAAACAGCTTGATCAATGGCCAGCTAAAACCAGCTTTTCACATGCATCTGATCAACTAAACATAGCAACTATTTGCCCAACAACTATACAACCTCAGCAATTTATTTCAATTCTCAACTAATCAACGGACATTACCAACAACATTCTAATCAGGCTTTTATGGTACCTCACACCTAGCGCTCATTTACTGGATTCGAGTCATATGCCCCTCGGTTGTCATGCTTCTAATTATCATCTTGTCCAGTTCTTTTCTCCATGGTACTGAGGCTGCCTGCATGAAACTTTCTTACTCACTATATGCATCTATAGATTGTACAAGTGATGTTTGATGAGATAGATGTTTTTCTTTTATACGTTTTGTACCATTCACTCATGTGATCTGTGAACACTGAACTGTATCATATATTTAAGATTCATAGTTTTTGAGGTCATTTATTTATCTTTCAGTCCCGGAGAAAACGCCCGAGAACTCCGACACCTGGTCACTATCTTGGGCTGAAAAGCAACACTAGGGATCGCGGTAAGCTTTCAAAGCTAGTTACCGCAAGTAAAATAAAAATGGGAACCAATACATTTATTGTTTTTGTTTCACTCGCAGTTTTACAATCTAATTAATTTAATGTTTTGGTTTGGTGAAAGGCTATCGAGGTGATCGTGGTAGGTATCGTGGGGGTTCAGGCCGTGATGACTATGGCTACAGAAGGTCTCCAAGGCACTCTCCTTATCGTGGTGGTCGTGATTACTCTCCTAGGCGCTCTCCCTATCGTGGTGGTGGTCGTGAGACTCGTGACTACTCTCCTAGGCGCTCACCTTATGGTGGAAGATCAAGAAGGGAGAGAACAAGGTCTCCTCCATATTCTCCTTATGAGAGCCCGGAAAGGAACTATGCACACCGTGCTAGGTAAGGTTGTTTGTGTCCTTGTTTTAAGTTGAATATGAACGAACAGACTGTGAAGACATGAGGTACTGTAATGATATTTGATTTGGACTTAGTATTTTATGATGTGTCGGTGTTCACTTACAAGGCATATGTTATTGCGGACGTGGCTATTGTTAATTTGCTACCCGTCTTGTGATTGTTGTTGTCATGTGCTGCAGCTGCACTTTTAGTTCAGCAATTTATGAAAATGCTGGTCAAGGGTGCTTGGCATTTTCTGTTTGTCAAGTCACAAGTGGGATGTAAATTGTTTCCTTTTGAAGCCCCAAACAAATCAGCTTTTTTTACTAAACAAACAGAGTCCAACGGGTTTTTGCTTTGCTTCCTGTGTCACGTCTTACCGGACAGAACTACATTCTCTTTGGTCAGTGGACTTCGAAACCTTACAAGTAAAGGCGCAATAAGAAGGCTTTATACTATTTCTTAGGTTGCCTTGAACCATGGACATGGTTAAAACTTGTATACTCGACGTATTACCACCATGCTACTACCATAGGTCTTTGTTTATACATATACAAGAAGAAATTAGAAACTGTGCTTGCATTTCATATTGGAGGTGGCAAGCTGATCCTAACTACCTTACCACTCTTAAGTTTTTTTTGTTAATTTTTCCTTTTCTTTCTGCTGTGGTATTTGAGGATAAGTGAAAAGTAAAAGGAAAATAATTTAGAGAGCATTTTTATTCATCCCATTTTGTTCACACATTGCTCACCTAGGCCTGGGTGACATGTGTCTCATTTCATTCCCATTTTATCCCTATATTATCAATGTAATTACTGGAATTAGAGACGTCACCCAGTGAAAACCAAAATGGGGAAGCAAAAATGCTCTCAAGAATTTATAGATATAGATAATAGATATAGGTTGGTTGAATACATTTCACTGCTTACACTGGTGGTGTTGAATATGGAGTTGTGGACATCACCAACACTTTTGGACCTAACAGTCTGGCATGGCCACTCATCCTTAAATTTCTTGGAGAAGATGACAAGAGTTTGTTGAGACACGTGATGTGATTTTGAGGTCCAAGACGTAATGAGAGTTGATGTTTATGTTTCTGCCTGGTTGGGTTTTAATAAATGCTTTATTTTATAGATTTTAGCTCTAGAAGGGATTGTATTTTTAAAAATGAGGGATTGTAATCAAATAGAACAATGAAATGGAGAATAAAGTTGATTATATTTTATGATCTTCAAACATTTAAGGTCCTTCCAAAAAAAAAATGCTTTTAAGGTAAATGTTAGAGAGTGGCCCGCGCCATGGTAAAATTAAATTTAAATAAGTTTCATTTTATATTTTGATATTACATACCATGCCGATAAATTGAATTATATATTTTTATATTATCCACAATCTACAATATTAATATAAAATTTAATGAAAATTTAATTACGAAACAGATGTCTACATTAAATTTATAGGCGCGTGTGTGCAATATCAAAATATGACATTTCATTTATAGGCATTTTGTGTGTAATATGAAAATAAAAAATTAAAGTAATAGGCATGCATGCGTGTGTGATATCAAAATAAATAAATAACTAAAATACACAATTATCGTAAGACGTCCTTAGAAAAGCAACTAAATTGTATAATATCAAAAAATGAAATGAAATTTATAGGCACATTCTTGTGTAAATTAAATTTGAGTGTGTGTGTGTGTGTGTGTTTTGTACAATGCCTATAAATTTAATTTTATATTTGGATATTGCGCACAATCTACAATATTAATTTTGTAAATTTTATTTTATATTCATATTGTTGATATTACACACACAAGCCCTCTAAATATAATTTATACGCACCCATGCATTGAACACCCATGCCTGTAAATATTTATAAATTTAATTCACAGACACAGAGAAATTTAATAAAATAAAATCAAAAAAATTAATATTGGATTACACACATGCTTAAATTGAATTTATAGGCTATAAATTTATTTTTATTTGGTATTACACACATGCCTATAAATTGAATTATATATTTTGAATTTGAAATTTAATTGTATTACACACACATGCCTAAATTTAATTTATAGGCTATCCTTTTTTTGTGCGTTCCTTTTTTTTTTTTTTTTTTTGTACAATGCCTATAAATTTAATTTTATATTTGCAAAACCAGTTGTGTGTGTAAATCAAATTTGTAGATGTGTGTAGTAGCGATTACATTGCAAAATTGGCTATGTGTAAATCAAATTTTTAGGCGTAACATTAAATTTATAGACACTGTGTGTGTGTGTAATATCGATTACATTGTGTAATAAAAATAAATTTCTCATTCATGAGCATGTGTATAAAATTCAATTTATATCAAAGTGTTCATTCGGTTTTATTTGTAAGCATGTGTATAAATTAAATTTATATGTCAACTCCACTTTTTGAAGAAAAAAAATACAAGAAACACAAAACAACAACAACAACAACAAAAACACAAAACAAAAACAAAACAAAAAACAAAAAACAAAAAACAAAACAAAAACAAAGCCAAACATGGCATAGCCCACAGTCGCATCAATATGGTAGACATTGAACTTCTTGATTGGTGCATTTAGTGGCTTGTTTGAAAAAAAAAAAAAAAAGAAAAAGAAAAAGAAAAAGAAAAGAAAAGGAAAACCTAAGCAACACTTGGTTGTGCCAAACAATTTTTGTAAATATTTAAGAAAAAGTTGATTGAATCCTCATTTTTATGGTTATATTTTTTTTCAAAAGTTGATTGAATCCTATTTCTGGTAATATTACTTTCAAAGTTGATTGAATCCTAATTTTGATGTTAAATAAAATTAAGAAAAGTGATCTAAGGCTAATTATCTCCTTGAACTTATAGAAATGCCCCCAAACAAATTCTTAAATGACCCAAAAAAAAAGTGTATAGATGTAGGGAATTGTAGTATTTGAGAGGGACAAAATGGTAAAAGCAAACAATTAACAAAATACCAAATAAGGACAATTGAATTGAAAACAAGCCTCTTTTATATGAAGGTGTAGAATACAGAGAACACTATCCAGTTTGTACTAGGGATAAGCAAATATTTCAGTTAACCAAAATTCAAATCAAACCGAACAAAATTTTAAGTTTTAGCTCAGTAAATTCGGTTAAAAATTTCAGTTTGATTAAAAATTGAATCGAAAGAAAAATTTCAGTTCAGATTTCGGTACCATATTCCCAAATCTAACTGAACCGAAAAATCAAAATATTTTTTTTAGTTTATATATTATTAATATATTTTATGTACAATCTCCTAATGTGTGATTTAATACCAAATTTCCATAATATCAAATATAAGTATTTTATATATAACTAAATATAAATATATGTTTTCTTTGCAATATGTAAGAAAAATGGGGAAAAAAAATTTAAAAACAAGGTTGCGAAAATGAAAAAAATAAAAGAAAGTGTTGTTTTTTTTTTAAAATTCGGTTAACTGAATTAAAATAATAATAATAATAAACCGAATTTCCAAACCGAACCGTACCTAAATATAATTCAGTTCAGTTTTAGTTTCCATTTCTCCAAATCGAAACGAATTTGTCCAAACCGAACCGAACCGAACCGAACCGACCGAATGCCCACCCCTAGTTGGTACCATAAAATGAATCTGTTACATGAATCAGTTACAATAAAGCTTTTGGTTGTCTAAAACTGAACAAAAAACAATGGTAGTCTAGTGAGTGGATAGATTGAATGTGCGTTTGTGTATACCTTTAGGGTACCACATGACATGCTTATATGGTATCTTGCAGCCAATAAGAATAACTCGTTTGAGCGAGATTCATACTCTCTACGTGTTGATCCCATCCAAATGATCCAATCCTATTGGCTGGTGATTTATAAATGAAATTGTAAACTTCAGATTTAGAAGTAAGGGGACACAGGTATGAGTTTAATAGAAAATCATTTTGTGTAAAAATGTTACAGAGTGGATTGTCTCAAGTCAGGAGAGTTGAAGAGTTGAGTTTAATAGAAAATCATCTGATCAACTGGATGTTTCAAGCCCACTCTTATCAGCATAATGACCCTTCTAGAAACACAGAAAAAGAACTACCTTAAAAAGTCACTGGTTAGAAATGTACAAAATAAAAAGAGTATTTTGAACTTAAATTTCAATATCGTATTTGTCACCAACACGAAAGTGGTACACTTAAATTTTGCTAATTATGTTTGGAAAAATTATTTTATCTGAATGTTACTTTTGTGACGACTATTGTAATTTTGTTTTTCTCCATATCATGAAATTAACGTAAAATTCACAAAGTACTCAAATTATAGCAGACATCAAACAAATAATTGCACATGATTAATAATGCAAGTGACTCATAGATTAGTAGTTCAACCGTCAGTCTAACCAGTAAAATAACTTCATGATTGTTATTCCAAAGTTATAAATAAATTTATCAGGTATAGCGGATATATGACTATAATTTATCGAGTGAATTTTTTTTTTTGGTTAAAAAAGTATGTATATTCAAATTAGTAGTAGCATTAACGTGTATCAAACGGCTGTCAAAGTTCATTTCTCCAAAATCTAATATTTATACAATTTTTAGACAATATAATTTACTAATTCAACCAACCAATTTTTGATGGTTCATTCAAAATCTAACTGGTTTAAATAGGCTATATTTATTTTTACCACTCTAGTTGTACAAAATAGACTAAATTCCCTACCAGTTTACAGTTCAACCGGTTGAACCTACTGGTTCAGCTTGGTTCTAATAATTATGCTTGACATTTTTCTTTAGTGGATTAAGTGTGGAATGTAGGGGATTATACTATTTTAATTTAAATAGACTAGCAGTCTAGTTTTTAACTCACTAATCTAGCACGAAACTATTAGTCCATTCTAACTAATGCCTTTACCTCACTAATCTCGCACAAAACTATTAGTAGTTCATTCTAATTAATAATTTTGGATTTAGTCCAAATAAATATGGAAAAATAGATGCACAAAAAAAGTGCACAACGAAATGCACAACCTGCTTTAATTTGTTGGACCTCGTGTTGAAAAAGCTGTACACTTTCTTTTTTGTCTTTTTGTATGTACAGATTTTTCAGCACGAAGTCTAACAATTTTAAGCTGATTGTGCATTTCGTTGTGCACTTTTTTTGTGCATCTAGCATTTCCGATTGTCCAATCCATCCAAAGACATCCAAACAGGGCCTTAGAATTTGTTAGTGCTTCACTGTTTAGAAGACTATCAGAGCGATTAAAATAGCAATCGTGGAAGAATCTTCACATTCTCCATCAAAATAATAAGTGTCATTTGAGTTGGACTTTACTTTTTTTTTTCTCTTCGATCAGAGGTATACACACACACACACACTATATATATATATATATATTCTCGAAATCATCGTCGGACAATGCTCGGAGCTCAATTGTGCGTCCGTACAGTTTCCGGCTTCGGGGCGGTGGCAGATCAGGCAAATGCGAGCCGCCGCCGACGCCGACGCGTTTCGTGTTCGATTGGACACTCTTCGTCGTCTCGATTGTCTTCGTTTCAGTTAGGTTTTCGGAGCAGACAATGTTGTGGATCTAAATGGATCGTTATATCTTGCAAATCTTCTCATGGTAGCTTCGGCCGAAGATCGAATGATGGCGAAGAACGCGATCATGAGTATCTTGAAGCCTTCGTACTCCTTTCAGGTATCAAATTCACCCTTTGTTCCTTTTTTATTCTTGTGTGTATATATATATATATATATATGTATGGATATATAGCTCTGAGTATGTACTCTATTATGTTACGCCTGAATTTGTTTGATTACGTTCTTTTAGCTGCTGTGTGGAATTATTGTGATTGGTGCTTTGATCAATCACAAAATGTCTCGGATATTGCATATTGATCCTCAAATTGCAAATGTGGTCGATATTTGGGAGTTTTGTATCTATATTCTGAGGCATTTGTACATTTTTAGCTCAATTAACAGGGAAAAAAAATTGGTTCTTAAAGTTCTTGGTAGTGGGAACAAGTAGTATTATGCAACTAGATCACCAATAGTAGGACTATTAGTTCTAAACAACAGTCAAGCACGCACAGAAGTAATGCACCATTCAAGTTTTTGACAAATTTTGATTGAAAAAGAGATGGGATATTTACAAGCTATCATTGTGCTCAAGCTATTTTCCAATGGTAGGGAAATGGCTCATCTATGAAATCTCTAATAGAAATTGATGCTTGAAGAGCCTACTAAACCGGGCTTTTCACCTTTTTCTTTGACTTTAAATAGTAGAGTTGGCAGTTCACTTGAGGCTTATATATTGAGGAAAAGAACTTCTAATTGAAACTGAGGCTCTATAGAGCCGCTGTATGAAAATAAGGCCCTTTTTCCTCTTCTGCATAGCATCTGTTGTGGCAAAAATAATTTGTGGTCAAAGATTTTTTGGGATTTACTTTTAGACGAACAAAATTGTGGTCGAAAACTTTCTCAATCTTAACAATCATTCTCTTCATTTTGGCTTTTGATTTTTTCTGGCGCTTTGTTGACAAGCAACTTTCTTAGCATTATGCACTTGCACAAGAGAGAAAATCTTGGACTACCCTTAGAGATTGAATCAACTGGGATACAAGATTATTGTATAACCTTAAGTACGCTATAAGTTCGAATTTTGTGTTCTACCCATCCAGGCAGTGGCAACACTTTGTGTTTTTGCTCTTACTACCACGTTAATTGGATTACCATTATTATTTTAGGAAAAATGAAAAAACCCATTGCATGAGAGAGTTGTTCTTGTGGAGTGGTGTTTATACATTTGGTTGAGGTGCTTTCTGAATTCTTTTTGGTTTTTTATTTTTTTATTTAAGTTTTTAGGCCATGTATGATCTGAAAACTAAGTATTTCTGTTTTGATATTACTTTATTATTGTCTGAACCGCTCTAAACTTCTGTGACTTCAACTGATGCAGAAACTTTCAGGCACTACCGCTTGCGCATGAAAGGATTTCATGAAGACATGACGTGGCAGTCCTCTTCCCAATTGCTTCCCTTCACTGTTCAAGCTAGGGACTCTAGAACTGAAGTCAGTTCCATAGGAGTGGCATTTCTTCGTCGTTTCCAGAGTCCCACAATTTTTCTTAAGATCTCATGCGATGGAGACTTCTTGCTACCAATTATTGTAGGTATATAAACCATTTATCGCACACATACTTTGTTATTCTTATTTCCATCCAAGGACATATGTGCATGCAACTAGTTACTGCTGTTACAGGGGAATTTGCTGTTGAAGGACTTATAGATTCCTCAAGGGAGGATGAGAGTGAGGTAGTTACTTGGAACTTGGTATTAAGAGTCCGTGTGGGTCGCTTTTAGAATAATCACTTTTTGGAATAAGTTAATCTGTGAAAATGCTAATCCTAAAGGTCGCAACTCTTTAAATAATCACTTATTTGTGATTGTTGGTCCTGGAAAAGCTACCCCAACGGGCTCCAAGTTTGTTGTTTTCTTATTTTCCTATTGATGTTAAGATACGACATTCCTGCAGGATTGCCCAAATCAGTTCCGACTTGTGAGGAATCTTGTGGAGAAACTTGGTTATGAAGTATGTAGCATATTTTGTCATGTATTCTACGTCTTGCTGTCTAGTTTATGAATTTTGTTTCTGTCTACTATCTAGTTTGAGTTTCCCATATTTTCCATAAGAAATTTTTCTGGAATGTAGATAGTTGTAAGCACAGAATATAAATCCTTGTTGTTACACCTTTTGCTACCCATAATTGCAGGTAAAAATGGTGAAAATTACAGAAAGAGTGGTTAACACTTACTTTGCCAGAATATATTTTTGTAAGGTGTGTTAAAACCTAAACAATATGTATGCAATATATTTAAAGGGAACTCGAATTTTTGGAAACTCATGTTCATTTCTTTTGATTTTTCTTATTTATTATCTGCAGCCTGGGGAGAAAGATATTCTTAGTGTAGACGCACGTCCCTCAGATGCCATAAATGTGGCAAACAGATGCAAGGTTTGTATTTGTCACCCTTGGAGGTCTAAGAACTATGGGTCTTTTATTATTACCCATTTCCTTTTTCAACGTACTCTAAAGATGCATTCTAATATAGATGTGTCAGTTTTGCAACAAAAGAATTTTTTTGTTTTATTTTCCAACCTTAAATATACATAAAGGATAAAACCACAAAAACTGTTATTCTGATAATAAAAATATTGTTTAAAGCAAACAGAAGTAGATGCGGTTTTTTAAAAAAAAAAAAAAAATTCACATTTCAAGCATTGTATAGTTGGAGAGTGTTTTGATATCTCCTTTCTTGTCGGTCTCAAATATTAGCTGGCATCCAGGCTCTCTTTGACTTGCTCAGTTACTTGAATTGAGAACCTTTGGTGTGGCTGTGCTGATCAAATGGGGCTAGACTTTCTTGTACATATTATGCATCTCATAGACTCCTCTATCTCTATGTAAAATTGCGATGGTTAAATGGAGCAGCTTCTTTGTGAAAATCTTTTTATGCTGCAATGTAAAGAAGCCTCAATCATTGCAAATATGTTGGAAGCATTTCACATTTTATGACTGTTTTCTTCTCATCGGTATATAATACATATACGTCATGTATAGAGTTTGGTGGTTTAGGTAGTTCAGATGAAGGAAAAAGTCAAGAATGTCTTTGCCCTATGTGGGTAAATATGGTCGAGGATTGATATTTTACCTCAGACATTGCAAGTGGCAAAGTCACGCTCAGGGCCTATTTGGATTAGCTGTGGCTTTTGCGTTTAGGCAGAAGCAAAAGCAAAGCAAAGCAAAGCCAAATCACTATGGCACAATGAGAATTTAGAAAAATTCGTTAAAACTCAAATCTGCTTCTTGCATCACGCTTAGGGTGGCCATCGGCCCGTTGGCCCGCTCAGCCCGCCCAGCCCGGCCCTAATTTTATAGGGCTTGGGCAAAGAAGTTGGCCCGTAGGGCTGGGCCTGGCTAGTGTTTGAAGCCCGGCCAATTTTTCAGACTGGGCTTGGGCATGACAGATAAGGCCCGCTTAGGCCCGGCCCGGCCCGGTGTAGTAATAGAATATATATATATATATATACACATTCTGCTCTCTCTCTCTCTCTCCATAGTTGAGATCTCTTTCTGGTAGGCTGCCAATGCATGCCATTAACTACTACATTGCATTTTGTGGATGTTTTAGCTTTTCTTTTGATGAGGTAATCCTTCATGATGTGCTGAGTAATAATGAAGTGATGGTGTTGAATTTGTTGTTGGTCAGTGGGCATATACAAAATTTTTGCCTTGCAGGGCCGGGCTGGGCTGGGCCTGGGCATTGAGATCATATCTTGGGACGGGCTTGGGCAGCCATGTTGAGGCCCGATGCGGGCCGGGCTGGTGCAAGCCCGACCCGAGCCCAGCCCGAGCCGGCCCGGCCCTGCCTGCCCATGGCCAGCCCTAATCACGCTTGAGAGTTCTTTCGGCGAAAACCTGCTTTTCGGGCTCTGAAATACGTACTTAAAACTTATCTAAATAGGTTAGTATTTGCGTTTGGGTCTGAGAAGGACGTTTGACCCCAACCGTGCATTTGAGAAGTGATTCCAAACAGGGCCTTAATTACTGTTCGGCTTCAGTTTTCGTAAAATTGTAAATGTAAGGTTTGGCCGCACCACTGTCTGGGGGAATTTTGATTTCAAATATTGTGTAAGAAATTATTTCCTTTTCCTCTTAATGCAAGATTCATTTGTATTCTTGTGATTCTTCGTAGACAGGCAATAAATAGGAGATATTGCATGCTCTAGAAAATACTTTATCAGCAACCACTGAGGCGGATCCTTTTAAATTGACCGAAATTTCTTTCTGACAATCCCACGACTCTAATTCAAAATTGCATTCGCAGGCACCCATTTATGTAAACAAACAAATTGTCTTGACCGATGCTATTAGATTTTCTTTTGGCATGGGCAGAATGCGTGATGCGAAGTCTGTATATGATGTAACATTAGACAGGTATCCATTCTGCTTGATCTTGGGATCTTATTTTCACTATTTGGGTTCTGTTGTACCTCTAAGCATGAATTATATCATATCCAGTGCTGATGATGGTCCAGATCTACTTTCTGAGGAACTAGATATATTGAGGAATATGAATTTAGCTGTGGAGGAAGAAAGATTCATCGATGCAGGTATTGAGATACAGTAAGATCAACTTTTAGGCTCTATTTGGTTCATGGATTTATCAGGGAATAGGTAAGGAAAACACTTTGTTTGGTTAATAAGGAAAATATTAAGGAAAAAAAATATTTAGTAAATTAAATTTTACACTTTTAATTTGTGAGTCACTTCCCTCCCTTTTTTTCTGGAGTTACGATTATATTTTGAAAACTTCTAACTTTTATTAAATCTTACGTGAACATGGAGGAAAACAGAAGGGAACTAGTTTTTTTTTTCTTGTTCAACTTTCATTTTTCTTTTCCTTCTCTAAATCCACAAGCCAAACAGAGCCCTAGAGTTGTAAACTCAAATCAATAAGGAGCGCCTGATTAACACTTATGGGTTGGAGTCTTTATCACTCGCTACTGGTTCCTGCAGCCATGTGGAGAGACAAACTTCTGAACCTTCGTAAGTCAAGAGATGAACATTAGACACATTGTTGAGGTACATCTTGCTTTCCTCAAACTTTTGATTCTTGTGGACGTGGAACTTACTTTCAGAACTTTGATTATCTGAGTTCATTTTAAATTCTGATTATTATTCAAACACACGCATGTGTATGTATCTAACCTGGAATATGTTTGTGGTGACAGGGAGACTGCAGTCTGTATTGTTCAGAGATTTACTCTATACTTTTTTTTTTTTTTAATTTTTTTTATCACATACATATATCTAGTTAAGGAAAGCACAAATTGGCATTGCAATTCAACGGCAATACGAATCAAGCATACCCTAACTCTGAGATGGATTAATAAAGGGATTCACAAAATATTGGTACGTACTGCTCCGACTTGTAGTAGAAATGCTGTCTCTGAGTGTAAATTATAATAATGTATTAAACTTCAAGAATGAGTGAAGTACAAGTATGTTAGGTGTAGCAATTTGAGTGTATACTGTATAGCAAGGAACAACATTTGGCTTCTTCAACGTATATAAAAATGAATCTGACTTGTTATTGGCACTTGGTCCGTGAAGTGAAATTTTGGGTTTCTACGATGCTCTTTAGGGACAGGACTTGGGTATAGTTCTTTAGATTCGTACGGTGCTATTCTGGAAGTTGATTGGCTCATGCATGCAGGTACTGTCTATGTGGACTCTATATGGGTCAATCACATCCAAAACAGCATTGTACGCACCTAAGGAACTATATCCAAGTGCTCTCTGCTCTTTAAAAATTGTGATACATTGCTACTACTTTGGTGATGCTCTCCAACACTATGGTACATCATCTCATACAACTTACAATGTGCAAATCACCATAATAAATTTTTTTTTTTTTTTTAAAAAAGAAGAAGTAGGAGGAATGATCAAGATTTGCCATATTTGTGCCAACAAATAAGCATCACAACAGATCTCCTAGCAATGTAAAATTGGGACTGTTGCCCTTTTACAAGGACCAAACACCCTTCTTGCCTTGGAGAGGCTATAGATTCATCCCATTCCCACCTTCCCCTCTTTCCAGCATGCCGAGAAGCACAATGACCCATTCATTCAAACAAACCCTTAACGCAAATATATATATATATATATATATACAAGTATGTAGATATATGTATATTTGTACACATATTTCTCTGACCTTCTTAATGAGCCTAATGACATTCAACAAAACAGGACTTCGGGTATTTCTTAGCAAAAGTAACAAAAGGCTCTCTCTCTCTCTCTCTCTCTCTCTCTCTCTCTCTCTCTCTGTTAAGGATTTTTGTTCCTAGAAGCAAGGTCTACTTTTAACTCGTGTGGTCCACAAGTGCACAGTTTTGATGAGCGAGAGTCCAGACTAGTCATGGATTTATAATAGATCTACATTAGCAGATCTTAGAATGTAAATTATGTAATGATGGTTGAATTGTTGTAACCCACTAATTCACTTATGGGGTATTTCCTTATTTGTAAAGCTAAAGAACCGGTTGTCTCATTTATAAGTGAATCGGTTCACTATAATAAGATGTTTAGTAAATCCACTTTTTTTTTTCCCTTCATAAGAGTCCGTGCTTAATTTAAAATCACTCTTACAAACAAGTAGTTTATTTTGCGAACCAACACAAGGGAGGATTTTTTTTTGTTTTCAAAACTAGATAAAAATAAAATCAGGAATGAACTTGATCCTAATTTATGATTTTCCAAACTTGCCCTTTAGATACAGTGTTTATGTTGGACAGTATTTTCTTACAATTAAAAACATATGTATGAACTGATTAGGAGTAAAAGTCGATCAGTTGGGTTGGTTCTCCTCGGTTTTTTCCAAGTTTTTAAACCGACCGAATAGGGTCGGTTTATTTTGGTGTTTTGTTCGGTTCGATCGTTTATTAAACTGTGCACATTTTAGAAAACAAAATGGATGGTTACATTTGTCGGTTTTGCTCACACCCCTAGAAGTTATGAGTTTAATTGATTTGTGATACCATGTCATCCATATAAGTGTGATAACTAATATTTATTCTTGATAGTAGGAGTTTACAACTGCATAATTCAGTTCTGGATAAACAAATTTGAAGCCAGTTCCGTCTTAGGATTTGCATCTTTCAAAACAGTATTATGCACGTAGTAGATTATTGTACACCTTAAATTTAGGGTACCGGATAATGTCTGGTTTTAGATATAGAAAATCGATTTTTTTAAATAAAAATCATATTACAATAAACTTTAAATATTAAACAAAAATTGGAACACTGTGAGTCCGCCGGATCTTAGTATTGTTTAAGGGAAAATATATTTTAGCCCATTGTGATTACACTTGTTTGCTCATAACCCCCTTGAGGTAAATTTGTAACACTTAACCCCAGTACTATTAACCTAAGTGGTTCTGTTAAGTTTTCTAACATAGTAAAGAAATGGTGATAATACCCTCACTCACCTATATATACTCTCATGCTGTCATGCATACAGAAGCTATCTGTCACGCCCTAATGTAGCAAAATAAGGATTTTTTTTGTTTTTTTGTTTTTTTTTTTTTTTTTTTTTTTTTGTTTTTTCTGTTTTGGACCCGTAGGTCATGATAGGTGATGGATCACTTGTTCTGTACTTAGCTTAACATGTGCTAGTAAACAAAGTATATAAAGAAACAAAGAAGATAAATATTTATTGTCATTACAACTTCAAATAATATTACATTGTCTTAAATAAATATTCTTAAGACACAAACCGCCTTATTCAAATTAAAAACATAGTCTTTATCCTTATTATAACTTTATTTAAATAAAAGAATCTCTGCAGGCTTCTCTAGCTAGCATGGTCATATTGTCCTGCATAATCATTTTCTGAATATTTTGGGTGTCCAGGACAAAAACAAGTTATCAGCTAATGAAAGCTGAGTGAGTAGAATGAACACACAAACAATGTATATAAAAGTACATTAACAATCATTATTATTGTTCAGTACCTTAGAGTATGGTTAATCCATTATTCCAGTCATCGCATTTAATAAACAGTTTGAATAATGAATTTTTAAGACCGTGCATAAACAAATGAATCATCTCATCTTACTGACTCTTTTATTTCGACCACAAACCGAACATAAGCAGTTTCCCTAAACCTCCGGCTCAAGGCCGTTTAGTTTAAAATACCTGTCGATATGTCTGCCATATCTAAAGCAGCCTGGACGCACCTAGATAATCAGTGTTATAATAACTTATGGAATACTCTAATTAATCTGCTGTATCTAGGGCGGTTTAGAATAATTAAAGTTACCACAAGACAGGCCTGCCGTATCTAAAGCGGCCTAGGCTCAACCCTCTTAATTAATCTGTCGTATCTAAAGCGACCTAGAATAATTAAGGCTACCATAAGACTCTGACTAGCCTACCGTATCTGAGGTGGCCTTGGCTCAATCCTTCCTAATTAACCTGCCGTATCTGAGGCGGCCAGGGATAATTAAGGCTACCACAACTAAGACAATCTCTCTTGACTTTTCCAATCTCACCATTGCACACCATGCATGTTAACCCTAAACGACCTCTTTCCAACATGCCATCTCGACTATGCAAGTGTATGACTTATTCTCTTTCCTTTTTTTGTTTTCTTTTTTGCTTTTGCTTTTGTTTTTTTTTTTTCTACATATCATAAGGTAATCGAGCGATATGATTTTAATCTTTCTTATAGTGGCATCAGAGCGATTCATACTTTTCCTTAATATAGTATCAGAGCGATCATATGACTTAATGTTTCAGAACTACTTATTTCTTTGATTTATTAAGATCAGATCAGTAGCGGTGAGGTACAATCGTTAAAACGGAATGTACAACAGTTCATCGCATACCTTTTATATTTCTTTAGAAAGGTATCAGAGCTAATTATTCCTTTCTTTTTTAATAAAACAGTAGCAGTGACGTACAAGTCTTTAGTATTGATGGTACAACAGTTTAAAACATACTTCTCATATTCTCGTATAAAGGTATCAGAGCTAATAAAAATATGATTATTACAAATTAAAACAACTTATCCAAATCTCGCTTCCAAAATCTGTTGTCATTTCCTTTATCAAAATTGTGAGGTATAACTCTTTAAAATCAAAGGTACAATATTTTAAAGTGTAAAGTACAAGTCCATAATTTCTTTCAAAACTGTCACTAGCAGGTCCTTGACATCTTATCCCAACGTACAAGCAGTATAAGCACATGGTATAACACTTAAACAGTGAAGAAAACCAAATTTGGAAAAACTATCTAAAGGATCTATCCTTAGAGGATCAATCTTTAGAGGATTGATCTTCAGAGGATTGATCCTTGTAGGATCGATCTTCCTTTGTCTTCTTCGCAGAAATTCTGCAGAACAGAGGGCTGATCTGGGTTTTCAGAACTTCCTTTAAACAGGGCTTATAATATATCAATCTCTTCGTTGTTCTGCATAAATTCCAAATATATAAGTCTTGTTTGCTAATTATTAACGTAGCTCAAGTTATAGATGAAAATCCGAGAGTCGCCAAATATTCGTTTTAACCGTTTGTCGTAACCGTTACGAATTAAGATCTAAGATTCGAACCTAAAGTTATTGGGACTATAATCTTTCATTTCCAATTCACGAAATCCATTTCCATTGAGTATGATGAGACCACCATTTTTAAAGCTTCAAAAGTCAATATATAAATCTATACTTATTCACTTATGTTTGATACCCCCAGCTTGTGCATAATGACTAATAGTACATTATAGAGACTCACTAGTCTTTAGATTGGGCAGCATGACTTGCCAAAGACAGACATAAATTTTGAAATATAAGCTATGACCTCTTTGACAACGGCTATGGCTTCCTTTTGAGCTCACTTTGCTATTTCTAGCTTGCTAGGTTTCTTTCCATTGATTTTCCAGAAATGGTATGAGTATATATGTGTGACTTGTGTGATTGACAGAGGTTAATGGAGAGCTTGAGAGTTATATGTGTGTGTATATATCAGAGAGAGAGAGAGAGAGAGAGAGAGAGAGAGAGCGTAAGCGTGCCACACCCCAGAATAACAAAAATAGAGAAAATAAATTTCCTTTTTGTGTCCATACACACCATGCGGTACTAAACAGTAAAGAGTAAAGGAACAGTAATAGAACTAAACTTATCATATATCCAGGTCCTTAGATTATACATCAGAGTTTTACAATATAATATAAAGAGGTCTTAAGGCAACATATGCCCTATTACAAAACATATTATCAAAGTCAGTAACCGACTGCATAACTAACATCTATCCTAGTCTTCAACTGGCATATACATAATCACTAGCGTAATAGTCCTGCCCAGCATCCAGTCTCAGCAGGTCCATCCCCGGCATAGACTTCCTCCGGGTAATAGTCGTTCTCATAGTGAGGTTCATCCCCTGCAGTATAAGTAACAGGATATTCTGGATGGGGAATGTCCAGGCATAAAACATCGTCAGCTTGTTTAAAGTTAAGTGAGTAGAAACTAAAACAGTATCATAAGCACAGTGTGATTACCAGTTAGGAAAGATACGTATAGTTCTACTAATAATATCTTCCTCTTTAATCCAGCCCATTCATCGATTACTCCCATCTGGTTATACGAAGACCGACAACCATACCCTTGTGAAGAACAGACTCGATAGTTCAACTTTATCGATATACCATTATTTCATCCACTGCTTTTAGGGACCTTAACCGACCACTACATGTCATGGACACCACGTCAATCCATCCCTCATTTTTAATGACTTAAACCGCCCACCGCATGTCAAGGATACAACATTTTGAATAATAGCATATCATCTTATTGCCACGACTTAGCGACATCTACCAGTGATCCTCGCCCACCGTTTTTAAGGACCTGAACCGCCCACCACTTTTAAGGACCTAATGGATCATCTGGCTATCTTAGGACTACTTGGTCCCGCCTACCACTTTTAAGAACATAACTGCACACCACTTTAAATGACCTATGACCAAGTGTCAACCCACGTACAATTCCCATAACTAATCAAACCTACCTCGGTTCCGAACTAACATCAATATATGACAATTCCCATTATGGCATGTTGCTCTAATTGAAATGAAACAGATACCAAATTGATTCCCAACTACCACATTATCTCACGTTAAGAACGTTCTCACATTACTCTTAATCAAGTCTCATTATCGTGTCATAGTATCGTTATTCAACCAATATCGCATAACGGAAGTATCATATTGATATATGAACTTCTAAATAGTATGTGTTATAACTAACAAGAAACAATCATGTTCTGAAATGTTTGATCGATTGAAGTCCTTTTAATTGATTGAAGAAAATAAAGTTTGATCGATTGAAGAATCTTTGATCGCTTGAGAATAGTTTGGTTCGATTTATTGAAACAAGTTCAAGCAATCGAAACTTGCATTCTTTAGGCAGTGACGTCCAGAACTCATGGGTTGCGTTTGATTTGGTTTCTTCACATCCAAAACTTGTAAAAGCACTAAACCTAGCTACCGAGTAAGTTTAGAACTTACCAAAGTGAACAAGGGTGTGTTTGGTTTGAGCTTTTGGACCTCAAGCTTCAATGGAACTTCATCCACTCTCTCTCTCTCTCTCTCTCGCTCTCTCTCTCTCTCTCTCTCACACACACACACACACACATACACACACAACACATATAGATTGTATATATATAGTGTATATGTGTATGTATATATATAGGAAAGTATATGAGTGTGTAATATATATATATATCTCTAAACCCTATAATGTTTAGCAACCCACCCCCCCCCCCCCCCCCCCCCCCCCACACACACACACGAAATACCCATATATATAAGGAAAGGTGGGTGCAAGGTGGCAGCTTTGAATGGACTGAGGATAAGATTTTCACAAATGTTCGATCGATCGAAGCTTTTTCGATCAATTGAGAACAAGTCGGTCAGAGTTTGATTGATTGAAAAGGATCAATCGATTAGGAAAGGGAAACCATGTCATCAATTATGTCGGTAGAGTTTCAAGTGATCGAAAAAGGGTTCGATCAATTGTCACTTCATAACTTCAATCGATCGAGAATAGTTCTATCGATTGAAAGCTAAATTACAGGTATGGCAAGGGTATTCATATAGAATCTCATTTATTAGATGTACATACCAAAAATACAGGGTATTATATCATCTACCATTTAATAAAAGATTTCGTTCTCAAAATCTAAAGTAGTAGGCTACAACAAAAATAGAAACTTCTCGCGTATCCTTGACTCTAATTCCCACGAATCTTCTCCTTCGTCATGATGCTTCCACTGCACCTTTACCAACGAAATCTCTTTATTTATGAGTTTCTTGATTCCGCGATCCAAGATTCTCACTGTTCCTTCATTGAATGTGACATTATCATTAACTTCTATGTCTTCGAAGTTTATCTCGTACGCTGGGTTATGGGCACACTTCCGTAACATACTAATATGGAAGACATTGTGCACGCTTGACATCTTAGGTGACAATGCCAGTCTATAGGCAACCTTTCCAATGCATTCCAGGGTCTCAAGGGTCCGATAAAATCGAGGTGATAGCTTACCTCTCTTCTGTCCAATCTAACAATTCCTCAAACTGGTAAAACCTTGAGTAGTATGTGATTTTCAACTGTAAATTCTAAATCCTTACGGTGTTTGTTAGCATAACTCTTGTGTCTGGTTTACGCCCTTCTCATCTTCTCACGTACCACTTGAATCTTCTTACTGGTTTCGCGTACCATTTCTGGCCCAAGAAGATGAGTATCTCCAATTTTGGCCCAACACATTGGGGATCAGTAAGGTCATCCATACACGGCTTCAAATGGCACCATCCCTATGTTCGTATGATAGCTGTCGTTATAGGCGAACTCTATCAACGACATGTGTGTCTCCCAAGAACTTTCAAAATCTATGACGCAAGCTCTTAACATGTCTTTTGATCTTGTCAGAATCAAGATATAAAAGTATGCTTTACTTTTTAAGGATTTGTAGTATGGAAGTAAAGGTCGAACCCACAAAGATTGAATTACTAAAGCACTTTAATTTTGAAACCTAAACCTAGTTAATTAAGAAAATAGAATTTTGATTTTGATTTTGATTTTAATTAAACTAAGAAACTAAGTAAATAAATTAACTATGAAAGCGATTAAAACTTGTTTTAAACGATGTTTAAAGTGAACCTAGGATTGCAAATCCACCACTAGCTTCATAATAAGAGTATCTATGCATTCAATTAGCTTATTACATTGGATGATAATGGGGAATTGTAGCAACAAGCCCAATTCCTCCATCAAGAAGATAACTACGATTCAAGCACCAACATAATTCATCTTCAGTTGGCATGGATTGTCTAACACTAAATTAGGGTTGCGGCACAATCCGTCTTCCTAGGCATGAACTATTCGGCTACTTAATATCACAATTCAATTAAGCACCATTATATGTAAGTAATCCATACAAGCACAGCAAATATAGTTCATTGAGTAAAACACATTCAAAATAGATCCAAGATAAGAATAAACTTTGAAAGCAATGATTTAATCAATAGAGGTTCGATTTTATTATAAAAAAATCCCCTGAAAATGTAATCATCATCCATACATAATAAAACTAAAAGAAAAGCATAAAATACACCCTATTACTTGGCTAGGGTTTCAATTGAAACCCTATATCTTGGTCTAAGCGGCATAGAATCGAATAATAACAAGAGGTTGATGGAGGAGGCCATGGAAATCCTAGGTCTTCTTCTTCTTCTCCTTGCTTTCATCTCTTCAATGGCTGAAGTTTTAGATGTATATGGATGTGTATAATGTTGTGTAACCCCTATTTTGACTTAAAAGAGGATGTATATATAGATTTGGAGCAAGTTTTGGAAGCTTTCCAAAACCTGATCGCACTAAAACTGCTTTATTTACGTTTCTGTACGTAATTAGGCAATTCCGTTCGCACAAGGCTTTTCAGGACATCAAAATACGAATTTTTGACACTTTGTATGGGTCGTTCGCGCAGGCCACTCGCGTGCGATCACCAAAATCGCGTGAGCATGCCGCTCCAGCGAGATGCCCTTTTCACAGCTTTTTCTAGATTTTCTCAGCATGCGCACCGATTGTAGAATTGCGATTTTGACTCGAACGTCGTATTGACTCACCGTTTGCAGCTACACATCCGTAACTCGAAGATCTATATTTTATATATTTGGTGAAAATTTTCAAATCCAAAGTATTCCTTGTCAAAAATGCAATTTTCCGAGGCTGCTACTGCATTCAGCTTTCAGCTTTCACTGGAATCACCTTTTGAGCCCAGAATTACTTCCAAAGCCACTAATCATTGGATTTTGTGCATTTTCAAGTTAAAGCTCCAAAACCTACAAAATATAGAATACTTATTAAAAAAATAACTAATAACTAAATGAAATGGGCTAACAAAGTGTATCTTTAGGACTATAAACGGTAACTATTCGTCGCCGATCATCTTTCATCACTTAATTCACTCATTCAGTCTGTCCATTGGTCTGTGGATGGAAAGTCGAACTCAGGTTCAGTGTCATTCCTATTGATGTCTGCAAACTCTTCCAAAACTCTTCTGTGAACTGTGAATCACGATCTGGCATGATTGAAGTAGGTATATTGTGTAGTCACACAATGCTGAATGTACATCTGACTCAACCGTTCTATCGTGTATGTCATGTTGTAGGTGAGAAAATGCATCGTCTACGTTAGTCGATCCACTATTACCCAAATAGAGTCGTGGTTTTGTTGCGACTTTGGCAATCCCTCCACAAAATCCATAGTGATGTGTTCTGTCATGCGCCCGGATTCACACATGTGAACTTAGGATATGTGGCACGTCACCAAGGCCTTCAAAACCAAGTTAGGAATGGAAAGGAAGAAAAACAAGCACTTTTACACCATTGCATTAGAAAAATCAAGCCCAAGGACAAAATGGTCATTAATAAGGTATAGCATATTTTATACCAAAAGATAGGTTTTTGAGTCCCGGTTCCAATACAAAAAACAGCGTGCAAATCCAACTTTTTTAGAGAGAGTTATGCCCGTTTCCGTAAAAGTCGACAGTGTAGCAAAATGACATGCGGATCGATTGGCCCCAAAATTGGATCGATCTGATTTTGACAGAACCTCATTTTTGGCCTTCTAGAAGCACCGGATCGATCTGCCCAAGACTCGGATCAATCCGGATTCGGTAGCACACATTTTGACAACAAAATCCCCTATTCTGCAGATTCCTAACTTCCTCAAAACCAAACCAAACTTCATGAAACTTTCCAAAACACTTCAAAACTATTCCAAAATCATTCCAAACCATTCCCAAGATATATTAACATGATTTTTAAACATAAAACAAGATCCACCAATGCTATCACACTTGAATCTTCCTAACGTTCACAAAACCAACCAAAACACAAGAGTCTTGATCCAAATTTACAACTAACATATCCAAATCATAAAAACAAGAGTTTGAAAAGTCCCAACGTGATTTTAAGCTTGGGTCACAACGCTTGCACAAGTCTTGGGGCGATTAAACCAAAACTAGCACAATTCTCCAAGTTTGAGCACAAACTCAAGTTGGCTAATACAAACTACAAGTTAAACCAAACAACCTTAGATTTTACTTCAAACTAAGAGTTTTGCTCAAAACAACTATACACATGAAGCTACTACATTTACAAGCTTCCTCGACTCCATGAACCCCCAAGGTCATCTCCCCGGATTCTCGCCGTCGTGCTCACCTACAATGGTGATTCAATAACCACTACAATATATAAGCTATATGCTTAGTGAGAGATATCAATCAAGCACACGGATGACAAATCAATGCTTATATTCAACTTAACAAATAAAAATGATCTCCGGATAAGCAAGAATTTCCTTCACCACTACCCGCAAGTTCGCGACTCCCCCAATAGTCCATGGCACAAGCCAATGACCCATGCCACACACATGCGGTCTAATGCCATTGTCGGCCACAAGTGGTCGTCACCACAGAACAATCTCATGGCGGATTCATACGAGCTTTCTTTTGACCCAAATAAGCAACTAAACATGCTCACATAAACATACCACCATGCTTTTCACATAATTAAGGCTAAACATGGATAATTAAGCTAAATAGGCATATGATTAACATCCAAATGAACACAACCATGAATTCCATCCAAAAACAAGATCACCTCGTCGCAATTCACTCTTAGTTGAGAAATTGAAGCCCAAATCTACTCCGGGTTCAAATCCTACATGAATTCGACCAACTACGGATTACCGCTCTGAATTGGGTCATGAGAAATACGACAATTAGGCTTAATAAAATCAGTACCAAAATGTAGAACTCACCTCTACAAGTCCAAATCTGGTCTCAGAATTGAAATTGGGTGTCGAACGGCGCGTCGATTGACGTCAAGAACGTCGCGAGATTCCATCGAGATTTTCCGTTGATATATCTCCTATATCTCTTTTTTGTAATGACTAAGAATAAAGAGGATGGTTGTGACTCATCCTAATAGGTGTCAACCAACATGCACTTCAACCTCTTTATGATTTTATTATAGCCTCCCCAGAGTTTTATAAGTTTTGCATTTATACCCCTGCTAGTTATAAAACTTATTAAAACTACTCCAAACTTAAGTGTGTGTTTGCCTATGTCTCGCATGGGTCCCATAAGTGGTCCCATATAATTATATGAAGTTGCTAATTAGCCTACTAATTATGTAACGTGTTCATTTCGTTCTCACCAAGGTATCCCAAATGACCACACAAGTGGTCTCTAACAATCAACAATGAATTTAAACAACATATAAATTATTTCACATATGCCTTAATAAACATTTAAGCACATAAGGGTGATTCCACAACTTTGTCCCATCACAATGGAACTTCATCAACTCATGTCCCAATTTGGGACTGCCATATTGGCTAACATTGGGTTCTCAAACTGGACACCCATAATCAACTAGTGAGCTAAAACCTAATAATCATGCGCCAATAAACACCAATTAATTATGCTAATGCATGCTAAAACATAATTAACGATTAATCGCGGGAGCGGGTGTTACATGTTCACATTTCCATTTGGGAATTGGTAACGGCTATAGAAGTCCCAGTGGTTTCTGATGTTCCGCCTTCACTTGCTTACAAGTGAGACACTAAGATACATACTCAGCTACCTCTTTCTTCATTCTTTATCACCAGAAATTTCTCTTTAAGCCCTTGTACATCTTCCTACCTCCAGAATGAACAGTCATTCGTTACTTGTGTGCTTCGTCCAATATGTCTTTTCGGAGATTATCTTCGTTTGGAACACAGAGTCTACCTTTATATCTTAGGGCTCCATTTACACTTATGCTCCATACCTTTGGCTCTTTGGCTGACATCTTAGTGAACCATAGTCTAAAATCCTCAGTGCTTCATTGAGCCTCTATGATATGACTGATCAGAGTCGGCTGTATGAAAAGACATCCAAGATGTTACCTCTTGTTGATTCCGTGGTTTGCAGGTCAAACTCGGTCAAATCTTCCAATGCTTGCCATTCTCGAACCAACATGCCAGTGATTACCAGTCAAGGTCGACGACTCAAAGCATTAGACACAAAATTTACTTTTCCTGGGTGGTATTGCAATGAAAAGTCATAGTCTTTGAGTAATTCCATCCATCTCCTTTGTCGCATGTTCAATTCATTTTGAGAGAACATATACCTCAAACTTTTATGATCCGAGAACAGATCGAACTTTTTTCCATGTAAATAGTATCTCCATATCTTAAATGCAAACACTAATACAGCTAACTCCAAGTAATGCATGGGATAAATCTTCTCATGTGGTTTCAATTATCTTGATCCATACGTAATAACATTCCCAACTTACATAAGCACACACCCAAGTCCTTGGTGTGATGCATCATTGTAGATTATAAATCTCTCTCTACTATTGGGTATTGCCAATACCAGTGCAGAGGTCAATCTTTCTTTTAACTCTTGGAATGCACCCGGTGCTTATCTGTCCATTCGTACTTCATCTCCTTTCTTTTTAGGTTAGTTAACGGTCTTGCAATCTTGGAGAATCCTTTTACAAATCTTTAGAAATATCCAGCCATACTAAGAAAAGTTCTAACTTTGGTTGCATTGGTCGGTCTACTCTAACTCAGGACTACATCGATCTTAGATGAGTCTACCGAGACACCGTCCTGAGATATCATTGTTAGGGATATATACTAAAAGTCATGCTTTATGTAGTTAATTTATTATTCATTTAATAAAATCAGTTAATCCATTTTTTATGAGAATCTGTGTGGGCAATATTTGTATTATATTTTTTATTTAATATTATGCATGTGTGTCTTTCACTCTACATAGTAGGTGGTTTGGTGTGTAGAGTTCGGCTTGCACAGGGAAGATCAGACCATCAGATCTTGTAGAATGTAAGATTTTGGTTTACAGTCTTAGATGGATTGGACACACCATCGGTAGGACTGCAGCATGGTGTTGTATTAGGTTTGTCTTGACTGCGGGAAACGGTATAGTTTCAACTCACCATGCTGGTACATTTTGTGTATTAAACGGGACCGACTTGGGATAATTATCTTTATACTGACTTATAAGATAATTAATACCTCATGACTATTATGAGTGCTTATGCTCTAAATCCTAAGTTATTTTATGGACACATACATTTGATATTTACACTTTGATCCCTAAAAGGGTGAGATCCTTAAATGGGTCAATATCTCATTGGATTGGGTGACAATATTAATTGTGTGGTGGGTATTAATTAATGATGGAATCCATGTCACAATTTTGGGATTGATGATATCCCCTTAAGAAAGCTTATAAGTTTTGATTATGTCAAACCCTGCAGGTGGATTTTGTCACGCCCCGACGTAGCATAAATAAGGAAAGCGTTTAATTTCCTTTATGGACCCGTAGGTCGCGACAGTTTGAAGGATCGATTCCGTCCCAAACGTCGAACAACAAAACATAATAATCAGAGCAGAGCAAACAAGGCTTACAAATATTATTCTAACTTAAACAATATTACAGCACGGGTCATCTAAAGGCACAGACCGCCTTGAAACAAAACAATAGCTTAATGTCTATTACAGTCATCCTTATAAAACAAACAGTTCGAACTTAAAACGTAAAATAAATAAACAGTTTTCTCATCCGAGGGCAGCCATTCTCAATTAGCATAGTCGTATGATTCCTCCTGATTATAACCTGAAATACCTGAACACGAATGTCCAGGACGCATCAACGTCGTCAGTTTCAAGAAGCTGGTGAGTATTAAAAACATAGCTTTGAATGTAAAGCATACCCATTTACCATTTTCCATTATTCAATTTGTATAAATCAATAGTTAAACCGCAGAAAGAATTCATTTTATAAAGTAACAAGGAATATATTAAAAGTCGTTCATTCATAAAAACAAATACTTGTGTATGAGACAATGCACCACACTCATCTTGCCGACTCTTTTCTCTCGACAGACACAACAACCCACTATCTTACTCCTGGTATCTTTGAAACACTAAGATAGCCACACTTTAGCAACGGGGCGCCAGGGAGTGTCCAGTTTGCTTCACACTTTGGTCCGGGGTACCAGGGAGTGTCCATTGCCTCACACTTTGAATACCTAAACCGCCATGCAAATACCGGAGCAACCTCACGCAGTATCCAGACTCGGGTATCAGGGAGTGTCCGTAGGCCATACTTTAGCACTACCATGGGTGCCAGTGAGTGTCCAAGTTCGGCGTCACACACTTTAACGCTTCCATGGGCGTCAGGGAGTGTCCATATTTGCCACCGTCGCATTTCAAAGATACCCTCGCCGCAACCTCAAACTCAACCACAACCACAACCACAACCACAACCGCAATCTCAACCACAACCACAACCATAACCACAACCGCAATCTCAATCTCAAAACTCATACTCATCTCATACTCTTTTCACACTGACCATTACTCTTTTCCACACTGACTGACACCCACATGTATGTACCACTGACCTCATATGAATGATATGCACTTAAACATAAGCAAAACGCTGAATTAAAGGGACAACGCGCGTACGGGGATTGATATGTCATAATACAGTGTTTTAATCATTACAAACATAACTAATAACATTCTGTATTAATAAAATTCTCAAACAGAACCTTAACAGTCCTTAAAAGTTAAACCAAACAGTCCCTTAACCCAAAACAAACAAAAACCACAAACTGGCAGATCGCGCGCGCGGGCCGCTCGCGCGAAGGGTCGCTCGCGCGGTCCGCTCGCGCGACCTGCCTATTTTTCATTCTTATATATAAACTCTTCTATCTGCCTGGGGAAGCAAAGATCGCACGCGCGGGCCGCTAGCGCGAGGGGTCACTCGCGCGGTCCGCTCGCGCGATCTTCGCGCGCGCGATCGTGGCGCGAGTTTTTACTGAGGCTTCATCTTCTTCGCAGAAACTGCTCTGTTTCATATTTCAGGGTCTAATTTGACCCATTTTCAATTCTAGAACCTCCTAGGCCTTATTATATATGATTCTCTTTGTTTTTCAACAAGGATCAAGAACCCAAAACCAATTTAACAAGATTCAATCTATAGCTCTCACATTTTATGAAATTTTAATAGATGACAAAATTTTATTTTCAATATACTTTGTGGTATGAACAAATTAGGCTCTATAACTTGAACTGTATACTCCATATACTATAATCTTTGATATTCAACTCTGAAAACGGATTTAGATTAAGTTTTGAAAATCTTGATTTTCAAGGCTATGGAATTCATACGTAAGAACTTCAAGGGTGATATACAATTATACATATACAAGCAGTAATTGAACATGAATTACATTAGGAGTGAGTTTAAATTACTCACTGTGATATAGATGAAGAGATGAAAATATGTTGAGAAAGAATTTAGCAATATAAGAATTCCTTGAAGCTTTAAGCTATGGAGGAATAAACTTTCTCTCTCTCTCTAAAGTGAATTCTGTATGAACTCTCTGCACTCTCTCTTTTCTCTCAGAAACACTCTAACTCTCTGTGATTTAGAATGCAGAAGGAGAAGGTGTATGTATGGTGAATGTGTGGTGTAGTGAACATATATAAAGAGAGAGCCAATTGGAGAACTTGGAGCCCAAGTTGTGTCTCCTACACTCTACAAATTGGATTTAAATTTGATAATATCACAATTATCAATTATACACAGCATATATGTATATACGTATACACATATACACAGATTATACACTGCAATTGTCTCCCAAATAGATTGAAAGGTCAAGTAGAGTACTAGGGGGCAACTTGATGTTGTTTGGGAAAACAAGCTTATGGCATAACAATTACACACACACCACAAGCACAACCAAACAAAGCATATCCAATGATGAGTTGCCATAAATGGAAATCCAATCAGTCACTTCCAAAATCTGTGGAAGTTCAACAAAGCATGGACAGTTTTGAACATAAACTGGTATTTTCGGGGCGCGGTGGTCATCACAAAAATACAGGAATTTCATTTTAGTGTAAGAAGTGGTTTTCTGGTTTTATAAAAATACAGTTTGAGTCAAAATAAAATATTTCCACCATTTTGAAATACAGATTTTGAAATCCACACAGGTATTACAACTTTTGTAAAAATTATAATTTGACCCCAAAAGTATTTTAATTATGAAATGGAACAAGAAATCAGTTTTAACATGTAAGAATTGTAAATAACAATGAGATTAACAATACAAATTAATCATGAAAATTCAAATTGAATTTAAATATGTCAAATGCAATTACAAGAAATTAAATGAAAATGCAGGTTATTACACCCTTCCTCCCTTAAACAGGATTTCGTCCCCGAAATCAAGACTAACTAGTCCTGAAACAACTCCGGGTACTTCTCCCTTATATCAGCTTCCACTTCCCACGAGGCTTCGTTCTCGCCATGGTGATTCCACTGAACTTTTACCAACGGAATATCTTAATTCCTCAACTTCTTGATACTCTGATCTAGAATCTTTACGAGCCTCTCTTTGTAAGAAACGTTATGACTCGTCTCAATATCGTCATAACTAACCACGTGCGAGGGGTCTCGTATGTACTTCCTCAACATACTCACGTGAAACACGTTGTGAACCCCAGACATCTTTGGTGGTAGCGCCAGTCGATAAGCTACTTTCACGACACGTTCCAAAATCTCGAACGGTCCGATGAAACGCGGAGCTAACTTCCCTCTCTTGAGACCAAAACGTACCACTCCTCGGGTTGGTGAAACCTTGAGAAGCACGTGATCTCCAACACTAAACTCCAAATCCTTCCGGCGTCGATCAGCATAACTCTTATACCGGCTCTGGGCGGTTCTCATCCTCTCCTTGACCAAAGAAATTTTCTCGTTGGTTTCTCTAACCAAATCCGGTCCCAACAATCCCGTGTCTCCAACTTCTGCCCAACATTATCGGAGACCGACATGGTCGTCCATACAATGCTTCGAACGGAGCCATCCCGATACTCGTGTGATAACTGTTGTTATAGGAAAATTCAACCAACGACAAGTGTGTCTCCCAAGACTCTTCGAAATCGATCACACAAGCCCTAAGCATATCTTCCATGATCTGATTCACACGTTCAGTTTGTCCATCTGTCTGAGGGTGAAAAGCAGTACTCATCTTGAGCGAGGTTCCCATAGCTTCTTGCAGACTTTCCCAAAATCCAGAGGTAAAACGTGCGTCACGGTCTGACACTATTGAAATAGGTGCACCGTGAAGTCGCACAACTTGTTGTATGTACATCCGGCTCATCTTTTCCACCGGGTATGTCATACTGTAAGCAAGAAAATGAGCCGACTTCATCAAACGATCCACGATTACCCAAATAGCGTCATGATTCTGCTGCGACTGGGGCAATCCTACTACAAAATCCATCGTAATGTGCTCCCACTTCCAACCAGGAACAGGTAGCGGTTGCAACAATCCTGACGGTCTCTGATGTTCGGCTTTGACTTGCTGACACGTCAAACACTTGGATACAAATTCGGCCACGTCTTTCTTCATACCTTCCCACCAGAAATTTCTCTTCAAATCTTTGTACATCTTCGTCCCTCCCGGGTGAACTGTATATCTTGATTTATGTGCTTCTTCCAGGATATCCTTCCTTAGCTCTTCATCACCTGGCACACATAATCTATTCCTGCACCGATATCCTCCATCGATACCCACCTTCCATTCTGTCGTGTCTTTTTCTGACATCTTCACGAACCATGTCTGAAACTTCTCATCTTCTTTCTGAGCTCCAATAATGCGGTCGATAAGAACAGGCTGTAGGATGAGACATTCGAACAATTGTCCTTCTCCTTCTTCAGTACTCTGTACATCGAATTCCGCCAAAGTCTCCAATGCTCGCCACTCTCTAACCATTAAGGAGGCGATCGTCTCACGAGTCTGTCGACTCAGGGCATCAGCAACCACATTGGCTTTACCCGGGTGGTATTCTAACGTGAAGTCGTAATCTTTGATCAGCTCCATCCATCTGCGTTGCCTCATGTTCAACTCTTTCTGTGTGAACAAATATTTCAAACTCTTGTGATCGGAGAACAAATCAAACTTCTCACCGTAGAGATAGTGTCTCCAAATCTTGAGTGCAAATACCACTGCCGCCAACTCCGGTCCAAATCATGAATGGGATAGTTCAACTCATTCGGCTTCAGCTGTCTGGATCCATAGGCTATAACTCTGCCATCTTGCATAAGTACACACCCCAGTCCTTGATATGATGCGTCACTAAAGATAGTGAACTTCTCATCAGGCTTGGGTATTGCTAGTACCGACGCGGTAGTGAGTCTCTCTTTCAACTCTAAAAAGGCCCGCTCATGCTTCTCTGACCACTCGAACTTCAAATTCTTCTTCGTCAACCCAGTTAAAGGTGCTGCTATCTTTGAGAATCCCTCAACAAATCTCCTGTAATAGCCTGCGAGTCCAAGAAAACTCCAAACTTCTGTAGGGTTGCTCGGCCTAACCCAGTTTGACACAGCATCGGTCTTGGACGAATCCACTGAAATTCCTTGAGATGACACCTTGTGTCCCAAAAATTTCACTTCTTGCAACCAGAACTCACACTTACTGAACTTGGCATACAAGTGGTGGTCCTTGAGCGTCTGCATCGCAATCCGTAGATGTTGTTCGTGTTCTTCTCCTGACTTAGAATAGATCAAAATATCATCTATAAAGACGATGACAAACTGATCCAAATAAGGCTTGAACACTCTGTTCATCAAATCCATAAACACTGCCGGGGCATTTGTCATTCCAAACGGCATCACCAGAAATTCATAATGACCATATCGGGTTCTGAAAGCAGTCTTAGGTATGTCTTCCTTCCGTACCCTCAACTGATGATATCCCGACCTTAGGTCAATCTTGGAAAATATCGTAGCTCCTTGTAGTTGATCAAACAATCGTCAATCCGAGGCAAGGGATACTTGTTCTTGATAGTCACTCGGTTCAATTCTCTGTAGTCGATACACAGTCTGAGTGTCCCGTCCTTCTTTTTCACAAATAACACCAGTGCTCCCCAAGGCGATGTACTTGGGTGTACAAAACCTAGGTTCTCGAGCTCTTGAACTTGTTCTTTCAATTCCAACAGTTTTGTGGGGGCCATTCTGTAGGGAACCTTGGTGATCGGTACGGTACCCGGTATAAGCTCAATACAAAACTCTATACTTCTCTCGGGCGGCAAACCAGAAACATCTTGAAATACTTCTTCGAAGTCCTTGACTACAGGTATAGATGACGCTGTCACCTCTGTACTGACGACTTCGATGTTGGCTAAACATCTCATAAGGAACATATCTCCCGAAGGGTTACATTAAAAATCAAAGGATTGATTCTCATTGTCGGGGAATGTAATTCTCTTCCTCGCACAATCCAACGTTGCTTGATTCCGAGTGAGCCAATCCATCCCTAGGATTATGTCAAACTCCTTCATCGATAGGACAATCAACCTTGCAGGGATTTCTCGGTCTCCTAACCGTAAGGGACAATCCTTGCACACGTGTCCTAATCTGACTGCAGCTCCTAATGGTGAAGTAGCCTTCAAAGCTTTCTCTAAGCGATAAGGTAAGATACCCAATATCCGAATAGTATTAACAGATATGAACGAAAGAGTAGCACCCGTATCAAATAACACTTTAACATGGGAGTTAAACAGAGTTAATGTACCTTCTACTGCTTGCTGATCAGGTTGAGCTTCTCCATAATCTCCTTCTTCGTACACATTTCCATCATATCCAGCGGCATCTGGGATAACAGCATTCAAGCTAGTCTGTCCCTGTTGACCATAAGTCACCTGCTTAGGAGCAGTGCAGAACCTGCTGATGTGACCTGGTTCACCACAGTTGAAGCAGACTATCCCTTGCTGAGCAGCACGCCTCGGTGCCTTGCAATCACGAGCCAGATGTCCAGGGCTGCCACAGTTGAAGCACTTTCCACCACTACTTCCTTCTCCTACTCGGGGTTGAGTCGGATATGTAATAGCCTGGGTCTTCTTGCTTCCGTCAAAATTCCTCTTCTGCCCTTGGGTACGGTTCATTGGTGGTCTATTTCCAAAATTACCCCTTTGAGGCGGTCGGAATTCAAATTATTTTCGGTTTACTCGAGCATCCTCTTCCAGATCGATAGCCAAACCAACAAGTCCTTCAAAAGATTTATCTAGGTGTCCGAGAGTCAGTCGACGAATCTGCGGTGTCAGCCCTTGGTTATACTTACGGATCTTCTTCTCCTCAGTATCAACCAGGTGAGGGGCAAACCGAGACAGTCTTTCGAACTGTGTGGTGTACTCTTGCACCGACTTGGTTCCTTGCGTCAGATCTATGAATTCCTTCTCTCTTCTGTGCCTCTCTGTAGCCGGGAAGTACTTTTCCAAAAATCTCCCCTTGAACGCAGTCCACATCATTCCCATTGCAGCTCTATTCCCGATAGTAGCTATGACCGAATCCCACCAATCTGCGGCAGCATCGGTCAATTGAAACGTAGCCAATCTCCTCTTGTCCATCTCGTTGCACTGGACAGCCTCGAACATCTGATCCATCTGCCTTAACCATTGTTCGGCTTTCCAGGGTTCTGCTGTACCCGCAAACTACTCGGGTCTTAGTGCACGGAATCTCTCCAGCAATTTGTCTCTAGTTTGGCGGTCTCGTCGGTTTTCATTCTGATTACTAACCCTTTTGAGACGTCTAATGAAAACTTCAAATATTCCCGTGGGATCGGCAGCCTCAGGTGCTCCTTCGATCAAATTTCTGTTCCTCCTTAACCCTCTAGCCATTCTATACATGATAGTGATAGTAGAATGAGAAACATGCATGCAACAGTACTATGAAGCAATTCAAATGACGACAATATCCAAAAGAGTATATTATATATATAACTTCTTGTCAAGTTGATACAAAAAGCATGTATGGTCAGATCAATGCCTACCCTATCTGTATGGGTTAGGACGCATGCAAGAGTTGATGTTACAAAAATGGGGTCATTGCCCTACGCTCTAATGTATGTAATTACAGTTGCAAAAAGAGATAGAGCTAATAGTTAAAACGGTCAATATATATATATAAGGCGATATCTAAACGGTCAGTCATCGCCGTAGGTAGTCATCAATAGATCAAGCGAGTCGGCCTGATGAAAACGCTGAACATGAGAGGGGCCTGCCCCAAAGTTACAACTATGAGAGGTCATCAATGAAGCAGGTCCATGGGCATCTGCCTCAGGCAAGGCTGGCTCAAGTGCAAGTGCCTCCTCAAGGTCGACTGCAAAGTCATCCCATCCTAAGCCATCCTCCTCGGCGTCCTCGGAAATAGGAGCGAACACAACGTCAACGTCACCGTCATCCTCAACAGCGGGGACGACCGGTGGAGGCACCTCCAGCTGTGCAAGGTGGGCCTACACAACCTGAACCTCGAGAGGTAAGTAGAAGGCATCGCTGTTAACCAAGCGAACCATCTCAACGAGCACTAAACGCTGGATCTCTATAAAGTAAATAATCTCGAGGCGAGCACGGGACAGGTCGACCAGTCCTAATATGTGAATCTGATGCCAGAGGTTCAACTCAACGGTAGCAGCTACACGCTACCCAACAACAGTGAAATAAAGGGTCACCGAAGCCGGCACTATCGCTCCCACAGTAACCCAATGCCCTCCAAAAGCATCAGGTACAAATAGGGGCTGAGCTGGATCCATACCTGAAAAGGTACTACTTAAGTCAGAACAAAGATAATCTTAGGCGTTTGGGTTCTGAGTCTATCCTCCCTGTCGTATCATCGGGTGTGTAACACTTAATGGAATGTGGAATCGGGTCTATACTGGTAAACCCTAACCTGGCTAAACTATCTTGAGATAAATAATAACCTGGCTCTGATACCACTAAATCCTATCACGCCCCGACGTAGCATAAATAAGGAAAGCGTTTAATTTCCTTTATGGACCCGTAGGTCGCGACAGTTTGAAGGATCGATTCCGTCCCAAACGTCGAACAACAAAACATAATAATCAGAGCAGAGCAAACAAGGCTTACAAATATTAATCTAACTTAAACAATATTATAACACGGGTCATCTAAAGGCACAGACCGCCTAGAAACAAAACAAAAGCTTAATGTCTATTATAGTCATCCTTATAAAACAAACAGTTCGAACTTAAAACGTAAAATAAATAAACATTTTCTCATCCGAGGGCAGCCATTCTCAATTAGCATAGTCGTATGATTCCTCCTGATTATAACCTGAAAAACCTGAACACGAATGTCCAGGACGCATCAACGTCGTCAGCTTCAAGAAGCTGGTGAGTATTAAAAACATAGCTTTGAATGTAAAGCATACCCATTTACCTTTTTCCATTATTCAATTTGTATAAATCAATAGTTAAACCGCAGAAAGAATTCATTTTATAAAATAACAAGGAATATATTAAAAGTCGTTCATTCATAAAAACAAATACTCGTGTATGAGACAATGCACCACACTCATCTTGCCGACTCTTTTCTCTCGACAGACACACCAACCCACTATCTTACTCCTGGTATCTTTGAAACACTAAGATAGCCAAACTTTAGCAACGGGGCGCCAGGGAGTGTCCAGTTTGCCTCACACTTTGGTCCGGGGTACCAGGGAGTGTCCATTGCCTCACACTTTGAATACCTAAACCGCCATGCAAATACCGGAGCAACCTCACGCAGTATCCAGACTCGGGTATCAGGGAGTGTCCGTAGGCCACACTTTAGCACTACCATGGGTGCCAGTGAGTGTCCAAGTTCGGCGTCACACACTTTAACGCTTCCATGGGCGTCAGGGAGTGTCCATATTTGCCACCATCGCATTTCAAAGATACCCTCGCCGCAACCTCAAACTCAACCACAACCACAACCACAACCGCAATCTCAACCACAACCACAACCACAACCATAACCACAACTGCAATCTCAATCTCAAAACTTATACTAATCTCAAAACTTATACTCATCTCATACTCTTTTTACACTGACCATTACTCTTTTCCACACTGACTGACACCCACATGTATGTACCACTGACCTCATATGAATGATATGCACTTAAACATAAGCAAAACGCTGAATAAAAGGGACAACGCGCGTACGAGGATTGATATGTCATAATACAGTGTTTTAATTCTTATATATAAACTCTTCTGTCTGCCTGGGGAAGCAAGGATCGCGCGCGCGGGCCGCTCGCGCGAGGGGTCGCTCGCGCGATCTTCGCGCGCGCGATCGTGGCGCGAGTTTTTACTGAGGCTTCATCTTCTTCGCAGAAACTGCTCTGTTTCATATTTCAGGGTCTAATTTGACCCATTTTCAATTCTAGAACCTCCTAGGCCTTATTATATATGATTCTCTTTGTTTTTCAACAAGGATCAAGAACCCAAAACCAATTTAACAAGATTCAATCTATAGCTCTCACATTTTATGAAATTTTAATAGATGACAAAATTTTATTTTCAATATACTTTGTGGTATGAACAAATTAGGCTCTATAACTTGAACTGTATACTCCATATACTATAATCTTTGATATTCAACTCTGAAAACGGATTTAGATTAAGTTTTGAAAATCTTGATTTTCAAGGCTATGGAATTCATACGTAAGAACTTCAAGGGTGATATACAATTATACATATACAAGCAGTAATTGAACATGAATTACATTAGGAGTGAGTTTAAATTACTCACTGTGATATAGATGAAGAGATGAAAATATGTTGAGAAAGAATTTAGCAATATAAGAATTCCTTGAAGCTTTAAGCTATGGAGGAATAAACTTTCTCTCTCTCTCTAAAGTGAATTCTGTATGAACTCTCTGCACTCTCTCTTTTCTCTCAGAAACACTCTAACTCTCTGTGATTTAGAATGCAGAAGGAGAAGGTGTATGTATGGTGAATGTGTGGTGTAGTGAACATATATAAAGAGAGAGCCAATTGGAGAACTTGGAGCCCAAGTTGTGTCTCCTACACTCTACAAATTGGATTTAAATTTGATAATATCACAATTATCAATTATACACAGCATATATGTATATACGTATACACATATACACAGATTATACACTGCAATTGTCTCCCAAATAGATTGAAAGGTCAAGTAGAGTACTAGGGGGCAACTTGATGTTGTTTGGGAAAACAAGCTTATGGCATAACAATTACACACACACCACAAGCACAACCAAACAAAGCATATCCAATGATGAGTTGCCATAAATGGAAATAAAGCAATTGTCCAATCAGTCACTTCCAAAATCTGTGGAAGTTCAACAAAGCATGGACAGTTTTGAACATAAACTGGTATTTTCGGGGCGCGGTGGTCATCACAAAAATACAGGAATTTCATTTTAGTGTAAGAAGTGGTTTTCTGGTTTTATAAAAATACAGTTTGAGTCAAAAGAAAATATTTCCACCATTTTGAAATACAGATTTTGAAATCCACACAGGTATTACAACTTTTGTAAAAATTACAATTTGACCCCAAAAGTATTTTAATTATGAAATGGAACAAGAAATCAGTTTTAACATGTAAGAATTGTAAATAACAATGAGATTAACAATACAAATTAATCATGAAAATTCAAATTGAATTTAAATATGTCAAATGCAATTACAAGAAATTAAATGAAAATGCAGTTTATTACAGATTTTGTATCCGACATATCAGATAAGTTAAGCAGAGGATCTCAAGGAATTTTAAGAGATTAATTAAATATGATTGTCAGTAATTATATTTAATTAATGGATATCTATAATCTTAATATGGGGAGATAATAAGCATTTAATAACATGGAGCTCGAAATATTTTTTTGAGATAAGGGTAGGAGTGCAATTATAATTCTTTAGTGGTATGAATTATAATTTATGGAAATAGGAATCTGATTCAATTCGAATTAGGGTTTCCTAATTCCATAAGGAAGACTATTCCTTATTGACTTCTTATGGTCCCTATCGTAGCCTATATATATGCTGCTTTGGCTCTCTCCTCAGTTTGCGTTTTTCCATCAAGAGTATTATAACTCGGAATAGAAAAGAGAGCGTAAAAAGAGAGAGCAGAAACATAAAGGATTTCGAAGGAGCCCACATTCAGTTCGATATTCTGGCAGCAAAGGAATACGGTAGAAGATCGTGAGCTCTTATCGAGCCCGTGTTCTCGATTCGTCTACTACAGCAATCCGTTTTAGCAGTTTAAGGTAACCCTAGTTCCGCCCTTGTAGGGTTATTGTAGTTTTCACGTAATTTTTTTTTTGCAGTACCAACTTATACGCGCTGTCAATGGATTCTGGGAACGCAGTTTCCTAACAATCATATGTCTCAAAATTTTAACTTCATGTAGCAAAAATTCACATTTACTGAACTTCGTATATAACTTATTATCTCTTAGTGTTTGTAGAGAAATTTGTAAATGTCTTTTCTGCTCTTCCTCATTCTTTGAGTAAATCAGGATATCGTCGATGAATACTATAATGAATTGATCCAGATAAGACCTGAATACTCTATTCATCAAGTCCATGAATACTGTTAGGGCATTAGTCAATCCGAAAGACATGACTAGAAACTCATAATGCCCATATCTTGTCTTGAAAGCAGTTTTCAACACATCCTCTAGTCAAGCTAACATCTGGTGATATCCTGGCCGTAGATTGATCTTTAAGAAGATCCTTGATCCTTGTAGTTGGTCGAATAGGTCATCTATCAGAGGAAGTGGATATCTATTCTTAATTGTGACCTTGTTCAACTCTCTATAGTTGATACAGAGTCGAAGTATCCCATCCCTCTTCTTTCTAAATACATCGGTGCTCTCCAAGGTGGCATACTTGGGCGAACAAAACCTAGATCTTCAAGTTCCTGAACCTTTTTATTTAATTCCAACATCTCAATTGGTGCCATTTGATATGGAGTCTTGGATATCGGTAGCATCCCAGGTACCAATTCTACACATAAGTCTATTTTTCTTTTTAGTGGAAGTCCAATAATGTCCTGGAAGACATCTTTAAAATCTCGTATGGTGGGAATCTGGTCCACAATAAGTTTCGTACTTGTCCTTCCGACTGTAGCTACACAGCTTGTAAAAAACAAGTTGCTTGCCAACTGGCACTAAAATTTGATCGTGGCATGTCCTGATGTTGTGAACATGACAGTCTTGGTAAGGCAATCAAAGTTGGCATTGTACTTTATAAGCCAATCCATTCTTAAAATACTGTCAAACTTTGACGTTGACAGAACTATCTAGTCTACCGGAAGATTCCTATCCTCTAGGGTCAAGGGACAATCTTTGCACACTTTACCCAACTTAACAGTAAATCCTAATGGTGACACAACATTAAGTGTCGACTTGAGTGCTTGGGGTTATAAACCTAATTAGTGCACAATCTTAGTGGTAATAAAAAAACGTGCAACACCAGTATCAAATAAAGCTTTAACGCGACTATGGAAAAGTATAATCGTACCTTCCAGATTTTGCTACTCTTCAGCGTTAAAACCTGCTCCTTCTGGGATGATGGCATTCACCCGAGTCTGATCTGGGGGTCCTTGAAGTCCTTGAATTGGTGCCCTATAGTATCCTCCTCAAGGTGCATGGCAATCCTTGCTTACGTGACCCATCTTGTTGCAATTATGGCAGATGATATCTGACCGCTGGCGGGTTCTGGGGATGTACAGAACTTCACAATGTGTCTAGGCATTCCTCAATTAAAACATCTTTCAGTACCGGTTACGGGGTGACGAATGGTGCCCGAGTTGGTAGTCCTTATTGCTGATAGTGCTAGGGTCGAGGTAAGCAATCTGAGGTTTCCTAGTTTCGTCTGAGGTGCTCTTGTTACTCTGAAAATTACCCTGAGGTCTCCAACCTTGGGTATTTCTGGGTGGTGGGGCTTGGAAACTCCTTTAAAATTTCTCGGTGGTGGCACCATGTTCACTTGTTGTCACTGCACTAGATATGCATCCTTTTCCAGGCTCACTGCGAATCTTACCAGTCCTTCTAACGATTGGTTAAGGTGACCAATCATCATGTAGCAGAGGTAGGGGTCCAGCCCTTGGTGAAATCTTGTCACCTTTTTTTGATGTGTGTCAATCATATTGGGAGGAGCGAACCTTGACAGCCGATCAAATTGTGTTATATATTCTCTCATGGTCCATCCTCCTTGGACTAAGCTAAGAAAGTTCTTCTCCTGCTGGTCCTTCTCATCCTCAAAAAAATACTTTTCTAGAAATATGCTCTTGAATGTCTCCCAAGGCATAATCCTTACAACATTTATTCCAATGGTCGCCCTCTCGACCTCCCACCAGTCGGCAGCAGCTTAGGTAAATTGAAACGTGGCAAGGTGGCGTTCATTACATTCTAGAGCCTCAAAGATAAGCTCCATCTCGCATAGCCATTGTCCTGCCCACCATGGTTTTGTTAATCCATCAAACTTCTCCAAGCGCAGGCCACGGAAACATTCCAGTAGCTTATCCCCTGTTTATCTTGGTGGAAGTGGTGCGATAGGGTGTGGAACAGGCTGTTGATGGGTAACATGGTTGCATGTGTCACCAACATGCTCTATGCGTTGCATAAATGCTTCGAAAATGCCCGTCGGATCCATACCCTCCGGAATGGGAGTTCTTAATCTTGCCTGATTCCTTAGTCTAACCATAATGGTCTTGTGCACAGTGTACCTACAAAAAGATCGACCAATTAGCTGGTAATCTTTGCGAAGAAAGAATAAGCAAGTCAAAATAATAACCGAAATGACTATCAGTTATACTCATAACCACAGAACAAAGATCAAGCTCAACCGATAATATCTCTATAAGAAAGTACCAATATATAATCCACCATAAGATGTACCGCGGAGTACACACTAGTCAAACTGTGTACCATGTGGGACATAAGTAATTACAGTGCTAGAGTCAACTATTTACAATACCACTAAAGTGGTTGCTAACTATACAAAAGAGCTATGGTCAAATAGCTATCCCTAAAATCCTCTAAAAATAAGGTGGACAACAAGTCCTAATATATACATACTAAAAAACCTAAGCCCCCAAAGTACTAGCTCAATAGTCATCCACGTCTGATCGATACATAGGAGCCTCGCCCTCAAATAAAAAAATCCCACTCCTCGGGTAGATCGTCCCCTATCGGTGCATCAAGATCCTCTATACCGATTTCAATGTCCCAATCCTCGACCATAACTTCATTGTCCTTTTCATCTTCATCCTCATCTATGGCATCTATTGCTAGCTCGATGGCATCAGCAGCTGCAACAGCGAATCCCTCGTCTATAGCAATAGCCTCTGCTAGCTCGACCTCTCCTATAATGAATCCCTCTGGCTATGCGGCCATCCCTGCTACCCAATCTACTACCATATTGGCAATGGTTTCCATCTGTAATATAGGTCCTGCTGGTAACTAAGGTACAACTACCTCTGCGGGCTCCTCATCCACAGCATCATCATCTACCTCTAGTACTATGTCCCCTCCGGCTATAACATCCATATCCGCGGGCTCCGAGTCCTTGTGATCCTCCTCTAGGTCATCCTTTGGCTCCTCATCGTCATCTACCTCCTCCACTCCATCCCCATCCACATCCTCATCAACAGGCTCTATGTCCTCAACAAGATCCTCATCGTCCTCGTCATCCTCTATCAGCTCTGCCTCGGCTAGCTCGGCCACTGGTACCATAAGTACTAGTACCAATATGGGTGGTGCTACCTGAGCTGGTGCAGCTACAGGTACAGGTAATGGATCAGGTCTTGCCAAAATAGCTCATAACTTAATAACATCCATTTCTAGCTTATTCTGGACCAAGCGACCCATCTCATGATAAATAGCCTCCCGTGTCTTCGTATAATGATATGCGTCCATACGAATCTCAGTAGGGTGAGTCCATCCAGTAACATACAAGGCTCTCCATACATCCTCCTGTAAGTACTGGCTGGTCGTACGGCGTATGCGCTTGCGGTAAAACTCTGGGTCTGCCGGCTCCATAATTCCCCCGTGGATCACTTGGCCTCCATAGGTATCATCAATAAACTTGTGGAAGTCTGGATCCATGTTGTAGACACCCCATTTTGATGGCTAATAGATTTAAGAGGCCACAAGCACGTCAAACCTTGATGATTATAAAGATCGGATTTTCAGAGATTGCCTCGAACTCTCAAGAAATCAAATAAATGACCAAAATGCCTCAAAAAGCTCAAAACTCTCCGGATTGGCCCAAAATCTCAGAAATCATTTGATGTTGTTTAAAACAAAAAAAAGTATTTTAAAAGATGAATATTTGAAATCGTAAGCTCCCAGAGACCCCCGGAAGTCCCTAAAGTTCCCAAAAAGTCTCTGTTGACCGGTTTGACCAAAGTTTGACCAAGGTTTGACCAAAATCATCCGAATTTGTCCAAAAGTTCTCCAGATCATCCTAGATCATGTGAAAATTCTTAAAATATATTTTAAAAGAAAATCGGACAGAAACGTCAGTCTTTGGAGGCTCCCAGAACTTCCTGGAATTTCCTAGAAGTGCACTGTTTGACTGATTTGACTGTAAGTTTGACCAAAAATCAAAGTCCCCTTTTTGATGTTGAAATATTTTTATCAAATACTAGAGGTCAATAGCTTTCCAACGGTATGTTGCACATAATTTCTGGATCTAAAATGAATTTGTTATGAATTTCTGAAGGTGAAAAATGCGATCAATTCGGCTTTTATCGCGAATATCGCAAAACTTTCTAAAGTGAACTAACTCTAAATTATTTTTTATGGAAAGTAGACCTCAATACCTTTCTAACGGTATATCACAATCTCAATTTGGATTTCGTATGAATTTTCTGTGAATTTCGGACGAAATAGGGCCATTTCACAAATTTTGGGAGTTCTGGGGGCCAAGTGCAAAACTTGAGAAAGATTTAGAGAGAAAGAGAGATAGAGATAGGTTTAGAAGAGAGAAAGGGAGCTTCTCTCACTGATTTTCTATAGAAAGTGAGTTCTAAACTCAAGTTCTTCCATTATCCTTCTATATACTTCATCATCAATACACCCAACCACCATTTCTCTAAGCATTTATGAGTTAGGGAACTACTTCCATGTCCAAATGTCAATATCTATGAGTGAAACACCAAGCTACATGTCCAAAATCACATTGATTATCATCTATTGATTGTTATTTACTTGCTTGTTCATATTATGTTCATCTCTTCCTAACCTCATTTCTTTTTTGACATTTTTTATTTACTTACTAGTTCATCATCCTCTAAATGATGACATGAAGTTTGAGGTGAGTGAATCCTTATGGATAGTAGCTCTTGACCTCAAAAACATGTTTGATAGATGATTATTATAACTTCAATACCTCCAAGGTATCCTTGAAGTTATGTTAAAATGAAAATGAATCTCTCCAATGATATTTGGAGTTCTTGATGATGAGTTTGATGTTGATATTTCAAGAGGTCATAATCTCTATTTGATGTTGAAAATATACTTTCAAAACCTCTATTTCAAAACCCCTCTTAAAACCCCTCATTTTGATCTCAAGAAAGAAAACTCTAGTTTTTTCCAAAATCTTAAAAACAGTGAATGATCTTAGTTCAAAGATTTCTCTAGAACTTAATACTTAATGTATGGATGCAAAACCCCTTGGAAAGTCTTCCTAACTCATTAGAGAACACCCATGATTTTTGGTTTGACTTGGAAATAATTGAAAATGGTCCATTTGGACCCAAACATTCTCTCAAGATATTATATTTTTGTTGTCACAACAGCTTAGTCTACTTGCAACTTGTTTTTACAGAAAACGTTTCCAAAAGGAGTGGTCTCAAACTATTTTTCCCTTAAACTTCATTGTCTTAGGGAACTTTCTATATAAAATGGGTCTCTAGATCGTTTGTTTTCATTTTCTAAGAGGTTTTAACATTTCAGTCTACAGTACGGACTCTGTTTTTGAATGACCTCTATTGTTTATATGATTTCTCTAAATCTGTGATAGTTATTAAAGATTGGATTTTTGGGTTGTGTTCTAGACACAATAATAAAGATCTCCATAAAAAATCATGCATTGAAAACATTCCTAACCCCACTTTTCCATTTTCACAAGATCATGTTACTATTCTGTCCACTATTCACAACAAGCACACTTTTACTTTCCCCCTTTGATTTGATGCTTACATGCACTCCAAATTAGCTCATGTCTTAGGAAGTAGTTCATACTAAATTTGTACATATCCCATGATGACCTCCTTCATCATTCATACACATTCTAGACTTCTAAGTCATTCTAGGAATCCATGAACACAAAACACACTACAACCTTGGCACATTCTAGATACATACATTGCATTCATGCAAGATTTGGGGTTTTTGTAACTCCTAATCTAAGAAGATTATAAGGAATGATCATGATCACACGTTCATGCTTCCCCTCAATCTAATCATCCTTTCTCATCCATCCCGGGGATTGAGAGATCTTCTCTTCTCAAAGATTAACATGCATCATTCTAGCTTGCTAAGCATCCTTGTTTTCTTTGATTTATTTGTTTCAAGAACAATTCATGTCCCCTTAGATTAGAAAAACTTTATTACTTGATATGTGATTAGGAAATTTTTCCTAGGTTTGTTTTGTGTGATCTTTCACTTTGCATTGTGTGATACTTGGTTTAGATCTTATGAATGATATCTTATCTTTAGATCTTCCATTTCAAATTTTCTTATGTGATGTAATATACTATCATAGTATTAATTATCGAACCATACATAGTATAAGATGATTATTTGGATGCTAATTGAGGCCCGTCGAGAGACGGGGCGAGTTGAAGGTGTTTTAGTCGTGACAAAGGCTCCTTTCTCTCTCGTACCAAAATCCCGAACCAAGTTCTTTGGTTATGAAGGGCCGGTGCCCTTTATTCGTTTGGGTGAGTCAAATTAGGTTTCTTGGTTCCTTAAAGACCAAGTGGTGACTCTGCATCTGTTTTCAACAGACCTCAACATTTTCTTTTCAAAACGATTTCAAAGAAACAAGAAGTGGAATTCTGCGTGTCCACACATGTTAACCTACAAAGACACTATCTAACGTCAGAATGACGAACTTATCTTAATACTCGTATCTCAGAGATCTCAAAAGTGCTAGGACCAGATAATGTAGGATAATTAGTGAGTGACAGTATCAACCTAGGCTCTCATACCGAAAATCCTATCATGCCCCAGAACAACAAAAATAGAGGAAAATAAATTTCCTTTATGGGTCCATAGGGAATGACAGGTGAAGTCAGTAAATTGTACACACCATGAGGTACTAAATAGTAAAGAGTAAAGGAACAGTAAACTTATCATATATCCAGATCCCTAGATTATACATCAGAGTTTTTAAACATAATATAAAAGGGTCTTAAGGCAACATATGCCCTATTACAAAACATAATATCAAAGTCAGTACTCGACTGTAGAACTAAAATTTATCATAGTCTTCAACTGGCGTATACATGATCGCCAATGTAATAGTCCCACCCAGCATATCCAGTCTCAGTAGGTCCATCACCGACATAGCCTTCCTCTGATTGTGAGGTCCATCCCCTACAGTGTAAGTAACAGGATAGTCTAGACGGGGAATGTCCAGGCATAAAACGCTGTCAGCTTGTTTAAAGCTGAGTGAGTAGAAAGTAAAACAGTATCATAAGCACAGTGTGATTACCAGTTAGGAAAGATAAGTATAGTTCTACTAATAATATCTACCTCTTTAATCCAACCCACTCATCGGTTACTCCCATCTGGTTATACGAAGATCGACAACCATACCCTTGATTGAAGAACAGACTCAATAGTTCAACTTTATCAATACACCATTATTTCGTCCATCACTTTTAAGGACATTAAACCACCGCATGTCAGGGATACAACATTTTGAATAATAATGTATCATCTTATTGCCATGACTTAACGTCATCTACCAGTGATCCTCGCCCATTGCTTTTAAGGACCTGAACCCCCCACCACTTTTAAGGACCTGATGGATCATCTGGCTATCTTTTGACTACTTGGTCCCCCCACCGCTTTGAAGGACCTATGACCAAGTGTTCGCCCATGTACAATTCCCAAAACTTATCAAACCTACCTCGATTCCAAACTAACATCGGTACATGATAATTCCCATTGTGGCCAGATTGCTTTGATTGAAATAAAACGGATACCAAATTGATTCCTAACTACTAACTTATCTCACATTAAGAACGTTCTCACATTACTCTTAATCATGTCTCATTATTGTGTCATAGTATTCTTTATTCAACCAATATCGCATAGCAGAAGTATCCTATTGATATATGAACATCTAAACAGTATGCGTTACAACTAACTAGAAACAATCATGTTCTGCAATGTTCAATTGATTGACGTCCTTTCAATCGATTGAAGAAAATCAAGTTCAATCGATTGAAGAATCTTCGATCGCTTGAGAATAGTTTGGTTCGATCGATTGAAACAAGTTCAAGCGGTCAAAATTTGTCTTCTTTAGGCAGTGATGTCCAAAACTCATGGGTTGTGTTTGGTTTGGTTTCTTCATGTCCAAAACTTGTAAAAGCACTAAACTTAGCTACCGAGTGAGCTTAGAACTCACCAAAGTGAACAAGGGTGCGTTTGGTTTAAGCTTTTGGACCTTGAGCTTCAATAGAGCTTCCTCCTACTCCTCCTCCTCCCCTCTTTCCTCTCTCTCTCTCTCTCTCTCTCTCTCTCTCTCTCTCTCTCTCTCTCTCTCTCTCTCTCTCTTCTCCTTCTTTCTCTGTCCTCCTCGTCTCTTCTCTCTATCTCTTTATCTTCTCTTTGCTTTCTGCTATATATATATATCTCTCTCTTTCTGACAGATTGTATATATATAGTGTATAGGTATGTGTAGACACCCCCATTTTGTCGACTATCAGATTTAGGAGACCCATAGCTTGGTGGTTCACAATGATCGTAAAAGACTCAAAAGGACTCTTGGAAGTCAGCTCTATCTCTCAGAATGCTCAGAATGACCAAAATACCCCTGAAAGCCCGAAGACTCCCAGATTTGGTCCCAAAGTTCTGAAAACATGCTATGTCGTAAGAAAAGTGATAAAATGAGTTTTTAAGAAAAATCGGATAAAATCGTCAGCTCCCAGAGACCCCCGGAAGTCCCGGAAGTTCCCGGAAAGTCCCCGTTGATCGGTTTGACCAAGGTTTGACTAGCTTTGACCAAGGTTTGACCAAGTTTGACCGAAATCGCCCGAATTCACCAGAATCATTTTAAATCGTTAGAAAAGTATTAAAACAAGTTCCAAAAGAAAATCGAGCGAGAACGTCAGCTCCTGGGAGCTCCCGGAGATTCCCAGAACTTCCCGGGAATCCCAGGTTTGACCAGTTTGACCAAGATTTGACTTTGAAATCGGGGCACCGAAATAATTTTCAAATATTTTTCATGGATACTAGAGGTCAATAGCTTTCCAACGGTATATCGCACATAATTCCTGGATTTAAAACGAATTTATTTTGAATTTCCGAAGGCGAAAAAGGCGATCAAATCAGCATTTATCGCGAATACCGCAAAACTTTTCAAAGTGACCTATCCCCGAACTATTTTGTATGTAAAGTAGACTCCATTACCTTTCCAACGGTATATCACAACCTCAATTTGGAGTTCGTATGCATTTTCTGTGAATTTCGGACAAAATAGGGCATTTTCGCGAATACCGGAACCTCTGGGGGCCTAAACGTAATTTTCTGGGCTTCAGAGGAGCACTGCCGCCGCGACACTGGTCCAGTGCCGCCGCGGCACTCAACCCTCGCAGAGTCCATTTTTTTAATTTTTTTGGGGGTCCAAATTGATTAATTGAAAGCCAAAACGACATAGTTTTATGTTCACAGTTGTTTGGGACCAATGGGAGTACTTCTAAAACCCCAAAACCACCCCAAATTGGCCTATTTAAACCCTCCATTGCTCTTCATTTTGGGGGGGGGGCCAAGTGCAAAGCTTGAAAAGTTGTAGAGAAGAAGAGAGATAGAGATAGGTTTAGAAGAGAGAAAGGGAGCTTCTCCCATTGATTTTCCATAAGAAAGTGAGTTTTATTCCATCATCCTTCTATATACTTCACATTCAAAGTCCACTCCAACCCTCATCCTTGAGCATTCATGAGATAGGAAGCTACTTCCATGTCCAAATGTCAAAATCTATGAGTGAAACACCAAGCTACAAGTCCAAAATCACATTGATTATCATCTATTGATTGCTATTTACTTGCTTGTTTATATATATGTTCATCCTTTCTTACCTCATTTCTTTTTATTTTTCTTTATTTACTTACTAGTTCATCATCATCTAAGCGATGACATGAAGTTTGGGGTGAGTGAATCCTTATGGATAGTAGCTCTTGACCTCAAAAACATGTTTGATAGATGATGATCATAACCTCAATACTTCCAAGGTATTCTTGAAATGTATTGAAGTTATGTTCAAAAATAAAAATAAATCTCTCCAACAATCTTGGAGGTTCTTGATGATGAGTTTAATGTTGACATTTTAAGTGGCTATAATCCTTATTGAGTATTGAAAATGTGCTTTCAAAACATCTATTTCAAAACCCCTCTCAATCCCTCTCATTTGGTTTCAAGAAACAAAACTTTGTTTTCTCCAAAATCTTCAAAACAATGAGTCAAAACAGTGAGTGAGTTGAGTTCAAAGATTTCTCTAGAACTCAATACTCAACATATGGATGCAAGGCCACTTGGAAAGTCTTCCTAACTCATTGGAGAACACCCATGATTTTTGGTTTGACTTGGAAGTACTTGGAAATGGTCCATTTGGATCCCAATATTCCTTCCAAACATTCTGATTTTGCTGTCACAGCAGCTAGGTCCACTTCCAACCTCTTTTACAGAAAACTTTTCCAAAAGGGGTGGTCCTAACTTATTTTTCCCTTAAAATTCAATGTCTTAGGGAACTTTTTGTATAAAATGGGCCCTTATATCATTCTTTTGCATTTTCTAATATTTTCTAACATTTCAGTCGACAGTACGGACTCTGTTTCTGAGTGACCTGTGTTGTTTATATGATTTCTCTCAATCTGTGATAGCTATTCAAGATTGGCCTTTTGGGTTGTGTTCTAGACACAATAAGGAACATCTCCATAAAACATCATGCATTGAAAACATTCCTAACCCCTCTTTTCAATTTCCAAAGTATGATGCTACTGTTCTGTCCACTATTCACAGCAAGCACATTTTAACTTTCATTCTTTGATTTGATGCTTATATGCATTCCAAATTAGTTCATATCTTAGGAAGTAGTTCATACTACATTTGTACATATCCCATATTGATTTCATCTGTCCATTCATACACATTTTAGACTTCTAAGTCATTCTAGAAATCCATGTACACAAAACACACTACAACCTTTGCACATTTTAGATACATACATTGCATTCATGCAAGATTTGGGGTTTTTGTAACTCTTAATCTAAGAAGATTATAAGGAATGATCATGATCACACGTTCATGTTCCCCTCGACCTAATCATCCTTTCTCATCCGTCCCGGGGATTGAGAGATCTTCTATTCTCAAAGATTAACATGCATCATCCTAGCTTGCTAAGCATCCTTGTTTTCTTTGACTATTTGTTTCAAGAACAATTCATGTCCCCCTTTAGATTAGGAAGTCTTGATTATTTGATACATGATTAGACTATTCTTCCTAAGTTTATTTGTGTGATCTTTCACTTTACATTGTATGATATTTGACTTAGATCTTATGAATGATATCTTATATTTAGATCTTCCATTTCAAGTTCCTTATGTGATGTAATATACTATCATAGTATTAATTGCCGAACCATACATAGTATAAGATGATTATTTGGATGCTAATTGAGGCCCGTCGAAAGACGGGGCGAGTTGAGGGTGTTTTAGTCGCGACAAAGGCTCCTTCCTCTCTCGTACCAAAACCCCGAACCAAGTTCTTTGGTTATGAAGGGCCGGTGCCCTTTATCCATTTGGGTGAGTCAAATTAGGTTTCTTGGTTCCTTAAAGACCAAGTGGCGACTCTGTATCTGTTTTCAACAGACCTTTTCTTTTCCTTTTCCAAAACAAATCTCAAACAAAAGTGGTCCACTTTCGGTGTCCACAATCTGGCGACTCTGCTGGGGATATTTATTTTCAAAACAAAATAATACAGAGGTTTGACTCATAAGAAGCATCCTTAAAATCATCTTTTTACTGTGTCTGGTTCACCGCATTGCACTCTTGCATTTCCCCTCCCTCTGACTGTGTCTGAAACGCGGCGCTGACATTGTTCAGGTCTTGCTGTGCCAGGGCACAAGTCACCGTTGATACTGTACCTTCCAAGGTATATCAAAAAGAGTAAAAACCTCCGTACTGTCTCCCTGACGGTATATTGGAACTCTCGTCAACGGACCCTCTTTGACTAAACCCAGCCTTTGCATATAGATTCCTGTAGAACCTTTCATAGGACTGTTCATTTATCTTTTCAGATAGGACAATGTGATATAACTGTTGTATGCCCTGACGGGATTACCTGCGCGGTGTAGACGCTTATGTGGCATGAGGCAGAACTTCTTTCTTATGATCCCCAAGGCAATCACTTACATGTGACCACATTGAGTGACCTGCCTAGGCACCATGGTAAGGAAGTCTGCTCCATGTTCACAAAGATATACACCGCAAGCCTTGTTTGTTGGTCCTAGGACATAGGAGTATGAAAACTAGCTAGACAGTATGATCACCATCATAACCTGTTTCTCCCAGAAACTCTGTCCAGATATCCCAGATATAACCATATTGTCCAGTTTCTCCTAGAAACTCTGTCCAGATATCCCAGATACACCCATATTAACCAATTTTTCCCAGAAACTCTGTCCAGATATCCCAGATATAACCATATTAACCAGTTTTTCCCAAAAAAAAAAAAAAACTCTGTCTAAATCTCCCTGATTTCCCAGATATACCAGTTTCTCCCAAAAACTCTGTCCTATCTCCTAGAAACTCTATCCAAATTTCCTAGAAATATCCAAAGTACCTGTTTTCCCAGAAGCTCTGCCCAAATCTCCCAGATTCTCCAAAAATCCAACATCTCTGCCCAAATCACCCAGAAATGCCCAGATATACTTGTTTCCCCTGGAAACTCTATCCATATTTCTCAGAAATACCCAAAATACCAGTTTCTCCTAGAAGCTTAGTCCAAATCAACCAGAAATCCTTTTTTCTCCTAGAAACTCAAATAACTTCTAGAAATTTCTTCGAATCTTCCAAACCCATGTTTCTCCCAGAAACTCTATCCGAAATTCCCAAAGTATCCCGGAAATCCCTGTTATCCCTTGGTGATCATACTGGAAAGTAAGGTTAGCACACTCTGTATGGCTAGGACCTTATTTGTTTAACTTCTATCTATTAGAAGTAGGGGCATCATATAGATTAGGGCTTGCATTTGCATGCTTGTCTCATGTGCATACACCATTCTCATCAGTCTGCGCACACTATCTCAGTCAGTCTGTACATAAGTCAGTCCATCTTCCTTAACCTCACTGTCATTGTCTCTCTAGTCATCACTATCAGAATCTGATACACTCCTCTCGAATCTATAGGTCATTGTAGATTCCCAAAATCAGCCACTGAGATCCCCATCCTGGGTCAGAAGTTCGAGCAGTCATTTGGTTAGAATCAGTCCGCCGAGAAAATTCAACATGAATCAGGAAACTTTGGAAGCCAAGGTCACTGAATTAATAAATCAACAGTCAGATCGGCTGACTCAAGTTCTGAAATTTATGGAAGAGTTCCGACAACAGCAACCACAGTACCCACCTGAGTTCCCACCACCACAAGGGTTCATGCCACCACCACCGCCTAGATTTGGACCGCCTCCCGAGAATAATGGGGAAGAAGAACGATTTCAAGAGGTCCCGCCGCCTGTATATGAGAAAAAGCTCCAAGAGAAAATGGACAAGGTCGACAAGCTTGAGAACATACTAAGGAAGAGTAAGGGAGTCGACGATTACATGTTAGATCTGGAAGGATTGTTTGAGCCCAACAAGGTGAGGCTACCCGAGAACCTTAAGATGCCTGAAATTGACCGTTTTGACGGAACTGGAAATCCAAAGAGCCACGTGAAGTTTTGTATGAGCATTTTCCAGTCAATGGGCTACACCCATGAGCACATAGCTATGCTGTTCCCTCAAACCCTCCAGAAAGCCGCACTATCCTGGTTCCTAACCCTTGAAACTTCCAAGACCCGAGTTTGGGAAGATGTTGCTAGAACTTTCATTGATCACTACTCCTACAACCAAGAGCTTGATGTCACCATCCGAGATCTGGAAACTACCAGGCAGAATTTCAATGAGTCCTTCGCTGCATTTTTGAGCAGATGGAGGAATAAAGTAGCCCAAATGATCCACAGGCCTATTGAGAAAGAGCAAGTACGTATGCTGGTCAAGAACCTGCAACCAGTATACCATGAAAAACTATTCTACCAGTCCATCTCAACATTTGAAGAGTTGTTTGAGGTTGGGACTAGAATCGAGGATGCTATCTGTGAAGGCAAGATCAATGGAGCTGGGTCACTGCAAAAGGAGAAGAGACCCCATACCTTTGGTGAAGATCAAGAGAGCCTAGATGTCAATGCCTTAAGCCCATCATCAAGCCAAAATGATTGCAGTAAGAGGCACAAGAAAGGAAACCAAAGAGTCTTCACACCACTTGACATGAGCTTATCCTCCGCTCTCAATCACCTTGTTCAAAAGGGCTACCTTGTACCTTTGGAGCCTAGTAAGCCTCCTAATCACCCACCTCCTGGGTACAATGAATCCAAGTATTGTGATTACCACCAAGACCAAGGCCATGAGACCGACAACTGTAAGAGGCTCCGTCACTCAATTCAGGATCTCTTAGATGATGAGCCGCACCCCAATCCAATTCACTACCTCGGTCTGGACCAACCCATGACCTATCCATTTCAATGATCCCCTTCACTGAGGACCATGAATGTTGAACCTGTGCCGGTGAAGCGATGGTGTTTGGGACTTTTGCTATCAAAACAAATGAGGATGCTCTTTTAAAAAAAAAAAAAAAAAAAAGAATAAGCGAGTCACTGTGACATTCCATTTGAGACCGGGTCAAGTCCAGTCGAGTCTGTTGTGTGTTTTGTCTATTTCAAGTTTAGTCTTGTGGTCGAGTCCGTCTGTCATCAAGTTGTTATGAGTCTGTAACCTTCTCTAGTGATGAAATGAAGTCTCATTTTGCCTAATCTAATGTGCCTAGTCATAGATGCATGAATCGCTGAACTGAAGTGTCACTTTTCAAATTACCATGGATATGACTGTGCTAAAAAAAAAATTTTTTTTTTTTTTTACTCAAACAAAAAAATCCTGAAAGGTCAAAGTCAATTTTGCGCTGACACTGATGAAGAGCCGAGAATTGAATAGCCTTACTTTAAGAATTTAAAGATTCTCTTGCCTCAATCTTGAAAAGACATACTTGAAACTGACTTGGGGCTTGCCCAACACCCTTTTTCCACCGTTTCGAAGCCTTAAGCCCAATCCAATCAAGAGCCACGCAATCTGTCCGATTGAAAGCAATGCAAACTTAGCCCTTGATGGTAGCCAAACATTTCAGTGAGTTTCATCTCCACTTTAAAAAAAAGGCAAAAAAAAAAAAAAAAAAAAAAAAAAAGAAAGAAAAAGAAAAAGAAAAGAAAAGAAAAGAAAAAGCTCGCTAGGTTGAAAACCCGAAAGGGCACCTAGGCAAAAGTTAGAGCTGAAAAAGGTGTTGGTTTCCAAAATCTGACCCTAGCCAGTCAAAATGTTGGAGAAAATTTTGATGAAACAAATGAGAGAATCATACGCCTCAAGATACATCTTAAGAACGTGCCAAGATCACATTTCAAAAGGCACGGAATGACCACAAATAAATTCCGAGAGCTGACATGCACATTCTGGAATTCTGAGATTGCGATTGAAAGATCTCACAAGAATCAACTACATTAAAAAGCAAAATTGACTGGCTAGGCGAAAGTGAAAAGGATCAATCCTCAAAACAAAACAAAAAAGAAAAAAAGAAAAATAAAAGAAAGGGAGATTGAAACTGAATCCTTTTATTCAAAGCTACCACAAGTGGCTCAAGTTTGAACTTCTTTGACGATTGGTTTGAGAAACCCTCATACCCAATTTCTTTCAAGCCCTGCCTTGAACTACGCTCGACCTGATTCCCACTCGGGGATACGTAGGCAACCACATCGGTTCGGTCAACACCATCATAATCAAACCAATTTCCTTCAAGCCTTGCCTTGAACTACGCTCGACCTGATTCCCGCTCGGGGATACGTAGGCAACCACAACGGTTCGGTCACCCCACCTACCTAAAAATCAACCCGCTTCTTTTCAACCATGGCCCGAACTACGTTGGACCTGATCCCCACTTGGGGGTACGTAGGCAGACTTTCAAAAAGAAAAAAAAAGATGGCTCGCTAGGTCGAAAATCCGAAAGGACGCCTAGGCAAAAATTAGAGTTAAATCCAAGGTGAGCAATAACAAAAGAGAGAAAAGAGCTTGCTAGGTCACCTCACTGGTGCCTAGGCAAAAGTTATGAGCATTTGAGAGATTAAAGTCACGGTCCATGCCTCAAGCCAGAAAATCACCTTCCACACTAGGGGCAAACTTCGGCTACCCGCCTCGTTTTCCTGACTTTTACTATCTACCCTTCACACAAGGGGCAAACTTCGGTCACCTACCTCGTTTGCCCAAAACCTCCAATGAACCTTCCTCCAAACTAGGGGCAAACTTCGGTCATTTGCCTCGTTTGCCTACCGATCCCACTTCATGCCCTTCAAACTAGGGGCAAACTTCGTTTGCCACCTGATCCCTATACACCAATGGTAAGCCTTCAAGAACATTGTCTTGAACAGATGGAAATGGAGCGTCTTTCATTCCATAAGCTAAGGCACTAATTCAAAGCACATCTTGAGAGAAGCAAAGAAATTGATTAGATCAGCAGGGAGGAATTTTCAAAAATAAGATTCACCATCAAAGTGATGCCACGTTAAGGAGAGAAGTAAACACAAAAGAGAAATGGTACATCATTTATGACAAAAGCACATTAAGTTTTGGCAAGTCGACCTTGTTTCATTTTGGTGTCAAATGTGTCGTCCTCGTGCATCAATGTCTGTCAAGTTTTTGAGTCTGTTGTAGTCTCAAATGTGTAAGTCAATAGTGTCTAATAAAATTTTCAAATCAAGTTATAAAGAGCATGCCAATACAAGCAGGAGTACCAAACACCATTACTACACCGGTCAAGGCGTCAGCATGAGAAGCGTCCAAACTTGGGGAAAATTTCATCCCTTTCCAAACCGTTGAAAGTTGACCATCATCTTTCTTCGTTCATGCAACATAAGTCCATGAGTGGCTGTTGATGATCTTCATTTCTCCTAGCAACATAAGTCCATGAGTGGCTGTTGATTCATCATCTTTCCTCGTTCATGCAACATAAGTCCATGAGTGGCTGTTGATGATCTTCTTTCATCTGTGCAACATAAGTCCATGAGTGGCTGTTGACCATCATCTTTCTTCGTTCATGCAACATAAGTCCATGAGTGGCTGTTGATGATCTTCATTTCTCCTAGCAACATAAGTCCATGAGTGGCTGTTGATTCATCATCTTTCCTCGTTCATGCAACATAAGTCCATGAGTGGCTGTTGATGATCTTCATTTCTCCTAGCAACATAAGTCCATGAGTGGCTGTTGATCCATCATCTTTCTTCGTTCATGCAACATAAGTCCGTGAGTGGCTGTTGATGATCTTCCTTCGTCCAAGCAACATAAGTCCATGAGTGGCTATTTATCTCTCTTTCTTCATGCAACATAAGTCCACGAATGGCTGTTGATGATCTTCCTTTCTCCTAGCAACATAAGTCCATGAGTGGCTGTTGGTCATCCTCCTTTATTCATGCAACATAAGTCCACGAATGGCTGTTGATGATCTTCTTTTCTCCTAGCAACATAAGTCCATGAGTGGCTATTGATCTCTCTTTCTTCATGCAACATAAGTCCACGAATGGCTGTTGATGATCTTCTTTTCTCCTAGTAACATAAGTCCATGAGTGGCTGTTGGTCATCCTCCTTCATTCATGCAACATAAGTCCATAAGTTGCTATTGATTATCACCCTCCATCAGTGTCAAACCACCGCAAATCATCTCTGTCACAAATAAGAATGATACCTTCACTCCCATTTAACGGACATATTTCCTTCTTCCTAGTAGAGTATGTTATCCTTCAGCTCCCGGAGGCCCCGACCGGCCCTCTTGGATTGAGCGCCGAAAGATTTGATCAACCGTGAGAGATTCAGAGATGGATCCTGGTTCCCGATCAAGAAGAGAGATTCTCAGAGAGTCCCCTACCATCCCCTGCAGAAGATAACAGAAGTCCGGACCGATTCTCTGGCTTGTCATCATAAGGATCTGCCAACGATTGAAAACATCATCCACAGTCAAATCACCCTGATTCCCAGGGCAAGCACTATCTATTCACAATTCAAAGATCCGTGTCCACTGATCATCATGAGCTTTCTCATCTGTCCATTTTTATCACAAAATCCCTCGGTCACCTTTGGCTGTCGTCTGCTAAACAAAGCACATCTGATCTGCCTCACTCGTTTGCAAAACGCACTTCCCAAGTTTCAAAAGTTTTGCCCCCAGACCCTGAGCCTCCTAAGCCTTGGTGTCCTTATCCGAGTCATCCACCACATCACAGTCACAAATACTAACACAACACCAGCCCACTCGGAGTGGCACACCCCACAGCACCTGCTCATACTAGGGTCATAACACTAGGCATGGTAGGACCCATGACACAATTCATATCACATCCATGCATTGCATATCATCCTCATAGCATAGCATCCGCATGTCTTGTTGTGCATGTGTGATTTGTTCCTTTGTGCCCTGAACTACGTCCTGGTCTGATTCCCCTTGGGATACGTAGGCAGCTCACGCAGAGGACGACCAGCACTGACCTCAGCATCTTTTTTTCATCATTGCATCTTTTGCAACGCTTTTATCCTAAATCTATAGCCTCCAAAAAGTCTTGTCTCTTCAAAACTTTGGCACTCGCTTGCGACATGCGTTGCCTCGCAAGTTCCTGCCAAAGAGGGGCAAACTGTAGACACCCCCATTTTGTCGACTATCAGATTTAGGAGACCCATAGCTTGGTGGTTCACAATGATCGTAAAAGACTCAAAAGGACTCTTGGAAGTCAGCTCTATCTCTCAGAATGCTCAGAATGACCAAAATACCCCTGAAAGCCCGAAGACTCCCAGATTTGGTCCCAAAGTTCTGAAAACATGCTATGTCGTAAGAAAAGTGATAAAATGAGTTTTTAAGAAAAATCGGATAAAATCGTCAGCTCCCAGAGACCCCCGGAAGTCCCGGAAGTTCCCGGAAAGTCCCCGTTGATCGGTTTGACCAAGGTTTGACTAGGTTTGACCAAGTTTGACCGAAATCGCCCGAATTCACCAGAATCATTTTAAATCGTTAGAAAAGTATTAAAACAAGTTCCAAAAGAAAATCGAGCGAGAACGTCAGCTCCTGGGAGCTCCCGGAGATTCCCAGAACTTCCCGGGAATCCCAGGTTTGACCAGTTTGACCAAGATTTGACTTTGAAATCGGGGCACCGAAATAATTTTCAAATATTTTTCATGGATACTAGAGGTCAATAGCTTTCCAACGGTATATCGCACATAATTCCTGGATTTAAAACGAATTTATTTTGAATTTCCGAAGGCGAAAAAGGCGATCAAATCAGCATTTATCGCGAATACCGCAAAACTTTTCAAAGTGACCTATCCCCGAACTATTTTGTATGTAAAGTAGACTCCATTACCTTTCCAACGGTATATCACAACCTCAATTTGGAGTTCGTATGCATTTTCTGTGAATTTCGGACAAAATAGGGCATTTTCGCGAATACCGGAACCTCTGGGGGCCTAAACGTAATTTTTTGGGCTTCAGAGGAGCACTGCCGCCGCGGCACTGGTCCAGTGCCGCCGTGGCACTCAACCCTCGCAGAGTCCATTTTTTTAATTTTTTTGGGGGTCCAAATTGATTAATTGAAAGTCAAAACGACATAGTTTTATGTTCACAGTTGTTTGGGACCAATGGGAGTACTTCTAAAACCCCAAAACCACCCCAAATTGGCCTATTTAAACCCTCCATTGCTCTTCATTTTGGGGGGGGCCAAGTGCAAAGCTTGAAAAGTTGTAGAGAAGAAGAGAGATAGAGATAGGTTTAGAAGAGAGAAAGGGAGCTTCTCCCATTGATTTTCCATAAGAAAGTGAGTTTTATTCCATCATCCTTCTATATACTTCACATTCAAAGTCCACTCCAACCCTCATCCTTGAGCATTCATGAGATAGGAAGCTACTTCCATGTCCAAATGTCAAAATCTATGAGTGAAACACCAAGCTACAAGTCCAAAATCACATTGATTATCATCTATTGATTGTTATTTACTTGCTTGTTTATATATATGTTCATCCTTTCTTACCTCATTTCTTTTTATTTTTCTTTATTTACTTACTAGTTCATCATCATCTAAGTGATGACATGAAGTTTGGGGTGAGTGAATCCTTATGGATAGTAGCTCTTGACCTCAAAAACATGTTTGATAGATGATGATCATAACCTCAATACTTCCAAGGTATTCTTGAAATGTATTGAAGTTATGTTCAAAAATAAAAATAAATCTCTCCAACAATCTTGGAGGTTCTTGATGATGAGTTTAATGTTGACATTTTAAGTGGCTATAATCCTTATTGAGTATTGAAAATGTGCTTTCAAAACATCTATTTCAAAACCCCTCTCAATCCCTCTCATTTGGTTTCAAGAAACAAAACTTTGTTTTCTCCAAAATCTTCAAAACAATGAGTCAAAACAGTGAGTGAGTTGAGTTCAAAGATTTCTATAGAACTCAATACTCAACATATGGATGCAAGGCCACTTGGAAAGTCTTCCTAACTCATTGGAGAACACCCATGATTTTTGGTTTGACTTGGAAGTACTTGGAAATGGTCCATTTGGATCCCAATATTCCTTCCAAACATTCTGATTTTGCTGTCACAGCAGCTAGGTCCACTTCCAACCTCTTTTACAGAAAACTTTTCCAAAAGGGGTGGTCCTAACTTATTTTTCCCTTAAAATTCAATGTCTTAGGGAACTCTTTGTATAAAATGGGCCCTTATATCATTCTTTTGCATTTTCTAATATTTTCTAACATTTCAGTCGACAGTACGGACTCTGTTTCTGAGTGACCTGTGTTGTTTATATGATTTCTCTCAATCTGTGATAGCTATTCAAGATTGGCCTTTTGGGTTGTGTTCTAGACACAATAAGGAACATCTCCATAAAAAATCATGCATTGAAAACATTCTTAACCCCTCTTTTCAATTTCCAAAGTATGATGCTACTGTTCTGTCCACTATTCACAGCAAGCACATTTTAACTTTCATTCTTTGATTTGATGCTTATATGCATTCCAAATTAGTTCATATCTTAGGAAGTAGTTCATACTAAATTTGTACATATCCCATATTGATTTCATCCGTCCATTCATACACATTTTAGACTTCTAAGTCATTCTAGAAATCCATGTACACAAAACACACTACAACCTTTGCACATTTTAGATACATACATTGCATTCATGCAAGATTTGGGGTTTTTGTAACTCTTAATCTAAGAAGATTATAAGGAATGATCATGATCACACGTTCATGTTCCCCTCGACCTAATCATCCTTTCTCATCCGTCCCGGGGATTGAGAGATCTTCTATTCTCAAAGATTAACATGCATCATCCTAGCTTGCTAAGCATCCTTGTTTTCTTTGACTATTTGTTTCAAGAACAATTCATGTCCCCCTTTAGATTAGGAAGTATTGATTATTTGATACATGATTAGACTATTCTTCCTAAGTTTATTTGTGTGATCTTTCACTTTACATTGTATGATATTTGACTTAGATCTTATGAATGATATCTTATCTTTAGATCTTCCATTTCATGTTTCTTATGTGATGTAATATACTATCATAGTATTAATTGCCGAACCATACATAGTATAAGATGATTATTTGGATGCTAATTGAGGCCCGTCGAAAGACGGGGCGAGTTGAGGGTGTTTTAGTCGCGACAAAGGCTCCTTCCTCTCTCGTACCAAAACCCCGAACCAAGTTCTTTGGTTATGAAGGGCCGGTGCCCTTTATCCATTTGGGTGAGTCAAATTAGGTTTCTTGGTTCCTTAAAGACCAAGTGGCGACTCTGTATCTGTTTTCAAGAGACCTTTTCTTTTCCTTTTCCAAAACAAATCTCAAACAAAAGTGGTCCACTTTCGGTGTCCACAGTATGTGTATATATATATGGGAGAATATGTGAGTATATAATATATATCTATCTCTAAACCCTCTAATGTTCAGCAACCTACCCACACATACATGAAATACGCATTTATATAGCGAAAGGTGGGTACAAGGTGGCAGCATCGCGTGGACTGAGGATAAAATTTCTAGAAATGTTCGATCGATCGAAGCTTCTTCGATTGATTGAGAATAGGTTGGTCAGAGTTCGATCGATTAAAAATGCTCAATCGATTAGGAAAGGGGAACCACGTCATAAATTATGTCGGCAAAGTTTCAAGCGATCGAAAAAGGGTTTGATCGATTGAAACTTCATGACATCAATCGATCAAGAATAGTTCGATCGATCAAAAGCTAAATTACAGGTTTGGCAAGGGTATTCAATTTGAATCTCATTTAATAGATATACATACCAAAAATACAGGTATTGCAGAGAGAGGGAGGGGGAGAGGGAGAAATGGAGAAGAAGATCAAGAGAGAGAGAGAGAAAGAGAAAGAGAGAACAATGAGGACTTAAACTTTGATAGTTTATATACTGTGAATGAAATGCCTATACTTAATAGTAATGCTTACAATTTGTGTTTTGAGTGTATGTGGTGTTGTGTATATATAATGAGATCAAGCAGTGTTATTCACTTGGTTAGCAAGTGTGAACACAGTTATGTCAACAATCATTAAGTTATCCACTTGCAACGTGAATTACTGTGAAGATAACATTACAGCTGTGTGATTGATGCAGTCACTTCACAAATAATACAGTAAGTTCGTTTAAGTTAGTCTAGTTAGATTAGTTAAGTAGGTCCGAGTAGCCTAGGAAAATACCTAATATAAATATTAGGGACCAAAAATGTAAGAACATAATTAATATTTTATTAATAGTTTTAAATCTCAAATCATAGGGTAACTTAAGGGCACAATCTTAAGCATAATAATACCAATTAAGGTTATTAAGGGTCAAAAAATAAGAGTCTTTGTAATTATAAATTACCACATATGGATTAATTATTTATGGAAATAATATCATTATTAAAATAATACACCATAGTAAAATTAAATAGCATTGAGTTAACAATTAATAACACGAGTATTGTTATTTATTAAAATAATAACATTGCTAGAAGAAAGATCCAATAGTAAACTAAAATGATATTTTATTCATATATTAGGGAAACGAAAATACAGGTTGCTACACTATCAAATACGAAATCAGTTTGTAATGGAAAACAAGGGTTTTGGTGTTGGGTAAAATGAAGAATTAGGGCACAATCGTGATTCGCTTTAGCACAAAGCTAATGATTAGGGTCAAAACCAAGGATCAGGCAATGAAATCTTTGTTTTGTATTAATAAATCTTGTAGTTTTGCATGTTTGATCATGGAATGGGTCCCAAATCTTGTACACCCCATCTATGTTCGCACTTTTCTATTTGTCAATAGTCCCTAGCTACCCTACCATGGTTCCCTCCTTGTCTGTGTAATTGATAGCATTCAATATTGTTAATCATTTTATATCCAGCACATACCACTTGCACTAACATTTAATGTCTATCGAATATGCATAATGTCAGAGTCTTTTTGTTTTGAAATGCATCATGGTGGAACATTATGACGTCTCCACACTTTCTATATAAAGGAGGAAAAGCTGTTTGTTTTGATAAATGCAACCCAGATTTGATGTCCTACTTTGAACTTCGAGACATGTTTGTTAAATTAGGACATCCATCTCAGTCTACCATGTATTACACAATTCCTGGGAAAAACATGGATGTGGGGTTAAGAAAGATAGAGTCAGAAAATGATGTATTAAAGATGTTTACTCTTCACAAAGGATGTATTTCAGTTGTCATTTATATAGAAGCTAGAAATGATACAGATGGGAGTGCACCTGATGGGGATGGATCTAAATGTGATGATAGCTATGAGCTTGAATGGTTAAATGAAGATCTTGAAGGCACAGATGATGATGATATCTTAGCTTCAAAAGAAGATCAAGAGAAAAAGAAAGCAGAACTCAATAAACATAGATTGAATAGTTCTCCAAGAGATGGGGATATGGAGGATTAGTGGTTTGATTCTGGTAGTGAAGATGATTTACATAGTTTAAAGGGATCCTCAGAAGATGATGAAAGTTCAAAGTATGCAGAATTCAATGAAGACGTGCACATGGTAAAACCAGAACTCACAGTGGATATGAAGTTTACAACTCCACAGTTTTTTAGAGAGGCGCTTAAAGAGTGGAATGTGCAAAATGGTTATGATATCAAGTATCTTTGGAATGAAAAAGCTAGAATCACAGTAGTTTGTAAGCATGAATGTGGGTGGAGGATCCATCATCTCCTGTACAAGAAGAAAAAAGCTTTCCAAATTAAGTCACTTAAGCCAATTCATAAGTGTGGTAGATCATACGACAAGAAGCTAGGCACTTCTAAGTGTGAACACCCCATTTTTGTCCAACCCAATCATTTCAAAATAAAGTACTCATTGACACGAGCCTGTCACTTTTTGAATCATCCCAATCAGACATCAGATAAAAAAGATGCTATAAATCAAAGTTTATTGGGACAAAGATCAACATGGGCATGTGCACCATTGCACACCATATAAACTCCCACCTCTACGCACTAGCATTTGCTGGTGCTTTCTCCTTTAGCTTTGTTTTTTTTTTCTTTCTTTCATTTCTCCTTTTATTTTGTCTCCCTACTCTTCTTTTAATTTTTTTTTTTCATCTCTTTCTTCTGCTTTTTTTTGTTATAAAAAACTTCATCCGAGGAAAGAGAAGAAGAGGAGTAAGCAAAAAAAAAAAAAAAAGACTCCTTCTCTATATCTCCCTCATACTCTATATATCCCTCACCATCCTCTCCATCTCCCTTACTTCATCATTAAATACAAAAAACCCCCACAAAAAAAAAAGAGTTTACATTTTCTCCACCACTATACTACCCCTTCTAACCACCACCATCAAGGTCACCGCTACAATCACCACCCTCCACCGAGCTATCATATCATCACAATTCTCATCAACATACCTTGCAACCACTGTACCACCGCCATCATTTGTTTGCCGCCCAACGGTCATTTTATCGCCTCAAATCATCGCCCGACATCCCAGTCACTTACCATCAATATTCTAGCCAATTTCTCGAGCCAATTTCTCGAGTTCCTCAAATGACTCAGGTTTTATGTTATTACTATAATTTTTTTTGTACATATTATCTTTATTCTTGCTTGATAATCAAAAAAAAAAAACAATAATGCACGTCATACTCGGAATTACTTGGTTTCCAATAAAAAAATCACGTCCGACTCAGGATTACATGATTCCCAATAAAGAAATCCCATGTGGTTTCTAATACGGAGAGCCATGTTCTACTGGGGATGACGCGGTTGCTAATACGGAGATTTATGTTTTACTAGGGACTATGTAGTTTTCTAATACAGAAACCCATGTCTAAATAAGAAAGTTTGCTTAATTCATATAAGTAGAGTAATAAAGAAAGAAAGGATTAATCGGACTTAACAACCGCCTTTGCATTCAGAGATCTTCACAGGTAAGTCTTCTTATCCTACACATACTTCACTTCTGTTCTTTCATTTGAGCATCATCCCTTACTTCCGGTAAAAAAAAATGAAGAAGAAGAAGAAGAAGACAAAAAGAGAAAAAAAATGGACTTTCTCAAAATAAAACTTCAGTGCCACCTCTGCTTGGAATCTACAAATAGCACAGGTAAGACATGTAAGTCTTCACACTTTGAATGGGCACTGACCCTTACTTCCGGTACACTTTTCAGTCATTTGGGCACAGATCTTTACTTCCGGTATAGGACTAAAAGGACTGGAAAAAAGTTAAAAAAAAAAAAAAAAAAAAAAAAAAACAATTCATTCTTCAATCACTTGTATAATCTCATTTCAATCTCAATCACTTTCTAAAGGATAAATTATAGGACTACACCGTACAATTTAAAGTTCCTAGTGACACTGACTCTTTCTCAAATCACTACATCATATGTGCACGGTCAAACGTGACCACTTCTTTTTTTAAAATCACCTACATACACTCTCACATAAGTCATAACTACGTTTGGCCTGATTCCCGCCTCGGGATACGTAAGCAACTCTCAAAGAGTGCGGCCATATCCATCACCATTTTCCATCCTGTTTCACTTTCTAAAAAAAACATATTTTTTTTTGTTTTTTAATCAAAATGCCCCATTTTAATGAAAATCACTAAAAACGGCAATCGTGTTCGCACGGATGTTTGAGGGTGCTTAATACCTTCCCTCGACATAATCGAGTCGCCGAACCCATCTCAAAATCTCTGGTTTTCGCATGGCTAATCAAAGTCACACTTTTAAAGGTCCCACTTTTCTCAAAACTATTTTTCAAAAGCCAAAGATAAATTACTTTAATTGTATTTTTAGGGGTCCTAACATCCCAAATGTTAGGTGGCAACTCTGAACATTTCAAATAGGCTTTACCATACTCTTTTTGCCCTTCCAATAAAAATCAAGTCACAATTCACCCACTTTCAGAAAGTCGGGCCCACACCGACAGCCTGGCGTTCCGAGGGTACGGGCGCAACACTAAGTATTTGGCCAAAAATATTTAGAGAGCTTTAGAGATGATACTAACTGGAAGGTTGAAGCTATGCAGAGAACTGTCCAAAGGGATAAAATGGTTAATGTGTCAAGAACTCAAGTGCTTAAAGCAAAGAGGAATGCTAAGTTGCTGATAGAAGGAGATCACAGCAAGCAGTATGCTAAGCTTTGGGATTACTGTGCAACTGTGAGGAAGTTTAACCCTAACAGTTGCTTGAAATTGATGGTGGAAAGGCCTTATCTTGAATTGATGCCCAAGTTTGACAGAATTTATGTTAGTTTTGGTGCGCACAAAAGGATGGGTTTCTTGTTGGTTGTAGACCAATAATTGGTCTTGATGGATGACATTTGAAGGGAGTGTATGGTGGACAATTACTTGCTGCAGTTGGAAGGGATGGCAACGATAATATATTTCCAATTGCCATAGCAGTGGTAGAAGCTAAAATCAAGAACTCTTGGAGTTGGTTTCTAATTGAACTATGGATGATATTGGAAGGGTTGAAGAAAAGTCCTGGACCTTCATTCAGATAGGTAGTAGGGATTAGAGGAAACATTTGAATAGCTATTCCCAACAACAGATCACAGGTTCTGCCTAAGGCACATAGTCCATATCTTGTCACAGTTTTTTTGGTTGATGGACATGGTGCTTGTTTTTTTTGGTTGATGAACATTGTGCTAGAATTATGTTTCTGGAATTTAAATTGTTGGAATTAGCCCCCAGTTTTTTTTTGGTTTAAATTGCTAGAATTATGTTGCAAGTGGTTTGAAATTATGAAATGAAATTGGTTTTGAAATTATGGTCTAAACTCTGTGTTATCTGTGTGTTGGGATTGTGAGAAATACAACAAAAGCTACAAATTGCTAGACTTTACTAAATAAGGGACTCATTGCCATTTGACACAACAAAGCTTTTTACAAAAAAGCACTACAGAGTCCAACATTTACTAAACCCAGAAATGAACAAAACAGAGCCCATCACACACATAGCATACATCATGTTGCTTCTTTCTTTCCTGTAGATGTGAAGAAGAACCAACCAATTGCAAGTAACATCACTGACATTCCAAACATTATCCGATGATAAAATCTTTATCGTGCACGGGATTTGTCTAACTCCATTTACAGATCATTGTTTCTTTCTACCAGTCTTCGTATGATTTTGGTCGATCACTGAGACATTGGTGGATCTAACCAGTGGAAAAAGTCACATGTACCTTGTACCCCGTAAAGCCTACATCCCACGAATCTTTTTCCAAAAGTTGCTTATGTCCTAGCAGGAGTTCGTGCACCACAATAGCAAAATCTGCTACTACTTGATCGAGAATGAGAAAATTTAGACAAATCTGTTGCTGAATATGCTGCCATCTATGTTCTGCACATACACCCTCTCTGATTTTGGGTTGTGCACATACACAACTCTCTGATTTTGGGTTATGAAGATCAAGAAGACAATAGAGAGGGGATAGGTGATATAAATATCACTTGCCTTAAGGGTTTCATTGTCATTTCACCCTTGGAAATGGAGGAAAGTTATTCTCGCTTCACGCGAACCATGAATTTCTCTGAGTTTCCGTCAAATTTAGTAGAAAACTTAACAGAAGCACTTGGGTCATTAGTACAGGGGGGTTAAGTGTTATAAAATTTACCACAAGGGGATAAAATGTATTTTTCCATTGTTCAACTAGAATGAAATGCATGATAAAAGAACAAGAAATAGAATAACATTGATATATCTTAATCTATGTGGATGGTAAAATACAAGTTGAGTTGTACTAGGCGACGAGGAATCATTACAAATACTCAATTCCGATGGATTTATTTTAACTTTAAAACTTTGTATTTGGAGTAATGCAAATGATTGACAAATATATGGTTGCCAACCAATTGGGCTTTACATGTGTTGATGTGATGCAAATTTCCACATTTTGCTTTATTTTAAATTTGTTTTATTTAAATAAAATAAGTATTTTATTTTTCTTGCACATTTGTCCGATAGATTATATTTCCTTCGTCCCATTTTATGATTTCCTTTTGAGAAATTCAAAATTTAAGGGAACATAATGATTGCACTTCACATGGGGTATAAATAAGTGACTTTTTTAAAAATTGCTCTTAGTTGCTTAAAAAAGTAGTTTAGTTTGTTAACCCAATATAGATAGTTTTGGAAAATAACTAAACCTTGATGATTTAAGTCTAGTCAACGCCCAAAAGCCAATCAGTAGCCCGTCCATCATCAATTGGGTCAGGCTTGGCATACCATTTTTCATGTCTAGTGATAGCTTACCCTAAAATAAATAAGATTTTTTAATATGTAGGAGCATGTGTAGTGGGTGTGCTAAAGCAATTGCTTGTGTCAGAGATAATCTCACTAAACCTTGATGATTTAAGTCTAGTCAACGCCCAAAAGCCAATCAATAGCCCGCCCATCATCAATTGGGCCAGGCTTGGCATACCATTTTTCATGTCTAGTGATAGCTTACCCTAAAATAAATAAGATTTTTTAATATGTAGGAGCATGTGTAGTGGGTGTGCTAAAGCAATTGCTTGTGTCAGAGATAATCTCACTATCTCATTTATGGACTGCAGTGGACGTGTTACACCATGTGCTAACTATGGGCCCCACACAATACATGTTACACACTTTGTTAAGTTTGGCCAGCGTTTTAACTTGTACGCGTGACAATTTATTAATTAAATAATCATTCAAAAGCCAACGGTCATTATACCAAACCGTTTTTTTAATATATTTTTTTTCAAATGCACAAATTAGATCAAACGGCTATATTTTGTACCGTTATACTGTGTTTAAATTTTCTATAAATTCGTATCCTGGTTCTCATATTTTACTTTCACTATCATTTTCACATTACAACAATATTACCCAGTTGAACTCAGACCATGGATAATCGTCCTCCTTTTTTTAACACTCAATTCAACCCACACTTTAACTACCAAATTACCACCTCAATTTGACTCTCAATACATTCTCAACCATTGCAATATGATTCTCAAGCATTATCACAACAATACCCGTTCAATCCACAATACCCACCTACAATGTTCAATCCTCAATTTTGTGTCGGACAGTCTCAATTCCCAACTTATCAACCATCCTAAACTAATGACCCGCAACCTCCTACATAAAAAAAAAAATAAGAATGCTCAAACACTACAAAAGGAACGAAATCCCAATTGGAGTAAAGAGGAAGATGAAGCATTGTGCAAAGCATGGATACGTGTTTCAGAAGATGCAGTCACGGGTGCAGATCAACAAAAGGAAGGTTATGGGATCAAATCCGTGATGAATTTAATACCATGTTGGGTTATGAGACACAACATATTAGCAGTGGTTTGATGAACCGTTGGTCACTTATTCAGTCTCATTTGAACAAATATTCCGGATATCTACGCATGGTAGAGAGGTGTCCAGGTAGTGGCAATAACGCTGAAGATACAGTAAGTTTTTTTAGAAGATACACTAGCTTATCTATTTCATAAATTTGTTTTCTTTTCAAAAATGGTGGCTAATTTTATTTATTCTTTAATAATTACATATTAGTGCAGTAAAGCAACTATACTACAAGAAAGAAAAACACCACTTTAAGTGGGATGGTTGTTGGCTACTTCTGAAAGACAACACAAAATGGTATAACTGTTGGAAAAACAGGTTTAAATGGAAAGTTTAAACACGCAGCGGAAAAATCAAGTTATGAAACTTTATTGGCATGCCCGGATCTACTACTCGTCAATTCTTACAGATGCGCACAAGAGGGGACACGAGTTATACCTTAGTGTCTTGAACCCAATTCTGATCTTCAGCTTCCAGCAGCCTCCACTAGATGATCTTCACCCTTATGACTCCTGCGGATGCCTGCCAGAAAGACTAGGGTTGGTGGGAACCCTAATGGAGAGGATAGAGAAGGTTTTGGGGCTCCAAAACAGTTTCTGCAGCTTCTGACGTTCAAAACGACGAACAACCTTTTCCAGAACGCAGCTGCCCTATTTATAGATTCCCAGAACCGACCTAGACTTCGAGCGATCGAAGTGCCTTCGATCGATCGAACATTCGATCGATCGAACCATCTTCGATCGATCGAACCTGCAGACTTCAATCGATCGAGACATCTTCGATCGATCGAACCTGTCTGGACATCATCCTCAAGCATCTTTCCAAGCATCCTTGCGGAGCTAAGAGTGGGACCTCCTAGGCTCTTTATTGTTGGCTCAGACCAGTTTGTTAATCACCATGACCAAACTCTTTGATCAGCAAACTAACTAACTGGTCAGTTAAAGTTTACTCCACTATAAAACGATAACTGAACTCCAACGCAAAAGAACATATCCGAAGCGATAACTAGACTTGTATGTTGTACTAATGTCCCTCTACCGTCAGCATTCGTAATCATATTCAGGTAATCGGATAACTGTTACTGTCAACCTGAATCATGATTACTTCTTGTATTCCTTGAGTCCCATTCACCCTTCATGATTACCAAACATGTTGATAACTCTTATCAACAAGACTGCAGTACTCAGTAATCGACTTGGTGACATTCTCAAGGGAATGCTTACTCTGAAACAGAGGGTAGATTCTATCTTGACAATATATGTTCACAACCCTATGAATATGACATACCCAAGATACCCAGGTGTTGATCTTTTATAGACCTCACTGATTGGTAAGTCAAAGCAGTCATATCCACAGTCTGTGTTCATAATCGTCTCAAGATTGAGAACACGTACCTTATACAAGTTATGAGTTCCTATTGACTGTTTGACAGTCTTAAGCGTCAATAGGAAACTCAGGTCCGTCAATGCACTATAAGCACTAGCATATCAACTAAGAGCTACACTCTAGTGATTGAGATTAATCACTCCATCCAATGGTAGTTAATTATGCTACAGTGTAGACTTGATGAGGTATCCAGTCTCATCATCCACTGTGACACATTCTAAGTATTAAAGAATAGTAATTCGTATCTCACTTGTGTGCATCTCATACACACACGAATTACTTACTATAATACTTAAGGATTAACAATCATCTCATGAAAAGAACATACACAATAAAATGTAAAACTGATATCCATATATTAAAATGTCAATGTCTCATACAGAAAGTAATGGTTTGAGGGCACAAACCCAACAAACTCCCACTTGCACTCATAACCATTCAGAACTACATCTAAGACCTAGACTATCTAGATGACGATCAAAGACCTTCTGTGGCAAGGCCTTTGTAAACGGATCAACAAGATTGTCAGCTGTGGCAATCTTGGTAACAGTCACATCTCCACGTTGAACAATATCTCGGATAAGATGATATTTCCGCTCTACGTGCTTTCCCTTTCCGTGGTTCCTTGGCTCCTTGGACTGAGCCACTGCCCCACTATTATCACAATAAAGCGTAATAGGCGACAGCGACGCTGGTACCACCTCGAGTTCCATAAGGAACTTCTTGAGCCAAACAGCTTCCTTTGCGGCTTCACAAGCAGCCACATACTCAGCTTCTGTAGTTGAGTCTGCAATGCATTTCTGCTTAATGCTCCTCCAACTGACAGCACCACCTCCCAAGGTAAAGAGATGACCGGACGTCGACTTCCTCGAATCTTTATCTGACATAAAGTCCGAGTCAGTGTATCCCACTGGAATTAACTCACTACCACCGTACATAAGCATGTAATCTTTAGTTCTTCTCAAGTACTTAAGAATGTGCTTAACGGCTGTCCAGTGCTCTGGACCCGGATTCGACTGATATCTGCTAACCATGCCAACAGCAAAGCAGATATCTGGTCTAGTGCATAACATCGCATACATGAGACTTCCCACTGCAGAAGCATAGGGAACTCCTGTCATGCGATTCCTCTCCTCCTGTGTCTTTGGACACTGGTCCTTGGAGAACGCTAAACCATGCCTGAAAGGTAACAAACCTTTCTTCGAATTATCCATTGAAAACCTAGTTAGCACCTTATCGATATAACCAGCTTGAGATAATCCCATTATCTTTCGCTTGCGATCCCGAAAGAGCTTTATCCCAAGAATATAGCTCGCCTCTCCTAGATCCTTCATATCGAAAGTACTAGCTAGCCAAACCTTGACCGTTGACAATGCCGCTACATCATTTCCAATGAGTAGAATGTCGTCAACGTAAAGCACAAGAAAAGCCACCACTTTCCTTTCACTCTTCTTGTATACACAAGGTTCATCCAGATTCTGTATGAAACCAAACGATTTGACCGCTTGGTCAAATCGTATGTTCCAACTTCTGGATGCCTGCTTAAGCCCATAAATGGACTTTTGCAACTTGCATACCAAGTTATCTTTCCGACCAGCTATGAACCCTTCTGGTTGTTGCATATAGATGTCCTCCTCAAGATTGCCATTCAAGAATGCAGTCTTGACGTCCATCTGCCAGATCTCAAAATCTAGGCATGCAGCAACGGATAAGAGTATTCTGATGGACTTGAGCATGGCCACCGGCGAGAAGGTTTCCTCATAGTCAATGCCCTCCCTCTGAGTATAACCTTTCGCAACAAGCCTTGCCTTAAAGGTCTCAACCTTTCCATCAGATCCTCTTTTCCTCTTGTAGACCCACTTACAGCCAATGGGTTTAATATTGGCTGGAAGTTCTACAAGATCCCAGACCTGATTAGAATCCATAGATTCCAATTCAGCCTTCATAGCTTTAACCCAATGAGCTGAATCAACATCAGCCATTGCCTCTTCGTATGTGGTAGGATCAGATTCAGATTCTATGGAGACAGCTTCAAAAACTTCTCCTAAGAACATGTATCTATCAGGCTGGCTGATAATCCTCCCACTACGACGAGGTACTGGTGCGGAAATAGGTGAAGAAGTGGTGTTTTCCTGATTTACATCGTTATTAACTACGGGTTGGACTGAGGGCTCTCCTTCTATCTCTCTAAGATCTATCCTTCCCTTAGGTTTATGGTTCATGATATAATCATCCTCCAAGAAAATAGCATTCGTACTGACGAACACCTTCTGTTCTCTTGGATCATAAAAATACCATCCATAAGTACCCTTTGGATACCCCACGAAGTAACATACTTCCGATCTAGAATCCAACTTGCTCATCTTTCCTTTTAGCACATGTGCCGGACATCCCCATATCCGGAGATGTTGCAAAGAAGGCTTGCGCCCAATCCACATCTCTCGTGGTGTCCTGGGAACAGATTTGCTTGGTACTAGATTTAGTATGTAAGCAGCGGTTTCCAAAGCATAACCCCAAAGAAATAAAGGTAACTCAGAATAACTCATCATTGACCTAGTCATGTCTAAAAGAGTCCGATTCCTTCTCTCCGCTACACCATTTTGCTGAGGCGTGCCAGGTGCAGTCAACTGTGACAGAATCCCATTCTGTACGAGGTGATCAATAAATTCATTAGAGAGGTACTCGCCACCTCGATCAGATCGAATGGCCTTGATATGTGTGCCCAATTGCTTCTCCACTTCAGCCCTAAACTCTTTGAACTTTTCAAAGGCTTCAGACTTGTGCTGCATTAGGTACACATATCCATACCTAGAGTGGTCATCAGTAAATGTTATGAAATACTCATAACCACCCCTTGCTCTAATATTTATTGGTCCACACACATCAGTATGAACTAATTCCAACAATGCATTGGTTCTATTGCCCTTTACAGGAAAGGACCTTTTGGTCATCTTACCCTCTAAACAAGACTCGCAGACTTCTATTGGTTCGAGAACCAAATCGCCTAAGACCCCTTCTTTGACTAGTCTGCCAATCCTATTTAGATTGATATGACCAAGCCTCATATGCCAAAGCTTTGTTGGATTAGTGGAAGGTCTCTTTCTTTTAGATGGTACAGTTACCACTGAGTTATTAAGTTCCATACAAGAATCTTTAGAAATATTGGGAGTAATCACATACAAACCATTTGATTTAACACCAGAACATATAAAAGAACTATTTCTTTTAATCACAACTTCAGTTCCAAAATTAAAAGAATAACCATTATTCGATAAATTAGAAACTGAAATTAAATTACGTCTCATTGAAGGGACGTAAAGTACATCTGATTAAATCAAAACTTTATTGTCTAGAAATTCTAAAACTACGACTCCTATAGCAACCGCAGAAACGGTTGCGCTAGAACCTAGAGTAAGTACGATTTCCCCATCACTGCACTTCCTGGTTGATCTGAACCCCTGCAATGAATTACAGATATGGTTAGTCGCACCAGAATCAATGCACCAAGTGTTTGAAGTATCCGTTATAAAACTTACTTCAATCACATGTGATTCAATCATACCTTGAACTCTTGTAGCTAAGAATTCTGGACAGTTCCTCTTCCAGTGGCCCTTCTCACCGCATTGGAAACACTTTCCTTTGCCTTGGCCACCCACCTTCCCTTTGCCCTTACCTTTTCCCTTAGATTTTGCAATCTTAGGGACTGGTCCAACACTTGAACCGCCAGTGCTAGCCTTCTTCTTCCCTTTCTTTCCTTTCGGCATAGATCGGGAAGAGGAAGCGCTTTTCTCAACGTTTAAAACGCTGCCCCCAGGTTTGATCACCCCTTCCGCTGCCAATAAAGAGCTCATCAATTCGCTCATTGAGAAATCCATTTTATTCATATTATAATTCAGTTTAAATTGAGCGAATGATGGCGACAGCGTATTGAGGATCATATCAACTTGGGTCTGTGCATCGATGTTGGCACCTAGGGTCTCCAGCTCGTTTAAATAACCAATCATTTTCAAAACATGTTCTTTGACTGGAGTCCCTTCCGACATCTTAGCACTCATTATCTTCTGCATAGCTACCTGTCTGGCAGGCCTGCCATGCTCCCCAAACATCTTTTTCAGGGATTCGATAATGTCACTGGCGGAACTGTTCGACTGGTATTGGTGTTGTAACACATTAGCCATAGAAGCCAATATGTAACAACGAGCCATCCCATTCGACTTTTTCCATTTATCGAACTCGCGTCTAGCAGCAGCCGAAGCATTTGCAGCGGGTTCTTCGGGGCATGGGGTGGTGAGGACATATATGTGATCCTCCGCAGTTAACACGATGTCAAGATTACGTTTCCATTCAGTGTAGTTATTTCCAGTTAACTTGTTTTGAGTGAGTATGGTGGCAAGTGGACTAAATGCAGATCCAGACATTATGATTTACTGAAAAAAATCAAAACAAAATAAATATGGATATCAGAATTTGACAGTTTGAAATAAAAGAATCCTTTTAAAACTCTTATTTTAAAACTAAGTCGCCGGAATATCGAAACGAAAGAATAAAGCCTCCGTGTGGTGGTCAATGTTCGATCTTTCAATTTATCATAACTTATCCGCTATGCAACTCTTGCAAAACAAGTTATGACTTCCGAACCTATTTGATCTCTAAGTTTCTGAATAATGCCCCGTGTGGGATCCCTTATCCATAGCTTAGCTAGTGTGTACCATTAACTAGGATCCAATCACAACCGTCTCAAGTAGTGCCTCCGTATGGTGGTCACCCTCTAACACGTCTGATTGATCCTTATCAAAAGAAGTTCACATCTAGTAACCAATGAGTAATGCATCCTCCGTATGGAATGATCACCCCTGGCGAGGTGACACAGAATGCATCACTCATCTTACAGTGAACCGTTAATGGAAGATCGTGGGTGTAATTAATAAGACCCTCTCCCACTAGATTTAGTAAAAAAGGATTTTGCTTTTTGAGAAAATCTGTTTCTACACACTTCCCATAAACATCTAATGTTTACTAATGTGTTGAAAACGGTTTTTGAATTTTATTTTAGAAAACTTGTTTTGCGTGCATGCAACAATGTATTGTACGCCAATCACAAACAAAGCACATAAAACAAAAAATTAAAATGAAATAAAAGACATCCAAACGATGCCTCTATCTCCCATGGCTCTATCTCCATAGAATCTGCTTTTGGTTTGATCGCCTCCAGCTCCATCTTCATGGACAACGGCTCCTTGCTCCATCTTCATGGATATTCTAATTCTATTACATTGAACCTATGCCTCTTTTGAAGCTTACAATTTATCTAGAAATAGAAATAGCAACAACAAAATAAAAGGCTAGGGAAACCGGTGCGACTTTCCTTTTCGTAGGATTGAAGTCGCAGCGCCCTTTACATATGCCTTAAAACCAAACCAAACTTAAAATAACACACCAATCTAAAAACATTCAAACACAAAATTAAATGCTCTTGGCGCCATGGGAGATAGCGACTAATCTTTTGCTGCAAAAGGTTAGTTGAACACACATCCACGCATATATATAACAAAATATAACTATTGGAACCCTTAATTGATTCACACAGTATATAAACTCTTTACATACTGAATTAGAACTCAAAACAGCATCTAACTTCTCTGTCATAGTTCGATCGATCGAAGACCGTTCGATCGCTCGAACCTTCGATCGATTGAACACTGTTCAATCGCTTGAACATTCTATTTCACAGAATGATTAAAAATTTTGCAGAATACGTTAAAATTAAACTTTTAATTTCAAAATACTTTTAAAACTGTGAAACAGAAAACCTGACAAAGAGTCTGTGTCGATCGATCGAACTCTATTCGATCGCTCGAACAACAGAAGGTTTCGATCGATCGAAACCTGTTCGATCGCTCGAGTACAGAGCGTTCGATCGATCGAGACTACTTCGATCGATCGAACCCATCTTGCATCCAATGCAATCACAGATTTGTATACTGCTGTGATAACACTGCAGAAACAGATCTGTGACGATGCAGTTTCGAAAACAGTTCTAAAATCAACATGCAAATCAAAATAGTGTTCCAAAAAACGCATCTATAGATCCAAACGAGCGTGGCTCTGATACCAATTGTTGGAAAAACAGGTTTAAATGGAAAGTTTAAACACGCAGCGGAAAAATCAAGTTATGAAACTTTATTGGCATGCCCGGATCTACTACTCGTCAATTCTTACAGATGCGCACAAGAGGGGACACGAGTTATACCTTAGTGTCTTGAACCCAATTCTGATCTTCAGCTTCCAGCAGCCTCCACTAGATGATCTTCACCCTTATGACTCCTGCGGATGCCTGCCAGAAAGACTAGGGTTGGTGGGAACCCTAATGGAGAGGATAGAGAAGGTTTTGGGGCTCCAAAACAGTTTCTGCAGCTTCTGACGTTCAAAACGACGAACAACCTTTTCCAGAACGCAGCTGCCCTATTTATAGATTCCCAGAACCGACCTAGACTTCGAGCGATCGAAGTGCCTTCGATCGATCGAACATTCGATCGATCGAACCATCTTCGATCGATCGAACCTGCAGACTTCAATCGATCGAGACATCTTCGATCGATCGAACCTGTCTGGACATCATCCTCAAGCATCTTTCCAAGCATCCTTGCGGAGCTAAGAGTGGGACCTCCTAGGCTCTTTATTGTTGGCTCAGACCAGTTTGTTAATCACCATGACCAAACTCTTTGATCAGCAAACTAACTAACTGGTCAGTTAAAGTTTACTCCACTATAAAACGATAACTGAACTCCAACGCAAAAGAACATATCCGAAGCGATAACTAGACTTGTATGTTGTACTAATGTCCCTCTACCGTCAGCATTCGTAATCATATTCAGGTAATCGGATAACTGTTACTGTCAACCTGAATCATGATTACTTCTTGTATTCCTTGAGTCCCATTCACCCTTCATGATTACCAAACATGTTGATAACTCTTATCAACAAGACTGCAGTACTCAGTAATCGACTTGGTGACATTCTCAAGGGAATGCTTACTCTGAAACAGAGGGTAGATTCTATCTTGACAATATATGTTCACAACCCTATGAATATGACATACCCAAGATACCCAGGTGTTGATCTTTTATAGACCTCACTGATTGGTAAGTCAAAGCAGTCATATCCACAGTCTGTGTTCATAATCGTCTCAAGATTGAGAACACGTACCTTATACAAGTTATGAGTTCCTATTGACTGTTTGACAGTCTTAAGCGTCAATAGGAAACTCAGGTCCGTCAATGCACTATAAGCACTAGCATATCAACTAAGAGCTACACTCTAGTGATTGAGATTAATCACTCCATCCAATGGTAGTTAATTATGCTACAGTGTAGACTTGATGAGGTATCCAGTCTCATCATCCACTGTGACACATTCTAAGTATTAAAGAATAGTAATTCGTATCTCACTTGTGTGCATCTCATACACACACGAATTACTTACTATAATACTTAAGGATTAACAATCATCTCATGAAAAGAACATACACAATAAAATGTAAAACTGATATCCATATATTAAAATGTCAATGTCTCATACAGAAAGTAATGGTTTGAGGGCACAAACCCAACAATAACTATACCAGGGATCAAGAACATAAAAAAGTAAAGATTGCACATAGGAAGAGGTTGGGGATAAATTTGGAAGATGATGAAGTTGAAGATTCATCTAATCCATCTACTCCGGCCACTAAATCGTCCACTCCGGGAATGACACCTAGTTAGTTTGGCCATAGTGATGATAATTCACCATTCAATCAAGGGTCCCACGTCCTCCTGGAAGAAAAGCAACAAAGAATGCTCGTAAAAAAAAAGAACGTTGATGCTATGAATTTATTTGTTGAAGAATTTAGCAATATGAGAAGGAACAAATAAAAATTACTGAAAGAGAAATCATCATGGCAAGTGAAAGAGAACAACTAAAGATCCAAGCAAAGCAAGAGCAAGAACGAATGAGGATTGCAGCTAAACTTGAGACCGAGAAAATGAAGATTGCAGCAAAGCAAGAGCAAGACCGAATGAGATGGCAGAGGGAAATTATGATGACTGATCCTAATTCGGTTCCTCCAGAAGAAGGGAAAGCTTGGATCATCCAACAACAAAAGTCAATTCTTACACGTGGAAGGCAAGGGAGCTTTGGAGATAGTTCAAGTGATTATGGGATTTAGTTCTTCATTTGTAATAGCCAGTGCTTTAATTCAATAAACATCTGGGTAGTACTTTAGTTGGGTGAAAGAATATGTAGTATTTTATCGTAATCTAATAAATAAGATTTGATGCAACTATTCTGTATGGCATACAATACAACCCAAATTAAAAAAATTTCAAATAACTTCATCACCGAACGGTTCCACAAATGATCCATACGATCAGACCTTAACATTGTATTGTCCCCCTATTGCGAATCCTATCAAGGCGAGAAGAGATGAATGCGGCTAACACTAATGGGCTTCTAGCATAGTCAGGTTGAGAGATAGTCTCCTCTGGCAAAGGTGTCCATACTTCAAGGCCAGTGTCACGCTCATCTTCAATGACCATGTTGTGTAGGATGATGCAAGTTTTCATTATCTTGCAAATGTCTTCTTTTTTCCAATAACGGACATGTCCTTGCATTATACCCCACTTGATTTGCAGCACGCCAAACGCTCATTCTACGTCCTTCCTAACAGCCTCTTGTTTAGTAGCGAACAAACTTTCTTTTGGTGTTGTTGCGAATGAGATGGACTGCACTAGAGTTGCCCAATGAGGGTATATATGATCAGTTAAGTAATATCCCATTGTATATTCATTCCCATTTACCTCGTAGTTAACTGGATGCAGTCTACCATGAATGAGATTGTCAAATAGTGGGGAATGGTCAAGGACATTTACATCGTTATGCGAACCTGCCATACCAAAATAACCATGCCAAATCCACAGATCTTTCAATGCAATTGCCTCCAAAATGAGAGTAGGTTTATGATTACAACCCCTATGAGTACCATGCCATGCTGTGGGGTAATTCTTTCATTCCTAATGCATATAGTCTAATGAGCCTAGCATGCCTGGGAACCCTCTCTCACTTCCTTCTAAAAGCAAACGTGCAATGTCTGCCTCATTTGGTGAACGCAAGTATTGTGCCTCGTACAATTCAATAACAGCATTACAAAAATGCTTCAAGCTCTTAATGGCAGTGGTCTCGCCAATCTTAATGTAGTCATCACAGAGATCTGCTAATAGTCCATAGGCAAGTATACGTATTGCAGCTGTCATCTTTTGTATGGAAGAGCTCCCCAAACGACCACGACAGTCTTTCTTTTGAACAAAGTACGTGTCGTGTATTTCTACATCCTTCAAAATGCGAAGAAATAACTCTCTTTGCATTCGAAATCGTCTTCGAAAATAATCATCTGGATAAGTACAATTCTCGGAGAAGTAATCTCTCCATATTTGTCAATGGCTTCCCTCTCGATCACGCTTGATGTATCGTCTCTCAGCAGGTTGTGATTGCAATGCTAGAATAGGCAACAGCAGAACACTGATCATTGTTTGTAATCTTTTGTTATAACGCTAGGAAATTGTCTCATTTTCTCCATCAGATGAGCTCGTGTTGCTCAATGAACTCAAAGATGAAGAAGAATCAAACTCATTCATATCAATAAATTGTGATGATGAAGCCATATACTATTTCAAATTTCAGATAAAGATGAATGAAAAAATGCAATTGGTATTCGGTAATATGAAGAAAAAAAAAAAGAGTGATTTATGTTAGTTTCAAGTTTAACTATTTGGTAGTATTTGTTTTCTATTTATTGTAAAAAATATGACCGTTGTAAGAAAGAAAGAAAAATAAATAAAATTAAAAAAATATGACCGTTGCAATTTTTATACCACACAAAGAAAATGAATTTTGACACTCAACCTTTATGACCGCTGAAATAATAAATAATGAATATCATACTTTAAAATTAACATCTTCCCTAACAACTCCACTGTGTGTGCCGATATATGCTGATTCTCATATGACCCTTAGCTTGTACACGTGGAGCCTACATGGAGGATAAAAGGCAGGTTAGTGGCCTTGCCCACTACACATGCTCTAAGGAGAGGCTTACCAATTAGCTCTCCATTACGAAAATGTTAAAAAAAAAAAAAAAAAAAAAAAAAACATAACTCAAACACAATACCTATTTGTAGGGAACCAAAAAATCTTACCATGTGATCGAGAAGTTTTTGTGTACTTTGAAAGTAATGTTTATGTGATGTTCCACACCTAATGAGATAGCGTCACATATGATTATTGGGCTATTTTAATTTTTTGTAGTGAATTTTATTATTCATGTGACGCACATCTATTGAATACAGAGTACCACGTGGTACCTTTCTCCCATGTGAGTCATGTGACCATACCTGTGATGGTACCTAAAAACAATTGACTTGAGTTCGTTTTATGGTATACATGGGATCGGTTTTGTTATAGACACGGAAACCACGCCAAGTCAGCCACGACTATGCTGACCCTGACTAATGGGCTTGTTCCCCAAAGCAAAATACAAGAAGCTTTATGTCGGCAACTCAGCATTATATATAATTATTATATATGAGTAATATTTGAGACAAAAAAAAATATTATAAAGTAATGTTCATAAAAAGATATAATATTATATATGGCACATATGTAGTAGTAGGATTCACCACACTTAATTCAATATATGAGATGTCATATGGGTGTCACACGGGATGTCACATTCTTTTGTGAGTATCTTTTTATAACCCTTTTGTGTCCTTACCATTACCTTACATATATTGTGGCCTATTTTCCTTTATTAGACCTATAGCCTCTTGTGCAAGAAGTGAAAATTTTCCAAACATTTAAGGGCTCGCATGGTAACATTGTGGTGTTTGGTTTTCAGTTTTTGTTTTCATTTTTTGTATTGAATTAGAGGCAAACATCAATACAAAAAATGAAAACAAAAACTAAAAACTGAAAACACAACGTTACCATGCATTGTGATCCACATTATCAAGAGAGTGTTTTTGCTCACCCTATTTTTGTTCATCTTTGTTCATTCAAGACTCCATTAGATGATATGTGTTTCATTTCAATAATTATGCTCATGATATATGTGCAAAATGAGAATAAAATGAGACACATATCACCTAATAAAAACCTAAGTTAGCAAGGTTGAGCAAAATTGAGAGTGAGCAAAAATGTATTCCATTATCAATTCTCTTTCTTCCCAGAAAACCACTTGAGATCACTACGCTTGGGCCATCATGAATGAGTCAGCTGTCCATATCCCACTACGATATTAAACGAATGGCTGCATCGAGGTTTTATGCTACGTTGAAGGTATTATGTGGCATGTTGATGTGGTACTTTATAGTCAATAAAAATGAATTCTCTGGATAGGGGATGGAACACAATCTCTATTTAACCAGCATGCTACGCGATACCTTGGGAAGAATGCAAAATTTCTCTAAGTACAAAGATGTTCACCCAAATTTTGCTAATGGGTCTCACTTGCTTACCCAATAGTAAAATTTGTTCTCAAATTTCTCCATTTAGCTAGCGAGTGATGATGTCATGCTTTCTAAACTTAAATCTTAACTTCGAAATGCTTTATCAATTGTACCACATGCAATAGTACAAGATTTCACCGACACAGAAAAATGTTATGCTTTTCAAATTTAGTACCTAAATAACTTAATAGTTGTACAACCTACCGTGATGGTGATCGATAGTGTCACATGTTATTTCATGGACTATAATGAACAAATCATTTGATAACCAGTCGAGGAGCGCGCAAGCTGGCCCGGACACCCACGGTTACAAAAAAAAAAATCATTTGATAACCAAATTTGGAATTCATAACCATTTCATTACTCTATTTATTATACTGCAAAGAACTGGATGTTGTTATTAAAGTATATGTATAAAATGAGTAATGTTATGTTTTTCAAATTTTTATCACAAAAGTGCTTGTCAAATGATGTGGTAGTGAACACATGCAAATAACTTTAAATCAAAATTCAACTGGTTTCACTGTAGTAGACTTTGCACCCACTGCCACATCATTTAAGAAACACTTTTAAGATTGAAATTTAGAAAGCATCGCATAACTCGTATAATCGTATAATATAAGGGTAGTATTTGAGGCACAAACAAATCTCACAAACACTTAAACTTGTATAGTGTTTGTGAGATTTGTTTGTGCCCCTAACATTGTTGATAAGATAACAACACTAGTACGAGTAATTTATTAAGTAGTCGCGGTTACATTTTGTGGCATACATTGAATGTTGGGCCAGCTAATGTCATCTAGGAGAGAGATAAACTATGTGTATAGGTGTTTGTGAGATTTGTTTGTGCTCCTAACATTGATGATAATATAACAATATTACGAGTAATTTATCAAGTAGTAGCGGCTACATTTTGCGGCATACATTGAATGTTGGGCCAGCTATGCCATTGTTATCTGCTTCCAAACATCGTAATCTTAAACACCATAACTAGTAACTACAATATGTGGCTTCCAGCTCAGCCTTTTGGATTGGCTCAAACTTAAAGTAACATACGTATGGTAAGGAGAACCAGTCTCCCAAAGAATTTCACAACCGAAACACTTTCCCCAAATGTAAAATTAATGACGGGGAGCATAACAAATTTTATAAATAAAATATATAAATGTCAATTGTATTTATTTCTTTTAATGAGATTTACTGACATAGTATAATCATAGAAAAGAGAGAGAGAGACAAATTATGATATTTATAAATTTTATTTGTAAGATTTGTTATGCTTTCTAGCATTACACTTAATTAAATATATTGAGTGCTAAAATGATCCCACTTTATCTTTAATAATTATGGATTACTTTAAATATTTTTATTTAACGAAAATCAAATTGGACCACTGCACACTTACGTGAAAATCACATTTGGATTGTAAATGTGAATAGCATAGCTGACAGCATTACTCATTTTCAAAGCAGCATATTCTTTTTGGTATTCTTAAATGCCCAAACCAAACGGAGCATTAGTATATTGCTTTGTAATCAGCCCCCAAAAAGCTCAACCATCTGAAATGCTTGGCACTGTGTAACTGGAATCCAAGTAGTCTGGCTTTCGGCTTTCTGAGAGTTATAAACAGAGAGCGACGTTCATCATGTGGACCCCACACACCTATGTAGTCTCTAACTAGGTCAGCCTCTCAGGGGGAGCATTAAATTGCTCAAAACGAACTAAACCACCATCCAAAAGAATCTGCTTTCCCCTCTCTCTCTCTCTCTCTCCTCCATTTTCATTCATCTTATCCTCTCTCTCTCTCTCTCTCTCTCTCTCTCTCTCTCTCTCTCTACATATACGTGTATATTATATATATATATACACACAGTACATATATATGTAATTGATTGGTGCCATGTACGATCAATTTCATCATTCCATAACTTCGAATCACAGAGCAATAATAGATTCTCTGTGAATAACGTAGATTCAATTCGTTTCGCGTCGTAGTGTTTTTTTTTTAATGGCGATGGAGGACAATGAGAGTTGCGGTAGCAGAGAAGTGGAGGAGGAATCGGAGTTGTCGTCAACGAAGCAAAATCGACAGAACAGGCAGAGGCTTGAAGTTTTCGGCGAGGTGATCAATCGGCTACAGGAGATGAATCTCGAAGAGGTTAAACTTCCTGGTTTCGAAGATCAGCTCTGGCTTCACTTCAATCGTCTCCCTCCTAGGTATTTGAACTGTAGATTCCGAATTTTCTAAACTATTGGTTTGTTCGGCGTTTTTTTTTTTTGTTGTTAATTTTACTTGATTACTAATTAGTCATTTTTTTGCTGTCTCAAAATTTAAGCATCCAAACGGTTGTTGTAATTTGCATTATAATGTTAGTTACTCAATGTTGGCCTGATCAATCTTTACAATTCAGTCTTCTAGCTATGATTTTCTGGCATTCTCATATATATACTAGTTATAACCCATGCCCGTGGGCACGAAACGGAAAAAAAAAACAAAAAAAACAAAAAAAAGAAGAAGAAATTCTATACTTTAAAAGATTGAATCTTCTGCGTAAAATTGTCCATGTCATTCAAACCGTGTGATGTTTAAGTGAAGACATTGGTTCCACGGACACAACAATATAGATGCTTAAAGCATTAATATAGATGTTTTTTTTTTGTAAGAATTCCTAGAATGTCTAGGAAGCATAGCTTTCAATTATAATATTTTTTTAATCCTCTCTTCTAATTTTCTTTTTTTATTGTTGGGTTCCTCGACGTAAATTAAGATAAACTGTCAAAAGAAATCAAAGGATTACAATACATACGTAGTGGGTATTGCGCGCAAATACCAAAACTCTCAACTCTCAAACAGTGCAAAAAACATCATGGTACAACTGTAGTTTTTCTAATACAAAACATGTATAAAATATGTATGAAATAGGCCCAAAAAAACGTAAGAAACATACAATGCACGAATTACAGTGCAAAAATTAAGTGTCATGGTATTGCGCGCAAATACCAAAACTCTCAACTCAAACAGTACAAAAAATATCATGGTATAACTGTAGTTTTCTAATACAAAACATGTATAAAATAGGATAAGAAAAAAAATCATACCCTAAAATATGTATGAAATCGGGTCCAAAAAAACGTAAGAAGCATACATGTAACCCATTACTATAGGCTATAGCCTTTGGGCAAGGATTACAATTCTTTGTACCCCTACCCCCACCCCACATTTCTAGCCAAAAAAATAAAAAGAAAAATATAACCCCACATACAGTTTTGGCATTTTTGCTTATTGAATAAAACCCCACTGAAATCACACACATAAACACATGCACACAAACACTCACACACACGTAAACACGCGCACACACAGATGCACACAGACACGCACACACACACAGAAAACATAGAGAGAGAGAAACCTGAGAATGCACACATACATGCACACATACACTCGCACTCTATTTTCTCTCTCTCTCTCTCTCTCTCTCTCTCACACACACACACACACACACACACGATTCTATTAGTAAACGGTGCAGAAAGTCTTAGAGAGAAAGAGAGAGAAACCTGAGAGGAAAGAGAAAGAGAAAGAGAAAGAGATCGAGAGGGAGTGAACTGGAGAAAGAGAATGACTTTGGAGAGAGAATGATTGGGAGAAATAAGGGAAGATTTAATTTTGATTGAGAGAAATAGCCACAAAACTGATTCTAAGATAATGTACATTTGTGAACAATAATATCATAGAACCATGAATGGACTGGAGTTGAGGAAGGCTAAGGAAGGTGTACATAGGGAGAGGACCGAGAAATCAAACACATGGGTAATCAAGTTTTGAATTTAATTTCATGCATTAGGTGTACATAGAGTATTTTGAATTTGGATAGGATTAAGTTGAGGGAATATTTCGTCAATCTCACAAATCACGCAGTAGGATTAAATTAAGGGAAGTTTTATTTTTGAGAAGTTTTAAATAAAGTTTTTGGTAAGTTTTAAATAAAGTTTATCTCTCAAAATGAAAGTAACGTGAGTTGATCTCTCAAAACGAAAGTAACTTGAGTTTTTGGTATAAAAGAAAAGGGGTTTTTTTTTTCACACACCAAAAAAAAGCAATTAAGGAATTTTTCTTTAACCCCAACCATGCTTAAAAAAAAAAAGCAATGGCGATTACTTATAAGCAATTTATCCAAGCAATTATTCAACCCCAACCATGCTCAAAATCAATATTATATACGAATGGGATTGAGGATGCTAAAATATTCCATTCCTCTCTCAATATTTTATTTCCATTTGAGTTAGGTGAGAGGGACTATTGTGAGGGTGAGATTTTGAGACATTCGGTGAGATTAAATCCGACAATCTGAAATATCTAAACTTGTTTCAATGGCTTGGATTGAAAGTTGCTAACTTGAGAGGGACCCACACCGCTCTATCTTATTATATAGATATATACATATATATATATAGAGAGAGAGGTCTTCAATTCCTCATTTTAAGAAAGTGAGTACTTCAAATGATGACCGTGGAAGCTCAAATCCTTGCGTTAAAAGTGAAATTTATTGTGCACTAGGATTAGAAGTCTTCACTTTCTTAAGATGAGAGATTCCTCATTAGAAGGACTCTGTATATACACACAAATACACACACACACATATTTGTGTATGTATGGGAAAATTCTATGATACATCCTTGTGGTTTTGGTTGTATCATACTATCCTAGTAATTTCGGTCCAAAGTACAAAACCAAAGTGGTTTTCAAAGTTCCTACATGTTGGGACCTACTTGTAACATTTTGGAACCAGCTTACTAAATTTTGGGACCAAATTGGGACGTATCATACAACAAAAACCACTAGGATGTATCATAGAAAATCCCTATAGACAGATGGATATATACAGATGTAGATACATCTATGGCATTTCAATCTCATGTAAACTCTATTCCCCCCTCTTATCTTCTGATTTCTAAGGGTTATTGAGGAATTTGATTGCTGATATGTAGGTATGCATTGGATGTGAACGTTGAGAGGGCAGAAGATGTGCTAGCTCATAAGAGGTTACTGCATCTGGCAGAAGACCCTGCAAATAGACCTGCATTTGAAGTTCACCTTGTGCAGGTTGAATCATTGTTGGACTATTGCCTATATAATAGGAGCATTCCTTTTTTTTTTTCCCTTTTTGAATTCACTAATTTTATCCACTATGATGCATTTTAGACTAGATGTTCCAGTTTTCAGCCTAATATTGTCTATCAAACCTTACTACATTAAGAAAAAATGGTGGTTGAATCAGTAAGTTGGATTGGGCAAACCCTGGCCATGGGACACTTCAATTTTCAGCCTCTCTGATGAAACCATTGACAGGGAGGTTAGGATATAATATAGAATTGCATAACATGCTCATGCAACTAATGCCATTTGATTGGAGTTGGTCAACAGCTTTATTTTAAGTGTTTATTGGACCTTGGCGTTAATTTCGAATATACTTGAGAGTTTCAGAAATTTATTAACCATGGACTGGTTTCAAAATAAATGGTTTGCTGAGGAACATGTTGGCTGAATGTCCAACTGGTGGAGAAACATTTATGGCGAGTGGGGAATTTTTTAGCCAATCTGCTCTATTATTATGTACGCTTAGGACATTTGAAGAATTTAATATCCTGGTTTGGCTGAGATGGAACTTTTGCTAACTAACACAAGTACACAACCTCCCTCCTTTGTCGCGCTAGGGATTCTCCTTTTTGATGGGTAAGTTGAACTTTTGCTAAGCGCTTGGGATTGACTTAGCTAAATTGAAATTCTAAATCTTAAAAGCAGAGTCTATCTTCTTCTTCTCTAGTTATCATAAAAATTGAGAATTCAACATTGGATGCCAGAAAAATATGGGCTTTATCCATGTATACAAGTCATATAAAGTCTATCAGGATGAATAATGAGCTACTTAAGATTAATGGGGCTTTTTTTGGTTTACTTTATATGTACTTTGGTCATGTACTGCGCTTACTAGTTTAAGGAATAATACAAAATGTAGAAGTACTGCATTTCAAGAATATTAGAATGACTTCCTCATTCATTTTGCAATCCTTTTCTCATTCATTTTACCTTCTTCTTTTTTTCTTACTTTGTCATATTATGCAGGTTCATCCTTCCTCCAGCGGGCATTTAAACGATTCTAACCATATAGATTCTCAAATGAAAGAAGATGCTGAGAGTTCTAATAGTTCTAGCAGAAAGGGGTATGCTTTTTATTTGTTACTTCTTCTTCTTCTTTTTTCTTTCTTTCTTCCTATAATTATTTTTTCGCCTACTTTATTAATTTGGGCTGGCCTCCCTCCCCCTCTCTCTTTCTTTGTCAGGATCCATCCACCGCCCACCTTTGGTTCTTCACCTAACCTTGAAGCCCTTGCTCTTCAAACTAATATATCTCCCATTGAAGATGGAGACAGCGTTGTGAATTGCACTTCACAGTCTTCGCGGTAAAAACTTTTCAATAAAAGCATTTTGATTAGTTGATAGTGTAATTTTTCAAAGAGGCTCAAGAAATGAATCTCTAAAGGGTCTTAGTGAGTTGTGCTAGAATATTATCACTGATGGTTGTCCGATCTCTTTACATAAGTCCCCATTCTTCTATCTTTTTAAGGTATTTCCCTGATATTAATAACTACTTTTAGAGTTCTGAATATTTGGAAAACTATTGCACACAACACTACGCAAATAATCTGATAGTTGATAATGGAAGATTAACTATTTGGTTGTGATTACTCTTCACTAGACCCATAAGAATAGTATTATTTACTAGTAATTCAAATGAAGGTAATGAAAACTCTTCATTAGTTTCAAAGCATTGATCCCTAAATTATTTGCAAAATAAATATTCAAGCTATTTGTGCTTCAGTAAGATATGTTCAAAATGTTTCGCATAGGACATGAGGAAAATATTACCTACTAGAAATTACCATGCCTGAAAGTTTCGGAAGTGAAATTTTAGTAGCTTTTTGTTGGATGTATTTCCTAAGTAGTGCATATTGGATATACTTGTATCTGCATTTTTTTTTAATCTCCAAGTCTATATTTATATCAGACAGTCTTATCAAAATTTACAAACATGCAGGCCTATGCACGAGATCACTTTTTCAACAATTGACAAGCCAAAACTCCTTAGTCAGGTAGTCAACTTATTTTGTTGTGTCAGAGTGCAGGATACATATAAATATCTATTTCCAGCATGAGAATAAACATCTAATTTAACATTATTCATTTTGTTTGTATTGATGCTAATTTTTTTTTTTTACCATTTTTTTGCATATTGTAACCATATGGATGAAGTACTATGTCACTTCTTCTTGTCAACGTCATAGAGTATTTGTTTGCTACATCTTTGAGGTAGCATTGCCTGCAATTGAAGGAAACAATTCCTCAGCTAAAAAAAAAAAAAAAACCTTCCAGACACAACATATATATTCTAAATAAGGATCAAAATTTCCTTTTGTTTCCATCGAAATGGCTGAAACATTTCCGTTTCCTAGGTCATGGAAACGAAACAGCCATGGAATCTCGAAATTCCATGGATTCGATCGAAACGACTTTGTTTCTTTTGTTTCCATCGAAACATGTTGTTTCCACCGAAGCACACCTATGACTCCGCATCGTTTCATTTGCTTCCACCCAAACATAATTGTTTCCATCGAAATACTCCTATGGATTGCATTTGCCATATGACCAATCATTTTATTTTGGAGATGGCTTATTATCTTCCTATGTGCTTATATGTAACTTATGTATTCTATGAAGTGTTTGACAGTAGATTTCCGACTTAATCCTCATGTATTTTCAATTTGAACTACATATTTGTAATTTAACTACACATATTGACCTCTCAAATGTTCAATTAATCAATTATTAGCCTTATATGTGCATATAATTAAGATTGAAGTTATGTTTCCCCATGTTTCTCATTGTTTCCAAATTTTTCCGGTGTTTCCACATCTTTCATAAATGTTTCTGAGACATTTTCGTTTCGGGGCAGAACGGAACAATAGATTGAAACGAAATTATGATCCTTGATTCTGAACCATGTTTTAGGGGACTTTGAAAAACCAAAGAATTGGGTAATGTAAGGCAATAGTCGGAAGAATGATTTTTGACCCAAATTCTAAATTGGTACCATATATTGCTAACTTTGACTCGCATCTTCAATAACATCTTATATCCCCAACTTTATCTGATATGGCCGATTCTTGTTTCTTCGGATTCTTCCTATCTGTTATCGTTACTCCTTAGTCTATTAAACGTTTCTTCTGTTTGTGCAAGCAGATATGAATAAAGTTGAGTTTTGCCCACTTGGTCCCTTATTCATTTTTATCTTGAGTTTTAGTAATAAATACAGTAAATTAACTTACCCTCGAGTTGAAGTGTGTTGACCCAACAAAAGTGAAATGAAATAATATTAAGAATCCTAGCTTTGCTGGGCTAGAAAATCGCGAAAACTGACTGAAATTTGAGCTCTCCTGCTGAACAGAACCATTTTGGCTGAATCCCAAAAAGAATGAAAAAAGATTGCCAATTCTACTGTAGACTGCATGTACATTAGGATAGAAAACATTTGGCTCACTATTAAGATAGAACAGCATGTCTTTCTTTTGTGCAATTGCTTATTTAATTCCCCTACAATTGACGCTAGTGAATCAGTGATTAACTCCTAAACTTGCAATATGAAGATTATTGGTTGTTAACTTGTTGCCAAAGTAATGCTATTCTTTGGTGGTTGTTGGATAAGAAATATATGTGTTATTCTAAAGTTATATGCTTCTCATCCAGTTATTTGACTGTCTTATCTTAAATTTCCAGTTGACTTCCTTACTTTCTGAGATTGGGCTAAATATTCAAGAAGCCCATGCCTTTTCTACTGTTGATGGCTTCTCCCTGGATGTCTTTGTTGTTGATGGATGGCCAGATGAGGTATGGTCTTACTACTCTGTTGATACTGTTTTCTTCAATAGGTCGAAAGGTATAGGTTGTGCTAGTGTGTCGCATCAGTGCGTTGCTACTTTGATTTCCATCTCTTAATGCCTTTTTGGTGTATAAATCTGTATGTACTTGTTGGATTTGGTGTACATTCTGTCCAATTACTCTGACCAATAGTTACTTTTCATATGTAGATTGAAAATATTATCTATGAATCAGACTTCTTTCTTTGGGTGTGATGTGTTGAATAACATAACAAAATATTATTGAAGGCTTAATCTCACAACTGTGAGACCTCTTTATTTATAATTGTTGGAAATAATTATCTTTTAGGATATTTTATTTTGTCTTTATTGGTCATATTGACCTATTTAATTTCTCTTTTATTGTGACTTTATTTTATTTTATTTCTTTCCTTTAATTGCTTCTTGTTATGTTATATATAAAGGAGAATGTATAGCAATAAGAATTATCCTTTCCCCTAAATTCTTCTTGGTATCAGAGCCAAATTCGATTTTGGCATTGTTTCCTCGCTTCCACCTTCGGCGGGTGGCGACCCATCGCCCGCCGGACCTCGCTTTGCTTTCAGCTTGAAGCCTCAGTCTAACGACCCTCCCTGCAACAACTCCACTACCCCCTACGGGTCTCGTCCAGTCTCCGGCCAGTCCCTATGAGGCTCGTCCAGCACCTACGGGCCATGTCCAGCCCCTGGTCAACCCTTTCGGGCCCTATCCAGTCCTAGGCTAGCCCCATTCGGGCCTTGTCCTACCTTTGATGGGGAGTGGTGGAGTATATTATGGTGACTCGAACCCTTCAAGATTTGGGTCTACTGTTGCAACCACTGTTACTTGTTTGAACAAGAAGTTGACCCCTTTTTTTTTGGGTGATTTATTGTGGATGATCATTCCCACAGTCTCACCCTCTATTGGTGGATGCTGTTTCCCACTCTTGTCAGCTTTCATGAACAGTCTTATTGTAACCGTATCATTCCAAACTTCTATGGTTTATTCCCACCTTCAGTTTGCGGGGGAGTGTTGGAAATAATTATCTTTTAGGATATTTTAGGAGATGTTATTTTGTCATTATTGGTCATGTTGAACTATTTAATCTCTCTTTTATTGTGACTTTATTTTCTTTTATTTCTTTCTTTTAATTGCTCCTTGTTACGTTATATATACAGGAAAATGTATAGCAATAAGAATTATCCTTGTCCCTAAATTCTTCTAAAATAACAAACGAACAAGTAATTACACGCAGGTTCCTATACTAACCATAAAATTTATAATGAAAAAAACATTAATAACTAATAAAACTCAACAACTCAACACTCCCCCTCAAGTTGGTGCGAAAATATCTCTCATTCCCAGCTTGCTAAGGATAAAGTGAAACGATAGACTTGCTAGATTTTTTGTAAGAAGATTTGCTAGCTACTCCCCAGACTTGACAAATGGAGTACAAATGCTTCCACAATTTGGCTCTCTTTTATAAAATATCTGTCAATTTCCACGTGCTTTGTCCTATCATGTTGGACCGGATTATGAACAATGCTAATGGCTGATTTACTATCACAGTCAGTTTCATAGAGTCCTTTGGCCCAAACCCCAAATCAGTCAAAATTATCTAAATCCATAATAACTCACACACTCCTTATGCCATAGCTCTAAACTCAGCCTCTGTACTTGATCTTGCTACCACTGCTTGCTTCATTTTTCTCCATGTGACCAAATTACCTTCCAAAGGTGCAATATCCCGTAGTTGATCTCCTATCCATCACTGAACCTGCCCAATCTGCGTCGGTGTAGGCCTCAACTAGCGTATGACCATTCTTGGCAAAGAACAGTCCTTTCCCTAGGGCTGACTTAAGATATCTCATAATTCTAAACACAGCATCAAGATGAAGTTATCTAGGAGCATGCATAAATTGACTTACCACACTAACAACGAAAGCAATATCAGGTCTGGTATGAGCCAAATAGATGAGTTTGCCGACTAATCTCTGATATCTCCCCTTGTCAACCGGTTCTCCACTGGGATCATCGCTAAGCTTCGTATTCGGATCCATGGGTGTATGAACAGCTTTGCAATCAGGCAAACCTGTCTCCTTTAGGAGATCTAGAACATACTTACGTTGGAATATAAAAAGCCCTTCTTTGCAGTGTGCCACTTCTATTCCCAGAAAATAATTCAAATCTCCCAGGTCCTTAATTTCAACTCCTTAGTAAGGTAAGTCTTCAATTGCTTCATTTCTACTAAGTCATCACTTGTGAGAACTATATCATCTACATAGACTATCAAAGCTCCCAACTTCCCTTGTGATGAATGCTTAATAAAGAGAGTATGATCGCCTTGGCTTTGTCTGAAACCATACCTTATCATAACCTGAGAAAATCTATCGAACTAGGCTCTAGGAGATTGCTTGAGGCCATATAAGGATTTCTGGAGACGATATACCTTTCCTTGTGTCTTACTGTCCTCAAACTTGGGAGGAATATCCATATACACTTTTTCTTCCAAGTCACCATGTAGAAATGCATTCTTGACATCAAACTCCAGATTTTCTGCTAGCAACAAAAGGATCCAGATGGAGTTCATTTTTGCAACTGGGGCAAACATCTCTTGGTAATCTACCCCATATGTCTGAGTAAAGCCCTTAGCAACAAGCCTGACTTTGTATCTCTCAACAGTCCCATCCGCATTATGTTTCATAGTGAATACCCACTTTTATCCTACCATCTTTTTACCTCAAGGTAACTCTGCTAATTTCCACGTCCCATTTTGTGGAGAGCTTTCATCTCTTCAACCATGGCATTCTTCCAATTAGGATTAGACAAAGCTTCTTGAACATGACAGAATCGATTTTTTGACACAATGGCCCTATATGGTTTAGACAAATGAGAGTATGAAACAAACTTTGAAAGAGGATGTTTAGTACATGCTCTAGTTCCCTTTCGCAAGGCAATAGGTATGTCTAAATCATTATCATCAGATGGATCAACAATCATGGGTATTGGAGAATTAAGAATAGAGGGAGAGGAAATACTTGAATCATCTTCACTAGAAGAAGGCAATTGAAGCGGGATTGGAGAGATGTGCCTTTTTTCTGCTGTCCCAAAAATCTGTTTCCTTTAATCCTTGGTATACGTTAACAACTCCTTACCTTCTCTCTCTTCCTCTTCCTCTCTTTTTTCTCTCTCTTCCTCACTCTTTTCTCTCTCTTCTTTTCTTTGCTTATCCTCTCTTTTTTCTTCCTCTTCCTCTCTAGGTATAGGGAAGGGAACAATGAAAGTGGGCTACTCTTCTTGGTGCTCTATCTCCCCCTGAAGAGGAGAAAGAAAGGATTAGAAGTAGGAAAATGTCTCATCAAAGGTGACATCCATAGATATATACCACCGACGAGTAGAAGGATGATAACACTTGTACCCTTTCTGAGTTGGAGAGTAACCTACAAAGACACATTTGACAAAACGAGGATCTAACTTCCGACGAGATGGAGAATGATTGTGGACAACACACACAACCAAACACTTTAGGAGGAATGGGAAAAATGGAGGATGGATTAGTAAGAAGTTCAATAGGAGATTTCTTACCAAGGACACGAGAAGGAAGACGATTGATAAGGTAGGTTGCAGTAAGAACTGCTTCCCCCCAGTAGGGCTTGGGAAGATGCATTAAGAAGAGCATAGACCTAGCTGATTCTAACAAATGACAGTTTTTTCTCTCTGCAACACCATTCTGCTGTGGAGTATTAGTCTATGTAGCATGGACATTTCATTTGGGGTGCCTGTTTGCGTTTCCGAACACGGACACGGCTGGGACACGCACGGGACACGGCTATAGAAGTGTCCGGATTAATTTAAATTAAACCATATTGTCGGACACTTTTGGGACACAGCAAGACACGTCGGGACATTTCTGGGACACTCCTGGGACACTTTGGCCTTGTGGTCCTTTATTTTTTTCTTTCTTTATTTTTTTTTTTTGGGGTTTTTGAGGAATGATGATCTTTTTAAAATAAGTGTTTCTTGGGGGACACTCCTGGGACACTTTTGGCCTAGTGGTCCAATTTTATTATTTTATTTTTTTTTAGGTTTGAGGAATGGTGATCTTTTTAAAATTAGTGTTTCTTGGGGGGGTACAAACAAAATATTGAGAAAATAAAATGATATATAAGTATGTATATCATAATATCATGTAAGCCCTATAGCCTCTTAGACGCTATCTTTTTAAATCTTGTTTCGTCTCTACTCTTTCTTTATTAGTTATTACATGATTCAAAAAGGGTTTCGAGTTTAGGGTTTTTTTTTTTGGATGGATATGTAATATAATGTTGATGTTTAATCCTCCCTTCTAATTATATATATATATATATATATATTTTTTTTTTACTTAAAATTAAATTATATTCAAAAAAAAAAATTTATTCGAAGTATCTTAGCCGTCTCCGTATCCTATATTTTTGGAATTTACCGTTTCGCCGTCTCCGTGTCTTATCGTGTCCGTGTCATGTGTCCGTATCCGTGCTACATAGGTATTAGTGCAAGACGTTTGATGGATCATCCCATGCTCGGAAAAATGGTCCTCTAATCATGGGTCACTGCTCTCTGTTATTATAGTGAGTAAGACCACCATAGATGTATTCCCCCCCTTTGTCAGACTGAACAACTTTGACAATTGTGCTAAATTGTGTACATATCATTTTATGAAAGGATTTAAAGATGGAAAAAACATCACTCTTATCCTCCATCAAATAAACCCAAGTAGTACGAGTACAGTCATCAATAAAGGTAACTAACCATTTATAGCCATTTAGAGTGGTAATAGGGGAAGGACCCCAAACATCAGTGTGAATAATAGCAAATGGAATAGCACTTTTATTAAAACTGGAATTATAAGTTGCACGGTGGTGTTTGTCCAACTCACAATCCTCACAAGAAATGTTGGAAACACTTTTATTACTGACAAGAGAAAGGAAATAAAAAACGAAGCAAATAAAACGAAGGGTGGCCTTATCTCTAACCAAGCTTCCCTAGGAATAGTCTCTCTCTGTATATGATGAGCTGCTTGTGTCAAGTTTCCCTGTGTGTCTCCCCCTGGCAACAAAAAATATAGGCCATTCTCCTCTCTACCATTGCCAATCACCTTCTTCTGGGAAAGATCCTGAAAGACACAATGAGACAGGAAAAAAGTGATACTACAGTTAAGATCATAAGTAATACGAGCAATGGATAAAAGATTAGTAGAGAAATTAGGAACATGAAGTACCGAAGATAAAGGTAATGAATTAAAAATTTTAATGACACCTTTACCAGAAATAGATGAAAGAACACCATCATCAGTTCTAACTTTCTCTTTACCAGAACTTGGGGTATAAGTAGAGAATACAGACGAAAGACCGGTCATGTGATCGAAAGCTCCGGAGTCAATAATCCATGGTTGACTAGAATTAGCATGTAAAGTATGTGAAAAATTAGGAAAAATACCTGTTTGGGCAAAAGAAGTAGAGGCAGACGGAGTGTTCAATTGACACATAATACGGCGGAGTGTTTCGATATCGGCACTACTGATGCTTCCCGCTGCTGGTGAAGGAGAGGAGGAAGATGAGACAAGAGTATCTTTCTCCTCGGAAGGAGATGACTCAGTAGTCAAATGAGCTCATGGAGGGCCACGTCTACCATGACAGCCACCACTACGTCCCCTAGAAGAGGGGGGATGTCCGTGAAGCCTCCAACATGTCTCGCGAGTGTGCTCGAGACAATTGCAATGGTCACACGAAGGCCTATTATTGTTGGTGTCATGTCCCTTATACTGGGGATCTCTCTGAGGAGTAAAGGACCTACCACTCCTTTGATTAGAGGATACCAAGACTGACCTATCAGTCGATAGAGGAGGCAACATGACAGAGCGGCGACTTTCTTCATCTTGCACAATAGAAAATGCTTCTCGAAGAGATGGAAGAGGAACGATACCCAAAATACGGTCACGAACTGGATCAAACTCGGGTTTAAGACCGGCTAGAACTTGAAGAGTCTCTCCTCTTCAATATACTTCTGAAAACGCACAACATCAGTTGGATCAGAAGGATGAAATGTGATTTAAATGATCAAGGAGTTTCCAAAGAGAGCCTAGTGTGGTGAAATACTGGAGAATAGTACGGTTCCCTTGAAGAACTTCCTAAATCATTCTTCGAAGCTCATACACTTGAGTGACATTCCCTTGACGGGAATATGTCTCTGCTAAAGTATCCCAAATATCTTTGGCCGTACCCATAGTTAAGAACGGATCTGCGAGTTCGGGTTCCATAGAATGAACGGGCCAACTCATAATGAGAGTATTATCACCTTCCACTTAAGATATGTCAGATCATCACGATTAGGGTCCTTGATTGAACCATCCACATATCCGAATTTGAATCGACTACAGAGCCATAAAATTGCCGACTGGGACTATGAGAGATAATTAACGCCATTGAACAAAATAGTGGTAATTTTGGAACCCGGGTTCTCAATAACGTATAACTGTCTTTCGTTACCCATAGAAGAACCTGAAGAAGGGGCAATAAATTTCTCAGGTGTCACATCGTCTTGTGACATGATGAAGGATGTAGACACAGAGAATGAGAGAACGGATGGTGGTCAAGGTAAGTCTAAGATGATCCGATCTAATTAAAGGACATAGATCCGCTTACTGATCGAAAACGAATAAACTAGGAGAAGATAATGCTCTCAAAAAATTATGGTGGCTGAGAAAGAACTTCTCTGGGCAGTGAGGAAGCTGCGACTCAGGTAGAGGCAGCCAGAGGTGGAGCCGAAGGGCCTGGGAGGTGTGCTTGGGCTGGGCGCAGGTGGGGTTGGCTGCAGCTTAGGGTTTGGGTGTGCTCCTAGGCTGTGGCAGTTTGGTGGAGGTGGATAGGGCCTGCGGTTGGGTGTGTAGATGGCCTGGAGAGCTGCAGCTAGGTGTGTGGGTGTTGTGGGTAGGGTTAGGGTGATGGTTAGGGTGGCGGCTGAAGGTGGTGATGGTAAAGAACCCTAATTTAGGGAGGCTCTGATACCATGTTGAATAACATAACAAAATATTATTGAAGGCTTAATCTCACAACTGTGAGACCTCTTTATTTATAATAACAAACGAACAAGTAATTACACGTATGTCCCTATACTAACTATAGAATATATAATGAAAAAAAAAAACATTAATAACTAATAGAACTCAACAACTCAACATGATGTTCATTCCAAATTGGTTTGTTGTGTTAGTTGGCATAAGAAAATTCTTCAAATATTTGGGAATCATATTATGTTCTACCTTTAGGTTTTCTCGTTAGTGCTTCAAGATCAAGATAGTTGTTCTGGGGTGCTGTAGTTGCGAATAAAACCATTACCTTTAGTACATGTTGAAGGTAATATTGGGCTATTGGGCAAGTTCGTATCACGTGCAAGAGGAGAACTAGTATTGCTTGAAATACATATTGAAAATAATATTGGATAAGTTCGTATCCTGTGCAAGAGAAGAATTGATGTTATATCTGCGATGGAATCTGTCAGTTGGAATATATCTGCTCGTATTGGTTTTGCATAGCCAAAGTAAATAATTAACACAAAGATTCATGGTGTACAAGCAATTTTTTTTTTCTTTTTCATTTTTTGGATGTTGGATCTTATAATTTCACGTTTATGGTTAGTAATATTTTCAAAGATGGTGAATGCGGTGTTTAATTTACAGTCGACAAATATGTTCACTGAGGAAATTACATCGGTTAGTGATGGGTATTAGTGTAAGAATTCCAATTATAATTGAGATTGCATTTGCACGCTTGAGAGTAGGAGGAAGTTATTGACAACTAGGGTGGGAATATGCCTGAACCCTAGATAATTTCTTGATCTGTTATGTGGATCCTCATTGGTCATGGGTTGTGCTTGGCTTGTTTCGTCTTTCAACTATGAAAAGTCTGATTTCGCAGTCTCGTGTATAAATTATACCAACTCTTAAGCATCCTTCTTTAAATGCATCCTTGGTTCTTCTTTCTCTTCAAAGAAATAAAGGCAGATTATCTTTTATTTCTTTTCTTTTATGTCACTGTATATTGACTAACATACTCTCTATGTGGTAACTTCTAGGAAACGGAGCAGCTTAGAGATGCACTGGAAAAGGAAATTTCAATGACTAAGGTAGTATTACGGTGTTCATGTTTAACAATATCAGGTGTAATTAATTTAATGATCACATCCTTGATCTTTTGCACTGCATGCAGAGTCGACTGTTCTGCCTATTAATGCTTCCGGGCTGTTATTTATGCAGCCATACTGGCTTCAGAGACTCCCTTACAGAACATATGTGGGTCTCACTATCTGTGTATATGTGGTGCAGCAGTTGCTTCACATTTTTCCGTCTGAATTGTTCTTAAATCTCTATCCGAGCTCATGGAAGACGTATATTGTTATTTGTGTGGTATATTCTGTCTTTTTTGTTTTAGAGTAACGATGGAATGTTCTGACTTGATGTTAATAGGGAACCGATTGGCTCAACTCTAGGTTTCTATCGTCTTATTATGATTAGGTATTTGTCATTATCTTTTACTTTGCAGTCTCCCTGAGATGCTTCTTGTTTCTGGCTGATGTGATGTGAAGTTTAATGGATTAACTTAGAATAATAAATGAATTTTTCTGAAGGACATTTTACAACTTATATTAGCGGTTATTGAACTCCATTGTGACATGGATTTCTGGCACTAGTCCAGAACAACATTTGTGGAAGGTTTGAGCAGTACCAATGTGGTTGTAGCTGTAACTGTAGTAACTAAATTCAATAGTTGACTATATCGAGACCAAAATTTCCGAAAGCAATTCAGTAGATCCAATGACATGTTTGTGATAGTTCTAGTTGTCAAATTTTGCAGGTTCTGTCATTGTGTCAGACCTTTTACAGAACCCTTTTAATCATATTTCACACTTTTGCAGAATCTATAATTCTTTTTGATCTCTAATTACCATGGATCCACATGTTTGCAAGTGTATGACATTCTGTAACTGTGCTGTAGGGTCAGTCTTGTTCGAAACAATATTCACTGCCCGCTGATAATGAAAATAACCAAAGAGGGTCTGAATCCTTTCCCAACTTTGTAAAAATACCTACTGATGGAGCTGATGACTGGGAAATTGATGCCAGCCTTCTGAAATTTGAAAACAAAGTTGGATCTGGGTCATTTGGTGACCTGTAAGTTTTGTAAGACTGGACCTCTTTCTCGTTGTGTTTGAGTTTTTGGTATATGACGTTATTCATCTTCTTCAGGTACAAAGGCACATATTGTAGTCAAGAAGTGGCTATCAAAGTCCTCAAACCTGAACGGACCAGTGAAGAAATGCTAAGGGAGTTTGCCCAAGAAGTTTTTATTATGAGGTGGGTTCGATTATATCCATATTTTCACACGAGGCATTAATTGATCTTTCCAGAATTTGTTTTATCCTGTCCTTGCATTATTTCCTGTTCATTCTTTTAAAAGTGACCTCAAATATAGTTAATCATTTTGCCTATGGATGTCATGCCTTTCTCACATAGTTAGATTGTAGATTCTACTATACATCCTCCTCAGGATTTAAAATAGGCACTTGAAAAGAAAACTACCAATCTTAGTCTTGTCAATGCAGGGTGCCAAGAGGGGTGTACTTGAAACAAACCTAAACTTTGGCGACATTTGCACTATGTGTGCTTTAAGATTCTTGCCCGATCGTTGCCCTGTAAACTTTTGTACTTCCTCATTTTCATGGTCAAACTGTCAATTTATGTCAGAATGTATGCCATGGGAGGTTTGGATTATTTTTATAATTTTTTGTGAACTACTCGTACTTTTCATGGTGCAACTCGCAAGTTTTGTCAATACTTCTGGAATCATTTTTTATTATTTTTCTTAGACATCATTTTTTTATTTTATTTTTATTTTTATCTTTAAATATCAATTTTGTATGAACTTCTGCTGTGGCCAGCTGAGGAGACTGCTTCCTGGCAGTCCCATAGCGCTGACTGAGGTCCAATTTTCTTAGACTATCCAACATAAAGGTTCCTAGTTATGAATATAGAAAATGTGCTGGTAAGATATGTATTGCTTTCTTGTTGGAGAGTATTCTGGTATAGTAAACCTTCTTGTATGAATTGAATTAATTTGATAGTTTTTTTTTTAATCAAACCACACTGATATCGTAGCAATTTTCTTCCAATTTTTAAGTTTGAATTATGGATTGAGGCACAGATTAATTATATTGTCCTTTTAACATCTAAAGACCTCTCGACTTGCATTTGTTCAATCATTTACTTTTCGTGATGGTTGTCTCAAACACCTTAGTAGTGTATCAAAACAATTTGCTTAGATGTATATGCGTCAGAATATATGTCTGTTGAAGTTTTTTTTTTTTTTGAGTCAATTCCAACTGCTCGAGACAGTTCCATCTGTATTGTAATGTTATGATGTCCTGGTTCTTGCAGGAAAATTCGGCACAAAAATGTTGTCCAATTCTTAGGTGCATGCACACGGCCTCCCAACCTGTGCATTGTGACTGGTAATTCCTGTCAAACTTTGACATGTTGCTGCCATGTATTGAGACCTTTTTTTCTTCTTCTGGAATATAAAGAATCTCCTATTTTTTGGTGATATTTTTCGTTGCTGGGATGTTTAATACTGGTGGAATGAATGGTCTAGTAAAAATTTTTGACCATGAAGTTCCTAGATTTCTGATTAGTCCAAACAATACTAATCGATTCCAGTGATAATCGATCCAGTACAAGCAATTTATTTTCTTGTAACCCTGTTGGAAGTGTTATGTTGCAACTCATTATGTGACGATGATAACCATTTTTTATGGTGGCGTTTCTGTTTTATAGAGTTCATGTCTAGAGGAAGTGTTTACGATTTTCTGCATAAACAGAGTGGCGCGTTTAAGCTTCCAACTATACTCAAAATAGCCATTGATGTTTCCAAGGGAATGAACTATCTGCACCAAAATAATATAATTCACAGGGACCTGAAGACTGCTAATCTTCTAATGGATGAAAATGAAGTAAGAGGCTTTGCTAACCTTGCATGACTGATTTTGTATGTATCCTTTACATGTTTAGGTTCATTTGAGTCAATTCTATGTTAATTTTTCAATCTAAAATATATCTTCAAGCTTGATGTGGATATGATACATTTTCTTGTTTTACTTCTTGCCTTTTTTAATTTTATTTGTTTTCATCTTTTAATCCGATATCATCTTGTATTCTTAGAATCTTAGGGGTTTTTTTTCTTCTTTTTTTTTTTTTTTTTTTTTTTGCACTTTGTGGTGCTGGTGTCATTGTTTCGGTGCTTCGCTTTCCCTTTTTACATAGACCATATATGTAATAATATGGTGAACCCAGTGTGATGTTTGACCTTGTGCGGTGTGTCATTTCCACATTTCTGTTTCTACTATTCTTCAAACTTTTCTTTAATATTGCCCATGTACGTACCATTTAAACAATTCCACGCGCCATCATTGCCCGCCTCAAGGAAACTACCTGATTGGTTGGTTGTTTCTTAGTGGTCATCTATCATGTGTAGGAGTGCGCACAAATTAACATTTTTTTTGGGTAAGTGTGGGCAAAGTAATATTTCTAGGTTTGGGGCATGAGATCTCTTTTAAAACGTAAGTGTAAATCTAAAGATGCTCCTATTTCCCCGTTGTTATTCAACCATATTCCATAATAGAAGGTTTAATGCATATATTTTCTCCCTCATAGCTCTTAAGACAAGTTGATATCCATGGTTTTAATAGTGAAAAGGTCTAATTTCCACTTTAGCTGCCTAGTTTGTCAAGTTGACTTTGGTTGATTGCGTTGTTGCAATATCTTAGCCTGTTTAGTTTCTCTCTTTTCTCTCTGGGCTACACACTGTTTATGCTTTTCTTTCCTTTCTTAAAATCTTAACAATTTCCTGGACAGGTAGTTAAGGTAGCTGATTTCGGAGTAGCCAGAGTGCAGATTCAATCTGGAGTGATGACTGCAGAAACTGGAACATACCGTTGGATGGCTCCTGAGGTATTATTACTTTCACTTACTATGAAATGTCTTGGGGATGCTACTGAGTGCTTGTACTTTTGTAAGCTTCAGAATGCACGTATGTGGCCAAGAGCACACACTGTTAAAATACTACAAAAGCTTGGGTTTTTGTCCACTCTATCCCTTTAAATACCCATTAGAGGGACCAGTACTAGGTAAATTTTTTCTGTCTTCCCAACTACAAATTTGGAAATTTTTTTTTAAGCAGAGCCACTAATGGGCAATTATGATTGTTCCATTAGTATGTAGTGTTTTCTTTAGAGAGGGACACTTCCAATTTTGTCATGATTGTTTTACATGTTAAGCTTTATAATAATTTGATACACTGTGTGTCATTAACCACAGTTCTTCTTTTGTAGATGTCTGTGGTCTGACTATATGTCATCTACTCTTTTTTGGTTGTGTGCTGTTAAACTCGAAGTCCAAAATTCTTAACACAAAACAGTTTGCCTCTGAGAAGAAAAAAAAAAATGATTTTCTATGTAGAACCTAAAGTCCATCTTGTTTCTTCAGTTTCTTTGAGTGTAATACCCTTCAGTTCAATTGTTTTAGAAAATTCCCTCCTTCTCACTCTCTATCTTTGTATGTGTGTATGGTGTGTAGGTGCAGTAATTGCCTAATGCTTTGGTAGTAGTCGGCAATCCTTCTTTTTGTTGATTCACGTGGTCTGGCCTATTTGTTTGATTAGCCCTGCTGCTGTTCTAGCTGTCTGTTTTATTTTGATTTATAGATGAGTTTTCAATCTATGATAAAGTTTTTGTGAATGCCAACTTTGGTTGGTCTAAGATGGATGTTGCTGCTGTGAACATCATAAAATGCTTTTAACTCCATCCATCCGGTCAAGAATGATTATTGCTTTTAATGACCCGGGCTTCTCTGATCTTTATACTTTTGTCTTAAAATGGCTGAATATGGTAGTCATTAAATTTTTTATTTTTTTCGTGCATTTTGTCAGTGCAGATTTTGAGGTTTTGATTGTGCATGCGTATGAAACTGCTCAGATAATTAGTAGCATGTGATATTAAATCTGTCAAATTCCATTGAAAGTTTTTGACTCTTAACTTCATTTTTTAAACCTTGTTTTAGCTAGAACTTTACCATTTATGGTTTAACCATTTTTGCACTGAACCTTTTACATTCCAATAGAACATTGCTGCATGCTTAAAATGCTTTTTATGCACTGAAGGTGATTGAACACAAGCCATACGATCACAAGGCCGATGTTTTTAGCTTTGGAGTAGTGCTATGGGAGCTTCTAACAGGAGAAGTAAGGCCGCGTGTTTTCTGGCAGAATTCTCTCTCTCTCTCTCTCTCTCTCTCTCTCTCTCTCTCTCTCTCTCTCTCTCTCATTTATAGTTTGTGTTAACTTGCTGTCACTCTAATCTTCTTTATATTGAATAACTGCAAACTGTAGCTCCCATACACTTTCTTAACGCCGTTGCAAGCTGCAGTGGGTGTGGTACAACAGGTATTTGTGACTTTGATTTTTATATATATAAAAAAAGTGATATGCATTTTCTAAGAGGAAAATACACTTTACTATGGAATCCTTTCATTGACAGGGTCTACGGCCTACAATTCCCAAGAACACCCATCCAGTGCTTTTAACACTTCTAGAGAGATGCTGGCAGCAAAACCCTACTGAAAGACCCAACTTCTCTGAAATTATAGAGATCCTGCGGCAACTAGGCAAGGAGGTAGGGCACTTTTCCAATACAAATTTGGTCTCATCAAGGCTTTGTTTGGTCCATGGATTTCAATTAGGGAAAAGAAAAGAAAATACCGAGTGAAATGCTTTTCTTTGTTTGGTTACCAAGGAAAAAAAATGAGGAAAAATAGAAGAAAAACAAACTAATCTGTACTATTTTCAGGATTTCTAATGGGAAAACACTAGGGAAAATAGTTTCCTTTTTATTTTCCTCTAAATCCATGAACCGAACGATCGTAGTAATTCTGTAATTGGAGCTCGGATTCATAAGAAGTTGAAACAGGTTGGGGTTGACGGAGAGGACAAGCACAGGGATAAATCAATTGGAGGATTTTTCTCATCACTCAGAAAGGGCCATCACTGAAGTTGGGGTATGAGAATAGTTTGGTACATGCTTGCAAAGCAAGAAGTGATGTTCTACCCCAATTGTGTTTTTCCTTTCAGATATATTGTCTGTGCTTCTTTCATATTCCTTTTTTTTTTTTTTTTTTTTTATTGTTTTTGTTTTTGTTTTTTTTTTTTGTTCTCCTCTTACTCAACTAATTCCCATTCTTTTTTTATTTTATTAGTTCTCTTTTATCACAGTTGGCTTTGTTTTTATTTCAAAATGCTTGAAGAATAGGTAAGACAATTACTGTAACTTGGTGCGGCCTAAACTTTATGCATTACAAATTTACCAATATTTATGTCACACCTCTCTTTGAGTTACCCAATTACACAACATTGCCGACACTTCGAAAAGGGCCCCGTAGGGCCCATACCTGTATCCGACACGTATCGGACTCCGACACGTATCGGACACCGACACTTGCCCGACACACCTCCGACACATATTGGATGTAGCAAGTTTGTGTCTAGTTTTTGTTATTCTATTTTTAGAGGCGGACACACGGTGGGCCAATTCAAGGGACATGAAGGTAAATATTTGGACCGAAATGCTACACCTTTTGTTAGTTTTTTTCACATGTTTAAATTGATTTTGTCAAGCATTATATTATATCACTTATCTCCGTGAGTTTTCCTTACATCACTCTCAACACCCTCCCCCCACTTGTCTCTCTCTCTCTCTCTCTCTCTCTCTCTCTCTCTCTCTCTCTCTCTCTCTCATCTGATGTCTCCCTCTCTTCATTTTGTTAATATCAAACAATAATTTGGGAGAATGTGAATTGAACATCCTTTACCTAATAATTGCATTACATTTCTAAAAAAATATATAAGAAATGAACTTAAAATTGCACTAAATCTTCCTTTCCAAAATTAGTATCTCCGTTGTATCGTGTCTTCATTTTTTTAAAATTTGTCGTGTCAGCGTACCGGTGTTGTGTTGTATCCGTGTCCATGACTTATAGATTGTAATCTGTTAGGGACCCTGTAACGCTCCGAAAACCAAGCCAAGTGGGCGAGGTCAACGAGTCAAGCCATATAAAGGAAAGCAAGTGATAGTCCTACATAGACCAATTCAACAAGGCAGAAGCATAGGGGAATCCTACGTGGGTTCCAAAGAAAAGTCAATAAGTCAAGAGTTGACCCACGAGGACCAAACGGGTCAAATAGGGTCAACCAACATAGTTTGGTTTTGAAAGGAGTTTGTAAAGAAAGTATATAAAAAAAAACTCCAAAGGTTTAAAAGTAACAAGTAATGAAGTTTGCTTTGAAAATTTATCACTAAAGCAGTTTTTGAGGAATACGACCAAACGGTCCTTGGGAAATTGAAAGTGGTAATTTTTCCATAATAGGATAACCATGGACTAAGAAATGTTAACTAGTATTAAAAAAATAATTTAACAAGGATCCTAGAGGATCTAACTGTCCATATTAAGACTAAGAGGAGGGATAACTAAGATCCTCAATATAATACGAGATCAACTAAGCCCAAAAGAACGATTTTAAAAGCAAGGGCTAAACATGTGCCCAATTATAACTTCTATGAAAAATAATAATGTTAAATGCTTACAATTCAAAACTATAATTAAGATAAATGAATTACAACTTGAGCAATGCTCCTACCATGAGTCGTATCAAAGAAATATTTTCTTTCAAAACATAAGACTTCCTCGTAAGGAATCTTCCAATGGGACGCCACGCGTCGAATACTTTTGGGCCTTGCCCTAATCAATAATCCTGAAGAAAAAAAAAGGGTTTTAAAGATTCATTAAGCACGACGGCTCAGTAGAAAATATTGTAGAAATGTAATGCTACTTCTAAAATCATGCTATGACATGCAGTGCAATGCTTTGCCGCCGTGGCGCTGCAAGTAGCCAGATGGCCAAACCGTGAGACATTCCCAACTCAATATCCCAATCACACACTCTCACACCGGATAGCGAGTCACTCAAGCGTGAGTGTAGCATACAAGATCTCCGGTAGCTAGCCAAATATGATCTTGAGTTTTCGAATGTTTTAAGGATCACAAACAACCTTCCTCACTTCACACCCGTTTCCGGAATTTCATCAAATTACAACCCCAAACGGGGATTCTAAAGACATTCTCCAATCGTGGGAATTTTAACAATTTCATATGCCCCAAGCCAATGCCATGAATCTTTTGCCGACTTGGCGACTATGATATGCTACTAGATGCGGTTATGCTTTAACAAAATCATTTCTAAGAATACATGACAAGAAGTAAACATGGTAGTTCATATAAAATGTAATCATCACATTAGGTAAATAAGAGATTTTTAACATCAATTAGTATTTGAAACCATAGAAACTCAAATAGCATTTAGGTTTAGATATGGATTCAAGTAAGCATATAAGGGCAAGTAATCATTCAATTAATCACATAGGAAGAATTCTAAAACAAGATTAATGTCTATTAACACTACATTACACATGGCAAACTATGAAGTTAGAAATAATAGTACACTTAAATAATGAAATATACCTCTTGAGTATTTGAGCAAATGATCTCACGAAAGAAATTCAAAGGGGAAATCATCACCCCTAGCAAATAAGCTATCAACGCCTAGTTAAATAAAATCACATTTAGGAATGGAAACTAAGGTGTAATAAAAAGAACATAAATCACCTCTTGAGCCCTTGGGCAAGAAATACCAAACCGCAAACCTTACGGACGATCCAAGAACAGTAGTGGATAGGCCTTGTTGAGATGATTGATTTTGTCTCCAATAGCCAAGCTCCAAATATTTCTTAAAGGTCTTCAAAAATGAGCTTGAAGCTCTAAGTGGCCATGGAGGTTTTAGTCTCAAAAACAAGGGAGAGAAATGAGAGAGATAGATAGCGAAAAGAAAAAGAAAAAAATGAGAAGGAGAGTGAGATATAGGTTAGTTATATAGGGGGAAAGAGAGGGGGAAGCTTCCTAGGGAAGCTTTAGTGGTTGGGGTGGTTGAGAGTAGTTGGGAGTGGTTAAGAGTGGTTGGGAGGTGACTTGTGGGTCTCGTCCTTATCTCCCACACACACACACCCACAAAAATATATAACATACATATACACATATGTGACAAAATAAAACGCAATGTCCCAAACCAAGACCCACATTGGTTCAAAATTACCAAAGTGCCCTTTTTAAAGTTTTGGGTTTTTACGGACCCAATTATTGGCATATTTTGAACAAAATGGCTATTGAACGAAAATTTGGATTGCAGCAGGCGGTCCAAACTTAACAAACAAAGTGAAGTACTTAAGTTCCTCAATTAGGGTTATATGGATGAAGTCATGATAACATGGCTACTTATAGATGGTGGCATGGTGCTCGAACGTATAAATAAGAGGAATGAAAAATACATACCGTGGCTTCACATATCAATCTGAAACTCAACGAACTAATTCCAACAGTGAAGACATTTACACAATAAATAAGGAATAAATAAATATATAAAAGACTAGTATACAACAAAAGTTCTCCAAATTTGATATGAGAAATCAACCTTGAATTTGATAAATAGGATCTTGTGCCACGGGTATTTCCAAGTGTGTGCATAGAAGATAATATGTAGCAAAGTAAGTAACTAACACCAAAGTTAGCCAGAGTCCACTTCACCCTCCAATCTTAAAAAAAAGGATAAAAGATTGAGTTGATTAGCACTAAAGGCACAATGCGTAAACTAAACATATATTCGAATCCAACACACAAATTCAATTTTCTTAACAAAATTATTAGACTAACTGTTTGCACCCAAAAACCGTCAAAGGTTTTTGAGCCCGAGTGGCATGAAGTTGGATAGAGGTGAGGCCGGCCAAGGGAATCTATATCTCATTGGACTCAAGTGGAGATTGTAAGCCCGATGGTAGGCACAAGGCTGTTGGGTGTTGTGGTGTGAGCCCGATTGGAAGGATGGGCGTGGATGAGGATTATCGGGCACGAGAATAACATAACCTAATGCAATGTAAGCCCGATGGTAGATCAAAGCATCACGGAGGCCAATCGGACACCGTGTAATGAAGGATGGTTGTACGAGTCCGATCGGCCATAGGTATTCGTAAAAAGATAATCGGGCATGAAAGACAGTATTGAAATTGGCCAAGCCCGATTCAGCTGAAAGAAGAAGTTGACAAGGCCGATGGACTAAAAGGGGAAGGCGGTGCTATTCACAGCTGTCAAGACGACGTCATGCCAGATTTTTAGGAAGCAAGAGTCCGGTTAGGAAGGTATTTAATCACGTCCAGCTGGATTGGAAGGTTGATCCCTAGAATATAGGGATTGGTTCAATCAAGATAGAGGTAAGTAAAGAGTTAGAGATTAAGAATGTTTCTTCCACTATCAGCCAATCAGCCACGCAGCTTAGGGTGCAAGCTAAGGAGTTCTTTCCTTACCAGGATTCCTAGAGGCCGCTATAAATATGAAAGTGTAGACACCCCATTTTATCGGTTATCAGATTTAGGAAACCCATAGCTTGGTGGTTCACAATGATCGAAAAAGACTCAAAAGGACTCCTGAAAGTTAGTTCTATCTCTCAAAATGCTCAGAATGACCAAAATACCCCTGAAAGCCCAAACACTCCCAGATTTGAACCAAATGTTCTGGAAACACGCTACGTCATAAGAAAAGCAATAAAATGAGTTTTAAAGCAAAACCAGATGAAATCGTCGGCTCCAAGAAAGTCCCTGTTGACCGGTTTGACCAAGGTTTGACCAGGTTTGACCAAAATCATCCAAATATGCTCAAAAATTCTGAGTTCATTCTTCATCATGTGAAAAGTACTAAAAACGAGTTTTAAAAGAAAATCGGATGAAAACGTCAGCTCCTGGGAGCTCCCAGAATTCCCCAGAACTTCCTAGGGTCCCTGATTTGACCAGTTTGACCAAAAGTTGACATTGAAACCGGAGCACCGTATCATTTTTCAAACATTTTTCTTGGATACTAGAGATCAATAGCTTTCCAACGGTATATTGCACATAATTTCTGGATTTAAAACGAATTTATTATGAATTTCCAAAGGCGGAAAAGGCGATCAAATCGGCTTTTATTGCGAATACCGCAAAACTTTTCAAAGTAACATATCCCTGAACTATTGTTTATGTAAAGTAGACTCTATTACCTTTCCAACAGTATATCACAACCACAATTTGGAGTTCGTATGCATTTTCTGTGAATTTCGGACGAAATAGGGCCTTTTCGCGAATACCGGAACCTCTGGGGGCCTAAACAGCATTATCTGGACGAAGGAGGATCAGTGCCGCCGCGGCACTGGCCCACTGCCACCGCGGTACAGGCCCAGTGCCGCCGCGGCACTCTCCCCCAGAACAGTATGTTTTTGTAATTTCTTTTGGGGGTCCAATTTGATATATTAGAAATCAAAACGACGTAGTTTTGGTTCCCAGCTTATTTTGGACCAATGAGAGACCATTTTAAACTTTTTAAAACTCCATTTACCACCCCTCCTTTGCTTATAAAAGAAGTCATTTACTTCCATTTAGGGGGAGACATGGAAGCTTAGAGAAAGCTTAGGAAGAAACTCTAGAGAAATATAGAGAGAGAAAGAAAAGAAGTAGTCTTCTTCTTCTATTTTTTCAAATCAAAGTGAGTTTTAATCTTATTTTCTTCCATTACCTCTCATATACTCCACATTCAAATCATCTCCAACCACCATTCTTGAGTATCTATGAGATAGGAAGCTACTTCCATGTCCAAATGTCAACACATATGAGTGAAACACCAATATCTGGAAGTATACTTTCAAAACCCCCATTTCAAAACCCCCCTCATCCAAGTTCTGGAAGTATACTTTCAAAACCCCCATTTCAAAACCCCCCTCTTAAACCCCTCATTTTGATTTCAAGAAATAAACCTTATTTTTCTCAAAATCTTCAAAACAGTGAGTCAAAACAGTGAATGATCTGAGTTCAAAGATTTCTCTAGAACTCAATACTCAATGTATGGATGTAAGAGCACTTGGAAATGTATGGATGTAAGAGCACTTGGAAAGTCTTCCTAACTAATTATAGAACACCCATGATTTTTGGCTTGACTTGAAAATGGTCCATTTGGACCCAAACATTCTCTCTAGATATTCTGTTTTTACTGTCACAGCAGCTTGGTCTAATTCCAACTTCTTTTTCAGAAAACTTTTCAAAACGGGGTGGTCCTAACTTATTTTTCCCTTACACTTCAATGTCTTAGGGAACTTTCTGTATAAAATGGGCCTTTAGATCATTTGTTTTCATTTTCTAATATTTTTCAACATTTCAGTCGACAGTACGGACTCTGTTTCTGAGTGACCTCCATTGTTCATATGATTTATCTCAATATGTAATAGTTATTAAAGATTGGCTTTTTGGGTTGTGTTCTCGACACAATAAGGAAGATCTCCATAAAAAATCATGTATTGAAAACATTCCTAACCCCTCTTTTCAATTTTCAAAATATCTAGTTACTGCTCTGTCCACTATTCACAGCAAGCATACTTTTACTTCCATCCTTTGATTTTATGCTTACATGCACTCCAAATTAGCTCATGTCTTACGAAGTAGTTCATACTACATTTGTACATATCACATGATGATTTCATTCATTCATTCATTCATACACATTTTAGACTTCTAAGTCATTCTAGGAATCCATGAACACAAAACACACTACAACCTTGGCACATTCTAGATACATAAATTGCATCCATGAAAAGATTTGGGGCTTTTGTGACTCCTAATCTAAGAAGATTATAAGGAATGATCATGATCACATGTTCATGCTTCCCCTCGATCTAATCCTCATTTCTCATCCGTCCCAGGGATTGAGAGATCTTCTTTTCTCAAAGAATAACATGCATCATACTAGCTTGCTAAGCATATTTTAATTTCTTTGTTTATTTGTTTCAAGAACAATTCATGTCCCCCTTTTAGATTAGGAAGTCTTGATTATTTGATATATGATTAGATGATTTTTCCTAGGTTTATTTGTGTGATCTTTCACTTTACATTGTATGATATTTGGCTTAGATCTTATGAATGATATCTTATCTTTAGATCTTCCATTTCAAGTTTCTTATGTAATGTAATATACTATCATAGTATTAATTGTCGAACCATACATAGTATAAGATGATTATTTGGATGCTAATTGAGGCCCGTCAAAAGACGGGGCGAGTTGAGGGTGTTTTAGTCGTGACAAAGGCTCCTTCCTCTCTCGTACCAAAACCCCGAGCCAAGTTCTTTGGTTATGAAGGGCCGGTGCCCTTTATCCGTTTGGGTGAGTCAAAATTAGGTTTCTTGGTTCCTTAAAGACCAAGTGGCGACTCTGTATCTGTTTTCAACAGACCCTTTATTTTCTTTCTTTGATCCAAATCAATTTCAAACAAGTTTCAAAACAAACAAGAGGTGGAATTTTGCGTGTCCACAGGAAGCAGGCCAACCAAGCAAAGGCACTCCGCGCTATCTCGAAACACAGCATACATACTGCATTCAAAGCGTTCAAACCTTTATGTTTTTCAGCATTCATAGCAAATAGGTCTGTTCCTTTTTGTTAATTTCTTTTGTTCTTTTGGACAATCAGAGTCTGTTCTGGTTTGTTCTTTGGATTTGTTTAATTTTCCAAACACTTAATAAAATCTACGTTTTATTAAATCGTTTGTGATTTGTTTACTCGGTAAACTGCACTATTTAGCTTGTGCGCTTTAGTAATGCTAAGGAATTTATGGTGAGGGTACTTTCCTACTCACTGCACACAATCACTCTATTTAGAAGTCAGATTCATAAAGCCTTGTGTATCACTCACACAAGCATTTAGGAAATTAGTTTACACACACACACACCGAGCCTGTTTGGCTCTGGCACGCCCGCGCAAATTATAAGCAAATATTTTGGCACGCCCGATGGGACCCACAGTGTCAAGCCATGCCTCCAAAGAAGGACAAACAGACAACAAAAAATGGTCAAGACGATCCCGTTGACCCACCTATAGAGGAAAGTATTGGTCATTCTCCATGAGACGGCAGTGTCACTCTTGAGGCAATTTCGGAGGCCATGAGAGCGAACATTGAGCCCATGTGGTAGGAATACAACGCTGTAATAGGATCTATGGGTAATCTCAAGGCGGTCATTAGCCAAATGGCCGATGTACATCAGAGCCAAGCTGACTTGGTCTTACAGACTAGGACCACCCATGTAAAATTGGATCGCTTGACAGACATGATCGGCAAACTTATAGATACCTATAAGGCCGAGGGTAACAAAGAGAAGGTCACTAGATCAGGCTCTGGTACCTTGCTTGAGTCCGATAAGCCAAAAGATCCGCCTTACATCTGTCCGAACCTTAGGGAGGGTAATGGCTCAGGCAAGCAACATGAATCACAGAACGGACTGGCTAGCGGATCGATAGTCACCGATCCCAATGGATTGGCAACACCGGGTTTTGTTCGATCAACAAGCCATATTGAAGGCTCAGCCAGCCTCACACAACCTCCAGTTCAAACTACTGGGGGACAAAGAAACAATGGTGGGTTTTGGACCCATCAGACCAATAAGAATCAACAGCAACTACCACCGCTGTTGGTGCCCCCATTGAGGGTTGCTCAGCCTGTAGCTCCACAACCCATCAATAGGGAGGAGTTGGTAGCGGCCATACATGAAGAGTATGGCCCGTTTATGAGAAGAATGGATAGGCTGACATACAGATGGCCATATCCCCCTGAAATTGACCAGGTCATATTTCCCCAGGGGTACAAAGTACCAAACTTCACTCTTTTTTCTAGAGAGAGTGAACAGTATTCGGTGGAGCATATTGGCCGTTTCATAGTTCAATGCGGCCATGTGGGTAGTAGTGACCCATTAAAGTTGAGGTTATTTCCAAATTCGCTAATGGGCATCGCGTTTTTGTGGTATGTCAATCTCCCCGCCAATTCGGTGCAAACTTGGCAAGGGATGGAAGAGCTATTTCACGGCCAGTTCTATAGGATTGAGCCCGAAACATCGCTGGCATACCTGTCCAGGATGATGCAATTAGTAGGAGAAACTGTAGAAACCTATATAGCCTATTTCCGTAAGGCAAAGTATCGGTGCAAGACGGTTTTGCCTGAGGAAGAATATACTAAAATGGCCATGGGGGGCATATCCTTTGAACTTCGCAATAGGTTTGAAGGAACTGACTTCCGTGATTTATTTGAGCTGGCCACGGGGCCACTCGTTATGAGCACATCTTTTTGGATAAGCAGGAGAAGAAGAACTCGTCCAAACTCGTCCAAAGGGACGTATTATAAAGACCCTAATTACGAGGTCCACCTAGCGGAGTGTGACCTCGAAGCAGAGAGTGACATGGCCGAGTTAATCTGCAAACAGCCAATTGTATTTAACGCATTGAATAAACCTATCAATAATAATGCCGCTGCAAAGAAGATGGCGTTTGAGGCAAGAAAAAATTATACTTTTGACATTAACAACGGCTGATCAAATATTCGATGCCTTATTGGCCGATAAAGTGATCAAGCTGAGTGAGGGCCATTGGATCCCAAAGGCCGATGACCTAAAAAATAAAGAATATTGTAAGTGGCATAATTCCTGAAAGCACTCCACTAATAATTGCGTTGTTTTTCGTAATGTTATATAGGAAAATGTGGAGAAAGGAGTATTCAAGTTCTCAGACAAGGCTATGGGGATTGACTCAAATCCATTTCCTCAAATTATCGGCACCAATATGGTTATGCCCGACTTAACCAAGCTAACAAGGCCAAGGCCGAAGATAGATCTGACCGACCAAGAAGTTTTGCCAAGACAGAGAGAAGGAAAACAAATCGCCATTTCGGCCACAAATAGACCGAAAGTGACAATGCATGAGCTCCAAAGAAGTTATTAGGAACATAAAGAAAAGGGCCACAAGGCCAAGGAAGAAATGGCTAGGTCCAATACTAATAACTTGATAGCGAATCTGCGATGACAACTGGAGTTCATTGAACAAGGCCTTTGCCCAAGATGCCAGGCTGATATCAAGAAAGAGATTTCTAGCCCTAGTAAGAGTCCCAGAGGCAATGAACATCGAGAGCCAAGCCCGAGAAGATCTGTATATGAGAGGTTGTCACTGCCTTGGCAGAGCCAGGCGAAGCCTGAGTGGCAGGCAAAACCCTCCTTGGCTCCGCAAACCGGCTTAAGTGAATCAGGCCAATTGGGGGCAAGAGGTACCCGAACAATTCCAAAGCCTAAGCTACAAACAAAGTCACCAACCTCAAACAGGAGCCCAAGGATGGTGTCACCACCCCGGATGGAAGATGGGAGATGGCATAGGGTTGAGCATCTCAAATTCTCAACGCAGCCACAGTACAGCAAGTCTCAAAAAAGGATTTATCAACGCATGAGACAGGCCGAACGGGAATGCCAATACATTGGGCTAAAAACTCTCCTAAAACCACAGCGCCTACATTGCCCGACACCCAAGAACTTCCAGCTAAGGCGGAACCGTTTTGTGGCAAAGAGGCTAGAGCGATGCATACTATGGGACACCTAAAGGAGGAGGGATGCAAGCCCACATCGGACAAGATAAGTACTGAAGCTAATGATGATATGTCAGACTCCAGCACCTCACCAATTCAATTCGGAACTATTCCAGTAAGTCTGTCATCTAATATGGTGTTTACTTTGCCCATGTCTTTCATGGCCAAGCCTGATCAGCCAACGGCAATGGATGGCGACGTAATGGAGGGCTTGACTAAAGATTCGGCCATGATAGAAGATGTTTTCTGGAATAGGAGACAGACCGTTAAACCCAGTGTGGTGGAGGCCACAAGCAAGAATGTGGATGCTACCGCATACAGTCCAATCGGCCTAAAATAACCATCCTGAGGCCGAAAGGACTCCAGGATGAAGAAGGACTAAGGTCGGCGGGACCGGTCAAAGTGGTGTTTGAAAAACCTACCTATCAGATGTCTAAGCACTTGAAGCCGTTATACGTGAAGGGACACATTGAAGGAGTCCCCATAAACAGAATATTGGTTGATGGTGGATCTACCATCAACATTATGCCCCAAATAATGCTGAGGATCCTTCAGAAGTCCGAGTCAGAGTTATTCTAACTGAGATGAATGTTCAAAGCTTCATAGGTACACCGTTAAGGACAAAGGGTATCCTACCTCCGGAGTTGATCGTTGGGACTTAAACGATCATGACATCTTTTTTCATTGTTGAGACCTCGGCCGCTTACAACGCATTGTTAGGCCGTGATTGGATACATCCTAATTATTGTATCCCTTCTACTCTCCATCAGTTACTGATTTTTTGGAGAGGCGACGAAGTAGAAGTAGTGGGGGCCGATACAAAGCCATTCGTAGCACGAGTGCAAACGGCTGATGCAGTGTTATATGAGGATGATATTAGACCAGTCAAGTTGTTAGGATATGGCAAATTGGGCAGACCTAATGCAGCTACATTCTGTAAAGAAATTGTACCAGACTTAAAAAACGGTTACCATAATCTCAGTTGGACAGAAGAATCAAGGCCGATTGAGATAAACGAGCAAGAAGACGTTAATGGATCAACAACCGATTAAGGTTGATACACAGTTGGCCCTAAAGGCCAGCATGGCCAGATGGTGTGCATACATGGCCGATAGGAGATTGGAGATCGGCCCGGTGGACAAAATGGTTAATTTGGCTGATTATATCTATGAAGAAGAAACACCAACAGGGAACGAGATTCAAATGGATGAACTGGAAACGGCGACGGCCAAGCTTGATGATTTGAAGGCCGATGTACAGGACCCACTATTGGAGATCAACCTAGGTAAGGAAGGAGAACACAAGCCTACATATGTGAGTCAGACGCTCGAGCCACAGTCTCAGGCCGAGATCATTGCTCTCTTACACAAATACAAGGATTGTTTTGTTTGGGATTACAATGAGATGCCCGGACTATCCAGGGAGTTGGTTGAACACCGATTGCCAATTAAGTCGGGGTACAGGCCGTTCAAACAACTCCCCCGGCGCATGTCACCTGAAGTAACTCTGAAGGTGAAAGAAGAAATTGAGAGGCTTTTGGGGGCTGGTTTCATTTGGACTGCCAGGTACGTGGAATGGGTGTTAAATGTGGTTCCAGTGGTGAAGAAAAATGGGAAGCTGAGAGTCTGTATTGACTTTAGGAACCTAAACCTGGCTACCTCAAAAGATGAGTATCCTATGCCCATGGTCGATCAGTTGATTAATTCGGCTACTAAACATTAAATTTTGTCCTTTATGGACGGGTACTCGGGGTACAACTAGATCTACATTGCCGAAGAAGATGTCCCAAAGACTGCTTTTCGGTGCCCGGGTGTAATTGGAACCTTTGAATGGGTTATCCTGCCCTTCGGTCTGAAGAATGCCGGAGCCACCTATCAAAGAGCGATGAATTCAGTCTTCCATGATATGATTGGACGATTCATGGAGGTCTACATCGATGGCGTGGTGGTAAAGTCAGGAAGTAACGCCGATCATCTGAGAGACTTGGAAAAGGCATTTGAAAGAATGCGGGCTCATAAACTTAAGATGAACCCTCTCAAATGTGCTTTCGGCGTCATACCAGGGAATTTCCTAGTTTTCCTAGTGCATCAAAGAGGGATAGAGGTTGACAAAAATAAGGCTCGGGTTATCCAGGCAGCAAAGCCACCAACTAACAAGAAAAAGCTTCAGAGGTTGCTCGGGCAGATTAATTTTCTGAGAAGATTTATATCCAATTGTGCAGGGAAGACCCAAGTATGGACCCCACTATTGAAGATCAAGACCGATGAAGAATTCAAATGGGAAGACAGCCATCAACAAGCCTTCGAGGGAATTAAACGATATTTGTCAACCTCCCCAGTATTAATGCCACCCAAGAAGGGTAGATATCTCAAATTGTATTTATCGGTCTCCGACTGTTCAATAGGAAGTATGTTAGCTCAAGACAATGAGCAAGGCAACGAGTAGGCCGTTTATTATTTAAGTAGAATTTTGACTCCAATCGAGCAGCGCTATGCGCCTATTGAGAAGTTATGCTTGGCATTATATTTTTCCTCACAAAAGTTAAGAACGTATATGCTGCCTGTTTCCACTTACATAATATGTCAAACTGATGTGATAAAATATATGTTGTCAAGACCAATCATGCGAGGCCGAATTGGGAAATGGACCTTGGCCTTAATGGAATTTGCCATTCAATACCGATCGCAGTAATCGGTCAAAGGCCAGGCCATAACCAATTTCCTGGCCGATCACCCAGATCTTACTGATCTGGGAGAATTGCCCCTAACACCCAAAGTTCTAAACATGTCCTTGGTCCCATGGACGTTGATCTTTGATGGTTCCAAAAATGCAGAGGGTGCTGGGGCAGGTGTGGTTATTGTATCACCCAAGTATAAGAAGACAAAAATGTCATTTTGGCTCAATTTCAAGTGCGGCAACAATCAGGCCGAATACGAAGCGCTTATTATCGAAATAGAAATACTCCTTGAAATGGGGGCATCATCCGTCCACATTAAGGAAGACTCAGGGCTGGTGATCGAACAGATATCTGGAGAATTCCAGATAAGAAGTTGGAACTCTGCCCATTCTACTATGTGGCCACTCAACTCATGGAGGCATTTAACGACATTATTGTGAGTTATATTTCGAGGTCCACAAATACCGAGGCCGATAAGCTGGCAAAAATAGGATCAACCCCGTCTTCTATGAAGAACTTAGAAGACCAAGTTGCCACTGTTCATGTCCGATCATTACAGTCAGTTGTAAGGAGAGGCTGGTATACTACCACTATTTCGGTCTTGATGGAGGACGACAATTGGAGAATGCCCATCATTGAATACCTAAATCACCCGAACGTCAGGGTAGACCAAAATGTTAGACTGTTCGCTGTCCGATTTGTGATGCTGGATGGAGAATTGTTCAAGAAACCCATCGGTAACGACGTGATCTTGAGGTGTTTAGGTAAGAAACAGGCCATGCAGGTTATGGCTGAAGTATATGAAGGGATCTGTGGGGCACATCAGGCCGGTATAAAGATGAAGTGGTTGCTGAGAAGATACAACTATTACTAGCCCGGTATGCTGAAAGATTGTATCAGCTATGCAAAGGGATATCAAGCTTGCCAGAAGCATGGCCCGATCCAGCATGTGCCAGCTAAAGAGCTCTAACCAGTAACCAAAACATGGCCATTCTGAGTTGGGCTGTGGATTTAATTGGCGAAGTCCTACCGCCATCATCGGGCAAACACTGTTTCATCATAGTAGCTACCTACTACTTTACTAAGTGGGCTGAGGTCATACCCTGCAGAACGGTGACTCAGGCCACCGTAATAAAATTCATTGAAGAACATATCATCCACAGGTTCGGCCTGCCAGAGACTATTACGGCCGATCAAGGGTCTGTTTTCACAGGAACGGAAACGTTAGCTTTTATAGAAAGTAGGGGGATCAAAATTCTCAATTCTACGCCCTACTATGCACAGGCTAACGGGAAGGCCGAGTCTACAAACAAGATCCTTAAGGGGATCATTGAGAAGATGATCGATGAAAACCCGAGGGAGTAGGACAAGCTATTGTCCGAAGCTCTATGGGCCTATCGGACATCTAAGAGGTCAAGTATCAGGGTCACACCGTTCATGCTGACTTATGGGCATGACGCTATGTTACCTATGGAAGTCACAATCCGATCGACCAGAAGGGCTTTACAGAATCAGCTTGAGCCTGCTAGGTATACAGAGGCTATGATAGCTGAGTTGGAGGCGCTTGATGAAGCGCGACTTACGGCCTTGGATTCGTTGAAGGTTCAAAAACAATGGGCAGTCCGAGCATACAACAAAAGGGTGAGAAAGAAGTCTTTTTGTACAGAGGACTTGGTCTGGAAGGCCATTTTACCTATCGGAGAAAAAGACAACCGGTACGGTAAATGGTCAGTCAATTGGGAAGGCCCTTTTATCGTTCATCAAGTCAAGAAAGGTGGTGCGTACATGCTAAGAGACGTTGATGGGACAGTTCATGCTAGGTTAATTAATGGTCAGTATTTAAAGTCTTATTATCCTACATTGTGGGAGACCATCGATCTTGAATATAAACCAAATCCAGGGTTGGAATACGATCAACTTATCAATTATGAGCCTGAGCCCGAATGATTAAAGAAAACATCATTGGTATTAATAAAGCTGAGCATAGCTTACTTACAAAAATATTCTATAAAGAATAAATAACATACAAGGTACAAAAGATAAAATTCCTAAGTTTGGCCCTTAAATCTTCCCAAGCCTTGATAACTCCAGCCCGATCTCGCTTTGCCTTGTCAAGTTTTTGGGCCCATGATTGGGATATCGGGACGCTGGCCTGTAATTGGTTCTAGGCGTCTACACCGAGCTGGGTCAGGAGTTCGTCGATTTTCACCAAGGCCGCATTATTGGTGAAGACCTCGGCCTCACATTGTTCAAGCGGAGCTTTAAGTGCAGCAATGCGATTGTGCAGCCAAGCGTCTCTGGCTATCACCTGAGCCCGAGAGGACTTGCCAGCTTCGAATTTAGCTTTAGCCCCCTCAAGAAACTTCACTGCCTTCTGCCGAGAGCCAAAGTGAACTTCTGCATCAACTTGAACCTTCAAGGTCGATCGGTCTAGGAGACGGCAGCTTGGGAGTCTTTCCTGTGTCTCACGGAGTAGGAATAGCTGCCCATCAGAAAGAGAGGGATCGACCATGAGTGTGTTCAAAGTTGCTTCAACATCAGCAGCAGGAGGAAGATTAGAGAGGTCCTGATCAACAAGCTTGAGGAGTAGGTCTTTTGATTGCTGAATACGTAAAGGAGAGACCGCCTCGGGCTCGAGAGGACCAAGTTCAAAAGCTCCCAGGCCCAGGCCGAAGAAGAAATCGTCAAATGGGATGTACGGTCCTGGGCCTATGGGAACGACCTATTCAAAAGAATAGGGGTCAAAAGATGTTTTAAGTGCTCATGAATGAAATAAGGTAAGAGGCTACAATACCTGGGCGTGAGGGAGTAGCGAGGCCGAGATCTCCTGACGAACATCGGCCTCACTTGGCTGAGAGGTTGATGGTTGAGAGGACTGCTAACCAAGTTCAGAGGAAGGAGCGGTACTGGTTTTCACCACTGGGCTAGCAATCCCTTCATTCGATAAAGATTGAATGCTCAGGGTAGAGCCCGAGTCATTAGCTGGGTCCTCAACCCTTGGAGATGTAGGATCTTCGGGAGTTTGGTCAGGATCGGCCTCAACAGGTTCTCTTATTGCTTGAGAGGACAATCCTGTGGCAGCATTGGTGTCGTCCTGGCCGGAGGGGGCTCCAACTATAATCAGAGCAGTCTGCTCAATTTCTTCTCCAGCCATCTCCATACCAATACCGGCATCGAGCACATCCTCGCTGCTAGAGAAATAACCACTTGTTCAGGAATATTGCCTCTAGAGGGATCACCATCTTCATCATCATCAGAGGGGGTTAGAGGTGGCACAATGTGTAGTGGCATCACTCTTACGGCGACTCATTCCAAGTAGGCCGCTGCGGAGGTAGGGGAGGTTGGGAAATCATCCAGAAGAGCTTGAGGCTGGATTGGTGGCGGTTGGGGAACTGCTCTGGTCAATGGTAAGTCTTCCCCGGAGTCTTCATCAACCAGCTGAAGTGAGAAAGGAAAGATCAGAATTCAACGACATAGTCGGGCTTAACAGGTCAGAAATATAGTAAATGTAACCTGAGTTATTGAGGCCGGTGTTTGTTTCTTCTTCTTTTGAGCAGGACCTTTGCCTGGAGCTGGCTTGCGAGCCGGCCTCTTCGCTATTTGTTTACGTTGGGCTGGAGCGGCTGTTGGAACAGAAGCGTCGGCCTCAGCTGCTGATGACACAGCAAATTGTACAAGGGCTTCGGCAACCGTATCTTGGAATATTTGGTTGGCCTGATCGGTCCACCACTTGGTAAATTCTTCTGATACCACGCCGGGCATAGAAGGGGGTGAAGTTAAATGCGGCCTTGAGTTTGTCTGATCTTTCTTTAATTTTCTTCACCTGCCCGTCATTGACGATTAGGCCGCGCTCCACCCAGTTAACATTCACAGTGATGCCTGGGGGGACAAGCACAAGTTGAGTAAGCCCGAACTGACGGGCATAGAGGGGAGCAAAGTAATACTCTGCTCTACATTTATTGTTGGCTGAAGGAATGCTTGGGCTAAAAATTACATCCCTAGCTACCAAGTAGCTAGAGAAGATTTCGTTGTACGTAAACTGGGTGCCTGGTCCCCAGTTAGCAGGGTTGTGAGGAAGTTGAAGAAATGAAGGAAAGTCAAGAGAAGAGAAGGGTTGGAAGAGAGGGACAACCCGATTGGCACATTCCTCATAGAAGAATGAGAAGCACTCCTCAAAGGAGTGGGAAGACGGAATAACGTCTACGAATTGGACAGCAAAAACGGGAACGGCAGATAGTTGGCGGTCGGCCGGCCTGAATTGCTGGGAATAAGAGTAGAGCCAGACCTGCAGAATCCAGATCGGGCTGCCTCCAACACTGAAGCCTGAATGCACGAAGTCCGTTATGCCTCGGACAAGGTGAGCCCAAACTAGGGTGGCTAGAGACAGTGGTTTCCCAGCAGCAAGGGCTAAGGCTAGAGTAGTGTATTCCTTGGTGATGGCTTAGTTGACTGAGCAGCAGAGGAATCTATTTAGCCAGTATATTAAGAAGGCCGTGTGTTCAGCATCGGACACTTTAGTCTCGTTAGCACCCATGCAGTCTGTTAAGAAGCCGCCAAAGGCCATGATCAGTCAATAGGAAACGGCTCCGTCTCTTATGGATTCTTGTTGGGGGTAAGAAAAGCTGGCTGATCCAACATCCACTAAGCCCGGCATGACTTCTTGCCCGTGTGGATGCAGCTCGAGCAGGTAACTGATGTCCTTGATGGTAGGTGCCATGGGGCCACAGCAAAAGAGGAACCCGTTGCAAGAGGCCGACCAGAATAGTAGGGCTGCGAAGAAGAGTAGACGGTCTATTTCCAGTTTTGAGCGGCTGAGCATTATAGCTTCATATATGCCCGTACGCCTTCATAGATCGACCTTAGATGTCGATACCCTAACTACCCACTTGTCCCAATCAGCTACAGGGGGTAGGGCAGCCCCTGATGGGGTGGGCAGCGGTCCACGCTTTGTTCCAATTGGCCGGAAGTTGGAGGAACATTTCGTTTTCCACCGGAGGAAAGAATGGGTGGAAGGCAGCTGGAGGATCACCGCGAAACGCCGCACCGAGACCCGGGGCCACCGAGGAACCGTCGGGGGAGCTGTAGTGAGTAAGGTATTCAATGGAAATGTCTGCGGAGTGAGCTTTGGCGAGGGTTCTGACTTCTCTGCAGTGGTTATGAGGTGGTGGAGCGTCGACAAAGGTTTTCTTGCCTTTGGAAGTGGTTGCTGGTGCTGTTTTAGGAGCCATTTGAATGAAGGTAAATTGCCGGAAAAAATGGAGGTTAGAGAAAGAAGCTCTGGATGCTTGGGTTTTCAGAGAGAGAGAGAGAGAGAGAGAGAGAGAGAGAGAGAGAGAGAGAGAGAGAAGACGCAAGTGAGGAAGGTGGAGAGATTTTTTTGAAAATCTTGCCGCTTTATACCACGCCGCTTTAAATGTGGAGTGACTGGTGGGATTCTCCAGATCTGACAGGTCTCTGCATGACTGACACGTGACAATTTTGAAATTAAAAAATGTCACATCAATCAAGGCTGGATGTTTGATATGTCCTTCTGGGGGGCAATTGTTTGCACCCAAAAATCGTCAAAGGTTTTTGAGCCCGAGTGGCATGAAGTTGGATAGAGGTGAGGCCGACCTAGGGAATCCATGTCTCATCGGACTCAAGTGGAGATTGTAAACCCGATAGTAGGCACAAGGCTGTTGGGTGTTGTGGTGTGAGCCCGATTGGAAGGATGACCATTGATGAGGATTATCGGGCACGAGAATAACATAACCTAATGCAATGTAAGCCCGATGGTAGATCAAAGCAGCATGGATGCCAATCGGACACCGTGTAATGAAGGATAGCTGTATGAGTCTGATCGGCCATAGGCATTCGTAAAAAGGTAATCGGGCATGAAAGACAGTATTGAAATTGGCCAAGCCCGATTCAGCTGAAAGAAGAAGTTGACAAGGCCGATGGACTAAAAGGGGAAGGCGGTGCTATTTACAGTTGTCAAGGCGACGTCATCCCAGATTTTTAGGAAGCAAGAGTCCGGTTAAGAAGGTATTTAATCACGTCCAGCTGGATTGGAAGGTTGATCCCTAGAATATAGGGATTGGTTCAATCAAGATAGAGGTAAGTAAAGAGTTAGAGATTAAGAAGGTTTCTTCCACTATCAGCCAATCAGCCACGCAGCTTAGGGCGCAAGCTAAGGAGTTCTTTCCTTATCAGGATTCCTAGAGACCGCTATAAATATGGAAGCAGGCCAACCAAGCAAAGGCACTCCGCGTCATCTCAAAACACAGCATACATACTGCATTCAAAGCGTTCAAAGCTTTATGCTTTTCAGCATTCATAGCAAATAGGTCTGTTCCTTTTTGTTAATTTCTTTTGTTCTTTTGGACAATCAGAGTCTGTTTTGGTTTGTTCTTTGGATTTGTTTAATTTTCCAAACACTTAATAAAATCTACGTTTTATTAAATCATTTGTGATTTGTTTACTCGGTAAACTGCATTGTTTAGCTTGTGCGCTTCAGTAATGCTAAGGAATTTATGGTGAGGGTGCTTTCCTACTCACTGCACACACTTACTCTGTTTAGAAGTCAGATTCATAAAGCCTTGTGTATCACTCACACAAGCGTTTAGGAAATTAGTTTGCACACACACACCAAACCCGTTTGGCTCTGACACACCCACGCAAATTACAAGCAAACACTAACTCAGGTCCAAAATCTGAACCATACAAGGCCCTAGTCCACACAGTTTCAAAGAGTCAGGCTAGAGATGCATAATTTATTTTTATTTTTATTTATTTATTTATTTATTTTTAATAACAATTGAAAGTCTCCAAATAATATGGATAAGCAAACTTTTGTTTGACCACAAAGTAGGAGGATGTAATTTAAATTAATTTTGAAGTTGTCACTCACACTATCAACCAAGAGAGAAAACAATGTACCATTTACGTAATTAAATTTCGTGTAACTTTTGAATATTGAGAATATTGATGTAGGGTGCGTTTGATAAAAGTAAAAATTAAATATTGAAAATTAAATTTTTTAGTAATTTTTTAGTTATTTTTTTAATTAAGTGGTATATTATCATACGCATTAGAAAAAAGAAAAAAAAAAGTGCTGGAAGTTTTCATTTTTATCCCTTAATTGGATTATCAAACACACTGTAATCTCTTATTAATTTATCTTTGCATTGAGATTTTCTTTCTCATTAAAATAAAATAAATCCGTGTCCCCCCAACCAAGAAGTATTATAATGGGTTAAATGCACTTACTCCCTTTGTGGTTTGGCCGGTACTTATCCATCCCACTGTGCTTTAAATTTTAGCACTAATAGGATTAAAGTGCACTCGTTACTTTTTCCATAAAAATTAATGGTTTTAAACTTCAGAACCCTAATTTGAAGGTTAAATGACTCTTTTTCCCCTACAAGTGATATTAAAACAAAAATAAGTTAAAAATTATTTTCTTTAGGTTAACCACATGACATTACCAAGAAAAATCTTAAAAAATGTCAAAGATTATTTATCACCCAATTCAAAAGTATATGTTTCTCTCTAAACGATTTGAAATAAATAAAATTTGTTTCTAACATTGTTATGAAGACTTGAGGGGTAATTTGGTCATTTTAGTTTGCTCTATTAACAAATTTTAACAGTCGTATTTTAGTCACTAAGATATTAGTGCCAAAATTTAAACCACGGGGGTGTAAGTGTATTTTACCCTATTATAAATACAACCGGCATTGTGAGAAAATTCCCCCAATTAGCCAGCCATACGCGAAAAATAGAGTTCGATTAGGGGGATGGTGAGCTTCCTCAGCATATCTTCTCCTCCACTTCTCTCTCCGACTCTAACCCCAACCCCAACCCCAACCACTACTGTCTCTCATCCCCGTTCCATTTTCGCCATAGCTCAACTCAAGGTACTCTCTCTCTCTCTCTCTCTCTATATATATATATATAGAAATATATATACACACGTGTGTGTGTATATAAGTATTTTTGACTATTGCTCTATTGAATTTGCTGAAGAATGGTTGGGGTCGGCAATTGCTGATGCTTCGAGTGAAGTGCTCTACCGGACCTAGCAGTGATGCAGAATCCGAATCGGAACCCGAGACAACGCCAACGCCATTGCAATCGTCGTCGTCGTCTTCTTCGAGCATTTCAACGTACAATTTGTGCGCAGGTCTTGGAAGCCTAGGGTTTTTAGAGACTGGTTACTTGACCTACCTTAAGCTCACGAACTCCGATGCCTTTTGCCCTATCGGCGGCGGCACCTGTGGGGACATCCTCAACAGTGACTATGCTGCTGTTTTTGGTATTTCCATTCTTTTCAATTTTATGATTTAGGTGTGATCTGTAGTTGTGAGTTTATTAGATTATTGTTTTGTGAGATATTCATTTTTGTGCATATGAGCTATAAATTTGATCACTTTGGGCTATTGAATCATAAGCCACAATTAAGATTACTGATTAGGGAAAAGGTCATCATGAATATTAAGTGAAAGTTCACTAAACTTATGTGAATATTAAGTGAAATTTCAACTTTCTGGGCCTTTTTAACAAACTAAGAATCAAATTGGACTTCAAACTCTTGTCAGTTGCTTCTAGGGAATTTTGCCTAAATTTCTATAAATATTTTTTTGCAAAAACAAAGAAAATCAAGATTGCTCTGCGGCCCATGTTCTGATCACGTTGAGAGTTCACTGGATTGGGTTTGGGAAATGTGAATTTGGACTAGAAATTTGAAACTGACCATTGATTATTGATCTGCCTTCTTACTGAGTTCACGTTTCTGTGAAATATATACACGAATCGTTTCTGGATTATAACTGGAACCCCCCTTTTTCTGGATCCATCTCACATCAATAACTTGACCTCTACCACCGATAGGTAATTTTAGACAAGTTTCCTTTGCTTTCTTGTTGATGTGATTCGTGGTATGCAAAAAAGGCAAAGGTACTAAACTGATTCACTTTTCAGCTCTGGGTTTGATAGTGGCAAAGTACGCTTATCTTTTGCACAGTCATGGACTGTTGATTATTCTCCAGTACCAGAATTTGGAGACATACTAAACACAATCTTAATATAGTGTCAAAAAGAACAACTCTTGTTTTGATGACTATACTGGATTAAGATAAACTAATGAATTCTATTTGATTGTTATGTTTGATATTTTAGGAACTCTATTCTTCCTTTAGATGTTTGTAACTTGTAATTTGGTTGGGGTTTCACAGCAGGTTTCGTGATGTCCCAAGATCAAACCATGGAGCCACCCACCCAATGGGAAAATGAAAACTCATCAAGGAAATGCCATGTGGGGGGCTCCAGGTTTACGATGTGGCCATGGGTCATTAGTAGGGTCAGTTCCTGTTTCACCCAAGAAAAAAAGAAAAATAGCTTATGTTGAAGCTTTTTAATGTGTGACAATAAAACTGCGGGAGATGTGCAGTGGACTCCTTCACAGATAAAGCAATTTAAGCCATTTTTAGCTTATTTGGAATACGACCAAGATATCGCTCTTATTATATGTTGAGGAAATTTAATTTCCAATAAACAGCCTAGTTCTACAGTTCAATTTCTCTACCAGCTAAAAATTTACTCTGTTTAAGAGTAATCATTACATGTCTTCTTCTTCTTCTTTTGCCCCCTGCATATACACGTTCTTAATGTTGATCATGTATGTTTTATTACGCTTAAATTTCTTGAACATATGGTCATCCATGTCAAGTAATCAACTAGTTGATTACTACCTCCGTCCCTTAAAAATAGTCCACTCTTGGGAACTCAACTTTTTAAGGGGACAAAAAGAATCTACACCTAGTTTCCACAATTGTCCCTAATCATTACAATAACTTTTTTAGTTTTATCTTGGTGTAGATTTCAAGGAAGGGTAGTTTTGGAAAGTAAGTAAAAATTGTATACCTATTGAAGAAAGTGGACTATAATTTTGGGACATCCCAAAAAAGAAATGTGGACTATTTTTAAGGGACGGAGGAAGTACAACATTGTACACTACTCACATTGCAGGGAAGGGTTCGGGAGAAAATTTAAACGCTAGTCCTTTTGCATTTGTCAGGTGTTCCCCTTGCATTGATCGGAATGGTTGCATATGGATTAGTTACAACACTTAGTGTACAGTTGGCTGGAAAGAACTTGCCTTTCAAAATAGATGAAACAAGTGGTCGCTTGGTATTACTTGGGAGCACTACTTCCATGGCTATTGCCAGCGCATACTTTTTGTACATTCTAAGTACAAAATTTGTCGGAGCCTCATGCTCATACTGTTTAGTGTCAGTGGTGTTATCGGCCAGCTTGTTTTTCATCACTTTAAAGGTGTTACTACTTGTTTAAAATAAATGTATAAATTTGAAGACAATTATTTTCTTTTCCTTCTCAATGAACAACACTATTCTCTTCGGGATCTCTGTTGCAGGATTTTGGGTTGCAAGAAGTGCAAAAAGTGGTGGGTCTACAACTATGCTTAGCTGCCTTGGTGGTGGCTACTTTAAGCACAGCGTACAATACCTCCCAACCAGCCTCTATAAGGTAATCTGATGTCAAGAGGCATGCTTTGGGCTTGATATGTAATGGTGACATTTCTCTTGATTATTTTTTTCCTGTATTATTATTTTAAAAATTGCGTACATTTCACCCTCCCTAGACTCCGCAATGGAGGGAGCTTCATGCACTGGGCAGCCCCTTTTTATTATTCTTTTAAAAATCTATATTCATTAATTTTTTTTTATTCATATTTTAAGAGCCCATATTTTTTTTGTTTGCATTATTCGTGTAGCAAAGAAGTAGTCATAGTTGTCCGTTTTTCCTGCTATTTGGGAATGAAGCTCAAGAAGCATGCTTTGGGCTTAATATGTAATCGAGAAATTAGTGTTGATATTTCTTGTGTTGCTAAACAGCTTGGCTGATGTTGACTTGCTACCATTTACAACTGAGATTACAACAGAATCAAGTCCTTTAACAATTTCTCTAGCAAGACATCTGCACTCTATTGGAGCTAAAATGTATGGGGCTTTCTGGTGCTCGCATTGTGTAGAGCAAAAACAGGTACGTCCTCTTTTGTAGTTGCACCCTTCTTAACTTAAATACAAGCATATGTAAAATCCACATATTCTGATTGTAAGAAAAGCTCAATAAATTAGAAATCAGTGCTTTGAGTGATTGTCACATGACATGAGCAACTTTGTCTTCTTGGTGTTGGAGCCCTTGAATACTGAAATATCTTTCCTTGAAGGGGAGACAAATTATCTTTATCAAATACACATTAGCGAGTACCTATGAAGCACTGACACTCTCTTTTGACCCACTTATCAGTGTCGGATACGTATCCGATACCGACACTCTTTGGACACGTGTCGGATACTCAAAATTTCGTGTTGGAATTTTTTGTTAGTTTTTCTTGAGCCGACACTCTTTGGACACGTGTAGGATACTCAAGTAGGTCATGAGAGTTTGCGGATGTTGATTTCATCCACCATTGGTGGGTAGCCTACGGTCTACGGAGCACCGACACTTTGTTTTGGCCCTCGTATCAATATCGAAAGAGAAAACGACGACAACACGACCCAATATTCACAGATGATGGTGATGAGGCAATTGAAGAATGCGTGGATGGACATCTTTTTGGGACATATATGGTACTACTAGTTACTATTTAGTAATTAGCCGGTATTTTTGGAACTTAATTCATGATCACAAATATATTTTTTGGACTAGATACTAGTGGACACAAGTTAGCAAATATCTTTTGGTACTTGGTTTATGTAGATGGACATACTTGGGTGACAAGTGCATACATTACTTAGTAGTTAGCAAATGACAATGTGCTTGGACACTTGGTTGGTGAATGTTATTAACTTATTAATGAAGATGTTTTTGAATTTTATTCATTTGCTTTGTTGTTTTTGATAATTTCATAGTATTGTTGTGATATATGTGCTTTTATGCCAATTTTGAAAAGACATGGTAATTCAATTTTTTTTTTATTTTTTTTATAAAATCGTTTCCCCAACGTATCGTATCCTTAGAAGCAGGAATCGTGGATGTCGCCTACGAATCTCTGTAAAATCCGCGATTCTGCGGTTCTTAGTGAGATTCGTAACAGAATCGCGATTCTCTCACAGGAAATTCGCGACTCCTACTGGAGTAGAAGCGGCCATGAAAGAAAAATAAAAAAATCGATGTAAAGTTGTAAACCCTAACAGAGAAGACGAGAAGAAGAAGGAGAAGAAGAAGAAGAAGAAGGAGACGGAGAAGGAGAAGGAGAAGGAGAAGGAGGAAAGAAAGAAAGAAAGAAAAAAAGAACCTGGTAAAGCAGCCCCTTCCTTGTCGAACCAGGCATCATCGTCGTCCTCTTTGTCGTCGTGTGGGTCAAGGTGAAGCTTCCCCTTCTTAGTTCTCTCTCTCTCTCTCTCTCTCTCTCATAGCTGCAGCTGCAGCTGATACTCTCATCTCTGTCTCTCTCTCTCTCTCTTCATTGTCACATTGTGGCTGCTGTGAAATAGTAATAATAGAGATAAAACCCTAAT